>CM077115.1:319505308-321905308 GCA_039619475.1 Icerya purchasi
ACACTAGATCGCGTGTTACCACGGAAAAGGAATTAACCGCCATTATTTGGAGCGTTAAATATTTCAGACCGTATCTTTATGGAAGAAAATTTACGATAGTCACCGACCATAGAGCTCTTACCTGGCTATTCAATTGTAAAGATCCCGGATCAAAACTTCTCAGATGGAAATTGAAACTGTCCGAATACGATTATGAAATTAAATACAAGCCTGGTAAAGTAAATAGCAACGTCGACGCATTGTCTAGAAACCCGACTGATCATAAGGCAATTGACGTTTTACAAATAAATGACAAAAATAAAATTTTTAATGAAAATTATAAAGACTTTTCTAATTTCTTAAAATCTAATAAAAACCCGATTTCCATTAACGAGATTACGAACGATACAGCTATATGTAGTCCTACTGCATACTTTACGTGCAAAAACGACGAAGAAAATAATAATCCAGAATGGGTACGAGAAATTTCAGAAATTAACGATGTCAAAACAGTTCATTACGTACTGAAGAACAAAAAACATTACTACATCTGTTGTTATAAGAATAACTATTTCGATCACGTTAATGATGAAGATTTATTTTTTACGCTAAAGGCCTTAAGAGATTTATTGATAAAAAACAGCGAAAAGCAAATTTTAATACAAAAACTAGACGATAAATACTTTTTAATCTCGAAAAATTTAAACGGATGATATTTTTCCTTTTTTCTAAAACTAATATAGTTCCGACGATCTGTTGTAACAAAAGGAAACTTGTAGAGAATCAGGATGAAATCGATCAAATTTTGAAACAGTATCATAGTTCTTCTATTGGAGGACATAGTGGATTTTTTAGAACATACAGTAAAATTAGAGAAGAATATTATTGGCCAACTATAAAAACGGATATAAGAAAATTCATAAAAAATTGTCACTCATGCCAACTAAATAAGACAAATTTTAAACCTCCGAAAAACGAGATGGAAATTACAACTACCAGTCATTACCCATTTCAGCGATTAGCAATTGATATAGTAGGACCATTAACCATGACCGAAAAAGGAAATAAATTTATACTTACAATGCAAGACGATTTAACCAAATACTCTTACGCTATACCGCTTCCTAAACACGAATCGATTATCGTAGCGGAAGAATTAATTAAATTTTTTAACCTATTTGGAATTCCTATAGCAATCTTATCGGACAGAGGAACCGAGTTTACATCAGAAATTATAGCACAATTGACAAAATTATTTAAGATACGACACGTTTTTTCTACACCATACCACCCGCAAACTAACGGAAGCCTAGAAAGATCTCATTTAACGCTAAAGGATTATCTAAAACATTTTATAAAAAGGATCAGTCAAATTGGGATGATTACGTATCACATGCGATGTTTTGCTATAACACGCAAATACACAAAAGTACCGGTAAAACACCGTTCGAACTTTTATTTGGATTAAAGGCTCGCATACCAAATTCACTGACCCGCGAACCTGAGTTTAAATACACATATGACGATTATTACGATCAATTAAAATTACGATTGAACAACATACACAAAATTGCCAGAGAAAATTTGATAAATTCGAAATTAAAGTCAAAAAATTATTACGATAAAAAGGGAATCAATCGACAAACATTTAAAAGGGATCAATTGGTTTATCTACTAAATAAGGAAAATAAGAAGGGCTTATCCAAAAAATTAATGCCTAATTATAAAGGCCCGTACAAAATTACTAAAATAAATGACAATAATACTGTTGAAATATTGATAGGAAAAAAACGAGTTACGTATCATATGGACCTGTTAAAACCTTGTTTCACAGATGATGCTGATCCAAATAGCGATACTGACGATCAATAACGGATACAGCCAGACCTACAACGTAACCGAACGATCTCTTCCATGATTTACAACGAAAAGAAATTTCCAGTTCCCGTTAAATTAAGAACAATTAATAAATATTACGATATAGCCTATTTAAACGTGTTATCTCATAACAATCTGCTAATGTTCTCGATAGACATTCCTCTAGTGGATGTCGCAGATTACAAATTGCACCGACTAATTCCTTTTCCCGTTCGCTCAAAATTTTCCTCAAACATCTACCATTTCCTTAAACCCAAATTTCCTTATCTAATAGTGAGTAGAGCTTCGACAAATTTCGTATCTCTCGATAGTATTAACGATTGCTTTCAGGTCGCAAAGGAACATTACGTATGCCGCGAACGATTACTACATCAGATCAACGAAAATTCACCGTGCGAAATTCTTCTTCTCCTGAATCGTACTAAACAAATTCCAAGCGATTGTGACAAAATTACGGTTAACCTAGATACCACTTTATGGAATAAACTCTCAGGAAACAGATGGTTATTCACCACTTCCAAGAACCCCATCATTTCCGTGTTTTGCCCAGAAACAGGAGAATCCGTGGATGTTCGACTTCCCAATGTCGGAATATTGCAATTGCAAAATGGCTGTAAAGCTTATACACCCACGACAATATTGACTACAGAAATTTCTACTAATCAGGAATTCCGACACGTAATTCCGTTCGTAAATATAAATTTAGACGATTGCTGCACCGAGGAAGCAGCGTATAATTTTTCACTCCGATTACAACCAGTTAAAATTGAGCATGCTGATTTGGACGATCTGAATTTTCTCAAACACAAGTTAGACCAATTCAAAGGCAAACTAGATGAGGAGTTAAACAAACAAAGATCCGAAAGATTGCCAAACGCGTTCACTCACACTGGCGTTTCCTTAGTAACTGTTATCGTGACGACATATTTATTGTACAAGTTGACTCTTTTCATTATAAAAAGGTTTTCGAAAATTCGCCGATCAGGTTCGAATCATCATAGAAACCGCCACCATCAACACAGTATAACAGGTAGCGAACCTCCCACTGAGTTGGTTCCATTGTCCTCCGCGTCAAATGAAGAATGCGCGAGTCCAGCGTATAATCTTCGGCCAAGAAGAGATAACCCGGTCATGAAGATGAATTCTGAGTAGAATCGACCGATGAAACTTATTACTTTTATATACATATATATTTCCTTTTTTCTTCCTCTTTTCCTTTTTCATATCTATATGTCATTTTGTCTTTAAAATTTTTTTCTCCTTAAATATTTTTTTTGAAAGATAAAATAAGCTCGTTTAAAGTTTTTCCTCACAACCTTATTTTATTTTTTTTTTAGGGGGAGATTGTTGTACTCCCGTCGTATCCTCCTTATTTATTTTCGTACAATTAATATTTCTAAACATCATTGCCGATTTATTATTATTATTATTATTATTATTATTATTATTAATGATATTATTATTTTTTATTTCGACATTGTCTGGCGTATCCGGTAACCTTATTTCCCAATCCTTAGTCGAATGATTACTTTACCTCAGATAAAAGAATATCAGCTCATTTCGAACTTCTTTCTTCTTATCACTTCTTACGACTTGGTTATAGCTTCTGTTATTCAGATTGATTTCGTCATGTTATCCCTATATGCTGACTTTGTCCTTATTAATTAGCCTTTTGGCTCACCTTCTGATAAATTGTTTGTTCATCATATTCGTTCGGTCAGTATCTAGCGATTCTGTGTAATCAGGCCCCCTTTATCGTGCTCTAACTTGACCTTTCGATATAGATTTCCAGAGTTCGGGTTCAAGCTCGTCGTCCTCTGGATAGAACGAGCCGTATTCGGTAACACCGATTTTTCAGAAAGTTAGTCTTGTTCCAGCTCGAATCGAGTTTAGAACAGAGTCGATCTGATCAGCGTTTTGTACGGTCAGGCTTCTTCGGAGTCCCTTGCCACGTACGGCAGTTCGAAGTCGCGATTTTAGTCGAGCGTTATTGTAACTCTAGGCTCGCGCCGGATACGCATCCGTATCATCTTTATTTAATTTTACGGTAGTTTAATAATAACTAACGTCGCGCCTCAATTTCCGTTTCGAAGTTAACGAAATAACGAAAACCAAGGAAAAATAAAAGATTTTGTTTTTATGTTGAAATTTGTTCCTTCATTCGCGAACCCTTTTTCCTCCTCGGAATAGAGGAACACAACATAAAGAGATTTTTCTGGCGCAGTCGGTAGGATCCCCATTCCTTTCGTTTTGTTTCGTTAATTTTCCGACCGGGAAGTACGCGTAATCTATCGTATCTTCCGTCGTTTTCTCTCGTTCCGAATTAACGAGATTTTTCGACCCAAATGCGATCGTTATCCGGTGAGACAAAATTTCGCGACCCGCATCTGATTCATCACCTACGATTATCGTCGACTACATTCGTCATTCGCCGAGGACACAGAATTCAGCGACACCCAGGATCAATTTAACGGAGAGACCTAAATCCGGTAAGTCTGCTCACTATCAGGTTCCTTTTTTTGCGAATTCTATCCTTTTATTACTTTCCTTTTCCTGCTATCTCTAAGTAGCGGTATCGATTTTATAAATTTACGCTCGTGTATATACGTTAAATAATTATGGCTAATTCGTCAGAAGAAGTAACGTACTCCTTAGACCTTTTAACTAAATTAATACCCAGAGAATTTTCGGGTAATCGAGAGCATCTATGCGATTTTATATCTAACGTAAATAATGCATTTCAGTTAGCTCACGAAACACAAAAATTACCCTTGTTATACATAGTTGCTAGTAAAATTTCTGGAAATGCTAAGGCACAGCTAATTAATTACTCCTATAATTCGTGGGAAGATTTAAAGGATAAATTAAAAATTTTGTATCAGGATAAAAAACACTATGCGCAATTAATCGAAGAATTGGCAAATATAAAACAAGGAGCTAACGAGAATATTACTCAATATTATACCAAATTAGATAATTTAACTGCCCGAATTTTACAAAATATCGAATCACAAAATGATAAATCACTCATTCCTGGACAAATTAAATCGATTAATGACATGGCGATGAATCGCTTTATTTTCCATAGTAACCCCGAAATTTCGAGATTTTTACGGTGGAAAGAATTTTCTACCCTAAACGAATGTTTTACCGCCGCTTCAGGTGAGGAAAAAGCGTTAAATATGATAGAAAATAATCGCCGATCTAATCCCAGCACGCGATATATGCCGGGAAAGTACTGTAAATACTGTAAATTAAATAACCACAATTCAAACGAATGTAGGAAAATGAACAAAATTTTCTATACTAATCCTAATAACAACAATAACGAAAATGATTACAATCATAATAAATATCGGTCAAGTGACCATAGACTTAACAGTAAGCCTCCAGATAAAATTTGTAAATACTGTAAAAAATACGGACATATTATAGAAGAATGCAGAAAATTAAAATATAAAAATCAACAAAATCAACAGTCTTTAAACTTCCGTCGACTTCCGGTCAAGGATACCGAACCGCGAAGTGTCCAAGAAATACAGGTATCCGAACAATAGAAGAAAAAATATTATGTATTAATAACGCGATGTTCGTTCAATGTTCGTCCGATTTCGCTAAAAACGAAAATTTCAACTTTCTTATCGATACGGGATCCAATCGGTGTATAATTAAAGCATCTAGCCTCAAAAATAATACAAATTTTTACGACGACGAAAAAATTATACTAAATGGCGTATGCGCGGATTCGTCTATCGAAACTGTAGGATATACTTTTATTCCCATAAATTTCGGTAGTATTAAACTAACGGCAAAGTTTCATATTATTAACTGTCCGACTAATATTCCGAAGGATGGAATAATTGGTAATGACTTTTTATTAAAAGAAAAGGTAAAAATTAATTTCGAAAACAACCTACTCCAATTTAATGGAACAAAAAACTCGATTAAAATATTTTTTGAAAAGGAAACTAAACCGAAGAATTTAACCTTATTGCCTAGATCCGAGACTACGATAGAATTCGATGTTAAAAATCCAGAAATAAAAGAAGGAATAATTCCCGAATTATTTGTCGCGGATGGAGTATTTCTGTCTAAGGCGATCGTTAGCGTTAACCAACAAAATTCTAAAGCTATTGCCACCATATTAAATACAACTAATAAAACCATCGTCGTGCATAAATTAAGAATATTTTTGGAACCGTTACCTAAGCAAAATTTAGTTGCAATGAATTCCTTAAGCCATAGCGAAAAAACTTACAAGGATAAAAGAACTTGCGATATTCAAAAAAATTTAAAATTGAACCACCTAAATGGCGAAGAAAAAGCAGAAATAATTAAACTTTGTACTAAATATAGAGATGTATTTCAGTTAGAAAATGACGATCAGTTACCCTGCACTGATAAAATTCGCCATCGAATAGATATTAATTCCAGTATACCCGTATTCTCAAAAAATTACCGTCACCCAGAAGTTTTAAAGGAAGAGGTAAATAATCAAATTTCCAAAATGTTGAAACAAGGAATAATACGACCCTCGGTAAGCCCGTGGAGTTCACCTCTTTGGATAGTTCCTAAGAAGTCTGATAATTCAGGAAAAAGGAAATGGCGAATAGTAATTGATTATCGTAAATTAAATAGTATCACCGTAGGCGAAGTTTTTCCCCTACCAAACATCGAAGAAATACTCGACCAATTAGGTCGATCAAAATACTTCTCTACATTAGATCTCGCTTCCGGATTTCATCAAATCGAGATAGAAAAATCGGATATTGAAAAAACAGCGTTTAGTACGAACTTGGGTCATTTTGAGTATCTAAGAATGCCGTTCGGATTAAAAAATGCCCCCGCAACTTTCCAAAGGTTAATGAACAGCGTACTAACAGGGTTACAAGGAACCCAATGTTTCGTTTATATGGATGACATTATCGTTTACTCGACTGGTTTACAAGAACACATCAAACGCTTAGATGCTGTTTTCTCTCGATTGAAGGAGAACCATTTAAGGCTCCAAATTGATAAATGTAATTTTTTGCGTAAGGAAGTAGCCTACCTGGGACACGTAATCTCCGAGCAAGGACTAAAACCAAACCCTGACAAAATAAATTCTATAATAAATTATCCGCTTCCTAAGTCGAGCAAGGATATAAAATCTTTCCTAGGACTTGTCGGATATTATAGAAGATTCATTAAAGATTTCGCAAAAATCGCCAAACCCTTAACTTCACTTTTAAAAAAGGACGCGAACTTTTCATGGGATAAAGAACAAGATGACGCATTCAAAACTTTCAAAGGTATACTATCTAATAAATCGATCCTACAATACCCTGATTTTTCTAAAGAATTTATTTTAACCACCGATGCGAGTTCTTTCGCGGTGGGAGCAATATTGTCTCAAGGTCCTATAGGACAAGACCTACCAATAGCATACGCGAGTAGAACGCTAAACAAAAGTGAAATTAATTACAACACCACGGAAAAGGAATTAACCGCCATTATTTGGAGCGTTAAATATTTCAGACCGTATCTTTATGGAAGAAAATTTACGATAGTCACCGACCATAGAGCTCTTACCTGGCTATTCAATTGTAAAGATCCCGGATCAAAACTTCTCAGATGGAAATTGAAACTGTCCGAATACGATTATGAAATTAAATACAAGCCTGGTAAAGTAAATAGCAACGTCGACGCATTGTCTAGAAACCCGACTGATCATAAGGCAATTGACGTTTTACAAATAAATGACAAAAATAAAATTTTTAATGAAAATTATAAAGACTTTTCTAATTTCTTAAAATCTAATAAAAACCCGATTTCCATTAACGAGATTACGAACGATACAGCTATATGTAGTCCTACTGCATACTTTACGTGCAAAAACGACGAAGAAAATAATAATCCAGAATGGGTACGAGAAATTTCAGAAATTAACGATGTCAAAACAGTTCATTACGTACTGAAGAACAAAAAACATTACTACATCTGTTGTTATAAGAATAACTATTTCGATCACGTTAATGATGAAGATTTATTTTTTACGCTAAAGGCCTTAAGAGATTTATTGATAAAAAACAGCGAAAAGCAAATTTTAATACAAAAACTAGACGATAAATACTTTTTTAATCTCGAAAAATTTAAACGGATGATATTTTTCCTTTTTTCTAAAACTAATATAGTTCCGACGATCTGTTGTAACAAAAGGAAACTTGTAGAGAATCAGGATGAAATCGATCAAATTTTGAAACAGTATCATAGTTCTTCTATTGGAGGACATAGTGGATTTTTTAGAACATACAGTAAAATTAGAGAAGAATATTATTGGCCAACTATAAAAACGGATATAAGAAAATTCATAAAAAATTGTCACTCATGCCAACTAAATAAGACAAATTTTAAACCTCCGAAAAACGAGATGGAAATTACAACTACCAGTCATTACCCATTTCAGCGATTAGCAATTGATATAGTAGGACCATTAACCATGACCGAAAAAGGAAATAAATTTATACTTACAATGCAAGACGATTTAACCAAATACTCTTACGCTATACCGCTTCCTAAACACGAATCGATTATCGTAGCGGAAGAATTAATTAAATTTTTTAACCTATTTGGAATTCCTATAGCAATCTTATCGGACAGAGGAACCGAGTTTACATCAGAAATTATAGCACAATTGACAAAATTATTTAAGATACGACACGTTTTTTCTACACCATACCACCCGCAAACTAACGGAAGCCTAGAAAGATCTCATTTAACGCTAAAGGATTATCTAAAACATTTTATAAAAAAGGATCAGTCAAATTGGGATGATTACGTATCACATGCGATGTTTTGCTATAACACGCAAATACACAAAAGTACCGGTAAAACACCGTTCGAACTTTTATTTGGATTAAAGGCTCGCATACCAAATTCACTGACCCGCGAACCTGAGTTTAAATACACATATGACGATTATTACGATCAATTAAAATTACGATTGAACAACATACACAAAATTGCCAGAGAAAATTTGATAAATTCGAAATTAAAGTCAAAAAATTATTACGATAAAAAGGGAATCAATCGACAAACATTTAAAAGGGATCAATTGGTTTATCTACTAAATAAGGAAAATAAGAAGGGCTTATCCAAAAAATTAATGCCTAATTATAAAGGCCCGTACAAAATTACTAAAATAAATGACAATAATACTGTTGAAATATTGATAGGAAAAAAACGAGTTACGTATCATATGGACCTGTTAAAACCTTGTTTCACAGATGATGCTGATCCAAATAGCGATACTGACGATCAATAACGGATACAGCCAGACCTACAACGTAACCGAACGATCTCTTCCATGATTTACAACGAAAAGAAATTTCCAGTTCCCGTTAAATTAAGAACAATTAATAAATATTACGATATAGCCTATTTAAACGTGTTATCTCATAACAATCTGCTAATGTTCTCGATAGACATTCCTCTAGTGGATGTCGCAGATTACAAATTGCACCGACTAATTCCTTTTCCCGTTCGCTCAAAATTTTCCTCAAACATCTACCATTTCCTTAAACCCAAATTTCCTTATCTAATAGTGAGTAGAGCTTCGACAAATTTCGTATCTCTCGATAGTATTAACGATTGCTTTCAGGTCGCAAAGGAACATTACGTATGCCGCGAACGATTACTACATCAGATCAACGAAAATTCACCGTGCGAAATTCTTCTTCTCCTGAATCGTACTAAACAAATTCCAAGCGATTGTGACAAAATTACGGTTAACCTAGATACCACTTTATGGAATAAACTCTCAGGAAACAGATGGTTATTCACCACTTCCAAGAACCCCATCATTTCCGTGTTTTGCCCAGAAACAGGAGAATCCGTGGATGTTCGACTTCCCAATGTCGGAATATTGCAATTGCAAAATGGCTGTAAAGCTTATACACCCACGACAATATTGACTACAGAAATTTCTACTAATCAGGAATTCCGACACGTAATTCCGTTCGTAAATATAAATTTAGACGATTGCTGCACCGAGGAAGCAGCGTATAATTTTTCACTCCGATTACAACCAGTTAAAATTGAGCATGCTGATTTGGACGATCTGAATTTTCTCAAACACAAGTTAGACCAATTCAAAGGCAAACTAGATGAGGAGTTAAACAAACAAAGATCCGAAAGATTGCCAAACGCGTTCACTCACACTGGCGTTTCCTTAGTAACTGTTATCGTGACGACATATTTATTGTACAAGTTGACTCTTTTCATTATAAAAAGGTTTTCGAAAATTCGCCGATCAGGTTCGAATCATCATAGAAACCGCCACCATCAACACAGTATAACAGGTAGCGAACCTCCCACTGAGTTGGTTCCATTGTCCTCCGCGTCAAATGAAGAATGCGCGAGTCCAGCGTATAATCTTCGGCCAAGAAGAGATAACCCGGTCATGAAGATGAATTCTGAGTAGAATCGACCGATGAAACTTATTACTTTTATATACATATATATTTCCTTTTTTCTTCCTCTTTTCCTTTTTCATATCTATATGTCATTTTGTCTTTAAAATTTTTTTCTCCTTAAATATTTTTTTTGAAAGATAAAATAAGCTCGTTTAAAGTTTTTCCTCACAACCTTATTTTATTTTATTTTTAGGGGGAGATTGTTGTACTCCCGTCGTATCCTCCTTATTTATTTTCGTACAATTAATATTTCTAAACATCATTGCCGATTTATTATTATTATTATTATTATTATTATTATTATTAATGATATTATTATTTTTTATTTCGACATTGTCTGGCGTATCCGGTAACCTTATTTCCCAATCCTTAGTCGAATGATTACTTTACCTCAGATAAAAGAATATCAGCTCATTTCGAACTTCTTTCTTCTTATCACTTCTTACGACTTGGTTATAGCTTCTGTTATTCAGATTGATTTCGTCATGTTATCCCTATATGCTGACTTTGTCCTTATTAATTAGCCTTTTGGCTCACCTTCTGATAAATTGTTTGTTCATCATATTCGTTCGGTCAGTATCTAGCGATTCTGTGTAATCAGGCCCCCTTTATCGTGCTCTAACTTGACCTTTCGATATAGATTTCCAGAGTTCGGGTTCAAGCTCGTCGTCCTCTGGATAGAACGAGCCGTATTCGGTAACACCGATTTTTCAGAAAGTTAGTCTTGTTCCAGCTCGAATCGAGTTTAGAACAGAGTCGATCTGATCAGCGTTTTGTACGGTCAGGCTTCTTCGGAGTCCCTTGCCACGTACGGCAGTTCGAAGTCGCGATTTTAGTCGAGCGTTATTGTAACTCTAGGCTCGCGCCGGATACGCATCCGTATCATCTTTATTTAATTTTACGGTAGTTTAATAATAACTAACGTCGCGCCTCAATTTCCGTTTCGAAGTTAACGAAATAACGAAAACCAAGGAAAAATAAAAGATTTTGTTTTTATGTTGAAATTTGTTCCTTCATTCGCGAACCCTTTTTCCTCCTCGGAATAGAGGAACACAACATAAAGAGATTTTTCTGGCGCAGTCGGTAGGATCCCCATTCCTTTCGTTTTGTTTCGTTAATTTTCCGACCGGGAAGTACGCGTAATCTATCGTATCTTCCGTCGTTTTCTCTCGTTCCGAATTAACGAGATTTTTCGACCCAAATGCGATCGTTATCCGGTGAGACAAAATTTCGCGACCCGCATCTGATTCATCACCTACGATTATCGTCGACTACATTCGTCATTCGCCGAGGACACAGAATTCAGCGACACCCAGGATCAATTTAACGGAGAGACCTAAATCCGGTAAGTCTGCTCACTATCAGGTTCCTTTTTTTGCGAATTCTATCCTTTTATTACTTTCCTTTTCCTGCTATCTCTAAGTAGCGGTATCGATTTTATAAATTTACGCTCGTGTATATACGTTAAATAATTATGGCTAATTCGTCAGAAGAAGTAACGTACTCCTTAGACCTTTTAACTAAATTAATACCCAGAGAATTTTCGGGTAATCGAGAGCATCTATGCGATTTTATATCTAACGTAAATAATGCATTTCAGTTAGCTCACGAAACACAAAAATTACCCTTGTTATACATAGTTGCTAGTAAAATTTCTGGAAATGCTAAGGCACAGCTAATTAATTACTCCTATAATTCGTGGGAAGATTTAAAGGATAAATTAAAAATTTTGTATCAGGATAAAAAACACTATGCGCAATTAATCGAAGAATTGGCAAATATAAAACAAGGAGCTAACGAGAATATTACTCAATATTATACCAAATTAGATAATTTAACTGCCCGAATTTTACAAAATATCGAATCACAAAATGATAAATCACTCATTCCTGGACAAATTAAATCGATTAATGACATGGCGATGAATCGCTTTATTTTCCATAGTAACCCCGAAATTTCGAGATTTTTACGGTGGAAAGAATTTTCTACCCTAAACGAATGTTTTACCGCCGCTTCAGGTGAGGAAAAAGCGTTAAATATGATAGAAAATAATCGCCGATCTAATCCCAGCACGCGATATATGCCGGGAAAGTACTGTAAATACTGTAAATTAAATAACCACAATTCAAACGAATGTAGGAAAATGAACAAAATTTTCTATACTAATCCTAATAACAACAATAACGAAAATGATTACAATCATAATAAATATCGGTCAAGTGACCATAGACTTAACAGTAAGCCTCCAGATAAAATTTGTAAATACTGTAAAAAATACGGACATATTATAGAAGAATGCAGAAAATTAAAATATAAAAATCAACAAAATCAACAGTCTTTAAACTTCCGTCGACTTCCGGTCAAGGATACCGAACCGCGAAGTGTCCAAGAAATACAGGTATCCGAACAATAGAAGAAAAAATATTATGTATTAATAACGCGATGTTCGTTCAATGTTCGTCCGATTTCGCTAAAAACGAAAATTTCAACTTTCTTATCGATACGGGATCCAATCGGTGTATAATTAAAGCATCTAGCCTCAAAAATAATACAAATTTTTACGACGACGAAAAAATTATACTAAATGGCGTATGCGCGGATTCGTCTATCGAAACTGTAGGATATACTTTTATTCCCATAAATTTCGGTAGTATTAAACTAACGGCAAAGTTTCATATTATTAACTGTCCGACTAATATTCCGAAGGATGGAATAATTGGTAATGACTTTTTATTAAAAGAAAAGGTAAAAATTAATTTCGAAAACAACCTACTCCAATTTAATGGAACAAAAAACTCGATTAAAATATTTTTTGAAAAGGAAACTAAACCGAAGAATTTAACCTTATTGCCTAGATCCGAGACTACGATAGAATTCGATGTTAAAAATCC
This sequence comes from Icerya purchasi, assembly GCA_039619475.1. NCBI lineage: Eukaryota > Metazoa > Arthropoda > Insecta > Hemiptera > Monophlebidae > Icerya > Icerya purchasi. Next base: position 319,518,510 of record CM077115.1, read on the forward strand.
AGAAATAAAAGAAGGAATAATTCCCGAATTATTTGTCGCGGATGGAGTATTTCTGTCTAAGGCGATCGTTAGCGTTAACCAACAAAATTCTAAAGCTATTGCCACCATATTAAATACAACTAATAAAACCATCGTCGTGCATAAATTAAGAATATTTTTGGAACCGTTACCTAAGCAAAATTTAGTTGCAATGAATTCCTTAAGCCATAGCGAAAAAACTTACAAGGATAAAAGAACTTGCGATATTCAAAAAAATTTAAAATTGAACCACCTAAATGGCGAAGAAAAAGCAGAAATAATTAAACTTTGTACTAAATATAGAGATGTATTTCAGTTAGAAAATGACGATCAGTTACCCTGCACTGATAAAATTCGCCATCGAATAGATATTAATTCCAGTATACCCGTATTCTCAAAAAATTACCGTCACCCAGAAGTTTTAAAGGAAGAGGTAAATAATCAAATTTCCAAAATGTTGAAACAAGGAATAATACGACCCTCGGTAAGCCCGTGGAGTTCACCTCTTTGGATAGTTCCTAAGAAGTCTGATAATTCAGGAAAAAGGAAATGGCGAATAGTAATTGATTATCGTAAATTAAATAGTATCACCGTAGGCGAAGTTTTTCCCCTACCAAACATCGAAGAAATACTCGACCAATTAGGTCGATCAAAATACTTCTCTACATTAGATCTCGCTTCCGGATTTCATCAAATCGAGATAGAAAAATCGGATATTGAAAAAACAGCGTTTAGTACGAACTTGGGTCATTTTGAGTATCTAAGAATGCCGTTCGGATTAAAAAATGCCCCCGCAACTTTCCAAAGGTTAATGAACAGCGTACTAACAGGGTTACAAGGAACCCAATGTTTCGTTTATATGGATGACATTATCGTTTACTCGACTGGTTTACAAGAACACATCAAACGCTTAGATGCTGTTTTCTCTCGATTGAAGGAGAACCATTTAAGGCTCCAAATTGATAAATGTAATTTTTTGCGTAAGGAAGTAGCCTACCTGGGACACGTAATCTCCGAGCAAGGACTAAAACCAAACCCTGACAAAATAAATTCTATAATAAATTATCCGCTTCCTAAGTCGAGCAAGGATATAAAATCTTTCCTAGGACTTGTCGGATATTATAGAAGATTCATTAAAGATTTCGCAAAAATCGCCAAACCCTTAACTTCACTTTTAAAAAAGGACGCGAACTTTTCATGGGATAAAGAACAAGATGACGCATTCAAAACTTTCAAAGGTATACTATCTAATAAATCGATCCTACAATACCCTGATTTTTCTAAAGAATTTATTTTAACCACCGATGCGAGTTCTTTCGCGGTGGGAGCAATATTGTCTCAAGGTCCTATAGGACAAGACCTACCAATAGCATACGCGAGTAGAACGCTAAACAAAAGTGAAATTAATTACAACACCACGGAAAAGGAATTAACCGCCATTATTTGGAGCGTTAAATATTTCAGACCGTATCTTTATGGAAGAAAATTTACGATAGTCACCGACCATAGAGCTCTTACCTGGCTATTCAATTGTAAAGATCCCGGATCAAAACTTCTCAGATGGAAATTGAAACTGTCCGAATACGATTATGAAATTAAATACAAGCCTGGTAAAGTAAATAGCAACGTCGACGCATTGTCTAGAAACCCGACTGATCATAAGGCAATTGACGTTTTACAAATAAATGACAAAAATAAAATTTTTAATGAAAATTATAAAGACTTTTCTAATTTCTTAAAATCTAATAAAAACCCGATTTCCATTAACGAGATTACGAACGATACAGCTATATGTAGTCCTACTGCATACTTTACGTGCAAAAACGACGAAGAAAATAATAATCCAGAATGGGTACGAGAAATTTCAGAAATTAACGATGTCAAAACAGTTCATTACGTACTGAAGAACAAAAAACATTACTACATCTGTTGTTATAAGAATAACTATTTCGATCACGTTAATGATGAAGATTTATTTTTTACGCTAAAGGCCTTAAGAGATTTATTGATAAAAAACAGCGAAAAGCAAATTTTAATACAAAAACTAGACGATAAATACTTTTTTAATCTCGAAAAATTTAAACGGATGATATTTTTCCTTTTTTCTAAAACTAATATAGTTCCGACGATCTGTTGTAACAAAAGGAAACTTGTAGAGAATCAGGATGAAATCGATCAAATTTTGAAACAGTATCATAGTTCTTCTATTGGAGGACATAGTGGATTTTTTAGAACATACAGTAAAATTAGAGAAGAATATTATTGGCCAACTATAAAAACGGATATAAGAAAATTCATAAAAAATTGTCACTCATGCCAACTAAATAAGACAAATTTTAAACCTCCGAAAAACGAGATGGAAATTACAACTACCAGTCATTACCCATTTCAGCGATTAGCAATTGATATAGTAGGACCATTAACCATGACCGAAAAAGGAAATAAATTTATACTTACAATGCAAGACGATTTAACCAAATACTCTTACGCTATACCGCTTCCTAAACACGAATCGATTATCGTAGCGGAAGAATTAATTAAATTTTTTAACCTATTTGGAATTCCTATAGCAATCTTATCGGACAGAGGAACCGAGTTTACATCAGAAATTATAGCACAATTGACAAAATTATTTAAGATACGACACGTTTTTTCTACACCATACCACCCGCAAACTAACGGAAGCCTAGAAAGATCTCATTTAACGCTAAAGGATTATCTAAAACATTTTATAAAAAAGGATCAGTCAAATTGGGATGATTACGTATCACATGCGATGTTTTGCTATAACACGCAAATACACAAAAGTACCGGTAAAACACCGTTCGAACTTTTATTTGGATTAAAGGCTCGCATACCAAATTCACTGACCCGCGAACCTGAGTTTAAATACACATATGACGATTATTACGATCAATTAAAATTACGATTGAACAACATACACAAAATTGCCAGAGAAAATTTGATAAATTCGAAATTAAAGTCAAAAAATTATTACGATAAAAAGGGAATCAATCGACAAACATTTAAAAGGGATCAATTGGTTTATCTACTAAATAAGGAAAATAAGAAGGGCTTATCCAAAAAATTAATGCCTAATTATAAAGGCCCGTACAAAATTACTAAAATAAATGACAATAATACTGTTGAAATATTGATAGGAAAAAAACGAGTTACGTATCATATGGACCTGTTAAAACCTTGTTTCACAGATGATGCTGATCCAAATAGCGATACTGACGATCAATAACGGATACAGCCAGACCTACAACGTAACCGAACGATCTCTTCCATGATTTACAACGAAAAGAAATTTCCAGTTCCCGTTAAATTAAGAACAATTAATAAATATTACGATATAGCCTATTTAAACGTGTTATCTCATAACAATCTGCTAATGTTCTCGATAGACATTCCTCTAGTGGATGTCGCAGATTACAAATTGCACCGACTAATTCCTTTTCCCGTTCGCTCAAAATTTTCCTCAAACATCTACCATTTCCTTAAACCCAAATTTCCTTATCTAATAGTGAGTAGAGCTTCGACAAATTTCGTATCTCTCGATAGTATTAACGATTGCTTTCAGGTCGCAAAGGAACATTACGTATGCCGCGAACGATTACTACATCAGATCAACGAAAATTCACCGTGCGAAATTCTTCTTCTCCTGAATCGTACTAAACAAATTCCAAGCGATTGTGACAAAATTACGGTTAACCTAGATACCACTTTATGGAATAAACTCTCAGGAAACAGATGGTTATTCACCACTTCCAAGAACCCCATCATTTCCGTGTTTTGCCCAGAAACAGGAGAATCCGTGGATGTTCGACTTCCCAATGTCGGAATATTGCAATTGCAAAATGGCTGTAAAGCTTATACACCCACGACAATATTGACTACAGAAATTTCTACTAATCAGGAATTCCGACACGTAATTCCGTTCGTAAATATAAATTTAGACGATTGCTGCACCGAGGAAGCAGCGTATAATTTTTCACTCCGATTACAACCAGTTAAAATTGAGCATGCTGATTTGGACGATCTGAATTTTCTCAAACACAAGTTAGACCAATTCAAAGGCAAACTAGATGAGGAGTTAAACAAACAAAGATCCGAAAGATTGCCAAACGCGTTCACTCACACTGGCGTTTCCTTAGTAACTGTTATCGTGACGACATATTTATTGTACAAGTTGACTCTTTTCATTATAAAAAGGTTTTCGAAAATTCGCCGATCAGGTTCGAATCATCATAGAAACCGCCACCATCAACACAGTATAACAGGTAGCGAACCTCCCACTGAGTTGGTTCCATTGTCCTCCGCGTCAAATGAAGAATGCGCGAGTCCAGCGTATAATCTTCGGCCAAGAAGAGATAACCCGGTCATGAAGATGAATTCTGAGTAGAATCGACCGATGAAACTTATTACTTTTATATACATATATATTTCCTTTTTTCTTCCTCTTTTCCTTTTTCATATCTATATGTCATTTTGTCTTTAAAATTTTTTTCTCCTTAAATATTTTTTTTGAAAGATAAAATAAGCTCGTTTAAAGTTTTTCCTCACAACCTTATTTTATTTTTTTTTTAGGGGGAGATTGTTGTACTCCCGTCGTATCCTCCTTATTTATTTTCGTACAATTAATATTTCTAAACATCATTGCCGATTTATTATTATTATTATTATTATTATTATTATTATTAATGATATTATTATTTTTTATTTCGACATTGTCTGGCGTATCCGGTAACCTTATTTCCCAATCCTTAGTCGAATGATTACTTTACCTCAGATAAAAGAATATCAGCTCATTTCGAACTTCTTTCTTCTTATCACTTCTTACGACTTGGTTATAGCTTCTGTTATTCAGATTGATTTCGTCATGTTATCCCTATATGCTGACTTTGTCCTTATTAATTAGCCTTTTGGCTCACCTTCTGATAAATTGTTTGTTCATCATATTCGTTCGGTCAGTATCTAGCGATTCTGTGTAATCAGGCCCCCTTTATCGTGCTCTAACTTGACCTTTCGATATAGATTTCCAGAGTTCGGGTTCAAGCTCGTCGTCCTCTGGATAGAACGAGCCGTATTCGGTAACACCGATTTTTCAGAAAGTTAGTCTTGTTCCAGCTCGAATCGAGTTTAGAACAGAGTCGATCTGATCAGCGTTTTGTACGGTCAGGCTTCTTCGGAGTCCCTTGCCACGTACGGCAGTTCGAAGTCGCGATTTTAGTCGAGCGTTATTGTAACTCTAGGCTCGCGCCGGATACGCATCCGTATCATCTTTATTTAATTTTACGGTAGTTTAATAATAACTAACGTCGCGCCTCAATTTCCGTTTCGAAGTTAACGAAATAACGAAAACCAAGGAAAAATAAAAGATTTTGTTTTTATGTTGAAATTTGTTCCTTCATTCGCGAACCCTTTTTCCTCCTCGGAATAGAGGAACACAACATAAAGAGATTTTTAAGAACAGTTTTGCAATCTGTTCTGTTCATCGCTCGTTCAATGTCTTGTTCACTATTTATCCTCGTTCTCAGTCGCGCAGAAAATTTAGTCGTAGTCTGGTTTCACTAAATTTCGACAACGTACTACAGTCGACCATATGCATAAAATAAAAGCATTCTTCTCTGTTTGCAAAACAGCTAGCATATTTCCTTCCTAATTACATCGCGTACTGCTACGCGCCAGTCGGATTTCTAATAAAATATAGCATGTAAAAACGTACATACACACGCACACGCACACGTCACTTTCACCGAAAAAAATAATAAATTAGTTATGTATTGAACCCGAATAAAATACACAAGTGCAAGAAAAACACCTATCGTATAACGTACACACACACGTATGTATATAATATATATATATATACATATATATATATATATATATATATATATATATATATATATATATATATACGTGTCTGTATGTATATAGCAAAATATACACAGTAGCCGTATTTTCGACGATAATTTATTTACATATATGTACAAATTCGGGTAGAGTACGCTTACTTGTACGTTCAGTGTGTGAGTATGTGTATGCATAAACACGCATATTAAGATGGGCGATGATAGAGCGAAAGATATGTGTGTAGTAGTGCCTCAAATATGGCGAATGTTTACAATAACAACATTTGTCTTTTGTAATATGTCGAAATAACAGATTCTCTAGCTTATTTATCAGGCATTATTTTTACTAAGGTGGTAATAAATTTGTCAATATTCCCTCCGTACAGCGCGATTTTAATCTGTAATATATAGATATACCTATAATATATATACATATATATATATATATATATATATATGTAAATGTTAAATGTTGTCGCACTTTTCCAACACATGTCACCTACACACGCACACACACTGACTTCTACATCTGTACAGTTACTGTGTCTACAATAAAAGCATATGTGTATTATGCATACATTTGCGTACACGCGTGTGTACGTGTGCATATGCGTGTTTAAAATACACGCACGCGCGCGTAAATCGTTATTTATTAATGAATAAAAAAAAAAAAAAAAGAAAAAAAAAGAAACAGCGCCAAACCAGAACCAGAGCAGATCGTGTATAAAAACATATCCTAGTAAATTATATTTCTATTTGTTTTTATACTTGTATGCAACGTAATGCACACAACACAAAACATATATGTGTATGATATATATCAATATCTTACATATATCGTATATATGATATATATTTACGCATATAGGAAAATGTATAGCGCATATATATTTTTTGTCAAAACCTTCAAATTGTAAACACATGTATACATAGACATTCAGAGAAAATTTAAACGGCTTTATACAGCTTAGGATGAGGGCTATTTAATGTATTTACGACATACATTGGTAAACAATGTATTATTATGCGTATATACATAACGAAACTGCGTAAACATGAACGCGATATGAACACATCAGAGATAACATAATATGTTGTTATCATCGAACAAACATATTTTATTTATTTATATATTTTAAAACTCATTTTCCTTTCCACATACGCGCGGGAAACATTATAATATCGAGCAGAATATCTACCGTTTTATTGTAATTTTACTGCCTTCGTGTTTCGGACAAGTTATTATCTCAGCCTCGGCAATTTATATTACTTGTACAATCACTCGCCAGAAATAATAATAAAGTTAAACGTCGACAGTTCCTTCATTCGGTGCTGTTTTGTTTAGTAACCGATAAATACGACCAAAAACTTTTAAAAAAACTTACTTTTTCCTAAAAAAAAAAATTTACTGTTTCCCTTTCTTTATACATTTTATTTGTACATAATTTATAAGAAGACGGAGCTCCCTCAAAGGCAAAAGCTCTCCCGTTGTAGATGTTTGAATCTTTTTTACCATTATTTCTTTGTAGGACCATGCGTGCCGCTTAAAACGGAATTATCTTTATAAAATAACGTTTCGTTAAATAATAATACGAGTTAAATTTAATTGTAATGGTAATTTTTGAAGTAATTGAGTATCAGCGCTAAATATAATTTTTTTAAATTTTGAAAAAGTCGGTCTTAAACTTGAAAGCATGTTTTTAACCTAAAAATATTTATTAAAAATTTTGCATAATAAAACTATGTTGCTAGGCTCGTATGTATATTTTCACATTTTCCAAGGATCGCAAGCGACACTTTAATTTTTTTTTTTGGTTTTATTGTACCGGTAATATTACCATAAACAACAACGATCTTAACTTAAATTTAATGTTAAATTAGTGTCTCCAATGAGACATTAAATGGAGACACAAGAGCTCTGTAAATACAATAATAACTAACTGTATGCATATAATAATAGCTGAAAACAAATAATTGATATGTTGGAAAAGAGTTACATCATGTGTGAACGTTATCCAGCTGTGTTAGGTAATCGCGAGAGCGTCCCGGCACCACTTTCTTCTCAGTCGTCTAGGCGGATTAAGTTCGGAGGAATACATTTTGTTGATGTTAGGATGATTAGTGCTATGTTGAAATTTATCGAATAATTTTTGATACTGCTGAATATAAGTCTCTCGGACAAATGGAACGATTAAATAATTATGTAATGTTGCGCTGCAGACGTAATTGTACGAAGTATCCTCGACTGCTGCTACTGAATTCTGTTAAAATTACTTCTACAAGTGGAACAATATAATTCGGAACCACATTGCCAAATCGACGCAATCAGAGATAAATAAATACCTTTTTTTTTTTGTATTTAAGTTCAATGCCGACCTGCGTCCCCATAATGGATGCAAAAGCCTCGCACGAGCAGCAATGGCCTATCCAGTTGGTGGCACATGAGAAGCCTTCGGTCCAGATACATTCCGAGGTACCTTACGAGATGAACTTGTGGAATTACTTTATTATTAATGTTTATCGTTGGACATTCAGTTGTTCGGTTTGTGAATGTCTTGTGTGGCACTTATCTGTATTAAAAACTATTCTCCATTGTTTTGCCCACCTAGCTATTCGGTTTAAATGGTTCTGAACGGAAATATTTGCGTGTATGGCATCCTTATTTGATGCAATAATGGCTACATCATCGTGAATGTTGCTGGTATTGTTTGATTGTAAACTGGTAGATCGGATGTGTAGATAAAATATAATAGGGGTCCCAATAGACTACCTTGCGGTACTGATGATACAACTTTTTGCTCTTCCGAAAATGAATCATCGATCTTGACAACAGATATTCTATCGATCAGATACGATTGAAGTAGTTTGTAAAGATTAGAAGGAAGAAATTGCTTAAACTTGAAAAGTAGTCCAGGGTGCCACACTTTGTCAAACACCCGGGCGACGTCCAAAAAAACTGCAGAATATATTTCCTTTTTCTCTCATCATCATCATCAAAATGCTGTACACGGTTACCGCGCGTAGCGATCACAGGGGATGTTGATCATATATCACTATTCCTGGCAACTTGAATTAATCTCTCTACAGATGTTATTCCGGTCCATTTCCGAATGTCCTGGGTCCAAGATAGTTATCTGCGTCCCACTCCTCTTTTTCCTTCAATTTTCCCTTTGAAGAAGAAGCCGGATGATTTCATATCTTTCTCCTCTGATTATGTGTCCAAAGTATCTTATTTTCCTTTCTTCGATTATTCGACGGATCATCCTTTCTTCTTGAACGGATTTTAGTACATCTTCGTTTCCCATGCGCGCTGTCCAAGGAATCTTCAGCATGCGACGATAAAGCCACATTTCGCACGCCTCCAGGTAGTTGAGTGCTGTGCCGGAATACGTTGTGCGGCTCTTCTTCTCTAGCGTTGAGGAAATTACATCAACTAGTTTATGGCACTATCGTGGAATGCTCGGCACCCAAACCCGAACTGATGATTTGGTATTACATCATTGCTGTTTATAATCGGATGTATGCGAGATAGTATCGATTTCTCTAAAACCTTAGATAACGAGCTGAATAGACTAATAGGTCTGTATGAAGATACTTCGATATGCGGCTTTCCTGGTTTATGCAGCATAATTCGTCTTAGGGAACGCAATATTCCATTAAAAATGTAGTATAATCGCCGATTTCCTGGTAGCCGCGAGATAATTTCACCAGTAATATCATCTAGACCAGGCGATTCCGCAATGGAACTTTATGAATACATTTAAAATCCTCTTTTGGAGTAAAGAATTTTTTTTTAGTCCCTTGAAAGCGACAAGTTTTATTTAACGAATACTGCGGGATTGTCATTCTCACAAGGCGTGTACGTTAATCAAAAGATCGCGACAAATGGCGGAAAATCACAAAATCATTGGCGGATTCAATGACTTTTGTTAGTAATGATATTAACGGATTTAATAAAGATTTGAATTCATTCAAAAATGTTGGTTAATACTAATGAAATGTCTCGATTGTTATTATTTTGGACATTATTTCTAACGGCTATATAATTATTTTTGTTGTTATTGCTATTCACCGTAAAATTATCATCTTTAATAACACCGTTGCTTTCGATATCATTGGTAGAGGTCGATCTTTTTTGCTAGCTTGAACTATTAATTTTAGTCACATTTGCATATGATCGACTGTTTATATTTATTGGAAATAATGATCTCCTTTGCCGTAATTATAGTTAAGTATGCGTGTATTTCGTTATAAAATTTAGTATGCTATTTATAAACTGAACAGCCCCTATAACTCGCTGGGTGATCTTCTCCACACAAGGCACATTTTGCTGGTTCGGAAGCATTTTTAGTACAGGTTTTGGTGTCATATTTTCCGGCACATTTAACGCAACCGGTTGGTAGATTACAATAGTTTTTAGTGTGCCCAAACAGCCGACACTGTTTACATTTTTTTAGTCTAGAATCTCTGTTTGGTTCTTCAACGACTACAATTGTATTTAAGAAACGGGTAATCTGAAATATTTCGTCATTTTTGCGTGACGGTTTTAAATCTACGAAGAACATAATTTCATTGTTTCTCTTAAAATATTAGAAACTCTTAGGACCTGAAAACTGTTTGACTGCAATTCGTTTGTTATGTCGGTTGTGGCGATGGAAAAATGTCGATTTTTTAAAACGGTTTATCCTCTGCTAGGGAATACGTATAATAAAAATATTTCTTTTTTTTTCGGGGATTTTATTAGAGCTCGATAACTTAACGCGTTGTGTGACTGTATAGTTACTCCAGATAATGTTGATTTTAAGGTGTACGTCGGGTATACCGGATAAAACTTTTCTAAAATCTGTATAATTTTGTATAGTTTTAACCATGATCGGCAGAGGTGGTTTAATGTTTTTGTTTGCTTTGCCTTCATCATTTGATGAAGCAGGTTTAATTTCGTTTATATTGTTAATCATATCGAAATTTAAATATTAGTCTCTTCTCGTGGAACATTATCAGTTTGTATTTCATCATTATTATTATTTCCATCATCTTCATTGATTAAGAATTCGAAAATATTGCGTTCAGGTGGAACCTAGTCGGATGGACTGTTATCAGACGTAGTGGCCACCATTTTTTTGTTCATCTTACACACGTGTTTTGGTGTTCGTCAACAACCGTCATCGCAGAGTCCACTTATAAAGTTTGAAATCCGAATTTACAAAAACTGGAGAATATCTAGCAGTGCGCGCATTTATAAGCAGCTGGTTCGAAATTTTTACCTCTAATATATTAGCCCCGAAAAATGGGGACGTAATTTTTTGGCCTTTTTTAAATTTTTGACAAGAAAAATGAGAAATACTTCAAACGGTCGAAAATATAAAAAATATATTTTTCGAAATTTTCAAGTTTTCGGCTGTCAAGGAGACTGAATATCCCCCCCCCCCCCCCCCTAAAGCACTCTTTGTATTCATGTTTATGATGTGTTTTAGTTTTTTTAATTTTCCTTACAAAAATTTTCCAGTAGTTTGCTAATGTAATGCTCCGATATATTATACATTTTTTAACCCGTTTATTCTCTTAACCAGTTACAGATCAACCAGAGGGAATAGGGGACATCCCCCCCCTCAAAGAACCAAAACCTCGATGAAAAAATTTGTACAAATGTTACTTATGAATTTAATTACGGCTAATATTTTGTTTTCTAGTAAAACTAATAATAATGTTACGTTTTTATTCTATTTTAAATGCAACTGTCAACGATTTAGTTTTAATTTTTATTTTGTAATGTAAATAAAAATAGGTCAGTGAAAAATATATATGTTTTTTTTATTTGCTCACGAACAAAGAATCCGGATCGGATTGCCAACAAAAATAAAAAAGTGAGTAAAGTCTAATAAAAATATTATCGTGTTCTATTTTTTCTAGTAATTTACTATTCAAATTCTAAACTACAATTTCAGCTACAATTTTATAATTCTAAATGTAAAACAAAATTTAAATTAAATTGTAATAATTATGTATTTTTAAAACATTTTTAAATTTCTAAAGAGGTCACACTCTATTTGTGATTTTCTTTATGAAACAAGAGGTATTTCTCAAATCTACTGTCTACCGTAGAAGATATTACGTAATTATATAATCGTCCCCCCCCCCCCGAAAATGTCTGTCTGGAACTGCCCCTGATTTAAGTTTCTTTTAACCTAACACAGTAGAATTACACACTGACACCTTAAATGTGATGATTCGGTAATCAGTTAAAAAAGGAAAAAGGTCAATAGAGCATGCTGTTTCATGCGCCGAGGATTCCGTATGTTTAACGTACAATCGGATGTAATTTACATTTCCCTTTCTTTGAATTGTGCATCCCTAGAACGGACATCGTGGACACAGAAATGCTGTTATCGTTGGATAAGCAGTTTACGTTATTTGTCTCTATTGTAAGCTTTACGAACACATTCACTGAAGACATTTGCATACTAAATTCAAAACAAAGATATTCACTTTTTGAATATGTCTTATCGTATATATGTATATTTTGCACCCAGCATTTCTGTGAATGTGTATTTTTATGTATTTAAAAATGTTTGTGGCTTTATTGCTCTTTTTAAAATTCTTTCAAAACTTACTACGCTTCGTTAATGATTACGCAACCTCTAATTTTAATTATTTTATTACATTGTAAAAAAAAAATATATACACCCAATACGGGAACGAGTTCAGCTTTTCTTAATTATGAAATATACAAATACAAGCAATGAATTCGACCACTACGTACAATCAAAGCCGCAGACAATAAAAGAAACTTCAAAGGATATATCACCAAACTGTATTAGAATCAAATTCAGTTCATTTATGTTGCGTAATAAATGACGGATAGGAATTAGTTTATAACATTTAAAGTATGCTAATTTATAAGTCCAACAGTTCCCGAATTATTCAATTTTACTTGATATTTTTGCCGTTTCTGAACCGCGATATCATGTACGGAATCCTGAAAAATCGACTTTGAAATTGGTTCAGTAGTGTGATTTTAATCGAGTAAGTCAGTTGGCCCGGCTTCATTACTTTTCTTTTTATTTCGCTTTTATCCGCTTCCTCGTCTTTCCAAATTTGTTAAAATGGTAAAACTTTAATGCTTTTCTCAATCCACTTAAACTTCCGTACCTTGATGGTTTACTCATGCGAGCTGTTTTAATTTCTTTCGTCCACTTTTTTTCTTGCCACCAGCATTCTTTTCTTTATTTTATCCGCAGCGTGTCTCATTTCGTATTGATCTTCTCTAATTTTCTTCTTATCCTTTTTTACCGTATTAAATTTTAACACATCAAAAACTATTAGCCAACCGTTTTCGACTGACGTTTTCAGAAGAAAAAAAACTTGTTAAGCTTTTTAATGCTCGGGAGAGCTAGGTTGGTTGGGGTTGCAGTGGGTGGCTGAGACGTGGCCGGACGGCTGGGTAATGGTACAAACTTCGAGTTGACCAAATAACAGCGTGGGTATGGATGAAGTCGTCACAGGACGGCTTGATGCTTGGTTTGTATTTTCTTAAAAAATGCGCTTGCAAACAAAAAAAATCCAAGGTACTGTATACTTTATCGGTGGTGGTGCACCTGATGGAATGTACTAAGGTCAATTTCGATTATTACGTTGACGACTACGCTTTACAATTTTTATAATAATTACAATGACGACGACGACGACGACGAATACACTTTACAATATTTCCGGAAATATGAGTTTGGATGGTTCCAGGGGGGTATCGGGAGGTAGCTGGGACACAACCGGACGGTTAGGCGAGAGTATAAGGTTAAATTTGGTGAAATATTGGCGAGGACATGGGTGATGCCATTGGACGGCTTGGAGCTTGTTTATATTTGCTTAAAAATTGCGTCTGCAAAAAGTGTGTATGCATCCGGCAATACAAATTATGTACACGGTGTTTTTCCTTTCTGTCTATCTCTATCCGTCTCTCTCCCAATTCTGTCCTGGAATCGCCATATTCTTCCTACTTAAATATCATTTTAGCCGCTTTATTTTATTTCACACGTAAGCTCCGGGATTTGTATGTTTTTTTTTTTTTTTAGACCTCGGTCCAACTAAAGAGAAAAGTGTAACTAATTTATGATTCTTGCTGGTGTGATGAGAAATTCTCCGTGTTAATTAGTAAAAATGCAAAAATCAAAAAGGAAAAGAAAAAATATTTTTAAATAAAACACAAAAATTTTAAAAGAAGTAATTAATTGTGAAGTCTTTAAAAATAGCGCATTCAAAGTGATATATTTAATAAAAGATAATGTAAACTGCTTAAATTTCTATTTTAACTTCTTGAGCTCGTCAACCAAGGACTTTCACCCAAAAACAAATAAAAAGGAAAAAAGTTGGTTATATTTTAATCCGATCAAAAATCCTTGACAAAATGGAACAAATAGCTGGGAATAACTAATAGGGAAGGAAAGACGGGATATATGAAGCACAAAAAGGAGTAGGACGTCCAAAACTTCAACAAATAGGAATACAAAATGGTTCACAGAAAGATATGAACACTGGAAGAACACATGATCGGCGGCGCAAATAATTGCATCATCAGGATGGAGGGGACAGTGTGGGGAAGAAATCGGGGAAAAGCGAAATCTGTAGAAAGGCAGCGGGGAATGACGAAAACGAATACGAACAACGGAAACGACGTCGAAGAGAGGGATGCAAAAGAAACCACGAATAGGGAGAAAGAGTAGGCTGAACGGACAGATCAAGGAAACAACTGTTGGAAAAAGAGAAAGTATAGGTGTCCGACCAATAGCTGATATGAAAAACTGCTCAAAACGATTTCTTGAAAGATAATGAAAATCCTGACCTTACATGTTAAAACTTTTTTTGTTTTGGTGGGGAGGAGTGTCGGCAATAGACGTTTACAATTGGAAAAGATTGAAGTTATATTGGAGAAAAAGTTCGAAGTAGGAAAAACGAAAGAAGCTAACGAAGGAAAAATTTAAGAAGGGAAGTGAGAAAGAATAGGAGCGGGGAGGGGGGGGCAAAGACTCAAAAGAGCAGAATAAACAATCACCGTTAAAACTTATTCGAATGGGAAGTTTTATATTCGACTTCACGTACATATGTTGAAAAATATGGAAATGGAAGAATAACCTCTTAAGATAAACAAATGAATTTTTTCAATAAAATTCAGATGCTAGATCGATTTTGCTCTTTACAAATTAGTAATTTTCCATAATCAATAAAGTTAATTTATTTTTCATTTTTTGTACTTGTAAAAATTTACTATGAAGCACACGGCTGTCATAATAGGAAATTATTGCCGTGGTCGACTAATTTTTTCTGAAATAACCCGCTAAATGAATATACCATCAGCATTTCAAGCCTTTGTAAGAGGAAAACAATTTTTAAGCAATATACGAACGAAAAAAAAAAAAAAGCATTGAAAACCGCTGATTTACTTTTTGAGCAAATTAATTCCTAATTTCGCGGGTGTTTTTTTGATTTAATGATTATTTTTCTCCTTAAATTTGATATTAATTGAAGAAAAAACAATTAAAAACTTACTAACACTAAACTAGGTCTACTTGGAAAAAGGACGAGGCCGAAAAAATACACATGTGTCATGTCCCATTGTTAAAATCGTACTACTCAATCTTGAGCATCTTAACTACTTATTTGTACATTTTTTTTGGGCAGGCAACAAATATTGTTCAGACCAGTTCTTCTATACAAAACGCAAATGTAAACAACTTTACGTTTGAAACCTATACCGTAAATGTTCGAATTTCAATAATGAACAAGCGCTGTCCAAATAGGAATGTATACGTGAATATTCACACAAGTATGGTACGTGTATGCGTTCTGGTTCACCATTGCCTCTCCTCACATGACGACCAGCAATTATTTCGTTTCAACTAATTTTATTCATTTCCTCCACTGGACCTCGTTCATTGCATAAAAATCATAAAGGGTGTCTAAATATTCTTTTAAGCAACAGCAATTTTCGGGCGAATAATGTTTTCTTGTTTTTAATATGAATATTTATTTTAGTATGATCCTATCGCATGTTTCACAATTTCACCTCAACTAACTTATAACATAAACAGATCAGAAACTATGTACAATTACATAGTTCCTAATGTACAGGCATAGAAAAATAAATACATGTACATATACACCCGCATATCGGTATATATACTACATTCATAACTACATTCACACATATATGTTATATATTAAAACATATATCTACGTGCGTGTATATAAACAAATATAGCTGCCCAGCTCGTAGGACTTAGTGTGCTTTCGTCGGGAAGTAGGGCCTCTAGATTAAAGAGCCTGTGAAGTTTGTTTTCATATGCTTCTGCAATGTAGCGTATAATGTCATTGATCGATGTAATTTTCAGAACCGAATTCGTTACCAGAACTTGTTTTAAGCGCGCCGGATCGCATAGCCCCGTGTTGAATGCCATATCTTCAAATCGGTCTGGTGATTTGACAATAAATTATTCGTTATATTCAGCTTGGACTAGCGCTCAATCAACCACGAAATCTGTCCTAACTGTTTGCTTTTTTTTTATACATCTTCCAACACAGCCTCGAATATAGATCTCAAAATCGGAAAACAATCAAGGTATATATATATATATATATATATATATATATATAGGACAGTTCTTATGTTGGCAAAGTGTAAACATAATGTGCACCAATTCTCGTTGATTAATCTTTCTTGATCTTCATGTCTCACTTGCTAATTTTGTCCATATTGCAAATTAGTCGTAACCGATTCTTGTAGGTTACCAACTGGTCAAGATGACTATATCATCTGCAAAGTTTTGGGCAGTCGTCGGATCAACTATCGTTGGAATGTCAGCCATATATGCAATAAATGCAGAATGGGTTCTAGGACGCTATCCTATGAAACGAATGTAATGTGAAATTTGGACTGTATTTCATCGTAAGAAACTCTGAATGATCTAAAATCATTCGGGAAGTTGGCGTATGTTTTCCAGTAGCAGGTATGCTCATTTTCTAGATGAATAATGATTGGAATTTATGTTAGCTGTTGATCTATATCGGCGATGTTACATTACAATTTGTTTTTTAATAATACATTCACTTTTTCGTTTAATTTCTCGTTAATAATATTGTTCTTACTTCTTTTTGATTACTAATCTGTGTTAAGCTGTTCAGATTTAAAGATATTTTTCACAGAGTTAAAGAGTTGAAAGTTAAATTCGAGGTACATAAAATCACGATTGCTTTTAGTTTTACCAAATGACACTATGCAAGGTTATTTACGAATCATTTAACAGTCGTATTGTTTCCATGGCAAAATAATCGCATAACTTTTCGCTGCTCCTATTTAATTTACGGATAAGCACGGTGACGGTAATTAATATTCCTACTACTATTTGCTAAAGCTCCATTTATTGTTGCACGTAAGTTTAATTTTAATAAGTCTCTTGACAGCGTGCAGCATAAAGGAAGTATGAATGTCATTAATTTCAACCATATCCATATTAAACCCGATTAAATCATAATACTGTTTGTGTTACATTTAAGACATAGCTACACTCTTTCAGCTACCACTCTATCGCATCGAATTATTTTATATTCTGTTAACGCAATCCGTATTTTTTAACCATATCTTAAATAGCAGCAGTTACCTCTCTATTTTACTCGTATATTGTAACTTTTTTAATTTGATAAAATTAATGAAAAATCCCCATAATTTTTAATAATCTAAACATCCTGCTTGTTAGTTAATTAATAAAATAACGAATTACGAACATTTCTTTTTATATATGTATATTTTTTTTATTATTATAAATTTAGTTTCCATAGGTCATCAAGCAATTACACTGAAACGCAAATTCAATATTATTTTATGTATTAATAATTCGTTTTGATAACCTGGAGTGCTTATCAAGAAGCTAATAAAATTTACCAGAATTTTACGTCAAAGCGATTTCTTTTTTATACGATGTGTTTATTTCACGTTGTGAGACCCCCGGTATTTTACATCGTTCTTAATCGGAATTATTTCCCCATTAATTTTAGTCGGCGGCGGGTTAAACTTTGCAGTGCAAACGTAACCTACGTACACTTTCTCTTATCAACATTAATACGCTGCCGATTCAATTTTCAAGTTTTTTAGCGCCAACTGCAATTTATTTAACGTAACTACGTCCATTTTTAACTACTGCTACAAGAGCAAATGACGTCTGCAAATGTATCAATAGAAACGTCTTAGCTATCTGGACAGTCAGCAGTGCAAAGCAGAAAGAAGACTCCGGCGGACCCAACACGCTCCCTTGAGGAGCACTCCAGCGAAGACAGGATATAAATATTAAATAATTCGTTTTAGAATTTCATATCTGCTATATGTTTAATCATCAAAGTACCACTTGAGGAAAAGGTAGCAAGGATGAAGAAAGGTTTCTTAATTCTGTACAGTAGACTATACTCCGAGGCTTATTTTATGCCCAGAAGCATACCTACGCATCTAGCTTCAAACCTGTCATGGGTAAATACTAGATTCAGTGTGTACGTGTTCTAGTGTTTTCTTTTTTTTTCGAAATACAAACTGGGTATCGGGAATAATGTTCCTTGTCTTAAAAAGAGGAAACAGTTTTTTTTTTTTTTAAAAAAAATCAGTTTTTCCAATATTATAATGGTCTGTAGGATATTGCACAGATTTTCTAGTCGATTTACCTGGTTTAGGAATTACTGCTATTTGCGTGCCAACTTCCAAGACTGTGGAAGGTACTGCAGATGGACACTGAAAATATTGGTGACAAATGATAATAGCTTTGCGTGGTAATATTCTAATAATAACTTTTAGATCGTGACCAGGACTATTTTCAGTGTTTAGCTTGGGACGCTTAGTTATAGTAGTGCATTCAAAAACTCAGTTACATCACCCAAATCTACGCTCTCTAGATTAGGTTCAAAGAATCAAAAAAATGTTCAGCAAACACCTCGTTTTCTCTATGCTAGCCTTCGCCCATGTACCGTCGAATTTTTTATTTAGGAAAAAAATATTATACCGCTTATTTCGGGGGCTATTTTATGGTCCTATACGCTATATTAATCTTCACTGATACTCGTATTTTTGTTTGTATACCCCCCAAAAAACGCCCCTCCTAGTATATTTTAATATTCCTGATTGAGACGTTTTCCCTCTATATAATAAAAAAATACTTTTTCATCGGCAATTTTTACTACTTATTCGCGATGGTTGTTGTAATGTTTTTTTTTAAAATTTTTATACTACTGATTTGTTAATTTGTGAATTTATTATATGTGTATGCGCATTTATTAAAAAACACTATTGCCAACTTGTACCAGTATTAATTTTTTACAGAATTTTTATGTTTGCAAGTGCCAAGGTTGAAGAGTCGAGCGAAAAGGTCTCAGGGGCAGAGCCTCTAGTTATTTATAATTATTCATTTGATAATTTATTTCATGCGCGTTTCGTACACTTATTTACACGTCAAAAGATTGTAGAAGTAAAAAAGCGCAGTTATCCAAATTCGAAATACGCGAGAAATATTTCGTCCTTCGTGAGAGTCATTAAAATATACAGAACACAGACTAATTTCACGCGACCTTGTAAATGAAAAGTAGGTAAAAAAGAGAAATTACAAAAATCAGTTTAGATAAAAAAAACAACAAACAAACGAAACATTCTACACGGGAAAACGACTGACTATTTCTTTCTTAGTCAGCTAATGATGATTATTCGTTTTCAGCTAGAACTTGTTAAAATCCGTGCATTATTAATAAAAATAACTTGCACACTACCTTAATATATCCGTAGTAGACAAGCCCTAATAGTAATAATAATAATGATGATAATAATGATGATAATAATGATGATGATGATGTTTGTTTAAATTGTCATCGCTAAGTATCAAAAAGAAAACAAAAAAAATCGAAAAATTAACACCTCAACGAGAGATAAAATTGTTCAAGAGCTTGAAGGCACGAACACGCAGCCTCTCATTCGTTATTATTCGCATAAAAGTTTGTTTGTTTTTTTGCTCGAGTAGTAGTACGATTAACGAATTAATAACGAACGATGACTACAGCAAAAAAGAAGAAAAAAAGATTGTCTCGTGTTTTGTTATTGCTCTTTTTTCTTTCATTTTCTTCTTGTTACGAAACGGAAATAACAACAACGCATCTTTACATTAATTTGATAATTACGTTTTTGTTTGTTTAATTTCGACATTCAAAATTAATTACTGATAATGCAAAGAGAATCCGTTTCTGCTTTATCTTAAATTGCTCTTTTCCGTCGAAATGTAACTCACTACGTGTGACCGAATAACTGTTAATAACTGTTAATAACTGTTACAACGCCGGAAGAACAGCTTTTGACGAGTTATACCCGAAAAAATGAGAGTGCGAGAAAACATCGTTAACGATATTCGACTTATTTTTTGTCTTTCAAATTCGATACTCTGACACCTTTTGACAGTGTCTCTTAAATATGCGTCAATCTGCGGCAACGAAACAATCCCTGAGGTGATCGATCACGCTAATATGTACCGAATTAACGCGCCTTTTTTCTTTCCGTCTGGAAGTTTGTGTCACAGTGAGACCGAAGTCTGCAAAGTTTCGACGAGGATCACGGAAGAAAAAAGCAGAACAGTGCTCACGCGGTTCTGAACAGGCCAGTTCGAAATATTCAGCTAATAGAAATTTATTATCAAATTTTAATTTCAAAATATCGTTGTTTAAATTATGAATTCTTTTATTCCGTTTTTTTCACGACCAACTTCTAATTCTTTTCTTTTTCCCACCATCTATCGATTTTTAATCGAAGAAAATTCGACAAAATACGAGCATCATTTTCATTGTTGTATTCAATGATCGTTATAACGAACGAGAAGCGATTATATTAGCCGACGAAGTTTATGTGCTGAAGTATATACCGTTTTCCGCGTTTAGTGGACTACCCGCTCCACATTTTTTTTATTATTATTATACACTGTACCGGTATACTATACCATAACCAGCGATGAGAGTATACAAAATATAACTTGTTGTTCGCCCCTTCTCCCCATTGGGAGTAATGGAGCTTTCATTACTTAAACCGTTACTTTAGTTCGGATATAAAAGGTTTAAACTAGTTGTATAATATTAATATTAAAACGTTTTACTTCCGTCTGCGTTTGTAGGACATCTCGACACCATCTTCTTTTTAATTATCTCGCAGGGTTTTCTCCGGGCAGAGTCCGAGTGTACATTTTCCTTATGTTGGCGTTACCGTGGGATTGTAGTTGATTAAAAAATTGCTGATCTTGTGCCATATAAAATTTATCGATAGATGGAATGTAGAAATCGTCGTGGTGTAACGTCTCACTGGATACGTATTTTGGTGCCGATGTTATCATGCGTAATATCTTTGGCACTACTTATATTTTGATTCGGTATTTCGAGATTGGGGCGATGGCCGTCGAGTAAAGAAGCATTTTTAGATTTAGGTTTAATGGGGACTTCCGGTCCAATAACGAGTAGAGTGACCGGGCCCGCATTCGCATCTTCTTTCGAACTTGAGCAATGTGAAATCTCCAAGTAAGACGCTTATCTAGAATAATACCCAGATATTTGACTGATCCAGATTGCTGAATTTCTGTGTTGTTAATTTTTATATTACGACACGCGCTATTAATCTATCAGTGAAAATTACGTAATTTCTGTTCATTGATTTGGATTCTCCAATTGGTTGCCCAATCTTGGATCCAGTCTACGTGTTGTTGGACCGCGTTGTTCGCAAAATCTGCACGGACGTTTGCTGTCAGTATTGTGTTATATCATCAACATATGTAGCCGAAATTAGAATATCTGCCATGAAAATCGAGAAAAGTGTAGGACCGAAGATCCGGCGGAACCGATGCTTTTATTTTTTTAATTTCCGAGACGGTGTCATTCACTTCAATTACAAATGTACGATCACGTAAATCTCATGATAAAAATAAAAATAAATCAGGCGGAAATACTTGTTTAACTTTGTACAGCAGTCCAATGTGCCAAACTCGATCGAAAGCTTGATAGTTTTTTCCAGTAAGACAGTTGAGCACACTTCTTTCTTCTCCAGTGCCGCCGATATTCCACGATCCTACGTGACATTGGTGTATTGTCGAATGGTGTGGACGAAATTCAAACTGATGATTGCAAGTATAGGCGCGGTTCTATCTAAAATTAACCTTCCCAAAGACTTTGACAAGCTGTTTAGTAGACTAATTGGCCTCCTATAGGATGACATGCAAGCAGCATTTCTGTTTGGTTTTTAAACCATTATTATTATCGATTGTTTCCATCGGTCTGGGAAGTGGCCCAATCTAATCATAGCACTGAACACACAGCAAATGAATGTGACAACTTTCTTCTGAAGGTGAGATAAGATTTCTCCTGTTATTTTATCCAAGTGCCTTCCTTCGTGGAGCTTTCCTGAAGAATTGAAACACCTCTTTGGGTGAAAAAGGTCTTAACGGAAGTTCTAGTTGAAGAGGGACTTCCAGAGTGATTCTTGTACTCTTTCCGAAAAATTTGTTGTTGATAATAGTACAAGGACTAAATATCTTTTCCAAGTGCTCTCCAAACGCTTCCGCTTTTTCCATACCTGATTTTGCCCAGTTGTTATCTTGCAGTCTAATATTACACTGCGTTTTTTTTATCTCCAAGTAATTTTTTTGTTGCTGTTCAGACCGAATTGTCCTGGATGTTTAGTGATTCTATGTACTGCTTAAATATGTCATTTCTAAATTTCTTAATTTTATTTTTTAGTTTGTTATTTAACTGATTATACAATATCTTACATACGAGATGGGTAACGGTGTAGCTGCCACTTTTTCCTAGCTATTCTTGTTTCTTTTATGAGCGTGCGGATTGCTATTGGAACGTAATTTTTTCTGTTTCTGAGGTCGTCATCATATTGGGTAGCCGTGCGGTACGCATTTTGAATTAATTCGGTTATGTTATTAACAGCCTTAACGATATCTTGTATAGTTTTTAATTTTACTTTCAAGTTAACCGTATTTTCGATAACTGTAGCAAAGGTATTCCAGTTTGTACTTCTATTTGATAGATGCTGTTCTTTCTGTTTCATTAAAGGATAAATATCAAAGACCGCAAATGACTGGTACATGGTCTGACAAGATAAATCTTTACTTGTTTCACATGCTTTGTGATAAAAGTGTAAACCTCGACAAATGAAACAAGTTCAGTCAAGCATGAGGTTTCATGCGCTGAGGATTCCGTATGAAAGTTAACAATAACTATAATTATTTAGTATGTAAGAAAATTTGTTTGAATAAATTTCTATTTTTATTTTACCATTTTAATTTAATATCTTAATAAATTTAAGAGATCTTTTCTAATAATAATTTAAAACAGTAAAGCAAAATACTAATTTGAATCGAAGACTTAGATTAATTTGAAGTGAAATGTAACGGTTATGAAGAAAAATTAATTAAATCCTTTTTTTATTTATTTTTTGAAATTATTGGTTTAGATTTAATAATACTAATATTAAGGTTTTATGATTTTTTAAAATGTGTAATTTTGTTAATTCCTACACCTATCTTTCTTGAATAGCCGACCGTCAAAGATATTTAATAAATATATAAACGAAAACACGCAAAAAATATTAATTAGAAATAATATTGATGCTACGTATCACTCTGCTGCGGCTGCTAGAATGCTGGTATTCTCTGCTGGCAGTTTGGTGTACTCGTATGTTGGTGATTGCATCCTGGATTCTCGGCGAATGGGAGGAAGAGCCACGGTAATCGAAATTATAGTTTACGAATTTTGTTAATGTCACTAATTGGAAAACCGAATTTCGAGGCGATTTGGTTACTTTGTTATTAAACTTCTTTCGGTTGCAAGACGAACTGGTTACTTTACCAAAAAAGGTCGATATAGTTCCGCGATGTGAAAAAGACTGTCGTTCTACTGTGATGATTTTTTAACAATTCGGTATTTTCTTTCGACTCTCTCAGTACGTTAGACCATTATTAAATTTTTTTTTTTTATTTATTTACTAGCATAGGGCGTTAAATTGTTTAACAAATCGAAATACTATTCGCATCTGTTTTTCATCAAGCGGACGTACCACCTAAACAATGATGCGGTGAGTCCGTTCGTTTCATTACAGTTCATAACACTACTAACACAAGCCGCAATGAAAACAACCAAACCGAAACCTGCGATCCCGTTCCGTTTCATAGCCCTCGTACTAGCACTACTAACGCAAATTATAACAATTCGAACCAAATTCTAAAAAACCGCTGCAGTCTCGTATTCCGATAAAGCCAAAAGAAAAATAACACCGATTAACAAACCTGTTTATTTCGTGCATTCAAGAAACCCACTTAAAACAAAACCAACATTTAAAACTAAAAAACTATAAAGTTCTCGAATCAAATCCGGTGCTTGCTAGTTGTGCGCGTGGGGGAATAATATTATCCGTTCGTGCGGATATTAACTTTCAACAGATAATGTTACTATCCGACATTCAACCATAAACAGTCGAAATTCGTACGCCAGTTCCACGGGAGTCTCTAAACATAATTCCGAACCGTATTTAGAAACTTTTAAAGTTGCCAAAAAATTCAAACAGTTCCTCCCCTCTAGCGCCGCGAGTATTACAGCTAAAAATTTTGAACAGGGTTAAACATATGCGCTTCGACATATATTTCTCAAGTTTGGAACATCAAGGTATGAAAGTTTCGTTAAGGAAATAACTTATGGTTTCGTTCTCGACAAATAACGACCTTTCCATCGATCATGACCGGAAAAAAAATATTATTTTTGAAACTTTCGAGCTTTCGGCGCTTAAGGTTCTGAATTTTAAGATGGAAACCTAGATGTTCCAAAGTAAATAAATAAACAGGGACGCACATTTTTTTAACCTTGTTCAAAATCTTGAACTACAATACATAAATTACAAGCGGGGCTACACGTCATTTTTCAGAATTTTATGAACTTTTAGTAAATTTCAAACAGTTTCGTTAAGAAAACGAAATACGGGTCCTTTCCCAAAAAATAGCGCTCTTTCCAATAATAATACACTTGAAAAAAATTTTTTTTTTACAAAATTTTGAGCTTTCAGAGCCCCAAGCCACTAATTTTAAAATTCGAAACTTAGATGTTCCAAACCAGGGAAATATACATGGATGCCCATATTTACTACTTTCCTCAAAATTTTTAGCTATAATACTCGCGTCACAAATCAATTCTCGCGCTTTTTCGAACTTTTCAGCAAACTTTGAAAGTTCAATTAAGAAAATGAAATACGGTTTCTTTCCCCACAGATAGCGATCCTTCAAACGGTATATAACATGCGTCAGAAAAATAAAAATTTTTCTTCAAAATTTCGAACTTTCGGCGCCTTAAGGGTCCAATTTTAAAACCGAAAATCCAAATGTTATAAACTAAAGAAATATAAAGGGATCAGCACGTTTTTAGCCGCGTTCAAAATTTTCAGCTGTAATATTCGTGGATCTAGGGGAGAGAAACATAATTATTTTTGTTTTTTTGAACTTTTCGGAACTTTGAAAGTTTCGTTAAGAAAATGAAATACGGTTCCGTTCCCGACAAATAGCGATCGTTCCAATGATATATTACAAGCTCGGCCAAAAAAAAAATATTTTTTAAAAATTTTGAGCTCTCGGCGCCCTAAGGGTTTTATTTTAAAGCTGGAAACCTGGATGTTCAAAATTATAGAAATATACGTGAAGTTGCATATTTTCTAACTTGTTCCAAATTTATAGCTATAATACTCGCGTCGTAAAGAGGGAGCTACAAATTAAAGCTCGCGCTTTTTTGAACTTTCCTGCAACTTTTAAAATTTCGTTAAAAAAATGAAATACGGTTTCGTTCCCGACGAATAGCGATCTTTCTAATAATATATCACAACCCGAAGAAAAAAATATTTTATTTCAAAATTTTGAGCTTTCGGCGCCCCAAAGGGTCTAATTTTAAAACTGGAAACCTGGATGTTTCGAATTAGAGAAATATACGTAGAAGCGCATATTTTTAACCGTGTTCAAAATATTTAGCTGTAATATTTGCTTCGCTATGGGGCTAAAAAGTAATTTTTCGCGCTATTTTGAACTTTTCGGCAACTTTGAAAGTTTCGTTAAGAAAATGAAATACGTTTTCGTTCCCAACAAACAGCGATATTTCTAATGACATAACACAAACCTGAGAAAAAATTTTTTTTTTCAAAATTTTGAATTTTCGGTGCCCCACAGGTCTCATTCAAAAGTTGGGGTCCGATTGTCTTAAATCAGAGAAATATACGTAGAGTCGCGTATTTTCTACCATGTTCCAAATTTATAGCTGTAATACTCGCGTCGCAATGAGGGGGTCGCAAATTGGAGCTGACGCTTTTTTGAACTTTACGTCAACTTTGAAAGTTTTGTTACGAAAATGAAATACGGTTTCGTTCCCGACTACTAGAAATCCTTCTAATGACATATCGCAAGCCCAAGAAAAAAAATATTTTATTCCTAAATCTCGAGCTTTCGGTGCCCCGAGGGTCCAATTTTAAAGCTGGAAACTCGGATGTTCCAAACTAGAGAAATATACGTGGAAGCGCATATTTTTAAACGTGTTCAAAATTTTTATCGGTAATATTCGCGGCGCTAGGGAGGGGGACACGTCATTTTTCGCGCTTTTTTGAACTTTACGGCAACTTTGAAAGTTTCGTTAAGGAAATAAAATTCGGTTTCGTTCCCGACTAATAGCGACCTTTCCATCGATATATCGCATGCCTGTAAAAAAAAATATTTTTTTACAAAATTTCGAGCTTTCGTCGCCCCGAGGGTTCAGTTTTAAAGTTGGAAATCCGGATGTTTCAAACTAGAGAAATATACGGGTATGTGCGTATTTTTAGCCTCATTCAAAATTTTTATCGGTAATATTCGCGGCGCTAGGGGGGGCTACACGTCATTTTTCGCGGTTTTTTGAACTTTTGGGCAACTTTACATAACTTTTGTAACCTAATTTTTTTTATTTTATGAAAGTACTCCTGCATTGTAGTTTATATTTTGAATTTCAGCGTTATAGGTTTATCTAGTAACGAATTATGATTTTTTAAGTGATTTTTGAGGTCGTTTTATGTACCATATTATATATTCTTGACGGTTTTTTGGGTTTTTTGCCGCCCAGGGTAATCGGTCATCTTCAAGTTATAGATCGTTTTAAAGATAATTTTAATTGTAATTTATGTTCCAAATTTGAAGTTTATAAGTTAAACCGTTCGTGAATTATTGATTTTTATTTGATATTTTTGTCATTTGTGTACCATCTTATAAGGATTCCGTACATTATATGTATACGGAATCCTAAAAATCTATTGAAGTGTTTTGGGGCCGGTACGTAGGAGAGAATGGCGATACTATTGAGTATGAGTTTTTACATTCTATTTTGTCCAATATTTTTCCTCGTTTATTTATTTTTTGCGATCTCCACGAGTGATGTTTGCAGTTGAAGTCTCCTCCACAAATGAACTTCCTACCAAGTCCGTGGAATATGGCTTCATATTCGCTTTCTGGTATATTAATCCCCGAGTGACAATATATCGCAGCTACTGTTAAACGGCCCTTTCCTGTTTCAACGTTTCCTGCAGTTAGTTAGTAAGCATGTATGTTGTATGTATAATGTAAATGCTGATTTATAGAACTCTTAACAATTACCATGGAGCCTCAGTGGGCTGTTCCATCTGGATGCCGAGTGAAATATGTTACGTATCCTGTTATATGGAAATTGTTAGCATAACACAGATGAGATTCGGTAATTAAAGCTACATATATCAATATAGTTCTCATATAGGAAAATTTCCAATTCAGTTTTACTTTGTCTGACACCATTTGCATTCCATGTCATTATCACCAGAGACTGCTGTGTGATAATATTACAGTTTATCGGCATTAGGGTAGAATTTTTTCAATGACTTTGATGAGTAATGTAATTAGTGGGTTTATTATTGACTTAAACTCATTGATGAATGCGTTTAATATTATCGAGATGTCATTATTATTTGTTTCCTTTCATGCTGTATTATCCTGTGGTTGCTAATCGATTTTATCCTTTGGTGTTTTACTTTATCTGCATATGTTCGTGGTAAACTTTTGAACTACGAATGATTTTCCATGACTAGAGTTGTAGTTTTCAAGTTAATACCACCCGCGCACTCTTTATTTATGGGAGGATATTGTTCACAGGGATAACAATTACTAAGCTCTTCCGCATCAATGGTTTTAATTATGCGACTTAAATTTGGCGGTGTATTTTTCCTACGTAGAATGAAGTTGAGGCATATTTTTTCCCCTTTGTACGCTGGACAGCCCCTGTAATTCGATGTATATGGACCTCCACACAAGGCACACTTAGCTAGTTGTTCAGGTAGTTTTTTGCAGCTGGTTGAGTCGTGTTTATCCCCCCGCATTTGACGCATCGGAATGGTAAATTACAGTAATGTTGTGCATTGCGGCATCTGGTGATGCTTTTTTGGTTCTTCTACCGATATGATTCGAGTGCAGGATAGAATTAACTTTGAAAATTTCTTGATTTTTCGGTGATTGAAGATCAACGAAAAATTAATGGAACGGATACTTTGTTTTGCATGCAGGACGTTTATGATCGATTCACCTGAAAATCCTAGATTTTCCAGTTCAATTTTAATTTCATCTGTCGGAGTAGAGTGGTGTAAATAACGAATGACAACACGATAAGACCGATCCTGCGATAGTTAATAGGTATAAAAGGAGGTGTTTTTGCTTTTTAGTGAATGGACTAAAGTTCTGTAACTCTCCCCGGAGTACTTGGTTTGATGGTTACTTCACCATTTGTAGCCTTACATTCGAATTTGAGTTCTGGTTTATTTTCCTATAGTTGTTTGACGAATTAGATATAGTTTGTTACATTTTTTACTAAGATAGGTGGCGGATTCGGATTTGACTCGTTTTGTTTTGACTGTTGTTGAGGGGTGTCATCTTCTCCCATGGATGAATCCATTGTAGAATTATTGTTGTCCTGATCGGGATCTCGGTCAGCTAGGTATTGAAATTTATTGTATTTGTAAACGGTATATGTTTACTATTTGGATTTGTTAGAAATTTTCTATCGAAATTGCGTGCTGTAGAAGAACTTTTTAATTGTTTGTGTTGTGATGAAAATTCTTCATCACTTGTACCACTTAGATGTGCCTCCTGTTTATTTACGCAATGAAAACCACTGAGATTTGAACGCTGAATAATTATCGGAAAAATCGGTTTGAAAATTCCGTTTTCCGTAGAAAGTCGATAATCAGGAGTCGTATTTTCCGTATTGTGATCATGCGACGCGGCGTTATGGCGATCATTGCTGTTTCATTCTATTTCCGATCTGCTTTGCAACAGCGGCGACCGAGCCACATTTAAGTAAACATTTTCGTCATTTTCAATGTAACAATTCAACTTTCACAGTCAAACTGAAACCTGCATACGTTTGGAAGAAAAATGAAGCGAATCCAGCAAGCACAAAAATTAAAGATAAAACAACGAAGTAATCGAAAAATTGCGTTTTTCCTTTGGTATTTCAAAAAATAGTATCGTTGTATGTAGGTGAATACATCCTGTTTGTTAAAACTGTATAATAAAACAAACTTTAATAACAAACAATATAGAACAATAAATTAGATAAATACCTATTTAGAAACGTTTTCGGGCATAACCCATCATC
This sequence comes from Icerya purchasi, assembly GCA_039619475.1. Lineage (NCBI taxonomy): Eukaryota > Metazoa > Arthropoda > Insecta > Hemiptera > Monophlebidae > Icerya > Icerya purchasi. The sequence goes on from CM077115.1 coordinate 319,548,113, forward strand.
AGCTAAAACTAACTTAAAGGAAACTTAAAACATAATCTCTATATTGTTTGTTATTAAAGTTTGTTTTATTATATAGTATCGTTGTACTTTTGGAACTTGAACAAACAACATAAAAATTTTAAATACGTGGCATTGGTATAAAATTAAGCATGATTTTAATTGTTTGAAGTATTTACACTTCTTATTGAAATGTTGAAAGCTAAAACTTCAAAAGGCTCTGTCGATTGATACAAAAATCTAATTTTATTTATTTTTTAGGTTTGATGAAAAAAATTTTATTTTTTTCACCGACTTTGATACAAATTTTGAATTTTTGAGAAGAAAAAATTACATGTAAGAGCGTAAAAAATGTCACAAACTCCAAAACCGGAGAAAATAATAAAAAATTGATTTACAAGTATTTCTTCAGCAGGACATGATATTCAGAGCACAATGTCGCAAGCGTGAAAAAAACCAAATCGTCATTTACTAAAGACGTTTTAAAATTCCTTTAAAAATTGTTTTTTCTCAATTTCATCGCCGATGATAACTTTAAAAATGAGTATACAAATTCAGACAATAAGTTAGTCGGACGAAAAATTTGTATTTAACATACTTAATACATACACATACACACATATATATACAGCTTTAAAATTTTTGAATTAAATAGGCACTTCTAAATACCGTAGTAACATTTGAAGAACCAAGAAAAGATCGTGCATTAATTCAGTGCAAGCGCTGTCGATTGTTTGGTCATTCTGCTAACTACTGCAATCTGCCCTCACGTTGTGTTATACGCGCCGGTAGACATGATACCAACCTCTGCAAGAAGACGGTGGAAGAACCAGCAAAATGTGCATTGTATAAAGGCAACTGTCCAGCTAGCTACAGAGGATGTCCTTTCTACCAACAACAGCTAAAGTTTTACAGCAGATCTTATACCGCTGATCCCATTCAAGGTACCAGTAATTCTGAATCAGTCATAAACGCAGTTAAAATATAACAAACATATGCTCTGATGTAGTACAAACGCATGGTTTAAAAAAGCTACTAATAATACTGCATTTGCAAATCAAGAAATTTTAAATCTGTAATAAATCCGTTAATTGCGATACTAACAAAAGTTATCGACAGAATTTTACAGTTAATATGATACTAAAAAGTAATATAGTTACTCAAAACTCCCCCTAGTGATACTATTATGGAATGCTAACGGAATAGTTCAAAAAAAGAATGAACTGGAAATATTTTAAAATCAAAACGTAGTTGACGCTACGATAATAACTAAAACGCACTTAACCTGTGGTATTTTAGAATACTCGGTTATAAAATATATTCTACTTAACATCCAGACGGAACTGCTCATGGAGGCACAATGATTATGATGAAAAACTCTTATCAACAACATGAACATCTGTCTTACGGTACAAACGCTTTTCAAATAATTTCAGCTAATATTAATGTCAATGTAGGCTATTTAACTGTTGCTGCAATTTACTGTCATCCAGGATTCGTAATATCTTTCACAGAATACGATATTATTTTTCCTAAGTTAGGTAATAGATTCATCCGTGCGGGGTGATTTTAACTCTAAAAGTGCATTATGGGGTTCAAGAATAACAAACAACCCTGGTAAAAAAAGAACTTTCAGGTGCAATTAATCGTAATTCGTTGACAATATTATTGCCAACGACTCCAAACCTACTGGCCAGAACATTTCAACAAGCTGCCAGATGTGTTAGATTTTTATGTCACACGTGGTCTTCACAGTTATAATAAAATCTGTGAAACAAAAATAGATTTATCCTCAGATCATATGTACCAGTCATGACAATACCGGATGCAAGTCCCATACAAAGTTGTAAAGAAAATTATTTACATAACATGTAAAAATGTTTTCGTCTCATATTATACAACTATAGCATGTTCGAAAATCGTGAAATTCAATAATAAAAACGGAAATTTTTAATGGAAAATAGCGACCTACAAAATTCAAGTTCATCTTGTCGGATGAGGATGTAGCGACTTTTTCTCCTGCAGTAGCCGTAATTTATTATATAGCGCGTGGTCGTTATCCGTCCGAAATGGTGAGGCCGGCTGAAATTCTTTACCGGCTATTCAACACCGATGAAACTGAGGTGGTGATCGAAGGAGACCGCGACGAGAATTGATGTGCTCGATTTTATTTTCACTGTGTATCGAAATAAATAAATTCCTTTCCATATATTAGGCTTCTTGCATTCTTACTTGAGAGTCTGCCTAAGTATAGTGTACAATTACCTCGTTTTGACTCAATTTTAGGAGGTTGGTGTACTCCAAGGGTCTATAAGAGGGCTCAGGGGAGTCGGTGCTTCTGATCCATGGTCTTGTATTGAAATAAACACCATATAGGTGAAATATAAATATTGTATCATAGACAGCTTCATTTTCAATAAAATTTTCACTTACCCGACGTTTTTGGTAATTTTAACCATGACCTACCAATAAATTCTTTTTGACTAAAATAAATGTTATTTACGGGGGTTCTAAAATACATCTAAAAATAACAATTTAATTTTTGTGCCCGTGTATTTTCATTGGCAAAAAAACATGAACAATGTTAAAAGGGGAATCAAATATGATGGGAGGGGGTTGTTAATTTTTTTTAAGATTTCCCTCTCATGTGCCTACAGCATACTGAAAAATTTTAAAAATCGGTCAACTTGCACTCGAGAAAAAAAATTAACTGCATTTGAGGAAAAAGTGTTTCTGAAAAACCAAACGAATAAGGGATCTGGAACTTCTGTCTCCTCGGTAGTACCCACTTCCTGTCCAAATATCAATGCGATAGCTCTCCATGGCAAATTTCCCATTTTTATCCACTTCTAGGTCATAACATAAATTGTGATTCTATGAATTTTGATGATTTGGTGTACCTTATAAATACTACTCTGTTCGTGCTATAGCCTACCTTACTTTATAATACCATTATTTAAAATAAGATTGCACCGAAATATATAGGTTAAAAAAAAAAAAAAAAAAAAAGATAAAAATTTGCTGAAATTATAAATGTTTTAAAACAACACCATTACTCTGCTACGCAGTTCGAATAACATTAATAGTTGAAAGAACGCACGATTACTCCCACAATCTCGCCATCGTAGTGCGGATTTATTGTAAATAATTATTAGAACTTCTTCCGCCGTCGTCTTATTAAATATTTCATAGTTTATTATCGTTGTTGATTTTAGAAATCGAAATGACGAAGGGAGCAGTGCGGTTTCATTTAACGATGACAAAGATGGCGGCCTTGTACGGTGGCGATGTTTAGTGTAAATAAATAATATTATTTGATGACTACCGCCACCACCGTCTCCATCAAGATGACGATAATAACAAAGAACTGCACCACCAAGTAATTCTGAGCGTTTTCTGTATTTCCCTTTTAGCTTTAAAAGTACTAGTGAATATTCTCTTTTCGCTTTCCTTAATTTACACACACACACACACACACATATATATATATATACAGGTTTTTTAAATTAAACATTTAAAATCATCTTATTACGTGTTTTTGTGTATTCTTTACTTTATGCTTATTTGTGTACAGTCGCACGCGCGCGCAAACGCAAAACGATAAACTTATTCAGTATTTATATATACGGAAGCAAATAATAAATTTTACCTAACGTGTAGGGGTGGCAACCGACCACCGCCGCTACCCATCCGTACGATTTTATCTCCTTCCGTAATACCCTAATTACAAAAGTGCTACAACTGTCGTCAGCTAACTTTTTATTTCTTCGCTATTTCACAATCGTACAATTTTACCGTTTTATTAAATAAGTAATTTAAACAATTTAATCGCATTCCCGTTGTGTCGGAATATTATTATTTCATCGAGGAAAATCTCCAATCCCCGTAATTAAATTTACGTCGATTACCGGTAATTATCTCACCAGCCGACGACGGGCGCTTAAGCGCAGGTGCTTTCTGCGAGAGACTAATTTTAAATCACACGCACATTTGCTACACCAGCGCTCGCTGATGTTTCGTTGAAAAAATCCGATTTTAACACCACACGGATAGTCTCGTACCTTTTAATTTACTTACCATCACTATAATATCTTACATTATAACAAGTGCCATTATTAATTCAATATTGTAGATTAAAAATTATGGCTTTTTGCTAGGTATTAAAATAGTGAAAACAAAAAAAAAAAAAAATCACATCGTTAGAACGCTTGTTGAGATCTGTAGACCTCCTAGACAAGGATGAATAAACTTTTTTAAACAATATTATTAATAATAAATTTAAATAGTTTAACAGAAATTACTTCGCACGTAAAATTAAGCAATACACAGTCATTGAATATAAAATTATCAGATATCAGTTGCAGGTACTTTACAGTTTTGTTGTTTAACGAATTATTATGGTACATCAATAAAGTGCTGCATACTGCAAGGAGAAGAGAAAAATATACGTATCTGTCGAGGTGTGTGTTCGAGTATCGTAGATAGTAATTATCTGATAAAAGCTTAATCTCCTCCTACAATGAATGACGGAAAAATTAAAAATTGTCCACGCACTCTTTTGGAATTACTGATAGAAGAATGTGGATGCCAAAAAAGAAGAAGCACGCAATAATAAATTGCAAGACAAAACGAATTGCAACTGACCAATAAGCGAATAACCCCACTACTTACGGTTTACCGTCGGAAACAAAAGGCCGATTTCAAGAGTCATTTCGTTACTAAGGTAAAGTCAGCTTTCAATGTCGCAGACAGCGTAATTAAAAACGCCTAACTGCACAGATGAAAGAACCGGCAGTGTTGGCCTTTTTTACCTTCCTAATTTTCTCCGCTGCTCAATTCGTTCCAGGCTGGGCAGACCTGAAGTGACTTCACTGCAGAACAACCGTAGAGTTCCAGACAGTCGAATTATGCAAAAACTATTAAATACTTCGAAATAAACTTGTTAACATAGTCGTAGCTGTAATACTGAGATGATTCATTGTAAGCAACTGAAATCCTACGTAACAACCCTTTTACGTACCAGCTTCATCCCTCTTCTCAAACGGAAAAATCTCCTTCACGAACACACTAGGTGGGGTGATCCGTTAACTGAAAAGACCACCGCAGTTACACATAGCGCGCAGAGCAGTACTGATGTATAAATAAAAAATGAATATCCTTTTAATAAACTATAAAAATAGGTTTAAAAAAAAGAAGAAATGTCTTTAATTTAACAATATTGCATTCTACAATTTTGTTTCCGCAAAATAAAATTGATTGCACTTTAATTTTATTTTAATCACGATCCCGAGCGCATAAATTTATATAAAACGGAAATGATTTTCATCGTAACAGTCTTAAACTGCAAATCAACTTGAGGCCTCTTTTCTAGAGTAGTTAGTAAAGAGGAGGCGGCTATTCAAGTAGCGCTATAAACCTTAATCAGCTGCAGGTACATTTTCAAATCTGAAACATCTTCAAACAGCGCGACGGCAATATGGAAAATATGTATAAAATTATGTAAACGCACTCTACTGAAACATTCAACGGTTGTTAAGATGATGATTTTGACGACGAGATTCCTGACGACGAGATTCAGTTACAAGTTTTTATTTCATGAACAGATCCGTAGTAATAAGGTAAGGCAAATAAACCTGACCGATAATTTAAATAACAAGCAACTAAAATAAATCGTCAGTCTTACCATTTTTCCAAGTCGGGTATCTTGACTACTTTTACACTTCTTTATATAGTAATATAACACATTTAGATTTTGTTTTATCCGTACCGAAAGCGAAAGTGTTTCTTATTATTAGTCGTACATAACTAAATTTAGTTTGCGGGAAAAACAATAAAAAAAAAAAACCTGCAAATGCGTAAATCCTTCCAGAAAATAAAGGAAGATCTATACTAATTTAATCTATAATGAATATTCCGTACGCGTCGGGAAATGTAAATCCGCAACTTCAACATTAATACAAAATGTGCAACTTAGACATCATGCAATCGCCAGACACAAGAGTTTCATAATATTATTCATTTAAGTGTCAGTAGTATGCACTTTATCCTTCTGTTTATATTTTTTGTATCTAAGCTTTAGGGTTTGATAATCATAGGAACAACCTATATTATTTATTAATATTAAGTCAGACGTTTCAAAAAATTTCCGCGTGTTTAACTGTTTCCTGCATATATTTTTACATATTCACGCATATAGTATTGATGTTAGTGTATCGTGGTTTATTTAGTATACTATATTCGTAGACAGTGATTTTGAATTCTTTCAAGTTCTTGAAAAATAATTTAACTGGTAGACGATGAAATTATTACTGCATATAATATTTTGGGAAGGATGATTTGTTTATAGATAATGAGTTTGTTTTCAGGTGTTAAATGCGATTTTCTACTAAAGTGTATGGATATAGACAACAAATCTCTTTCTGAGCTTTTATAACTTTATTGTTGATAAGTTTCGCGAAAGTTAATCTTTTATCAAGTGTTAGGCCTAGATACTGGATTTCATCCCTCCATTTCACCTGTCCGTCTTGGATGTTTACTTCTTTTCGTATACATGGTCGTCTTCTAGTAAATAAAATGGTTTCCGTTTTATTGTTGTTTATTTTAACCTGCCACTTTTTAAAATATTTTATTAACGTGTCAGCTGCTCTTTGCAGTCTATTTGTTATTGTGTCTGTTCTATAGGATGATGCTACTATTGCAGTATCATCTGCATATAGTGTATATTTCAGACTCTTTGATTCTAGGAATGTCGTTTAAAAATAGTATAAATAAATACGCTTGCGGTATACCAGCAGTTATGTGTTCTCTGGGAGTTCGACATAAAATTTTCTGTTTAAAAGATATGATTTCACTATACATATTAAAGAATAAGGATACTTAAGTTGAATTAGCTTAAATATTGTACCTTCTATCCATGTGGTGTCAAAAGCTTTTTCGATATCTATTAGTAATACTCCTGTATATTTGAAGAAAAAGAAACAGAAATGTAAGCAAGAGCGGTCAAGGGGCACAGCTCCTTGCGAGGCCAAAATGACCGAATTTATATATACATATATACACACACATATACATATATATATATATATATATATATATATATATATATATATATATATATATATATATATATATAAACTCGGTAATTTTGGCCTCGCAAGGGGCTGTGCCCCTTGACCCCTCTTGCTTTCATTTCTGTCTCTTTCTCTTCTATACTTTGTATAAAATGATAAAAATTTACAACGTAATTCTTACTGGCATCAACACACAAAAAAAAACAAAACATAACCACAAAAGTCCTATTCTAACATTTAACTTTCATTATATAAAATTAAAACATTTTCACGTTACATTTTTCGTTACATATTTCATTATATAAAATTGTGTCATTTTTTAAATAGCAATGACAAAAATCCTATAAAATATAACAAACGTTACATAAAATTGGGACATTTTTTCGAGTGGGGGGTAGCCTAAGAATTACGTTGTAATTAATATATTAATATATAAAAATAATTTTAAACAATATATTTCTTTTCACCATGTCATATCCTTTCTAAAAGAAAACAAACTAAAAAAAAAAATAAATGATTTCTCACTTTGTTCAACTATATCATGGGATAAGATAATCGTGATATAAAAAAGAATGGGCTCATTATTTTTAACGACGGACAACAACCTAAAAATCATTATTAAACGAACAAATACCTTCAGTGCACTGGACTAACATCTTTTAACCAATTAAAAAAATTCAGCGTCCTCATTTGAAAATTGTTCCTTAAAAAAAGTCTTCATCGTATCTGTGATATTTTACAAGCATTTTTTGTTGATGTGGCTACGCGCACATAATGAAAAAACAACATTCACGAAATATGCACAATTTTAAACAATTCACGAAACACGTATAATAATTTTTGCTCAATTCGTGAATTGCACAGTATTATATGCTATTTGCTGCGAAAAAAAAAAATTTTAAATCTAGAAATTTTTAAAACACAAAAATATATTTGCTCGAACGGTTCATGAAATGCGCATAATGTTTTTTTTATGTAACACACCTTCGTAGGTAACTCTAAATAAACAGAAGTTAATATTATTACACTACTATCTAACAACAGCAATTTATTTATTTACTTATATGTATTTTTCTTTTTTATGTGAAGCCCAATTATAAAAAAGTATAATTAAATAAAAGGCCTCAAACACACTGTTCTCATCACAATATTAATAGCACGATAAACAGAGCCAACGTTTATGAATACTACTGAAAAATCACAAAAATATTACACATGAAACTCTGCACGTCCTTTATTAACATAGTTAAATAAACTTAAGATTAAAATAAACGAAAAGGAGACAAAAGTAGTGTTAGCAGAATAAAATATAACGCAAATAAACCAATCCCCGAAAAGTAAAATAATTCTAATACTTTAATAGCATAATTACAGATAGGAATAGAAGTTTAATAGATTTAAAAGACAAATGCAACAAAAAATGCATTACAAAATTAAAAGTAATACTAATAAATAAAGTTCGTACAGACATATATCCATATCTTCTTCACCATTGGCAATTTCCGGTTGGTGCGGGGGCTGTCGTGCAAATTGATCGTTTCCAGCTGTTTCGGTTTACCGCTGGGCCTGAATCAATACTCGCACCAATGAGACCCGCAGTGATTACATCTAGCCATCTTCGCCTTGGCCTACCAACCGGTCTTTTGCCTGGGACTTGGAATAAATGCGCGACTGAAAGCAACAAGCCACTTTCGGTTTTCTGAGAACGTAAAATATATATATATATATATATATATATGAAGTAAACTCGACACTACGTAAGAATAAACTGCCAAATTATAAGCCACGGAAATGTAGATACGGTGAAAAATGTTAAGAACAAAAATTTAAGTATAAAAGTATTAGGTAAGTAGAAGAAAATATATTAAAAAGAGAAAGGCAAAATTTTTCAGCCATATAATTAATTTTTGATGAATATCACTAAGAGAAAAATACCTGAAAAAAAAAAAAAAGGAAGACAAATCAATAATTACGAATATTGAGAAAAAATGAATTTCTAAACGTATAAACCATTCAAGGAAATGGCGAATGATAAAAACGATGGCTGCACCAAACAATTACTTTTAATTAAATGATAATTTCCGCACTATTTGCTACAATCAGTGGCGCAACTAAAAAGTGGGAGGAAGTTTTGGGAGCCAAGCTTTTAAGAATTCCTTATAAAAAATTACTATCTACATAAAACAGAAAATTTTCTAATTTATGTAATTTTATTTTTTAATTATGAAGTTATTCCAACAAATACTAATGATTTGTTGATAATAAAAGTATATAGCTATCTTCCATTCTAGCTTGTCAAAGTAAGCAATTTTACTGCAACTGATCAAATAACCTTCTGAAAAAATTCCTTCTGCGCCGCTAACTAAAATCGTCATTGTCTATCTTCTTCTTTAGGATTCGGTACACAAATAATATACAGAATCCTAATAAGACGGTTCAAAAACAACAAAAAGACCAAATAAAAATCAATAACTCATAAACGGTTTGACTTATAAACTTCAAATTTGGATCATAAATTACAATTAAAATTATTTTTAAAACAATCTATCATTTCAAGCTAGCCAATTATTCTGGACGGCAAAGAGTCCAAAAAACCGTTAAGAATAAATAATTTAGAATTTAAAACGACCTCAAAAATCATTTAAAAATTCATAACGCATCACCAGATAATCCTTTAAAAGTGAAATTCAAAATATAAAATAAAATACAGTTCTTTCATAAAATCAAAAAATTACGGTTCAAAAATTATTTACCCCTCCCCGTCCTTTTTGGGCTAAGAACAGCAAAAAAAAAAAAAAAAAAAGTTCACATAAACATTAGCTCGAGTAAAAAAGTAGAGAAAACCAAAACGTGTCTCAAGCATATGCACAAAGGACCGCGTTATAGGAAAACTACAGCTAAGCTTACAACATTATATTTAGACCCCCAACAATGCGCCGAAAGCTCGAAAATTTGAAAAAAACATTTTTTTTTCCGGGCATGTGATATATTGTGGAAAGAAAACACTATTTGTCGGGAAGGAGATCGTATATCATTTCTTTAACGAAACTTTCGGAATTGACGATAAGCTCAAAAAAGTGCAAAAAAGTACGTGCCCCCTCTTTGCAGCGGGAAAATTCAAATTCCTTTTTTTGAATTTAGTATCATGTAAATATAAATATTATGGTTAACTTAACATACGGAATCCTCAGCGCACGAAACATCATGCTTGACTGAACTTGCTTGACATAATGCAATGATGCTTACAAATTAAAACTGTTTCCAAAAAAAAAAACAAAAAAAAAAACGCATCAATCCCATACAACAATTTTTAAAGTGCAAGTAATATTCGTTGAAAAAATTCAACTCTCTCTTCTTCACCTTAGAAAAAAATTAAGAACTGCTTTGTAATTTTTCCACGGTATACAGACAATTCGCAAATAATAAAAAATGATCTTTTTCCAACTTTAACGTTTGTAATGTGCTTTATTTAACTAATGTGAACAATACGAAGATAAATTAGTTTATTTTAATATATACACGAGTACTACTTTCATGGTCCACAATAAACTACATTAAAACATTAATATGCGACATTAAGTATGAGTACAATCCGACAAATAAATAATACACGAACATTAAACATAGGCATTAATTATAATCAGGGCATTTCGTCTAATTGTAATTAATGAGCAACATGCACAAATTGAAAATGCCCTAATTATAACGATCCCATGTTTAATGTGTTTGCGTGTTATTTATTTATGTAATTATATTTAATAATTAGTACACGAGTATTAAATATTTAAAGCTTTCACAGTGATTACTCATAATAAATAATTTCCGGAAACAACTGTGTTTTTAAAAAGATATTTAATGGCCAGTGTAAGCTGATCGAAACGTTGAACGAATAAATATCTTTTTAAACACAGTTGTTTCCGGAAATTATTTAGTATACGAGTATTTTACTTAGCCGTAAATTTCTTTATCGAGAGACTTTTCTTAATATTTAAACGCTCTTTTGTCCTTTTTCCCTTGATTTCCTTTAATTCATTTTGCTTTCTGATTCTTTTTAAATGTTCTAGCATAACTTAAAGTCTGTGGAATTGGAACTATTTTTGCTATTTAGTTCGAGTAAAAGAAATGTAAAAAAAACTCCAAAAGACAGTTGGGAGTAAAAACTAACGAAGACATGAATGTAGTTCAAAAATTGCAAACCAATTACATTCTAATCGCTCAGGAAAACCATCACTGTAGCCCCCGCAATACGAAGCGAATATTCATGAAAAGAAATAAATAAATAAAAACCTCCCTCAAAGTAATATTTCTTTAGAAAAAATTTAGTGGAAAATATTTCAACGTGATCACTTCAATACCGACTCACTATATCACTTCGCCGTATTTTGGAAATTATTTACAGTATATCATTTCTACCTTATAAACTGATGTTCTCAGTACCCAGTCGGTAAATATGACAATCTTGTTAAAGTTAAAATCTTAACAAAATACATTTTTTTTCATAAGTTTTTCGTAAAATTTTTACTACAAATTTTACAAAAATAATAAACGTTGTAATTTCAAATACAAAAGCAAATAATATTCAATATGTAACAAAAAATAATTAAATAATAAAATGATAAAACTTACGAAGACTGATTACATAACACAAATTATAATCATTACAAATAATTAACGGAAAAGTATCACAATAATCGAGCACTTAACCGAAAAATAATTTATTTTACGCGTAAGACGGTATTAGAAGTATATAAATGCTACCGAACATATGTTTATAACATATAATGCTAAATATTTAAGAACTTCAATAAACAAAATATTACTAATCCTCGATAATAATAAGTGAAAGTATTACGATTCCGAAACGTTTAATTAATGATACAGAAAAATTATTTGTATTCTGATAACCGAACACTATTTAATGACATCTAATGCGTGTAAATACAGCAAAAGTAATTTTACATTTAAACGAAAGTATGATTTTTTTTTTCATACCTATTATGTTTGTAAATTATCGTTTCCGGTTGTTAAATCTGTTATTTTTTTCTCTATTCGAATGAATTGTAATTATTTTTGCTAATATCTGTTGTTTTTTTTAAATTATCGTATCTTGCAAACGTAAAATAGCTATGAGCTGGATTTCAGTTTTAGATCTTGTCTACAAAAACCTTAATTTTGCAAAATTCGCAAATGTCAAGAAATGAGAAATTTTTCGAAAAAAAGCTGGAAAAATATATAAATCAGAGTTGCATACGTTTAACCACTATTTAAATATAGAAAATTAAGGGACACTACACTAATTATTGAGATCAACGAAATATTTATTTTTTAACCGGAATTAAAAGGTTAATTTTTATAAATTCTGTTGCTACTTTTTAATGTTCAACCTACTTTGAATTTAATTAATATTCACTCCCGATAAATTTTTTATTCTATTTCATTTTTTCGAATTGTAAACCTCGGTTAATAATAATTTTTATGAAAGTTTATTCAAAAGAAAATAAGCAAACGCACAAAATTGCTTTTTTTTTTTTTAAATAAATTGAATCATAATAGAAATTATCATTTCTCAGAAGTAAAAAATGATTTTTATATCTATAATTGCAATAATGGTCGCGAAATCATTCAGCTTTACAGAGATATATCAAGTGGTAGAAATATTCACTAGTAAAAGGAATGGAGTAAATCTATGCTAGGGTATTTGTTTATTTGCAAAATGAATTGTTCACATTTAAAGTTAATAAAAATCACTTTTTTGTTTAACAACCACGTATTTTCTTAAGATTATCTCTGTTATTTATAATTTTAACTAATAACACAAAAACATACAAATTCTTACACTTGTAATAAATATTTTGTTCGATTTAAGCGTATTTATAAATATCTTTTATCCGATAAATATTAATATTGCTTTGTATGATCTGTCTTTGTTTCCCTTTCGTGAGGATAATTTAAGAGTTTAAATCTGCAAAATAGCACATTAATTTGATCAACAAAAAACGATAACAAAAGTCGACATTAGCCGATCGTGATATACTCATTACTACCCGAAATTTATATATTCCATTCGGAAATTTTACGATGTTTATGTTATCATTAAAAATGGATTATATAGATACACATACCGTCATCATTATAAAATTTTCGATGTTTTTTTTTTTTTTTTTTTTTTTTCTATATTCACATGATTTGTCCGATTGTAATGAAAAATCAAGCTCTAGGATTTTCACTCATTAACTTAAGATCCGCATCCATCATATCTTTAATGAGTTCCTGTAAAAATGAGAATTAAAAATTATGTTTGTGTTAAATATTAAATTAAAGAAATGTATACGCCATTTTGATTTATTAATAATATGATTTGATTTTTAACGTCCCAGTCAAAATTAGTTTGTAAATGAAAAATTATGAATAATTAATGATCAAATGGTATTTACTGCTGAGCCTCCTCCCCCCCAAAAAATTCACTGAAACAAAAACTAAAGGTAATCAAGTACGAGAGAAATTGCAACAGACTTTGAGGAGAAAATAATTGTAATTTAGTAAATATTATGAAAAACGTAGAAACTTACCGGTCAAAATAATGGAAGATTATTTTTTTTCGTTTTAACATTATGCGTGTTATTTATATATTGTTATATAAACTTTTTCAAAATTCTTGTTCTTTTCCTTGAAATGTAACTTGTTCCATGAATTTCATTCTTTCACGTACGATAAAAAATTAATACCATATTAACAAAAATATCATTAAAAATTTAATGTTTTTAACCTCGTGATTCGTGACATTAATGGCAATTAAAGAATAAAGCATACGGTATTAAAAATATTTCTTTCTCTTTATTTTAAATAAATGTATATACATAGTGCAACGTGTTCATGGCATTAATAACTTTATATTCATTTTCTTTTATTGAATATCGGACTTTTGTTTTGAAATTACAAAAACTCAATAATTTCATAAACCGGAAAGAAGATTTAAGTAGCAGATAAAAAAAAAACAAATTCAAGTTTAAATAAATAATATCACCGTTACGTGAAAACGAATACAAGTAACATTTATAAGCAGTTATAATTAAGTATAAATCTCTATATATATATATAAATAAAAATAAATAGCCGAAATGTATGTACGCGCATAACTTCCGAACGACTGCACCAAATTGGATAATTTTTTTTTTTATTATTGTGTTCGTTATTGTCGGGACAAAGTTTGTATAAAAGAAAATTTTTAAAAAATCGTACGGAAAAGTTTTTAAAGTCTCATAATATAAAAAGTGAGTGAGTAAGACAGAAGGCAGTCGAGGAGATCTTCAATATATTGACATTAGATTGACGTTGACAGATTGTTTTTAGAAGTTTATGAGCATATACTTTAGAAGAGGGCTTGGGGTTTTTTTTCATTACAAGTTTTTCCGTAACATAAAAAAGTAAACAGTTTCTAAAATGGCACACTTTTATTTCGAATGCGACATCGGAAATAAATTTGTTGCCGAGGAGGACGAGTGAAACAAATCGGAATAAATTGCAGTAGACTGCAACGTAATTGTACGATAACAGATGTAACGGGTAAGTGGAATTAACTAGAATAGGCACTAGCGCTGGTGTTAAGTGATTTGTATCGACGTCTAAAACGCGTCCCATTGTTTCCGAACTGAACACTACTCCAACTGCGGCGAAGAATCGTTATAATAATAACGGAAAAAGAATTCGATCCCGGAAAAATATTCTTCCGAGAGGATAGAACTCGAGACGATAGTACGTATATTATCAAAAGATAAATCGTACAGCGACGGACGGCCGAAGGACGGAAATGTAATTATTTAGGCGAAGGGAGGATGATCGAAAAATACGGAAAACAAAAAAGATAAAGTTAATTTCGACTAAGTTCGATGTAATATTTTAAAGAATAAATTATTAAATCTAAAAATATTTTTTTTTTTTTTTTTAAGAATTTTGTTTGTTCTATTATTATTTTATTCGACTGAAAAGAGAAAAAGTAAATTGAAAACATCGAAAATTCAACAGTCTTTTACGACATTTAATATTCTATAACAATGTTGGACATTGTAATCTGTTGCGATTACAAGTGTATTCCCTGTGTTCGGAAATAATTATTTCATTTTTTGTAATTTAATATTCATTAATTTTCACATTTTTATTTAATTTAGTTTATTAATTTTAACTGGTTGCCGTCAAGAAATGTTGATAATAGTTGGCAAACTTTGCTTCGATATCGAAAAATAACCGGCCAGTAGTTTTTTAACCGTCCTAAATTTTCAATATTTGCTACCGGAAATGTTATTTATACTCCAATTTGAAATCTTTACTCAACTATTGTAGTTTGCTGTTGTGGTAATAAATATTAACTTTAATAATATGCTCGAAACGGGGAGTTCTTTTTTTTCAATTTTAACTGGGTTTGTCAGCAAAGAACATTAGCCCGAGAAATGGGAAGGAAGAGCAATAAATTTATATTCTTATGCGTGTTTAAGGACAGAGGATAAAAATAGTTCGAGGGCAGGAATAACCGGAATAGAAGGAATGGGAGAATACAAGCAGCACCGATAAAGGGAGTAGGGATATCGGGTTTTACAAGGCGAGGAATAGAAGGATGATTGCTTAGCAGAGAAGGCCACACATTCAAATAAAATGTGATCAGCATCACAATGAAAGTATGTGGGGGACGATGAAAAGGACAAAATGAAGTAGATGTAGATGAAAATCGAAAAAATGATGCAGGACGGAGAGGTTGAAAGATACGAATGAAGAAGATGTTCTTTTAAATGTGTAATTATGGGAGATCACCGTGTGAATATTTCGGCCCCTTCAAAATGATAGCTGTGTATTCTAATTAAGCGAAATTTTTTGTTAGATCACGACGGACAGGCTATAGAAAGACCCCGATAATCTTCTGCTAAACGTGAAACATGATGATCATTTTTTGTTGGGCGGTGATAAACATGCTTCCTCCAAAAGAGAAGGAATTTTTACATAAATGATTTAAACGGGTATTAATGCACGGAGGATGCCGTGGGTAACGACTAGTAAATAGATAAAACATAATCATCGTATTTCTCAAATACTTATGCTAACTTTAGTATTCAATATAAAACATGATGCATGCTGGTGTTCTACGTTAATAGCATAATAAACAAATAGCAGCAACACAAAAAACAAGCAGAAGCTAATTTATGACGTCAGAATTTTCCCTACGATTGTCGCGAAAACTTCTAGTCGGGTAAACTCATTAGCAACGCTCCCTAAGAAAATTAACGAACCTAATTTAGAACGATATTTTTAGTAGTAAATATCTAAATTATCAAAAATTAATGTTATTATGTTAAGTAAAAGTAATAAGTATTTCAAAAGAAAGCAAAACTAAAAAAAGCAAAATTAACCAGTGTAAAATTATAAAATAATATCATTAATTTCACATACAAGAAAAATAATGCTGAAAATTATAAATAACCAACTCCGTTCAGTTGTACCACAAGTTTTTGAAAATAAATAAACTTATCAAAAAAGAGAGTAGATGAAAACGAATATTCATAATCAGACATGATCGAGTTCCCGGAGTCGGTAATTATGTTTCATAAATAATTCCGAAGCTTTTGATTTTGTCAAATAGGAAAAAATTCAACCCCATCTTAATGACAATTTCAACACGTTTAAAGTATAAATTTCGAAAAATTTAAGATAAAAAAAGAATACCGAAAAATGCATTTGTAAATGTATCGTGTTAGAAAGCTGGAAAATTAGTTTGTCGGTAGGAGACAATAGACCCAAATTCACTATCTGTAGATTATACAACACTCTTAGTCAATAGTAAAAAAGCAATAATAAAAATGCTCTCGAAGAAAATTAAAGAAAACAGTGAATTTCAACTAACAGTAAACAAAAATAAAACAAAAACAATGGTTAATGTAAGAGACAACATAATACTGGCATTAAAAAAAAATCTTAAAAAAATACGAAACTATAGAACAGTATATGTATATATTTAGGTTCAATTATCAAAATCAAAAATAGGAAAAATCAAGCGAGGGTAAATGTACCAAGAATGCAATAAATAAATTAGAAAAAATACATAAAAATTTCACAATCACAAAGGAATGTAAAAATTAAATTACTAAACTCTTAGATATTCTCCATCTCTTTATGTATGTATTGTAAATAAAGGCAATTTTTAAAAAATGCAAAGTAATCTGTAAAGTTTTAAAATGTGAACGCGGAAATGTGTCCTTCGAATATATTGGGCAGCAAAACACACGAACACTTCTATCTTACAAAAATTTAAATTTAAAAAAAGTCAATACAGCAATCTGGTGAAAAAGATGCTAACGTATTTCGGGTATATAATGTATACAAACAATAATGTAGCAAAAAAATAATCCAAAAAAAAAAAAAAACCTGACAGCAGCAGTCGAGGAAAAGACTTCCAAACACTATTCAAAAATCAATGGAAAAATTTATTATAGATTGTATAGACAAACACAAAAAACCCTCTGGCATTGAATGACAAGAAGTACCAATCGTGGTCATAATATTCCCATGAAGGATTAATGATTTAAGATTTATAATAGTAGAGTAAATTAGCATCAGTAAAATTCAAAATAGCGTATAGTTAAAAACACTGTTACTATTTTATCGCTTGTTTATTATTCTCTTTCGTTAGTGTAACAATTTTCACGAATTAACTATGCTGGATTTAACGTGAACCTTTTATAAAACTACTTTCGTTAGGATCGAGTTCCAGAAAGATTAAGAGAAAAATGCATGTTTCTAACAAACATAGCGCATAGCAATATGAAATATGAAATAAAAGTAAATGTCTAAACACTTCTGTTTTGTTATAATGTTTGAAAGTTAAAGTGACTAGAATTATTCAGAGTATAAGTATTTAAGAAAATATTGGGAAATCCATTGAATGATCTATAAAGTGGAAAAAGTTTCACAAAGAGTATTTAAAAACTACATAAGTTTAAATAAACGGCTCAAGAATGAATTAAAATAGAAAGTAAGATAAATTGTAAAGTCTATTTACATAATGATTTTCGATTATGTAACAACAGTTAATTTATTGCTTTTCTTTTTTAATCAAATTTTATCAACTTAACGAAAACCATAGTAGTTTGCTCGAATCACAGTAAAGCTTTATTTTAATTTTTTTTGCAGAAGTGTCAATCCTAGAGAAGAAACCCTTAAAATCACATAATTTTTAAAAAATATAATTAGACGAGTTAAATTTAAAGCAAAAATAATAGCATTAAAATCGATTTTTTGAAAATAAATAATATATTGTCACACAATAACAGTAAAATTTTTTCTTCTTTTAATCCTAACTTGACCGATTTTTCAATCAATAATAATAAATCTTGAGATATACGAGGTCTGTTCAAAAAATAAAGTGACTTTTTATTATTTTCCTCGAAAAATATTTATTTATTCATCAATATCTATTTTGTTCCCTTCAAAGTAATCCCCCTCAGATATAATACACACTTGTGCCAGCGCTTTTTCCGATCCTCGAAACACTTCTGATATACGCTTTTTGGTATGGCCTTGAGCTCTTCCAGCGATGCGGTCTTTATCTCCTCAATCGTGGCAAACTTCCGCCCTTTCATGGGTCTTTTCAGTTTTGGGAACAAGAAAAAGTCGCAGGGGGCCAAGTTCAGCGAATACGGTGACTGTGGCATGATTACGGTGTTGTTTTTGGCCAAAAAATCACGAACAAACAACGATATGTGAAGCATTATCATGATGCAAAAGCCATAAATTGTTTTTCCACAAATCCGGTCGTTTTCTTCGTATTTCTTCACCCAAATGGCGCATAACTTCAAGGTAATATTCCGTATTGACCATACGACCTTCTGGCAAGAACTTACGATGCACCACGCCATTGTAATCGAAAAAACAGTGAGAAAAACCACCTCACATTTGACCGAACTTGGCGTGCTTTTTCGATCTTGGCTCTTCTGGCCACTTCCATTCGGATGATTAGGCTTTGGTCCCATGTTTCGTCACCAGTTACAACCCTTTTGAGCAAATTTGGATCAACAGCTCCTAAGCAATGCTCATGCGATGGTTCTTTTGGTCAAAATTTAGCAATTTCGGAGCAAACTTCGCTGACACACGTTTTATGCCCAAAACATCCGAAAAAATTGCATGGTATGAGTCAACCGATATGCCGCCATCCTCAGCAACTTCTCTAATAGCGATTCGACGGTTCTCCCTAACAATTTTGTTCACTGCTTCAATGGTTTCATCGGTTGTTGACGTGACGTCCAGGGTGAGCATCGTCATTAGCATCTTCTCGACCTTCTGTGAAGAGCTTGTACCAGTTATAAACATTTTTTTTTGCTCACAGTAGACTCACCAAATGTCACAGTCAACATTTCAAGTGCGCTGAAGCACTTAATTTTATTTTTCACACAAAATTTAATATAGATTCTTTGTTCCATTTTTTTCGATAACAAAAAATCGCCAAGCACACTAAAACACATTTAACCTTTATAACTGTCAAACACAAATTAAACATGCAAAACAGCTGACAGTGTCAACATATATAGGGAACATGTGTAGCAACATAACAAAAAAAAAAAAAAAAATCCCAAATCGAATGTACGCAGCCCGCGAAATTTAAAAAGTCACCTGATTTTTTGAACAAACCTAGTATTATATTGTAAACAAGTCAAACACTGATAGACTCGCAACTAAATGCTAAAAAAGATAAAATGACATAAACTTACACAATAATTACTTTTGCATACTCACCTGCTTCAAAGCGATATCTAGCCTATCTCTATTTAATCGTTTCAATGTTGTTTTCATTTACGCAATTTATGCACAGATAATCCAAAATCATACATATAAATATAAAATGCGACGCTATTTTGTAAACTGTAAGATCACGAAGAGAAGATGGCTGCATTTACATTATTTTCTAATTACGGATAAATAGTGAAATTTATAAAAATTTTACTTACTATAAAGTTGACTTTCGGTTTCCAACCAATCTTCTGAAAAGCCTTACTGGCGTCTCCTTGTAATACATTCTGGAAAATTACATCAAAAATTTCCGTTAACTTTTTTTATAAATTCAAATGCTTCAGTTTTGGGCCAGCTGAACCAAAAAAACACAATCATTAAAGACATACTAACAAGGTATCAAAAATAGAATATTATAATTCATAAAACGCTTCCTTAATAATTGAAATTATTTAGAATGAAATTATCGAAAAAGTGTATTTTTCGAAAGATGAATATTGTACATTTATTTATAGTAAATAGAAATTTAACTCAAATAAACTTCAAATTTTCTTTACGCACACCATTGGACTCCCTTTTATCAATAATACATATATACATATTATCCAAAGTAACAATTGCATTATATTAGCAAAATAAAGAATGGAGGCAGCGCTGCTGGGGCCCCACTGCCCAGCTACAGAGCTTGGCAGGATCCTCGAACGTAAAGCGCATGTAACTTTAAAAAAAAAAAAAAAAAAAAAAAATGCAATCACTAAGGTAGATTAGATATAATCTTTTTAGAACAAGAAAATATAAATGAAACCGGAATACGCTGTTACGAATAATTAACAGCTGCACAGTATTAAACTTTTTGGTAGAAACCATATCACTATTAAAAATACTAGTTAATGTTTCGAACACGTTTACACCGTCCATCATCAAAGGTTTAAATTACTAATTATAAAACTCATCTAGCACTATTTTGTTTTATGAATTTTTACGTTACATATTTCTGATTTGATTTAAAGTTTTGTATATATAATTAGTCTTCTGTTTTAATTCCAAACTATTTATTAACTGTGTTTTTAGTTAGTAATTAACATTTCGTTATGTTTATAAATATTTTAGTGTAAAATAATTTTCTTTCTAAGTCTGAGATGAATTCATTATATGTTTAGTGATTTCTGTTACATTAAAAATAATTTATTGTAATTAGTTATTCTACGTCTGTCATGTGAACGAATAAGTAAACCGCAATAATTTATTCACTACTGTGTTAGTTCAATTGTATAATTATAAATGAACATACTTCATTATCAACAACACTGATATTATAAATAATTTGCGGACAACTGCGTTTAGAAAATGTAATATATTTGTTTCCAACAAAATACAACGCTTAACATTTCGGTCAGCTTATACTAACCATCATTAGAAGCAAACTAAAGAACCAGAACGTAAACTTCGGTTGACAATAGCGACAAAAATAAAAAACGATACCTATTAACACGGAAAACCCAAGCCTAAAAATACTTAAACATAACAATGAAAAATAGGGATACAGGAGAAAAAACCCAATAGATAAGAAAGGAACAAAACAAAAAGAGAAAAGAAAAAAAAATGGAAAAATATAAAAAACAACGGACGTGGGGGGGGGGCTTGGCCGACCAAGGGCAGCTACCCAGGACGATTGGACAGATTAGAGATTAAATTTTAATCCGGTCAGAAATCGACGACAGAAAAGAGACAAGAATAGGAACCACATTGGATGACGGCAAAGCTAAGATATAGGAAGCACTATATGGAGTAGGAAAATTCAGCTTTAACAGCTGATCGTACAGGATATTACGTTCGGAGGAAAGACTGGAACATTTAAACAGCACGTGGTCAGGATCACAAACGAAGGAACTGTCGCCAGAATGCAAAGGACAATAAGGGAAAGGGAAAAGAGGAAAACGATGCCGTGAGGATGAGAGCAAAGTATGATTGAACCGCTGACGGCAGATAGCAATGATGAAAAAACGTTTAACAGTAGTAAAATGAGAGAACCAAGAACAGGAAGGGGGTCTAGGCTGAATAGAAAGGTAAAATGAGTTAGGATTGGAAAAGGAGCGAGGATACACATCCGACCAAAGTCTGACATGCATTCTTTTGTAGAGGGAAAGTATGTTGTGACCAGGAATCTTCTTAACAAAATGTGGAGAGTGTAACGCTAAGCGTGCTGAGGAATCCACCGTCTCGTTATCATCAATACCCGCATGACCTGGAAAGCAGGTCGATGGAAATGGAATGGGGAAGGAAAAGACTATAGATGAGAGAACGTATACGGAAAACAATAAAATCGAGGGAATATGAGGGAAATGGAGAGGATATAGCCGGAAGAGCACTTTTGGAGTCCCAAATGATTAGGTATCTATCAGAGGAACGAGTTGAGGAAAAAAATATAACGGCTCGAATAATGGCATAAAGTTCTGCGGAGAAGATGGAGCAAAAAGTCGGGAGCCTGAAGGATTAAGCTGAATTATTGGCTGGAGAGAAAAAGGAAGCAACTACTCCTCCTGAACTCTTGGAACCATCTAAGGAATGAAGAGGAAACGAGGAATTAATAAGAAAATTAAATTCTTGATTGACAACTGCGGAACCAGAGGTTTTAGATGATGAAGGGAGAGAAGAGAGTTTTAGAGGGTGAAAAAACACGAAAAAGTTAAAAATAAAATAAGGAGGAAGTTTACTATGGGAAATAGTATAGGAGAATTTGTCTAAACGATGAGAAACAAGGGCTAAGATAGATTTATTAGGAGAGAAGCGCCATTTATGAAAGACAGGGAAGTATGAGAGACGAATCTTAGAAAACGAGATGGAAAATCTTTTTATAAAGAAACTGTATCCTAAATGTGATCGTCGGATGAACAACGGCTTTACATTCGATTCAGCAACAATAGCTGGAATAGGAGTGCAATTAAGCGCCCTTAAGCAAAAACCGAAGAATCAAATTTTGTGTTAAATCCAGTTTGGAGAGGAGAGATTTGGAGGCATTTCCATATATGAAAGAACAGTTACAGCAGGATTAGGATTTGAGGATCACCGCCTCATCTCGTATGTGGCAGGGCCTTGAACAGATTAGAGTCGTTTGCGGTAAGAAATATTAAGGAAATTAATGTGCTCAAAGAAGGACAAGCGGCTATTTAACAAAACATTCCAAGATAGCAGAAACAGTTGACTAGGGAAATAGGAAGATTATTCAGAGAGAAATTGACAACGGCTAAATTGCAAGGACGGAAAGTGAATACAACGCAGGAGGATTTAGAAGAAGAAACAGATAGATGAATAGAAGAAAGAGAAAGTTCCAAGACGGTCAGTGATCTGTTAAGTACCTCGTTGGCGGTTGTAATATCCATAGCTGAGGAGTAAAGGAGAATATCGTCTGCATAGAACAGGGAAGAGGAAGAAATAGGGAGAGTGGAAACATTGAGCATATAGATATTAAACAAAGTGGGACTGAGACAAGAGCCCTGCAGAAGACCACGAAAAACCTTCCTTGAAGGATAACTGTTGCAGAAGACAAACGGATAGACCGATTCAGCATAAGGTTGAGAAAAAGATCAACGAAAGTAAGAGGAATACTAATGGATAATATTTTTTCTTTAAGACAGGGAAGATAAACATTGTCGAAAGCAGCAGAGATATCAATAAAGGCTGTCAAGATGTATTTTTTGTCAATAAAGGATTTACATATATCGGATACAAAAAGACTTGTACAATCAGCTGGACCAAGGCCCGGACGAAAACCAAACATATTACCAGGAAGGATATTCAAGTTTTCCAACCACCAAACGAGACGCCTATTGAGAATACTTTCAAAGAGCTTTCTAAGGCAGGAGGCGAGTGAAATAGGTCAAAAAGAAGAGTTCTTTTTGGGAATGGGGATGACAATAAATGTGTTCCAAGAGGATGGAGTACTGCATGTATGAACAAAGGAATTAAACAACGAATTCAGGAACTGAAGAGCACTGTTGGAAAGATTTTGGAGAACAAGGTAAGGAATTCCATCGATTCCAGGTGAGGATTTAGACGCCTTATGTAAGGCAAGTTGGAGCTCAAATCTTTGTTCCCTCAATTCTCTCAAATTCTACTGACTCCTTTAATTATGTCAGACTTTACTGATTCCCTCCACGGCTTCTTTCTATCCTCCATAGATATTAATTTTAATTTACTTGATTCTTCCAAAAACGTCTACCTTCTTCAGAATGATCGCCAGAATTACTCCTTTAAAATTTCAAAATATCCTAATTTTATCTATTGTTTCACTGATGGTTCAAAACGTGACGGTCGTGTAGGATGTGCTTTCTTAGTCTTCAACTCCATACTAAAATTTCGTCTTCCCAAACACGGTTCTATATTTAATGGTGAACTCTTTACCATCCTAAATTGCCGCAAAATTTCAACTTCCTCTGACCCTCACTTTAGATATCTCATAAATTCTGACTCTCACAGTAGTCTTCTAGCACTACAGAATCCACATACTTCTCATCCTATCGTACCACGAATTTTTCCTTCTACTCAACTCGCTCAGACTTGGTAATGTCCGGATCAATTTTATACAAATTCTTAATAATCTCTGGCAATGAAGTCATTTATCAAGCAACCAGGGACGCTTCCTATATTCCCGAAATTACCTCTCTGTCTACTTCCTTTAATATCATTTCCCATTCCTGGCAACAATCTTGGTCATCTTAACCATATAATCAACTCTTAACGATTAAACCTAATACCTTAGTCCCTGCCTCTAGTCGATTCCGAACCAGAAAGAAGAACATTACCTTTACTTAACTTAGAATCTCCCTTACCACCCTCACTCATTCTCACTTAATCGGATGTCTTGATTCTCTCATTTGTCCCTTCTGTCAAAACTACCTTCTCAACATACCGCACATTTTATTATTGTCTTCCACTTCAACCTCAAAGATTCTCTCCTAATTTTCAGCACTCAATTCCCGAAATTCTTTCTGAAGACTTAACTCACATTGGCAACTTCTTCCTCTTTTTGAAGAACCTTAAACTTCTACAACTAATCCAATACCTCTCGTAGTTCCCGGTTGCAAATGGCCTAATGATAGCCGAAAGCACCGTTTTTTTTGTTGTTTTTTTAATAATAATAAATAAATAACTTGAAAAATTTTTTGTTCCACCCATTAGATAATAGATTATATTTCAAAAAGGTGTATTTTATGAGTCACTCTTCTTCTGACGGTACTGAGCGAGGGTTTTAATTCAGATCTTTTTACGAATTACCTGTGGCGTTTTCCATATTTCACCCGCTAAACATTATCATTTATGTTAATAAGAAATATGGCTTACCAAATTTATTTCTACATCACTGTAAAAGAGCCCTTCACTGCTAACAGTAATTTCGTACTAAAAATACTATTCCTCGTTAACGACTCAGTTTTTTCGTGTATTTAGTTGATGATATTCTCTGGTCCCTATTGCGGGAGCCAATGTTACAACTGTTGAATTTCACGTCCCTGTTACGGGAGGCAATGTTACGTATCTAGTCTTTCGCTGTTCTTTGATTACTTGATGAAATTGTTGTGGATAATGAAGATAACAAAACTACAAATATATTTACGGGCGCCAGTGGCAACTCACGGCGTGCCACTACCGGTATAATTCTGCCAAGCAGAGCGTCAGGCTTTTAAAAACATTTTGCCGATAAAAAAAATATGAAGGAAAAGAAATATAAACCGAAACCCGCCGATCGAAAGCGGTCACCTCTCCGAAAGGAGATACCACGGTCGCGCAACGCGTGTCCAATAAAAATTTAGACAGGCAAATCACGGGTATTTCAAAAAAATTACGAATTAAATAACACAGGTAACGGAAAAATTCGGTATTGACTAGAACTTAAAAACTTCGACTAAATATCTTATAAAAGGCACAGCTCGACAAAACGGTAACACGACTAGCCAATTTCTTACTGCTCTCGACGACGACTAGCTACGTACATAATTAAACGGTAACTAATAATTACCTTTATTTAACCAGCTCGGCTCGATATTTTATTCTAAACTAACGTACATTACCGAAATCCTTATCAATTAATAACACATAGCCGCTATCTGATCTTCACACACGGCTCACGCGGCCGACAGACGCTATCCTGTTGTCGCATACATACCAGGACACTTACACAACCCCTTAAAACTACCTGAGCCGAGAAATTCGACAAAAATCGGAAATTACATATTCGGCCGTATTCTCTGACGACGATAAATAATAGGAATGATGCCGACAGGAGATCGAAAATTAATGATTTTAATCGGAGAATAATTTCTAGCTCGACATCATCGCGCCAGGTAAATACCGAATATCCGTATCAATGTATATATATTCAACACACAGCATAGTATTTCGTATATATATATTTCTCGAGTAATGTTCGAACCGGGTAAAGTAACGTAGCTGATTAAATGGTTCGAACGGTTGGGATGTTAGAATTTAATTCCGATGCCGCACCAACTCAATTAAAATAACGTAAAATTAACAATGGCTAGACGCGAAGATACTGTCCGACTAAAGCGACGTAATTTTGCGAAAATTACGTATATATGATAAGAATATTGTGTCGGTGTGACTGGTCG
This sequence comes from Icerya purchasi, assembly GCA_039619475.1. Classification (NCBI taxonomy): domain Eukaryota; kingdom Metazoa; phylum Arthropoda; class Insecta; order Hemiptera; family Monophlebidae; genus Icerya; species Icerya purchasi. The sequence goes on from CM077115.1 coordinate 319,574,568, forward strand.
GGCAGTACCGACAGCTAATCGACTACCGGGGTTTTCGCGAGTCTTTCAGTTAATCGGTGATTTAATCCGTTTGCTTTAAAAGAGTTACCATTCTCGAAGCGTGTGCGGGGTCGACGCATCCGCATCAACTTGTAAATTAGATCTATTTTTGCCGGAAGAATTTTATATATATTTTTTTATTAATTGTTGTTTGTCGTGGATTACTCGTGTATATTCTTTTTATGTTTCGAAAATATGATAATATTGCTAGTCATCGAGAAATCAAGTGTTTTAAATTCTTATTAATATATATATATATTCATTATTATCTTAACAATCATATTTTATTTGTGACATTGAGTGGACACGGCGGTCCGAGCCTTCGTGAGAAAGCTAGATTTTAGCTTCAATAGCTTTATATTCACAATCTACTAAGAGTGAGCACACGATAATATATATATATATATATATATATATATATATATATATATATATATATATATATATATATATATACATACATATATATATATATATATATATATATACATATATATATATATATATATATACATATATATATATATATACAACATACGTACACAATTCACAAAATACATACTTTGTGTAATTTTCTTAGATTATTTATTTCTCTTAAATATTTTTAAACAACTTTTGTTTTTTTTTGTTTTTTTTTGTTTTTTTTTTCGAACTCAATTAGAAAATCCAATGCAAGTAATAATTTGCGATCTTTTAAACACTACTGGTTAAGGGGCTAGATTGGTTTATCACTTTCAAAAAAAAAAAACGTTTTTTTTATTTTTCGATAATTATTTACACAATAGCATCCCAAAGTAGAGTTAGATCGTAAATATTTTTGAAATGGCAGGCTACTAAAGCGAAGCCGCTGGGTAGCCAGTTACTGTATTCTTACAGAGGAGCACCTGGCAGCTGCGCTAATTCACAAACTCTGACATAATGTTTCTGTAAAAATTTTTCGTCTTGAGTTAGTCTACAACATCAGTGAGACTATAAGTGTAAACGCATAATGCTTGTCGGATATTTACAAATGTCTGATTTGATGGAGCAAGTACGTATGTTTACTGTCCTGGGTCATGTTGAGCACGGTGCAGCTAAAATTGAATTCAAAATAAGTGAAAATAATGCATACGGAAATCAGAAAGGCGCGTAAGAAACTACAGTGCGTAGAAATCTTTGGTCGCTCGCTTGCAAATTATGGAGTAAAATATATCCGTTTCATCAGCGACGGCGATAGTGCTACTTCTAAAGGTATTTTAGATATGAATCTATACGATGTGGAAGTCGAAAAACTAGAATGTTATCTACTACACATCAAAAAAAAAAAAAAAAAAAGAATGGAAAAACGATGCCGAAGTGAAAAAAAGAAAATGCAGGGTTTTTGAGGCAGAAGTAAGGATACAGTAAAATTAACTGATAAAGTCATAAATAAGTTCCAAAAATCTTAATAAGACATCAGGATAATGTAGACGAAATTAACTAAACGATTTAGACTACATACTTTCATATGGATTCAAGTGGCAAAAATCCGCATCATCAAAACTGCCCGGCCGACGTGGGCAGTTGGTGCAAGTATCGCCGAGTAGAGGTTGAAAGTTTTAATATGTTCAAGCATGATTACCTTCCGCTAGATACAGACGTTTTAAAATCGTTAAATCCAATTTAGACGGATTTGAACAAGTCCGAATTATTAAACAGGTGCAAACAACGCAATATTCGAAATAATAATGAGAATTACAATGGCTTATTATGGCACTTTGCTCCAAACCATCTCCATAGCGATTTAAAAACTATTCAGCTGGACTATTATTTTGCTATTGAGATCTTTAATGACGGCTTTCGATTAATATTAAACATAGTTAAATGTACGGGAGTGATCTAAATTAGACCCTGAGCTAAAGATTACGTTGACCGGCGAGATATAACGCGCATCCAGCTAGCGGAGAAAAGGTACCAAGGCGTTTCAAAAGAGGCTCTTACAGCTTGTAGGAAAACTGCAGTGGCTGAACAGCAACTTTTTGAGCTAAAGAAAGGCGGTGTGAATCAGTAGAATAACTGTAAAAGTATGATAGATTTAAGTTTATAACATAAAAATCAATAGTTACAACTTTAAACGCGTTTTTCAAAACGACTGCAGTTCTAAATCGCAAACAAGTCGGTGAATCGATTATGAAATTTCTTTAGGGAATGCTAAGCACATCTTTTTACATATGAACTAGGGATCTTTTTGATCCGTTAAAAAATGCAAATTGTAATGCAAAAATTGGCGTTCTTTTTTTTTTTTCAAAATATCGCTATTTTGTCAATTTTCAATACTTTTTTAAAAATCCTAGTTCATGGCATGTAGAATATTAACTATTTAAATGCCTTTTTTGTTTTGCTTTTTTTTTTTAATTTCAAACTTTCTGACGTCACTTTTAACTGCAGCCGTTTCCTTACTTGTTTTTTTTATGGACTTTCAAGGAATGATAAATTTGCATTACTACATTAAATGATTCTAAATAAAATACCAAAATCTTACAACATTTGACCGTTTAGTTTCGTTTTTTTTTTTTTTTTTTTAAATGCTAGAAGAAAATTCAAGTAATTTTTCATAGTACAAACTCTAGACTAGCCCCTTGAATCAACTATAATACCGTCGCTGATTAATTTATTTTCATAAAAATTGTAACAGAAACAATGAGAAAAGCATTTTCGAACTCTGAACTATTCAAGTCAACAACAGTGAAAACATGATTAAAGGAAATGACTGCATTAACTAAAATGTAAGTAGTAGTTAAATAATAGGACAGATATGTGAAATTATGCATAAAAAATTTACTTCTACATAAATAAAAAGAAACATAATTTTATTTAGTACTAGTAGGTATAAAAAAAAAAAAAAAAAAAGGTTTGTATTACTTACAACTTCTGTAGGACGGAAAAATTTTGAATTTACTTTAACGCGAACAATATTCGTTTCGGTTTCTTTGCCGACTTCCGCTGTTCCTTTTCCTTCCCAATATATCGATTTACCAACATATTCAAATGCAGCTTCTATAAATTCTCGAACACTATGCGATTCACCGGTTGCTATAACAAAATCTTCCGCTGTATCTTGTTGAAGCATGAGCCACATCGCCTACACAGATGAATTTTAAATAATACGTCTAAAAGAAACTTGCTAAACAAATGTAGTCGTTAAATTTGCCAATATAAAAATAGCTTCGCGATAAATAATTATCAGTTGGTACATAATATATTTATTCGGATAATTATTAATGAAATAATCTTAAACGTTTTATAATTTAAATATCTCTTAAATAAATCTGTTTGAAATGTTAACGTTGAAGAAGCGTTAAACACATGCAACGCGTTCAAAGCGCCATACCTCGACGTAATCTTTCGCGTGACCCCAATCCCTTAAAGAATCCAAATTCCCGACTTCTACGTAATCCAGAAACCCTAATGATATTTTAGCCACAGCTCGCGTAATTTTTCTGGTAATAAAATTTTCACCTCTCCGAGGACTTTCATGGTTAAATAAAATACCGTTGCAGGCGAAAATGTTGTAAGCTTCACGATAATTTACAGTAATCCAGTAGCCGTAAAGTTTCGCGCAAGCTGTAAAAATACATCAGAAAGCACGGTTAACTTTTCCAATATTTCACAAACATTATTGAATTGCGAAAGGAAATTAAATGTTTGATTTATTGATAAGAAGACGGTTTTAGCGTCGGTTAACTTATCTTGCCCTCCCTTGTACCGGACACTTTTAATATTATACGCGAACAAAAGAAGAAGAAGAAGAAGAAGAAGAAGAAGAAGAAGAAAAAAGTAATTAAATCGATGAATTTTAATACAGATAAAGGTTATAATTCATATTTATTTTACGTGCGCGTAAATAAATATATTCTTTCCAAACTATTACGGTAAAATGGTATTCTGTGCTTTACGAAATTTCCAGACACCGCCTATGCTCGGCAATTTTAAAATTACATAGTGTTATAAACCGCATAACACGCTGTAAAATGTTAGCATCTATATTCAAAAGGTAATTTATTCGCAACTGTTTTTGCCGTAAACGAGTTAATTACAACTAATTCGGATTATCTCTGTTCGAACTTTACTTCAGAAATTAAACGAATTACAATATTTCGTAAATACGTAAAGTTCATCATATTGAGAAAAAAAAATCGATTAAAATGGACAACAACTCTATTGTAATACCGTAAGGAGATCTTGGATAGAACGGGGTCGTTTCTTTCTGCGGCGATTCCACAACTTTTCCATACAATTCCGAAGTTGACGCTTGATAGAATTTAATGGACGATTGCTTACCGCATGTTCTAATTGCGTCTAGTAATCTTAGTGTGCCTACTGCATCCACTTCGGCAGTATACTCACTGAGCTCAAAGGAAACCTAAGAAACATAATAATAAATATCCTAAATGATACCGAGACGTAAGAGTGCAGTACGTTATATGTAAAAAAAAAAAAAGAATATAAACAATCGTCTTTAATATATCGTTAAACTAAAAAAAAAACAAAAAAAACTAACAAATAATTATAATGTACATAACAAGAGCGGCTGACAGCAAATTTTATTGTACAGATTAAGATATTTTTGGGGGGAAAAAAAACTTACGAACATTTACAAATTTCTCCTCTACGACACAAATCGCTGGAGTTACTAATTTTAACAACAGCCATATAAAAAACTTTTTCATTCATTAACTATAAAAAAATATTGCAATAAAACTTAAAAATAATAGAAAATGTGCGAAAAAAATAAGTAACTATACAAAAAAAAAAAAAAAAAATTCCTTTTTCCTTTAAGATTATGTTTATAGAATTTTGTTATAAACGGAGTAAATTATAAAGCAGCCTGTTTAGTAATAATAAATAATAGTTATTTGAAATTTCAAAGGCGTTTTTTTCTAAACCAGTTACTACTTCGTTACTACTCTGCCAATTTAAATAATAGGTTTTTCAAAAGTTAAAACTATCTAGTAACATTGGCGTTAGGTTTCTTAATCTACATAGTTTCACTTCTTTTCACTAACAAAATGAGATACAAATTTCGATCAAAAGTTACTAATCACATTCCAGCAGCTGCCTCTTTCCGATGATTAACTTTACTTTTTTTCTTGCAGGGGAACTGCAAAAAAAAAAAAAAAAAAAAAAAAAAGTTTGTTTCTTTTAATATTTATTTTCAAATAAAATGTTGAAAAAATTTTTTGGAATGATATCGTACGAAAATTTTTCACAAAAAAAGGTTTTTAAGACAATGTCTTAAAAACAAAATTGTAATGTTTATACCTTTTAAAATTCCTATTTGAAAACTTCCAGGAAAAAACCTAATAACATGTACGAAATTAACCGAAAAGCGTACAAAAAAAATTTTATTCATAAATTTAAAAAATCATAAATGACACAAAATTGAACATAAACATAATTTATTTCATTATCGAAAAAATATATCAAGTTACGATCACAAAACCGATTTAAAAAAAAAAAAATAAAATACAAAATTGACAAATTTAACTAAACGAAAATTAAATTTGTTAATTTCGCATTTATTTTTTTCAAAAATCGGTTTTGTGATCGTAACTTGATATATTTTTTCGATAAAATGAAATAAATTATGTTTATGTTCAATTTTGTGTCATTTATGATTTTTTAAATTTATGAATAAAATTTTTTTTATACGTTTTCGAATTATTTCGTGTCAATTTCTCTTTGAAAGGAAACAAAAATCTGAAAACCTTGAAATTTTTAGAAAAAGGACATTCGCGGTCCATTTAAAACTAACACATACGAGTTGATGATTTTCCGGTAGAATCCCTTTAAGCTTTCGTTAACACGCTGTATATTTTTATCTCATAAATTTATTTAAATTTTTTTTTTTGTCCGTCTAATTACTTTAAGGAAGCACACTCACAAATTCGACTTGGTTAAGGGCGAAAAACGACGGTAATTTTTTCGTTCTTACCTTTAAATAACTATTATACCACGTTTAGCATATTTTAGTATTCCATTAAAACGGAACAGAAAGATTGGTAGAAGTTCAGCGCCTTCTTTTTCATATGTTTAAGTTTAATTTCTGTAAGACCATATTAAAAATAAATGCGATAAAGATACGTCATTGACGTACTTACAAGCATTTAAACATAACGTAACTAAATAAAACATTCAATTACCGTAACAGTTATCCCTAGTAAACTAGAGTCGTCAGATAGAAAAAAACAATATATCGCTATTCTTAAACAATTTCGTATTATTTAGTTAACAATTTAATTACGTGATGTTTTTATAAAGGGCAATGTTTAAAAACAATCGATATGTAAAAAAAAATTTAACCAGTCCCTTTTTGAATTCGCACACTAATACTGTGCATCGATATGCTGATTACAAACCTCGTTAATTTTTTTTTTTTTTTTTTTTTTAATTTTTAAGCGTGAGACGCTGTTAGGCTTAAAATAAATATTACATTTTCACGATATTCACCAGTTGTGTGTAAATAGTTACGTAATTAACATTACAATTCATGTTTTATGTAGAAATTTTGTAATTATCATTTATATGCTGAACACATGTTTCATGGTTCCAGCACATATTTGTAAATCTCGTACGTATTTACATAAAATAACCAAACCTCCTGAAAAATTTGTAAAACGAATTTTACAGACAATATTTAAATTAAAACATTTCCAAAATTACTTTAACGTGACTTTGAGCTGCCAAGTTATATATTTCGGTAGGAGCCACTTCCGAAATAATTCTGACTAAACTACTACCGTCCGTTAAATCTCCATAATGTAATTTCATTTTTCCGCCTTGATGAGTAAACTGATTCGAATATAAATGTTCAATACGACCAGTGTTGAAAGAACTACAGCGGCGAATAATTCCATGCACCTCGTAGCCTTTTTCTAATAAAAATTCAGCCAAATAAGAACCATCCTAAAAGTATTATTTCAATAAATTACAAAATATATACAACAATAATAAGAACGGTAATAATGATAAGTGTATTGATTACTATTTTATTACTTGGCCGGTTATTCCAGTTATCAAAGCAACTTTCCTGTGTCCATCATCGGATATCATTTTGAAATTCTGATTCAAACTTTTCGAAAAAGTGCCAACAAACCAAATGGTTTTAAATATCAAGTACCTCTTTCCGTTATCACAAACATACAATGTTGCTCTAACTCATCAATAAACATATTTCAGTGTATATAAACACACGAGGCAATCGCCGCAGGAATGTGAGCAGCTTTATACTCTATACTGCGCATGCGCCAAACAGTTCGCTAAATAATATTTATGAAAATTTTTATTGAATTATTGCGCATGCGTAACTTTTTTACTATTGTTACATTTTACATTTTAAATACATTCACCTGGTTTGTGAATTTGTGATACCCTGTTTTGTTTTTCCGTGTTTTATAAAATGAATTTTTTATGTAATCACTGTAAATATTCGACGAATAGAAAATATAATATAAAACGTCACATTCTGAAAAATCATTTGACGAATGTTCCTAAACGTAAATATATAATATGTTCAACATGTGGTACTAAATTTTCTCTCCGGAAAAATTTAATTGAACACCACACTGATGCGCATCAACAAATTATTACAACAGAAACATTAACATTTCAATCCCTTGATGGTAATTTTTGAATAATAAATCTTCATTTTATATATACAAATACTAATGTTTTCTTTGAAATTGTATCTAGAATATAGTTTGTATCTTAAAAATTTCATCCCTATTTTGTAAATTTCGTAAAGTGGAAGAAACAGATTGAATGTAACAATTCCTGTCGTTTTGTTCAAAAAGAAGGAACTAAAAAATACAGTGGTAATGTTCGTGTCAAATATTTTTACTGTCATCGAGATGGGTTTTTCAACAACAGGGCCACCCCCATTTTCGTAAACGACTCCGTCAAGGGTCTAATAAAATGAATTGTGTTTGTCCTTCTCAAATAATTTGTTAAGAGTCAACAGTAGGTGTAATTAATGTCACATATATTAGCACTCACTGTGGACATGATGATAATATGAGACGTATAAATCTAACAAAGGAGGAAAAAAATTGGGATTGCTGGTAATAAAAAATCTTTTGAATGTTTTTTATTTATTTATAATACGTGTGCAATATCCATTGAGCCAGTTGAAATATACATGTAATTTTTTATGTGCATTGAAGTTCTTATGTATTGGAATTTAATTATTTTTTAGGAAAAATTAAAGAAGGTGTACCATTTGATGTAATATTAGATCAGATTCGTGATAGCATTTCTACATCCAATATTCAAACTCCAATTGCACTGACAGTGAAACAAGATCTTAGAAATATAATTCGAGACTTTAATTTAAACCCATGGAAAAACCATATAAATGATGCAGTTAGTGTTGATTTTTAGGGTATAAAAAAGTAAGTGCTGTTGATCAACTTTTAAATCCAGTTATATTTTATAAGAAACAAGAAGAAACAAGTGATGAAGGACTAGATAATAACGATATTATGTTAATCATAGCAAACGAGTTTCAAAGAAAAATGCTAATTAAATTTGGAAATAATATAATTTGTACAGATACCACTCATGGGGTCAATCAATATGATTTTCATTTAACTACAATTGTAGTTGTTGATGAGTTTGGTTCGGGAGTACCTGTTACATATTGCATTTCAAATAAAAAGGATACCAAAACTTTTAAAATTTTATATAAAAAATTAAAAGAACACAGCGAAATAGAAATATTAAGTCCGAAAGTTTTTATGACTGATGATGATGAAGCATTCTATAATGCTTGGAAAACTGTAATGGGCCCTGTGCCCCATCGTTTACTATGTACATGGCATGTGGATCGAACTTGGAGGCAAAATATTATAAGTAAAATAGCAAATCAAGAAAAGCGTGCAATGATTTATAAAGCATTAAGAGTAATATTACAAGAAGTTAAAATTGAAGAGTTCAATATTTTAATAAAAGGCTTTTTAAAACAAACTATAGAGGATCCTGATACTAAAACATTTGGAGAATATTTTTCAACTTATTATTTCCAGAGAGCTGCTTTATGGGCATACTGCCATCGAAAAGGTTGTGGAATAAACACAAATATGCGACTAGAATCGCTTCATAAAATTATTAAATATTTCTATTTACACGGGAAAAAAAATAAAAGACTAGATAGATGTATTGATGCACTTATAAAGTATACACGCGATTGTTTGTTTAAACGCTTACGAAAACAAACCAAACATCAACTTCCGGCTCAGATTCAAAGTATACTAAAAGCTCATCGAAAATCTATAGATGTTCAAAGTATAATGAATACAGATAATACAAATATATGGTGTGTACAGTCTGCTTCAAATATAGAAATAAATTATGAAGTTGAATTAATACAAGATAAAATCAAAGTATGTAATAGTGAATGTCTTTTCATTTGCAATGAATGCACGCCTAAAATTTGCATACATACTTTTTCCTGTGAATGTGTGGATTATTTAATTAAAAGCAATATTTGTAAACACATTCATGCCTGTGTAACATTTACCCGTAAGTTAAATAATAATAATTTAGAGCAGATTAACCAAAACGATAATTCACATTTTAAAAATACTAACACAAGTACTTTCGAACTATTTCCAAAAAGTATTCCTAATGTTAGTAATTTAACTATTGTTCGAAATAAAATAGAAACAATATTCGGATATTTAAGTTCGCTTGATGACTGTACTGTAAGTGATGATAAAATATCAATTTTGTCACGGAAAGCAGATCAAATGTTAGATATACTTGCTTGTAGTAATTATAAGTCGATAGAAAAAACATCTTTGGAACCAATAAATAAAAAAACTGAAAAGCAACGAAGACTATCAAAAACATCAACTAGTTTATTAAAACCAACTGTAATAGAAAGTAATAAGTTTATTGAAAGTATGAAGAATCCAGATTCAACAGTAGAATATGTTCATACTCAGTTTGATCATACATATTAAGTATTATTTTCATTTTATCCTTTTGTTTGGTAACGTATACATTAAAAACTATTGTTAGTATAAACAATTTCTTGTTTGTTTTATTTGCTCCATTCTCATTATTTGTTAATATTTTTTTTTGTTTTGGTAATTTTCTTTAGTTTTCATTTCCTTATATTATACTGTTTCTTTTATTATGTCATAATTATAATTTCTTCATTTCCTATTTTTAAGTATTTTTCTCTTTGTTTCCTATTATATTTTGAAGTAGTTGTTTTCAGGCTTATTACAGTATTGTATATTATTATATTGGTTTCAATTATACATATTAAGAATTCCCAGCTGCAATTTTCTTCTATAAAAAGTAAGTGAAAATACAAAATAATTTTATTTTATATAAGTAACATTTTATTAAAAGGTTTATTTATATAAATAAAAGTTATTAATATTTTTTAAATTGTTTTACAGAATGTGACGTTTTATGTTATACTTTTAATTCGTAGAGTGTTTGCAATGATTACCAAGGATGAATCTAGTAGTGGTTTTGAGGGGCAATGTTCCCCCAGAGCCCTAAAATTGCTCTCCCAGAATTTAATACATGCTGTTTAAGAATGCAGCAATTTAATAAGAAATAAAATTCTTTTTATTCGGTTTGTTTACAATTATGTCAAAAGTTGCTGCCAAACATTTTGAAATGTTTCAATTAGTTGTAAATTTTTAAATTTCGAAATTACGAAATTTATTTTTGATGGAATAATGACACTTCATAAAATAGGGATTAAAAAAAAGATCATTTAAAATTTGACTTTGAAGTTTGCTGGTATTTTGTGAAAATTGATGTGCTTTTATTGCAAGTTCTGCAAAAGATGTAAAATACTCACGAGCTGAAAAAAATATTAGCTGCAGTTAGTATTTTTTGTCAATGTAAAGAGGAACTATCAATTGTGATGATCACGGTATCAATTTCGAAGTACATTGTACTTTTACACTTTTCAATTTTTTTTCCATATGACAATTAAATGATTCTTCTAGAGGGGCAATACGTTTTCTAGGGTGGGCACTGCTCATCCTGGCCACCTTTTATCTACGCATTTATTATAAAAAGATAATGAACCCGTTAAATGTTTTTACAATACGTTCCTTAATGCTACAATTAGAATAATTAATTTTAAAACCAATTGAGAGAACATTGTTGTTTATGATCGATTATTTTACTTGAAATTTATTGTTCACGCTTACTTTTTCATTAATAACAATAGTAAAAAAGGTGCGCATGCGCAAAAATTTAATAAAAGTCTTCACGAATATTCTTTAGCGAACTGTTCGACGCATGCGCAATATAGAAAAAAAAGTTGCTCACATCCCTGCGGCGATTGCTTCGTATATAAACAACATAATCGATTAGTACCGTTAGAAGTTGGAACATGAGAAAAATATCGAAATTAAATTTTTAATATTAAATAAAACATGTTTTTTTTAAAAAAGATTTTCAAGTAATTTAACAAACACGCTTATCATCTTCGAAATTTCTGTATAATAAATAAGTTTTAATAACTCGTGTTTTTTTTTTCTGTTTCTTATTTTACGTAAGATACATTTCTGATTCAATTATCGAATCAGTAAAAAAAAGACAGGTTACGAGCAATCTAATAAATGGTTAAATTAAACATCTGCTCACTTTTTCATTAAACTTATATTACTAGAAAAATAAAAAAGTAGAAAAACAAAATTTATCTTATTAATTTACACTGTTCATAGTTTTTAATCTATAGATTAAGTTATTATATCGATGTAGACCGAAAAGATGAAGTCGATATTTTTGTATGGAGGAATTTTCCTGCTCTTAACACACATCGGACATCGTTGTGTAGTGTTTTCGTCAATATTTACTGATGTCGAATTTGCTGTTAAAATTTCAATTTTCCAATTCATATTTGTAACGTCATTTTGCACGGATGAGTCGTTGAAAACGTGATAACGTAAATTCAAATTATACTCTAACATTAGAGCAATTTGTTTACAGTTGGTAACTTTTTAAAAATGCAGCGCGTAGAAAAAATTATACTTTAATTTATAATTAAAAATCGGGATTTATCAGAAAATTGTAAGAAGAAATAGTTTTACCAACCGTGATACCAAAAATTTCTTGAAATCGGAATTAAAGCGTTCTTTTCCGTATATTGTAAAGTTTATTATGTATGTTGTTTTTTTTTTGTTTTTTCAGTGTTTAACTGGTACGGAATGATTTTTTAAGTTTACCACACAACTATATTCATGTTTGCCGAACGAAAATGAATAATGTTATTAAGAAGGTCGGTATTACCGAAAAACGTCATTTATTTGATATCGGTAAAAGGCGGAAAACGCTGAATGATTTAATAACAAGCGATAATATCGATGACGCAAATAATGATAATCAGGGTTCGTTGAAAAAACGGGGTTTTACTATTAATTTAAAGCATTCGCTATGCAAAATTTTTAAACTGCACAAAGTCGAATTAGCGAAAGAAAAAGAAGAAGATTGTGAAGAAGACATCTCCAAACAGCCAGATTATGTTCCATTTTCAATGCGTTGCTTACCTCCCATACCTTTGACCTCTACCACTAATAATATTAAAGGTACCACTGATATTGCAGGAACAAATAATTCGGAAAATAAGGAAACCAGCTGTGATGAAAATTTGCAAATTGGAATAGCGGCTTACAATGGAAACTCCGAATTTTCAGGAATCGAAGTCGGTTCTGCTGATACGAATGTTTCCTCTACCACCATTACTATATCCGATTCAAATATTTCTATTATTAATAGCAATGATAATAATAATAATAATAGTTGTATAGAAACTTTGGAATATTCAGTTAATGACGAAGAAAAAAATCTTTGTTCGAATGATTTTACTACTAACTTCAACAAAGTGAAAGACGTAAGTATAGTTTATTTCTACTTAATAATAAAATCCGTGTAAAACTCGTAAAAGATTTGATGGTAGTGCAGGTCCGAACCAAATTAATTCGTTTGCTTTTATACTAGCGGAATTTGAATTTTCTCGCTACTTATTAGCTTCCATAAGTAGTACGTATTATTTTCTTCGAGATGATATAGCGTTTTTATGGTGGTAGGCATTTTTCCGGTTTTTAATAATTTGCATTGTAACTTTTTATTATTTTACTCAACTTCATCGATAAAAATGAAGAGATATGATTTCACGATATTTGAATTAAGTTCTTTTCATTAACATTTGTGTCGTAATTTAATCTCGTTATAGTGTGGTTGGTACTGGGGTCCTATATCTAGCGATTATGCAGAAAAGTTATTAATGGATGAACCGAATGGATCATTTATCGTCCGTGATAGTAGCGATGATCGTTATATATTTTCTTTAACCATCAAACTGTCCGGTTGTGTTCGCCATGTAAGAATAGAACATGCCCGTATGTATAAACAATTGTTTTTTTCTTTCGTATGTATAAAATAATAGCAACTTATTAAGAACATAAACAGTTATTAAATAACTGTTTATATTTTAATTCATTTTTACCAGTTCATATTTATGCTTAATTTAACGAAATTTTATCTTGTTACTATTTTTAACTTGACATTACGAAGTGAGATTTTAATTTTTCTACGTAAAAAAGCTACTTTTCCGTTCAGTTATTACAGTTACAATGTATTCCGTTACTAATAAATTAGAAAAGTCCGTCAAAGTCGTCAAAAACCGTAATATATTAACTCTATAATAAAAATCTCATTAGGAAACAGATGTCTAAAATTGATATAATTATTATTTTAAATATAGTAAAATTAAGACCTAATAAAATTTAAAGAAAATATTAACTTTTAAATTTGCTTAATGAAGAAAAAAAAATAGAAGTCCTTCTTAATTTTTTAGTTAACATGGCGAAATAAAACGCAGCATATGTAATAAAGAAATTTCGTTCTCTTTGCAGTAGTATAAATTAATCTCAATTATTTTTGAAATATTTTAATAAAGGTAAAAATATGTAATTTTTAAACATTAGTGCTTAATATTAAAAAATATGAATTGTATAAATCTAAAAACGCAAAAAAAAAAACGTAAACCTTGTAATTCGAATGAAGTAAAACATATTTAAAATTTAAAATCACATGATGACAGATCTGGCATTATGCAATTCTAAATATTTCGTAAAAATACTAAATATAAAAACATCGCTTTTTTTTTTAATATATAAATTAATATTCAAAACAATATAAATTAACATAATAAAAATATTGAACCATTTCTATTGCTTTGGACAAAAAAGTTTTCGAAACTTTTATTATTTCATCATTTGTTTTAACTTTCCCTGGGGGAAATACGTATTTTTTAAACGCAAAAGAAATTTTAATTGCAGGATCTCAACTTTAAATATAGAAGGCCAGCAAAGTTTATCAAAAGTTTCCGTCGGCTTAAATACCTTATTTAATTTAATTGCTAGGAGGAAAATACTTTTTTTTCACTCTCTTTATACAGGATGCCCGAACGTTCGCTTACCATTTTAGTTCGAGTAGTTCTAAATAAAACCTTGAAGTGGCGATAACTTAATTTATGCAAATGTATTCGCGATAAAGAATTTAATTTAATAACAATAGCACATTGGTCAGTTACATATCGCTTATTTTCTACGGAAACCAATTATTTTGACGAAACTTCAACTTTAAAGAAAATAGATAGATACAAGATCGTCGCAATTATAAGCTGGGTGCTGTTTGAACTTCATAACGTAGCTTCTGCATTAAACAAGAAATTATAATTAAATTTACGATCTGGGCGAATATTTCAGAGTGTGCGGCGAGTAAAAATATCTGTCGATCGCAGCTAAAATCGTTCAGTACGAAAACCATTTAATTTACCGAAAACTCGGTGTATCAGATTTTGCATTCCGATTTAAATAATCGCTCGCGCAAGATGCAGAAGTTGTCAGATCAAGATTTTGTTGCAAGAAAAGCTTTTTGTGAACAATTCTTTTCGCTAATAAAAGTGCAGTCAGATGTTCGACACTGATAATGTCGAATGAAGATTATTTTGAACTTTTAGAATGCGTAAATAAACAAAATATGCAATATTTAATTGGGTGCATCATATCTGCTTTTTCCATCATTGGTTCTTATTTTTTGAAGACGAAAAGGAATCTTCGCACGAAAGCGGTATGTAAAAATTGCGACTGACTGATGAAGAGCCGCTCGTGATATTTATGCCTCGAAAATTTAGTTTCAACAAAATCAAATCATAGCCCATGCCTCTTGACAGTCGTTGAATACTTTAAGAAGAAAATTTTAACATCGGATTATTATTTACAATTTTGCAGATACTTTTTGATCAGCTCGATCACTCTGGATCCATTAATTTTGCAGTTTTTGTCTGTAAAATTTTTTAAGAAATAAACTCTTTCAAACACAAGTGGCAGATCTAATTGTGAATTATGGAAAAGTGGGAATTCGAATGCAAGAATGCATAATTTTGAATAGATATGTATATGGGTTTTGTTTTATAAAATAGCGATTATTTTCATAAATACAAATAAATGATAAGTCTATATATTTCAGCTTTCATTATTTTTTATAAAAACGGCAAATAGCTAAAAGAATAAAAATAGTAAGAAAACGTTGGGACACTTTTTACTGATTATAAGTTTCAAGAGCTAATTTTAATCGGTTCAAAATTATTGTATATAATGTCAAGCGATAATGATGTACGTTTGCATGCATCCGTTTATGTGTGTGTGTGTGTGTGTGCGTGTATGTACGGAATGATTATTCTACTGAAAATAAACCGAGAATTCTATAAAATCGGGGGAAAATTAAAAATAACCGAAAATACATAAAATTCGTTAAAAATGAAAAATAAAAGCGTTTTATTACATTAGGTGTCACAATTTATGAAAGTATTCACACCTGAAAGAAGTTATTTAATTTCGTATATACGAGTACGTGAAAATACATAACTTTTATAACTGATTTCATTTGTAGCGTTAAAAAAAATAATAAACAAAACATGTGTTTTATTCACCGATGTAAATAATATGTTTTGAAGTCACGCATAACAAATACAGAGACCACCTTATAAGAAAGAAATATTGTGGATCAGCTGAAGATTTTTTCTTGAAAAAATTATATTTTACGTTATTATTTCAGCTATGAATTTTAAATAAAATTTGTATTATTTCTGTTGAAATTAAAATTTTAAAAAAGCACGTTTTCTACATAAAACAAGCGGCTGTTCGTTTCTAACAGTCATTTTTTATTCTTTAAAAAAATAGAAAACACACAGCAAACTTAAATGAAATTTAATTCGTATATTTCAAGTACATCATATTTAAATTTTTACTGTAACAGAAATCATTTTTATAATATACATTTCAGTTCATTGTAAATATCTAGCCTTCTCACTAAACCGTTTTTTTTTGTTTTTTTTATTGTATGTGTGTTTCGGGCTCGAGCTTCTAAGCCCCGTGAAATGAGTGACTATGATGACAAATGTAATTTTTTTCTTTTTTCTTGCTAATTTATAACTAGCCAAATGGTGAGGCTATCTAATAAATGTTCTCAATAAATCGCAAGTAGAAGGCGAGCGCATCCATTGATGCTTCCCCTCAAAGAAGATTATGAGATTAAGTCTCTTATTTTATTTAAAGTCGTGATGTAGATGACGCATCCGTGTGTAAAAACGTAGCTGCCCAGATTTAGGTGGTTACGTAATAGCGTCAGATGTTTTTGTGTGAGCCTCCACATAATTCCTTCTACTGTGTCAGTTTTTAAATTCCGATGCATGACTTCATTGTACGCGTACCATGGCATTCGATAAATTTAGCGTAACACCTTGTTCTGGAATCGCTGAATAACTAGCTTATTAGACGTCTTTGCGCATCCCCTGGCTAGTGTAGATAATAGGAAGATTGGTCTGTTAGATTTTAAATAAGTTTTATTATTCAAAACTATTTTAATGAGGAAGTGCAGCGATCAGCGTGTTATAATCTGCATTATTAACCTTCGTGATAATAAATTAAACACATGTTGCACGAATACAAAAATTAAAATATGAATAAAGCAGCTTCGAATTACTAAAAAATTGAATTCGTTATGTTTTCTTCTTACTATCTTATTTACTCTTGCTTCATATAAGCGAGGTGAGGTTGGAATCAAGAACTTTTGAGCCAGGAAAACCGAAATTATATTTGAGTAACCATTCTGATATATGCTGTTATTGTTGGTGCGTGCGTATATAAAGAAAATACAAAACAAAATCCTGATCCGTAATGAGCGCAAAAACAATGTTGATAAATTGAAAATAGTAGAAAATAAAGGAAAATTGAATCTAAGAGAGAGGAACTACAAATAGGAAAACAATTAAGTTTAAATAAATTATTAATTAACATAAATTTGCCTAAGCAATCGTGAATTATAATGCGACTACAATGGATAGGGTAATTCAGCGCTATGAAATAAAAATTAATAATTTAAGTACTTGCGTTCGTTTAATATATGAATTATAATAAGAAAAATATGAGACAAATTACTTCGGTTTGTAAGATATGTTTTAAAATAAGAAGTCTAATTAAAATTTCACCTATAAAGCAAATGCTGGTGTGTTAGTAAATTATCACTTAAACGGCAATGGCTGATAATGTATGTTATCAATATGAAATATAACGTTTTTTAAGTCGTATTTAACTAATTTGATCGGGGAAATCTTAGTATGTACTTTAAAATAACTGACGCACACTTGTATTTCTTATGTCTATTAAGATAACACCAATCTCTTTATGACTCATACGACTAAAATATTAGAGTTAAATATTTTTGATTATAAATAATTAATCGTAATATCACATAAGGAAAAAATGAATAAAAATGGGAATGGAAAAATAGATTAATGTGCGGTTTTCATTAAACATTCATATCTAGTCTTTCACTTTCTTGCTATATCAGACATCACTTTAATTTATTTATATTCTCTTTTTCTTTAATTAACTATAAGTTATTTAATAATCGCATTCTGCAGTAGCAAAAAAATAATGCAGTACAAGATGGAGTTTTGAAAAATATCGTTTTTGTTACATTTTTAAAATTACAACCTTTTCGTCGATATTGTAAACCGTATGCCGTTACTATATTTTATTTTCGTTGCGTTTTGTGGGAATTTGCTGTGTTTATAAATACTATAATAAATACTTTTTTTTTTTTTTTACAATGTATAAAAGTAAAAACAAAAATTATCAATCAGAGTTCGAAAATTTAATTTTTCGAATAGTCTGCACCGAGAAACAGTACTACCACCACTAATACATGTTTTTTTGGTCGTATATTAATATGCAGTAATCACTATCTGCAGTCTAGTTCACGGTTTTGTTATTTTTGTTTACTTAAATTTTTCAGGGTTCTATTGGCTCATTTGAATTTTTTGTCGTTTTTATTTATTAAATATATCTGATTTATCTTGTCCTTCGAATTATCTTAAATGTTTTACCTATAAAGTTTTAAATATGTACTCGGTTTTAAATACAACGCAACTTAGTGTATGTAAAAGTAATAGTAGAATTGAAGTGAAAAATCAAAAAGTTGCAAAAGGTTATCCATTTCTGTTATTTTTTTTCTACTTCAAACAAATCAAATTATATTCATACTCTCGGTATATGTACCACCGCAAAAAATTTATTTTAATTGCAAATTTTATAGTGAGAAATTTCTATTAAAAATTAGCATGCTTAAGAAGAGATTTTTAAATGCAACATGTGGGGTTATGGGGTTATAAGTGAACAAAATTGAAAACCCATCGCAGAAAAACGCTTAACTGCTAAAATATGGCGCAAATACAGGGTGTTCCATACATTCGTTAACATTAAAATTTAACTTCCCACGCAAACACAAGTCACGCGGAGCACGGGGAATGGTCTTTTCTTAATAATATTTGATATTTTAGTTCTTTGAAAAGTTTAATTGTGTTTTGTCTGTTCTGTTTTTATACTACTATTTCTCTCCGCTTTTTAGTAAATTTTTTATTGCATTTATTATATTAAATTTAACTGCAGGTTCGAAAAATCAATTTCTTAGAACATAACAACTAAGAATAATAATATATATATATGTACGCTTTTCCAAGTTGCCCAACGTAATGAAAAGACTAGCGAATTCTATTTTAGCCAATATCTAAATACCAATCTGTAAAAAATTCTTTTTTTCAGTTATAATGACTTGCGGCGGGGGGCGTGAGTAATGTGTTAATTTTTCCGACATCAAATAAAGTTCTTTGATTTTTTAATGCCTAAGATTCGCTGTTACTGAAGAATTACTCCGTTTTAAAGCTTTCATAAAATATTTTTCAGGATAACATTTGCACTGATCAAACAAATAAACTATATTATATAAATATATATATATATTTTAATAAATCCTACTACAGAGTGTTAAATTTTTTCTTTATGTATAAAAATACAATCAAAAAATAAAACCTAAATACAAAACAAGTATAAAAAATAGAAAACAATTTGCGATATATGAGTTTGAAAAAATTTATGATTTTCAGTTTTTTATTGTAACGAGATAAGCAATATGGCTTTTTTTAATATTTTTTTTTGTAATGATCTGTAGTAGAGGTTTTTATAGGTTTCGTTAAGCTTACAAGACGCATTTAATATGTTACGCTTACAACAAAAACAGAACAAAGGATAACAGTATATGTGTTTCTTTCCATGTGTGTTTTTTTTTTTTGTTAAATTTATCTGCAAAACCTTTTTATTTTTTTATGGGTTCGTCAACATAGTCATTGGCTCAGGAAGAAAGGAAAAGAAGGGAAGGAGACCCTTTCGAAGTTAAATTTTGGTGGTAATAACCCATAGGGATTAATATATGGAATTCTGCCAGTTTCAGCAGCATTTAACTCTGTAAACTCTGTAATCAGTATGACGCTGTAATCGGCTTTCACTGTGCGTGCGCGTGTTCACATTTATGTATATTTGTATTTATATTAAAAAAATAATTAAAAATGAAAGGCAATTTTGTTCTTAAAGGGGTCTAGTGTGAAATTCATTATTCCAATTTGTTTTTTACATGTAAGTTAATGTTTTTTTAAATATATTTATTTTAAATCGCTCGGCAGTCGGAGCCATTTACGACGCTAAGAAGCTTACAACTTGATAAGTAATAGATTATAAAACAGGGAGAGAGAGAAATTTTTCCGTTTGTTATAGAATCATATTATAATCAAAAATAAAACCGTTGTCAATTTATTTAAATGATAATCGATCCACTTTCGAGTTTTTCACAAATTTTAATTCCGAAGTTCCCATTTTAGAGGGCAAAAATATGATTGTACCCGGAAGTAATATTTTTAGAAAATAATGCAAAAAGTATTAAAAATATCACAGTACAAAAAAAGAGAATCATTGATCCCATTAGTGTTGTCTAAAAGAAATTTGGGAAAAATACATATATTCGACCAGTGCAAGCTCCTTACGAAAGTGATGAATTTGACTTAGTTAGAACAGTTTTCGCATTTGTTTGTTGTTTTTTTCTTCTTTAGCGTGTTATAGTTTAAAATTTTTACGTATACCTGGCAGTTCGATTTATTACCATTAGATTACTATTTTTATGAAAACCTCGGTATAGCGTACCAACCAAAATTATAAAACCACTATGTATTTTTACACGTATCATAAAAACAATATGATAAAAAAAAAAAAAATCTTAAATCGTAGTAAAGCTCTTAGTGATCAATTTCCTATAATATAAATATATTTGAATTCCGTCATCAAGTTATTAATCAGTTCTTCAATTTATGGTTAGCTTAGTTCGCTGATTTTAATTTATTCGGGTTAAATTTGTATTTGGTTAATTATTAGTCAATTTTTCGTCAGTTAAGACACAGCCATTGATTTATACGTATATGTGTGGTGAATATGCGTGCATATGTGTAGAGCGTCGTCGCTTATTTCACATTTTATTAATTGTAGGCTACTCTAAAAACATAATCCGTTAATAAATTCGTACATTTTAAAAGACGTTACAGAATTAACATGCAAATGTTCGGAAAAGAATGAAAAATTTAGTTATACTAATTGATAGTTCAAGAATAGTAAAATTAAATTCGGCAAACGGTGAAAATTTTTTTTGTTTCGAACAGTTTTTTAATTGAAATAAGAATAAAATTAAGAGTCATTGGTCGATTTTTTTTTATCTATTTTTTCAGGAAACGATTAAGCGAAAAAAATAAATAGACTTTGTTAAATTTTCTTATTTTAGTTAAATTATTATTTATTTTTTTTTTGTACTTTTAGGAATAGGTATTTTAAAATAAGTATAGTTTTTTCTACTTTTAATAACAATTTGGAACCCAACTGTAATAGAGTTCTTTTTTTTTTTAATGGAACCTGGTGGGGAAAAACGTTTTCTTTAGAAATCTGTTTTCGCATAAACTTCCTGTAGATAATAGACGATGCTAATGCCCCAAACGGTCTGTTAAAATTTTAAATTACTCTATGAAAATTGGTTTATTGATATATTTTATGAGCACATGGTAAGAAAAGGAAAAAAAAAACCTTTTTCAATTTTAAATGTTCGTATTCTAACTAGATATATATATATATATATATATATTGAAAATTATATCTTGACCGCAGAAAAATAAAATATACAATTGAATCCCACTGCTACCGATTAATGAAATACCATAGAGGATTGCGGCGATAAAATAATTAGAAAAACTAATTGGTTACTACTCTTTTTTGAGCTACATATAATGCAATTAACGCTTTATTTTGCCATCGAGGGACATAGTTTGAGACGTTATAAAGTAAAATATACACGTTTTATTCAGTTTATTTATTTACTTATTTTTCAGCGCACCTTATCGAATAAACCACGTTTAAATTCTGAAATAATTTAGTTATATTTATTTCGCCGTTTTTTTAATGTTCAAAATAATTTCATTAACGTGAAAAAAATGCTCACGTATCATGCAGTTTTATACCGCTTTTTGCATTCTTCATTTCGAATGTGTTCGTTGAAATGCCCGATTAAAAACGATGTGGAAATAAAATGCAGACAACATTGTATGTCTACAGGCGGTTTCAGTTTCGGATCGTATGCACATTTTAAAAGTCAGACAATAGTCGATTTCATCGAAAACGCCATGGAACATTCGAGAAGTGGCCGTTATCTATTTTTTCTTCATCGTCGACCTATTCACGGCCCCATGAGAGTTCAGCTTTTGTACCCGGTTTCTCGTTTTAAACACGTTCAAAGTTTACAACATATGTGCCGGTAAGTTATACTTAAATTATTTATTAAACGTTAGAAATCGGACACAGCCTCCTGTTTGTGATATCAAAACAATGAATATACTCCCCCGGCAAGTTGCAATATTTATTAATGACAGTATAATTTGTATAAAAAAAAAAAAAATTAAATATTTACTAAAATAAAAATTATTAATTATTTTCTTAACTGAAAATGAAAGTGGCGGTCAGTATTTAAATATATGAATTGTTTTCTTATTACTACTTTCCGTTTTCATCGTCGCTTTTATCATCATTATTTTTAGTTTTACAGTTAACAGCCTGAAAATTCATAAATCGGTATCTTCTTCGAGCAGTTTTTGGTAATTTTACTTACTATAACTAGATCTAGTCGTCGCGATAGCCTAGTTGCTAGAGCGCTTGACTTCCGTTACGGAGGTCACGGGTTGGATCCCGGGCGACGACAGAACTTATTACAAAATAATTAAATTAAATACACTCGCTAATAAGCACGTGGAAGGCAATGACAAACCACCACGTACACCATCTTATGCACGCTAATTTAGTACACACAGCAGACATAAACAGGACCGCACTTGTATAACGATGTAAATCAAACGATTACTAATCAGTTCCGGATGTGGTCTTGCGTGTGTACACCTGCGTTGCGTATAGCAGTCGCCATGAACGCTGCCTATTCCGTACTGCTAGTGTACAAATAGGCAGTACCCACCAACCATTAGGTTGAGGAGATATGCTTCCAGATCTCTTCTATTAATTGACTAATAAGCGAAATCGGATTGATATTTTATTCCCAACTCACATATTATACACTGGAGGAGGTGTACCATAAAGCAATTTGAATATTTCTTTCGCAAACTATCTAGCCATATGAAGATCGGGTCACGCATAATTGCCTCCTGTCAAAAATTATGCGTGACAGTGCCTTGACAAACCAACCTTCACTAAACTTCACAATGCAAAATAATTGAACTGTTCTCAAATTACAACGCGCCGATTTTACGGTGGCATAACTTTCACCGTTTTTTACTTGATCCATACATCTAAGTCTTGGCCTGCCTTTACCTCTTCTTCCGTTCATCATTTCTTCGATTACTGTTGTTATCCATCCCGAATGTCTGATCAGATGTCCAACCATTTCCTTTCTTCTCATGTTGATCATATTTCGAATTTCGCGTTGCTCATTTATCTTGTGAAAAACTTCGTCATTAGTAGTTTTACTCGTCCAAGGTATCTTTAACATCCGACGCCAACACCACATTTCGAACCCTTGGAGCTTATCATTTTCTCTTTAAAATCGTTCATGTTTCTGCTGCGTATAGCGCCACGCTCCAAATAAAACTTTTTATAAAAATCTTCCTGGTATTAATTGGTATGTTTTTTGATAGGAGGAAAGGTTTTTTCATGAAAGCGTTTTTCGCGAAAACTATTCTTCTCCTTATATCCTTCGTGCTTCGACCGTCTGATGATATTATACTTCCTAAATATGGGAACAACTCAGTTACTTGATTTATTCTCTGTTGATTGAAGAGAATATTTATACTTTGTTTTCCGCATTTCGAGCACGCCATGATTGTGTTCTTTTTGGTACTTATGATCATTTTACATCTTTCTCGTAGAGCTTTACTTAACATATTTAAAGATTCTTGCAGTCCTTCCTCGGTTTCCGCTCTTACTGCTATATTGTCGGCAAATCTTATGGTATTATATATTCTACCATTTATGTTGTTTATTCCATCTTTATTCTTTTCTAAATAATATTCCATTACTTCTCCTCGATATATAACTGTTGAAAAATATCGGTAAAAGATTGCAACCTTTGCGTACTCCTTTACCTTCCTTTGAATTACTGATTGATTCCTGCACAGTTAGAAAAGTAGCCGTCGATCTCTGAAGTCTATGCCTTGTTTTTTTAATGAGCTGAATAGTATATTCCAGTCTACATAGTCGAAGGCTTTCTCTCTATATCTACAAAAGTAATGTTAACCGCTTTTACTATTTTCGTAGCTTTTTCAATGATCAAACGTAGGGAGAGTGTAGCTTCCCTAACGCCTTTGTTCTTCCTGAAACCAAACTGATCATCCCTTAAGTTGTTTTCAATTTTAGCTTCTATTCGATGACATATGGTTCTCGTCAATATTTTCAGAGCATGAGGCAAGATATTCAGTGTTCTATAGTCTTTACATTCTTGAGCAGTATGCTTTTTTGGTATAGAGATCAACAGACCCTGCTCGAAATGTTTTTTGGTTTCGTCCCCTAATGATTTAAACAGTTCTCCAGCAATCTGATCAACTCCTACCGCTTTATTTGCCTTCAGTCCGTTTAGAGCTTTTTCGAATTCACTTTTTGATATAGGGGGGCCCTTCTCTTCTTCTTGTAATTCGGCTTCTTCTTTCGAAATTTAATCATCAATCGGATCACTTTTGTATAGTTCTTCAGTGTATTGTTTCCATCTGTTTTGAATATCCTTTTTATCAATTAACAACTTGCCGTTTATGTCTCTTAAAGAACTTAGTTTCGTCCTTTTACCTGAGAAGTGGTCGTCGCGTTTATATATATACATCAATTCTGGAATAGTGGTATACATTTTCTCAGTTCTCCACTTTTTTTCCTTTTACTGCTTTAATTACCACCTTTACTAAATAAAATATTTCGATCGCCACAAATAAGCTATTGTTGAAAAATGAATAAGGATGTTACCATTCGGTATTATTTTTAAGAGATTAGTCTTTTGTTTGTTGTGTCATTCGCGCCGAAACTAAAAAAATTGTTTTAAATCGAATTTTTTTTTTTTTTTTTTATTTGCGTTGTTTTAAGCATCGTCACATTACATTTTAGTCATTTTTGTATCTCTATAATATTAAACTGTTTTTCTATTTCTTAGCACCCAGAGTTTTACGTAATAGTATATAATTCGGTCCTTGTTTTAAACTGTAAAACCAAACAAGAAATAATGATTTCAACTAAAATATACTGCTTTTAAAAGTTTTTGACATTGGTATTCATTATAAAATTTAATGAGAGCAAATAGGAGGAACAATCAATTCATGGAAATGATGAAACTAAATAAAATTGCTATCGCAAAAGTACATTAATTTACATGAAGTCAGAGTCGTCGGATAAGAACTAAAAAATTACCTTTCATTATAAAATATAGAAATTTTTAATTTTTTAAATTAATTGTGTAATTCAAATTCCGTTTAACAAGAATTGGGTTAAGCAATAGTTGCCATACACTTGTACAGGGTGACTCCATCAAGATTATGTATTTTTTATATAACCCAGCATCGAACAGCCACGACGCTTTGAACATTTCGTTATATCTATTATTTATATCACGTGATCTGGCCATATCCTCGTAATAAAAATGAATAACTCGGCAGTTGTATTTGCTTAATTTTATATTTTCACTTTATGCTACGTTTTCGACATGTTGCCCCATTATGCGTGAAGCCTTTGCGATTCACTAAACTCAATTTTTTACGTATCTTTCTTTTCTTTTTCTTTTTTTTTTGATCATATATTATGTTTTAAATTTCTTTATTAGGATTCCGCACACATGAAATGTACAGAATCCTAATAAGATGGTTTAGAAACGACAAAAATATTCAATTAAAATATGCAATAGCTCGGGAACGGGGCCTGGCTTATAAGCTTCAAAATTGGATCATAAATTACAATTAAACTTCTGTCTAAGGGAAACTATAGTCGAACTTACAACTTTATATTTATACCCTCGAGGTGCCGAAACCTCGGAATTTTTGATTTTTTCCCCCCCGGGAATACGATATATATCGATATGGAAAGATATTTGTTGGGAACGAACCCGTATTTCATTTCCTTAACGAAACTTGCTCAGTTGGCGAAAAGTTCAAAAAAGCGCGAAAAATGACTATAGGCGTAAGTGAAAAGTACAGGATATTACAAACTTAAAATGAGATCTTTGTTTTAAATTTAATATTATGTAAATGTAAATTATAGTTATCTTTAACTTAACGCTTGACACTGACCACCTGGCTTATACTCAGAAGTACAAAATATCAACATATTTTTGGTTTTAGTGATATTTTTCAATTTACCCTTAATACATTCTATGTATCCTGTTGAACCGCATAATTAATACATGATTAAAAAATAGGACGTTCTATTTCTCTATGCGTTCGGAGTAGTTGGCGGATATGTATCCGCTGTCGGGAAGAACGCACATATCCAGCTCCCTCAGCATAGTGTTAATCTGTGCATCTCTAGTAAAAATGAATATTCAAAATAAATGACATCAGTATAATAAAGTGCATCTGTATACATTGTAATTCTTTATCCTTAATACTTCCGATGCACAGATGCAAGCATTTTAATAATGTTGTTAGATTTTTGCATATTTATCTAGATGCGTGACTTAATTTTCAGATTTGTGATTCTCAGAAATGTACGCAGAGATTTAATCTCTTCGCTTCCTTTACCACAGCGGTTACTAAACTACCTGAATGAGCCTCAGTATTTCTTGGAGCAGTAACGTAACATCGGACGGAATAAACGAGCTGTTTCTAGTCATGTGTGCGGATACTTTGAGTATCTGGTGTCGCCCCGAATTGCCTTTATAGTAATCTGTTTTCGAGATTACAGATCGCTTTTATTATGTATTTAACACCGGCGTACGTAATTTAAGTTTAAATTTTTATTATATATTTTCTGTTTTCGTTAAAATTATTTCGTTTCCAGTGCATCAGCAACACCGAAAAATATCGTAAAAACCATCTTTGCATTGTCCTTCTAAAGGAAAGTTATATTGCAGATGCATACCCGATCGTTTTTATTTTTTTTCCTCTCTCTCCTTTTTTGATTATATTTATACTGAAATGTTTACCAGAACACATATTAGCCTCAGATCGTACTATTAGTTCCTGTTAAATATTTGCAATTTATCAACACGTTAATTATGTCTGTAATTTTAAAAATTACTATTGTACTTCGCCTTTCATATTTCCGTAAGTTTTCTGTTAGATTAAAAGATTTAAAGCTTAGTGTGTTATATGATGTGTTCATTGTTTTTTTGCTTTTTGTAATCAATAGTAATAAAAACTATTTTTACCATTATCGCAACACTTCCCCCCCCCTCCCCCAATCGCGCTACGAAATAATGTTTTCAAACCCCATGTATCAAAACCCATAAAATTGACTTCACCAGATGAAATTAACAGTATAATACGGACAATTAACCCTAACAAAACACCAGGTTACGATTTAATAACAACAAAAGTTCTAAAAAAGAACCGGTGTTACTAGCGTACTTATTTAATGCAATGCTGCGATTAACATATTTTCCGATACAATTAAACTTGCCGTAGTTCGAAAACTTCCAACGGAACCATCATCGTATCGACTAATTTCAATCTTGCCGGTACTTTCTAAATTATACGAAAAATTACTGCTAAAAAGAATAATGACAATAGTTGAATGCAAAGAGATAATAATACCTGAACATCAGTTTGGCTTCCGAGCAAAACATAGTACGATAGAGCAGCCGCATCGGATTGTTCGTCAAATTGAAAAATCCCCGGATGAGAAAATGGTGGTCTGCGATACCGTATTTTTAGATGTAAGCCAAGCATTCGATCGAGTTTGGCATGATGGTCTACTGCAAAAATTTCGACGTCATTTTCCCTATCAGCTAACTGAATTATTGCGGTCGTATTTAAATGAAAGATATTTCTACGTTAAATATGGCGATGACGAATCACATATATATCCGGTTCGAGCAGGCGTTCCTCAGAGGGGAGTGTACTTAGACCGCTTCTCTGCCTTATCTACACAGCGGATATTCCTACTTCATCGCACGTTGATATAACGACATTTGCTGATGACAAAGCGATCTTGTGTTCAAATAAATGTCCGAAAGTTACGCGTAAAAACCGCAGTCAATAAAGTAATATCATGGTGCAAATTATGGAAGATAAAGATCAATGAGGGTAAATCATCTAGAGTAGTTTTCACTAACCGAAAAATCGATTCATCCGGAAATATAATTATGAATGGTGTGGAGATTCCTCAGAAAGAAGATGTAAAGTACCTCGGTGTACGTCTCGACAAACGCGCTAGACCTGTAGGAAGCACATTATAACAAAACGAAATGAGTTGAACATCAAACTGCGGCAACTGTACTGGTTGTTAGGTAATAAATCAATAATACTTTTTGAAAAAAAATTGTTACTTTATAAACAAATTTTAAAACCGGTCTGACAATACGGCTGTCAATTATGGGGCTGTGCCAAAAACAGCAACATTTCAATTATGGAAAGAGTACAGAATAAGTTATTACGCACGATCATCTCTGCTCCATGGATTAAATAACCGACATTACAATCCATGAAAATGTTGGAATTAAATTTGTAAAAAATGAAATAGCAATTGCTACTCGACGATATGATGACAAATTGAAAGAACATCCTAATAGTACAATAAAAGAACTGCTGAATAGGTAATTCAAACGAGGGACGTAGGCTGAATAGAAAACAGCCTCAAGATCTCATATATAAGTTATGTATAAATAATATGTGTGAGTGTACGAGTATGTGTAGGTGTGGGTGCGGGAACGTGTATATGTATGCGTACGTAAGAATACAACAGTATGTGTGTATGCATTTGTGTATACATACCGTATTTACCAATGTAATGCGCACACGTATTTCATATAAATGAGATTGTAATTTGAAGGTGCTCACAATCGACGGATGTTAAGTTTAGTTAAGGGAGAAAAAAATGAATGCCACGTGTAGATCGTTCTCTGTTCTGAATATCACGCTGAATCACATTCGGTGTATACATTGCGACAACACACACTTTATAGTTATCGCACTGAATCACGTCCGCTATCGATTAAAGAGCAACTTATGTCCAGTATGCAACAGTCTGTTTTGTAGTTCAGTTGTTTGGAAATTACGATACATAGCGTATTGTATGGTGTCGTGTGTTTTTACCTAGAAGCACGTTACATCTTAGGTACGGTAATTTAACTTTGAAGTTTAAGATCAATAGTACCATATGATGAGTGAAAAAAAACGATATTGTTCATACATATTTACGCAAAAACTAAAAGTTATAGCTTTTGCGAAAGAACACGGTAATCGGTCAACTGGAAGAAGTGACAGTGATGATTGAATCAAGTTTCACAATACTGTATTACAGTTATATACGAAGAAAGGTTTTTAAATTTCAGCAGGTGTATCAGTAATCTGTAAGATAAGTGTATTCATTTGGCAATGAAAAGTGCTTCAAATGTTCTGCTGAAAATTTCGGTAAGTCTTCAGCTATTATTTTCACCATCTTAATTTTTTGCTAACCCTGTTCTCAAAAATAAGCTGCACACATTACATGAATAAATACGGTATATAAGTTAATTTTAGCACCCTTCACTGGATGGGTTTCTTATTCATGTTATTTTAACTTAGTCCATAGATTACCAAATAGTTAATAAGACTGGTGTAAAATAGCAAGAAAAGAAAGGAAAATAAAAAAAATAAAAAATCCCATCGAGCGAATTCATTTGTAATATTATTAAAACGGGTATCATTAAATAAAGAACAGTTAAATAGCAGTTATATTGAATAAAATACAATTTTACATGTCAACTTTCAATAGTTCGTGGCTTTAACGGAAAAGTTAAAAAACTTAATTTGTATGAACATTAGTGTTTGCGTTCAAGTTATGTAGCTATTTCTTTTGATTACTGTTTTATCGTAATTTTTCTTGTCCATCTACCGATGGTATAAGAGCAGTCTACCACCATTCACAACACCATCGAGAATCAACTAAACAAGGTTGCACAAAATTCAACTATCGATCGGTATTAAAAATTGTGCGCGCCGAATGCTTACAAGGAGACCCTACGGTCTTGGGAAAATGAATTTCAATTTTTTTTAGTATAGTGGTAGTATACCATGTGGATATACTATGTATAAAATATTAAGGTGCAATACTCAAATATAATCGAGAAAAACGAACTTAAAATTTGATTAACACTTTACGAATAAGTTATATATAAGTTTTAAAACGTTTCGCTTGAAATGGCCTTCACCTAAGGGGTGTAACGTTCGTAACGCTTACACTCGATACGTGGGTTCAAATCTAGCTTTGCGCTTTTTTTTTTTTTTTTGTTTTTTCATATAAATATTTATAATTAATTCTTTTATTAGGAAAGTAAATAAATAATTTATTTGTTTACTCATTCATTTATTTTTTTATTACTTGTTGATTTTTTCAATGCTTTTTTAGTATTTATTCAAGTTTAATTTCTATTGGAATAGTGGAAATTAAGTTAATGAAATAAATAATAAAAAAGCATTGAAAAAAACAGTAAGTAATAAAAAAATAAATGAATGAGTAAATAAATAAAATATTTCTTTACTTTTCTAATAAATTAAGTAATTATAAGTATTTATACGGGGGAAAAAACAAATAGCTAGATTTGAACCCGTATATCAAGTGTACGCGTCACGAACGCTCCCACTTAGGCCATGCCAACCTCAAAGGAAATGTTCTATAACTTATATATAACCTGTAAAGAAAGTGTGGAGAAATTTTAAATTTGTTTTTCTCGATTATATTTGAGTGTTGTGCGTCTTAATATTTTACACATAGTATATTCGCGTGATATACTACCACTACACCAAAAATCATTGAAATTCATTTCCCCGAGGCCGCAGAGTCTCCTTGTTAGAAGATTTTCTTTTATGTTTATGTTTCGTTTTTTTTGGTTATTTGTTCGTACCGCCGAGAATGTATATAATTTTATTTTTCAAAATATATGCTCTTATTAATAAGATACCGTAATTTGACAACTTCCGTCCGTAGTGACATTTCTCCGTGAGTAATTCGTCTCAGAGCAGTTACGCATTAATAGAAATAAAAGGCTAATTAATAATGCTCACTACCTCGTATTCGTGCTAAAAATTGGAGGAAACTGGATTTCCAACGAATTCAGCTCGGCTACTTCATAAATTAGAGATCACCGAAAATAACAATTTCTAACGTGGCTTCCGGCGCCAGGATCGATAAAATCATCACATACTTCCTTATACATTGGCGTCCAAAACAGTAACAAAAATCACACATATATGTATATAAAAATATCTATTATATAAAAAGGTTTTTTTTATGATTATTGTTTTATTTGCGAATTGATTTCAAAATTTCTCCTGCTCGCTTCATCCGCATTAATATGAAAATATTTAAAATATAATCAACAGAAATTCTCCTTTTTTTCTTTTTATAAAAAAACTGAATATACAATAATAATCTCTATTAAAGAAATTTTTTCCGATGTTCAATGTTTTCAAATTCTCAATTTTTAATTATTTCTATCTATTTGATTATGTTATTATAAGTTTCTCGTCATTATTCAAAAAAAATTTTTATTTACTGTGCGTTTTTTAATGTGCCAAAGCATATATCTTTTGAGACCGTTGTTTTCCGCGGACATGTATCATCGGGAGCACGACTTACGGAAGCCATTGTTTTCCACCAGCGCTACCATGAACAGGTGTTTGTTTTTTAAGTCGAAGGAAGAGAACATTTTCGATTCTACCAACGTTTTGAGCTTATTTCCATTTATTCATTCGATTAGTATTGAATTAAATTATGGAATTAAAACGATTTATAAAAACATTTTATGGTAAAATAAATGCTAAAAGTCGAATTAAAATTGTATACTTTAAAGCAGAAAAATCATTCTAGAAAAAAAATAAAACGCGTTTAATTACGTTTACGTTCCGTTCCGATCACGTAATTTATGTGGTTTTATTCGTTTTTATCTGATGATAAGCTATGTCTATGAATTGTTGCTTTGTTGCTAAGCGCAAAATTCGAAATCGGTGCACCGATTTCGATCATTTCGTTTTTTCAAATACTCGCCATCACCCCAGTCAGGTTCATATAGACTCAGAAATTGAAAAAAATGGCCGCAATATGCAAAAAAGGTTGTTTAATCCCTCCATATATGAACACAGCAGCCATTCTTAAAGGAAACTACAAAGAATATGTTTTGATACCACGCATACCAATAGTTCTGGCTGACATGCCAGTCGACATCAAACGATTGTAGTTTCCAGCACGCCTTGCTATTGCAATGAATATTAACAAATCACTAGGGCAATTATTGAGTGTTTACGGCATTAACCGTGAAAACCCATTCTTCTCGCATGATCAGCTGTATATCTCCTATACCCGTGTGGGAAAATCATCAGCGTTATTTATTTATGCACACCAGACAATCAAAACGTGGTATACCATAAAGCATTACAATAAACTAAATACATTTTTTCTGTAATAGTAGAAATACGTTTTTTCTATAATGTTTACTTTGTTTATACATTTCCAGTAACTTTTCATAAATTCACAAATCATGAGTTCGTATTTTGCAAAAATAAAGTTATTATTCAAAAAAGCACAGTTGCTATTTTATTTCCTTTGCTTTCCCACAGACGACGCTACAACAAGGCGTGACCGGGACCGGCTAGTATATATATATATATATATATATATATATATATATACCTATATATACCTATATATCGTTTATACGTTTAAATTCGTTTGTTACATTGTATTTATTTCAAATTACAATATAAAAAAACATTTTAGGCAAAATATCAGAATTTACAATAATTTATTTGCATTCGTACACTCTACTGAAAATGTATATGATGAATCATATTAAATGGAAATTTAATTTCTGCAGCGCAGGAAGGGGAGAGAGAAACGGATGAAAGAATGATTAAAAAAAAATTAAAGAACTAGTTCTGATACGTATTGTTCAATTCAGTTGATTTTATATTTCGTGTTATTAAATTCATCTTTCGCCCGTGTGGGCTGTGTTTTATTTTGCTTCCATC
Organism: Icerya purchasi; assembly: GCA_039619475.1. Lineage (NCBI taxonomy): Eukaryota > Metazoa > Arthropoda > Insecta > Hemiptera > Monophlebidae > Icerya > Icerya purchasi. The sequence continues at coordinate 319,607,725 of CM077115.1, forward strand.
ACGAACTGTTTATATGCTGTGCTAATTGACACTTTTTTATCATTTTGCCGGGAGAAAGGTGAGTTTTCTTGTGTTTTTTCTAATTCTGTTATTTGTTTTTTAAAGATAACATTGGTTCGGATTCTACGATGAATTAAAAATTATCCATTTTTGATGTGTTTATTCTTCTGTCCAACTTTTCAATTAAATAAAAATTTATATAGCGAATAAGCGGTTAATAGCATTAATTCATTTATCAGCAAAAACGAACCATATCTGCTGTTGACTACTGTTATAGCAAACGGTGTTGCCGCGATTTTACAAGCTGTTGCTTTGCAAGCGCTCGGCTCGTCCGTTTAAACGGGTTACTGGATAAAGCAACATGACCGATGCAAAGCCGTTTGTAATTCAGAACGTCGCCGCAGCAACGAGCAACGTTGGCCCAGCCTAATGTTGTCTACAGCCCTCATCAGCGTTTGAAAAAGTCAAATTTCTAATTAGCGCAATCATTTAATAGTTATGGAGGTATTTGTTAGAATGTTTAATGGTTTTCGAAAACTTCTCTCCAACTTATTTCAAAAATGCGTCCATCTCTAGCTCCCTCGATTTGACTTTTTCTCTCAAACTATTAGCCCTAATTATAACTGGAGGACCCTCATGGGTTTCTATGGTAGTAACTAGTAATGTGTAAGGTAACGAGGAACGTAACTAGAAACGAGTTCCAACTCTGTAATAGTTTATTATATTCTAATCGATAATGTATTTACGTTACTTCGTTTCTCCTGTCATCTTCGTGTCACAGAAATGAGAAGTAACCATTGTCAATTTAAAAAACCGACTGTAACTACGTAACTGCCTTCAAAATTAAATTAACGAAAGAAACGATTAACTACACAATAATAATAGACGGCGATCAAGGGGAGTTGAAGTACAGACGAGGCCTTTTATCTTTATCACTCATACAGTTCGTAAGTATTACTCGTACCGCTTGTTTTGTTATTCGTCACAATTCACCAGCTCATTACACAGCGATACGTGTATAGTACAATCAGATGGTGAAGAAATCAACAACACTATTCTGCTGTAACCGGCTGGGAACGAAATTCTTCAGTCACAAATTTAGTTACAATAACTAAATAACGCGTATTATGTGTTTCTATCCGTACTGGCGAAACTGTTGTTAAATGTGCGTTACAAACAGCTGAAAACAACGTTATTCACGTTCCAGTTAAGTCTGTACATTTTAGTAAGCAGAGAACAATACGCTTTATATACCATCCGGTGCAATGACGATGATTGCGCATAGTATACTGCAATGATAACTGGCGCAGCGGCGAGTGGCAACTTTGGAATTTTTGAAATATCATTAAAAATTTTAACAGCGGTTTCTATCAAAACAGTAGGGGATTTTTTAACCGTTTTTGATGCATTTATAAATTCTAAATCTACTTAATTTTATTTGGATGTCTGTTCGTCACGTTCCACTGTTTTATAATTTGCCCTCTGAACTAATTTATATTTGACTTGTTTCAGAAAATGAATGAAGAGCTTTATTTTATTTTCTACTTCAGTATAGGTAAATTTAGATTAGAACAATTTCCTTTATCAACCTTAAGTAATCAAAAATTTTATAAAAGAAATTTTGATAAATTCTGTCGAGTGCAATAGCGTTTGTTAGAATTGTGCAAAAATTTGTTTATTACGATATTCATACAAATTTAATATTTCAATTATTAACTATTTAAATTATGTTAATAATTTAAATTTAGACAGCCCATTTATTTTGAATGATTAATTAGGCGATATTGTTCGTACGACAACCGTTGCTAATATCCTATAACGTTCTTCCGTCCGTCGTTAAACAGTTTAATTAATGATGTTTCTTTATTTTTTAAGTTTTAACCATCCTCTGTTTATCGGTTTTATCAGTTCTCCATTCTTCATTCATCATCCCTAACATGCTCTTATCCTAAGTGGCTACTTTTGACATCATCGCTCGAAACTCGAGATTGATTTCGAAATTTTGTTTTAATTCGAGTCTCTTTCGGCTTTCACAATTTTTTGGTCTTCGGAGTTTTCTGCTACGTTCGATAATTCAACAGCATTAACCGAGCAGTAGGCCGGCCAATTTTAGGCTCGTTTCGTATAATTCGCATAATGCATCATTATTTAATTCATTTTTGTTTGTTTGTTTTTAATAATTAAACATTACGAACGGTTTCTTTTTTTTTGGTTTTTTTCTCTTTTCACATTAACAACAAAAATAAAAAGGGATCAGAAACAAAGGAAAGCAACATACTAAAGAAGTCGTAATTTCAAGTACATTAAGAAATTAGAAAGGTTTCTCTTTGATCGAAGAATCTGTTATTGCTTATTAGAGCGCAAAGGAAATTCTTGAAAAGGCAAAACCTTTTCTGCTAAAAAGTATAAATGAAGTGTTCTATTCCCCTTTAATCATTTATTATAATTGTGAATATTAATCTTACGCAACGAATCTCAAGCAACAGATAAAAAACTCGTGATAGCATTTTTTAGTAAAGGCAGTTTTGTGAGCACTGCCAGACACTAACTGTTGCACTACGTGCAGAAGTTGCTGTCAAGTAGACACACGCTTGTATCTTGAGATGGTAATTTCCGTGAGTTACTCGCAAGTAAACGTTCGATTTGATGCATAACAAAAAAAAAACAAAACATGCACAAGAACATATAGTCCCCCTCCCTTTTCTGAAGGCGTTAAAAAATTCAACTGCTCACTTTTTTCATTGTACATTTTATATTCTCATGGAAATTATTTAAAACATTCTAGAATTCTTGAAATTTATCGCTGCCAAACAGCAAAATAACAACATAATGAAACCAACATTTTAGTTTCCATTTATCCAAAACGAATTTATCTATTTCTTACATACATAATTTAGCAAAAACGGAAGCCAATCCATCGCGCCATACCTGCTTCGTGCTTATACAGCTTTCCATCGAAAGGAAACATGTTAGCTTTTGTAACTACAGCAGTGAAACCAGCTAATTCATTATTAAACCGTGCTTTTTGATGATAATTTTGTGGCTTCAACTGGAACATTAATGGTTAAAGAAACAACATCAAAGCTTTGATCGTCATGTTACTTTTTATGATAACCAATTGTTTCGCCTCATTAATAAACTGCTCTGAGTTGTTCTGTGAAATTAATTGCACCGACCATTGTTTAAGCTTTAAAAAGAAAATGGCATTTTTAACTCTCACAATTTAGCATGTACGTAACAGTAATTTTCTCTTCTTTAAAATTTAATTTCGTCATTATGCAATTATTAAAAATAAATATCACACAGCAATTTTAATAAAAGAGTTTTTGGCGAGTAAAAGAATTCCTGCAATTCCTCAGTCTCCTTATACACTTGACTTGGGTCCCTGTGACTTTTTCCTCTTCCCAAGATTGAAAAATTACCGTAGGGCACTTGAAAATATTCAAACGACTATAACCGATTAACCGAAAGCTATCAAGTGTCCGAGTTCCAACACTGGTCAAAAAATTGGAAGAACCATCTCCAGCGCTACGGCTTCTCAAGAAAATTATTTTGAAGATGACAATATTACTATTCTATTTAAATAAAAAAATTAGAAAAAATGCCTTATTACTTAATTTACATGTATATATGCAGCAAATATCGTGCCAGCCAAAAACGAAAAAAAAAAAAAAAAAAAAAACTATAATAAAAATTATTTATTTCAAGTAACAATTTTGAAACATATTATCTCAGTAATTTAGAAAAAAGTATAAGGATATAACCTTTAAACGCCATTTCCATCTTCAAAGGAAAAAAATATATTAAAAAATTGTATGCGGTGATATTAAGGAGGAGTAAGAGCACATATACTCCGTTTAGTAATTCACAAACCAGTCTTTGTTGTACTATGCGTAATCGAAAACATTATTTATTATTCAACTCTTCCTCTTTAATACCCAGCGATTTAAGTACATTACGTTCAGCAATTCTGTTAAATTCTTCTCTATTTTCTCGCCACATTTTCGCCGCATCCACGTTTGCTCCGCTTTCGTCATTTGGCTCTATCGAAAAAAAAGTACATCATTCAGTTTATAGAACAATAACAAGATATACTGCAACAAAGAAATTTCTATAAAATAAAACCTACCTGCTAAAATACTAACAACCGATAACAATATTTTTTCAACGCTTTGCACGGGACTCCAACGTTCTGAGCTAGATTCGTAACCCATTGGATCATCACCAGGTGCATGTAATATCGATATACAGACTCTTCCATCGGGATAAACTACAAATATAGGGCAACAATCTTAAAAACCTAATACACAAAGTCTGAGAATTAAATAAATATATCAGACTTTAAACATTTCTGGTTTCGGTGCCTATAAGTTTGGCAGTCTTTTTTAATACCCATAACCTAAACACTAACGAGACGACGACAGAATTCCTAAAAAAGATAGAAGTGTTCGAAAATTATTACTCGACAGTGGTATTCGCAAACATCAAGACATCAATAGGAATAGAAATATTCAAGTCATAGAGTAAGTCCTAAGGATTTTTATGTGCGAATTAAATAATATAGTTCTTGGATTATTTCTACAAATAAAATAAAACATTTATCCTTCAAAATTCATAGTAGGCATAACAATGGTCTGTTTCTCCCGTGGATTTCGCATTTGTGTTAAATCAACATTAGCGAAGAAAATTTTAAACGTATCCTGCTTGTACATGTTAAGGACTTACAGTGACGCAAGTAACATTTCAATAATTTTGTATTTTATTTTTTATTACAAAAATATATAAAATATTAATGATGCATAAAATAAACTACAAAATAATTTGATGGATATTTTTTTACTTTTAAATAAGTTTAAATTGTTAATGTAAAATTCAAAGATAAAAAAAAAAAACTGTTTTGATTTTACAAACAAAAACTATGTTTAGATGGCCAACTGAACAATATTTAAAAAAAAAAAAATGTTAGATTTATTAAAAAGCTGTTTTTATCCAACTTTTGTCGATCCTGAACAAAAGACAATTATCGCAATCGCATAAACTATCTGATTTTATTTGATGAGATGTATTATGCAACTACGTTTGCGTGACTGCTCTAGCAGAAAAATTCAGAATTCAATGGTTTCAACACGGAACTTTTCACTCATTTATGTAATAAGTAAAAATTATTATTCAAGTAATCTCGGTTTACCGTTAGGATGAAAAATGTCTGAAATAAATCGCATTTTTGGAGGACTTAACGGATAATCAGCTGGAAAAACTAGCCTTGCAACGAAAACACCACCTTCGAAACACGTGCCTTCTGGACCACTATAAAAAGAATTTAGAGCATCCGTAACAATTGTTCAAATTGTATAATTTTTAAGACAAATCAAATATATTTTCGTTATTTTTCTTTTTTTCTTTTGTAAATAAAATTAAATAAGTCAGTGGACATTAGATCTAATAATACACGCGAATAATGCAATTATTGCGAAGCGTTACAATTATTTTTGTAATATTTTGCCATCAAACAGTGCTCCATGTACCATTTTACAAAATTAATACACACATATGCGCGCGTGCGTATCTATATATATATATATATATATATTAAAAGTATTCACACGATGTTAAGTATGTGTCAAGAAGAATATTCACAATCCGTACATGAATCCGTGCACAAAGTAAATTCCCTTTCTCGATCCTTTTAGTGATGTCATATTACAGCTAGTTGATAAAATTTTATTTGTGGGAATGCATTAAACACTATTTTATTCATGAAACATGATTATATTTTTAGCCTAGTTACCAAAAACGTAATATTATTATCACCGTTTTACTATAAACTAAAATCACTAAAATCGCATATTCAATACTACCGGAACAATAGTATACTTGGATAACAGACTTATTTGTCCTTATTAGTCAAGTTATACATTTAAAATTAGTGATATCTAGTGTGTTTAAAGTAAAACAGTTTCTTATGTGTATTACCTACTTTTACACAAAAAATTATAATCTTAAAAATATTGCGTTACTGTTTTATAATAATTGCATATATCATACATAATTAATTCTTAAAAAGTTTATATTATATATACATATTTACTAGTAATAATAATAATTAACGATAAATATATAGAAAGTAATTATCTAAACAAAAATTCAATAAATAATTTTTCATTGCTTTTTAGATATTTTTTTAAATTTTATCTGTTTTAACTAATCGTCTGTATTAATAATCTTGATTGTTTTAATGAAAATGAAGGCTTGAAAAATTCCATTCTTTAAAGAATGCTTTTAATAAAATTTGCTCAAGAAAACTTTAACGATAATGAAGAACTGAAATTAGAAAAAATAATTTCAAAAAGGTGCCAAACGATGCAACATCGTTTAAAAGAAAATCTTATTAAAATCATAACATAGGTAGTCCTTCGTCGGCATTAGAAATATGTGCCAATTTTGTCTAACAGCAGTTATTAAAGGAATTTAAGGAAGTACATCGTAATAAATTTTTTAAATTCAATAGTAGCAATAAACACAAATGTAACTATTATTTTAATTATTGTTTTCTTAAGTTAAATGTAAACTTTTTATTTTTTCTTTTATAATTCAGGATAAACTAAAATGTTTTTATATTATGATAGATGATAAAACTTGTTTTCGATTAAGTTTCATTTTCTTAAAATAAAAATAAAATAAAAACCCTAAATAGTACAGTTTTTTTATACTTTATCCTGCATATCGTTTAATTAGTACAGATTATTAATATTTTGATGTGTCCTGATTAAGCGGAATTGAATATAGTCATTAGCATCACAAGTCAATAATATTTACGATCATTATCTCGGCTATCATGCTCAGTTTTAAGTAATGTGTCAAAACTATCTTATATATACACAGAACGTATAACTGTTGTATAAATATAAGTTTGCACTATAAAAGAAAATACCGTTTGTTGCATAAGATGTAGAGTAAATTTAACATCCCTCAAATACATGAAAAAAAAAAAATCTTTCCGCACGTAGTCATGTCCGAAATGTGAATATTCTATTTAACGGGTTTACGAATTAATGCATACTGATTAATAATGCCATTTGGTATGTGGGAAAGAAACATACTCTGCGACTAATTAAAAATTAAATCATTTATTCTAACGTGGAATGCGTAATAATATATATAACTTTCTGAAATTTTTTTCACAAAAAATACTTGATAAAAAAAAATAGAAGTTTGAAAGCATAATACATCTAGGGTAAAACTAGACTGACGTCAAATTATATCAAAACAGATATTCCCGCAGTATGGATTGTAATATACTTATTATTTTACTTGATCTTGTTAACCCAATGAATATTATTTAAAAAGAGAGGACTAGAAGAAATTATAAATACGAAAAATGCACTTCTTGAACATGTACGGCAAAAACTAGCCTAATAAAAATAATATCGTTTTCAAAAACGTATATTATGGTGTCAAAAGTAATATATTCTCAGCTTGCGTCACTAATTATTATTTAGTGCATTTTTCAAAAACGTTATAAAAGATGGAAAAAATAGTATATAATAAATAAAGACCAAAATGTTTGAAAACATATTTATCTTTAAAAAAAAGTAATAAACTATAAAATTTTTAAATAACGTTTAAACGCACGTATTATGTTAATTGTATAGATAATTCGAACACACTTTTGACTAAACATTCAAATAAAACTAATCTAAAAACTTACGTTATTAGAGCTTCCCATTCAAAAAAGTTCTCCTCTTTAACCGGTCCCGCTAGTATTCCTTCAGGAGGATTTAAAGTTAATTCTGAAATATTATATTCACACCGTAAGAAACAATGTATTTTAGAGAAAAGTATGTAATTTTCTAAAACGTTGCGACACAAAAACACAAATAAAATCGGCACTTCAATTATATGTTTCAGCTTTCTTAATTCAAATATTCCATACTGCTTCTATGCAAGTAACTCATTCATAAAGTGTGAAAGAACTTACGCTTGTATTCTGCCATTAATCTACGAAGAGCTGATCCGGCCATTGCTGTTACGCTTTATTTGGATCTTTATCACTCAAAATTTACCATCAATATTTATAAGTTTCAAAATGATACTTTCATTATCATAGATTACTTATCACTAACGTTGTAAACAGTCAATCCACTTTTTATAAATACAATTATTGTACGCATAATTGCTATATTTGCATAGTGAAGTAAAAACTTGTTTAATTTTTATTTTAAAGAAGGAACCATAAGAAAACATTTTAATGGTGTATTTGAAATTCATTGATATTTTAAAGTGACATTTTATTTTTATAAAACAAAGAACAATGAAAATTGTAAATTCAACATTCACATTTAATGTATTCATATGCGTACAATATCTTTAAAAAATTTAAGTCAATGCATAAAATATAAAAAAATAAAATAAATTGATTAATAATATTTAATAAAGTGCGTTAATCTTTTATAAATAGAATACTAATGATATATTTTTTATTACACATTTTTAAAATACAACGCTTCCTTTTTTAATTTGATTTTTTTTCTATCTAAATTCAACAACTATTTTATAAAATTTGTAAAGACTAAAATTGAAATTTTTATGAATTCCATGAAAACAACTATTTTTTATTTGTTTGTATTGTAGTGTTCAAATATTGCACATATACACATGCAATAATTGACTACAAGGCTTTAGTGTACTATTTATAAATAAAAATATTTCATTATAACATACACACACGCACACACGCATATATAATATTTATAAAAATATTTTCATAACCCTTCCCAAAATTTTAGTTTAGATACTGCCTTGTGCAGAGGGGCATAGATAGAGTAGGGAAATTAACTGTAAAAACACTTCATAAGGAAGCAGAGAAAGAAGATAAAAAAATCGTCCCAACTGTTTCTAAATAATGTATGTAGGCAGAACTTACAGATGCATATTAGTATGTTAAACTGCCTATTAGACAATGCTGTATCTAGGTAATGTTGACTGTGCGCATGCATCAATTAAAAAGAGATAGAATTATACTCTTAGTGACTTTCAGTAAGGCATTTCCATTTATGGGTGAGTATGCAACTCCCCTGCTCTATTTATATATCTTTATCAGTTAAACACACAAGAAGACCAGGAACTATAGAGGTATACAGATAGAGCAGGGGAGTTGTATGCTTCTCCACAAGTAGAAATGTCTTACCAAAAGACACTGAGAGCACTGTTCCATCCTTGTCTAATTGATCCATGTGCGCAGTTAACACTATCTAGATGCAAAGCACATCAACAGGCAATTTTCATAGGTCGCTGAGAAAAATCGGGTATCATGGGAGAATCGCCAAAAGGAAACTGTTCATTAGTGTTCAGAATAAGAGAAAGTGATACCAGTTTGTGATAAAGTATCAGACAGTCCTTGGCACTGCCCAGTCTCTGGACTGCAACTCCTTTGAGCACATGTGGAATTACCCCAACAAGAAACCTTGTGAATTCAACGTCAGTCAATTGAAAGAACGTCTCTCACCTGCATGAAAGAAAATTCCCATGGAATACTGTCAAAAATTAATGTCATCCATGCCACGTCAGTCAGCGGCAGCAGTATTCAAGGCCCGGGGCCTTCATACGAAGTATTAAAGAATTTTTTTGTGGTATTGTACAAATATTTTGCAACATGTTCTATTCAGCTCTTTACTTTTTGTTCTGTATAAAAGTGTGATATGTGTTTTTTTTTTTACTTTTTGTCTTCCATTATGATACTCAGGAAGTCACACCTATCAGCAGTCTTGGATTTACATCACAGACTTAAATAGGCTGCAGTTCACAGTGAAAAAATTCGAAGGGCGGAAAATTTACATGAGATTAAAAATTTTTTTCTTTTGAAAAATATTTAAAATTTCCAAAATATTAATTCATATTATGGCGTTTCAGCCATAGCAGGGTAGGAGAAGAATGTGATAAAATGATTTTTTAACTTGCATTAATGTACAGAAAAGTTAAAATGGGAATATATTGATTTAGTTAAAATTTCCAAATGATTGTAGACAAATAACATGTAAGCAGGGGAATTGAGAAATTAATTTAAAATTAACGAAGTATAAACCAGGACGTGCATTATTATTAGGCAAAGCTGTTATATTACTAGTTAAAGGGAATTCTCGAAGTGTGCATGAGACAATGGCTGGTCAGTATGATAAGAGATCAAACAAGACTGGAAGAAAAACTGAAAATTCACAAGGGTAGTAGTGGTATCTTATTGATACGACAAAATTTAGAATATTTTTCGAAGAATTATTTATATTATTTTTCGCCGGACCAAACGATGAAAGGTGCTCAAAGCAGAGTGGCGCAGTGGAAGCGTGCTGGGCCCGTAACCTGTCGAATCTATTCTGAATACTGAATATTATGAATAAACATGCTAACAGTGAAAATAATATATTATGAATAAATGTATTTTATTTCATTTGTAATCATTTAACAAACAAAAGTAAAAACTCAATGTAACTGGAAAAACTAACAAATTTCCTTTCCTCCAACTTTTACTTCTCTGAAATTCTTTCTTCCCTGAAAAACTCTTCCACTTCCTGTTCGGGCCATGATAATATTTCATACTCTATCCTCAAAAACCTGTCTGTAAAATCTTTCAAAATTCTTTTAATCATTTTTAATTCCTTCCTACTATCTGGTTCTATTCCTGATTCATGGATACCTTCGTTGTTATCTCTATTCCCAAAAATAATTTCTTTCCCCTTCAGCCTATTTTTTTAGCTTCTTGCCTAAGGAAACTCTTTGAAAGCATGCTTAACACACAGCTTGTCTGGTGGGTGGAACACAATGACTTGCTTCCAGACAATCAGTTTGGTTGTCGTCCCGGCTTAGGCCCTCCAGATTGTATCAGTCTTTTCCTTGCTGATGTTTATAAATCATTTATTTCCAAAGAATTCACAATTTCAGCTTTTATTGATGTAGCCGGTGCATACGAAAGCGTCCGTCTTCCCACAATCAAAAACGTTACGATTTCTTTGAATATCCCTACATCCATATCCTTCCTAATTATAAATCTTTTTCAAGGTAGAACTCTCCTTCCTAGTCCGCCCCAAGGAAGGTCTTCCATGTTCTATCTTTACTACGGAATCTATTGCCATCTTACAAGCCATTATTTATATTTCCCCTTCTGCAAGTCCTTCCAAATTCCTTATTGTTTCTGACGCTTTAAGTGTTCTTCTAGCGCTATCTTCACCTTCCCTTTCTCCTTTTACTGATGCTATCATCCTTTCTATTCGTTCTCTTCTCCATGATCTATCCTCATCAACGTCTACCCAGACTGACTTTTTTTGGATTTCCAGGCATTCAGGTATTGATGGAAATGTAGCCGTCGACCTCCTTGCTAAATCTGTAGCTTCCAATGGAAATTTTATTAGTAGGGTTCCAGCACACAATATTCTTCTTCCAACTAAATCCTGCCATCTTAGACTTTGGCACTCTGTTTATGTTTCTCTTTTCGCTAATCCTGACTCCTTCTATCTCTTGATTGACACTGTTCCTTCTTCTCTCCTTGGTTCTATGATTTCCTCAGTTTGCGTCGGTCCATAATTACTAAACTATCTCACCTCCATTTCTCACATAGTCTCTTTCCTTCTTCTCTAAATCGCTTTTCTTTGGCTGCATCTCCCGTTTGTTCATTGGATCCTGAAAGTATGTTTGTGATGCAGATTATGTGTTCTCTGAAAGTTCTGGTTTATCTCGCAAGCGTGAGTTACTTTATTATCAACTTTTAAAACTTGGTCTTCCTGCTCTTTTCAACGCCTACTATGTTCTTTCTCTGTCTATTCTCTCAGTAGTTCCTGTTCTAGAGGTGTTCCTTGATTCCATTGTTGATAAAATAAAAATATAGTTTCTATTCTGTTTCATGCATTTCTTCCATTTTGCTGGGCTAATGCTCTCTGGTAGCAAACACAAGGGGGGTAAAAAAAAAATTACTTTATTTACTTTGTAATTATTTAACAGAAAAAAGTAAAAACTCATTATAACTGGAAAAACCAACTCTAACAACACTATAAAAAACACAATAACAATAACGTGATAGCAGCATGAGAAAAAACACAAAGTAAGATCAGCGTTGAATAAAATTTATCGCTTAAATTTGGTGTGGTATTTTTAAATAATAATTCAACTTTAATCTCAACAATTTCATATCAAGAGACATCTGAAGTAAATCTAACTGAATATGCAAAAGGCTTCATAAATAATTACCCTACAGATTTCGAAGATTCATTAACTTCAGAATGTATTCATTTTCATTCATACATACATGATAAACTTCATTTATTTAAATTTAATTTGAAGAACAAAAATTTAAATGAAAATAGTAAAAAAAATTGTGTCTATGTTTAAATAACTCTAAAACTGGAAATAATTGTAATGATGAAAATATTATTATTCAAATGGCAAATTTAATACAAAGTAAACATTTGCAAAATGTATTTCCTAATTTAGACATTGCGTTTAGAGAATCTAACTTTCATTATTTTAAACAAACTGCTCAGCAGAATGCTCCTTTCCTGCAATGAAAAAAATTCAATATTTTTCAAATCAACAATGTCTCACCAAAAGAGTTAAATCATTTATCTATTTTATTTATTGAAAAACAATTAGTAACGAATTTAAACTTTGATGATATAATAAATGAATTTGCATATTTAAAATTGCGTCATAAAAAAACTTAAACTTTCATTGATACATGTAAAAATAATTTATGTATAGAATTAAAATAAAATTTAGGTATGTTTTAAAAATGGATGAAATTTTTTAATTGAGAATTTTTTTAACTTTCAATTGAAAATTAATTTTTAACTTTTATGTCCTTTCCTACTTCAGTTACTCGATTGTATTTTTTATTACTTAATTTATGAATTATTCTAAGGGCGGCAGAAATTACTGAGCTCACAGCGGCATTTGACTATAATCCCGTCCTGCCTATCAGTTAATATGTATTTTTTCGTCATTAAAGCTGTTTTTCATTGTTTTATTGTACAAATATTTACGTGACTCGCTGTATATGATTGGAGTTCATAGAGACATTAATGTGTTAAACTGCTTGTTAAATCATTCTAATTCTTTATTTCATTCTAAACATAATTAGATGTTAGGGGACTTCTTGCTTTATTAAATGATAATTTTGGCATTATATGTGGTCATGTAATAGATACATAATTTAACAAACCTGCAGAAGAAAGTTGTGTGTAGTTAAGATTTTTTCATCAAATGATGAAAAATATTTTAATTTGTATTGAAAAATATGCTTTTCCTTTTTTTTTCTTTTAGTAATTTTATGGTAATAATGTCCAACAAGGAACATGTGTATATTTTTGATTTTAAAAACTGTATGAAATTACATTCATTATATCATAGAACTGAAATTAGTTTAATGTTTTTTATTCACAGGCCTTTTTTTGTAGCCAAGCAACGAAAGATGAGACAGAAAAGATATATAATAGATAAAAAAAAAGACGAGGAAAAACGAAGAAAACAATAAAAAAAACAAACAACAAAAATATATATAAACAAATGAATACACCGTGGATAACTTCTGACTTCTAACCGTCGGTGAGCACCAGGCTCTTTTATTACATGTTCGAAAAATGAGTAGAAATTAGAGTAGTTTGTTTACCCAATGTACCTCTTCCTAGCATCACCTGTTCTTTCTTGCCGCAAATGAGCTCTTGCCGCCTGATCTAGAGGTTCCTCATCTATTAACTAAAATCCTCTTATCATCAGTTCACATCTTTCTCGCTCTATATCCTGTCCATCATGCTCTTTCCATTGCGTCGGTCCGCAGGCGATCCCATGATGCAAAGCACACATGGTTTATATCGCCCGTCACAGTCTCAATTTGGGCCGGTTTGATTCTAAGACATCCCTGCCGACTAATGCTTCTCTCATTACTATATAGTTCCTGTACTCTAGAACTTTTTATTACTAGTAAGAGATTCTGCACCTTGCTGCTGTGCTTCCTAGTAAGGATTCAGACCAAATCCTTCTGTCCGATTTTTGGATCTAAATACTTCACCCGATCCATACATTTGATTATATATAGCCCCATATCCTGGCCATTGTGGCATTTTTCCATTAGAGAGTACAGGCGTTCTTTTATGACCAGTTGCTCTTGCTCACTTCAGAAATTCTTGACCAGCTGGTTCTTCACTTTTACCCAGAAGGCACAAGTTCCTAGAAACGTCGTTAACCGTTCATAGGGCGTTCCATTCATTCTAGATAACAGGATGTTCACCCGATCTTTCACATCCCTTATCTTTCAGATGTCCATTTTTCACTCCAGATCTTCCACAAACTATATATTTTACAAAAACATCCCCATGTAAAATCGAAGTTAAACGAATAATACAATATTTAACAGAAACTTATTCATGTTTTATATCACAAAAATTTTAATGCATTTCAATATTACCATAAAATAAAGTTTAGTAAACAATTACACAACAAATATATCAAAACTGAGAATACAAAATTTTTTAAAATTAATTAATACTGAATAACAAAAATCCACAAAAAATTAATAAGAACAATGAAGTCATACATAGTTATTAAGATTAAAAATAAAGTGTAAATTGTATTGTGTGTATAAATTAAAGCTTACTGACAAATTAAGTAGTAATTGATTAAAGTAATGTAGTAGAAATTGGTACAATGATATTGAAAGTGGATGAAAAAAGAATATGGGTCGTCATCATATCTCGTAAATCTTTATAAAACTGTAATTGAACAATTAATTCATTATAAAATTTCTATGAAATATTTTGTAGTATAGCTTTTCACTGATTAAACAATTATTTATTTACAATCAAAGCGATACACATTTTTTTACTAATTTCAAAAGCACAAAACTAATTTTCTTTCTTTATACATTCATATAGTTTAGTTTATGTAAATTTAAACTGGAAGAAATTAATGTCAGATCCGAGGGAGACGTGAGTTCATTAAATTATAATGAAATTGTACAGAAGGATGTAAAGAGGAAAGAAGGTCTACATTTTTAATATAAAGCAAAAGTCCGAATTATGATCTCAGTTTAGAAGTATGAAAATTTAAGCGATATTCTTCAATGAGTAATCAATCTTTTTTATATAAAATATTTATTATTTTTTCAATAAATGGTTACTTTTTATTAAATTAAACGTACATATATCTAAGTAAAGATCGATTTAAAACATGTAGTATTTATTGTAATAAAACAGTGTAAAGCAAAAAAGTCTTAAAACTTCCCTTTGAAAAAATCTGAATTCGCCAAATATGTATGATTATTACCTCAAATATCAAATAAAAACTAGCAAGTTCTACTCAATAAACAGGCATATTTTATTGGAAAAATTACACACGGAGTTACTTCTTATCTGAATAATTCTTTGACTGAAGTGTTTGATATACTAAATTGGGAATTTCTGGCTTCTGGACACTTTTTTAAAATAATTTATCCATACAATGTAACAATTTTGTACGTCATATGGTGTAAACTACTCTAGTGGGTAAAATCGTGGAGTTTATGCCTTAGCGTTTATAACTGAAATATTATAACGAATAGAATGATTTAGTCGTTATGACTGGTTTGTCATTATATCCGGCATCAAATAAAATACTTTAATTTTTTAATGTTTAAAATTTACAATTAATGAACCAACTTACTCCGTTATAAAATTTCCATTAAATATTATACAGAATAACTTTACTCTAATTAAATAAATAATTAATTATTTATAACCATAACTACACATTCTTTTTGCTAAATACAAAACCACAAATACTGTTTTTTTCTAACACAAAAAATAATGATAATGAAAAAATAAAACCTTAATTAATATAAAACAGGGATGCAAAAAGAAAAAATTACTATGTAAAAATGGTAGTGGTTCAATTTTACCTTACTTAAATCTTGAATAGATTTCAATCATAAAATCTATGATATTATATCTATTTTAAAACTGTAGACAATCGTTCAACCTGCTAAAGTGGATTTTAAATATAAGACAAATAACTATTTAAGATACGAATATAGTAACAATAATGGAACCCTCAATTTTTTTCATGTTTCTAGGAAATTTGGCAAACTTCGGGCGAAGAAGGGTAGGTTGCTGTGTGATTTAGCCTTTCTGAAGCGGTGCCGTGATAGAAATGTTTTACCGAAGTTCGTTCAGATAAAACATGATATGGCCTACGGCAAGAACAGTTGTTTGTTTTTTGATTTAGGTTATAGGTTGTTGGTTTCTGAAATTAGACGAGTACGAACCGAATTGAAAAGAATCGATGTCGAGTGCGGTACACTAGAGCAGAGTCTGCGTCGATTGATCAGTGTGCAACATTGAGTACTATTAGACGATTTGACTTCTATGCTGGCAAGCTCAATTCACTGGTTACGAAAGGACAGACAGGTTACAAAGTTCAATAAACTTAATAAAGCAGACAATAAGCCACAGGGTTTGCGTATAGCGGACGGGAAAGATGTTGTAAATCTCACGGATACTCCGTTGAGTACTAATGAAATTAAAGTCTTAGAAAAGGGTCTGAATTTCTCAATAGCTCCTAGAAAAATTCCTTTAGAACAGATAGTGTGCAGTATTGAAGCGGGTTTAAAATTTGTTTCAGGTAGTGTAGCAGAGGTCATTCGGCAAGATTGTGCCAATGTTTTACGCAATGTTAAGCCACCAAAGGCAAATTTATCCAAAACTGAGTACCAAGCCTTGTTGTCACTGAGGAAGAACAAAGACGTTTTAGTTTTAAAAGCAGATAAGGGTAACGCTGCTGTGGTTATGAAAACCACTGTTTACAAACAGAAAATGTTGGACTTAATAAATGATGGTCCATACACAGAAATTCATAAAAATCCGCTCCCTATGGTAGTGAAGAAGGTTTGGAAAGTTATAAGATTCTAGTTTAGATTCATATTTGAAGAGGAACTTGATTTCGCATGTCCCTACATTGCCTAGACTTTACGGTTTACCTAAAATACATAAACCAGGATGTCCGATGAGGCCGATTGTGAGTGCTATTAATAGTCCTACCTAGTTCTTGGAGGGGTACATAGCCAAACAATTAAAAGGGTTGATTGGTAATACCTCCGCGCATATACAGAACACGGAGCAGTTCATTAGTAATTTAAGTGGTTTGAAATTGGACCCCGATGATATTATGCTGAGTTTTGATGTTGTTTCTTTGTTCACTAGTGTTCCAATTACTTCACCTTCAACGAGAGGGTTTTCGTGCAACATGACGGCATGGCTATGGGTTCTAGGTTGGCTCCCATTTTTGCTAATTTTTTCATGGAGCAGCTAGATAGTATTGTACTAAACGATTGGCAACCGAAGTGTTGGTACAGATATGTGGATGACACATTTGTCATCTGGCAGCATGGTAGAGAGAAGTTAGATAAGTTGTTTGCGTTCCTAAATACTTTTCATAGAAATATATGTTCACTAGGGAGGAAGAATGCAATGGCGAGTTAGCTTTTCTCGATGTCCGCATCAAATGCAATAATTTGGGTGATGTTTGCACATCTGTACATCGAAAAGAGACGCACACGGATAAATATTTGCATAGACCTCTCATCACTTGCTGAGCCAGAAGGTCGGTGTGTTCAAGACCCTTGTACATAGAGCACAGAAGGTGTCTTGCTGCGATAGTCTCCAAGAGGAGTTAAGACATCTTAAAGGTGTTATGGTCAAAAATGAGTATAGCACGGATGAAGCAAGTAGGTATATCAGTAAGTTTAGTTGCAATAGTCATGTTAATATTAATGAATCTGAACAGTTTGCTACTAGTGTTGTGATACCGTTCATCAAAGGAGTAACGGAAAGAATTAGAAGGATTTTACATAAAAACAATGTAAGGCCAGTCTTCGGTACATGTATGAAAATAAGGAACATGTTAAGAGGTCCAAAAGATAGTTTTCCTCGGTTACACTATGCCGGTGTATACAAAATACCCTGTTCGTGTGGATTAAGCTATATCGGACAGACTAGTAGGCTTATTGAAACCAGAGTGAAGGAGCACAGGGCTGATTGCGCGCATAGGCGGGTGCACAAATCCGCTTTAGCGGAACATCAGTTGAAAACGAATCATACTATCAAATTTGAGGATAGCGTTCCTTTAGCTAAGGAAGTTCACACCGGCAGGAGGTTGGTTAGAGAAGCCATCGAAACTGAGAAATGGCCAAATTTTAACAGAGAAGAAGGTCTATGTGTTCCCACGGCATGGAAACCAGTCATACGGTTGATGAACTTGCATCTATAACAGCGACCAGGTAGGTTTCATTTTTCTTTTCCATCTCTGGGTTATTTGGTTTTAATTTTGAGTGTCTCTTTAGGTCCCCTGACGTCCGCCACTGCATTTCACTTCTTCTTGGTCTTTTGTTCCCACATCCCGCCAGTCTGAGTGGTTTCTTCTTTCGGTTGGAATTGCTTTGCTTTACTTCGTTTGGTTAAGCTTCCGTTGGTCCAATGCCCGGGGCCTTGCCCTCTGGTGCTTCCTCCGGATAGGTTTTGAGTGGGTCCTCAGGTGAGGTTTGTTAACTTTTAGGCGGGTTTCTGTAATTTTCACTCATCGGGCTAGGTGAACAGTCATTTTCAGGTAAGGATTCCAAGCAATTTTCAGGTAGTTCTCAGTCCTTGTTCAGGTAATTCAACTGTTTCTGTTGTAATATTTTATATTTTTGTTTTATTCAGTTGGTTTTTCCGTGCGTTTTCAACGTTTTTTTTTCTTTCCTGTATTTAGTTTTATTTTTATAAGTTGTTATTCGTTTTTCCCCCTGCCACAACTGTGACCCGATGTTTTTTGTTCCTTTTGTATACTTTTTTCTAATACCTTTTTTCTCATATGTTTTTACATTTTATTATCTTCTGTTGTTATGCGTTTTGTTGGGTTTTCCTGTTTAGATTTTGTGTTCCTTTCATTATTTTTTTTCATATGTTTTTATATTTTATCTATCTGTTGTTATGCGTTTCGTCGGTTTTTCCTGTTTAGAGGTAGGTTATCTGTTTGATTTGGGTTTTTCATGATTTCTGATTCTTATTTTAATGTTATTGTCGATCGCAATTTTCGCTCCGTTCTTCAGTTTGCTTCTGATGATGGCCAGTATAAGCTGGTCGAAACGTTAAGCGAATAGATATCTTTTTAAAACACAGTTGTTTCCGAAAATTATTTATTATGAGTAATCACTGTGAAAGCTTTAAATTTTTAGGTTTCTAATTTTTTTATATACGACTAAAGTTAGATATGAACCACTACAGTTATTGGCTAACAATATTAGAACCGATTTGTTCAAAATAAATAGTCAATTTTACTAGAATTTTTTAGTGTAGACAGAGAAATGTAGCACAAAAATTTAAATTGTCTATAAAATGAATATCTAACATATGAAATTTAGTAAATGTAGTAATATAAAAGTAGACTATAGCCGTAAATGAAAAGAAAAACAAATTCTTAAACGATAGAAAATCTTATTTAAAACATAAATTTAAGTAATTTACAATGTAAGTCGAAAAAGATAGAAATATACTTCCTACAGAAGTTACAGATACCAAATTGGCATTTCATATGTAGTAAGAAAAAATGTTATTGATGATTTTTTTTTCTTATAGCCAGTTTAATTCTAATATTCTATATGAGAAATAGAAATTAAATTGCTCCAGACTCAAAAAATTTAACTTTTGACAGTTCATATACATTTTTCCAAGAAGAGGTTTTAATTGTAATGAAATTTTATGCTATTTTTTCATATTTTTTATTCTCGGCTCCTACTATTCTCTTTTTGATATATTTCAACTTATTCTACTCCCTTTCCCATACTATATTTTGGGGCCTTTTTTTTAAATCCCATAAATTGATTGTTTACAAAAATTATAATTTTTCATTGCGATTTTAAGGAACGACATTAATAAAAACACGTTATATTATCATAGATTTGTATTTTCTTTTTCACATTCAGCACTGATCGTTCTTGACGTACAGTTAACAACCGTTTATAATTTTACTAAAAATTATTCCAGCCAAGGTAAAATAAATTCTTAGTACAATAAGAATATATAGGAACATTAATTGTATAATTTTTCAGTAAAATAGAATCAAAGTAGTAGCTAAATTTTACTACAACATATCCTTTTCTCTTTTACAAAACTTAAATTTATTTTAATAATAAATAACGTGTTAACGTTAAAAAAACAATTAAAAAATGTAATTATTAATATGTTTACTGTTTAAGAAATTAGAATACTTATTCTATTATTGGTTTGAATTTGAACTATCTTTTAACTTTTTCTTTTTAGGTCTCATAGCAAATGGTACCGGTTGTTTGAATACAGTTCTGAAAAAAAAAAAAATTAATTTAATAATATCAACATGTCTAATTAGTAACTTCATGAAATAAATGATTAGGTTAGAAGTTCAATTTTATAACAGGTTTTTATGCAAAAATATGTATTGTATAGAGCAGGTGTGGCCAAACTTTTATCTCTTATGGGCGACTTATTCTGTAAAATGTAATCTGCGGGGGACTGTGAATATGGGCAAACAATTCCAGGATTTTTCAAATTTTTCATTGTTATTTTAATAAATAACTAACAAGAATTTCAGTTTAAAAAAATATTATGGCAAATAAAGTAAACAATGATTATATTTCTTTATTTTATGAAGCACAATAATATTTAAGAAATTTAAAAAAAAACTACAATGTAAAGAAATTAGTACACAAAAAAATTTTAGCAAATAAAAAAAAAAATAATTGTACTTTTTTTTATTTTTTTCGTTATGAATTACTTGTTAACTTAGAAAAAACACACCGGAAATAAGCAAATGAATAAAAATGTGACCTTGCATAAGTGCAGCAAATTTCTCAAAATTTGGTTCATATGAACTTAAGGCAATTCTCAAACATGATTCCAAATGTTGATCTGTTAATTGCGTTTTTTTTGTTTTTTTTTTACCCCCCTTGGGTTTGCTACCAGAGAGCATTAGCCCAGCAAAATGGAATAGATGCATGGAATAGAATAGAAATTATATTTTTATTTTGTCGACAATGGAATCAAGGAACACCCCTAGAACAGGAACAACTGAGAGAATGGGTAGAGAAAGAACATAAGAGGCATTGAAAGGAGCAGCAAGACCAAGCTTTAAAAGATGATAATAAAGTAACTTGTTTTGATCGCATTCATAAATGAAAATGCGGATTCACATAAATATGTTGATCCAAAGAAGGCATTGAAACGTGTAACAATTGTCCATATATTTGGATATTTATCTTTTCTTATCAGTTTCCAAAAATTACAATCTGAAACCAGTGACTTAAGATTTATGTCACATTTAATATTTATTATTTCTTCTTCAAAGCTTGTTAAATTTGTAGTATCGAGAAAGTTGTTTAGTTTCTGAGCTACACTTTCGACATCGATGTCGTTAAATGAGCAAGACAAAAAACTGGCAATATATTCAAGTTCACTTAATGTTAGAAATCTTCTTTCAAATTCTTTTAAAAGCAGTGCAATAATATCGGCATATTTATTGTAAGATTGTTCCTTGATCCATGACCTCTTTCTTTTTTGTGCAATCCAGGTTAATTTCCTTTGGATCCCTAGCCATTCCGGAATAGAAGGAAATGAGTCAGTTGACTTATTAGCTCGGCGAGCTTCTTCTTCCGGCAGGTTTCTTACTACTTTTCCATCCATCAATATTAATTTTCTGTCCTCTGCAGCGCACAACCAATTATGGTTTAACTCCTACTTCTCCTCATTCTCAAACCCGGATTCTTTTTACTTGTCCATCCAGCCTTTTCTTCCTTTCTGTTCCTGGTTTCTTGACTTCCCTTTTATGCGTCGCTCCAGCATCTCGGCAATATGCCGTCTCCGCTTTGGGCACAGCTGGCTTCCCTCCTCGCTTTTCCGATTCTCTCTCGCGACATCTCCGTATTGTCCTTTACATCCTCCTAACAGTCAACATGTATGTGATCCTGATCACATAATGTTTGAATGTTCATCACTTTCATCTGAACAATCTTCCTTTTACTCCTCTCTCTTATCAAATAATGTTCCTACTTCCTATTGTGCTGCATTTATTCTTTCCCTTCCTTCTCCTTCTGTCATCCAGGCGCTTGATACATTCTTGTTGAATGTTTTACGCCGCATAAAAATCTGATTTTTTCTCTATTCCTATTTCTTGGGCTAATGTCCTCGCTGACGAACCCATAGTAAATATTAAAAAAAAAAAAAAAAGATTCTTTTTATTTTTAGACTCATCAGCCAGATTTTGATAATGCTTTAAATCATGACGTTTTAATTGCATTTCAAGCATATTTAGTTTCTCTTTAAATGACTTCAAAATGCTTATCATATCTATTATTGTTTTACCTTTACCCTCTAGTTGCAGGTTTAATTGGTGTAATTTTTCAGTAATATCGCAGAACAAAGAAAGATCAAGAAGCCATTATTGATCATTTAGTTGAAGATATGAATCACCTTTAGCTTGTACATATGAGTGCATATTTGTAGCAGAAGTTCTCTTAGCATAAAACTTATTACATATAAATTTGTCTTCAAACGAACCGTTGCTGTCTGGCACATGATTTTGCGTCATTTTGTGCGATTTCCATTTATATGCATATGCGTTACGACTATAATTAATTTAAAAGTTAACATTCACTTGCATTGTTCATCGGGATAAATACAAACAGTATGGGGCTACGTTGAACAGTCTATTCTGGTAAGAATAAATTATCGCATTCAGATTTTCAAACATTAATTTAAATGAAAGCAAATTGTTCAACTTTAGCTTCGCGGGCTACTTTCAAAACCTTTGTGGTCGATCGGTCGACGTGTTGGCCACCCTTGGTATAGAGGGTGTGTAATGTAAACAAAGTTTAATACTGTAAAAAAAATCTTTATTTATTGAAAAAACATTTTAAATATAACAGTAGTGTTGAGTTTCTTTCGTCGCGTTTTATTTTTCCTCATTTGATAGAATCACTATTTAAGAACTTTATAAGTACTATTTTGGTTTTATTATTTTTTTTATATAAGAACTCATGTATTAAAAAAAACAACAATTATGACCGAAAAATTATTTACTGATCTAATTTCCCATGTTAAACAGTTAATAATTATGACAAGTGTTTTTATTTGCACTGCTCGGTTTTGAGTATCATTACTACTTCTTATCATAGATCCTTATTGCACAGACATGAGAATACCCATGGAAATTTTATACGCAACGCATGTACATAACTAAGTATACTCTACATACTGACTGCAAATATTTCTTTTATTATCATACGAATGCAGTTCAAATATATACGTGTGTCTGCATTGAGTTACAAGCGTATGATGGTATGTAAACGATGTAGCCAGATTATTTGAATTGTTAACATTTTCATTTGTCGTTGCCTGAGTTTGAATACAAGGCACTTCTCGATCGTTTAAGCCGCTTGACTACGTTAGTAATCTAATTATAATGCTAAAAACACAAACTGTTTCTTACAACTATTAAACTTTTTTTAGATTTCTGATAAAAATAACCTTAGACAAATATAGTACTCGAAGATGGAAATTAAAACAAAATTGAAATAATATACCACCTTATTCTGTGAGAAAAGCAAAATTTTTATGCTTTTTCAGTTTCACTGTTCGACAAAAATAGTAGTTTAAAATTTTTTAATATCTAAAGGAAGAAAATATATGATAGAGTATTATCTAGAAAAAAGTTTTAAACAATTATTTTTACTTACTCGCACATTGTACATATCGGCGTAAATTTGCAAAAAACTGAAACAAAATAATAATAAAAATAACATTAAAAACATTAAACACTAAAAAACATAACTAAACATAATATTTATACAAGAACTTAAGGAGCCGAAAAAATTGATTCCACTAATTTTATTATTAAAAAAAAAAATCATCTAAAATATTACACTTTTACTTTTAAAATTAAAATAAAATTTTAAGTTATTAAAATAAGTACTTACCACAAGAATTTATATTTTAAAAATAATACTATTCAAATGATCGCCATATTGGTTTTTGAAATTTCATATTATTTAAATTTTCGAAAACTTTGTCAGTTTTTGAAAGTCGGCCACTTTTTCTCTCAAATAATTTATTTTTTAAATCATTCGTATGTTTAATAAAGCTGAATTGTGAATTTTCCGTTCGTTTCACATCTAGTACCAATTTGGTTTTCCCGAATATTGTATTCTACCTTTAATTGTAATATCAATTCAAATTACGCAGTCAAATGAATTTTAACGCCCAGCAACTTAAACAAATCATCGCTTATATAAAAATTATCTAATTCACCTTAACTAAATTTCTGACCAAGTTGGCGCCGATATCGTACGTGTTCGTGGGTTTTTCAATTACGCGTGAAAACTGCACATGAAAAAACTCATTTCCCATTTTGTCTATTACAAATTGTTGCGATTTGTAAATATTTTTCTTTCTCGTACAGTCTTATGCGTACTGTTCCTTCTTTGCACATGTTCTGTTCACACAGCCTCTATTATTTTTCTACTTTTAATAGTTGTCTATATACTTCTGTGTTTCGAATCGTATCGGTTACTCGATCCTAACATCCTTTTTTAGGAGAACATATTGAGGCCACTATGTACTTTCCCTTTTTTCAGTGTTTTTAGTACATTCAGTAACACAAATAACATTTTAAAGGCTAAACTTGCTGAAAACTCGATCTCCAACTAAATGGGGTTTTGATCCATATATTTCCTTATATAAGTCTATCACCCATAGCAAATTTAACCATTGTTCTTTTATTTATGGCTGTGCGCCCAAATACTATCTCTCTAAATTAAATACAATCCAAACTTTTTGCCTCTAACTCTGTCTTCGAGCCTTAAACCCCATCCTATAATTCTCGTTAAATGCAATGCATCACCCACACCTATTCGTAGATTTATTTAAGCTATAGTTTTCTCATTAAACGTTTCCACTCACGTCTTTTACTTTTTTGTTCATTTCTACTTTTCTATTTCTTAAAGTTATTATTTTACGTCTAGGAAAATCCCTATTTTACCTCTTATTTTTCTTTGTTTTAATCTATTTTAGCCCTGTATAATCTCTTTTAATAGTCTCCCTTATTTTCCTTCAACTTTGCTGACCTCTGCTAGCCTTCTAACGTATTTATTCTGGCTTCACGTTTAACATTTCTGGACAGTACCATCAATTCCTTATTTGTATCTTACGTAACATTTTTGAACAACAGCTTTTACCAAGCTTGGTGGTATGGAAACCTCTTTTATCTCTACAGATCGTAATTTCTTAACTTCTTCTGTTCCATCAGTACAGCCAAATTGGTGGTTATCTTACGACCCGTTATTTTCATTTCTTTTAATCACCTATCTTCCAATATTTAACTATTTTTAAACACTTCTCTTCAAGCCATCTGTTATTTCATTCCTGATCAGTATTACAACTTAGCTATTCTCCATATCCCTTTACTCATCCACACTCTTTTTGCCCTCCATTTAACCCATACTAACATTTGATATATGTTCGTAGCCATTTGAAGCAGCTGATTCTTTAGCTCCAACACTGTTTCTTCCTCAGTTTTTTTTTTTTAGTTTTCATTTCAGATTTTGGTGCATTGTTTGAATATTTACGCTCCCTTCTTTTCTAACACTTGTTTCTTCTATGTCTGCTTATCCTTGGTTCCTTAAGTTTTCTTCACTTTAACGTTCTGTTATTATTTCCATTATTCACCTACATTTTAAGTATTCTTTATTACTCTCCTCTTATTTTCAACTTTCTTCAACTTCATCTCTACATCTTCTCTCATCATATAAATTCATGTGCTTATTAAGTATTTCTCTCTTTTTGTGAAACGTTCTGATCTATATTCTCATTTGTTAAGATGTAAGTTTCCTACACTCCTTACTGCACCTCTTATTTTTTGTCTTTTTCTTCTCCATGCATTATTCCTGTTTTTATTTTGATTGGATTAAAATTTAACTCACTCTTTCTCCTTTTAATTGTTTCTGAGCGAAAGTCCCCAGCTGACGAACTCCATCTTCTAAAAAATCTTATTCTTAAAGCAATTAAATCCATCTTACTATTTATGGTGCCTTACAGGCTTGTTTCACGTTTACAGTTTTTTTTTTTAATTTTTTTTACTACTTTTGGGTACTCGTAAAATTACTGCTTCATAGTAAAATTGTCTATCTTTACCCTTTATAAATTTTATCCAAGGAGAAGTGTTATTTTTTTTTTGTGTGTACATTTTCCTTTTATTTTTATGTAATACATTAACTAATTTTCATTATTGCTTAAAAAATTGGGATTTGTTCTCATATTTTAATAACTACATGGAGAATTGCAGGCAGTAAAAATTTTTGAACATTAATATCACAGCTGTTGAGCATGTTCTACAACATTAATTAATAAACAGTTTACTAGAATTATTCTTCAGGCAAATTAAAATCAGAGTCGAGTTTGAATAAATATTTCAAAAAGTTTTTACAGCAAACTATTTAAAAAATGCTTTTAAATTCCTGGCAATTTACTTTATTTTAACTTACTTAAAAAAGGGAAGTTATATGTTTGCCATGTATGTATATAAATATATATTTTTTTCCACATCTGTTTGCAGATAACTTTTGACCATGTGGCCGCTTCAAATGAAAATCAGTGGTGGTTGTATTAACTAAGTAGTCATCAAAAACGTAACAAAAAGGAATCTATACTATTTTTTAATTCAATACCACTAGGAATAAATTAGTCAAAATTTTTTTTAAAAAGTCCTCAGTCCGTTTTATAGCATTTAGGGTTCTTTTTCAAATTGCCGATTTTTTATTATTAACATGAAAAATGCAAACTTCCGAAGTTTTAAAATTGAAGAGCTAAAATTTTGAAATTAAGGAAAAAAGAATGAAAGTGGTTTAAAATTGTATTAATGTTAATTATCACAGACACAGGTTCCACATTCAAAAGAAATTTGAAATCTCTATACCGTTATTTACAAGCTCATCACCGACGTAAATACTACGTATTAACATTACTCTTGAATCTAGGCTGCAATAATTTTTTTTATTTCAATGATTTCTCATAAGAGCAGTATTTTTAGCTAGTCCTCCGGTATTATCATTCGAAAATATTTACACTGAAAATTGTGAAATAAAACTTATATTAAAAAAAAAAAAACAATGCCGACTAATAAAAAAAATTCACCAAGAAGTAAAAAAAAAATTATTTTATAAACGATAAAATGTACTTAAGAACATTGATTATTCTTAAACAACATTCATTTTTCGAAATTGGCACCAAACTCAAACTGCAACAATAATTGGAAACTAAATGTAGATAAATCCATAACCTGTTTGTTAAAATCTATAATAAAATAAACAAAAACAACTATAAATTAATTTTCTTTAATAAATTAAAATAAATGCCTTTTTTAGAAGCATTTACGGGCATAGTCCATCATCAACTAACAACTCAGATTACACTCAATTAAAAATATGCATTTTTAGTTTTAAATGAGTACACTCTGTTTTGTCAGGTGATAATGGGCTATGCCCGACAACGTTTCTAAAATAAAACATTTATTTTAATTTATTAAAGCAAATTAATTTATACTTATTTTTGTTTCTTATTAAGGAATTTATTTATTTTATATTAATAATTCGAAACCATTTAATAAGTACTTATATTTCAATTAAATGCCCGATACTTTCAATACTTGGCTTGCAGAAAACGAGTGATAGATTTAATGTACGTTTAAATAAAAACGGTGCTTATAATTTGTATTTGGCGCTGACTTCAAGAAGTTAATGTTGTTTAATAATAATCATAATATTCATAAGTATAACGCTACTTTGAAATATATTATCTTTGAATAGTTTTTTACTTTTTAATGCAAATTTTGGTCAGTATGCTTTTTTTAAAAGTAATTTCAAATTTTTATTCCAATATATTTAATAAAAGTATTTAGTGACTTATATGTACATTATTAAATCATAATTATTATTAAAGCAATTTATAACAAATAAATTGTGTGCGCACCTGATAAGCAAATAGAGCAAATATATCCAATATCAACGAGTTCTTTGTGGCAATAACAGAATGGTCGGTAATCCAACTTATATCGAACAGGTGCTAACATTTTTTCTCGTAAAGACGGATCTGGTAAAAAAATTGACTAAAACAAAACAAAAAAAAAAATAAATATATATATATATAAATAAATATTTTTATGATATATGAATAATCTCAAGTTAAATGTTTGTGAAAAAAGGTAACCTACATGTAATTTTCGTGATATGATGAAATAAAACAAGTTCAATCAAGTATGATGTTTTATGCGCCGAGGATTCCGTATGTTAAGTTAAAGATAACTATAATTTACATTTACATAATATTAAATTCGAAACAAAGAAATATGATTCCTCGTGCTGCGGAGAAGAAGCACGTCATTTTTCGTGTTTTTTGAACTTTTCGGTAACTTTGAAAGGAAATGAAATATGGTTTTGTTCCAGACAAAAAGTAATCTTTCCACCAACATATCACTTGCCCGAAAAAAATATTATTTTCAAAAATTTCGAGCTTTTGGGGCCCCAAAGTCCAATTTAAAATCGGAATCCCGAGTGTTCCAAACTGGAGAAATATATAGGAATGTGCATATTTTTAATCCTGATTAAAATTTGTAAGGGAGGGGGAACTACACGCCGTTTTTCGCGCTTTTTTGAACTTTTTGCCAACTTTCAAAAGTTTCGTTAAGGAAATGAAATACGGGTTCCTTCCCGACAAATGATCTTTCAAACCATATATCACATTTCCAGAAAAAAAAATATTTTTTTCAAATTTTCGAGTTTTCGGCGCCCTAAATATGAAGTTGTAAGCTTAGCTCTAATTTCCCTATAAAGCGGTCTTTATGTTTGAGATGCGTTTTGGTTTTCCCTACTATTTTACTCCAGTTATTGTTTACGTAAACAACATTTTTTTGTTTTTTTTGGGCTCGAGGAGTGGGGGGGGGGGAGTCTGTATAATTTTTAACCGTAATTTTTTGCTTTTGTCGTAGAGCTACTAAATTTTGTTTTATATTTTGAATTTCACTTTTAAAAGATTATCTTGTGATGAATTATGAATTTTTAAGTGATTTTTGAGGTCGTTTTATATTCCATAATATATATTCTTAACGGTTTTTTGGTTTTTTTGTAGTCCAAAGTAAGCGGTTAGCTTGAAGTTCTGGATTGTCTTAAAAAGAATTTTAATTTGTACTTTATGATCCAATTTTGAAGTTTGTAAATCAAACCGTTTGTGATTTACTGATTTTTATTTGATACTTTCGTCGTTTCATAACCATCTTATTAGCATTCCGTACATTACATGTGTACGGAATCCTACAAATAAGTTAGTAAGGAGGAAAATCCATATTTTTTTAAAAATGAATAACAAGGTGGTCACCTAAATATAATTTTTAAATCTTGCTTTACTCTTGATTTTCCCGAACCAAAAATTTCGGATTTCCCTGACAGTAAAACTATACAAAACTAATATTTATTCTGCTTAATAATTCTAACAAATTGGAGTGAAACCAAATAAAATATCAACAGAAAGAAAGAAATTACAAATTCGATCTTTTAATTATTTAAAATTTTGCATTTTTAAAAATTGTACTGTTATAATAACCACTAATTCTAAACATTATACACTTACTTTAGTGTCACAAAAATTAAAAATAAAGTATAAATACCATAATCACTCATTAAAATAGTTTCGCAATATAAAACTTATTTGAAATCTAACATTTATATTTGTAATCATAGGCCACCGATTTCATGGAACTTAGTCTTAAGCCCTCCTTCCCTAAAAAATTTTACGGTATGAATTCAGCTTTTCCAGTAAACTGAAGTATTGAACATAAAAATTATTTGTGTTGTATCAAAATTTTAACTATTGTGAACTGGTTTGTTGGGAATGAACGCTCGCTTTATGTAAAAAACGCGATATTTTAAAATTTTAATTTTAATAAAAATAATACAAATTTGATTTTATAATTAAAATGACAATGTGAAGTGTAATTCTAAGTTTCAATAAAGGACTTTCATCCCCAACATTTCCTACAAGTTAACTCTTTTTTTTTTTTTTTTTTGATGTACAATTTTAGAAAATATTATTATTTTTGACGTCGGTAAATAAAACTTCCCTTCTTTTTTTTACTCTTCAATAGAGGATAATTATAAAAGTTATTTTTATTTTCAAGTACCTATACATTTGTAAAAAATTAATTTTTTTTTTTGGATGTAGATACCTTTCAAAAGTATCAATAATGCATAATAAAATATTAAAGATGCTTTTATTTTTTATTTTAAATGATTTCCTCGCATGAAAAATATCTTTTGACTGTTTTTATTTTTTTCCGGATTTTACAACAAAATTTCCGGATTATTTCCTGAATATCTCAAATCACTGTGTTTCCAGGTCGAGTGACTACCATATACAATACTGTAGAATTATGTAACTAACCAATAAGTAAATAAGCAAACCGCGTGCATTAGGTATCTTGAAAAAAACTCCACCGGTCATATCACTTGCTTTTTGTAACATTTCAACGTCATTTTGTAAACTACATACATCAATTATCACATTCTGAAAGACAATATCGAAAATGGTAACTGTAAAAGCTATTACACTAGAAAATAATATAAAAAATAATATTTTAATATATTAATTTTTTCCAAATAATAATAATAGTACATTAAATTCAACAGTAGCAATAAGTACCTAAATAATTCTCAGAAGCAGCTGTCTTTTCTTCATCCAAACATTTTTTCCCCATTTTTTTCATTATTAAAATGACTTCACTTTTAATAATTTTAGATCTAGTTCCTCAATTACTTCTTGTTCCTTTTCCGTTACAATTGTTTGATGTTTAAGATTTTAATGCAACTATACGATAATTTTTTTTTATATTTTTAAACTTTTGTTCTTCCATAAAAATATGCTCCTCTTCGTATTCATCATTTCTTTTTAGACATCTTTAATGGTGAAGGAAGAAATGTTTAATGGCTCATAATATCGCGATAATGTGCAATCTTCTAAAGATGCAGCTATGATGATAAAAAAACGAAAAATACAAGAACAAAATGAATAAAAGATGGAATGAAAAATACGCCAAGGATACTAGCCTGCCACTGATAATGTTTTATTTTCATGGACAGAATTCATGGAAAATGAAGTAAGCAGAAACATTAATACAACTGGTTTGCTATATGACACGAGTAAATATACTTAAGCTTAAATAAAATTATAGTTTAAAAAACTAAAAACATATGCTCTATATGTAAGATGCGCTAAAAAGCGTAAAATAATTTGAATGTGAAGAGGTGAACAGTAATAACTAATTTTAGTTCATAATAAAAAATAACTTCTTTTACAATATTAACATAAGAACTCAAGTTGCAAACTGCAGACAAAAAGTCATTGCCAGAATCAAGGCGCTAGGGTGTATTTTTAATAGAAAATCTAAGGTCGCCCTAAGGTGTAATAGACTAGTTTACATGGCGGTTGTAGCCCCATGCTGGAGATATGGGCTTGAAGTATACGGAACTTCAGCAGTGAGCAACATCAGAAGACTACAGCAACTGTAATCACGAATATTAAGGCAGATGGTTAACGCTCCGTATTACATGTCAAATAAAACCCTCCATGAGGATCTAAACGTTCCGCATGTCGAAGATGTGCACAAAAAACTATATATCAAGTTCCACAATAAGTTGGCAGTTAACGATAACCCGAATATAGCCAGCATGAGGCGGATGAGCCTTCCGGGTTGCACACACCGGAGACTGAGAAAGATATGGTGTAGAGACGTTTTGGCAAACGGATGACTAGGGAAAGTTTACAACAGCAGATACGTCGTCATCTAGCATTCCGCATAATCGTTTAGCGTTACGTAATAATCTACATAAATTTTTCTTATGCGTTTATTTATATAAGACAGCATTGGTTAATAGTTATTGTAAGTCTCGCTGTAGTTATTGTATGTTTCACTGTTGTCTCTAATCCGCTGGGAGAAGAGATAATATTCTTAAATTTCTGTTTTTCTTTTTAGTATAGGGTCAGCAGTGCCAATAGTAGTCACCTTCGACTGGCGTGGCAAAAAGGAAGAAGAAGAAGAACAAAAAAGAATGAAGAAGTAGACATTAAGAATTAATTTTGATTCAAAATAAAAATTTAAGTTCTTTTATACTATTAACCTAAGAATGCAGAAGAGGACATAAATAATTACTTTCAATTTAAAATAAAGCATGGGGTGGTTTTATATCATTTACATTTGTTGAAGGGCTGAATGACTACTGATAAAATCGCCCCATGTAAAAGAACATGAAATTTTTATTTTTAATTAAAATTAATTCCTAATGTCCACTTATTTACACTTATGTTAATATTGTAAAAGAAGTTTTTTTTTTTATTGTGAACTAAAATTAATTATTAATGTCACCTCTTCAATCTCAGGTTGGTATTGCAAAAGAATTTAAATTATTTTACGCTTTTTAGAATATCTTACATATAAAGCGTATGTTTTTAGTTTTTGAAACTATAATTTTATTTTTAATTTTTTAGTCTTGAAGGAAGTGTAACAGAAGGATCATATTTGATTATAATAATTTTCTACGTTTAACCAAGGCTAAACTTACGCTATTCCGTTTCATCCTTTCCGTAAATTCAACAACACAATACAGTAATATAAATCCATTTTCACTTACTTCCCGACGTCCGAATGATTTGAAATGTTTACTAATTGTCAGAATCCGATGACAATGCAACATTATGCAGAAAAAAAGCCCTACACCCATACATAAATTTAAAAAATGTAAATATTTATAAGAGGAATAAGTTTTATTTCCAGCGAAAACACAACGGCTTGACGGAAGCAACGGATTCTTAGTCGGTCTCATTATTGTTTCCCGTCACGATGCGACAGCTTGGAGACACAGACCGGCTACAGACCCGTTGCTTTCGTCGAGCCGCCACATCGTGGCGGAAAGCATAACAAAACACACTATGGTATTTTTCTCCAAGCCACCGCATCGTGGTGGGAAACATAATGAGGCCGGCTGAAGATCCGTTGCTTCCATCAAGCCGCTGTATTTTCGCTGAAAATAAAACTTATTCCTCTTATAAATATTTACTTTTTTTTAGTTTATTTGTGGATGTAGATGCTTTTTTTCTGCATAATGTTGCATTGTCATCGGGTTCTAACAATTATTACAAATTAAAAAAAAAAATGGATTCAAAAATTACATTACAAACTGGTGAAGCTAATATAAAGCATATAAAAAGATTTAAAAATTCGAAAAAGAAATGCAAGATTCATAAAACGAAGATATTTACACGCGTGAGAAAAACAAAAACAATTAGAATAAATGAATAGTAAAAAAAAAAAAAGTTTATAATAGTAAAAAAATTCTGTATCGCGATTTGAATATACAAGTTACCGCAGAAATTCTTTAAAAAATAGTTATATCTGTTAAATTTGTATAAATAAAAGAAATACCATTTAACTAAATTTATATGATTTACTGTTTCGTGTTTTTTTTCCCCTTTAATTAATACATAGACAAGTTCAATAAGGAAGTATTCTTACCTGCTTTTGTGCTGCAAATATAACATTCATAACTGTTATGTATTTATCGCAGTTCTGTTCACAACCAGTTATTAAGAGGATTCTTGAGTTTATTTTGGATGACACATTTTCTCTTTGTAAACTATATTTAATATTAATGTTATTATTAGCATGTTTTTGTTGAACAAATTGACCATTATAATTACAAAATGTATACAATTATTTTGCATTATAGCGTATATTATAATTAGTCTTACATAAAAATGGCTCGTAAAAAAATATTATACGGTTGTAGTAAAACTGTCTAAAAGGGAATGCTCAAAATTTTGTTAGATATAAAAATTCATTAAGTAAAGATTAAATACTAAACAAAATGAACAATTTTGAAAAAACAATAAATGATAATAAATATTTAATTTAAAACACGTTGAAGATATAAATGTAAATAATAATAAATCAATTGCTTAGTCAAAAAAGCATCCTTGGAATGTACGTAAAACAATAGAAGCCGAAAATAATATACAAGTAGTTCCTTTGTGCATACTATAAACAACCAAAATAAATGCGAAAACAGATTTGAATTTTTAGCTGTCAATAATGATAAACAAAGATATTGAAATAATAAATAATGATAAATCAAACATAAACTGGCTTCAGTTATGAATATGGCGTGGCTAATTACCGTAAGAAGTTAAATAATTTTAAAAATGCGCGTTTCTAAGCTCTACGGCAATTGCAGATCCATAGTTAAATACTTCTATGAAGAAAGAAGAACAGAACACTGCAGTCATCACATAAAATCGGAATGAAGTTTTGACAGGGTAATTCATCATTTATATCATTCTATTAATATTAACGATACCAAAGCTACTTTTGAAAAAAAAAACTTGCGCAATACTAATATCAAATATAGGATTAGCAATTATTCACTCATTATGTTTTGTTTTTTTAGAACAAAAAAAAAATAACATTAAAATTATCAAATATACATACAGCCCTCCACCCAGACACACACTGATGTTTATAACTAATATTGATTTCAATAATATATATTAAGGACTATGTTATCTTTGCACAAGATGGTAATATGAATGCAGTAAAATTGTGTAACGAAAGAGATGTCATATTTTATGGGAAAAAAACAACATTTGGCTAGGCTGGATTTTTTCAAGATAAGTGTGCATGTAGCAGATTATTTCATAAAAGTATTAAATAGAAGTTACGAATGAAACTGGTAACAGATAGGTTTCGTGTAGATTAGAAGTGAACATTTTAAAATAATGTACTAGATTAATGTAAAATGTAGTGAAAAATGGAAATATAAAACTAAAAACCAAGAAAATTTTGAATTCAACGAAATTATCTATTATATTATTTTTATGGTAAATCTTTTATAATAAATATCGAAAAATTAAATTTTTTATGTTTTTGTTAAATGAAGTGCAATGTTTCTGTTTCATATTACAATAGTTCTGATATATTATTTATCGTAATTTTTTGAGTTATATAGTAATATTATATTTTAGGGTCATAAAAGTTGTGTTATGGAAAAGTTGCAATAGAAATGAATATGTTAACACCATAAATTAAATTGATCGGTTTCGAAATCTAGTAATTTAACGGTCCATAATGATTACTCGGATGCTACTTTTTTCGTAGAGATTTTCATTATGTATGAAATACTAAACTTCTCTTTAATTAAAACATTATATACCAAAATGCGTTAGAACTTTCGTATAAATTGTCTTTTATAATCATCGAAAATTATCGGGTACTACAATGCTAAACAGTTAGCATATATGTATACTATATATGTAAGTATTGTTAGATCAAATGTAATATTTTCTTTTATTTTTATTATCCTTCTAATACATCTATAGCATTATGCCGATTATTATTATTATTTGTGTTTATACATTTCAGTTTTCAAGTATATACATATATACGCAAATTAAGAATAAATTGTATTTATTATTTAGACACATTATTAACAATATAGTTATGACAAAAAATAAATTATTTTACCGATGAACATTGTTGTGCAAGAAATAAGCAATAAAATGTTTTCATTATCAGTACTGTGTATTAGAGAACAATATAATTAATATAGAACGTACAATAATAATGTACAAAAATTAAAAGGATTAAAACACTTATTTTATTTCACGGATTTTTCATTGCATATATATTCCTTCAGCACGATTACTCCTTATAATTTAACATCCCAAAATAAAAAAAGTAACGTATTATACGAAAAAAAAAAAAAAAAGGTTAATTATTTAATAATTTTCTTATTCAACAGCTAACATTTGAAATAATACGAAGAAAAAAAAAAAAAAAAGGGTAAAAATATAATTTATAGTACGCGACACTTAGAAATACCATAATTTGATGTCACTGGTTATTAAATAAACAAACATAAGCAACGTACAGTTAAAATTAATACACGCAATTTGACTTAATTGCACTTCTGGCTCGGAGTAGAGATAGTTTTCAGTTTTCACGATTTTCTATAAATTGTTTGCTATTCTAAAGTTTTAGCTTCAATTCAAATTCGTTAATTAAGCTCTCTATTGATAATTATCTTTAATGTAGGTAAAAAAATGAATATTGTAGTTTCAATACAAAATCCTGAAATATGTTTTTTTTAAATTCATTAGGGTTAACAAGTTATCATTTTAATTAATCATTATACAACATAACATATATATATATATATATATTATCTACTTTTCATATTTCAGAAGAAGTATATAACTTTTAATTAACGAATTTGAATTGAAGCTAAGACTTTAGAATAGCAAACAATTTATAGAAAATCGTGAAAACTGAAAACTATTTTTATTTCGAGCTAAAAGCACAATTAAATCAAATTGCGTTTATTAATTTTAAATTATTCATGTTCAACTATATGTCGCTTTTGTCCGTTTATTTAATAATCAGTGACGTCAAATGATGTATTTTACGTTCCATTATTAACAGTCTTGACCGACAATTTTCATGTTCAAAATTTTCCCGTACCATAATTTTTAAATTTATATTTCTTATATCTTTGCAGTCGTCAAAAAATTGAAAGTGTTCAAGTTTGAATTGAGTCGTATTTTCGAATGTATACTATGAGCTGGACCGACTTGTCTGAAATTATTTCATTGGCTGAATTTTTCAACAACGATCTAATATTATTCCTAAAAGTGTCATACATGTTTTCAGTGTATCTTTTCCTGTAGAATCTGATGATGTCGTCAATTTTACTATATAAATAATTTACGAAAGGTTAGCGACCAAAACCCATAAAAAGATCCCAAAAAAATCATTTTTTTGCATTTTTATCAGTTTTTTGGATTTTTTTTGGTATGACTCCAACTGAAATCCAATTTTCTCATTAAACTATTGTATTTGCCATAAAAAAGTATGTAATTTGAAAAAAAAATTACTTTCAGCCCTTTTAATAAACCAAGTCATTCCTTTTTAAATGCTTTGGAAATGTTTTAAAAATAGATATACTGCATATTACGACTTAAAATAATTTACACATAGTAGTCCTAACATGTTATATGAGCCCAAGAGCCCAACTTTTTTCATAAAAATATCATTTTTATTTCCAGAGAAAGATTTTTTTTTAAAACTCATGGTTTTTAGGTTCTACACAGGTTATACCAATGCGTCGGAAACTACTAATATAATAAAACCTTATTTTAAATACTCCAAAAATGTTAGCCTAAGTTAATTTTAATATTCCGGAATAAGGGCATTTCACCTGACGACTAGGAAACATGATACTTTTCGAGGAATGAAGATTTTTTTTCTAACCGACAACATATGTCTTCTTCCATTATGAAAAATTAATACTAAATTACACGATTATCGGACTATATTTTTACCGAAAAATTTAAAAATAGTTTAAAATAATTTAATTATAACAGATAGGATATATGTTCAAACATATTTCGAAACAAATTCATTATAAGAGGTTTAATATTAATTTATTTGAGTCTGGACCCTCCACTTTCACAAAGCGATAGAAGTTTTATTTTCAAAAAAAAAAAAAAAAGACAATGATCCATATACTTGAACACTAGCAAATGTTTTTGAGTAAATTTTTTCTAAAATAGAATTTATAAAAAAAATAATTCCATGAATTTTATGCAAAAATTTAATATTTCTAAAATTTCAAATATAAAAATAGAAACTGATATTACAGAATTATCAAAAGTATATAAACACAAAAATGTCAACAGTTTTATTATTATTCTAATTGTTCGTTTGTATTATACTTTTTTTTAACATATTTTTTATAAAACTATAAGAGATGTATGTGAGAGTAACGAACATCAATGCAAAACAGTGTGCGATTTCTGTTACTTACGTATACTGCACAAGCAAGAATAGAGAAAAAAAATAATAAAGTATGCAATCTGCGTTGTAGACTGAAATTAAGAAAGGTACATATTTTTCTACACTGCGTAAATCGGGACAATAAGTATTAATCGTGAAAAAGAATATACAACGTCCAAATACCGTATCATGAGCATAACGTCCAACCAACGTGTCAATGAAAAATGTACACAATATTAATATATTTTAACTGAAAATATAATTGATATGAAACAGAGTACTTTACCGGGCTATGTAACACAAGGCCAACGAAGCCGCAGCACTAATTAACGAATTCATTTTAACAATTTCTTTTTCAGCATTTTTAATAATAAATTCGGATATATTTTTACGTAATATCTGATCCAAATTTGCAAACGTTTCACATTGTCCTTCTAACTGTTTACCAAAACGAGAACTATTATTTTCGCTAGGAAACACCATTTCACTAATAAATCAAAATCAAAAATTACATAAATATTGTTTTTTGAAAAGTAGTTCTTTTTTATTTAAAAATTACCAAATATTTTGTATAGTTTTAATAGATGAAACAAAAACAAGTTAAAGAATACATATTACACATCTACAGCTAATAGAACATATCGAATATGTGAACATATTTTGCGTTTTTACCCTGTACAACTTTAAGT
Organism: Icerya purchasi; assembly: GCA_039619475.1. Taxonomy (NCBI): domain Eukaryota; kingdom Metazoa; phylum Arthropoda; class Insecta; order Hemiptera; family Monophlebidae; genus Icerya; species Icerya purchasi. Next base: position 319,646,352 of record CM077115.1, read on the forward strand.
GCTATAGTAATTTCGAAAGTAATAAAACATTTTATATTTTTAATTTTATGAATAGTCGGTCGAGTATTTCTAGTGAAAGTTTATTGTGTTCATTCGAAACAAATAGTCCATTTTTTTCTTAACGGATAAAAAAGAAATTTAATTTTCCAATATTTATTTTGCGGAACCCGAATTAGTATTTTGTCGAGTACTGTCAAGGGTATGGGACTTACATTACCTTTTTTATCCTTATAATAATAGAAATATGTCACATAATGGTGTCAGAACAATATTTTATCAGGTGAGCTAATGGGTACGCTCTTACAAAAACTAATTTAAAAAGAAATAAATAAATACAATGTCCCCTAAAAAAAATTAACTCGTAAAAACGTCGAAAAAAAACACGTATAAAAGTATACATACATCGAAAATAATGAGAATCACAATAAAAGTAATTTTGAAAATATTTGTTTTCCAGCATATTTGTAAATTTTAGAACGAATATTATACTATTATTTAGATTGAAATTTTGTACATGTTCTACCGTTTTTATCCTCGTACGAGACCGATTTATAAGTCGAGGAAGATTTTTGGTGATTTATCATTTTGATTTTAATATCATAAAATAAATCGATTGAATGACTGGTTAGGTAATATATAAGTCGAAAAATAATATACGAAATCTGCCCGCAAATAACCGGCCTTTGTTTATAACTCGGAGTTCAAACACATTGAGGCCTTCAAGGTAGCATCTCCTTCAAAGTACTCCTCTTGGGAATCTAAAATCTGTTGTCAACGTCCGATTTTTGGAACCATTCTCCTGGGTCACAGTTTACTAGTCACATTTTGTTTTATCTTCTCAACATCGTCAAATTTTTTTCTTTTCAACGGAATTTTCAGCTTAGAGAAGAGGCAGAAGTCACACGGTGTCTGAAATGTAAGGTGCCTTGCCAATCTGTACGATACTGCGTTGTCACGATGGAGCATCCATTCACCGTTTTTTCAAAACTCCGATCGTTTTCATCTCGCAGCGTCCCTTAACCGTTTCAAAAATGCTAGATAATATTCTTTATCAACTGTTTGATCGTTTTTCGCGGTATCAAAATTATCCTGCGCAACTTCCCTGCTAGGATCTTTCTATTCGTGTGTGAGCAATCGTGGAACGAATTTTGCGTCAACGCCACTCATTTTTAAATCTTTGTTTAAAATTTCAAAAATAATTGTATTCGGAATACCTGTATCATCTTCAAGCTCTCTGATGGTTAAACGAAGATCTTTTTCAATTGCTGCTCGAACTCTGTTAACATTTTTGGGATATTAACACGGGTCTTCAAGAACGAAAATCATTTTTGACCGAATCCCGACAATTTTTAAATCGATTAAATTACTGTTTTATTTACGTCTTACATATGGCTTGATCTCCAAAACCTTTTTTAATCATTATAATTGTTTCTGTTGCCGTATGGCCAAGATTAAAGCAAAATTTTATACAAATTCTTTGGTCGACACGTTCCGTCATTTTTGTAAAATGAGAAATGTGCCGCGCTCAACTTTAGATGTACACGTGCAAATATGAAACTTCTATCAAAACCGGTCTAGCGAATTCCGCGATGGAAGGAATGACTGGCAAAGGATCCCTCTCCATAACGACGCCTTGTTGACGACGCTAGAGCAATTTGTTTTCGAGTTATAAACAAAGGCCGGATCAGTACGTTATGAAAATAAATTATTACGCAAACTGCAGATGATTATTATTACGAAAAATGGCGCAGAAAATTGAAATGTATTCTTTTATAAGCATTATAGAAGAATTATCATCTGAGAGTACAGTAGGTGTCTCCACGGTGAGATCTGCAGGTATGAGTCCATGTATATAAATACACTCACACACGCACGCATACACCTAGTCACATATACATATGTGTGTGTGTGTGTCATCACATATTTTAATACAAGACGTTATTAATCAATAAATGCAAAAGCAATTGTTACAATATAAATTAGGCTGGAAACAAATCGCATTGAAACTAAAAGGAAAAAAAATATACTGAACGAAACTAAAAAGAAGTGCATTGAATTTTAATTCTGTTTTAAAGTGGAAGCGCCGTCTTAGGGAGTATATTTAATCTACTTAATAAAAAGGCAGGTATTAGATACAAAGTGTAGTCTAACTGTTGTACAGTAACTCACACCGCTTTGTAAAATTTTGAACTGTTAAAGCACATTAAGCTTACATTATCGCATTGTTTTTAAACAACTACGCTGCTGATTTCTTTACAGAAATCAAGCAGCTCGCTAAACACTAGACGATAACACCAGTTTTTGTTTACCTCTTTCGTTACGATCATTACTTCGCTGTCCATGATTGGACCAAACAAACAATAATCATCATCAGGTAACCAATGTTCTAAATATTAGTCATTTGAATAATTTTCACTATTAACTGCATAACAGTTAACCTGGAAAGTACAGAATAAACGTTTTCACAGCATTAAACGTTTTTTTCCTTCACAGAACTGAAATCAGAGTAAGAGGTAGGAAAAAATACAGTTGAAAACAGCAAAATACATTATTTTGCGTATGACTGCAGCATTAATAATTGTAATTATTTTAAAAGCTATACTAAAATGAAAAAAGAGAAGAACATTATCGAAAAAAAAAATTACACAAAGACTATTGTATAATTAAAACAGAACTTAAATTGTGGACGTTTTCGCATTCTACTACGAATTGTATTAAATGAGATTATTTGATTTTCATATTATTTATTGACAGCGTTATTTATGCTTTTTTAGTTTTAAATATACTTACTGTTTATTAAAAATAAGAATGAAATTTAAATTGGTTTTATACTCTACCAACTGAAGCAATCGGTGACTATTACTGCTACATTATTATTGTAATTTAATGCTAAATAACAGTTGACAAATGTAATCATCGTATCCAAGTATTCCGAAACAGTCATTTTTTCATCGCATATAATACTATTGGTTAAACTAGTGTCCAATATGACAACCAAAATATTCTTCTCCAATTCTGCAATAAACAAAACATGTTATTTAATTTTATTGTAATAAAAATATCAAGGTGCATTAAATTTAAAATTAATGTTCGTTTTAAATATTTGGGTTTAATAATTAATTCCATAATTTATTTAATTTGTCAAAGTGGTCGGCAGAATTTTGACTGATTGGTGAAGAGCAACAAAATGGCACAATATGGGAATAATAAATATAATTGTTAAAATTTGAAATCTTACACTATGACAGATATGAGTTGTATTTGGAATAATATAATAATATAATAATAAATATATTTCATTTTCATTTTTTCATTAAATTAATTTACATAAACCGCAAATGCGCTTAGTTAGCGCGAGCAGCGGAACTATTGGTCATTATATCTGGACTATAAATATGTGCAATTATTATTGAGACAGAGAAACGACAATTTTGTAGTCCAGGTTTACATAGTAATAACGTAGTTTAAGCTTGAACAATTATTTCGTTTTACAAAATTTTTGTATCATAAACTATTTTTGTGCCTAAATACAATTAAATTAAAATTATGAAATTTCAAAAACAACGTTCGAATTTGATTTATTAAAGCACCATGTTTACGTAATATCAAAATAGAAAATGTTTTAATCATTTTCTTCACGAATTGTTACAATGAAAACAATATATTGTACTGGACTACCACGAATGAAGAAAAAAAATCAAACTTTGCATGAAGATTTATAGATAAATTTAATAACTATTTATTAAAGAGAAAAAAAACAGTAAATATTTACTTGTCGTCATCATTGAAAAAATTCTTTCTATAAATGAATGTATTTGCTGCCCGAACTATCAGAATCTTGCATTATTATAGATCATTCAGGTATAAGATGATCAGTGAATAAATTAGTTCGTAAAAAAATGAAAATTCTCCATATAAAAATCATATATAAGTTTTGAATACTAAATTCTTTCAAAAACATAAAACATCACAAATTAGTTATACACAAAATCAAATTGATATTTCCGCTCATGAATTATAACAACGCGCGATACACATTAACAATTAACCGTGCTAATTTTTCAAAATAAAGCATGAACCGGTTTTCAGTATAAGGAATTGTTCAAATTGCATGGAACAAAAATAAAGTTTTCTTTCACTATAAAAAAAAAAAAAAAAAAATTAAAACCACTATTTGATTCAAATTTTAATATTTAATAATTTCCATTTTAATTTTAAATTTACACCAAATAATGAAGTATACTATGAACAATAAGAAATCGTTTATTTTAATACATTACTTACCAGACTGTCACGATTTTAAGCCGAAAACATTAACAGTGCTGGAAATTAGCTTGCGATGTGTTTTTGTGTATGTTGGTGGTGTGGTGAAAGAGCTATTTTCTTAGATTTTAAAATTTGAAACGAATGAACTAAAGTTAATTTTAATCATGTAATCTTCAGTACCGTTTCCCCTCATTTAAAGTGGTGTTTTATATCAGTAATTCCATATTAAAAAAAATTTTTTTGCAAAAGTTGTGGTAGGCAAAGCTAGAAAAGCTAAATAGAAATTTTATCCATTTAACAATGCTGTACGCTTATTTCAAAAATAATAGACTTGAAAGGGTAGACGTTTAAGTCTATGAATTTGCGAAATAAACGTATAGCGTTGTTAAATTGATCAAATTTTCATTTAGCTTTTCAAGCCCAAATGGTATTAAGTATAAACTTAATAACCTCTGTCTCCCTTTATGGGATTTGCCGCTGTCAAAATATATAAATGGAATTTTTGAATACCGTTCATGTTAGTAATTAATTACTGAAAATTACAATTGTAAATAACATTTTTAGAAACAAACAAAAGGTACATAAAACACGACGGTAAGTGTAATTCAAAAACAATGTATTAATTTCACTATTATATATTTCACAATACACAATTAAGCAAGTTCTGGATTAAAAATATTGATAGAAATTCAATCACTGTTTTTTCATAATAACTGTAATTGTTTAGTCGATAACGACGACAATTTCCCGAAAGGGTAATGGTATGTTTGCAGTGAATTTTAAAAAAGCTTGTATTAACATTAAAAACATATATGTATTATAATTTAATTAAGGAACAGTTTTTACTGTTTTTTTTTTTTTAATTTTGCCCAGCCAGGAAATTTGTGAGTTGCTGCCAACGTTGAAAATTTTGTCGGGCACATCGGCAGGTGCTTGAGGTCTCCGGTGTTTATCATCAAGTGGTTTGTACCTGGGTCGGTAGGAAATTAAGTCACAGTCGATGTAATTCATCTTCTCTACTATTGCTTCCAACCAGCCATCGGATTTCTCGCAACAGCTAAAGTGGTTTCAAGTCAGTACCTGACAAACCATTAAACACACAATTTAGTTTTCTTCGTCTTATTTGGCAGAAAATGTACAGATGCGATCCTTTAATTTTCCATATTTTTCTTCAGTCATATATGTGGGACCTGTCAATATATTAGTGGCGTACATTATCATTGGCTATTCATAATCTCCAGGTGTAATTTTTAACATCCTAGGCCTCAAAATGATTGTTTATTAAGCTAGGCCATAGTTTAAAGTCTCGTGTGGTAAATTTAGACTGTTTGGGTTGATTGTAAAAAGCCTGAAGGCGAATTTACAGAGGTACGGTTATTTGGTTTGTTGTTGTAGTATCAGCCAAATTGCTGATGCTGTTTTAAGAAGTATTTTTCATTCCTAACACGGTTGAAAATACACGTAATGTCGCAGAAGAGAAAAAACAAAGTTTATATGTACAAAATTTTGCTTTTTGCTTTGACCGGCCGTATAATTGTAGAATGATTAAATTGTAAAGAAGTAAATAAAGGGAATTCATTTCTACTGTAGGAAACTGTGTGTTGAATTTTAAAGTTGTATTTTTAAATTTTTTCATACATCCCAACATGCGTTGTGAATTACACCGAAGGACAGAAAAATGAAAAACAACGGTAGTGTGATCATATCGCGGTCACCACTTTGTAAAAATGATTATAGATATTACATTATTTAACCGTCCAATACACGTGAGAGGTGAATTCTCATATATCTTCCGCATAGTTACCTTTGCAAATACTGGTGAGGTCAGCATGCAGTGTTCATCACGTATGCGTGAGTTGTAGTAGTAAATATTTGCACAGACCCAATCCGTGCATTCCTGTTTGTTTATCGGTTTTGTTCAAACCCAACCGATGTACTTATGTCAGCAGTTACATTTTATTCAACTCGTGCGCTCTTGTTACTTTTGTTTGCGATCAGTGACGTTTTACAATTTTATTACTTTCTTCTCATAATAACTGCGGTATTGTGAAAGAAAATATAGATAACTATTAAACGAGAGTTGCTACAATTCGCAAATTATTGGAAGAATCCACAGACAGTGATTTAAGTGAATTAGATAGTAACGATGATTCTGTTGTTGATCCTGAATTTGTTGAACTTCTGAAACACGAAACAGAATCAGAACAGGAAGATGAAAAAATACAACTAATTCAGTTGTCGAAAATATAGAAACTGGTAAGTTGAATAATTATTAAGGGAAACACCAGTGGCGTAGCATGGGTTTCAGCCACTCGGAGCGTAGGTCAATTTCGCTGCCCCCGTATTTAGATATTTGAATTCTAAAAGACTCTAAAATATACATTAAATGTAAAGAACTTTTCGGAAAGAACAATAATCATTATTGGGTATTGAACAGGTTACAAATAAAAAAATCATGTATATATGTCTTACCATACAATGATCACATTTATTACAAAAATTCTTATATGTATGCCACTTACATTGATATAACAGGTACAGCACACTTATGATAATTTGTTAACGATCGACAAGATTAAATTATTAGCGAATTGAATATAAAACATAAATGGACTTACAATTAGAACTAGAACGATACCGTTAGTATTTATATTTTTATTAAAAAGTAATATAATTGATAGAACTAAAAATAAAACTTCTGTCTTTAACTAAAACTCTATTCGACTAGTTTTTTTAAGAGCAAAGTCTTTTATTGCTCTATCAAAGGGTCCGTGGCCTCACATAGCTCTTTCCCAATAAATAAGATAGCCAGACTGGTTAGCCTTAAAGTACTCATTGTTGATCTTAAATAATTTTTGATCAATTTCAATTTTGAAAAACTTCTCTCACAACTGGTATTGCTTATGGCAATTGTTAGGAATATTCGGAGCATTATTATAATATTGGGCCGCACATCTTCCAGCTTGGATTTCATAATAAATTTTAATAATGCAAGCGAGTCCCCATTAATTAATTTATTTTCATTACCTGCGGCAGCAATGCCCTGCGGGGCACAGGTTGTTGTAACTAGAGCTACCTTCTCTAGTAAGTAGTCACTCGATCGTGAAATGGTGCTAGTCCCACCGGTGGCAAAATGAAACAATAACCACAGGAGTTCTGTACGTCCATGTTGTGCAGGGTGGTAATTTCCTACTCGGCGAGCTTAGCGTTGATTAGAAAAGCTAAATCAGAACTCACCCGATGATAGGAAAACGGAGGAGGGTGCACTTGCCGAAGGTGTTCCTTCTAATAAATGCCGTTAAGCTTTTCATACTGCATGACCAACAGCAGACTATCATCAACTCGTCCGTGACAAATGTGCCCCGGTCGGATTGTTGAATGCCAATCTAGAGCAAGTAGGTGAGTATCCGGCGCCTTAAAACCGGGTCCTTTCGGCTAGGGAAGAAAACCCAGACAGAAAATCCTCTAGAAGGCAACGGGAAACCACCAGAGTCACTTCCCACTCATCATAATGGCTATAAATTCTAAACAAAGGGCCATTAGTCCGAGGGAGCCCTTAAGTGGAACCACGGTGCGAAACTAAAAGCTGTGAGATTGCCATAGCATCTGGTGACTGGAACGCTAAGGTCAGATAAGGAGCCCAAAACAACATGGTTGGCCGTTTTGGTTTAGGAGAAAGGAACAGCAGTAAAGACAGACTTGTTCAATTCTGCAGCGAGAACAATATGATGATATTGAACAGCTTTTTTCAATTACATTCCCGACGCCTATACACATGGACATCACCTTCGGGCAAATTTCGAAACCAGATTGATTTTATACTTCTGAATCAAAGCTTCAAAAGAGATCTCATATCAGAACGTACATATCCTGGCGCAGATGCCAACTCAGATCATAATCCAGTTGTCATTACCCTTAGAATTGGGTTCCGCAAATCCTACAAGCCCCTTATGTTTCAACGCATTGATATCCGGAAGCTCAAAGATCACACCATAAGGGTAGCAACCAAAGATGAATTGGCTAATATTTTTACCAACGAAATCAATGTAAACAGTATTGAAGAAACATGGGCAGTTTGGAAGACAGCACAGTGAAACATACAGAATAAGGTAATTGGAATTGTAAAAAGGAAGAGAAACAAGCATGGATGAACGAAGATATACTGGCCCTAATGGAAGAAAGAATACTGCTTAAACGCGATGAATCAAAATATAAGGAAATGAATAGATTAATCCGAAGAAAGATGTGGGAAGTAAAAGATGCTTGGTTAACCGAAACGTGCAAAGAAATCGAGCTCTTACAATCCAAACATGATGCCTTCAATGCACATAAGAAAGTCAAAGAATTCACGAACATCAACCGCAAGAGAGGCAGAAGAATTCTAAAAGACAAGAATGACAAAATCATACTAGAGAAGAACAGGAGGATGAATCGATGGAAAGAATACATAGAAGAATTATTCAATGATGATCGTCCCCCTATTAATCTTATACTCAATGAATCTAGTCCTACAAATACTAGTCAAGCGAACACTAATCCCATTACGTTGGGCGAAGTCTTACGTGCAATTAAGAACTTGAAGGACGGAAAAGCAGTGGGTCTAGATAATATGCAAGGTGAACTTCTCAAAGTATTCGATAGCAGTCCCTCCAGTCTTACATTTCTAGTCAAATTCTTTAATTCAATTCTGACCTCAGGTCATATACCACAAGATTGGTTGAAATCAGTATTCATTACATTACCGAAGAAAGGTAGCGCAGCAGACTGCAACGACTACCGTACTATCAGCCTCATGTCACACATTTTAAAAAATTTTCTAAAAATCATTCATTTCCGTATATACGACAAATGTGAAACTAATTCTGGTACTAACCAGTTTGGTTTTAGAAACGGATATGGCACAAGGGAGGCAATATGTTCTCTTAACAAACTGGCTCAAAGATGCCGAGATTTAAACTATAAATTATATAGCTGCTTCATTGACTACTACAACGCATTTGATTGTGTAAAGCACGAAAAACTGATGAAAATCTTAGAAAAGATAGGAATCGACTACAAAATAAAGCGTATAATAGGATCACTTTACTGGGGCCAATCAGCAGTCATTCGTAGTGAAGGGGAAACATCCGATGAAGTCCCCATCAAAAAAGAGGTACGTCAGGGATGTGTTTTATCTCCGACGCTGTTTAATATTTACTCAGAAGCAATTTTCCAAGATGCTTTAAATGAAGAGGATGGTATAAAATAAACAACGAATTCATCTAAAATATAAGGTATGCAGACGACACAGTGTTAATTGCAGACAGTATCCCGAAGTTATAAAATATGCTGAACAAAGTAGCGGCAAGCAGCAGTTCCTACGGTCTCGAAATTAATGTAGATAAGACAAAATGGGTTTGTTGTTCATAGAAGCTTAGAAGAAAGTAACGTCACAAAGCTAAAACTGCGAATAAAGGATCAAATTATCCAACGCGTCCACAAATTCAAGTACCTGGGGGCTTGATTCCACGAAGGCGCGGATCAGACTGTTGAAATATGCTCCACAATCGAACAAGCAAGACAAGCATTCATAAATATAAAGAATTTGATGGTCAGAAAAGAGTTAAACCTTCAATTACGCGTAAGACTAATAAGATGCTATGTCTGGCCAGTACTGCTCTATGGCATGGAAAGTTGGATACTCACTAAAGTCCTAAAGAAGAAATTAACCGCCTTTGAAATGTACGTATACCGACGGATGCTCAAAATCTCATATAGAGACCATGTCACGAACTCGGAAGTTCTCAATCGACTACTAAAAATTATACAAGCCCGAAAACTCGAATATTTTGGCATATCTCCAGGCATCCGGAAAAATACTATCTTCTGCAGTTAGTATGGGAGGGTGAAATTGAAGGAAAGAGAAGACCAGGTAGAAGAAAAATGTCCTGGCTAACAGATATGAGGAGGTGGTATGGACCTACCACAGCCGAACTACAAGAGGCCGTACAATCAAAATCAACAATAGTCATGATGATCGCCCAACTTCGGACAGAGACGGCGGAATGAAGAAGAAGAAGAAGTGGCAGCAATAAAAGTCCGCAGTTTAAGTCGTTCGAGCTTGAAGTCCTGCTCGTCAATTTCGGTAGATACATAGTCTAGATTACATTTAATGTCGTCCGAATCTAGTAATATAGTCGGTGTTAGATAAGCAAATTCTACAATTATTCTATCTAATGAAGAAATCAACTTCCGTCTCAACTCATTTTTATAAGACAAGTTGGCATCTCTGGTTCCGTCATCAAAAATGTTCCTTCTTGTTATGCGCCTCTGAGGTTCCATGGAAATGCCAGGTTCTTCACACATATTTTTTGCGTAACTTACAGCGTCGTCTGCCCATTCCCCTCGTTTCTCTATTAGCTCCACCTACAATGCATTTACTTTCTGATCGCACAGGCGTATATCAAGTCCCTTTGTTTTTTGTGTATCTTTCATTTCATGTAGCACCGGCTGCCAGGGGCCCAAAAAACAAAGAAAGGAAAATGACTGCATCGCAAGTAGCAAAGTTCTTGTATCCGTTCTTGTGTGTTTAAGCTTTGAACTGTCTCCGGCAGCTTTTCCAAAGTGACAACAATGTCTTTGTAATGATGTCATGTCATATTTACGGCATCGTCTCTTGCACTCCATCGCATATCTTGAACACGTTTTAAACGTTTGCCTGTAGCTGTTATCAGAACTTCCCAACAATGTGTGGACATGGAAAAAAATGAATAGCAACGTTCTAATGTGCCGAAAAAAGTTACCGAACCCGCTGCAACTGCGTGTAAACAAACCAGGTTTAACGAATGATTTAAGTAAGATACGAATTCAATTTTGGGATTTATTTCTTTAATTCTTTGCTGAACTCCTGAATGTCTTCCAGCCATTACAGCAGCATTGCCATATGCTTGCTTGTCCTCTACAGTTCTTTATATCAAGACCATTAGCTTTAATTTTGCTCAAAATCATCTTTGAAATTCCTCGGCGAACTTAATTTTCCAAAATTGCAATAAATCCGTTTTGAATTTCTGGTGACATATAACACCCCGCACGACGTGGATGCGCAGACCTCACCGGTAGTTGTTTCGTTTTCCTGTCGATGAGACTAGCACCTTATGAAAGTCAAGTGACTACTTATTGGAGACGGTACCTCCAGCTATAACCACCTGTGTTAAATACTTACTGAAATTTTAATAGCAATATTCCAATAAAGTCAATAGAAATTTTAAAAAATTTTACCCTTGATAAATTAGCAAATTTATTTTGAAAACATTTATTCATTTTTTTAAAATTATATTTGGTGAACGTTAATATAAATATATAGAGCAATATAAAATAGATAAATAGAGGATCACAACAACCATTTATGCCATATATGTAGCATACTACATACACTGGGGTATTACAGGTGACATGAGGCTCCTAGGTAAACTTAAAAATCTAAAAATCGATTACTTTTTTTGTGCATTATATTTCATAAAACAGAGTATATTGGACATTTTTAAATATTGAAATTTTAATTAAATTTAGAAAAGTTATAAATGTAAGCAAAATATAATTGAATTAATGAAACAAATATTGGTAGAGACCCCATAAAACGTCTTCGATAGAAGTTTTTTTTTTTTTTTTCTTTTTTGGGTTTGGCCAACCAAGGGCAGCTACCCAGGACAGTCGGACTATATTAGAGATTAAATTTTAATCCGGTCAGAGATTGATGAAAGAAAAGAGGCAAGAACACGAACCACCGTTGAAGACGGCAAAGCTAAGATATAGGAAGCATTATATGGAGTGGGAAAATTCAGCTTTAATAGCTGAACGTACAGGATATTACGTTCGTAGGAAAGACTGGAACATTCAAACAGCACGTGGTCAGAATCACAAATGAAAGAACAGTTGCCAGAGTGCAAAGGACAATAAGGGGACGGGGAAAGTAGAAGTGCATTGGAGTGATTTTAAATAAATATGAAATGAGTGAAGACAGTAGTGATAATATATAAAAAAAAGAAACGTATCAAATACGAATAATCGGTAATTCGCATTGATTATATTAGAAACTGTTTTAAAATAATTAACTTTGAAGTCAAAAAAACTATTCGAAATAAACGCGGAAGCTGTTAACAGAAATGAATAATCAAAAACAGAGCGTATTGCATTCACTTAAAAACAAGAACAAAAAAAAAAAAGAGCAAAAGGAAAGAAAAACTAAAAAACACGAAGGTAAACATTTAACCGGCTGTTGTGATATTTCCCGTTTAATGCGGTAAATTACCGACAAACAAACAGCTACTCCTAATTATCTGTTTTCGTTTTTTTAAAAAAGTCACGAATCACGATTTTTACACACATTGCATACCATCATTTCACAAACTTGCAATAACAGCATTTTAATTTATCATAGAACAAAAACGAAACATCGAGGACAGACTTTAAAAGAAGATCATATTTTTTTGTGTTTATTTTAACGTTTAAAGAAAGAGCTGCCAAGCATCACCTTTCTGCTAACTATTCTATACTGATCTATATAGCCGACGCAGATAAATTAATTAATTAATTGGTCTTTTCTTTTCAAATTGATGCGTATGAATTCTATATTTCGAATTACTGGTTTTATAAAACTAACTTTTATTCGCCGATATTGCAGCTTGCCGTTGAACTGAATCAACTTGAATTTCTCAAAGTTTTCAGCTTAAATAAACCAAAATTCATTTCCATTTCAAATTTCTAATTCATAATTTTATTTTTATTATGTACCAATATTATGAAAAAGATTTTCACATTTGTTATCACATATGACCGGCAAATCTGTTTTGCCGATTTTGAATTAGAATTTTCCAAAAATACTGACAGAATTTTTTTTTGGTGAGGGAATGAGAAGGTACCTCACTCATCCACTGTTTGATACGCCCCCGATCACAACACGTACTTATGAGCACCGAAATCATAGGTTGGAAGGCGTATACATATATACGATTAGGTCAATGTAAATTGGACGACTGATGATCAAGCAATAAATAAAACTCTTTGATTTGTTAAAGCATCACTCACGGACTTCCTTAAAGGAACTTACCCGTACTGTATCCTAATTTCCGAGTGTTATAGAATATTGAACACTATTCATTATATAAAAATAAGTCATTCTCGCTGAATATTAGTCGTGAACAATCCGAGCACAAAATAAAATAGCGGGAATCAGTGCAAGTCAGTACAGACGGTTTTACCAGTCACTACAACGAGCAACATGGTTACATTCATTTAAAAAAAGAGGATTCCCCGGTTCCGACACAGAATACATATTAAAAAGTTCCGCGCTCATTTTAATCTGTCCGAATTGTAGGAGCGACAAAAATATGAAATTAAATAGTTTAAATTTTTACAGGATATTATTATTATATATTGTGAAATTTTTCCGCTCCCTAAAAGTGCCGCCCCTTCCACCTCCATTACGCTACGCCGCTGGGAAAGACAATAAAACCAAATGGCATAAAGAACTCAATACACTACACGTTCGTACAAGATAATGTAATTTTGTTTCCCATTTACCGGATGTTGTGCGGGAGGCAAAAAATAATATAACTGAAGCCCCATGATTGTCACTAATATATACATATAAATGGTCGAAAAAAATTTCAAAGATAAATATGATGTAAAACTAACTGATTTAACCGAAATAAAGGCATTAATTAGCCTGCTGTATTTGGGCGGTGTACTACACGAGGGACGAATAAACATCCTAGAATTTTGGTCTTCGCAAGATGGAGTGGGGACGGAAATTTTCTCAGCTACAATGGCTTTACATAGATTTCGGTTTGTAATAAGGTGCCTACGTTTTTACAATATTATGACTAGAGAAGAAAGAAAGAAGGTAGATAAAATGACAGCAGTTCGCGAGTTACTTCAAAAGTTTAATGAAACAGTAAAATACATTGCACTGTTGAAGAATATGTAACCTTACATGAAATGTTGTTAGCTTTTCATGGTCGCTGTGGATTTAAAGTTTACATACCAAAAAAGCCGCATAAGTATGGTCTTAAGGTTTGCTCTCTGGTTGATTCCAAAACATTTTATACGAACCATTTGGAGCTATATGCAGGCAAACAGTTAAGTAGGCCGCATGAAGTTAGCAATAGGACTACTGACGTTGTTCACAGAATGTGTCAACATATTTTAGGTACAGGTCGAAATGTTACTATGGATCGTTGGTTCACAAGTTGTGAGATTGTTAAAACTATGCGCAATGTTCATAACATTACCGTAGTTGGGACTATTCGTTCAAATAAAAGGGAACCACCCGCAGCATTAATTAGTTTAAAATATAGGAAACAATATTCATCTCTATTTGGCTTCAGTGAGGGTATATTGTTAGCATCTTATGTACCGAGAAAAAGAAAATGTGTTTTAATGGTGTCACCTATACACAACGATAATAAGATTGACGAGAGTACTGGAAATCAGCGGAAATCGGAAATAATAACGTTTTATAATTTAACTAAAGGTGCTGTCGATACTGTCGATCATCATTCAAGTTCATATGATGTGGCAAGAAATACGAAACGTTGACCTATGGTTATGTTTTATGGTCTTTTAAATGTAGCATCTATAAATTCCTTTGTTATATATGTACATCACCAATTAGAAAACAGAACAAATTAACCGTAGATTATTTATGAAACGCTTAGCAACTCAATTAGTTATGATGAAAAGACGAGCTCTAGATCAATATATACCACGAACAATAAGGCAAAGCAATATTCAACAGAAAAAAAAACCTCCACCGGATGGAAAGAGGGGTCGCTGCAATTATTGTAAAGATCGCAAAACTAAATATTATTGTAAAAATTTTAATAATTGGCTTTGTATGGAGCATATTGTAAATTTATGTGAAGACTATGTAGAAAAAAATAACGTCTAAAACTTTATGTCTCTTTTAAATGCTTACCAAAGTAAAGTTTAAAGTTTTGATATTTTTCGATTTATAATAAACATACTTTATAAAAAACGTATGATTTTATTTAAATAAAGTAATACTAGACATTTATTTGAGTAGTATTTTGTGATGTATATCAACCAGGCCCGGATTAAGTGTATGATAATTATATTATTTTGAATTCACAAATTAACATATAATTAATGTAAACAAAACTAAGTATCATATGTCATCCGGTGGAGGTTTTTTTTGCTGTCGAATATTGCTTTGCCTTATTGTTCGTGGTATATGTTGATCTAGAGCTCGTCTTTTCATCATAACTAATTGAGTTGCTAAGCGTTTCATAAATAAACTACGGTTAATTTGTTCTGTTTTCTAATTGGTAGAATTTTCGATATCAAAAAAAAATAATACATAGATATATATAATTTTAAACAATGAATTTTTCAGCAAATTTTAACCAAAGATTTGAATAAAAGGATAGTGTGTGTGCGTGTGTTGAGCGTGTACACACGCACACACATTAATACAGACATTTCCTAAAAACATAGATTCCGACTCGTCATACCTAGAAATAAATTTTTGATACGTTTTTACAAAACTCGAAATTTTACTATTATGAAGTTTCCTCCTGTAGGGGAAAATAAAAATGTATACAAAATTATTAACAAATAAATGTATCAGAAAATGCACTTGCTCCTGTAAAGTTAATTCTATTTATTTTTAAAAAAGTTGATGCATATGACAAATGATTGATTAATTTTTTATTACATGTCGGAAGTAGGTGTCTCTTGGGGCCCCTTTATATGGCGGTGCCCGGGGCTGCAGCCCCCCTAGACTCCCCTAAATCCAGGCCTGATATCAACTATGCTGCATATATGTTTTTTATTAATTAAAAATATTTCAAATAGTATATAATAATTTTTTAGAAAACAACGAAAAAAAAAGTGTTATATAATTAATATTTAAAAAAATGAAAACAAAAAATAATAATTTTAAAAACAGAAATAAACAATTTCAATGCTGGGTCCAATAGACCCAACCCGTCTATTCATGTAACTTTAGAGCATCCGTGTATCGGAAGGTTAAGTAGCTTTCCTAACAAGTATATAATAATAATTAGGGTACATCTAACATCACAACAGAGATAGCTTGCTTTGCATAATGTAAATATAAATATTGCTTTCATGATAAAAGCAACTATGTATATATCATTTCCTTTATAAAACAATAATAATACATCCAAGGGCGTCGCCAGCCGACGAGCCAGGGAGGCCAAGATGAGTTGCCAGCCGCCAGAGGGGGGCAAGATGATAGAAAGAGGATATAAGTTGTAGGAAAAATATAATTTATAAGTTGTGAAGGCTTAATATTTTATTAAACAAGAATAAAATCTTAATTAAAACATAAGTTTTCCAAATTGTCCATGATTACGCGCCTATGAATACTCATTAATGCCAGTTGTTTAAAAAGTTTCAATGCTCCAAGGGGGGGGGGGGGCAGCTGCCCCCCCAAGCCCCCGTTGGCGGCGCCCATGAATACATCAACACTCAACAAAAAACTACGAAAATCATTTAATATGAAATGTAGTTCAAACTTTTTGTACTAAAAAACAAATAAAATGTAAACATTGTGTAACTTTGAAAGCTACAACTGATAGTGTTGTGGTCAGCGAAGACTTTTGCGGTTTTTCCTGCCGTGATCCGCTCCTACTGTACGGAACAATATATGTATAATATTAAGACAAAGCTGTTATTTTCTGACATTATTGTTCGGTTCTTTTTGATTCCTTCGTAAATGTTCCAAGTATCATATTTTCCGAAAATTTAACGTCTTGTTCCTAAATTGAAAACGTAAACCATGATTCCCAAATTTTTGATCCAATCCGATTGTAGCTTTTTTTTCGTTTTTTTCTTCATCGTGTGATGTATGTTATGATTTGTGTAGATTATTAATTATAGGTATCTACTTTGAATAGTTTTAAAGTTAAAATTTATTTAATTTCCGGTAATCGTATTGAAATAATAAAGACAAATGAAAAACAAAGATTCTTCCAATACGACTTTATCACAGTCTGATAATATATAAGTTACGCAACATTTAAATAAAGCAGTAAAATTAATGTTTGTAAAGAAATTCGAATTAACATTTATATATTAGGTAGTTATAAAATATGTGTTTATAATTTACAAAAAAAAAAAAACAAAAAAAAACGGTGTAATTGCGCTATATCGTAAATTTAGTAATTATGGATTGGATTTCAGTTTAACCGTGCATCATCGCGATCGTTAGCAGTCGAAAGATTTCATTTATGAACTGCCTAGTTTTTATGGCTTATATGATGTCAGCTGTTGTAATTTCATGTTTGTTTACATTACATCGCCGTTGCAATTTTCGTGTTTTTCTATACAAAATGCTGATAGTATAAATGTATCGGTTTTTATATTCTGTTGGCTTATTTATGATTAATTGTGATCGTAATTATGATTAATATGTATCTTGATAATAAC
This sequence comes from Icerya purchasi, assembly GCA_039619475.1. Classification (NCBI taxonomy): domain Eukaryota; kingdom Metazoa; phylum Arthropoda; class Insecta; order Hemiptera; family Monophlebidae; genus Icerya; species Icerya purchasi. Next base: position 319,664,070 of record CM077115.1, read on the forward strand.
ATATAGTGTAGTTTATAATATGGTTTGTAATCGTATATTTAATTACAATTACTTTATATTACTTAGATAAGATGGGGCAGTTTCATTGTGCTATATAAAAATGTAATTTAAAACAGTAAAATTCTTCTAATCTCATTTTGATTTATTATAGTTTGATTGTAAGGAGTTCAATAATATACATGAAAAAATTAATTTTAAATGCAAATTTAATTTTTGTTTAATTTGATTACTTTAGTTTATACAAAACAGACGATGAATACAGTACGCAATAAAGTTGATCCAGAATGGGAAGCAAAAGAATTATTACGTTTACAAGAATTAGAAGAAGCTCGGAACAGAGCTACGCAAATGGAAAAAACTATGAGATGGTGGTCCGACTGTACTGCAAATTGGAGGGAAAAGTGGAGTAAGGTGTAGTTTTAAATTACTTTATGTTATTTAGAATACTTAATTGCTATGTGAATATCACTGAAATTAACTTATCAGTAATCTGTTTTTGAGATGTGGAACTGCAAATTTTTGAATTATATAAAGTAAACATCATTTATCGTGGTAATTTGTATATATTTTTTTACAACTTCTTTAGCGATTCTATTACAGTATTGATTACTGCACGTTTAGATAAGTTTAACTGTGCAATTTTCTTTTAATTAATAATGGATACTTAACTTGGAAATTACCGGAATTTGCATTATTATTGATAATTATTTCTACCACTGAACGTTGAAATTAGCAATTAGCAGCAGTTTCGGGTATTACTTTAACAGCATGTACTTCTTAAAAATTATTTCCTGAATCATCTCATGTAAACGTTGATTGTTTTTTTTTTTTAAAGTATTATCTGCAGCGTTTTAATAAATTAAATTATCATATATTGTTTTAATATAAGTTAGAACTTCTAGAGAAAGTTCGTTTTAATTATAAAGAATCAGGAATCGGGGTCTTTTGGATATGTTTGTTGTGTTAAAAATAATAGAATTTAGTAATGTATCATTTTCCGAATTCTTCATTGAATCGCTGTTTCAACTAATAGTTAGACCGTAATAATTGTTACTTTATGTTCTTTATCATTTTCATATGTGTTTTACATTCTTTCGATTGCAATCATTACGTTTGATATGTCAAAGTTGATTTACACTAGGTCCGGGAGTTACTTAATTGAAAAACAAATTCCATTTTGTGTATTTTCAAATTTTTAAACGATATACGTAAAAAATAATGATAAAAATATTTTTGAAAACCATTTTTTATTTACAATTATGTGCATAAACTAATTATTTCTTTTTCATTTAATAATCGAATTAAATTTAACATATCTAAATCCACGGTATATAACTTTTACATTTATACTTTAAAAAAAATCTATATATTATTTTGTATGCATTAAGGTAGTTGTAAATTTTAATATATTTAAAAGCAATACATTTTTCGTATTAAATTTTATGGGATAAAAGAATAGTGCAGTGTGATATATAAAAAGGCGATAAATTAAAGAATTAGCAACTTCCTTAAAATGTTAATACAGAAGTGATAATGTTCTTTTTTGCGTGGAGGGCTTTAACGAAGTTCCACCCATTGTAATTATTTATTTTGTTAATTCCTTGAATACTAGACAGCCATGTTTCTAGTAAATCTATATATTTTTTTTAGAAATTAATTTATTACTCCATTTCTTATAATCTTTTATTACATACTTTTGAACAGTTCCATGCGTACGATGTATATTTCCATTGAGGATTTTAGTTTCTGCCAAAATATTTTGGCATGAAAACAGTTTTACTAAAAAAAATAAGCGTTATTAAAAATTTGCATATTGACAAATTTAAATAGGACGTCTTTCTAGATCCAAATAAAAGTATATGAAAAATATAGTTATAACTCACAAAAAAACTGACTCCTTAAAAATAGGAATGTAAACAAAAAAAATGCAATGAAATAATTGCATTATGAGAATATTTAGTATTTTGAGCGTTTACATTTATTATTTGTTTTATTTTTTTTTATTAGATTATAATATATATCTTCCCTACTTTTAATTAACAATAGTGATTTAATTTAAATCCATTATTAAAATTTAAGCCGAGGAGGAACTTAGCTTATTGATCATATTATTTTGACAAAATATGATTATATTTAATGAATTGTTTCAAAATGAATTAGAGCGTTCCTGGCTATTTTATTTTAAATCATTTATTACTTATAATACGCAATGGAATATTTACTGAATTCGAAATAAATGGTGGTCATTGTGATTTCGGAGAGATAACACTATGAATAAGTTTCGTTAAAAAAATATTAAATTCTCCTTCTTTTTTTTTTTATTATTTTTATCGTTAAAAAAATTATTAGCAATAAGGGTGGGAAATTAAGTTTTTTTAGTAATTGCGATCTTAAAGTGTAGCTAAAATTAGGAATGCAATATTTGAAAAAAATAATTTAATAAAATTCATAAATAGTGAAAAATAAACAAAAACTTTTTTATGTATTATAAAATATAAATGACATTAAAAAAAAAGAAAAAACATAGTAGTATTTAAATGGAATGATTAAAAATTTAATATTGATACACAGATTCGATATTTATGGTAGTATTCCAACTAGAAAATATTATTCGGTAAAGGTGATTAATTCATGATTTCTGAAACGTCGTTCTGATTGTCGTCATCGCTGGCTGTACGTTTCAACTATGCTTATTCGGCTATAACCAAAATTCTCGTGCACATTTGGACGGGCGAATGTGCGTGGTAGAAACTGAGTTAGTGTCTTGCTGGTAGTGGTCAATAGCAGGGATAACGATATAAGTCCACGGCAAGTGCACTTTGATGAAAGCTGTGCCCAGCAGTGTTGAGTTGAGGGAAGATTTCGTAAATCCCACTAAAAACATGCAAAGTAGCGAGTGTGGTGTAAATTTAAGACAACATTGATCACTGCATGTATTCTTTTCTGATCGTTTTTTTGTTCTCCATCGTTCTAGCCGTAGGTCAAAGTCTAGTCTTAACCGAGTTACACGTTTTTCGTTTTCAGCTTAAAATCACGCTGTTCCGTTCATTTAAACTTTTTGTTAAATTTTCAGAGTTTTCTTATTTTTCTGGTCACGGAGTTTAGCCCGTTATTTAGTAATCCCCGTAATTTGTAAAATGAAGCAGATCTCTGTATTAGTTAAAAAATACACGTGTTGTCATATTTTATTTTTTCTTTATTACTTCCGAGATTTTTGTTTTATTTGCCGCTAAATAGTAATACTCGGGTGTGCGTCCGCGGTGATTTCCTCGTGAGAAATTTTCGCGTACACCACTTGCGGAATCTTACACAATCTTTTTTTGGTTATTTCTGGTAATGCGTTTCTTCGAGTACTTTGTATTTGTTTTTTTAACATATTTTAAAGCCTAATATTCAAAAAGAATAAAAACTTTAACGCAAATATCGTTGTAATACAAAAGGAATCCTGGCGAATTCACGTTATTAGCTCCTGAAACAGAGACTAAAATAATATAATACGACGAAGTGAATTCACATTGCTCCTCAGACGCCCAGAACTATTTTTTGTTTTCAAAATTTGTGAAATTTGAATATTGATTTGTTTTTAAAATTTTTAATGTGAATTAACTTACCTGAACATTTTACTTACTTTTGAGGAGGAGATATACGACACGAAGAAAAATATTTTAATTTTTACATAAGCAACGTCATTTTCTAAATAACATTTTTGTAAGCCGTATATACACACACACACACACACACACACACATATCGCATATTCATCTAGTGTTATAATTACCAAAACATGAAATACATAAACCAACATCGCATTTTATGCATTTTGTTCTGATAATTAAAGAACATGATCCATTTGGCACCTTTTTTTCGGTCCAGCTGCTACAAAATAACCAGTCTGATCATATATTAAAGTGTCAGCAGTCTTCAATTAGATCCTGAAAAAGTACTGGGCTTGCCAAACTGTGTGAGATAAGTTATTACTAGCTCACGTCGAAGTTGCAATTTCGTGCAGTTCTTATTCACACTCTTCCGATAGAGGAGCCAGGCATTTCGAAATTCAGTTTCAGCATTTAATTGTGGATCACTCAGATTATCTGCTAAACCACCTTCGTCCTCATCATCAGCGTTCTGATCGTTTAATTTAGATACATCAAGAGGGACAGTAAATAAATCTAAAATATCTTGTTCGACATTTTCTTCTAATATATCAAATATTTCACGCAACTTCAAACTGTATAAAGAAGGTTGTAAAATATATATAAATATGATAAAAAACCTCAAATATGCATTTAAAAAGTTTGTAAATCAGCTGTTACTTTTATAACCATACTAGTACATAATTTTTGGTGGATATTTTAAGAGAACCCATTATTCCAGCGTTGCCGTATGGCAACGCGCAACTTAATACATCACTACGTGAGTCCAGATTACTCTAATTTTAACAGTTTTTTAACAGTAGTATTTAGTTCATAAAATGTACATTTAAAATTTTAGAACTTTTACATAAATAATAATAAAGCTATACTGGTTACAATGATTAACGAGCCATAATTTCTGACAAAAATAAATTATTTAACTTTCACGAAACACGGCACGATACGAACAAATGCAAGAAAATAAAAATAGGATGTCAATCGATAGAATAACTCAATATGAACACGATGACATCAGACGAAGGAAATAATAAACATTTGAACGTATTCCATAACAAGTTTAATGAAACTCCACTTTCGTTGCCGTACGCTGGGCGCTGGAGGGTTAACGTGTAGCTCTAATATTTTAGTGAATAGGCATTTTAATTAAATTTTATGTAAAACTTTCACATTGAAAATTTTATTTTTCTAAATTTTTGTTGAAATTATTTATTAAAATTAGAACAAACGAATTGTTATTGAGTATTGCTTCATAGAATTTTCGGTTCTTTGTTGTTTTTATTTTTAAATATTGTTTAAATACTTTTTTCTTCATTTTAAGAACATCCTGAAGTTTTTTCTTTTATCCCGTGTCTTTTGTTTGAAGTTTTTTTTTTTTTTTTTTTTTGATATACTTAACTGCATAATGGCTTTTACTGTACTAAATTTCTAATGCTTCTCTCATAGTATTTTCATTTTCATCTGTTTCCAAATCAAACATGCGAATTCATATTTTCGACAAAAGCTTTAATTGTTTCTTTTTGTTTCAGTTTGATTCACTTAATTTTCGAAGTTTAAAAAATATCTATCGCTTAGATGATGTAATTTTACGCCTCTGAATAAAATTCGGCTATGTTTAGTTTCAAAATACGTAGTTTATTGGCATATAGGTGAATTTATCTTGTGGCGAATCATATTTTATACGTTATAACATGTTCTTTCCTTTTTTGAAAATGTTTATTTAAGTTTACTTAAACGCATATTGATTCAGTCTAAGAGTTTATTTCTTTTGGCTATCTTTTTTCCTCACAGCTATTTTCACTATAGCAGACGAGATCGTCCGGCGTCTTTTCTTCCACATAACCGGGACGTATATTTTAACGTTATTTTACTTTCGCTCGAAACTATATTTTTGTGGAATACATTCGTAATTTTTCCATTACTCTTGCTTAATTTTTATATAAGTAATTGTTTGCGAGCTATGTGTACATAGTATATATAAGTATCTGGAATTTAGTGTCATTTAAGCTATGTAGAGTTCTATATAGACAGTTCTTTTTGCGCATTTCTTAACGCTTTCTTTATTCATTGGCCTTTCAATATTAGAATTGTCTTTTGGAATTTTTTAACTAATAGCTGCCCGAAGTCCGCGATTACTTATTTTTTTCGTACGAAAATTGTTTCATGGTGAGTTTTCTAAGATAATTCCATTTTCGTTGCTTGCTGTTCTATGTTCGAATAATACTATAAATTATTTAACAAAACATATGCACCAGAATTGATTTACAGCTACTTTTTTATTTTTATGCCCCGACAGGTGCGAAACGAACGTAATAAAGCAAGAGATGAGGTAAAGTTACTTCAAGTAAAATTGGACTTACTGATAAAAGAAAGCAGTATGCAGCGAAGCGAAAAACGAAATTTAGAAGTACAGAATGAGCAAATGCAGCGCGAATTGGAACAGATACATATGTTACTTATAAAACATGTTGGTACGTATTGATAAAAAATTATCGGATGAGTGGTAACAATTGTAACCGATTGGCGAATTTATACGTTTGTATTCGTACAGGACATTGGGATGATCGGCTTTTAGAGACAACATTAAACTGTCCCGAAAACAAATCGAATAGTTCTCTACCTGGCATTAAAACGAGTACAGCGGAATTAGCCAATAACACGAATGATTCTGGTATAGAGGAGTATGTTTTACATGGATCTGTGCCAAAGCATGCCGTAGAAATGTTCCGAGAAGAATTTCCTGATAAAGATAATGCGGAAACTTTATCAAACGTATCCGATTTAAGTATTTGCTATTCGCATAGTAGCGAATTGCTCAAGTGTAATTTAGCTGCTTTACAATTAAAGTTAGACGAAGCTGTTCGAAGTATAATTACCGAAAGGGAGTAAGTTATCACTTTGCTCTGTTTAGTTTAATCTAATAAATTTACTAAAACAGTAATTTGAAAAATTATTGAGATGCGTAATATTTGATAGCGGTTAAGTTTTCTGGCGCGTTTTGGCGTAAAAGTTTCGTAAGTTCTTTTGTAAAATATAAAGCTTGTAAATTGTTTAATTTCTTTTACTGTTAGTTTGTGTAAAATTTAATTTTAAAAATTAAAAACTTGAATGGTAATATTTATACACGTATTTTTTTCTTATCGATGAATAATAATATCTTAATACTGTTAAGGAGAATTTTACAATTTGAATTAATTATTTACTATTAATTTAAAATTCGATTTTGCAAAAAATATATAAGTTATTAACCTGAGAGTTTACTTAGTTTTCAAACAGTGCAGCTAAAAACCGATACAAATATTAAAAAACTAGATCGCCAGTTATAAGGTAGATATTTTAACTTTGTTTTTCGTTTAGTTCATTAAAATTGTTTGCTCATTCATTTTTTATTTCCTTTTTTTGTTTTCACTACAGGGAAAAATTAAACATTTTAAAATCGTTAGAAATAGTGGAATCAGAATTGGCAAGTATAAAAGAGAAATGTGAAAACTTAAAGATGTCGAAACAAGAAGCTATGCGGGAATTATCACATTTCAAAGAAATTCGTAATGATGCTATAGCTGCAATGCACACTGATTTTATAACAACAGTTAGGGAAGATATGAATAAACGGTTAGCAGATGTTCGTTCTCAGGTTGGTAGTAGATAACATTAATTGACTGATTGGTCGTTATGTGTACATGTAACGATCAGTTACTCGGTCAACACACATACATAAAATACATTCGATTCCGAGCGACTTAACTACCTATTTGAACTTTCTAGTTGTATCGATATAGGTAGTGTTTGTGTTAATTATTATATGCAACGCGAGTGTACACAAGGGGCTATATTTAGAATTGATTATAATCGCTTGTTGTCACGATACGAATGCAGTCCCAACATGTTTGTCTATACACCTACCAACGCGCATATGATGGTATATATAGTGGTTTGCCATTGTCTTCCGCGTGACTATTAGCGATTATTTATTATATATAATAATTTATGTTGTCGTCTGGGATCAAATTCATGATCTCCGTGACAAAAGTCAAGTACTTTAGCAACTAGTTTATCACGATGAACAGTAGATAACATTATGTATGAAAAAGTGTGTGTACAGGTATACTTTTTTGGGAAACAATATAATATTTTTTGTTTTAAAGTAAAAATCAAAAATATGCAAATATCAGTTTTTGAATAGAAAGAGTCTAATGATTGAGATTTTTATGCGGAAGATACGCGCATTTTATTATGAAATAAGAGTGTTTTTATTAAGGTATATATGTATGTTTTGTAAATTAATTTAAGGAGAATAAAATAAATAAAAAAAATACTGTTTAAAAGATAGCCTTTTATTTATGCACTAAAAAGTACAAAATAACTTTATCAGTGAGCGACTACGCATCTTAACATTAAAATCTGAAACTATAAAATATTCTGAAAAATAAAAACGGGCGCCGCAGTAACAAAAATATTCGGTGTGTATAGTACTGTGATGCACAACAATGGAACAGCATAATATTTAGTTATTAATCTACGGCTGCCGCTTTTATTTTTCAGAATATTTTCTAGTTTCAGATTTTAATGTTAAGATGCGTATCTAGTAGGCACATACATACTAATAAAGTTATTTTGTACTTTTTAATGCATGAATAAAAGGCTATTTTTAATAATTTTTTTTTTTATTTTTTTTTTATTTTTTAGTCTGGACTTTTTACTATGTATTTTAATAAAAAACAATAAATTTAGAATTGTATTTTATTTTACAATATCTTGATTATAGGACATTTACAGAAATTTGTGTTGCATTTTTTTATTAAATAATGGATCGCATTCTTTCAATTATATTGCCTTTTGTTTTTCATGCAATACATACGGAACCGCAGCACACATGAAACACGATCTTTTCATTGATATATTACATGACTGAAAAAAAAAATATTTTTTTGAAACTTTCGAGCTTTCGGCGCCCTAAGGGTCCGATTTTAAAGTTGGAAACCCAAATGTTCTAAAGTAAAGAAATACACAAGAATGCGCATTTTTTTAATCTTGTTCAAAATGTTTAGCTATAAAGCTGAGTCACAAGCGGGGGCTACACGTCATAGTTTGTGCTTTTTTAAACTTTCAGTAAACTTCCAATGTTTCGTTAAAAAAATGAAATACGAGTTTGCTCCCGACAAATAGCGCTATTTCCAACAGTATATCATATGCCCGGAAAAAAAAAAAAAATTCCCAAAAGTTCGAGCTTTCGAAGTCCTGAAGAGCCAATTTTAAAGTTGGAAACCTAGATGTTCCAAACCAAAGAAATATACATGCATGTGCATGTTTTTTTAACCTTGTTCAAAATTTTTAGCTATAATACTCGCGTCGCAAAGAGGGAGCTACATATTAGATCTCGCGCTTTTTTGACCTTTTCGTGAACTTTGAAAGTTTCATTAAAGAAATAAAATATGGCTTTGTTCTCGACAAATAACGATCTTTCCAACAATATATCACATGCCCGAAAAAAAAAAAAATTTCCAAAATGTTGAGCTTTCGGCGCCCCGAGGGTCTAATTTCGAAGTTGGTACAGTTCTTCATTAAAGTAATAAAATATTTACAACACAAAAATTTTATGTATAAATTTTTTTTAAATTGTAAAAAACTGAACAATGAGGTTCTTTAACTGTATAATTTGGTCTACTAAATCATTAAAAAGAAAACGACACATAATTTAATAAAAATTTAAATTATTTTTGATTTATAACTTCTTCGCCTATAACACTGACAATCTTTATCATGAAACATATAAATAATCTTTTTGTTTGGCGGTGTGGAATATTTATAGCTAATTTCCAGGATTTGGTTTGCAAAAAAAAATTTGAGCTGCTAAAAAATACAGTTTATAAAAAATGTCTGTATACGTTAATGTTTGATGTTTTTCTTTCTGTCGTCAAAGTATGTAGATTATTATCAGGATTTATGACACGGAAGCAAACGACGTACAGTTGACCGTTTGAGAAACAATTGGTTCTTAGATTGACCCCAACAGGTTTTAACGTTTGCCTCTACGATTTAACATATTTTCCCGTTAGTTTACATTTCCATCTTGAGCATGGCAATACGAACATACTTCTACGTCTATAATTGGCGTACTTAACTTGACAGCTAAAGCCATATCTGTCGTTATGTGACCAAAGTGTCTTTACAATGGCATCATAGTGAAATCGTAAAAAATTTAACTAAATTTATTTCAGCTCAAGACTGAATGGTGCGCTCTCATTTAACAACCAACTTAAAATCACGCGATGTTTCAAAGACCGAGGTAATTTCATTCTTTCAGCGAACCTTGAGTAATAAAAAAGGTGTTATAACTTCTCTTTCTCAAAGAGTTTTTTTTTTTGTCTTTTAGAATTTCTATATCGATAGACAAATTTAAAAAAGATTAAAAATTTCGTAAGTATTATAGTTAATTTAATTACAAAAATAGAGAAAAAATAATAAATATTAATAGTTAAAAATATATATTAAAAAAAAAACGAAACAACATTATAAATATATTGTGCGCATGTGAACCATTTCGCTAATTCATCATGTCAGTGACAAGAAAACGAGAACTTTAATATCTTAACTTTCATGAGAAATATCGCAATAATTCTAATTAGAGGTAAGTCTGTAAAGAATTAAACTGTGAAATTTTATTAAGATCTATTCAGTAGTTCTGCGTGTTATAATATGAAATTTATACTTTCTGCATATGCGGAATTTGTTTCATACGATATTTAAAATACATGACGCAGTGTATTTGAATTGTAGTTAGAAAATCTTCAGGCTGAAAACGCGGTAGAATGGGGTAAGCGAGAGCGTATGGAAACAGAGAAATTATTACTGGAACGAGAAAATAAAAAATTGCGCGCCGAAATTAAAGATATGTCAGAAAGGATGGAACGACGTTTAAAATTACACCCGGCTGTTAACAGCGAGTTGCATGCTTTGCAACTGGAACTTCTTAATAAGAACAAGGTAATGTATATAGTTAAAATTTTTCTATTTAAAAATGATAAAAATACATATTTAGGTGTAATTTAAAATATGTTCCTTCTATGTTTGCAATTTTATTATATTCGGTACATTTTTAAACGTATATTATAACCAACAACTGACGGAATATCGAATGACGGGGAACGTATTGATCGAAGACGATGATATTCCATGAATCAGAAAAAGATCTAATACGTCTATTTTAGAATTTCAAGTTTAACGGAAAAAACTATCAGACATTACACATTGTTTGGAAAATCGAGATTGCACAAATGTAATGTTACATTAAAATAAATCGTTTAACTCTCTACAATCATTTGTTTTTTATTCCTTCACCATTTCATTCTCATATTATTCACTTATTTTTTACCCGTTCGTTTCTTAGGGCTTTAAATGCAAATAATGTTTATTTCTTTTTGTTTTTAAATTTGTATGAAATTTTTGCTGCCTTTGGAAAACATGTCTATTATGATTGAACAATGTATAGTCCTTACCTTAAGTTGAAGGTTCTCGGTCTCTCTGTGAACACGTTTCTCCTCATTTAATGAAAGTCAAAAGTTACGCTCAACTAAAGGATTTACTTGTTCTTCGTAAGGGGTCCCTAAACAAACTAATCTTCTGTCATCATTTTCATTATTTCTTACAAATTGTATTATTTTAATGTTTTAAATTTTACATTTTGAATTATTAATGTATGGAATTAATAAAATTTATTACCAAACTAATAAAGAACGTTTCTTCTTGCATACGTCAGAAATTTAATCTTTTTTTTTATTATTATTATTTAGAATTCATATTTATTATTGGAAACGCTTTAACTTTTTTATTTTTAGGTGTATTTTACTCTTCTTTTTTTCCAACTTCTTTGACTAAAATCCTCATAGATCAGTTAAATTACACCAAAACCTTATAAATTATCTACTAAAATTTTCTTTAAGAATCAATTTGTCCACTAGCGAAAAGCGGATCAATTCGGCACTTTCTGGATTTAGTCTGCATAAATGACAGAACGGCAGATGAACGCGAAAAATGACTATTCTGTACATACTATATATATATACTGCGCGACAAAAGTTTTGCCGCACTGTAAAAATTTGAGTAAAAGACAGAAAAATTCAGTAGAAACATTCCAAAAAGTTCCAAAAATGTATTTAATACGCTGAAAAATGCATTTGATATACTGAAAATGTAGGCAAAATATTGTACCAACACAGCCTAAGCGGTAAGAGATACGAAACGTAAATTGTGTAAAATAATAAAAATAATTGATTATAGAGAACACATCTTAAAATACGAAAAAAATTATAAATAAGTCAAAGAACAATAAAAACTGTTTGATTCGTGAGGACGGGCGTTGTGCTGTTGTAGGAGGAATTTTCGACCCACAAATTGTGCAGATGGCACGACATTGGTCTGAAGAATGTTAGTAATGTAAAAATATGTGTTTACCGACGGTCCTTGATAAATGTAGAGTTCAGTTTTGGCTTCGTATTAAATTCCGCCCCCGCTATTTTAGCGCGTCAGACGAAATTTTGTTGACTATATAGTTCTCTTTTGCGTTACTAGACTCTCTGACGTCCGTCTAGTGCTTGCAAAGTAAAATGTGACTCGTTAGTAACAAATACATGGCTCCAGTCATTCACACTCCAATGCGTCTGATTACGACCAAAAGTTAAACGAGCAATCGTATGTTGTGTGGCTAATACCGCACCTGTTGCCGGCTTCAAACTATACAAACCATGCTGCCGTAATCGTCGTTACACTGTACGAGATGAAACTGGTGTGTTCGCAGCCCTTGTGAGTTAAGAGTTCTTCCTACAGCAGGATAGCGTCCGCGCTCACATTGCTAAAGCTACAAAAACATTTTTGCGGCAAGTTGGAATTCCTACAATGGATTGGCCAGCATGCAGTACGGGCCTCAATCTGACAGAGCTCTTGTGGTACACCTTCAGACGATGTATTTGAAGTCGTAGTCCACTACCAAATTCATTGTTGCAGCTGGATAATGACCTTTTAGAGTAGTGGAATTCAATTTCGCAGGACACTATTCGCACTCTTATTGAATCGATGCCAGCACGATGCGCTGCAGTAATTGAAGCTCGAGGCGTCAATACGAGATGTTAAATCAAACGGTTTTTATTGTTCTTTGATTTATTTATAATTTTTTTCGTATTTTAAGATGTGTTCTCTATAATCAATTATTTTTATTATTTTACATAATTTACGTTTCGTATCTCTTACCGCTTAGGCTGTGTTGGTATAATATTTTGCCTACATTTTCAGTATATCAAATGCATTTTTCAGCATATTAAATACATTTTTGGAACTTTTTGGAACGTTTCTACTGAATTTTTCTGTCTTTTACTCAAATTTTTACAGTGCGGCAAAACTTTTGTCGCGCAGTATATATATATAGTATGTACAGAATAGTCATTTTTCGCGTTCATCTGCCGTTCTGTCATTTATGCAGACTAAATCCAGAAAGTGCCGAATTGATCCGCTTTTCGCTAGTGGACAAATTGATTCTTAAAGAAAATTTTAGTAGATAATTTATAAGGTTTTGGTGTAATTTAACTGATCTATGAGGATTTTAGTCAAAGAAGTTGGAAAAAAAGAAGAGTAAAATACACCTAAAAATAAAAAAGTTAAAGCGTTTCCAATAATAAATATGAATTCTAAATAATAATAATAAAAAAAAAGATTAAATTTCTGACGTATGCAAGAAGAAACGTTTTTTATTAGTTTGGTAATAAATTTTATTAATTCCATACATTAATAATTCAAAATGTAAAATTTAAAACATTAAAATAATACAATTTGTAAGAAATAATGAAAATGATGACAGAAGATTAGTTTGTTTAGGAACCCCTTACGAAGAACAAGTAAATCCTTTCAGCATATTAACTACATTTTCGGAACTTTTTGGAACGTTTCTACTGCATTTTTCTGTCCTTTACTCGATTTTTTATAGTACGGCAAGACTTGTCGCGCAGTGTATATATATATTGTCATGAGCCTACAGTTCAGTAACGTAAATGAAATATTGATTTTGTGATTGGAATTCTGGTTTTACTATGCTGTGGGAAATGAGAAACATAGTTTAAATTTTATATTTTTATTTTATATCGATCAACACAGCATAGTATTTCGTATATATTTCTCTAGTAATGTTCGGACCGAGTAAAGTAAAGCAGCTGATTAAATGGTTCGAACGGTTGGGAAATTGGAATCTAATTCCGAAGCCGTACCAACACAAGTATAATAACGGAAAATTAACAAAGGCTAGACGCGGAGACACTGCCCGACTAAAGCGACGTAATTTTGCCAAAAATTACGCTTATGATAAATATGATGTGTCGGTGCGACTGGTCGGGCAGTACCGACAGCTGATTGACTACCCGGGTTTTCGCGACTCTTTCGGTCGTTCGATAATTAATCTGTTTTTAGTATCCGTTTTCCTCTGAAAGAATTACTGTTATCGAAGCGTTGCGTGGTCAGCGGGCCCGCAACAATTTTTAAATTAAATCGTTTGCGGAAGAATTTTATATATATATATATATTGTTAATAATTGCTGTTTGTTGTTGGTCATCTGTGAGTAGTTTTTTTTTCTGTGTTCGATAATATAATATTAAAATACTAGTCATCAAAAAAAAAATCAAGTGCTATAAATTTCATTAATATATACATACATGATCTTGTGAATAACTATATTTCATTTCGAACATTCAGTGGACACGGCGGACTGAGCCGCCGTGAGATAGCTAGATTTTAGCTCAAAAGGCTTCGTACTCATGAGCCATTAAGAGTGAGCACATGATAATATATAATCAAGCAATTTTAGTTTCTATATAGTATTTTATATAGACAGGGTACATATTTCAGTTAAAAATGTTGCGCCTATTGTAGTAAATTTTGCTTTTAATTTCCCGGTTTTAAAATAGAATTCCGATTAATCGAATAATAATTTATAGGAACTAAATGAAGCTAAGCAAATACATGCGAAATTGAAGAAATCTTTATCGGACAAAAGTACCGAATTGAATCACACGTCGAAAAGGGTTGAGCAGTACGAAACAGAAGTCAAGAAGCTACGATCGCGAATTGAAGAATTAAAACGAGAGTTAGTGCTTGCCGAAGACGAAATCGACTACAGTAATAATAATATCAGGTTTGTACATCTGTTTAAGAAATAATTAAGAAGTTCATAGGTTTCGTTAGTATGTAATTGAGTATGATTTGAACTGTATTTTATTTTAAGAACAATATTTAAATTAATAGATTTAGGCATTTTGTAGTAATTCAGTAATGTTTTTTAGGTATCAGAATAATGTGTTAGCTATTAATATTAATTTTTATTGGTATCGTAATTAAAATTTACCGAGTAAATGAAATATGTAAAGTATTATGAATTTGTGTCTATATGTGTAGTTTCTGTTAAATTTATATCAACTATTTTGTTACTGTTAAACTTTTACAGTAACTTTAACATCGTTATCGCAGTAGGATGAAGTTAAACATTTTGAGTCGCAAAATTCTTAGCTTGTTTATTTATTTTCATGTTTGTTGTTTTATTATACATCATCTGAAAAACTGAAAAATGGAGAAATTAAACTGTTAACGAGTATATTTCGTGCAAAAATACGATTATTTATAAGTTCAAAGAAACATTTCAAAATTCACATGTGGTGTTAAATGTCGTTCGTTAAAACTAGTTTTATTCTTAAAATCGTTGTTTTAAAATTATCTTTCTTTTGGATTAAATAAAGTCTGAACAGTTTTTTTGAAATTAATTAGTCAAGAACAACATGAAAAAGAACAGATTAAATCTCGTTAATTTAATGTAGGTAAAAAAAGATGGGTTGTTTTTTATTAATACGTAATAAACAGTGTATGAAATTAGAAATTACACGCTAAAATTATTTAAAATTGCTTACCTAGACTTATGTGTAGATACTAACTGTGTTTAATTACAAAATTATGAACACTTTATATTTAAAGAGGTCTATCTTTTCTGTTTAAATTTCGTTTTAATTTGTGACGTTTTTTATGAGTCTGCTGGCTACTGTGTGTTGTAGAAATAACTTACCTTCGTGGTTCGAAACAATTAGCATAATGTATGGTCTTTAGACTTTCTAAATTAGTTGCTGTATTATTTTTGAAAAATAACATATTTATTTATAAGATCAGCATTGTTGAATAATTAAAGATGGTACGAAGTAGTTTGATAAATTATTGCTCCTATCCATATCTCTTTAAATTGATTATTGATCTGCAGTTTTGCCGATTTGTAAATGATTATTTTAAAACGTATCGTGTAACAGTAAATGCATTAATTATTAGAATGTTCAAAATGAAAAGAAAGAAAAAATTTGAACGCATTTCTATTGGAGTGAAATAGAATTATTCTGATTAAATAAATCAATAGACATATACACGTTTATAAAATAATAATATATTAAAAATGAACACTGACGCGTTCCGAAGCTAGAAACGCGTCAGTGTTTAATTTTAATATATATTAATACCCGTATTTTATAAAAGTATATGTCTATTGATTTATTTAATAAGT
Source organism: Icerya purchasi (assembly GCA_039619475.1). Lineage (NCBI taxonomy): Eukaryota > Metazoa > Arthropoda > Insecta > Hemiptera > Monophlebidae > Icerya > Icerya purchasi. Next base: position 319,680,292 of record CM077115.1, read on the forward strand.
AATAGGATTATTCTGAACATAGCATTGATCAGTCTAAAATTATATTAGCAATTAGAATATTTCATTGAATATAAAACCAAAGTATTATCAGTGATATTTTTTCTATTTTGTTGTTTAAAAAGCACAGGAATGTAAATAAAAAAATAGTGAAAAGATACAAAAATTAGATTTTTCAATTTGAAAAAAAAAAGAAATCTACTGTATCGGTAGTTTTTAGAATTTAAAAAAGTATATAAATACTCTATTAACTGCAATAATAGTGTTCAGAGAAATTATTTAATATTTTCAATTGTTTTAAATGACTGATATCTATATTTTTAGTCCCAATTGTCTGTTTTTATTTTAAGTGTTAAATAATTTCGTTGCAGAATTAATAGCTCGAGCTTAAATGAATATTTTTATTAGATGATCACCGAATACTATCTCTGTATTTGTATAAAAAAAAAAAAAAAAAAAAAAAAAAAAAGCTTACAATATAAATAAAAAATTGTTATCGAACGAAATGGTAATTTGTTATATTTATTGACATGATTTTTTGCGTAAAAAATATGTTGTTGAAAAAAATGAACACCCCAATATTTCAAAAGTTAATTTATGGAACGTGATAGAAAAAAACCAAACAAATGTTGATAAATTACAATGTTGTACTATTTGTGAGGAAAAATTTGATTTCTTGAATTTAGTTGTTTATCAATAATTTTTATACGCAGTTTCGTTTCTTTTTTTTTTTTGTTTTGTATTATTTTGTTATTATATTTAAATTTATGTAATTATTTTTTTAATTCTTGGTTTTAATTAACTTTCTCGCAAATGTTTTTTTTATGGTGATCAAAAGGAAAAAAATCTGAACTGATATTTATTTACAGTTTGCATAAGAATTTTTATTGCAACTTTCACAACGCACTTCCGTAACTTTACTTTTAGAAGATGGTAATTTTACTGCCGAGTTTAATATAAATATTGTATATTTTAAGCGTTTTCATCAAATGTAGGATGAATTTTATTAATTAAATTTAAAACGACTTTTTTCATTTATAAAGGAGAACTTTCAAATATATAAAAACGGGTTTACTTTATTATTGTGATTATGTAAATTACGTACGATGAAATAAACTTCTAATGCAACTGTCAATACTAAAACAAAAAGCTTCGTACCTTCGTACCTTTTGGACAGATATAACATAGATATGTATATGTCGGATGGTGCGTAAAGAGTGATACGACTATGTATATCCTTTTTTTTTTTTAAAACATGAACTCAAACTGTTGATCACAAACTGAATAAAATGTTTACTATGGTAAAAATAAAAAAAAAGCAACACTTTTGTGTGAAGTACAAATTTTTTCAAACGGCCCCCAACCACAATACATATCCATGTCAAAAAGATTGAAAAGAATCAGTTTATTATTTAGTTGAAATTCTTACTGTTATCACGATCATTCTAAATTTGCCAGCTTTTTGTTACAAATTAGAAATTACTAGTTGTCAATTTTAAATTATTTTTGTTTTAACTTTTACACTTTTCAAATGTACAATTCTGTTTGATTTCCACGATCTTTTGAAAAATGTTCGATTTTAATATAATGCTAAAATCGCATCGGGAGGTCGGGATTAACCGATTGCTTATAATACAAAGGTTGGATTCAGTTCGCACACGCGCATCATAAATGTTATTCTTCTATTACTATTCATATTTATAAGTAGATAGAAATTGAATGAATTTTTTTATTACAATAATTTAATTGTTTAAAATCTAGAAAATTGCAGCGCACTAATGATGATTTACAAGAACAAATCGATAATCTGCAAGCACAGATTCAGCATTTAAATATTAGGTATGCATTTAAATTCGTTTAGAAGCCGTTATATTGTAATATTTAGAATTATTTGTAAAAATTTATGTTTTTCTAAATTTCATATTCTTATACATCGCTGTTGAGCTTATTACATGGAGAGGAAAACGCGAAGATTATTTGATATAAGTTGGCCTCAAAATTATAATTTAGAATTTCTTTGCTCGAATGTTCCGTAGTGACAGTTTTCTGTGCATCACCTAAAAACGGTCTGATAAAACGAAAACATAGGTCAAAAAGTAAAGAGAAGTAAGTTTTTGGCGATGTGTAATAGTGGGGATAGTGTAGTAGTCTGTTTTTTGTAGACGATTAAGGGTTAATGTGATTAAAATAAATACGTTATATTAATTTTATTGCTGATTATAATCGTAAAAATAAATTTATACGTCTGAGAAAATGTTATTCTGGATATGAAATATTGTATTTAATTTCGTCGGTGCATTTATAGAGTTTTGGGACATGTGTATTGGCGAATAATTATTTATGTTGCTAATGTAAGAAAAGTTTACTGTTTATGTGTACAGTGAGATTAATTTTATTTCATATTAAAAAAAAAAAATTAAAATTAAAATACTTTGTATTTTGTTGTTTTTTTTGGTTAGTTTGAACTGTATTTTTATTTTCGTTTTTTTCTATTTTTCTGATTTAAAAAATTATGCTTAGATGTTTAAATTAAAATTAATTTTTCCGATAATGCAAAGATTTTTTTCTTATTTTAGGATGAGAATGAGTTCGAATAATGCAGTTATTCAAATCGGAAAATCAATAGACGAATATAGCGGAGAAGATTCGTGAAATTCGTAAAGAGTAATACAATTCCTATCTCGAAGTGTAAACGCAGGTTTTATTATGAGTACGTTTAATTTTTTTATTTTCCTTTCTTTCTTCTCGTTTTTCTATTATCTAATTTAGAAAAATGCATTTACGTTTTTTTCAATTTTTGTACAATTCTTGTTGAATGTTTTATTATTTAATTTTTAATATGTTAATTTTTTATTACTACTTTTTTATATTTTTATATTAATATATTGTTTATACATCAATTACTGTTTTACTTTTTTAAATTTATAATAGTGTTCGTAATGAATTGAAGGAGTACACTTTTTATATGGTAAATAGTTCGTCCTCTTTTTTTATCACATTCGCCGCTAAACAACTTGCTGAAGTCTAAATTAAATTTTTATACGTTATTTTTTTATTTTATGTTAATTTTTTTTAAATGTTTCTATTTGGGGCGTAATTTTAATTGCATGCGTCTTTGGGCGTTTTTTTATTATTATTGATAATAAATTTATTAATTTATTGAATTTCTCGCAGAATTAAAATGAAAATTTAATTGATTTACACTGTTTGAAATAATTAATAAATAAAACATATTTTTAAATTAAGTATGTTAAAATTCGGAGCAAAAGTTCAGACTTTGTACTTGTTTACAAAAAAATAATTCCCGGGGATCTTAGTAAACCCGAACAAATGTTGCTAGAACTGTAAAATCAGGCATGTGGTAGCTCTTTCAACCTCGCTATTTCCGGTGTTCAGAAGAAACTTTTAATGTTACCCTTTCTTTCGTTCGGACTTTTTTTTTTTTTTGGAGATATTTATTTTGAAGCCGAAATTTTAATTCTAAAACATATTCTCTAATAGAATTAAATCGCTTGTAGAAACATGATAGTTTGAGGTGGAAATTGAAAGTTCCTAATGAATTGCATCTATCAGATTGTAACTGCTTTTTGTATTTATTTAGGTTTTGTAATTTCAAGAATTATTTGAAATTTAAAAAGGAGATAATTTTAAAAAAAAAATGAATCGTACTTTGGGGATACGTGGCTGACTCGTATTCACAATAACTGGAATCTTAAACTTTTTTTTTCTTTTTTTTTGCGCATCAATTTCACGCAGCGTAAGTGAAATTTTTGAAGTGTCGGCGGGATTCAAACCCGGTTCTATCTGAACGAAATACTATTGCCTAAGCAACTACGCCGCGGTAGAAATCTTTATACACTCTGTGTTCATTTTATCCATGTCTGGTGCGTTCTTTTACTGCCTACATTTTTTTATATCGTTTTTAGTAACTTAATAATCGGGCCCTTTCAGGATTCCTTTTTTACCTTTTCAATATTAACTGACTCGGCTGTAATTTCCTGAAAAGTTCCCGAACTAATTTTCTACACTCGATACAAGTAGCGCCTTTTCTCGTTCTAGCAAAGAAGTACATAGTACGAATCCTAAAAAGTGTGTATACAAAGTTCCAGCACTGCCAGTCTCTTCGTCCTCCAGTAGTACGCGGTTACACATTGTGTGTTCATAATTCCTTGTGCAAGTTCGCGATATGGAACAACGAAGTGCGATTAGGTTCTGTGTTAAACTTGGTAAATCTTTCGTAGAAACTTTTTCGATGATTCAAAAAGCAATCGGTGATGAAGCTCTATCACCTACAAGAACCACACCAAGCGACAATCTTCGGCGTGGTTAAGCCGGAAAGTTCAAAGACCCACGAAAGTTCGGCAGCGAAAGTCCAAAGTAAAGACAATGCTCATCGCATTCTTCGACTCGAAGGGCCTTATTCGTTATGAATTGGTTCTAATCGAGAAAATTGTGAATGCGAAATTTTATCTCGAGGTAATGAAGCGTTTGATGTGTCGAATCGGTCGAATCCGGGCCGAGTATCACGATCCGGGCAGTTGGACCCTGTTGCAACACTTTGGACGCTTTGCTACGCCGAAAATCATATCACTGTCTTGTCGCACTCGTCCTATTCAACTAATTTGGCTCCGGCAAACTATTTTCTGTTTCAAAAATCCAAATGAGGATGAAGAGCAACTTTTACAACGATATTCCGGCGATTCAGCAAGCTTGCACCGAACAGCTTAAGATGATTCCACAAAAAAAACGATTTTTCTAGAGCCTTTGAGCAACTGTACGAGCGGTGCAACGAATGTATATATAGAGAAGGATTGTATGTAGAGGACTGATGCCAATAAATTCGTTTATCTTGTACGATGTGTTTTTATTTAAATTAGTTCGGGAACTTTTCAGACATATGTGTAATAGTCTGTCGTGTATGTTTTAAGTTATGCATATTCAAGAAAGTACATAACTCTCACTTTACACATAGTTTTAACCAGATTAGATAATTTTCCAAGAAAGATAAAAATTTTAAATAACAGTGATTTTTATTTTCGCGTAGCTTTGAAATATAACACATTTCAAGTGAAACATTGAAAATTACGTAATTAATATTTAACCCGCAAGAGTTTCTTTCTTATGTATTTGTTTATCATTCTGCTATGCCAATAATTAAATATTTCAATTTTTGTTCACGTTATAATTTCTATTGTGATATCGAACTTCTTTTTTTTTTTTTCATGGAATCTTTTATTAATTATGGTCATAAATGTTTTTTTAATAAATTGTTTTAAAATGTAGTAGAAGGTGACTAATATTTATTTATAAGATAATTTTAGTTATATAAAAAAGAGCCTACCATTTGTAATAATTTCTCTTGGCAATAAGTTGTTTATCTTCTCTCCCCTAAAATTATATGTAATTTGTAAAGAAATTAAAATTTTAGTATTTGCTTTTTTTAAAATATTGCCAGTTTTAATTGGTAGGCTATAAAACTAAACGAGATTGTTCGATAATTTTGTAATATTAAAGCTTTAATTGAATATTTTGGTTAATTTGTCACCTGTATATTATGTTAAATGCGCATTAATGCAATGCGCATGTTTAACTGTATCATTTTAGACATTTGGTTTTTAAATTGCATTATTTGTTGAAAGCATGCGTGTCGAATTCTTAATCTAGAATGTAGTGTTCGTGGAACACAATATCAATTGATTTGTTTCAAAGGGATCCCGAAAAATGCACATAATGAATATAAAAAGTATCACATAAAAATCGTAGACATGTTACTGTAATTTTTCGGATATCGTTTGTAAATACACATCATCCGAGAATCAACTAATAAAAATTACTGAATTTTGTTCCTTCGTAGCTCATATGATTTAATGTGTTATATATTTCACTCATTCGTATCTTTAATATGATATTCATAGTTTAAAGTTATTGTCTGATTTTAAATAGATATTTTTATTTTAAAGTTAAATGTAAATTTTCAATACCTAGAATGTTATTGATGTTTAAAAATATTTATTGTCGTTTAAAGTAAGGCGTAAGTATTGTTCAGTTATTTTATCTACGTATTTTAGTAGAAAATATTTTTTTGGTAGAGATTATTGTTTATAGTGATACGGTGTATTTATGTAAATTCTGCAATACTTTCAAGTTAATTGCGTTTTGAATGTATTCGTTGGAGAGGCGTATGATAGGGTGCATGCGATTTGATGCAAGGTTAGTTCGGTACCGGTCTATTTCAAAGCATTCAATATATAATCTTTTCGCAAATAATTTTTAAAAAGTAATATTTTTGTGTTCTGTCTTACAGTTCACCCAGAATATGTTTTCAAAGGAATAATATTCTACCAAATACAATTCCATAATCTTAATTATTGCATTAAATTTCGTTAAATTATATGATTTTACTTTTTAAAGTGGAAAACTTTTATTTACTCTATTGTTAATTTATATATTTGTATAAAATTGTCTAGTTAATTTGACTGAATTACGTTTTTCTTGTTTATTAAATCTATTGATTTACTCAACTGAAGTTATAAATATTGATGTTTGTCACACAGTAACTTTAAGTAAAAGTGAAAATGGTTCCTTTTTTTTGAAAGGAAACAGAATGAATGTTATTTAATAAATGTTTTATTCTGGTGTATTGATAAAACCTGTCTTCCAACTAATTAAGATACTCATTACGTTTCTGTGATAAAAAAATGAGTGCTTTTATTAAAATTAGCTTAATTTAATTTGATAGCAAACGGATAAAAACAATTGTGAATTTCTATTTATATATGTTTAAAAATCGAGTATATTTGCGCAGATTGTTTGGAACTTATTTTTTGATCGCTACTAAACGTTTGTGTTAATTAGATTTCGTGTTTACTTATTGCGGGTATTATTGGTCTTTTTCTAAGTATGCAGTCCAGTCTGCGGGATCTTGTTAAATTAGAAGTTATTTACCGGTTTTTATTCTGAAATAAAAGTTAATTAAATTGGCTTTTAAGATTTTGAAGTAATATTTGGAATATCCGGTAAATTATTTAATTAGTTATACTCATTCATTCATTATCTCCTCAACCATTCGGTTGGTGGGAAACCTATTAGTACATTTTTTTTTTTTTTTTTTTAGCTATACAGATATAGGTTGTCTACTACGCAATTCTTATATGCAACGCGGGTATACACACGCAAGACTACATTCAGAACTGATTGTAGCCGCTTGTTATCGCGCTACAAGTGTAGTGCCGTGTGTGTCTGCTGTGTACTGACCTAGCACGCATATGATGGTATATGTGGTGGTTTGCCATTGTCTTCCAGGTGATTATTAGCGAGTATTTAATTTAATTCTTTGTAATAAGTTCTGTCGTCGCTCGGGATTGAACCCGTGACTTCCTTAACGGAAGTCGAGCGCTCTAACAACTAGGCTATCGCGACGACTATACTATATGTGTAAAAATATTTGTCTAACTTTTGGATACATTATTCGAAAAATTCGAATTGATTTAGAGCATGATGCTCGATAAATGGTTTAGCAACAAATTTTTTGCAATCTTAAAATTTGTTCAACCTAAGAGAACGTTATATTTTTATTGTGAATCGTAATTATGCTACTAGATTACTCAGTACAAAGAACAGTATAATCGTCCTTGGAAATATTTATTATATTAAGATTACACAAAATAATAGAAATCATAATTGGAATAAATTTCTAACCTAACATTTTTTGATTTTATATCGGATTAAAAATTTGACTTTATTTCTGTTTTAAAATAGTGAATATATAATAATACGAAAAAATCGTGTTTGTTTAAAACATAATTATAGAAAATTATGATTTGGCCATTTTAGTGCTTAATTTTTAACCGAATATTTCTGAGAACGTTCGCTGTAATATTTAATTTTTTCATCCCACGCACACACGTCGGGAGACTTGTGAACACACGGAAATATACAACGAAAAAATAGTGACTGGTTTTAGCATTCGTCATGTGTAAAGTTTTGAATATATGTATTTACTAAAGTCTTTATTGAAATTCAGCCTTTTTTTATTTTTAGATGGTGACGAAAAGTAACATTAAACAAATTGCTTAAATTCTGTGTTTTTTGTAACAGCGAAATAAAAAAATAGCAGTTAATTGTTTTCCAAACAATGAATATGATTATTTCAAATTTATTTTAGTGCATGTTTTTAGTTGATTTGTTGTTCGTATTACAAGAACGTTGGTAATTATACCGTTTTTTTTTTAAAATTAATTTTGAATTCTTATAAATTAGTTTAAAAGAAATAATCTTTCCTGCCACCTTGATTATCTTCGTACAGCCCATGAAGAAATAAACTTACATTTGCGAGAGAACTTTGAAACTTATCTCCGGTAATTTTTCAAAAGTAAAAATGTTAAAATAATTTTCGTACCTATTATAAAAATTTTTATCGATTTACGAATCTCCTTCGTTTTTTGACCATTGAACACAAAAAATATTCTTTTAACGGTTTAAAATTAAATTATCTATCTTGCCGATTGAACCGTTTGACCTGCAGTAAAAGTGAAGACGTTACTTCTAGTGTAAAATTGAAATATTTGATTTGGTTGTTTAAACTTTTGATGGAAAAGAACTGACGAATTACAAGTTGTCTTTTTCTGTTTCGCCGCATTGTTCATTGTGACAGGGTAAAAATGTTTTTTTCTATGTTAAAAAATAATATTCGTAACTATCGGAAAGTATAACTTTCGTTCGCCGCTGATCGCATCGGCGCTTAATACTGAAATATGTTACAGAAGTGAATTTACATTAAACTTAATTTTCGTTTTATCTAGAAACATTGACTATCTCTATTTTTGTACGTAGATTTATCGAAGAATATTTATTAAATTTATTTTAGTAGTTTTGTTTGTGCAAAATAAAACGATGAACGGAAATCTTTAGATTACAAAGATTTTTGAATGTAATTTTCTTTCTATAAATTACGAAAGTTGCCTATAAGTTACATATATGAAAACTATCTTTTGCTTTTAATTTGTTTATTAATACATTGGCCGTAAATTAAACAAAGTAGATGAAATATTGATATTAACATGGTGTTCCATCTGCTGTAGTTGGAGCATTAGGCGTACATATTTTCGTACGGCCGTTTTTGCCTTCTATTACGTTACACGAGAATGTGAAATATCCGCAGGTAGACGATTTCGTGTAGTAAGTGTGCGAGTACTTTTTGTCGCCGTTGTTTAGTTCACCTGTTTCGCTTTTAGTTACCGTAACATACGCGTCGTACGGATTTCTGTTTGATGATTGTGTACCGTGCATTTTGCGATGTTGATCGGTTGGAACGAAATACAAATCTTTCGATTTATCTGTTACGAAGAGTTTTCCGGAACCGCCCGGTTTCATGATTATGGTCTGCGCTTGAGCTTGGCTACCTGGATAGGCGTTTGCTTCCGTTTTGTCACCAGCCACTGAGGTAATTCTGCCCCTAAAACCGCGTGGAACTGTGTAGCTATTAGTACTGGGTATTACCTGACCGGGTTGAAATATATCACCTTCTTTTAGGCTATTGGTCGAGTCACGGGTTACATGAACATCATGATTTCTAGTTCGAATGAAAGTGTTTTGGGTTTGCGTCATCGGCGTTTTGTTTTCGATTTTATTTTTGCTTTTTGCAATTGGATAAAGAGAAAAATCGGCACTTTTCTTTTTATTTTTATTTTGATATTCTTTTTTTTCATAGTAATCGTCGTCGTTATCACTATCGGTGGTTCCTTCTGTATCATCTTCTTTGCTTAAATCTCTTGGTTCGGTTGGCACACGATCATTGTCAGCTTCTGACTTTATCGTTGTTGTGTCTATTAGTGAATAGCGGGATGGTGATGAGGAAGTCGCGTTAATATTACTTTCATATGCTTTAACCGTTGAAGTGGAATTCGTGAGTGTAAATAAACTATTATTTGTGGATAAATTGTCGTTATAATTGTTATTATTGTTAGGAACGTATTTATCACTTAAATTTTTAGTATTTCTTTGATCGTTAAGTATTTTTTTCAAAGTTATTCCTTGAGGAAGAGAAAAGTTTGAAGTATTCAAAGAAGGTCGTGTAATATTTTGGATACTTCTTCCAGCAGCTGATTGGGCTGCTCCGCTGTATGATACGCCATATTGGAAAGTACCCCGTAATTGTGTTTCCGACTGTCCGGATAAACTATCGCTTTGGGCGGAAGCAGTTCCGCCACCATCGAAAAATGATTGTTGATCCTTTTTACTGTCATCGTAAGGAAGAAATCCGATCTGTGCTTGACTCGATGTGCTACCAGGTCCGGAAGATTGTGCGTCGGCTATTCCTCCCGTAAGTCCAGCTTGTATTTGAGAGTTCATAGTATAATTAATTCCGTTTCCTTGCGATTCAGCGGAAGTCGTTCCAGTATCGTAGTTGTATCGAATTTGCGACTGTGAATTACTTTTGCCAGCTCTACCTTGAGAAGAACTTATTGCTCCCGAACTGTTTCCAAAAATTTGACTTTCTACGCTTTTTTCATTATCGCTAGTTTGTGCTTGAGCAGAAAATGAACCTGTGTATGTTCCTGAAACTTGAGATTGTGCTTTCCCATTCTTCGTTTTTCCCTGAGATGAAGCTGTTGCTTTAGTATCGTTTCCGTGTATGTTTATACTGCTCATTGACTGCGCATCTCCGGATTCTGAATCGACTAGTGTAAGTAATGTACCTTGCGATGTATCAACACCACTAGTTCCTCCTGTTATAGGACTTGGAGAAATAACAGTACTGGGGAAGTAATGTGACGAGTATTTACCCGTTCCCTGGCCTGCTTCTGGAGAATAAAGCGTTGAATATTCATCTCCAGTTTTGCTGCCAACTCCAGCTATAGGACCTTGAGGACTACTTGTATCGCCGCTGCCGCCTCCGAATATAGGGACTTTAAAATTGTTAGCATTAGTTTGTGGGGAATATTGTAATCGGTTTTCATCTGTAGTTCTGGTACTAGCTCCAAATGAAGGAACTTGAAAGCTATTTGTACTAATTACTGGAGAATGTTGTGACGGGTATCCATCTGTGGTTCTACTGTTGCCTCCGGGTAAAGGAATTTGAGAACCGCTTGCACTGATTCCTGGAGAATATGGTAATGAGTGTCCATCTGTGGTTCTGGCACCTATTTGGAATGTTGGAGGAATCTGAGAGCCACTCGTACTGATTCCTGGAGGAGAATATTGCAATGGGTATCCATCCGCAGTTTTGGCACCCGTTTCAAGTGCAGGGACCTGAGAGCTACTTGTACTGATTCCTGGAGAATATGGTAATGAGTGTCCATCTGCGGTTCTGGCACCTATTTGGAATGTTGGAGGAATCTGAGAGCCACTCGTACTGATTCCTGGAGAATATTGTAATGGGTATCCATCTGCTGTTTTGGCACCAGTTCCAAACTGAGGAACCTGAGAACTAATTGTACTAACTGCTGGAGAATATTGCGGTGAGTATCCATTTACAGTTTTGCTACTGGTTTTAGTTATTTCTGGAGAATTTTGTAACTGGTATTCATATGTTGCTCTACTACCGGCTCCGGGTGTAGGAACTTGAGGATTACTTGCGCTAATTCCTGAGGAATATTTCGGATAGTATTCATCTGTAGTTTTACTTCTAGCTTCGTTTATTCCGGGTGAATACTGTGTCGTCGGGTATTTGTCTACAGTTCTGCTTTCAGTTTCATATGTTGGAGTTTGAGAACTGCTTACACCGCTTGTCGGAAATGTTGCACTACTTCCTTTAGTTCTACTAGTACCAGCTTGGGGTATCGGAATTTGAGAGTTACTTTCACCTTCCGTGGAAAATGAAGTACTAGCTCCCGGATATATGCTCGTGCTTCTGCCTGTTTCGCCTGTTAAAACGTAAGAGCTACCGGAACCAGTATTTGGAAATGTTGAATATTGCGGCGCGAACTGTCTTGTTTGATCGATGTAGGTTTGTTGTGTATGATGCTGTTGCGGCTGTGTCTGATCGAAATGTGCTTTTAACGGTTGTGTAGGATATCCTGTTCCCGGATAATCTTGATTATCAAAAAATGGCATTTTTATACCCGACGTTGACGGATAATTTCCTGTTTGTAATCGATCAGTGGGATAATTGGCATAGTGTAGACTCGGCTGATGATATATTTGTCTGTAACCATTAACTGCGTTTTGAGGGTGGTTTTCAGAATAATACGGCCGATTAGCTGATTGAATTGGTTGTTGCTGTGGATAGTTTGTATATATTTGTTGCTGTCCTGTAAACTGACTGTAAGGGGGAACCATTCCTCTATCATGTGCCAGTTGAATTGGCGACAACGAGTGACTACTAGTAAACTGATTGGGGTTTGTTTGTTGAGTTCCTGGTTGAATGATAGTTTGACTACTTTCTAGTTGCGGTAGTTTAACTGGTGTTTGTGTTCCTGCTGCGTCGCTGATGCTAGATGGTCTTGACGGAGCGCTCGAAATTATTTCCATGCCCTCAGCGGGGTATTTGTAAGATGTTGTTGGTTGGGGAAGTAGAACTTGAGATTGTACACCAGCCGGCGGATATAATAACGGGGGTATTTTCGACGGGTTCACTTTTACCATAGGTATTTGTCCACCAGTAGGTGATGCGAATGGTGATAGTACCGGAGTTGTTCCTGTTAAAATGCGTGGTTGACTTGGAAGCGGTAATGGAGATTGCAATGTTTTTTTTGTGTCCGTTTTTGCTTGATCTGCGCTGCTGCTGGGCTGCGTAATACTAAGCAGTGGTTGTACGTATTTTTGTCCTTCTTCGGTAGTTACTGTTCTTCCACTTGAAGGAGGTGAATAATATGAACTCTCTGGTTGGTAAATTGGAATAAATGATTGTTTTCCTTTTAATTGGTCAGTGCGTACACTGTCAGGAATACTTTCTTGCTGATTCGATGGAAATAATTGCCCTTCAGTTTTTGAGTAATAGGGCGGATTAACTGCATAACTTCGATTGTCTTCTATAGTACTAGTACTTGGTTGTATGGATGAGGTAATAGTTGGATACCGATCACGAGAATCTATACTTTGAGCATCATATGTGACAGTTCGAAAAGGTTTTTGTTCGTCAATAGGATGGCCAACTGCGCCGCTCGGTAATTGTGTTTGTACTCCTAATTGTTTTTCAGTTGTATTTGAAGATGTCTGAATTTCAGGATTATGAATAAAACTACCGGTAATTGTACTCTGAGGAATTTGTTGAAAACCAGCATCAGCATTGGGCACTTTTGTTTCCACATGTTCTGTCTGCATGGGGACGTTGATTTTATCTAAAGATTTAGTTACAGTTAATTGTTGCCAAGGTCCTGAAATGTTAAATGGCACAACGGTTTTTGTTGAAATGCATTCTTCGCAGTTGTAATTTCCCGACTGACTTTGCGCTTGACCCATTCCAATTGTACCGCCTGAAGTGTTTAATTATCGTGTTAAATTGGTTGATATAATATAGATAAATAAATATTATTTCGTACTTGCAGTTTAACCGATACTATTTCTATTATTATTTTAAAAGTGAATTTGTAATGTATGTTTAATTTTATTTCTTTTTTATTATGTAACTTTTGTGTTGGATGGTTAATGTAATGCGTAGAGTGAAATTTTGATGTATACTCAGTTTACTTACTGACTCTAGCCTGCGATCTGTCCGGTTCAGCGAAAGCTTCCGCCACACCCCCGGCCTTTTCGTTTCCACCATCTAAAGATATAAACTGTGTCTGAGCTTGACCCCTGTACGGAACAGAACGTTTGCTACCGCTGTTTGATGTTTCTCTTCTTATTCGTTTTAATTCTTTCCTAGTGAAATTGGAATCGATTTTTCGGCGGTTTGGTGGTCTTTCTTCTAATAGCAATATCGTATACTCTTTGCAAAATTCAATAACGTCTTGACCAATTTCTGGGTAAAGCTAAACAAATTGCAGATACTGGTTAAAACTGATTCATTGCTGTTTATTTATTTTGTAAATACGTCGATGTTAAAAGGAAATTAATAATTATCTGTAGGCATTTTACTTAAGTTTAGATTTATTTAAAAATGACGTTGAATTTTATGATTTGAATCTGCCTATTGAGTGTTGTTCATTTGTTTTTCCTTAGCCATCACCATATTCTCAAATGACTATCGCTGAGGAATTGCAAAGAGCAGATTTTTAAATGTTCAGTTGCTAAAAGAAATTATTAATAAAGTTGCAACTGTGCTTATTTATATTATTCACAAATTATGAATCGTCTAGAAATTATCAGAGTCATTTGTGGATATTTTCCTTATGGAGGATTATATCTAATTAATCGTATAATTTAGAAAACACACCGAATTATAAAAACCTGAAAGAAGAATTAAGATTTTTCAGTAAATCCTAATCTTAAATTTCAATCGCAAAGACAAAACAGCGTGGAAGAATTTTGATATATATTGCTAAATTTACAGCTAAAAGGTAAAAAAAAAAAAAAAAAGCTTACCTTACTCCATTTATCACAACTTCCTTGTTCAAATACGAATTTAGTTCCCTTTTAACATTAAAAATAAAACTTAAAAATTGTTCAAATTTACAGACTGATCTGCGAATGACGATTAGTGGAAAAATTCACAGATTCATCCAATGAAGGCAAGAATAAAAAAAAAGTCATTAAATAATATGTTTAAGTTAGAAATATAGTGAATATTATTTTAGCACATCTCACTGATTGCATCAAAATGCAAGAACCGTATTGTCGAAACTGTAAAAGTGTTCATTGCACCTATAATCTCGTTTATACCCTGAATGGGCTAGGTATAAAGAAACGTTTAGTTTCAATGACTTTTCATATTTCGATCGTGTCTCAACGCCTATTATTTCTTCTAGCTTCCCTGAATCCTCACTTCCTTCCATTCTTTCTTTTCTTAAATTACTTCTTCATCCAAAATCATCTATCTTCCTCAAATATTCTAACCCTGAAGCACATTACAGACGTGCTACACTCAATTCTCTGCTCATCTCATTAATTATATTTCGCATCCCTCTAATGGATGGGCTTTGAATAAAACTTCCTTCTCTTCCAGTAATTCTATCATAATACCCCTGCTTCCAATGTCGAAACTCTTTCACCACAGTAACTCCTAATTCTCCTTTGGTTACTCTTCCAACAGTTACTCAAATTTCCGCTGCTATTATGGAGCTGTTTGCTCCAACAACATTGCATCTTCTTCCATTACTGAATCTCTTTTTTTCTTTTTAAGCATGATCGTAGCAATTAACAGCATAATAATTAAATGCACTGTTGTTGGAGTGGCCAACACCGCTACCTGGCACAGATATATTCGTTATAATCCGTTTATTCATAAATATACTTATATAGAAATGTTCCGTTTATTTTTTTGATTAAGATACATGAATACTGTGCTACACTTAATGTTTCTATGTTCTACACACACAATGGTATGGTTGCTACGAGTTATAGAAATATATCAGTTTGGGTTATTATATAACGCAATAGCAATGGACATTATAATACACTTATAGTGTTTCTAAAATTCTTTTATTTTACCACTCACTCATCCATTGTCTATCCTATATCTATGACCAAATGTGCTCTTGTCGGGTGATTTTCGCCACCAAGTCCTGGATTCAAATTTATTTTAAAAGTATTAATGACCCTTTTCCTCTACTTTGTGGCCGTTCTCTCAGCGTATGAGCCCGATTTCTTTTTTTTTTTTTTTTTTTTTTTTTACCATACCACCCCTATAAAAATTTTCATCTTTTTACCCACCTGACTCTATTTTAGTTATATCATCTGACATATACTCTTTTCACTTTCTTCCCGCATTGCGTCTATTCTCTTATAATCTATTATGTTTGCTACATTCAGTTTCCTGCAATGGAATTGTCATACTTAATAACCAATAAAAATTCGTTAGAGGATCAATCGAATATCCATAACTAGTTAAACCCGACTACGCTTCGCTGTGTCTCAGTTTAATATTAATTATTGGGGAAGTAAATAAAAGTATTCCAGTAAACATCGATTCCCTGAGAAAACACATTATTCATTTTAATACCATACTTTGCGTTTCCATGACTATGCTGTGGAATGAAAGGAAAGAAAGAAAAAATGTATTTCACTGAAAATCGTTTTTTATTGTGAAGCTAATGAATGTACTACATTTTTTATATGTCTGTTTTCAGCATAAACATATAGATCAGATGGTTTACCTACTCTGGAGCATACGATGTATAATTGTCCATGAGAGAAGCATTCGTTTTCTAAATTCAAACCGCACACTTGCAAAGATTGTCATTTGAAAAATGGCTAGAGTATTTAAATATCCATCCTCCGAATGTCTTTCCACCTAAAACACCCTATCGGTAGCCTATTAGCTTTTATTGATTTCGTCACTCCGGCGTATGTTTCTAATGATAATGCATTGTACCCTTTACCGTTTCTAGAGAAGTCTCCTCCTCACTATCTTACTTCCGATTTCACTACGAATGAATTAAAATCTATTCTTCAAAAATCGTGCAGCTCCACTCCGCGTGATGGAATTACTTTTTTCATTCTTAAAAATCTGTCTAATCCATCTCCCCGCAATCTGTTTAACAGTTTAAATTCTTTTCTTTCCAGCGGTGTTGCTCCTCCTGTCTGAAACTATTTCATTGTTATCCTTATCCCTAAAAAGAACTCCACGCCCTTCATCCTATCTAGCCTCGTGTCTCAGGAAATTGCTTGAAGGTATGCTGAACAGCACTTTGTTTGCTAGCTTGAGTACAACAATATTTTCTCTTCCAATAGGTTTGATATTCGTCCAGGTTTAGGTCCTGCTGATTGTGCTAGTCTTTTTGTGACGTATGGATACAAATCTATCATCACTAAACTATTCACTTCGGCTGCATTGATTGCTGCTTCCAATGTTTTCGATAATGTTCACCTTCCTACTCTTAGAAATAGAATTATAGCACTCAGTATTCCCATGTAATTCACTTCCATTTTTTGATTAATCTTATGTTGTATCGTTTCTACACTGCTCCTTCCTACAAAGAATGTATTTCGCGGTCTTCCTCAAGGTTCCTGCTTAAGTCTTACTTTCTTTAATGCCTATACTACTTCTATTTCATCTCTTTCTATGATCTTCTGTATTCTTTGCTGATAACATATTACTTTTCTCTTCCTGTGATATTGTGGCCGCATATTAAGCGGTTAACCGCTCCCTTGTTATGCCGGAGCACATTCTTTCCGCATTACATCTCTTTGCCTCTCTTGCAAAATTCTCCTGTTCTGTTTTCTCTTTCGGCCTTATAGTCCAACTTTAGTGCAATTATCTTTAAATGCTACTCTTGTTCCGCATCTAGAATGCTTCTGCTATCTCGATGTGCTCCTGAATAGTCGTCTGTTCTCCTTCGAACATGTTAATTTCTTTCCTGCTCTGCTCTTAACGAACTAAACTAATTGAAAGCCCTTTATCGTACTAGATGGCGAGGGGATCCATTTATCCTTATTTCCTCGTACAAATTCGTAATCCATTCCAAATTTGAGTATTGCTCCTTCGTCTACGGTTTTATTTCTAAATCATTTCTTTCTAAACAAGACAGGATACCGAAATCATGTGTTCGAGTCCGTCTCAATGCTCTTAAATCTTCCTCAATCCTAACAATTCTTGTTGAATCAAACACGCCTCCTTTGTCCATTCGTAAATCATAAATTGCTATCCTAGCTCAAACCTCTTTGATTTTAACTTTTTCTCGATAAACATAATCTATACTAGTAACCTCTCTTATTGTTTCTTTCTTCAACGTTGCCGATTTTTCTCATTTCTTAAATTTATTCTATCTATCTTTGTCCTCCAATTCCCTACTCCGATCGGTAGTTTTATGTACGAATTCTCGACCAAAATTATTTCTCTATTTTCAACTCTCAAGTCCATTTTTGCCCATGATTCTCGGGATTCTAATAAAGTGGGAGTTTCTTTCATTCTCCCTCACATATCAACTTCTCTGAATCGTTTCTTCTTCCTTCTTTTTTCACTCGTTTTATTGCCGAAATTGTGGCTACCCTACACTCTATTATTTATATCTCCTCCCACTGCTCCGTTGGCAATTATTTAATTGCTTCTGATTCCATAAAAGTGCTCTTCAAGTTATTTGTTCTTCCTTTCTTACTCACTCTTGCGACTTTTTCATACTTCGTATATGCTCACTTAGCTATAACCTTTTCTCGCTTCATTTATTGATTTGCTTTGAGTCTCTGGTAACGTGGTGATAGAGGGTAACAAATTGGCGGATTCTCTGGCTCACTGTTCTGCATCTTCCTGCCTATTTTTTACTAAAATTTCTGCCTCTAATACGCTATCCTCATGTTAAAAATTCCATTCCAAATTTTAGTCGGATATTTACGTCCCATCATTTTCCCTGTATTCTTTCTACCTGTCCGTTTTCCATCTGATCCCTGGTTTTATAACTTTCCATTTCTCATCGCTTTGTTGTTATCTACATTATTCGCTTTGTTGTCATCTACATTATTCGCTTTGTTGCTTTCCTCTTATTTTCGTCTTTGATTAACACCTTTCCCAAGTTGTCCTCTTCATCTAAGTGATGAAGCCTCCTGTGATTTTAATCATGTATTTTTGAGTGTTCATCCTTATATACCGGACGTTCTATTTTGTATTTCTACTTGCTATCACTCGGACTGCCTACTCTGTATTGTGTTTCGTACATCCTGTCTTTGCCTGTTCCTTATATGTTTCTAGGTTTATACTATTGGTCTCTGACGGGATCTCTATCTAACAAAAAAGCTAAAAAAAAAAAAATTATCCTAAGACAATCCAATTTTTACAATGAAAAACACTAATTATTAGTACTATTTTAGGGCGTGCATAAGTTCATTAATAAATTTTTATGGGGCAAAATATGAAAAAAAGTGTTGCGAAAATCTTGTTTATGCGCTATGATCCGTTAAATTCAACTTAAATTTATATGGCGAGTTTACAATGAGTGGGGTTGCAGATTGTAGAAACCGTCGTACTTTATTTTTTTCAAAAAATTAATTGCTTGTATGTTTTGTATATAATGTCAAACATGTTCTTAAAACATGATTTGTATATATTAATTTTATTTTGTACCTCTCAGCGTTGGCGAAAAATGATCATTTGTTTTGCTCTATGTATAACAAATTGAAAGACGTAGTATTATTAAAAGCAGCTAATAAGATTTATAAGTTTGTTGAATATGTTGCGTATTTTTGACTTCAACATGTTCGACAAACTTATGTATTTCGTTATTCACTTAATTTTAATGATTTAATCGCGTTTTTAATACGTTTTATTTTATCGTCGAACGTCCAGTGATTAACAGATTAAGATTATATTCGTATTCGTTGACCAGTATGACATCTTTTTTGCATGTTTATTTCCTTTTTTTGCTGGGTAAATTATTGTTTTGAAATAACAATTTAGGTAAATGTTTTAAATGTTGACTCCCTAAAGAAATTTCATTCATAAGCAAAAATATTTATTCTTACTTACTTTATGCGATGAATCTATTTTCGCACCAACAAACAGAGTACGTGAGTATTTTGATTCCTTTAAACTTTGATTGGCTATTAAAACGTCATCTATGTAACACTCCTTCTTATTTGTGTTCCGGTAGATTACATATTTCTAGAATAAATCAAAAATAATAATTATTTAATGAAAAAAATATTTTTCTAATTACGATGTGATTGAAACTATGTAAAGTTGTATTAATGCTGACGTGAAATATGTAAGTAATCCGGACGCTGTAATAGTTAAATTTTTTTCCATTAAGTTATTTACATATGGTGAACTAAAAGAAAAATATTTTAGGGCGTTTATTTCGAACTATTAGAACACTTCTTTATACCTAGTTTGTCAGTTAAGTTTTGACTTTATAATAGTAATTAGACTCGTTCGTTCGTTCGTATGAAGCTAGAAAATAAACCTAAATATCTATCGAGAGTCCAGATATCCACTGGAGCGCGCTATTCGTGATGTTATGCACATCATGTCTATTAATTATATTATTATTTGAAGAAAAGATCTTACAATTATATATATGATCTAAGGTTTGAAGCTCTCCACATTCGCACTTGGGGCTTGCAACCATTTTCCATTTATTCAATGTGTAGGCGCATCTACCTTGTCCCGTACGAAATCTATTTATTCTACACCATTCCTTAGACTAACGCCAGTTATGTAGCTGCATACGTCGAAAAGTACAATTTATATTTTGTTTTAAATCGGACATAGCTAAGTGGCCACAATATCACAGGAAGAGAAAAGTAATATGTTATCAGCAAAGAATAAGATCATAGAAAGAGATGAAATAGAAGTAGTATAGGCATTAAAGAAAGTAAGACTTAAGCAGGAACCTTGAGGAAGACCGCGAAATACATTCTTTGTAGGAAGGAGCAGTGTAGAAACGATACAACATAAGATTAATCAAAAAATGGAAGTGAATTACATGGGAATACTGAGTGCTATAATTCTATTTCTAAGAGTAGGAAGGTGAACATTATCGAAAACATTGGAAGCAGCAATCAATGCAGCCGAAGTGAATAGTTTAGTGATGATAGATTTGTATCCATACGTCACAAAAAGACTAGCACAATCAGCAGGACCTAAACCTGGACGAATATCAAACCTATTGGAAGAGAAAATATTGTTGTACTCAAGCTAGCAAACAAAGTGCTGTTCAGCATACCTTCAAGCAATTTCCTGAGACACGAGGCTAGATAGGATGAAGGGCGTGGAGTTCTTTTTAGGGATAAGGATAACAATGAAATAGTTTCAGACAGGAGGAGCAACACCGCTGGAAAGAAAAGAATTTAAACTGTTAAACAGATTGCGGGGAGATGGATTAGACAGATTTTTAAGAATGAAAAAAGTAATTCCATCACGCGGAGTGGAGCTGCACGATTTTTGAAGAATAGATTTTAATTCATTCGTAGTGAAATCGGAAGTAAGATAGTGAGGAGGAGACTTCTCTAGAAACGGTAAAGGGTACAATGCATTATCATTAGAAACATACGCCGGAGTGACGAAATCAATAAAAGCTAATAGGCTACCGATAGGGTGTTTTAGGTGGAAAGACATTCGGAGGATGGATATTTAAATACTCTAGCCATTTTTCAAATGACAATCTTGAAAAGGAAGAGCAGAATTTCTTCTAAGAGCATTTTTTAGCTACTTTAAAAATATATGTATAACTCTACCATTTGTCCGTTTATGGACATGAACGATTTCGAGCCTACAACCCTGTTAATATTTTCGGTAAAACCTACGGCAGTCATATTACGTGTTAACGTTTCGAACAGATAATCACTATCCATCTTTAGAACAACAATGAAACGAAGGATGATAAGGAACGGTAAATATATTAAAAAATTCTACTCGGGTAGCTACGTGTTCGTTTCTCATTGGTTGACACTGTTTTATCCTCTTATTTACCGTTTTAAATTTTAACTGTTTCACTAACGGCCTTCATGTCTCATTTAATTTATAACTATCATCGCGATTAAAATTTTTATATTTTTCAATTTCGATCGCTTCTCTTCCCAATCTTACTCCTACCTTATCTGATTTCGTTAAAATAACTGTGTTCTCAGAATTGAAAAGAGTTCATTACTGATAGACTGACGGAATAAATTATATTGGAGGATAGAATAAAATTCACTTGGAATTATCGGAAATGAGTACTCAACAACCAAACGGAGAACAGCCCAATTAGTTTTAGATAGATTCCATCAAGCAGAGTGAAGAGGTTTGAAGTGGGTAGGAGAAGGAAAATTATGAGGAATAAATGAAACAGGAACTTGATCACGTCCGATGAAAACCTAAAAGGGTTTTAGAATTGTAGTTAAGACCGATAGCAGGTGAAGAAAAGTTCAGTCGATAGAGTTAAATACAGATGAACTTTTATAGTACAGAAGAGATCAATTATTCAAGAAAACCTGATTATCTGAAAACATAAGATTTTCAAGGACAGCTCTGCTGTTAGACACTATAATGTTTAGAAGCGGTTAAGCATTGGAAATTTTGGGAGCATGATGGACTCAATAAAACAGCTATTCTGCAAATATTACTAGTTGTTTATAGCCCACGAATTCACCATTAGAACAGATGATTACTCCTCTCATTAATTTTTGTTTTTTTGAAAAAATTTACAAAAATTCATCGTTCGCTTGTTGGAGTACTGAAGAGGGTAACAAAATTTTCGATAAACATCGAATTTCATCACGATACTTACAAAAATGAATCAGCTTACGAACTATATGAACAACTGTATAGGATTCCCTCGCATAAAAACGAAGTCGACTAATAAACACCGTTTTACATACACCTTCATACGTTATTGTATTTACTTTTTCATTTATATTTATTTATTAAAACTAGGTAATAATATAAAAAAAAATATAAAAAAAGAAAAGAAAAGATTTTTTTTCAATAAATAAAGAATTAATCAGTTATTAATTATGTAGTCATAAGTTTCTGGGATAAAAACTGGTCGATGGAAAAAAAAAGAGTTTAAGAGTTGGTATAGAAGATTTACGAAGTGTCATGTTACATTGTGTTTAAAATTTTATTGTATTTTAATAAACATTTGAACATGTAAATTTAAATGAAATAAAGTGTGATTGGGTGTATTATGATCCGGAAGGCACAGATATGTTGGTGACATATAGCAAGATATGATCTAAAATTTAGTTACGGACTAATTGTAAAAACACGAGTCTTGTTACATCTGTATTAATTTGTAACAGGTTCTGTTTTGTTTTATATAATGTAATAATCGCCCGGAAACGAATGTGTGCCGGGTGTTCATGTAATGGAAATATAAAATTATCAGGTTACATAAAAGTGATAGCAGAGCGATATATATGTATATTCATAATTATCTCTCATAATATAAGGAATAGTATCCATCTAATCCAACAATGTGCCTTACTAACAAGCATAATTATTTTAAAATTTCTCTTTGTTCATTATTTTAAAAGTGTTGAACATACTTGAATTATCTTTTATTTATTATATCTTTTATACAGTATCATTTCCTAAATATTAATTGTCCCTTATTTTCAAAAATTGCGTTGCCAATTACTTTTATTCCATAGGCTGCGTTGAAGCTACATGTACCTTAAATAAACAAAAACACTAACAGTGTATGACAGTGGACACCAAGATGAGATGTGTGTATAACGCACTACGTTTAAAGCGCGGTTAGTGAAACTGGCAATAATTTCCTGAGAAATTTGATCTTGGAGGCGTAGAGAATTGGTCTTTGTAAGAATTTATCCCCACTTGTGTTAGTACTGTTATGATCTGAAGGTTGACTCCATGAGTGCTCTTCAAGCAATCAGCTTCCCCCTTCCTGATCACTCTTGCGATTTCATCATTATTCGTATACGCTGTTTTATTCATTTTCTTTCTTCTTGCTACTTCATCTGTGTTGATTTGCTGTGGGTTCTTAGCCAAGTAGGCATTGAGGGTAATGAGACGGCGGATTCCTTGGCTTGGGTTGCTGCTTTCTCCTGTTCCTTCTTTAAAAAAAATTCCATTCTCTAACCTGAATTTCGTATGTAAAAAGTTTCACCTCAAATTTTGGTCGGAAGTTGACCTCTCCTCCTTTCGTAACGATCAGTCCTTTTATCTATCTGTACAACTTCCTTCTGATCCCCGGTTCTTTGAGTTTCCTTCGCTTCCCCGTTCTGTTGTCATTTCTATAGTTCGCTTGCGTTTTGACCATTCTGCTCTGCCTTCTTCTCGTTATCGCTATTCTCATGTTCCCTCCCCAAATTGTTCTCACCATTTCAATGAAGTGGTGGTTTGCGACGCCGATCACACCTTTTTTAAATGCCCATTCCTTTCTATCAAAGGTATTCTTGTCTGCGGAAACTCAAACTTCCTACTCCTTATTGTGCATCTTATATTTTGTCCTTCCCCTCGCCTTCCATTATTTTATCCATTGGTTCCTTTACAGTGTCCGTATCTCACCGAATCAAAATTTAACTGACGGCTCTTTTCCTTCTCATTGTTTCTGGATGTAGGTCCTTGGTTGGCGTGCTCAAAAAAATAAAAAAAAAAATAAAGAAATAAAAAAAAAATGATCTGAAGGTTCACGGCGGGCTGATGAAAACTTTCTGTCATTTACAAATTGCGAATGGCTACGCATACAATTAATCAGCTGCCCTTTATTCTAATCTTCTGCGCCTTGGCCTCCTTGCTTCTTATAGTGCCTCACGCCATTCTTGCGCTATCCCAATATAGTTCCTTTGTTAGCCTCTTTTATCTCCTCAATTTCTAATCTTTTCCGTGTATAATGCTCAATTCTCTGCGTTGGGTAAGCTCCACTGTTAACGTGCCAAAAGGAGAAAAAAAAAACAACAAAAAATGCGTATATAATTGGAAAGAATAAAAAATTAACATTTTAAAGTTGAGATTGATGCATTAAAAATAAAAATTTACCCGACTTTCGCAATTTATTACAGGGCTTATACAAAGTTAAATATTGTATAAATGTTATAAAAGGAAATTGCTCTATTTACTTTGTTTTCGCTGTACAGCATCGATATATCTGTAATGTCATTCTGAAGACTTGATGTAAATTCCTTCGATTCGACCTGAAAATAATGAAATTATTTTTTTGAAATTTATTACGGCCAAATGAGGCGCACGCATTAAAAACAGGATTAAACAAGCTTGAATACTTTTAGAATGCATTTAAAATTAATTGTGAAAAATCTGTTGAGTTTTGTTTATGCACTTACCGTTTTAGTATGGCAGTCGCGCGGTAACTGACTTCATTTAGATAACGTTTTACTAGCAAAGTTTAGTTACACTGTTATTTTTTCAGAAGACCTGCTACGGTGCGAGACCGGATAGATTGGAGAAAAGCTAGAAAATTTGTAATAATTGGATATTATAGATTCTCTGACTTCTTTACGTTTAGTCAGTTATCTACTGTAACAGATTTTCTACATGAAAAAACAACAGTATAACGACTCTATCAAGCTGGGGTGGAAGTGGGTTTTTTTAAATGCGGCACACGTTATTAGAATACCCGGAAACAAACGTGGTAGACCTGATTGTGCCATGAACATCATCTTCCCCTACACATTTTAACGCTCCACCTCTAGAAATAATTTCTTTTCCGTGCTTGAACTTTCTTTTGGTTGCAGCAAGCAATCTTTCTGAGTAGTACCATCAAGTCGAATGTTGATCCGTTTGTCAAAAAAATCATTTGCTGCCCTTAATATATTGATGTGTCGCATAATCGTATTTTTCAGGGAGCCCCTTCTCCCATTTTGCAATGCATCAATTACATGTTGAGCAGTACTTGTTAAACGTTGAATTTGATTTACTTAGTGACCAACTTCTACACATTCACCTGTCCGATCGTACAGAGTAGATCGGTTAATCTTTCCTTATTATCAGCAACCTAAAATTAACATTTTATAATATTTTTTTTTTGCTCAGCGTGTTTTTCAAGCATGCGCAACATACAAACATATAACGAAAAAAAAAAAAAGAGGAAAACAAAAAAATAATTTTTTTTTCTTTTATTTTTTTTTTAAATTTTATTATACTTATCAGAAATTCAGTTGTCTTGATTTTGTCTTTAATTATTATTTTTTTTAATTAATTTCTTCGTTTCATGTACGAAGGGATTGACTTAGAAAATAAAAGAGATTTCTTAAGCACAGAAAGAAAAAAATTACTTAAAAATTATCATAACTTTATACATTCTGACGTATATACTCGCTGTAAGCGTGTCGTCAAATCAATCGATTTTAAGAAAATTACTCGCTACAGTGTGGTCAATTTTTATTTCGGTAAACAATGAAGAATTGTATTTTATAAAGAGTAATTATTTTTGATTTTAAAACAGTGAATTGTAACTAAAATGGCTGTCCGAAAAACAGATAGGGTTCGCTTCGATACGGTGAATAAAGTTATTTAGCGGTCAGCCGATGATATAGGATTGTTAAAGAATCTGTTAACTACTGATAGAACACTCGCTAAGAAGGTACGACAATTTGTCGCTTCGTTGTAATCGTTTAAATAGAAGGTAGAAGCGCGAAGTCTATGCAGCTTTTAGATTTAAAGAAGACCCGGACTCTTCATCAGGAAACTTGCGCGTAGTTTTTCACGGTGGAAATCGTTCAAAAATTTTTGAAGAAATTCAACATTCCGGTAATGTCGCATCCTTTTTACAACCTAGAACTAGCCCCGTGTGACTCTATTCGTTGTTCTCAATACTGAAGAAGACTCGAATCGAACGCAGATATTGTAAATTCTGTGCTCAGAGAATACCACAAGGAGAGTATGAACAGATAAAATTAAAACGAAAACAATCAGCGGCGTAGATGTATGTGTATAAAATAACGTAAAAATTGTTAGTCTTATTACACGTGTATAATGCCGCTATACAATATTCACGACAATTAATAACGGTAGCATTGTACAGGAAAACTCTGGTCTCCATACTTCCCTGTCATTCTACGCGCCTACATTATCCGAGTTAAAATATGTACATTTTTAAATATTTTATGTATCTAATATGAAAACAAAAAAAAGTATATTCTCACCTAAATTACGTTGTTCTTATGCACCTTTGAAAATTTTCATTTTGATTTTATTTTTTATTTAGCTTTTTGAAAAAAAAAATCTATTTAATTCGTAATTTTTTCTTTTTTTTTTTCTTCTTCTTCTTTTGTCTATCTGTTCTTAATAATTTCTACTTCTAACTTTCTTGCCAGTTTCTATTCGTTAACTTTATTTTTCCAAGTTTAATTGAATTTTACAATTTTTTTTTTTTTAAATTTATATGGTCTATGTGCTGTGTGTAATTGCCGGGATTATTACAGCACACGGGGATCAGTGCAAGATCAGAAGTGTTTTAATAGGTTAGTCGTTCTAATATGGTGTAGCATATCCTGTAGCTGTTTTGGCTCGTTTGACAACGCAACCGACGGTAAGTTGGACTGTAGGCAGGCAATGTTCTAGAACCTTTTCAGCAGTTGGTGAAATGGGGGAATTGCATATGGAACAGGCAGAGGGAGATGTTCCTTCCAGCAAATAGTTATGGGATATTGCTGCGTGCCCTATGCGGAGTCTAGTTAATGCTGCAAACTCTCTGCGGGACATTGATATCGGTAGCCACCAAGGCTCAGTGCTCACCTTAATGGATCGCAGCCATAATGTGTGAGCCGACCATATAATTTCCCATGTCTCTGCATTATGTTGCTGCAAAAAGGGTGGCGGGCACCTTGGGGCATTGGACTATATGTTGCTGCCTTAGCAGCCAAGTTCACACGCTCATTCCCCGGCACGCCGGTATGACCCGGGACCCACAAGAATGTTACCTGTGAGCCAGCCCGGAAAAGCACGTTAGAAGAGGCCAGAGATTAAGGATTGAACGTTCAGAATAATAGGATTAAAAGAAGGATGAATGTACGAAGAAGAAATGTAGGCGACGACACTTTTACGATCAGATATCAAAAGGAAAAATTTGTGATTAGAAAACGAAGAGATGAACTCAGTGGCCTGTGATTTTGACTTTGATTATATTCGGTGTTTTGAGCGGAAATCCAACAGAAACATTAGCTACTGAAATTTTAACCAAATGAAAAGAGAGGATTTTTCGACATTATTAATAATAACAATTAACAGTGAGAGGAAGATGTTGAATCATTCGATCGTTGTTTTCGCACGTGTTTCCGTAGTTTATTATTTCGGACATGATTTTGATTTGTGTTGTACCGTTTACTGTTTAGACGTCGTGTTCGATTTATTTTACTATTTTATCAATTCAATTTTGACGGCATCAATTCGGTTAATAATTTATTATAATGATCCGTTTTATTCGATTTCAACTTATTCGGAATGAAATATTTCATAGCGAATACGAATGTTTCGTTGGATCTTTTATTTGATTTTTCCCCAATCTCCTCAAAAACAAGAGGTAATAGAATGATTTTTGTTTATACACTTAATGTGGTAAAAATGAAATTATCGAATTAAGTTTTAGCTTACGTTTTATTAACGATCAAAATATCGAAAAAGACAAATAAAGGCGCAGTAATTTTTAAACACATAAATAAACACATTTATGTTAATGCTGGGCGAGAAATATATACGATATTACAAATTAAAAGTAAAAACTCGAACGATTCACGCCCGAAAGAGGACGACGCTAATTTATAATTTACAATTATAAACAATCCAAACAGTGGATTAGGAATGGTCTAAGAGTGATGATCAGCAAGCCCACTAATTGCATTTGTGCGGAAGTAAGGGAAAATTTACGGATACTGTATACAGCTGACACGTATTATATTAAAATTAAAGAAGAAAGACATCGAAAAAAAATCCTCAACTTAAATAAGCTTATGCAAAATAGATTTTAAAGCGGGAAAGCCATTAGTCGTTAGGAGTTTTCTTAATCTTTTTAAAACTTAAATAGTTTCTCATATCCCAAATGACAAATAATCAACTTGGAATGGATAGAAATATGGAATCTTTTCAGAAGAGAAATTAAAGAAAATTGCAATCAAAAAATAATAAATACGACCAGTTCAACGAAATAATTAACAGATGTTACAACGATTATGAATTCATTTTTATTGACGGTTCTGTAAATAAAGTTTCAGAGGACAATCTTCATCTGCCTTCTATTACTTTAACGAAAGAGTATCAAAAGTGTAATCTTCTTATAGTGTGGAGTTATATGTCATAAACGCGGTATTAGAGAATACTTGAAATGTAATTGCAATAAAAAATATTGATTCTGACGGATTCAACGAGCGTGTTAATTAAAAATTGTATTTCCTCCCAAGAAATGGCCAATTTTGAAACACAAAAGTTAGGAAAATATTACATAGGTTAACGGAACAAGAAATCATTGTAGTTTGGCCAGAGAATTATATGATAAAACAAATAAAGTTAAATTGGAACGAATACAAACGATTATTTATTAGAACAGTGGGAGTCATTTTACAAGTTTACTTGGGCGCGACTTGGATCCGGGAGACGAGTCTAAAAACCCGTGACCTCTGATTTGGTAGCCGAGTACCTTAACCACTAGGCTACCACACAGCGAACAATAAGGAGAAGGCACGAGAGAATAACGGAAAAGCGAGGAAGAGAGCAAGGTGTGCCCAAAACGCAGGCGCCAAATCGTAGAGAGGTTGGAGCGGCGCATAGAAGGAAAGTTAAAAAACCACGGAAAGCTAGAAAGGGAAGATTGAATAGATAAGAAAAAGGAGTCCGGGTCGGAGAATGAGGAGACGTAGGAGTTAAACTATAGTTTGGAATGGACAGCTGCAGACAGAAGGGTAATATTGGAAGCTGAGAAAACAGGAAGAAACCTACCAGAGGAGAAAGATAATCGAGCAAATAAATCAACTAACTCATTTCCCTCGATTCCGGCATAAGTTTCGTCAAATAGAAGACCGAGAAAAAGAAAATTGCTTAAAACGCCAGTTCTTAATCTTTTTTTTTTTAAATAAGCGTCTCTTATAGTTTGCATATAGATCAACAAGCGGGCATATAATGGTATATGTGGTGGTTCGCTATTGTCTTCTACATGGCCATTAGCGATTATTTAATTATTTGCAATAATTTCTGTCCTCGCCTGGGGTCGGAACTCAAGACCTCCGTAATGGAATTCAAGTGCTCTAGCAAATAGCCTATATCGCGACGACATATATATTATATTAGTATTATTGTCTTGTTCAAAATAAGATATTGTATTTCATCAGCATTTTAAAAAGTGAAATTACGTACAACTGTTCGCGGTTGTCGAAAATTGCGATTTTTTCTCATCTGGCGTAAAAGTTGCAGCATATTAAGAAATTCGTTTTTTTTTTTTTTTTTTTTTTTTGTGTATGTGTCTTCCCGAAATTCGTATTACACTTACAGCAATGCCAGAAAGTTTTTGAAAACTTTAACTTTGTTAATAATTTATCAGGCACTGCCTTAATTTTAAAAAAAAGTTGAAAATGCGCATTATTGGTGCATTTTGATGGAAAAGGCTTACTTTTATTACCCACCGAAGCTGTTAGAAATTTTTTTCCGTGTCAAATTTTTTACAGAATTTTTCAAGTTCCTCGCAAATTTATCTGTTTTGATTAAAAAGCGAACGAAATTGATTATCCGAAGTCTCCGTTAAACCGAATTAAAAGCTTCATTAAAAAGTTGTTCGCATTATAACATAAATGGTCCCCAGCCGTATTAATCCAATCGTTAAGTGTGTTGGTCTCTATGTTAAAAAGAGATCAACGTGGAAAGCACATTTTTAAATTTGCTCAAATAAACGTCAAAATACATGTAGCGCATAAAGCTCCTGAAAAAAAAAAAACAAAAAAAAAACCAAAACGGATTGATACTGTAGTGAACGTAAAATAAAATCCTTTGAGTTACCTCTAAAAGCTTCGTGGTGTGTAAAAATGTATCGCTCCATATTGATTTAATCAGACGAATTAGAAAGAAAAGAGTCAAAAGTACGCCAATAATTTTTTTTTGTTTTATTTTTAGCCACGAAAGAATCACCGTATGCAGTCCGCTTAATTTTTATCGCGTGAAGAAAAATACAAATAAACCAACAGAAAAATAAAGGAGAAAAATAAAACGAAAGAAAAAAAATAAAAAAAAAGGGAGAAAAGAATGGATACAAAATGTAATAAAAAAGAAAGCAAAAAGCAAAAAAATAATAATAAAGAAAGGTTTGAAGAAAACCGGTTGCAAGACAAAAAGTTGAACGGCGCAAAGATCGATCACCGGAACTGAATACATCTTCTGTATATATATCGAAAATATGTTTTATTAGAAATTCGCCAAATGTGGACTACAGTTGTCAAATTGGCTGCAATAAAAAAGACTTTAGCATCCTCTATGAAATTATTATTATGAGCGAGGCATATCGTGTAAGGACAACAAGAAACTTAACACTCGATGTAGAATCAATTATGACGAGATGCAAATTGACCATGTATAGCCAGATGATCTTAAAAAATTTCGACGATAAGTGATTTTAAACGCAGATAAAAATGTTTATAATTTGGTTTGACGAATGCTTCTCGTATTGTTCGTATGTGTTTCGAAAAATTATTTAAAAATAATAATTTCCAACCCGCTAATTGACAAAGAAGAAGAAAAAAAAAGGAACACAATAGAAAAAAAAGTTATTAGTTTAACGATTTAAAAAATATTCAGCATTGCTATTGTTATGAATTATAACCTTGCTGGCTTTCAGATAATAAAGAAAAACATAGTAATTTCAAAAATAGTTAATAAATATACTAAACGATATTACTGACGCCGATAAATAGCATATATACCTGATTTTGAGACATAATGATGGTTTGAAAAATAATAGCTATTAACCCGCTTATTAGCACGCCACGGTGCAGGCAAAAATTTGACCAGACTGACATGTTTTCGATTAAATGTGTCAAGAGTAACTGTTGCATTAATAACTGGATATGTAGCTCTATATAATATTCTTCTGGAATCGGCCGAAATTGATATATCTGCTTCCGCTCTCGGCCTCGTATCGCTCAACGCATGTATGTATGATGAGGCTCTATTTTAATTGTTCCATTATGCCCATCGTGCGCCGTCATCAAATAAAATGGTTCGTTTACGCCGATCCCCTTCTCGCAACAGGGAGTATATATATATATACATATACATATATACATACATATATATATATATATATATATGTGTGTATATATATATATATATATTGCGTGCTTATTTATATTGAAACAGAAACCATGTGTGTAAAGGAGGAATCACTAGACATCGTTGATAAATTTTTTCGTAGATCATACGTACATATGTATATATATATATATATATATATATATATATATATGTACACGTATGTATATATATTAATAATAATTTGCGGACTCGAAAAGAAAGAGATGCCTGATGAGAAATGGAACGTTAGAAAGATGCGTGAGTTAACAGTTGTAATAAATCTTGAAAAGAGCGGAAGCGTAGAAATTCTCTATATAATAATTTAAATCCGTGTATTAGAGAACTCCTTTAGTTATAATTATTTGCGGTCAAGTGTGCGTGCGGAGGCAGTGCTACGCACTCATCAGAAATGCAGTTTTCAAACTATCGACCTTGGAAAATTACTCGAAAATCGTAAACGTGTCCTATGTAATGAGATTAGTACGTCTAATTAAAAAAATATGTAGCAGTAGCGCAGGTCAGTTCGGGCCCCCAAAGTAATCAATATTATACATTAGCGGTCGTTTTACATTTGGTTATGTCTTTTTTCTTTTTTTTCCTTCTTTTTTTTAAATAGTTTTTTTTTTCGTTACAAGCTAACTGCGTATAGGAGTGTCGGTAGTGGAAGTTTAAGTTATAATTTATCCCTTTATCTACGATGATGTAAGCTGGCACATCGTAATAGGATTCAAAGCTTAAGCTGGAGAGATCTTGTGGAAAGTTTACTTCTTTCCTGAAATTGTAAAGAACAAGTAAATAAGTAAATGTTAACATTGAAATAGTAACAATTTCGTAGCTACGCGCGTTCCTAAAATGCATTTATCGCATTGTGCACATATGTAACAGCTTTTAGAAAATTTCCGATGTTTCGTTGAAATCTACGGGCGTCCGCGAAAACTATGACTTGTCCTTTTGCATCATTCACATCGACAAGTTGACTATCGATTTTTATATTTAATACGGTAACTTAGAACTTGTCGAATCATAAGGCAACAACCCGGTCTGTGTATTAAAAAAAAAAAAAAAAAGTTTCAAACTATCCTTTTGTTTTTTTTTAATGTTCTCCGCTTAAATTCTTCGCTAAATTTGTTTAAATATTATCTACGGTGCAAGCTGGGAATACGAAAATTTTGTTCGAATTTTCGGTACAGCGTTTCTCGTTTTTCAAATCGTTAACTCGCTTATTGTCATCGATTGCAAATCACCTTCTTTTTACTCAAGTTATACCGCGAACTAGCTGGGGCTCAATGTGAACTTTTGATTTTTCTTTTCATTCATCTGAGCTCCGATATTATCTTTAATTTTCGGTTCCATTGAAAATTAAGTATAAAACTACGGGATCTTTTGTAGACCAGCTACATTTTGAATGTTTCTTTTTAGAGGCGGTGGGCATTCCCGTCAGCATTGTTCTTTTCCTTTTTTTTTTTTTTTACAATTTTAATACAATTATTATTATTAATTAATTTTTTTTTAGAATTAATTAGTAATTCCTTATAATGAGTTCCATTCGCGATTGTGCAATAAAGATTTTTCATTGAGTTTCTTAATATTTACAAAATCCCCATCAAGTATTGCAAATTTTCATAACATCTTCTTGTAGCTCAGAACGTTAACGTAGAGCAATCAAACGTTACGTTAACGTAGCTATAAAACGTTTCTCTGCTGACATGGCTTCTATTATAAGTATTTGTTTCTTTATTAAATCACTTCTTAGTAAAAAAAAATAAATAATCAAACGTAACTTAATATATCCTTAAATATTTTCTGAGGATCATTTTCTCAGATTTCTCTTTTAATAAAGGCAAGTTGCTTAACTGGTTTGATCCACTTTGTACGTTTTTGAGCTACATTATTTTGCTTATTAAGCATATAAATCATAACGAAAGACAAAGTACGTTTTTGTTTTTCAGTGGACCTTATTAAAAAGCTGCCTTTTCATGCAACACGAAAATCACAGTCTAATATAAAACTGTTAAACTATGCCGTGAAACCTGTCGATTTTTACAACATTTGAGAAGCCAGATAAACGCACAGACTTACCTGCAGTTTTCGCCACTAACATGCAGTTAAGTCGGTACAGCTCTAGGTTGACAGGTTTGCTCGCAGGTTTACCTTTCGTCGTTAATAGACAGCAATCCGTGGACTCACCTTTTCCGTTTAAAATGAAGCGCAGTTTTAATCCGTGCAGTTTTTGCCGCGGGCCAGACCTCTGATAGTTAAGGCTGCAGATAAAACCGTACGAGTGTGATGGGCTATTATGACTATTTCAGAACAATTTACGATGAAACATTGGATAAATACGGTGCAGATAGCGCGATTGGTTTTAACACTAGCATGATTAATACGCTTGCTAAAGTTTAACATTTTATTAAGTATCATCTCCAGGTAGCGAACATGATCGGATCAAGGGATGCCAGTGTCCTGTCGGAGGAGAGATACAAGCAGATTCGTCCTTATCTTCGAGTTAAGAATCAACGCTATTGGAAATTTAGGCTACTTCTTGCTGCAGTTGCTATTGCTGTAACTGCTACTGCTACTGCTGTAGTAAGACCACGTTACTAGTGGAGGGGGATGGAGGTTCCCCTATATATCGAATTCTATTTGGCAGAAGGACCGAGATAACGAAATAATGTGTGCAATCAAATGTAATAAAATGAACGTACAGATGATAACGCGATAGACCGAACAACATTTATAAAAGATGTGTTAAGTTTAATTTATAATTAAGAGAAAGTTTACATTTTGCGATAATTTAAGCGGCATTATAAGATAAATTTCAAAATTTCAAAATATTCAATAGGTTACTGAAAATCGCTAGTACATTATTTTTGTTTTCGCACAATCATTTTTACGATGTTTACTATAAATTTGTAACTGTTCTTCATTTTTATTCACAGGTAAAATATGTTAAAGTTCTTTTGTTAGCTTTATTCTTTTTTAACTATATTGTTATTACTCCTTTTTTTTTTTTTGGTTGGTCGAAAAATGACGTCGGTCCAGAGCAGATTTAGAAGATTATAAAAGGAAGTAGAGAAATATCAGAACCTAATTCGGTTGAATACTAAGAAAATAAAGGTAGCAAGAGCAAAGAACATAGGAAATAATTAAAGCAAGAGTATGTATAAAAGACGCGTTGTACGAGGCGAAGATTTTTAGTGTTTCAACAGTTCGGGGTGAAAATATAAACGCTCAGGTAAAGTGGAAGAACATTCAAATAAGATATGATCGAGGTCATACACCAAATGGCAGTTGTGAGTGTAGTGAACAGTAAGATAGCCGAAGAGAATCTATGAAGAGCGAAAGGTAATAAAGAGTGACCGGTACGTGTAAACGACAAATAGCGGAAAACGCCGAGCGATGACGAAATGGAAAATTATAAAATCAAGGACGGCTGGACAGAGAAGGCTGAATAGATAGGTACAACGAAGCGAAATTAAGAAAAGATGAAGGGCAACTATCAGACCACATTCGCCAATGACGAACAGAAGATAGGGAGAGAGGATGAAGGGCTGAAAATGTTTCAATAAAAGGATCATTTTGTGCTGCGGTTCAAGAGAATCGACTAATTCGTTTCCAGCAATACTAAGGCGATTGGAAACTTGGAAAAAAAATGTTTCGGATGGAATATTTAGAAAGAAGACTATAAACCTCAAAGAGCGGGTTTGAATAATAAGGAAATGACATAAGTAGAAAAAAAAAGATAAGCAGCACTTTTAGAGTCGGATATTATTACGTATTTACGAGAACACTTCGAGAAAAATAGAAGATTGTAGTTAGTTCCACGGCAAAGACCGGACAAAAAGACGGCAGTTTAAACGATTCAGAATAGTCTGAAACTCGGGGAACGAAAGAGGCGTTTTAGACCCGTCGATAAAGATCAGGATATGAGAGCGAAATAAACTGTAAATAGTTTGGTTAAATTCCAGTTTAGCAATTTCAGGTAAGGAAAACTGGAGAGGTCGAAAGAAAAATATGGAAGCGCTTTCGTAAGAATAAATATAGGAAGATAATTTAACAAGATGATTATGTGATAGAAGAGGAATTTTTTAAAGAGTAAAACGCCAATTATGAAAAATTAATATATACGATTAGATAAGGTTAGAAGATGAGTTAGGAAGACGTTTAATGAAAATGCGATAGCCGAGGAGTGATCTGCGAAAGATAGGGGAGGAATATTGGAACCTGCAAGGGCGGCGGTGAATTAAGAGAATTGTAGGATACCAAGGCAAAAACGCAGACAGAAATACTGAATTCTGTCCAGCTTTGAAAGAAAAGACCTCGATGCAGTCCTGTAAATAAATGAACGATAATCAATTCTGGAACGGATAACCGTTTTATAGAGCGTGGTCAGAATGATGGGATCACTGCTCCAATTTTAGGAGAGAGCGACTTAAGCAGGTTCAGTCGGTTAATAGAATAAGAATATAGATAATTAATATGCTCAAAGAAGGAGAGACGATTGTTAAGAAAAATCTTTAGATAGCGAAAGTGATCGGCTAAATGAATTGAACATTCATTTAAGGGTATATTAATGTGAGAATGATTGAAAGGACGAAGGCTAAAAACTAAACAAGAGGGTTTGGACAGCGAGATGTTAAAATGTAGAACTTAGTGAGCAGATTGTAGTATAGACAGTGGGTTATTAAGTTCTACTTGAGCGGTTAAGACAAAGAAGAGTGGATTGCTATATCATCTGCAAAGAATAAGGAAGAAGTAATAGTTACAGAAGCCTCTTTCTTCAGTCCATATTGGAAGTTGATATCGTATTTCAAAAAACGCGAGCAATTTTTGAGGAAATCCGTGTCGTAACGAAGAATTAAAAAAAAAACAAAAAAAACCTGTAAATCTTCTTTCCTAATAATAGTTTTATTTGGTTTTCAGCGTCCCCATCTCGCGTAGTTATCACTTTGATGGCCAATTTTTTTAAAAATGTTTAGTGGAACTTTTGAAATGATACAATTAAATGATTGACCAATTTCTTTGCATTTCTATTCTGTGTAAAAGACAACTGGTTTAGAAGAAATCACACTAGTACGTGTAATGGTATTTTATGTGGAGTTAATTGTATTTCGGGGAATTGAGAAAATGTATATAAATATATATATATATATACATATATATATATATATATGAATATATTTATGTGTAGGAGAAAATGAGTTTTTTGGAAGAGATGGGTAGTCGTTTTGTACATAATGGTAGCAAAGAAAAGATCTACTGTAAATAGAAGCGTAATAGAGGTTCGGAATGAGTTGACCGAATAAGAGTAAAGTACTTAGCAAAAAGTAAAGACAGGAGAACTTTTTTTTTCTTTTTTTTCTCCTACTTAAAGAGTTATGATTCAAAAACGTTGTCATCTATAAATAATATATATATGTAAAATATATAATATATATATATATATATATATTGGAACAATTTCTTTAAGAGTTCAAAGATAAAAAATAAAATTATTTAAAAAACCCCTACATATAAATAAAGATCGATTTATTATAATATGACATAAATGTGGTTCGTTGTTGGTTTACGTTAACCAGTGCCGTAGGTAAGTGCGATAATTCTCATAAGCGACGAAAAATTCCCCATATTTCATTCAAACAAATTCAATAAAAATTCACTTGTTACTTTTTTATCTTAATCCGGCACAAGAAAGTAAATTCTTACAGTGGAATTTCACATCATGTAGGTTTTACCCACTACTGAGGACGATTAGTGTAAAGGTTGTGGTATTCTGTGAGTGATGTTTTATTTTTGTCCGAAACAAATATTCATTTATAGCACCCCCCCCCCCCCCTTTTTTTTAAGAGTATTCGTCAAGCTTTTGTTGTATTGACACCGAAAGAAATTTTGGCGTGATTTGTTAAAAATATGACAAAAGTTGCAAAAATGCTTTGCTGTATAAAAAATCAAAATTCATTCTCATTTCTTTAAAAGATAAATTTTATTTGTATAACAAGCTTTTTCGACTATTCTAAATTTTTCGTTTTGTATTAGTTTTTCTTTTTATCGCACGAAGTAAAAGGAAAGAAATTAATGTTTGCATTTTATATTGAGAATTATAAACAATCGATTATTTGCTTTTTACAATAAAAATTTATTCAGAAATTATTTTTTATGGGAGTTTTGCTTAATTACTGTAAACTAAAAATGTTAATAAGTCGCAATGTTTTCTACTTCGTATCGTTCACAACGACTAGATTGTTACTTTCGTCTGATAATGAGAAAATTGAAGAGGAAGTATTCTATTACTTAGTCTTCGACTGCCACACTTCTTTTACCATTACTAGCGGACGAGCTTTTAAAGCAGTTATTTTAGACGGTAAAATAAATGGTATATCTAAAAACTTTATAGAAAAAGAGAGCAGGTAGTAAAAAGAAGTTTCAGTGATTTGTTATGTGAAATTGAAAAGGAATAATTGTAACGTAGTTATGTATTCTATTAATTAGTTAATAAAATCGTCGTAACAAGTCATAATTTTCTATTTTGATATTATATTCATACGTTATTGAAAATATAATGTTACACATAGTTTCGATTAATTTTAATTTTAGGTAATAGAATTTTGAGCGGTATAATTGTCGTAAATTTCAAATAAATTTCAGTAATTAATCATTTATTACGTATTACTGTGACGGGTTATTATTTATATTGCAGATTCTGCGTACAACCGCCTCTATAGTAAAAAATCGGAAATCAGATCGAAAAGAAAGAGTTTAAGTTTTCTCGCTTTAGATTTTCCGCTGTATACGGAGACCACTGTAACAAAATTCCGCCTCTGAGGCTAAATTTTATCGAACTAAATATGCCGAAGAGGAAAATGCGTCTGAAAACTGTTCCACGCCGGTGTAATAAATTCATTGTGGAATGACCAAAGAAATTTGCCTGAACTACGCAATATTATACTTCACACGAACACGCTTTAATGCCATGGAAAACGAAATTTCTACATTGAAGCGCTTGCTTTAAAAAAATTTTAGTAAAATAATACGTGCCATTGTTTCATTCGGTGTAGATGTTGCGTCACTTGTCAGTGTGTCTTTGTAATTGTATAATATTTCAATAATAGGGGACTATTTTATTATCCGTTCGATTTATAAAGGTCATCGCGGACTGGACTACATTTGTAATAACCGAAGGATAATGAAATCAAATTTCTTTCAGGAATTAGGTTTCATGTAATAGGCTTCGCAGTTTATACGATTCTACGCTACCGGCACCTATTTCGTTCAAGTACCTATAGAGTACCGCTCAGTTGATCGCCTGGTCTTCGAGTTAAGACTGTGTTAAATTATTAATCGTGTTCTGAGCTAGATAGTGGTTGCGTGTTTTATGTGATTTCACTTTCGCTGTTGGTTTGAACAGATTCCGTAATTGCCTTACGACGTGTGTATCACATTTGATGTTTTGCAACTTCACTAAAACCATAAATGTAAGAAACATTCAACCATTTTAGATTGAAATAATCGAAAATACACTCCTGCTTGTTAAAAAGATGAACTTTTGGAAATGCATTCTTCGCTAACTATTCTTAATCGTATTTTAAGACACACTTGCATTCAATAACTTACTGACGTAAACATACATCTGTGAGTATTGAAAATTTTATTAACAATATGAAAACGCTATATTTTGGTTTTACAACAGTAATGGCTCCAAAATGATTTCGTAGGAACGACTGTTTTTATTCCATATATGATAATGTGCGGAGGTAACCCCCTCTTGAAGCAACCATTATTCACTGTTGTTGAGATAACTAGTAACAAAATAACATTTTAAAATTACAGCGTTTAAGTGTTCTTTGTTCGTTATATCATTCATTCTAATTTCAAGTGTCGCCTGCTATATTTGAGATCAAAGGTGTAACCCGTGTTATGTGGATCGTATCGCCTAGTTTTACCGAGTTCTTGATCATTGTGGTACTAATGATACTGAGGACTGGTTGATTAGAGGCGGCGGAAAATGTTACATACTTTACATTTATGTCCGATGTATCGAGAAAAATGTTTGCTGAAGACAAATGTTATAATCTTTTAACTCGAAGTTGACTTGGTAAAAATTCGTAATTTTCTGTTTGTATAAAAAGAATCTTTATTTTTATTTTTTTACAGACTCACGTTTAAAAACGAGAGGAGAGAAAGGTAGTTAATTAGGTTGGAACTTGCTAATTTAGAAAACTAATGGTAGCGTCAGCAGACTGGGAAGGAAAAAACAAGATAACAAAGCCCAAGCTGCTTTAACAAATGTGAATAGAAAATGGGATGTCCAGCTGAAAGAGTATATCATTCGAAGAAAACTTGATATTTGGATCGCAAAGAACTGCGTTATCGGGTTAAAGAGCACAATAAGAAAGAGGAAACGTCAATAGCGAGAAGAAGACAATAGAAGAGTGTAATTAAAGTATAGGCTAATGATAGAGATAGCAACAGAACAACGAAGATAGGGGAGTCCCCAAGAAGAAAAGATTGAAAGAATTAGAATGGAGAAATAGAAGAAACGATTATCATTCGAAAAGGAGAAAGGGTAAATATATTCGACACTGAAATTTGGAGTAAAATTTTTTACACGTAGGAATAGAAACTAGAAGCAGGCATTTTCTTAAAATAGAAGCGACAGTGAACAGCACAACTTGAGCTAAATCATCAGCCGTTTCACTCATCAAGGGGGCCCCTACGGCCAGGAATTCACAGGAAATCAATGTGTGCACAGTGGTGAAAAGAAAGATCATGATTTAGAGATCATCCTATATAGAGAGGATGATCAAGTTACAAGAAGGAGGAAAGAGTGAACAGATAGTCCGAAAGGCATTCGTGGGGTCGGAAATCATCGGATAATCAGAGAAGTAACGGTTAGAGGAGATATACATAGTTTGCACGTAGAATATGGCTATATCAGTTTACCGGTAAACGTTGAAAACAAAAAACGGAGGAAGACGAAAAAAATTTAGAAAAATTAAAATCAGAAAGTATGAAGTTGCGACACTGCCAGGCTGGAGCTCGAGCCATCAATAAAAGTGAACACGCATGAAAGGAAAATAAAGAACTAACAGTGTTGTGAAATTCATGCAAAAAAGGATAAGTCTGCACGAAATGAATGGAAGACATTTAGAAGGAAAAATGATAGACTACGAAAAGAAAGTGCATTAGATTTAACGAAGATTGTGCTGGAGTAGGAGAGAATTTAGAACAAAGACAAGAATTCTGTGTATTATATCGAATTTAGAAAAAAAAACAAACAAAAAAAAACACGATTTAGCAACCACAGATAAATGAGAAGTAACCAAATTTGGAGCGAATAGTGGACTTGAGCAAGCAGAGGTGAGTATAGAAGGATCGCATTCTGGTCCGGCTGGTAATAAGCACCTTTAAATACTTGCAAGTTTAATTTTTTGATTTAAAAAAGCGGAAAGCGGGTAATTAAAACAAATGTGTAATAACAGATACACGGGAATGTTGACATTTTTCGAGTAAGATTTATCGTCTTATTAAATCTTTTTGTTGTCATGCAATTGGTGGCTAATTTAAGTTTCCGAATACATACTAAATCTGTTATGCACCCGCTGCCTTCAACGAAAATAGCCGTTTGCATCATTAAAAATCGCAGAGGTTTTATCGCGCTTCTTCATTGCCTCTACAACTTTTCCCCTTTATATATATATATATATATATATATATTGTGCTTTATTTTTATTAAGATTTTTCTTTCTAATATTTTACGTTCGTCCAATTCGAAAAATGCTTCGTTAGAGCAAAAAAATTCGTAATTATTATAAAATTGTTTTTTTAGGAAAAGCTGACATTGATGGATATTTTAGATAAATTAAGATTGAGGAATAAAATAAATTACAAATGCTTCTCAATAAATTACAAATCTCCAGACTGCAGAAAGCGTATTAGCACAAAAGTTCCAAAGAAGAATAAAAGTTACGTATCTACGTTTGCGTTTGAGGTGAGAAATTTACTTGTGTCGTTTTTATTTTCTATCTCTCTGTGTCGCTGATAATAATTCAGAACTTTTTAATTGAGTAGTGCAGAAATAGTATCAACATCTGGATCTCCATTTTAAATTGAAGTTGCTCGTTAATTGTTAGCATATGTTAACGATAG
Organism: Icerya purchasi; assembly: GCA_039619475.1. NCBI lineage: Eukaryota > Metazoa > Arthropoda > Insecta > Hemiptera > Monophlebidae > Icerya > Icerya purchasi. The sequence goes on from CM077115.1 coordinate 319,722,134, forward strand.
CGACTAGTTATTTTTCGCCTAAAGATTAACTGAGTTCAGCTTGCGGCTTCTTCTTTGATATACGTAACTTTATTTCTTTCGCTAATGGCGGCTTTATGTACATACGGAGACACATTATATGCATGTGCATTTTTTTGCTCCGTTATAATAACGATTTGTTAACAGACATAGTAGATGTGTGTTTTTTTCCCGGGTTTTTCTTTTTTTTGTTATTCTCCAACACATATAACTATATTATACATATATGCTTTCTTCTTATTGCGAATTTATAATTTCTTAGAGAAATTTCGCATGCGGAACAAAATTAACACGGTAGAGAAATATAACAAGAAATTTTATTCCTTAGAGTAATGTAGGAAAATTCACCCTTTCTGTATTTATACGAATGGAAGTGCCGTATAGTAATAGTTGGCAAAAACATTCATCATGTGTTTTTTACTTTAAGCCGAGTTTTAATTAGAGAAAATTCGGCTGTTTCGCTGTCCGCTTGCGCAGAGTTATCTAACTGTTATAATTTATTATTAGTTCATATTTTTATTAAACAATTATTATTCCAAGAACATTAATAATTTTGTCTGTTTGCCGGCTTTCAGTATGTAATGTTTATCTGTTATTATTAATTTCGCAATAAGGTCTAATTATTCGAAACCGAATTTTAACTCGAGAGCAAAAAAGTGTCCAAAAGTGTACTTAAAAAGTACCCGATACAGATGTCTGGTAAAGCGCAGTTTGTTCCTTGCATCAAAATCTATCTGAATTTCAAATTTCATCGGAGTCGGTCCAGTCGTTTTCTCGTAATAATTTTGGCCAGTTAGATTAGTGAAATGCCCCATATGCGCCACGCACAACAATTAAATTCTCTCGTCTTTATTAATTAGCTATAAAAAAAACAGAAACGTGTAAAAATAAAAAATTAATCGAAACCAGTTACTTTTTGAAATACAAAGTATTAAAGAATATTTCACGGTTGATATATCTTATATTATAGATAGCGGTGGAATCGAAGATTTATTAATACCGGCTATTTTTTGAAAATTTATGTCTTCACATTTAGAGCAAAAAAAAAAAAGACGATTATGTTTGATTTTTCGCTAGCTATCTTCGTTTACTTTGCTCTCCATATTCATATTAAAATGTAAGCATTTTTAAAATTATCCCTAACCTCTAGTGTTCCTGGTTAACAACCTTCCCATTAGAAAATATACATGTATGTATATAATTGAAGTTGTTGGGTCAAACCCGTTGGCGCGCCCGAAAAAAAAAAAAAAAGAAAAAAAAGAATATAATTGAACGTGTAGGTTAAAAACTAGTTTTCCGCCAAGCATTAGACTCCATCTCGGTTCCTCGATTGGATGTATATACAACATAATCTCGGCAGAAATTCACTAAATACCAACCAAATAGACATTCAAACAATAACGAATGATAAATATTAGTGGAGCTACCCCAGAATAGTCTTTTACTAGGAACAATGCGGCATTTACCAAATGTTCAAAGCCGAGGACACGTTAGACAAACGTATTCTGTTGAAATATTCTGAAACTAAAATGCAATTGCCGAGGTGATGTTTTCATTGAAGAATATTTTTTGTTTAAGAAGTGCTCATTTACGTATTTGACAATGTTTGTTTATATATATTTTTTTTCTAGTTTCTCGAGCCTTAATGTAGGAGGAAGCAATTTTTACTATCTATATTCAAGAATTTTTAAATAAACATCTCCCCTCAAACATCCTGTCTGCTATAGATACTTTTGGTTTTCATTCCGTTTGTCCGGATGAGGAGTTTAATATAAAAAATTGCGGATCCATGTACACCGGGATAATAAAGCAATTATACGAGTATAATATAAATACAGTGCGTATTGAAAACGATATAATGTCAGGAAAATTTAAGACGGAAAAAGGAGTAAGACAAGGATGTGTCCTGTGGGTCACCCTCTTTCGGGCGCGATCTTACGGGCGCGATTTATCGGGCGCAGCTCTATCGGGCGCGACTCTATCGGGCGCAGCCTCTTTCGGGCGCAGGCGAGCTCAGACCTTTTTACAGACCACCTACGGTGATTTTCAAGTATCATCCGTTAAACGTTGTCATCTGTGTTAGTGAGAAATACGAGTTACCAAATACTGCTATCAGAAATTCCGTCCAAAAAATACCGTTCTTCGTTAACGATTTAGTTTTTCCGCGCGTATAGCATGTTATATATGCATAAATATATATATAATCACAAAACACATATTTTACATGATTTTATTTGGTTATTCGCTTTTTTAAATTATTTTCTATTTTTTTTTTTTTTTTTTGAAATTACGACTTCAGCGTGAAATACTCATAAACAGACTTTCGCGATGTAAATTTAAGAGTTCTGTTGGCAATAGTGATACGAAACGGACGAAAATGATTAATATTAATAATCGGTCAAATGAATTGTCGGGTTTCTTCATTTTTTTTTTTTTGCTAATGTATAGTCAACCGTATTTAAAAAATTACAAACTATTAACTCTACGTCATTTAAAGTGTAACATAACTGGATTGAATTTTGCTTCTGATACATATTCCTTATATTATCTTTCTCTTTTATTCGTATCTAGCAAGTTTATTTGAAGATATGTTTATTAAAGTTTTTTCTATTATCTACAATTTTAATTATATATTTAATTCATCGATGAATCAACCCTGATTTCAAAAAAATATCGAAAAAGACAAACAAAGGCGCAAAAATTTTTAAACATAAACACATTTATGTTAATACTGGGCGAGAAATATATACGATATTACAAATTAAAAATTAAATATCTTTGTTTTTAATTTAATATTATGTAAATGTAAATTACGGTAATCTTTAAATTAACTCACAGAATGTTCAGTACATGAAATCTCCTGCCCGGCTAACCTTTTTTTTTTCTTTTAGTTCGTTTAGAAAAATTTCCTATCTTCAAAACACTGGACTAATATTATTTTCGTAAAAATTTTAATAAAGCCAATAAGCAAGAAGCTTTTCTTGTTTTGTCTAATAATGAAGCGAGCGGCTCATAAAAAAATTATAATAATTAGAAAAATCGACTCGGCAATACTTGACGCGTATTTTGTAGGGAAAAAGAAAAAGTAAAGAAGTAAGTTGAGAAACAGAAGCGATTAATTAATTTTCTACTGTGAAATAGTTTTTAATAAAAAAAGGAAGAGAACCGTCAATGGCTATAGCCACTTTGTAATTAACATGTTTGTTAGTTACAAAACGCGTTTCAACCGAATTTTTTTTTTCTAGAATTTCGTTTTTTTACTAACTTATCACACTAAATTGCAATAATACTTTCTAAATATTGTCAGTTCAGGTGGGTTGGATTTGAGTAACACAAACCTTTAAAAGGAATAATTCGCAAGTATTCGTTATTCGAATCATCGTTCTTTTAATTTACATTAAATATTTATAATAATAACCTTTTTGTCTTCTGTTTCTCATCACGACGGCTTTCTTTACTAAAGGTTTTTTGGTTTTATTTCGAAAAAAAAAAATTCTTTAATGATGGTAGTGAATAATATGAAAGAAGCTGCTTATTGGTAATGACTGCAAAACCTAAATGAGAATTACCTTTTTCGACCTCAGTCTTATTTATTTATTTAGTCACGTCAATCAAGGACCTCCATCGTAGACGATGGCACGATAGTTATCCTCTTTTATTCTCGAATCCTGAATCCTTCTACCTTAGCATCCAAATCCATCCTCCTCCGTATCCTTGGTACCTTGACTTCCCTCATCTCTCGCGCTTTCTTATCTCTTCCATTTGCAGGCTTCGTCTAGATCATAGTCGTCTTCTGGCATCTTCTTTTCGCTTTTCTATGTCCTCTTCTCCTTTTTGTTTCTTCCATCCGGATGATTCCGATCTAATCTGTGACACAAATCACATCTTCTTTGAATGCGCGTCTATATCTACAGAACGCTCTCACTTCTATAGGCAACTCCCGAAACTCGGTTTGCCTACTCCATACAGTGCTTCCTTTATTCTTTCCTTTCCATCTCCGGCAATCATTGCTATTATAGCGTCCTTCATATCTTCTATTTCCAGTAATATTCAATTTTAATCAGTTTCTCCCTCTCTCTCACTAACACAAAATTATGCTGCGTAATGCCCTCGACTGGCGATCCCAAAAAAAAAAAAAAAAAAAAAGGACCTTTACCCGGTTTGCAATTCGATACTTATGATATGTTGTTGCAAATACTAAATTATCCGTACGCCTGCTTGTTTTCTTTTTGTATTTGCTGAACAGAAAAGTCCCGTTGAGGCACAATGTGATCAAAACAATAAATGAGTAATTGTTAAAATGAGCACGATCGTCTATTTGTTTTTAGATAGTTATTTCATTAATTTATCCAGAATGATTTGTCAGTTAGCCTTGGTATGTTTGTTTTTATTTCTGTTCGATTCCTTTAGGTTGCTTTTTCAGATTTAACCTCATTTGGCCTAAAAGTAAAACGCACAAAAAGAAAAAAATGTTTAATATTTATTAAAAAATATACTTACTCCTGCGTGCATGTTTTGTAGTAAACGAAAACATAAAATTTCGCATGAAGTAGGCATGGAAGAGAGAAGAGGATAAATTTTGAACATATTTATAAGAAAAATAATATTCTGGTCCGTCGTTTTTTTTTGTTTCTTTTTTTCACATACGACTTAAACACAACTGTGCCGATATCAAGCTGAGCCTGTTAAATTAGCTTACAGCATACTACACAAATTACAATGTTTGGTCATTTGGTAATAACTGAAATTTTCAAAAAACACAAAAATTGGAACAATATCCTCATTATTCTTCGATAAGGAATCAATCTTTCTTATACGAAATGGATACAGTTTTATTTAATAAATAGGTATTTTCCGTAACACGCATAAACAATATTTAAGTTACCAACAATTTGAAACCTATAGTATGTATTGCGATAGAACTGTCGCAAAAAAAAAAATTATCCCCCCTTTCCACAGGAATGATAATTTCTCAAACCATATATATATATATATACAAGGTACAACCATGGTTCATACAGCTAGTCGAATTAGAAATTATGTTTTTACTCTTTCACGTTTTCCCAACAAAATAAGAGTTTGCAATTATAATATAATAATAATAACATTAATTATAAATATAGAAATAAACGATTTCGAAATCTTACATATAAGTAATAATAATAATACCTATAATACATGCAAACACTGAAGTTAACTAATTACATTGTGCTACACCACGAAGATAATCTTCGAGCTGAAGCTGATTATAATTTGTTGCGACTTTCAACAAACGTTTGTCACAATCGACATATTTCTTTTTTTTTACTCGGTTAATTTTATCAATAAGACTATGTTTTCTTCATTTTGTTGATATTATATCACGTTCATAGACGAATGACAAAAACCATTATGTGTTAACATCCTTTGCGGCATTCTTTTTTTTTCGGAACAGAAAAGTAAAAATAACAATAATGGTAAGTTTTACACGCATTCATTGTACATTTTGTTATGTTCTTCTGTTAGGAAAATTAACCATTTTCTTAAAAATTTAAAACCGAATAGCCAATCGTAAAGGTTATGAACAAGCAGGTAAATAAATTTCACCTCTTATGAAGCTATTCAGGGTTTGGTAAAATAAACAAACTAAAGCGCTAAACTTATTTACAAAAAACAGTTTCATTCGTTAATTCTCCGTACTACGGTCATTATTAAGAATAGTCTATTCGAAAAATATTCTAGTAATTCTTCTTCCGCCGAAATAATAATAACTGCTTTACAATAAAGTTATAGTCAGTTCCAAGAAAAATATATGATTTTTTCCATGACGATTTTATCACTTTTGCTTCTTCTTTTATTCCTACGGATTCGCATATTTGTAAAATATTCGAGGTCCTATTCATTAAATCTTTTCAGTCACTCGCAGGAAATCTCTCCCATGGTGAGAACCGAACCGACAAAAAAAATTGACGCCCGTTTGAGAAATATGAGCAGTTTACAATATATCCATAAAATTATTTTCCGCATATATGCTTTTAGTGCTGTTGTATTTTTTAGGAATACTCACTAGCGATCACTATTTACCTGTTTTCTAAAATAATTACATATAACAGATATAAAACAAATATATACTTTTAAGAATGTCAAATATTTGTTTAAAAATCGGAAAATTTTTGTTACTTAGTTATGTTAATTTTATTACTAATGTTTTTGCATATTTTAAAAATTAATTTTGGTTTATGTAGGTCATATTTCACAGTAATAAGAAAAACAAATTCCAAGTAATTAATCCGTGTTACATAACGTGCATGATTAAATATCTAGCTCTAAAATATTTATTTTTGAGGTAACTAGATTTTAGAAAAAATAAATAAATGATTAAAAAATAAATAAAATATAATTTTATTGCAAATACAGCAAAGTGGTTGAGCATAATGGTCGATTAAATCATTTTGCAATGTAAAAGTATCTCATATATTTACAGTTTGCCACTTCATTCACGTGTTTATAAATACTAGCGTTCCCTCAATTGTCCAAATTCGACCATAATTATCATTAAAAATTTTAGAAAGATATATATAAATTTGTATATTTCCAAAATTTATTTCCCACTTTTATACATTAGTTCATTATTACTTGAGAACATATACTTTTATATATACTTTCAATACAAAAATTAAATGATACCTTAAGATTTAGTACATTGTAAAAAAGCCAATAATGATGATTATTAAGAAAAATTAAAACATTTCAATAAGAACAAATTTACTGGCTGCAGCGATTTCCTTTTTCACTTTTTGTATTACATTTTTATTTAAATACGAAAAAAGAAGTATAACTGTTTTCAAAATTTTGTGTACTGATAGCTCTAAAGATCATCAATAGTTACTAAACAGGAAAAAAAAGCAAGAAAATCGGTTAATAAACAGTGGTGAAGAAGGTACTGAACTGTTTTGACTTTGCCTCTTTATATACAGAAAAAGATTATCCATTTTTTTCAAAATAGAATTTCCCACAGTGCATTTATCGGGAATATTGAAACAAATTCAAGGTTTGAAAGTTTCTTCATTATTGGCTTTATTAAAATTTTTACGAAAATAATATTAGTCCAGTGTTTTGAAGATAGGAAATTTTTTTAAACGAACTAAAAGAAAAAAAAAAGGTTAGCCGGGCAGGAGGTTTCATGTACTGAACATTCTGTGAGTTAATTTAAAGATTACCGTAATTTACATTTACGTAATATTAAATTAACAACAAAGATATTTAATTTTTAATTTGTAATATCGTATATATTTCTCGCCCAGTATTAACATGAATGTGTTTATGTTTAAACATTTTTGCGCCTTTGTTTGTCATTTTCGATATAGGAATTAAACATATAATTAAAATTATAGATAACAGAAAAAACTTCAATAAACGTTCCTCAAATAAATTTGCTAGATACGAATAAAAATAGAAAGATAATATAAGGAATATGTATCAGAAGCAAATTCAATCCAGTTATGTTACACTTTAAATGACGTAGAGTTGATAGTTTGTAATTTTTTAAATACGGTTGACTATACATTAGCAAAAAAAAAAAAAATGAAGAAACCCGACAATGCATTTGACCGATTATTAATATTAATAATTTTCGTCCGTTTCGTATCACTATTGCCAACAGAACTCTTAAATTTACATCGCGAAAGTCTGTTTATGAGTATTTCACGCTGAAGTCGTAATTTCAAAAAAAAAAAAAAAAAATAGAAAATAATTTAAAAAAGCGAATAACCAAATAAAATCATGTAAAATATGTGTTTTGTGATTATATATATATTTATGCATATATAACATGCTATACACGCGGAAAAACTAAATCGTTAACGAAGAACGGTATTTTTTGGATGGAATTTCTGATAGCAGTATTTGGTAACTCGTATTTCTCACTAACACAGGTGACAACGTTTAACGGATGATACTTGAAAATCACCGTAGGTGGTCTGTAAAAAGGTCTGAGCTCGCCTGCGCCCGAAAGAGCGGTCCACCTCGTTAATATCCCGGTGGAAACCCTTGTTCTTTTCTTACTAATCCAAGGTTTTGAAAAAAAAATTCCGAGTGAGAATTTAAAAAACGAACTTTAAGGCTCATATTTCCCCAAGCTCATGGCATTTTGTCAATATGTTCAAGACAATATTTTTATAATCGGAACTCTTTTCATTCCCAAGAAATTTTGAAGCGATGTTCTTAAATGCAAGCCATTACTCTTTTTCAACGGCAGCCATCACAATTTCGAAGTTTTGATCTTGCATAAGTCTTTTTATATCCGGACCAACAAAAATATCTTTCTTTAATGTTGGTTTCAGATAAATGAGGGAAATTTTCACAAACATATCCGAAACAGGGTCAGCTCTCGGCAATGATGAATTGCTTCATCAGGCTTAAGTTTATACGCAGTGAGGGAAGCAGAATCTTCTACGGATCAAATTCGTACGAAAAATCTTCTTTTTTTCAAGCTCAAGATCTTTTCATAAAGGCTAATCCTTTTTCGACTAATACTAATCCCGTGCTATACTATCCCACTCGCATAAAATGCGGGGAAATTTCGTGTATCCGTTTTGCTGGTCTAATAGCATAGCTGATACTTTTAAATTACCGAAAATCATCTATTCGTGATCAGAATATTTGATATATTTTGCAGGAAAAACTGTAAACATTTTCTTATGTTTTTTTCAGGTGAATAGATTAATCAACTCTGGTAGCGAGGCATATTTATTGCCATTGTACAGGAGAACCGTTTTTAAACTTTATTTGGACGAGTCGATGAACAATTTTCACTCATCCTTTCTGTAGTGAGCTGCAAATTGCTCTACCAATCCTGCAATACCGGAACAGATAAGCTACTTTCTTGTTCGAAGAGAATGGTGCAAACTTTTCGAATAAAACGGAAAGATATTCCGGGGGCTAAAAGGTGCTTCTCAATTAAGCTAGAACCCCAAAGTTCTGCTTTCTTTTTTGTTAAACGTAAGTCTTTGACTAGATCGTCTAACTCGTGTTACTTGAACAATTGCGGTGTGGCGCTTTCAAAGTCGCATTCTGATTCAGTATCCGATTCCCTACTTTCGTCATCACTGCTTAGGAAAGTAATATCTTTCAATGATTTCGTTGGATTTGGAACTATGCTGATTGCAAGTTCGAATATGAGATTACTTTTTTTTATTTTTAGAATTGTGTCTACGGATGTGAATAGTGCAGAAATAACGATCGCCGTTGTGGTTTTTATGTTCTCTCCATACTACGGGAACTCCATTTATTGTTCCGCGTGACCACCTTCTCAGTTCTTCCACGCAAACATAATACATTTAATGTAAAATAAATTCTTTCGCTGAAAATTTCATACAACAATATAACTAGATGTACAAATTTGGTGGTGAAGTAATGCTTTGTAATAATTTGTTTGTTTTGAGAAACATACCTATGTGGGGTGCCCAAGACACATATCTTGATCTCCCCTTCGGTGTATTAAACTTTTTTGACAAATTTTATAATGTTCCTTTGATATATGTATATATATTTTTTTTTTTTTTTACCGTATATTCTTCAATAAAATATAACAAAAATTATTAGGACTGTTGTTACAACCACGACTTGCTATTTAACTTGACACACCAGACAATACAAACAGGATGAACGAACAAAAACAGACTAACTCAGAGCGGCCAGTGCCACATCGCCTGTCGGTTGTCTGCCTTCTTTATTTTGCTACTGGCAACTTGGTTACATATAAGTTAAAATCGGTTTTTTAATGGCACGGCTCCAAATGGGACTCATTGTGTAGATTTACTTGATTACTTACAATTAGTAGTATGTTTATGAAAACTTCAAACGCAAATTGCGAAAAAAATCGTACGTGAAAGAGGAAAACTGAATACAGTTTTGGATTCAGCGATCTCAAAAACAGCAAAGTCAGTTAAAATTTAAAAAAAAATTGTTTTGTACGATTATATTCTCAAACAAGCTGTAATGACAAAAGTTAGTGTGTGATTTAATTTGGATTAGTTATTATTTTAAAACCATTTTTAAAGATATAATTATTCAAATAAGCGTAAATGGAAAAAACAATATTGAGTTAGTAAGTTATTTTAGCATTGGCTTGTTATAGGTATAATAAAGCACATCCTCAAACATACATACACACGCAAAAGCATAGGTTTCATTAAGAGTTAGAAAAGTATTTAAGTTGGTTAGTAAACAACAGAAACACATGTTTTGTTTTTTTTTCTTCACATCTAGAACTGACTATATATTCATTTACTAGATTTTAATGGAATAAGATCGTGAATTTCAAGATCTGCCCATCAGCCGATCCCGAATTTATTTATCGAATAATCACCCCTAGGTCAATAACGTTTCTTCTTTTCAACCTGTTGCAACTTGCTGGTCGTTGTAGTAAATTCGTTGTGAGAGCATTTTCATTTCAACTTCGACGAGTGATTTTTAATCGCCAGCTTTATTTCTTCAGTAACATACTTCACTTGTAAATCCTGATGTAGTGTTTGGTTGGACACAAACCATGGTGCTCTACCAATGATCGTAGCATCTTATTTTGATAGCGCTGTATTCTATCCACACTACTTTTGGAAGCGCATCCCCATAATTCAGCTGCGTACAGCCATATCGGTTTTAATACCATGTGGTATAGTAATCTTTTATTTGAAATATGTAATTGGGAACGCGGTCCAAGCAACCAATGAAGTTGTCTTGTTTTCAAATTTAGTTCTGTTATTTTTGTCTTGATATGATGAAGCCACGTAAGCGTTTCATCTAGACACGTATTCCAAGATATTTTACGGATGAATATGTTTGTATTTGTTTGTTATTTATAGATATATGATATTTGTTACATACAATTTTTCTCTTTGTAAAAATAATGTGGCTACTTTTAATTTCATTTATTACTATTTTCCATTTATTCAGCCAATCGATGATTTTATTTAGCACATTTTGTAAATTTTCTGTGGACTTTTCTGGGTTCTCGTGCGTTTCCATAATTGCCATGTCGTCAGCGAATGTTGCTAGTAGTGCGTCATCTGTCTCTGGCATATCATAAGTAAACAATAAATACAAGACAGGACCAAGTACACTTCCCTGAGGTATGGATGATTCTGTTCCACTTACTACAACTCGGAAATACCTGTCTTGTAAATAGGATTTCAAAATATTGTAACACTGGTTTGGTAGTATTTTTTTTCACTTATAAAGAGAGTATTCCCGGATGCCATACTTTATCAAATGCCTGTTGTACATCAAGGCTAGACAGCCGAAGTAATTCTTTTTTTTTCAAATGTTTCTTCAATTTTGTTAACCAGACGGTGCACTTGTTTTACTGTTGAATGTTTAATTCGGAAGCCAAATTGATGATTTGGTATTATTTCTTTCTTGTCTATGAATTTTTGTATTCTCTTTTTTAAGAGTTTTTCGAAAACTTTGGCCAGAATTGATAAAAGTGAAATTGGCCGATAAGAAGAGGCACTTTGAGAAGGTTTATCTGATTTTAAAATCATCATAACATTGGCGAATTTCCACAATATAGGAACATATTGAAGCCGTAAAATCGCATTGTAAATATAAGTTAACATTACTAACGCTTTCCTCGGTAACTCTTTTAGAATACGTCCCGTTATGAGGTCGTACCCTGGTGCCTTCTTGTTACGCAATTTCTTTATTACTCCATTAATTTCGCCTGGCGAAGTTAAATTGATTTTATTTGGCGGATTATTTGAACTTTGATTTAAATAATCATGGACGACGTTATCGACAGGCGATATTGTATTGTGCGGTTTAAAAATTCCTGATAAGTGTATAGCGAACAGATCTGCTTTAGCAGCATCATCTATAGTCCAACTACCATCAACTGCTTTTATCGGTTCATTTCTACATATTGGTTTATTCCCGTACCTAACTGCTGTCTATAACGAATAATTACTATGTTTTGTTAGCGACAGATTTGTGATATATTCAGAAACACACGTAACCTAAAACCTATCTACAATCACTCAAAAACAAGTTAGCACGGGCCGGTAAATTTAGATATGTAGCAAAATGTATCCTTAAAGCAGATACAAACATGCAAACACACAAAGTAACTTAGTGCAGGTTAGAAAAATTATAATTAGTCAGTTAGAGCCATAGTTGAGCATTGTTACAGAATCAGGGTGATCATACACAAATGTCTGTAGGGAAAACAAGTGTCTGAGTAAAATGGGGTGCGGTCATGTAACAGAATACCAGCTCTTGATTTGCTATTCTCCTAAAAGTATCGTTTTCTATCTACTTGTTATAAATTCTGTACCATCACGCAAAAGACCTAGCTAAATGTTTTGATCTTACCATCCTCAGTTGTCTTGTATGAAATAAATCTAAAATATTTTGTTGTTAATATCAATGGCATAATAACTCCATTTACACGGAGTACACAACCATTTTCTACTAATATTTCTTTCTTGACTTTAAAATAATATCTTAATTCTTCATTTTGCACTTTATCTATTTTCTCTGGCCAACAGCAGTGTACATAATGTTTAATTTTACATAATAATGGGGATTGTTTTTAGTAGTACATCTTTTTAAATTCTCAATATTCAGCACCGTATTGGTAAATGCTTTCTAATTATGTTTAACGGGCAATCAAACTAATACTAACAATAAGTTTATGTGAGTATGCGTGAATACGTAACAAATAGTAAATGAAAAACTCATTGATTAGTTGAACTTTAACGGGTGAATTAACTGACTGACTGATAAGATAAGACAGGGATGATGTGATAGATGTACAAAATACAACTGTTATATAGAACTTTACACTATTTTTTGATTTTAGTTCATTTTCGTTTAATCGTTTAAAATGGTTGCTTTAAATTAATAGATTTACTTTCAAATAAGGAACGCTAATTCATACAGTGAAGGAAAAGTGAAAGCATTTAATAGATTTTTCAAGTGTGAAGAGATATCGTATCTTTCGTTAGTTAGGTTTTTGCAAATAATAAAAGTGAAGAATTTGAAGTTAAAAGGGTAGGTGTAAATTTGCCAACGTAAACAAATTCATTGCGATTATTTAACAAACCGAAATAGTACTGTACATATTGGAAAAAATATTTCTCTTAGGGGAAGTTTGACTGAGTTATGTAGTTACCTAGAAAAATACTGGTCACTATTCTAATGGTTATTAGTATTTGTATATTTTGTGATAAAAAAATCCCGAACCAGCCGATAGTAATTGCGAAGAACATAATCTGCATCATTCTTTTCCGTCCCAACAAGTCCAATAGAAAAATTTCCAGCATTGATCCGATTGATCTTAACATAATTCCGGAACTGGCTGTATTGTAACAAAACAGACGTGATTAGTATGATCAAAAAACTCGGGATTTTTTAGACCTTATCATGAACAGACTTCGCGTGCTTCAGTAATTTTTATAGAGAGCTCAGTTTCAATTGACTATGCCGTTCTTCGCAAAATTAAATAAATTCTTATAAACCCGATGTAATAACGTTACAGATTTCGTTAGATTTTATCATTATTCACCGGCGTAAAAACAACGTAACCATTAATTTCCGGGTTAATGAAAACCCTTCTAATCGCCGTAGCAGAATTTGTCAGTATGATTAGCCGTAGGGTGAGCTCATTGTTCCCACAAAGATGAACATATCCAAAATCTTTTCAGACTACATACTGTTTTGTTCTATTACTACCGTGTTAAAACGCGGTTCTTTTGAGATGGTCAAAAATATCATTTTTCTTCTATGTCCGTTTACATATTTACTTCGTGTCCTGTACAAGTAATTTCCAATAAAAGAATAAAATGTACGATTTAATAGTTTGCAGTATTGCAATGAATGGATCAAACGAAGATAAAGTCACAGGTCTCGCGTTGTAATCTTTGCGATTCGTACTATATCAAGGAACAGAGTGCCAATAAAATGAGACATTCGGGAAAAAAGTGAATAAATAAAATATAATAATTCTGAAACGGTTTAACGTATACATTTGGAAGTTGTGCACATAAATCGCAGTTAAAATCCTTTTCGAAAAAATAGGTAATCTTCTAACCACTGATTACCGTGACAGTAATAACGAATGAACACGTACATTAAAGGAAATTTTATCAAGTGAATATAAAAAATTTCTAACTTCGAAGCTGGTGTTTCAGAGATTTAAAAAAGGTGATTTTTTTTTTTTTTTTTTTTTCAGGTGTATTGTATATTATTGATGTACAGTTTGCAGTTTAGTGATAACAAAAATGATTTTGATCTTTCGCCGAAATTTTAAAAATTAATTTTCTAAAAAGATTAAACTTTTGCTCTAGCGGCGCGAATATTTTATTTTGAAATTTCGGAATAGCTTAATAATATACGTGTTTAAGGAAATATATTACAGGAAAAACTTGCGGATATTGCAACTCAAAATTGAAAGAATCTCGGGGATCGAAGAAAAAAATGTATTATTTTGATTTCGGATATGTTATACAACAGCGGAAAGCTCACTAGTAATCTTCTTCTGGTGGTTTTGGCGACTTTTATGTCATAAGTCAATATATTATGTGCGTGTCAGCGCTGTAAAATGGCATCGTTTTTGCTGTTCGAGTTCAAAATTCACTTAGTCAGTTTCGAAAATATTTAATATTGTCACGATTACGGAGTATATAATTCCGAAACATGTCGGTGCTTTATATATTTTTTGAATAATTATATTTTCGTGAATCTTTTATTAATTTTTCATTTTTATCGTAATTATCACGTTTAAAACTATTTGGGTTTCAAATTTCAAAGTCATATCTTAACTGGATGTACCCTAGACATATGATATTCGGTGACTCGGGAAACAACTCTCTCTACCTAGGTGTATAAAATTTAAAATACTGCTACCTTTGGTAAATTTAATCGCCTTGAAAAAATTCAATTGTACAGCGTAGAATTTATCACGTGTTAAATTTCAGAGGTGATATTAATCAATTATTATTCAGTTGCTGTCAATTTGACATTAACAGTCAACCGTTTTGGTGGGGTCTTGTGACTTACTGTGAGAATATTCTCAAATATTATATTTTATATCTACTTTATTCCAGGGTGATAACTTGTTAGTTATGATTTATAAATTCGTTGTATCAAATAAGATTAATACATATATATATATATATATGTATGTATGTTCTTTTTTTTGCTTCTTTTAGTTTTATTTAAAGTGTCCCTCATCTATTCATGTAGACTATTTTCTTAATGTAAGAAATTAATTTCGTTGTATTTTATGTTCTTATTTTTACTATTGGTATGTTGCCTAACCTAACATGACTTAATGCGATTTAGTAGGTTATTGATCGGTAGGACTCTTACCGAGTTGGTTTGAGCTAAAAAAATAAGCATCTACAATAGAGAGGGGTTAAAAGGGCCCGAATTTTTTCCTTACAGTAAGCAATCGAAATTTTTTCAAAAAAACATACACTTTAGATCATAGCATAACAACATTTCATATTAAACATAATTTAAACTCTTCAGATTTTTAATTTTTTTTATTAATTGTTCTTTGAGCGCATTAAATATGTTTACCCAACCACTGCACGCTGTCCGCGTTGATTTGAAATTTTCCGGAATCGTCTTCTTGCAAAGATGGAACTAGATAAGCCGAATAATTAGTGGTAATGCCCAATAATACTGCTATGTGTAATACAGTAACAGCAGCGTATGTCTGTGTAAAAACATAAAAAATAAGTTTATTAGTATATAACTCGGTTGTAGATAAAAATACGATACGTTGTAGAAGTTACATAAGTGGTTCAACTTATTGTCTCAAGGTAACGAAAAATAGATAAATTTATTGCAAAATACGCGCGTGAAAAAGATAATTAGAAGAATATAATGCTTCAATAAAGGGTATCGGTGAAAATAAAATTACTTTCATAATTATATTATTCCGTAATTTTTTTATATTTAATTAGACAGTGTATTCGTGAAAAAAAAAACTTTTCTGGAATAATACAAAAGATAAGTATGATAAATGCGTAAACGGTGTATGAAATTCAAAAGTTCATTTAGTCGACTTTAATTCTTCAACAATTCAGTTGAAATTTAGATGGTTTTAAAATTTCTTATCATTTCGGATAAACCGTTCAGCAAATTTGGAACGTTAAAGCCTTCATCGCGAATTACGGGTTACTATTTAAACTACCAAGGGCCTCAAGAACTACGATTTAGAGTAGTGGTGAAAGATAGAAAATGAAAGTGTCAGAAAGTTTCCTAATTGTAGCGGAAATTCATAGCGCCTTAAAAATCGCAACGTTATTTACTTTTATTAATTAAATTCAGATCAGTGGCTCGGTGTTTGATGTGCCCGATAAAACGGGGACAGTACCAACAAAACCTCATTTCAATATCTTAATTTCTGTGAAATTTGGTAATAACGAACAGGTTTGAAACAAACGTAAATTTAGCTTCATTATTTTCAGTTACTCTCTCTGCTAATAGTTACAGGACCTTCCTCTGTTAATTTTAATATTTCTTCTTCTATTTCATTAGCATCGGATTTTAAGCTCAAAGATTTTAACGCTTTCAATGTTTTGCCCGCTATTATTCCCGATTTATTAATTTCGTCTTTACTTTTAATAGCTACAGTTAGTCATGGGCGTAGCTAGGAATTTTTCCTAGGGGAGCAGCTGACCTATCAGGGACCGATCCGGAAGGACATTTAAAGGGAGGAGGAGGGGGGGGGATTATATATGTAATTACCTAAAATCTTCTACGGTAGGTAGTAGATTTGAAAAATATCCCTCGTTTCATAAAGAAAATTAAACAGCGACCTTTATAGAAATTTAAAAATGTTTTAAAAATATATAATTATTACAATTTTTAATTTAAATTTCGTCTTATATTTAAGGGTGAAAAATAAAACGAAATTATAAAATTCTAGCAAAAATGGTAGTTTAGAAATAATAAAAAAAGATAGTATTTTTATTAGACTTTATTTCTTTTTTCTTTTTTTTGTTAGTAATCCGATCCGAATTCTTTTTTTCGTGAGCAAGTTTAAGTATGTATATATATTTCTCATTGAACTCTATTTTAAATTAAAATTACAAAATAAAAATTAAAAATAAATAAAAATGGCAAAATATCGACGACATTTAAAATAGAATAAAAAAGGAACATTAATAGTTTTACTAGAAAATAGTATTAAATATTAATTATTAAAATCCGTAGGTAAAATTCATACAAATATTTTATGTGCACACATATAATCGTATTATATTAAAAAGTTGATATTTAATAACTTAAATAAATATATAACCGAAGTAAATAACAGCTTATTTAAAAAAGGGCTTTATTTGCAGATCACTGAATTCTTCAAATACTAATGTATACATAGTCACACAGGATATCTAACAGTGTGCTGGCCTTCAATCATTTAAATGTTCTCTTCTCTTAGTGACTACGCTCAGACTTTGCAGCTTATTCCGACGTTAAGTGAGTACGGTCTGAAAGTAGTCACTGAGGGGAGAGCTTTTAAATAATCGAAAGCCAATACTGATGTGTCTACTTAGTCTACTTAGTCTGTAGTAGAAAAGCGTGCAAAGTGTCGTCTAATTGCACGCGCATAGGAAATTATTGTGATAATTACGGTTTCGAAGTACATTGTACTTTTACACTTTTCAAATTTTTCTCCGTGTGACATTTAACTTCTAGCCACGTCCACGCAGTTAGCATGTTTCATTTGTAAGCGAAACTGCCAAGAGTCTCCGGTTGAATGTTGGTTTTTAACTTATTTTTAAGATTCTCAAAACTACTATCGGTCTTCTCATACAAATAACTTCGTTCGTTCTGTTCAAAACTTTCAGCTTTCTCAAATCGACTGAATTTAGACTGACTACACACTTTTGCTCGGCTCATTTTTTATCATGCAAGTTACAATTACGTTCGTTTATGAAACCTCTTAATGATTACTTAATTGTGTTCGCTATTCAATTTTATTTAACTTTAACTAGGCTACCAATAACATTTTTCCAGTCCCCTGTATTCCGTCAATTTTATGCGGAATGTTTAGTAATAAAATACGCGATGTCTTTGACGATAAATCAATATCGCTACATTTATAACTTAAGACAGAAAACTGTTGCAGTGGAATTAACTCGACATACAGTCGCATGCACTACCACACAAACAAAAGCAAATTAGTGGGGGACACTTTTTTAAAATTTTGAAAATTAAAAGATTTAATTTATTTTAGTGAAAATTGATATTTACATTTAGGTTTAAAAAAAGGATAACAAATTTACTATAAATAATTTACGTCGACAAACAAAGAGAATAATATAAAATGAATTTAAAAAAGGTATAAAATAAAAAGCATTATTAACCAGCATAATCTTAAAACCATAAAGTAAAATGTACACAGCGTCTTTATCTTCTTAGAATAAATAAGAATTGAAATATATTATTTAAAGAAAAATTACAGCCACATTAAATTTAAAGGAGTGAAGTCAGTATGTCTGCTCATTTTAACTAACTTTTCCAACTTGCCGATCTAATTTCGCTGATTCGCTTCATTATACTGCTTCTGTACTGTTTTTAGTTTGACAGAGTAGAAGATTTTTGCTAGCAATATAATTTCACCACCTACATTTATAAACTCCTGATCATACCGAATAATGTTAGTTTTTTCTATTTCCGTGATTTTCATAACTATGATAGAAAAACTGAAACGTTGTAACATTGTGAACATCATTTCACTATAATAAAATAGTGGAAGACTAGTCACAGTTTCATAGTGATACTATAGTAACAGTGTAAAAACACTATACGATAAATATTCAGTCATACAGAACGCAATTTCCTTGATGAAATGCAAAAAACAAAAAAAAACAAAACAATGTCGTCTGTTAAAGTAGGAAATTATTCGGTTAGTTATCCGACTGGCTGCTTAAACTGTTGCTGAATGTGTGCATATTCTTTCCAGTGCATTGGTGTGCTGATAACTGTGTTCTTTTTTTAGGCAGATAAAACTGATGAAAATCTTTAGCGCAGATCATTGTAAAAAGTAAGGGGAAAAGGACTTATTTGGTTATAACTTTCTTTTTTTCAAAAATAAACGTGAGTGTAACGATTACCATGCGCTGCGTTTAACTGCTAAGGCTGTTACAACACAACATGATAATACAGAGCGCTACTCCGACAAAAGTTAATACGGCTGCAACTTTGGTGAAAGAATTTGACGATATTTTGATAATGAACCTTGCGGTAATATACAAAGATTGTGGTGTCGCAAAAGAGAGCCATTCGGGGATTAAGTGAGGAGTGAATGAGACACTTGATTGACTGCAGAAGGGACAAACATTTGGAGGTGCTTGACTCGTGAAGATGTAAACGTGCGAGAGGGCTGTGTGACCTATTCTGAGGCGATTTAAGATAGTAAAGTCTCTGCGAGAAACTCCGTTGTCGGCCATCAAGGCTGGGTGGTTGATTTTATGCTTCGAAGGAACGTGTTTGTGGATCTGCATTCCTGCTTCGATCCTCTCCGGCTCGGTATATAAACAAGTGAGGTAATGTAGGGAGAAACGGTGGGTTACATTGCATCGGGGAGATTTTTCTATTTTTCATTTTTTATTGATAAAAACTCATAGCTTGGCTAAATCATACCAGAAATTTATAAATTATACACTAAATCCTTTCACAGGAATCAGTCTATTCACTGGTGAAAACCGAAACAAAATCGGTTCGGTAATTCCTGAGATTAGATCGCACAGTCAGATGGACAGACAAATTTTCCAACTTTAATTTATGCATTATATATATATATATATATATATATATATATATATATAGAGAGAGAGAGAGAGAGAGATGGATATTACAATTAATACATTTACAAATAGTATTACGACGAATAAAGTAATTATCTCAAAACATAATATAAAATTTTAGGATCATTGTGGTTGACAGTGATTGTAGTCCGTTATGTCGGCGGTGCAATGATTTTGGGGTGGCTGAGACTTCAATCAGTGAGCGGTAAACTTTCGGTATGAAGGTTTTATTTCTAAGGAAATTATGCAATAGTGCTTATTCCGGCTTACACGGGAACTACAATAGTTTTCTTGTTGATTTCTCTACCGAATCGATTAACAGACAAGCTGACACCGTAATATAACTGAGGACTTTTCGCAGATTCTTTCACGGTCAAGGGAGACTAAAAACAATTATTTTGAAACGAGCATCTGACTTACTCGACGTCAACCTTGAAGCTGCGTCTCTTCGATCATTTCTTTCTTTGACTTCTTCGTGACCAATCATTTTCTTCCTCAGTAGGGTGATCATTTCATCCAGCGGAACCGCATGGTAGTATATTCATCCACTGCACCTCACATACGCGCACATTTTCCGAGATTTATTTTTTATTTTGTTTAATTTATCTACTTACAGTATGTGCAATGTAACGTGTATACAATAGTATTGGCACTTCTTTTTTCCGCTTAATTCGTAAGTAATTAATATTTCTGAAAAATAAATTTAATTTAATCGCAATATTTTCTCGCCTTAGGTTGCACTCGGTGAGAAAGAGTTATACATTAGAAACTCGTTGAATACTTCGGAATTTTTTTCTTCATGTTTATATACCGACGCGGAACGTTTTACGGATGACACTGTAACTGGTACTAAATACATTACACTGACATTTTATGGGTTCCTGGCCACTCTGGCATTGAGGGCAACGAAGCAGCTGACTTCTTAGCTCGCTCGGCGTCTCTCAATGGTCCATTCTTTCCGCATTTTCCTGTCAACCTTTCCCTCTCCGCAAGTCTCCATGCCAGACTATGGATTGACACCTACCCTTCTTTTTTTGCCAATCGCTTCTCCTTCTACCTTCTCCTACAGCCTACTCTGACAGCCCTGGTACCAATTTCTTCCCTTTTCTCGGCGCTCGGCTATTGTTTCCTTAATCAGACTAAGACTTGGTCATTCCCTTCTTCCCTTTACTCGTTTTTCTTTTTCTCTTTCACCTTCTCTCTTTTGCCCTCTCCACTCTACTGATCCTCCCCCTTTATATGCGACCCCAACCATATCCTTTTTGAATGCCTTGCTCTTTTTCCTGAGTGCTCTCATTCATACGCCGAAATTTTGGTGTTGGATCTTCCTACCCCTTTCAATGCTTCCTTTATCCTTTCCTTCCCATCTCTAGCCGTTATTCCCCTCCTTCTTTTCTTTATACTCTCTATCTCCGATCGCCTCACAATCTGAGTAGGTGATGTAAGCTCATGTAGTTGGGTCAGTGTGGATACCGAGCTCATTTAAAAAAAAAAATATATACACCTATATAAAAATACATTGATGTATAGATAAACTTTTTTTTTTTTTTGGAATATAAATTACGAACTTACGGTATCATTTTATATAAAAAATTTTTGGCACTACGAAATTGAGAAATTTATTACATTATCTGATTTCCCTGAGAGACAATTTTATTGCACTACCCCCATAACGTCGGATATTTCCAGGTAAAAAAATAACGTTAGGGAAATTTTTCGAGTGTGACCCTTAACCACTTTATCTTCGTCAAAACAACGTGATTATTCGAAAAGAGATGATGTCGTGTTGATTTAGTTGTAATGTTTTTTACGCTCCACTGTATATCCAACGAATTATAAACGAACAAAGAAGAGAGAGGATGAATAATAACAAGGTCAGTTAAGCATGCTATTCTATAAGCTGAGTATTCCGTACGACAACTATAGTCTCTATATTCATATAATTTTAAATCTTAACTATATGCAAACGAAAACAGTCGTATGTTATGGGGCACATAGTGTCACGATGTAAAGAATAAAAACGGCAATAATTGCATCAGCAACAAACAATATTAACGACAGTAATAAAAAAGTTTGGTCAATTTCATTTCAGCTAAAAATGAACCAGGACAGATTTGATAGATCAATAAAACGGAAATCAAAGCGGCCAACTAACGTGAAAACCAAGTTTATTCCCGAGAAACAATTCGACCCGCAAAATCTTACTCGGGAGCCGATTTATTTTATTATTTATATTTAAAAAATGTAAGAAATTATAACAAGTTTTTTCGCATTAAATGACCATTAGTTCAATCACGGTGGCCAGTTATTTAAATAATGAAAAATAAATCTAAAAGTTAACTGGGAACGATTTATTCGTGAATATTTTACGAAAACTGTCATAAACAGTTTCAGATTCATCTCGTTTCCTTTTCAGAATTGCTGCAGCGATCGCATTTGCTCGGCACTGGATTTTTTGGGCGTATTGCATTGCTTTTGATGCGAACTTACCTCTGACTTCCATTTTATATGAATCCGAGCTTGCTCACAATTCATATAAGACGAAATTTTAAATTATTTTTAAATTTTTTAATTTAATATTGTTATAATTTTCACTTTTCGCTATTAATTACTGTTTCGGGGCTGCAGTCGTTAGTTTTCTACGTTTTACAAATTCGGCCTTTCGCAGAAAAATTGGTTACTTGAGGGAAAAAAAGTTCTCAAAAACAGAATTTCCTTTCGAAAGGGAAAAAAAACCCGTCGCGAAGACGACTAGTTTTTTTCTCTTCGCGATAGACTATAACCCGCGGCAGCCAGTGACAACGTGTCACAACTTGACCTCTCGGTCGAGCTTATGCTTTTTGCTCGGAAAACAAACGTATTTTCTTAGTATATCGGTCGAGGAAAACACGATGACTTAAAACGCAAAAAAAAAAAAAAAAACTAAACAAATATTCGCCTGTGCTGAAGCACCTCCCCCCAACCGCGAGATCTCACGGTGGATCAGCACGTGTTCATATAAGGGGGACAAAAACGATAAAATAAATAAACGCATATATATGTATTATTGCAAATTTGCGCGGAAAAAATTACACGAACAAAACATAGATCCTGACTAGATTCTTTTCGAATTCTATTTTTTTTTTTTTTTTTTGTTTTTTACTACAAAATCAAAAAAAAAAACAAAGAACGGTCAGTCAAACGGCATGGCTCCGAAATTGCGTTATACACGGACACTAGAATATATCAAAAACCGCGACACACAGCGTGTTGCGTTGACTAGCCTATCGCGAACGGTAACTCAACGACGACGACTAATTCAATCCGATCGATGAGATGCGAGAAGATAGCGCGATATAATTAACGGTAAACTTAATTGATAAGGCTCTTCTCATCGCATGTAATATGCTTTTTTTGTTTTTTTTTTTTTTTTTTTAATGGCCCGCCTTTAGTTAACTATCAAGCCATTTAGCCAAATGTAATATGCTATAATACCTAATTCTTCTTCTCTCACGGCTCACGCTGCCGATGGATGCTACTCTGCTGTCGCTGACCGCACACATTGCGACACTTACACAATCCCCAACACTACACGTGCCGAAAATTCGACCGAAATCGGAAATTACAAAGTCGATCGTGTAAACGTCCCAGCCGTATTCTCCGCCGACAACGAACAATGCAATGATCCCGTGAGATCGAAAATTAATGATTTTAACCAGTGCATAATTTCCAGCTCGATATCATCGCGCCAGGTAAATACCGAATCCGTATCTGGAATTTGTATTCCGGCAATTACTTTTATTGTCTCACTGCGGTCCGGCGATACCAAAGATCGCAACTCAACGCTGTTCCCGCGTTACACGAACTTAAAATTCTGCATAAAAGTATATTTGTAACTATTCGCATTCACCTCTACAATCATGCAATGATGTCGCAGTTACACCACATATCTTGCCCAACGAAATGGTATAAACATGCTGTGCTCAATCATTGCTTACAACATATTATTAATTTTTTAGATATTAGCGATTCAAATCTGACGATATTTTGTTACATAAGAAAGTTTGACCGGCTTCCACGAGGAAATAGATGTGTTCAAGTCAATAAAACACAAACAGAAATATGCGTGTAAGTTTTTTTTTTTTTAATGATCGAACCTTGTAATTAGACTGTACATTGAATACTAATTTATATTGTATGTGTCAATTATAGTACAACTGTAAAAATGAACAATACATATTACGAACCAAGTTAGATATGTGATCCTGCCACAAAAAAGAAGGCTTATCGTTAAATTTTCGATTTTTAGGTTTTGATCAGACCTTCCTCTTTTCACTGGAATCGGTCCTACCTTTCTATCTTCAAAATTGGGTGAGATATGGACAGTTAAAGATATCACCTTTACTGGTATTAAATACAAACATTCTTAAAATTACAAAAAATTAGATTACAACAATTTTTGTAATAATTTAACGAATTTTTCAATTCTTCAAGAGGAAATGAATTAAAAAAAAGCAATTTTTTCAATAAAATCACTGAAATTTTTTATTTCTTCAGAATGCTTACTGGAGTTTGAACAATACCTTAAAAATAAGTAGGTTTTAACGAAATTAAAAAGAATTCAGTTAGAAAAATATTTTTGGAAATTTTCATTCAAAATACTACATAATTTCTTATAACAATCTCCCTTACTTTTCTTTCAATTTTGAAGATCTCTCCAATCCTCCTAATGTATTCTACTTTCTTTTGTTCTCCAAATCCCTTTCCCATGCAACAGTTATACAGGAATTCCACAGTTATATCGAATCCCGTTTTCCTTCCCATATGGATATTTTTACGGATGGTTCGCCTAATGGAGTTGGAGCTTCTTTCATCCTTCCGTGCATTAATTTCTCTGAATCTTTTTGTCTCCCTTATTTTTGTACTATCTTTACGGCTGAGTTAATGACCATTCTACGATCCATAATTTATATTTCCTCTCATCGTTCTTCTTCTGAATATTTAATTATTTCCGACTCCATGTGTGCTCTTAATGCTATTTCCTCGCATTTCCCCGCTCACTTCTCTGACCTTTTTATCCACCGTATTCGCTCTTTTTCACTTCACGCTATCCGCATTGATATGCTCTGAGTCATCAGTCATACGGGGATAGAGGGTAATGAAATAACAGATTCCTTGGCTCAGATTGCTCTATCCTCCCGCTTTTTTTTCTCTAAAATTCCCGTTTCTAATTTACTCCCATTGTGCAAAAAGTTTCATGTTAGATTTTAGTTGGATTTTTACGTTTCTTCCTTTTCTAATCAACTTTCCTTTTATTTTTCCATCCAACCTAATCTTCCCACGCAGCCTTGATTTTACGATTTTCCTTCGCTTCGCCGCTCCGTTATTGTCCCTATAATTCGTTTACGTCGGAATCATACTCTTCTTTCTTCCTCACGTTTTCGTTTTTATCTCGCACTCTTTCCCTTAATTATCCTCTTCGCGCTGACGACGAAGCCGTCTGTGATCGCGACCATATCTTTTTTGAATGTCCATCCCTCGTGAACGAACGCACTTCTTTGTACTCCGATCTGTTATTAAACTTCCGAATTCTTATTGCGCTTCGTATATCTTATCGTTTCCGTCGATCTCCGTTGTTTCTATCCTCAACTCTTTTATCTTATCAATAGCTGACCGAATCTACATTAACCTGATCCTTCTCCCTCGTGTCGTTTTTTCTGGGCAAAGATCCTTTGTTGACATGCCTAAAGGGGGGGTTAAAAAAAAAATGTTTAAAATTTCACTTCAATTCTAAAACTTTTTAAGTTGTTTTCACTCATATTTTTCGAAGAAGAAATGTAGCTGAATTAATCAACATTGATGCATTTTAGTACTTTTTTTATAGAGTTTTCGTGACTTTTATCCGTCATAGGAAAAGAACCACTTGAGCTACGGTATTTTGTTTGTAACGCCGATCACGTGTTCTTTGAGTGCTCTGCTCTTTCGGTGGAGCGTTTGGCTCTGTACTCCCACTTGCTTAGGCTGTAGCTTCCTGCTCCTTTTTGTGTTTTTTTTTTTTTTTTTTTTTTGTAGGCGCGTCAGCGGCATTGACCCAAAAACAAGAAAACTAAGCTAAGAAATTAAATAACTAAGCGGTCCGAAATGAACGCAAACAAAGGACAGCAGCGCGGACACCGCAAAAGATGAAGGAAAGGAGAGGATACAGGAACAGTTATAGGGAGTAGGGAGACCTAATGACAGGAGCTGGCCGTATAAAAGGGAGCGTTTATTAAGAAGAGCAAGACACTCGAAGAAAATGTGATCAGCATCACATATACGAGGAAGATCACAATCGTGAAGAGATCAATAAAGAAATGGCGACAGAGAAAATCGAAAGCGGGAATAGAGAAGTAGAGAATGATTGATCCGGAGACGAATTAGAGAGACAACAGAAGAGCGACGACCGAAAAGAATAGAATGGAACCAAGATGGGGAACGAAGAATCGGCTGAATAAAACGGTAATGCGAATGACGATTAGAAAATAGGGAGGAAAAAATGTCCCGCCAAAGTCTGGCGTGATTGGAGGTGGATAAGGAAAGGAAGGGAAATGGTTGAAGAATGAATCAAGGTGACCAGCAGAACGAGTCAAAGGATCGGCTGCGTCAATGCCATCAATTCCGGAATGACTGGGGATCTATAAAAAATCAATAAGAATAGAGCGGGATGACTGCAGGTAAGAGAACGAATTAAGAGAATAATACTATTAGAGAAATGTGAAGGAGGAGAGGATATGGCTCGAAGGACGCCTTCGGAGTCCGAAATTATGAGGAATTGAGAAAGCCCCCTCTTAAAGAGGAAATAAAAGAGATAGCTTGAAGGATGGCGATCGACTTAGCAGAAGAAAAAATAGTGCAGAAGGAAGGAAACCGGAAGAACTCAAAATGCCGAAGCGGCGGGACATTAAACGCACCACCCACACCGTCCTCGCTCCTGGAACTATCGGTAAAGATCACAATACATGAGCAGGAAAACAGGAATTCGATAAATGAAGAAATTCATTGTTGACTGCATCGTGAGAGGAGGAATGGACCGGAAGTGGGAGAGAGGAGAATTTGATAGGCTGCCATAGGCTATTGAAGTCATGAAAGAAGTACGGGAGAGTGTTGTAGGAAAGGACAACAGGAGAAAAATTAGAAAGACGGGTAGCAATGAGCGACAGGATTGGGATTTTATGAGGAGAAAAACGCCAGCAGTTTTTGATATATAGATAGGAGGAAATAAGTTTGGACGAGGAGATGGGAAGCCGTTTAATTAAGAAGCGATACCCAAGCTGAGAACGGCGAATAAACAGTGGTTGGGCAACCGACTCTGATAGAACTGCGGAAATGGGGGAGGATTTCAGGGCTCCAATGCACAAACGGAGACAAGAGTTCTGGATCGTGTCAAGTTTAGAGAGGAGAGAATTAGAGGAATTACCGTAAATAAAGGAACAATAGTCGAGCTTGAACCGAATAATAGCTTTGAAAATCAAGGATTTGAAGCATTTGTCGTTGAGATCAGCTTTGTGAGCGTGCCAGGAAAGTTTTTTTTCCAAATATTAGGCCTAGGCTGACAGACGATTTGGGATAGGAAATCCATTTAGACTCAGAAATACGCTGAGAAGTGCGTTTTGGCGTCCCCTGTGGAAATCAATACATATGGTTTTTGTTAAGGAGAAGGTTAGACCGTTATCACTGGACTACTTCTATAGATTCTTTATGAATTTTTGAAGGATATTTCGAGCGTTTATGGGATGGTTGGATGACAAGGAGATATTTAGGTCATCCACGTAGAACCGGGACGTTATAGGGGCGGCAAGGCAGTCAGTTATGTTGTTGATATAGTATATGAATAAGGTTGCGCTTAATGAACTGAATAAATATTATGGAGCGATTTGTCGGAACATTTTTAAATACCTTTCTATTTAATAGAAAAAATAATCCGAATAAAATATTAAATTCTGAAAGAAAATCGTATTTTACATGTTGTAAATAATTTTTAATGATCCAACTTTTAAACTGTAATAATTTATCAAAGATTATTTAGAAATTTATTGAGTTAATATTGGATATCGTACGTCCTTTGCGTCATTTTATATGGTTGAATAACCGAATTATACCAGTAATTAAAACAAATACCTATATATTAAATAATAAATATTAAAAACACCAACATGTTTCCGAGCAAAGCTCTCCATATTCATTGTGTGATAAAAATAATTAATAATTATAAATTATTGAATACTGCAGGATTATTGTACATAAGCATTTATAAGAAAAATATACAAATAGAATAAAACCTAATAACTAAAAGCTTTCGGATTAAAATAAACGGTAAGCGTATCAATAACATCCGGTACGCGGATGACAACGTTCTATTGGCTAATTCAGGCAAGGAACTGCAGCAGCTAGTAAATACAGTGGACTCGGTAGGCAAGAAATACGGACTTACAATTAATGAAAGAAAAAGCGGAAATAACGATAATCAGCCACAAAACAACACATCAGAATGTACACCAATTAATGGAAAAATGATAGAAGAAGTCGCAGAGTACAAATATCTTGGCAGCTACATCACAAACATGTTAGATGCAAATGTGGAAGTAAAGAAAAGGTGTATATATGCTAAAACAGCTTTTGGAACAATGCGGAAATTGCTTACAGATTCATCATTAAGCCTCAGTACAAGACAAAAGTTTATGAAATGTTACATCCAGCCGATTTTATTATATGGCGCAGAAGCAGCGACATATCCAAAAGAACAATGGGATATTTGGAAGCATCCGAAATGTGGATACACAGGAGAAGCATGAAGATATCATGGGCAAGGAAGATCACGAATGACGATGTGCTGCAAAAACACAGAGAGACAAATCTGTGATGAAATAAAACGAAGAAAATCCAGTTATTTCGGTCACGTTATCAGAGGAAAGCAATACGAATTGTTACGCCTACTTATACGAGGAAAGATTATGGGAAAAAGAGGGCGAGGAAGAAGAAGGACGATGTGGATCGACAACATATGGACCGATAAAATAACAATGAGAGGCTCGGTGGACGCAGTGGCCAAACATGAGATATGATATTTCGCCAACAAATGACCGTTAACGCGTACATATCGGCGTATGACACGAGAAGAAGAAGAAGAAGAACTTCAATCCATTTTTTAAAATTTAAAATGTAATATTTAAAAAGGCATTTATATTAAGTCGTTTAAATTAGATCTCATAGTCTTTCCCCTTTATAAAATTATTTATTATTATTTATTTTATTATATTTTTTTTATATTTTATAAATGCAATTTTAAACTGTTCAATTATTATTCGTCTAATTTATTTATGTATCGACCTGTGTCATATTTACAATGTATCGTTACGTTTGCTTACATAAGAAATAATTTGTTTTTGTTCCTTATCACACCATGAATACAGTGAGCTCTGCTCCGAAACATTTCGCCGTTTTTATAATTTATTATTTAATACATTTGTGCATTCACTACATTTCCGTTCATCAATATTATGTTTTTATATCTACTAGGCGCATTAAAAAATTATAGTTAAACTCCTACTCCTCCTCTATCTCTAATTCGGATTCTTTTTACTTGTCCATTCAACCTTCCCTTCCTCTCTATTCTTGGTTTTCTTCAGTGTGTTCAGGCAGCCCTAATGGCTCTATTTTCGTTGTCTTTGAGGGGAGTTTGGTAAGTGTTCGTTACACATGCGTGAACAGTGCCCGTTGAACGGCGATCTAGTGGTTTTCAAAAAGAATTAGTCTCTCGTTCACTCGCACGCGGTTGATGTATTTTTTGGACGGTTTCGCTTCCCATCATTTTCGAGAAATCCTAGTCTGTTTAGATCAATTTTGAATGGCTGCGGTATTATTGTTTTTTCGGTTGTAATCAATTTATTCCCGACCGTACGGTATTAAAGATGTATTATAGAAGAAAAGAAAAGATCCATTTATTCGCCCGCCTTACGCACTGCGAATTCGGTGATTATTTGTTTTTGTTTCGCTAGCCACACCGTGAATAATTGACCAGTATCAAATTCGAATTAAGTTATTTAAAAAGATAAAAGCCTGATACGATAAATGGGCAACATTTCTTTCGTACTGTGAATATTTTTCCGTGCTTTTTGTTTTTTATGTTATACTGTAATCAATCTTCTTTCCAGATCTCACCATTTTAGAGTTCTTTATACCGTTATCACTATCTCAGCTTCTGAAAAAAGGTCCTAGAAGATTTCTTTTTTTTTTTTTTTTTTTTTTTGGGCGCGCCAGCGGTATTGACCCAACAACAACAGAAATTAAGGAAGGGGTTAAATAAAAAGACGATTAGAAATAGAGCTTAGGAAAGATTTGAGTACAGGGATTATATCTGGAGATGGAAAGGAAAGGACAAAGGGAGAATTATACGGAGCAGGAAGACCCGGTGCCAAGATTTTCGAGTACAAAACAAAGCGCTCGGAATCAAGGGCAGAGCATTCAAAGAAGATGTGGTTTGCATCACATATGAGAGGAGAGATGGAATTATGAAGGGGACAATCGGGAGAAGGGGACATGGAAAAACGAAAACGTGAAGAGGGTAGAAGTGAGTGATCAATACGCAGTCTGATTAAGAAAATGATCGCGGAGCGTTGATAAGAATAGGATTGAAACCACGGCTGGGAAGAGGGAACCGGTTGAATTTGAAGATAATGAGAGGCGGGATTAGAAAATAGAGAAGGATAGATGTCCGACCATAGTCGGGAATGATTAGCTGAGGAAAGAAGGAGGATGTCCGAGGTAGGAATTTTGCAGAATAAAGGACCATCGCGGGCGGCCGAACCGGCTAAAAAGTCCGCTAACTAATAGTACATATTATTTTTTCTATATATCGAGTGCTCCGAAATTATCAACTGAGGTCTAAACGAAGCCGGGGTTTCAGAGTCAAAGCCAAATAAAATATTAATTAAATTATTAATAATAAATTTATAAATATAGTGGAATTGTAAACCAACCTGTTTCAGAAATGATGGCTTCGTAATCGTTTTCCAAGGGACTTTAATAAATTTGATGTCAAGCATTTTCTTCGTTTAGATGGAACAAACTGGAACGTTAAACGCTTCTCATATCGATGATACTTTCACTTCAATTTAACTTTTTTTCCGTACAGTCAACAATGCTGTCATAGTCTTAAATTATCATTAAGTTGATTATTTTTCGTAGAGTAGTACTTTAGCCTTGTTCCGCTTATCAGTGAATATATTACTTTCTTGAATAAACTAATACTAAGTTCGCTCCACAATCGAGATTCGACTGGTGCTTATTTCATAAGGCGTTGCCTCCTAGTCATATTCCATACAAAAATACGCGAAGTAATTCCGTCGTATGCCTATAACAACCGTGAAGCATTGTAGCGATTAACAAACAGAAGAGATGGCGCCCAATTTTATGTTTTTTTTTTTAAGGCTATTTATATACTATTCCAAAATTGCACTAAAATGATGGAAAGTCACATTATGATAAATCACATCTACGCAATATTCAAATATATACGAAAAATCAACATTCATAAATAATAATTCGCTTAGAATACACATATATTCGAAAGGTGAAGGAATTCAATTAAATTTCACGTTAACTTGTGAAAACATTATTCGAAACCATTTACAAAAGACCCACCAGTTTAACTGCATACGTGCCTATGTATTAGAGTGCGTCACTTAATACAGCGCAAACCAATAGCGTGTGAGCATCGAGTCACATGGCGTACGACAACTGTTTTTTGTTTTTTTTTTGTTGTAAGCTGTCGTTTGGTTTTAATATAATCGTAAATCACGTATGTGAATAAAGCCGGTTTCACACGTGAAAATGTATACGTATCAGTTTAAAGCATAAATTCACCCGTTCCTCTTGTATTTAGGAAGAAAATAAAAGAAAAAAATTAGATAGATAAATCAATTAGAACGGACGTTACAGACAAGTAACCGAAATGCTTAGCTTACTTATATATAGATATAACTAGCGAAAAAAATGTTTTCCCTATAATTTAGTTTTATCATTTAAAAAACTTTTTTCTCGTAGAAAATGTTAGTGGGCTAGTCAACGAGAAGACATTAGCCTAAAGAGAATTGGGAAGAAGGAGAAAATAAACTTATCATTCTTAAACATTTAAGGATAGAAGATAAAAATAATTCGAAAGCAGGAATTGAATAACGCAGAAGGAAATGAGATAATATAAGAAACACTAGAAGGAGTAGGGACACCAAGGCGATAATCCAAGTAGGATTTACGAATAAAGAGAGAAGGAATATGAGATTCTCCAAAGAGAGCTGGAACCGGGATAGATTTCAAAGCACCCAAGCAGAAACGAAGCCAGACATTTTGAACCCGGTCCCATGCACAAAAACTGGTTATTACGTATTCCTCCTTAATCAAATTAAAAATTAATCATTCTCTTCTCCCCGGTTCTCGCTTTCATTTTTCTCTATCTCTTTCTTCTTTATGTGCAACTCTGATTCTCTTTTGAACGTGACTCAAACCGTATCTTCTTAGAGAGTGTTCGGCTTCTGTTAGCGAACGTTCTTTTTTGTATTCGAAAATCTTGGCTCTTGACCCTCCAGCACCTTAGAGTGCTTCCTCTATCCTTTCCTTCCCATCTCCATCAATAATTCCCCCTTACACCAATCCTTTGTTCTTTCCATCTCCTATCGCCTCAGAATCTAATTAATACATCGAAGCTGTTGGATCAAAGCCAAGGGCGAGCCCAAACGACAATTAAGCTTTAAGAACAAACACAAAAATATCAAACTATTTTTGGTGAAACCGAAAATTAGCGCTTTCATCAACATATGAAAAGAGATGTCTTCTTATGTTTCATCGACTATGAAAAAGCCTTCGATTGTGTGGTACACGAAAAGCTAATGGACATCCTGAACAGAATTGGTATTGATGAAAATTACTTAAGAATAATCAAGAATTTGTATTGGAGACAAACAGCTGAACTTGTTGTAGAAAAAAATGTGAAAATTGATTTTGAAATTAAAAGAGGGGTCCGTCAAGGATGTATCCTCTCTCCGTTGCTATTTAATCTTTATGCAGATAAAATTTTCAAAGTGGCTCTCAAAGATGTCAACATTGGTATTAGGATTAATGGCAGGGTAATCAATAATATCAGATATGCCGATGATACAGTCTTAATTTCAGATTCTATATAGACCTTAGAAAAATTATTAGAGAAAATTAATATTTCTGGGAAACAATACGGACTAACAATAAACGAAAAGAAAACGAAATGGATGTTTATAAGTAAAACAAATAATACTTATGGGAAACCGAGGATAAATGGAAAAGAAGTGGAACGTGTTGAAAGATTCATGTATCTAGGCTGTCATATAACAGAGACCTTAGATTCTGATTTTGAGGTAAAACAAAGATGTGCTTACGCAAAAACAGCATTTACAAATATGAAGAATCTGCTATGCAACGACACTCTGAGCTTGTCAATCAGGCGAAATATGGTCAAATGTTATATCTATTCAATTCTACTTTATGGGATAGAGGCAGCAACCCTTAACAAAAAGCAACTGGATAGGTATGCAGCACTAGAAATGTGGACACTTAGAAGAATATTGAAAATACCTTGGACAGCAAAGATGACCAACGAAGAAGTACTGAAACGAGCCAATACTGAATGGGTATTATGTAAAAGAATTAAACGACGCAAAATTGAATATTTTTGGCATATAATTAGAGGAAAAAAATATGACATCTTACGTTTGGTCATAGAAGGGAAAATTCAAGGTAAAAGAGGGCCAGGAAGAAGAAAAACGGAATGGTCGGACAATATTAAGGACTGGACTGGACTCAAGAATCTCAATGAACGAGTATGACACTCTTAAGAAGAAAAGAGTGTGTGTATATTGTAATGTTACTAGTTGTTTTTTCGGCGTTATATTTCATTCCCCATCAGGGATGCCGAATGTAACGTTATAACTAGTTTTAGCTCACAGGAATGCCAACCACGAGGTTTCTGTCCCGTGGATTTTATTTAATTAAGGGCTATTATATTTATTATTTACAAATGGCAATTATTAGAATAATTCAACTTTTTGAATTTTTAAAAAACAATATATCATACAAACCTGACACCTATCTTTCGGTAGCGGTCGACCGCTGAAAAACAATATTACTTTACGAATACGACGACAAATATTATATACAAAATTATTAAAGTTAATAACAAAATTCTACCGATCACTGTTGTCAGTTCATTGATTCCGGATTAATCGGGCCTGCAGGTTCACGCGATTTATTAATTCTTACTGGACTTCTAAAGTTCGATATTTTACCATTTGAGAGAACTACCACGAACGGTATCGAATACTTTGTTCATCGATAGACCGCGAGGCACTTTTTACAACTTTTCTCTGGAAAGACCACGATTTCTCTGCCGAAACTGAACATTAATTTTCGATGCGTCGAGAGAAAACCGTTAACTGCTCACAGGTAAAACGAAACTTAATGAACGGTGAAAGACAACTGATTTTCTCTAAAAATTTTCTCTCAGTTTTTTCCGAATTTCGACCGCCTTCCCGTTCGTGAACGCTAAACTTGGCCGAATATCAGGTAGATCCTTTTGTTTTTTGCTGGACGTTGATTGGCCGCCCCAACCGACAACAGTTTCAGTCACGCGCACATTCGCACCCGCACCACCCGTTCCAAAATATTTTTATTATTATTTTATTTTGTTTATATTATATTATTTTGTTTATATTATATTATTTTGTTTATATTATATTATTTTATTTTATATTTTATTTTTCTCAGAATTTTTTAGTTGTCACGTAATGGACACATTACAGATGCCCGCCTATCGAAAAATAAAAATTTTGGTAAAAATGAAATATACCGGCTCGTGAGCGACGCTAGTCGACCTTTTTTATTCTGAGCATGCTTAACTATGAATCGCGGTCAACACCGTTCAAATTTTAATGATTTTTCGAATTTCGGCTTCGTTTTATATTAGCGGGAATCATTTCAGGGCTTGTAAAACTTCTTTTTGAATACTAGCAACATTAAAACTGTATTCAAAGAAATACTCCGAAATTCTGGCCAAACGAATAATAGACGTGAAGACGATAAATGGTCATTCACGCAAAGATGTTTTTTTTTTTTTCTTTCACTGAACTCGGGTCATAATTAAAAATTTAGGGTAATCCGAAATGCAATTTGATAAAGATCAAATTAACGGAAAACTTAACATACACATTGAGCAATAATTTTAACGATTAAACGTGATCATTTGAAAACAGTGGTCATTTGTATTCTTGACAGAAACCGAAATGGTTTAGGGAACCCTAAAATTTCAACCACTTTCTTAATTTTGAAAATTCCGAACATAAATGTTTATTTTCAAGGTATATTTTCAAAAACTAAACAAATTTTGGTACTTATGCGGAAAGCATATTTCACACTACGTTTCAAAAGAAAAATACATGCAATCAATTTCGCTTGAACGCTATCAACCAAGATTTCGACGTATCCTTTTTATCGCAAATTTGGTTTGAGATTTTTTATAAAATTTCAAATATTTCTTATAAAATGCGTACAGAAAAAACCAATAAAATATGTAACGATCTTTTCATTAATTATGTTATTCTCATTAAGAAATTGCTAACTATCTCGTCGGATTTGCTCTTCCTTTCAAATTTTACTCTATTCACACGTGCGTTATCTCGCCAGACGTAAAATTTCAGTATATCTTTCTTCGACCTACGGTTCCATCATTGAATTTTTTTATTATTTTACCGTGATTCGACACAATCTAACAGCCTCTTACTTTCTGCTTCCCTTTCTACGGGTACTATATCCTCTTTCACGTTTCTCATCTTCTTTCATTTCTTTTTCATAGGGGCCGAAAATGATTTACACTTTAACCAAATTCGACGTAGACATTACGCCCTAATGTTTAAAATATTTATCAATTTCTGTATTATCGAAATTCAAAGCCGCGTTTCAAAAGAAGAACAAATCAGATGAATTTTGCATGGACGTGGGCAATCGCTACACAGTAAATTTCTATCCCTAAATTCCGTTTGAGAATTTTATAAGTTTTTGAACGGTTATTTGAACAGAAGTGATGAAACGCACAATAAAATATCGTTAATAATTATGTTAATTTTGTGATACTCGACTTTTACATTGTTCTTTTTGCACGTCATTATTCTTTGCCTATCTATCTATAATTTTCTTCGTAAACTATTTACAATATTTACACTTAAATTTAAGGCTGACGAATTTAATTATTCTTACGGCGGTACTTATCATACCATATAGCCAAGTTTTCAACGGCTTTTCATTCTTTTTACTTACCAATTATTTCACGTGCTGCACATAGGGTAACTTTCCCATTTCTATGCAGATTCCTTTGAGGCTAGTAAATAGGTCCTCGTCTTTCCATCTCATAACGCCTTTTTTCTTAATGTCTTTATCGAACGACACATTATTAATCTTACCATTCTTGAATATAAATTTTACTTTAATTTCTACTTTTACCACATTATACACCTCACTACTTATAGGTGCTCTTAAAAGTTTCCTTTCATGTTCATCTTCGTTAATTTCCTTTCTGAGCACTTTAATCCCTTTATTCATCTCCATAAACTCTTTCTTTCGAGTCGTGCTTTCCTTCTCTCTGTCCTTTCGTTCCTTCTCAATCTCCTATTTCTCTTCTATCACAACTGCTATCGCTTCAATCACGTGATAGATCTCCTTCTTAAATGTACCATATTTTAAATTATGGTTATTATTAATTTCGACAGCTTTATTAAATCGGTTATTAATTTCAACGGGTTTATCATCTCGGTTATTAATTTCAACGGCTTTATCAACTCGGTTATTAATTTCAACGGGTTTATTAACTCTTTTATTAACATCTTCAGATTTATTATTAATATTATTGTTACTATTTTGATTTATTATCAGAATTATCATTTTGTTCATTATCGTTGTTAATAAGTTCGTGGAACATTTGCTTTTGTTCGTCGAATTTCGTTTCTAATGCGTCGAATTTTTTGTTCACAAATACCATCAAGACCTTCACATCCATTTCAGTTAACATGATTAACTTTTATTAGTTATTTTTAAATTAAAAGTGAAATTAAAATGACGATTTAATTTATTTTGTTTTTTAATGGTTCGATCCGTGAGAGAACAATTTTCCAAGATTGTTCCCCACTAGGGATGCCAAATGTAACGTTATAGCTAGTTTTAGCGCACAAGGATGCCAACCACGAGGTTTCTGTCCCGTGGATTTTATTTAATTTAGGGTTATTTTATTTATTATTTACAAATGGCAATTATTAGAATAATTCAACTTTTTGAATTTTAAACACAATCTATTATACAAAACTGACACCTATCTTTCGGTACCTGTCGACCGCTGAAAAACAATATTACTTTACGAATACGACGACAAATATTATATACAAAATTATTAGAATTAATAACAAAATTCTACCGATCACTGTTGTCGGTTCGTTGATTCCGGATCCGTAGGTTGACGGTTCGTTGATTACATACGTAGAGCTCGGACTAGCTATTAATCGGGCCTGCAGGTTGGTGTTCCGCGATTTATTAATTCTTACTGGACTTCTAAAGTATTTTACCATTTGAGAGAACTACTACGAACGGTATCGAATACTTTGTCCATCGATAGACCGCGAAACACTTTTTACAACTTTTCTGGAAAGACCACGATTGCTCTGCCGAAACTGAACGTTCATTTTCGATGCGTCGAGAAAAAACCGTTAACTGCTCACAGATAGAACGCAACTTAATGAACGGCGCAAGGTAACTGATTTTTTCCGAATTTCGACCGCCTTCCCGTCGTGATCGCCGGACTTGGCCGAATATCAGGTAGATCCTTTTGTTTTTTGCTGGACGGTGATTGGCCGCCTCAACCGACAACAGTTTTAGTCACGGGCACATTCGCACCCGTACCTCCAATTCCAAATTATTTTTAGTATTATTTTATTTTATATTTTATTTTTCTCAGAATTTTTTAGTTGTCGTTTATTGGACACATTACAATATGTATGTAGTACAAAATTTTTGTAAATAACCATAATTTTAACGGCTTAAAAAGATCTTCCGCTATGTGTTATTCTATACATCGTTTAATCGTTTTATTCGTTTGACAATTTGGGTAAAGGTCTTTGGTTGACGAGCCCAATAAAAAAAAATTATCAACCGTTTCGATGACCTATATGAAACGTTTTTTGAATTCACGGAAACTCGGTGCTTTAAATTTATCATTATATATATATATATATATATATATAATTAGAGCGCTGTCCAATCTATCCGACATGTTTAAGTTGTTAGACGTAAAAAACATTCAAGTCTGAATGATACGTCGAATACCATCAATTTTATAATTTCTCATTTCTATAAACTTTCTTTTAGCCAACATGGAATTAGAATTCTACCTATCTGCGTGGTTTAGTCCTAAAACTGGTTTCCATCCATGATGATCCTTCTTCAGTATTCCCGGCTTTCCGCAGCCCAATTAAATCCGCACAGCTGTTGAGCCCTGTATCTTTTAGTGACGTTGCGACAAACGAATTTATCTTCCTCGTCCTCATCTACCAGGTTGTCGCCTTCCAGTACAACTGGAAGTAATCCGTCATGCTGTAAGACATGACCCATCGAATTTAGCCGTGTCTTGCGTACCCGATGAAGTAACGACCTATTTTTAGGTATTCTATTTAATATATCTTGATCGTTTACTCTGTCCATCCAACTTATTTTTTCCATCCTTTGCCAGCACCACATTTCAAAAGCTTGCAGTTTATCTGCATTTCGTTTGTTTATGGTCCAAGTTTCTGCGTCATGTAACGCTATGGACCATACGTAAACCTTCATTAATCGCATCCTTAAACTCAGCGCCAATGTGACTTTTGACGCAAAAATTTTGTTTCTTTCTGAAAGCAAGTTTTGCAAATCCAATACGAGCCCTGATTTCTTGATCGCAATACAAATCTTCTGTTATTTTTTCCCCTTATTAGTTGAATTGTTTCTTTTGTTCCACTGCTTTCTATAAATTATTACATGAAAAGGACTTGCTTTTCCACCAATTGACATTATTTTCGTTTTATTTATATTTATTGCAATTCCGAACTTTTTACCTATCTGATTCAACTGCTGTACCATTTTATTTAAAGCCCTTGCAGATTCGGCCATCATAGCCAAGTCATCCGCGAACTTAATTACTTTTAATCTCGAACCTACAATATTTATACCGCCATTAGTATCACTTAATGTTTTATTTACCAACAGTTTATATTAAATAAGTGGGGAGACAGTAAACATTCTTGACTTACGTCTTTGTTGATAGCTGCTGGCTTTGTCAACTCGTTGCTTATTTTAACTCTGGCTTCTTATTGCTTATATAAATTATAAATCAGCTGTACTATCCGTTTCGGAGTCCCTATTTGTTCTAATAGCGGAAATAACTTATCCCATTGCACACGGTCGAACGCTTTATGGTAATCCACAAAGCAGACATACCATGGTTTAGGTTCATCATTCTTTCACAAACATATCTCAATACTGTTACCGCGCCCAGAGTAGCTTTATGTTTCCTGAATCCGAATTGGTTGTTCTATATGTCTCTCTAGTCTCTGCTTCATTATCTGTAACATTACTTTATATGTATGTGATATGAGACTTATTGTTTTGAAATCCTCACAGGAGTTAGCCCCGGTATTTTTTTGGAATTGGTACTATTATTGAAGTGCAGTGGTCTTTAGGCCATTTACCTACTTGATATATTTTGGCAACCATCTGAAAGAGTTTATCTTTTATTTTCTTCGCACTATTTTTTAACAATTCTGCCGGTATATTATCTCTATACTCGGCGCTTTATTGTTGTTTAAAATTTTCAATGCTGCGTCAAATCCGTGTCTCAGTATGTTATCCATTAACTGGCTATCATCTTAGGCACCCATTTCATTGTAGATTTCTCCTCATATAGCTTTTCCACGTATGATTGCCAGTGTTTCTTCTTATCTGTTAAATTACTGATGTCATTGCCCATTCTATCTATTATCGTTGTTGTTTTGATGGCTGTATCCTTTCTTATCATATTCTGTGTTCTTCTGTATAGCAGATCTGGCCTCCTTTTCTTCCCCGTTTCTTCCAATTCTTGGTAATGTAATTCCCACCATTCCTGTTTCGCCTTTTTACAGTCAATGATTATCTTATTTCTGAGAGCTTTATATTTCAGTTTACCTAGTGTACTTGTGTCATTTTTATCTTTCCCTTTCTCGTCCATGTCTTATAGGATCTCTTCCGTTATTTTACACTTTCTATTTTTACCGATTGTATCCCCAGCTGCTGATAGTATTGCTTTGCTGATGTTACTCCATGTTGTTTCTATGCCCTTTTCTTTATCCTGTCCTTCTTGTATTTTTAACAATTTCTCGTCCGTTTCTATTCCATATAGTCTTTTCGTGTTTTCCTTTCTGAATTTTTCAACGTTCCATTTTGTTGTTATCAGTTTAGTAACAGGTCGATTCCTTACTTTCAGGTTTGTTTTCATAATAATGGTCGGAATCTGCATCAGCTCCTGGGAAAGCTATTGATTTCTTCACTTTGCTTCTATACATGAGTTTGATTAAAATATGGTCGATCTGGTACCTGGAACTATCTCCAACGGCTTTCCACGTATAACGTCAAGCGTTTAGGAGACTTAAACTATGTGTTTGTAATGACCATCTGGTTTTGTCTGCAGAATTCAATTAAACGGCTGCCGCGGTTATTTCTACTTCCTAGGCCATAATTCCCAGCGATTTCATTTATCGCTTCTTCTCCGACTACTGCGTTCCAGTCACCCATTAAGATGACATTATCTTTAGTCCGCGTTTGTTGCAACCGATCTTCTAGATATGCTTCCTCTATTTCTACTTAATTACAACTGGACGTTGGCATGCAGGCTAGTTATAATTACCAAGTTCGCTGAACGTTTGCAAAACGGGCTAACATAAATCTATTTTTTACTGTTACCTCCTTCATCAATGATTGCGCCCATATTTTATTCGTTATTAGTACTACTCCGCCAGAGCCTTGTTTGCTGGCACTATGAACTATCTTGTGACCTCCACTGCTGAACGGTTCTTCCTGCTATCGTGTTTCGTATATTCCTAACATATCGAGTTTATAGTTTCCTATTTCTCGTTTTATCGAATTATTATTCGAAATAGCCTCATACATAATATAGTGCCAATAACATTAGCGATATCGTAGGTTGGCCCTGGGAATACGAAAATAGTCATCAGCGGGAAAATAGATCAATCGCGCCAATGAAAAGTAATCGAAATTGGCAATTACCCCGGAAAAACAACGACCAAATGCGAACTTCGTTACGGTTTAGGCGTGCCGATATCCACGGAGATAAAAAGGTATTAGCTCCTTCGAAAGTTGCAATTATTACCTGAAAATTTTCGATTCGAGCTAGTTGCAATCGGCTGCTATTTAACTACGGTGTAGATTACCCCCCTTTGACATACTCCACACCGGGAATCGGCGAAGTTAAACGGCCGACCATTCCCGTCTTATAATTGTAGCGAATTCAGTGGGAAAGTCGGGTGTCGGAAGTACGCGAGATTTTCGAAAACTGCCTGTCCGGAAGAGTGAACGTTGATGTAAAACATTTGATGTACAAATCTTTAGGTGTACGCATTTTTTTAAATGAGAACGTTTCAAATGTATTTCTGTAAACTAGAACGTATCTCAAACACGAATGTTTATTTATACGTCTATCCTCTGCACGCTGAGATAACAGCGTGGTGTTGCTTGCGTGAGAAAATTAAAAAAACCGTTCTGTCACGAGACACTTAAGTCACTGTGTTCAAGTAATTTGTTGCAACACGCGCTGTATCGTATAGAATGTTGAAAATCCGGAAAGAAAAAATTTTCAAAAAAGTGAAACGGGATTATGCCGGGTAGATGTCAAATACATGTACGACGTTGCTCGATATTGAGGCGGGAATTTTAATATTTTTCTTTGTCGGTGAGTTGAAAGATGCGCCGTGGGTGCACATTATGTTCCGGGGGGTGTGTTTATTTATTTATTTGTTGTGGTAACTTCGAAATCGGTGTTGATATTGCTTTTTCCATGTACGGAAAACATTGTATAAACTTTATCAGATCACGGTGGTCGTTTATTTATCGAAGTTGGTCGGCTCGGCAATTGTTGTAATCGGTTTTATTAATCGATTTATTAATCGATCGGCCGATTATTTTCGCGCATTTCATGAACCTATCACGAAGTGTTGAGTCCCGTGCCGGGTCGGTCCACTATTATCAGCGGTAACACAGCTCGCCAATATTGCCGTTATATAAATGTGTGTAAACCCCACGACGACGATGACGTTAGGGATGCGAACTGATAAGACACGATGAAATTTATAACGGACAGAAAGATGTGTTAAAACTCCTTATCAATCCTTTCTTCTCGCCACTTCGCTTGGCTTCTCGTCTTTCCCGTTCCTTTCAGTGTTTGCGAGCTGTTCGATTCGCTCGCATTATCGTTCCGTTTTCGAAACGCGCGTCCTACAGTGTCGGAAAATCAACGAACGAATGCCGCCAATTTCTTGCCAAACTGTCCATGAATCACATGAATCACTTTCATCTCGGTAAGTGTACAATGCATAATTTTTCTAGCGGCGATGACGTTTTATATTACAGGCACCCCTGTCTAGCAAGCCGACTTCCGTAGATGGTAAAATACTTGCGGAATATTTTTATCGTTTATGGAAAGGCTGCGCTAATAACTGTGAAAGTGCGTACTTTTGTACAGAATCGGCAAGGTTCTGTGAAAAATCGATCTCTTTCTAATTGCGAAAGCTTCTTCGGCAATTCCAAATCATTTCCTCTAGACGGGTTGCGCTTAAAATCACATCGACGTCGTCTTTGAAAAAGGAAAAAAAGAAAATAATGAGAGTGTCGCGATTTTTTTTTTTTTTCAACACGAAGAGACACGGAAATCGGTTGAATCGGTTAATTGCGTCGGTTTGTTTTTGAAAATTAGCGACATCTTCGAGGGGCTGAATACGCATTTTCGATGATGACGGCTGTACTTGGTGAACATTTAATCCGAGCGATTTCCGTTATTCATTTGGCGCTCGAGGAACGGCCATCATCGACGAGGTTAGGCCTCGAACTCTACGTAATGTGTACAGTCGGTTTTCTAGGTACTCAGTTCCGTGCCTAGTGTTTGAGAAAAACACTTTTGAACGTTGCCAATTTCATTGAAGGATTTTGCACGCTCGCTGTCGAATTCGATCGAAATTCCGATTGCGAAAGCGCGGTTAATATAATTTGTTTAATGAAGACCCAATGGACATTATTTCTTAGTTCTGAACTTTCCTTTAGATGCTGTCATTAAAGAAGAACAAAAAAAAAAAAACCGCGACGATGACGGAAAATCGTACGTAAACGAATTAAGGAAAAGTTTGTTTTTTTTTTCTTTCTTTTTTTAATAATCTGCGTCGAAAATAATGGAAAGATTTTTGAAAATCTTATACAATTCGTTATTTTTCGAGTTTATAACGCGCATTCGACTTATTAGTAAAGTTATTATTGGGGATTTTTCAATTTTCCGTCGACTTTTTTCGCAATCAGACACAGTGTCATTTTTTCCGCTAGATCCTCGGAGTGGACAAAAAGGAATTTTTACCTCGAAAATGAACGCTTCCACCACCGGTGTTTTTCAATCGACTACATATCAAATTCACTTTCAAGTATAAGTGTATTTAAAAGGGTTTTTTTTTCCCCCGCGAACGAACCGGAGATTTTCGCTACATTAAAAATGATTACGCGTTTGCTATAGATAAAATTCGTTACATATTACAAAAAAAACGATATACCGAATACTACAAAAGTATAACTTACATTCGGGCTAATTACGAGTTATTCGCGAGTGTGGGGGGTTATTCGAAATGTACGAGAGAGCTATTTTTGGTAAAAATTGCTATTCCGATTGAAATTAAAACTCGCATACCGTTGCATATAATGAAATCGAAATTTTAGTTTAACATGAAATATAGTTTTTTTCCCCCGCCATTTCGAATGAAATCGAACATACTGAAAAACATTAAGGTATAATTTAGAAAAAGAAAAAAGCAAATCATTTATTATTAAGAAAAAAGTTATTTTACTTTAAGTTTCATTAACTTTTATTCTAATTTCCGCTTCTCGTATCATTTGATCTAGTGCGCATCAAAGATATATTTTTAAATGGTACCACCGAAAAAAGTTTTAAATTATATTTATTTTTAAAAAATTCGCCGAATTTCAAAGAATAATATGCGATACTTTCGGAATGAATACGATGTGTGCCTGATTTCTTGTAGACCGTCGACGGTGTGACATCGTACGTGCTCTCCCCCTCCCCTCCCCCCGCAGGTTTATAATTTCATTTCCGGTGCTTAATTTCCTAAAATTACTAAAATTAAATCAAATGTATCTCTCTTCTCATCAATTGTATCGTGAAACGTAACAAGCTTGAATAGTAATAGAACTTTGCTCAGTCGTTCTGTTTAATACTAGTAACAAAAAATTTATGAAATCCCTACCTATCGTATGGAGAAATACACTGTGACCCAAATTCGTCTTTTCCAGTTCTTTCGGATAGCGCGCGATGCGGCTGTTTCGTTTCAGTAAAAACACGAGCTGGAGAACTGTGTTGATCGCAAATTGAATTTACCGCGCGCTAAATAACGAAATAATAAGACACCCCCCTGGGGCTCCCGAATGGGGTTGAAAGTGAAAATCATAAAATTTCGTGACATTTCTTCGTGGCGGGCAAAAATATCACACGTA
This sequence comes from Icerya purchasi, assembly GCA_039619475.1. Classification (NCBI taxonomy): domain Eukaryota; kingdom Metazoa; phylum Arthropoda; class Insecta; order Hemiptera; family Monophlebidae; genus Icerya; species Icerya purchasi. Next base: position 319,766,815 of record CM077115.1, read on the forward strand.
AAAGAGCGCTGTTTGTGTTTGTGGTGAAACATGGATTTCGAAGAAGATCGAATAAATTCCATTTCCGAGGAGTCTATTCGTTCGCTACCACCGAAATCCCGATTGGGAATATCAACGTAAACATGCCTATTCGGAGATCCGATCAACGAGGATGGTTCAAATATAAACCGGAATTTTTAAATAAACGCGCGAAAAATTTATTAGGGAAAAAGTGGTTGCACTGGCAGTTAGACCGGTTTGTTACGAAGCGTGTAGAGCAATTAGAACCGCGTAAGCTCACTTTTTAGTGTAGTTAGAGCCATGAGTGAAAAAGAAGTACCAGTGTCTGTTGCGCAACGCATCATTATTCGTTTTTTAGTCAAAGACGACGTAAAATCCGTGGAAATTTACCGAAAATTACGCGAACAGTTCGGGGATGAGTGTCTCTCCAAAACTCAAGTGTACGAGTGGTGTTCCGCGTTTCGAAAAGGACGTGAAGTGGTGTCAAACATAGCACATGCGCGGCGCCCAAAAACCAGCATTACAGATGAACACGTCAAAGCCATCGAACAACTCATTTTGGCTGACCGACGCGTCCGTGTACGCGATATGACCGACGAATTGGGCATCAGCAGAGGTAGTATTGAGACAATAATTCATGATCGGCTAGGTTATCGCAAAATTGCAGCCAGATGGGTGCCAAGACTTCTGAATTTTGAACAGAAATTCACTCGTTGGGAAGTTTGTACGCGTCTCCTGCAGCGGTATGAAGGGGAAGGAGAGAATTTATTGCGGCGAATATTCACCACGAACGAAACTTGGGTACACTACTATACGCCGGAGAGTAAACGCTCGTCTATGGAGTGGCGGAAGAAAAAAGAGGGAGCGCCAGTTAAAGCGAAGGTTACACAGTCAGCTGGGAAGGTGTTGTGTACCGTGTTTTGGGACATTAAGGGAGTGATCGCAGTCGATTTCCTAACTGAACAACGTACTGTGACGGCGCAGTATTACAGTAACCTCCTAAAAAACACAGTCAAACCTGCCTATCGAACAAAAAGGCGCGAAATTCCGATCCGTAGTGCGATACTGCTTCAAGACAACGCCAGGCCACATACCGCTCGGCTCACGATGAAGACATTGGCCGAATTGGGCTGCGAAACACTTGAACATCCTCCTTACAGTCCAGATTTGTCGCCTTGTGATTATTATTTGTTTGGCCCGTTGAAAGAAGCACTTGGTGGACAACGTTTCGACAGCAACGATGAGGTGTAATCGTTCGTGCGCAAATGGCTATGTGACAAGCCGCGAGATTTTTACGAAAAAGGAATAAAAAAATTGCCGGAGAGGTGGAAAAAGTGCGTAGCGTGCGAGGGGGTTATCTCGAAAAATTGTAAAAAATATGAGCACTGTAAGTATAAAATAAAAATTTTTATGACGAAATTCCGGTTTATATTTGAACCACCCTCGTATATAGTACAGTTATAGGTATTGTGTTTTTTTTTTTAGTGGTTGCCCATCAACGAAAGGTTTGATGTAGTTTTTCCCTTAAATATGAAACTTTAAAAAATTTAACCGATTCGGATTTTATAAAAATTATTATTAATTTGAAAACGTGCCTATTTATGAGCAATTTTAATTTTAAAAAGGAATCAGAATATAATTTACGTGCGTGATAAATGTTTTTTTAAAGATTCACTAAAATCGATTCAACTTTATGCTTATCTCCATTTTTAATCGAATTATTTTCAAATATAAAAGACATAAGTAACTTTCCACAATTTTTTGGAATCTTTTAATGTCAAACGTGTCTTTAAATATATATGTAATAATATTAATTTATATGGTGTAAGATATTATCAACGATTTGTATGATCTTAATTCATTTTTCGTAATATTTAATTTACTATTATTATTATCATCATAACATTTGTTAAAAATGCTTAAAAATTTTCTTAACTCACTGTGTAATTAAAATGACTTTAATTTACTAATAGTTGTGAATATTTAATTTGTTCTGCGCTATAAATCCGTATCGTTTTAAATCGGTCAGTTATTCTATTAAATACATACATATATATATATATATATATATATATATACATTTTTGTTTTATTAATACAAAAATATTATATTTATTGTAACATTTTTTTTATTACATTAGCTTTATTCTCTATTAAGTCTAATAATTTCTCAACAGTTATTATCGCAATATCATGGGCGTACGTTATTATTTTGTCTTGTGTAAGTAAACCCTAAAAGAAAAAAAAAAAAAAACCCAGCGTTTCATCAAATATAAAATTCTTACAACCGGATGGTGTACATTTTTCATTTATTATTATTTTGTGTCGCAAAAAGAAACAAATACATTTTGTCCAAGTTTTTAAATTCGTCAGTTAGCATTTTCTTTATATCCGATTAGCAGTTGTCAGTTTTAGGCCAGAGTAACATATTTCATATTATTCGCTTGTGTAACACCTAAAATCGCCACTGAAATAATTACATAAACCAGCCATATAAAACACATATATACACAATATATATTTATTTATAGAGGTTTTCACCGGAAATCTGACTAGCTTTTAACGTAAAATAAAAAAAACTCTGATCAACTCGATAATAAGAAAAAATAATTATTAAGTTAATTTACATATTTAACACCGCTTGATTTTCAAAAACCAAATTTTATTAAACTTCTTAAAATTTGCTGCTCCCTGAGAATTGCCGAACAGGTATTTTCTCTTCACACAGGATACTACTATGAGTGACAGAAAATTATAAAAATGTTAATTATATTCCGACTTTTATTTAATTTTATTAAAATGTCAAAAATATCGCAGTATGTGTCTGATTTCATTATTTTATTGGCTATTTACGATGATCTTAAGTAAAAACAAAATGACCGTTTAAAAATCGCGAAAATTAAATTCATTCGCTAACACCTATTAGGACAGTTACTGAAATTAAGAACATAAGATGCAAGATAAATATTTAACGAATTCTCGATAGTTGTTTACTTTGAATTAATTTGTATTTATTCCCGCTTCAACATTTTAACTCGTTATTTTTCGTATTTTTTTTTTGTATATTTTTCATTTTTCCTTACAAATAAAAGAAAAAATTTCTTACATTCCTCTCGCTCCAAGTTAGATATTTTTTAATCTTCAAACAAAATATAGACAAATTATTCCCCCCAAAATTGTATTTCGGAACTGTTGCTCTTTAATAATTTTTAATTAATTTTTTTACACACCTAAGAGAATTTTAAATATGGCGATCGGTGTCGTTGAGAGTAACATACAAGTCTTCGCGTAATTCCGGGACGAGTACTTTTCGTAGCTAGAAATATACTTTATTTCATCAATAATTATAGTGAACGATTTTGTTCGATTTGCATTTTAAAAAATTATCTCACGTTTCCTACTTAAGTAAAAAATAGTAAAAAAAGCATATACCTTTTCGACAAATTAAATTAATTTATTCCATCTTTTTTTTGTATTAATAAAAAGAACAAGTTAAAATAAACGGACAACAAGACCCGTGTTTTTTTTTTTTAATATTTAACACACTTGCGTCTGAAAATGTTTCAATTTTCACTAGGAGTTGAAATATTCCACGCTTCAGTACTTTTCAAAACCAGTCCCAATGTATATAACGGTTAACTTTTTACGATTTTTTTTTTAGTAGGTTGAAAACAGGTGTACTTTAGAATTTCAATTTCCGAAATTTTTTCCTAGACATCTATCTAATTTTGTTTTCGATGAAGAATACAGTAAGTTGTTTGAAATGTCTTTTATTCACAGCATAAATCGGTCGTTGCAAGTACGCGGGCAAAAACGAAATTTAATGGGTGAATAATATTCATGGTGATTAAAGTATCTCGTCGTGAATAACTGGTGCGTGTCTTATTGTATGGCTCGGAAACACGGGTGATAACAAAGAATCTAACGGATCGATTGGAGGCATTTGAAATGTAGAAATGGCGGCGAATGATGAGCATCTCGTGGACACAGAAAAAAAGAATTTCAGAGATACTAGAAATGGTTGATGAAGAGAAGAACCTGATGAAAATAATACAACACAGAAAAGACTGATTTTTGAGACATACACTACGTCACAACACCTTCGTGACTACAATAATTGAATTGAGGGAAAATTAGAAGCGAAAAAGGAAGCGGGGAAGACCTTGGATTACATGGATGGTCAAATAAAAATGAAAACGTGAAGTCGCGATAGCCTAGTTGCTAGAGCGCTTGACTTCCGATATGGCGGTCACAGGTTCGATCCCGAGCGATGACGAACTTATTACAAGAATTAAATAAATAAATAATCGCTAATAATCACGTGGAAGGCAATGGCAAACCACCATGTACAACATCATATACGCGCTAGGTCAGTACACAGCAGATCCACACTAGACGGACTTCACTTGTAGCGCGATAACAAGCGGCTACAATCAGTTCCGAATGTAGTCTTGCGTGTATACACATTCGTACTGCATATAAACAATTGCCTGATATACAACCTATATCGGTACAGCTAAAAATGTACGAATAGGTTGCGCCAACGCGCTATGTAGCGTGCGGCACCTTAAGAAGAAGAAGAAGAAGAATTATAAACAAATTGAAAACGTGACGCAAGATAGGAAAAAAGTGGAAAAGTATAGTGGTTTACAACGACAAGAGCATGCACTCTTAATACAAAAAATAATGATGACGATGTGAACGCATGTATTTGTTTTTTTCTGAACCTGCACTTGTTTATTTATTTTTTTACATCTTTATTACCTCCGTTCTTTAAAGTTTTTTTTATTTGGGTTTGTCAGAAAGGACGTTAGCTCAAAAAATGAGAGTAAAAAAAGTCAGATTTTTATGCGACGTGAAACATTCAACAAGAATGTGTCAAGCGCTTGGACAACAGAAGGAGAAGGACGGGAAAGAATAAAGCAGCGCAATAGGGAGTCGGTACATTGCTTGATAAGAGAGAGGAGTACACGGAAGATTGTTCAGAGGAAAGTGATGAGCATTCGAACATTATGTGATCAGGATCAGATACAAAGTGGCTGTTAGGAGAATGTAAAGAACAATATGGAGATGTGGCGCGAGAGAGAATCGGAAAAGCGACGAAGGAAGCAAGCTGTGCTCAAAGCGGAGGCGGCGTACTGCCGAGATGCTAGAGCGACGCAAAAAAGTGAAGTCAAGAAACCAGGAGCAGAGAGGAAGAGAAGGGTAGATGGACAAGTAAAAAGAATCCGGGTTAGAGAATGAGGATAATGCGCCGCAGAGGACAAAAACTTAATATATTAATGGATGGAAATGTAGTAAGGAACCTGCCGGAAGAAGAAGCTCGCCGGGCTAATGAGTCAACTAACTCATTTCCTTCTATTCCGGGGTGACTAGGGATCCAAAGGAAATCAATCTGGATTGCACCAAAAGGGAAGAGGTCATGGATCAAGGAACGTATAAAAAGGATTAGGTAATCGGTAGAGTGGGAAGGCAGAGGCAACAGTCTGTAGTACGCTTTGAGAGTCTGATAGAATAAGGAGATTACGAGAGACCTTCGAAGATCTGATGAAGAAAAGATAGCAACAGACTCGACACAGAAAGTTGAACAGAAGGAAGGAAGTTTGAAAAATTCAAAAAAGGACAAAGAAAGGCTGCGCAAACTCCACTTAGGCTCTTGGAACCGTCCGTGTAGATTCGAACGTGGTTAGAAAAGCGAGAGTTTAAAGTTTTTGTAAAAATTCCAATCTAACGGCATGGTGCAGAACGGGTTTAGGAGGAACAGGAGAATAAAAGCAATTAATTGAATGAAGGAAGGAGGAAAAGTTGAAAGAATAATATGGGAGCTTATCGTGAATGTGAATGTATGGTAAAAATCGAAGGAGTGGAGTAGAAATAAGAGACAGAATTGGTGTTTTATTGGTACTAAATCGCCAATCCTGTAGAATGAGGGAATAAGAAAGAATAAGTGAGGATGAGGATTTAATGAGGAAGAAGTAACCTACATAGGAACGCCGAATAAAGAGTGGAGGAATGTGTGTTTCAGCGTAGCATATTTATATTGTTTTCTTCTTCTTTTTTGTGCTTCTATAACCAATCGAAACTTTCAGTACGAGTTCGCAACTATTTAACAAAACCTTTAGCGGGATATCTAGTGCAAACGTTGCTTTTCTTTTCTAGCGCAGAGCCTTCTTTTTAGAAATTGACTACTTATTCTTTGGAAATTGTTGAAAATGTACATTTGAAAAAAGTGGAAAATATCTCAAAACGCATCGAAAATAAAATGAATTTAATAAAACGAATTAAAGCGAGGAAGTTTACATCTCAGCTTTACTGTAATTACTGTTACAGTTCGTGATAAAAATGTTAAATACTGTTTTAATTTTAGGTTGCCCACTCAAAACCAGTTATAGGAAGACTTGGTCAGTTGGGATTAGTAAATAATTTAAGCGTGCTTAATATTTTTTCATATCGAAGCGGCGTGCAATGAAATAATCGAAGATACCAAGTCTGTATATGTAATTGGTTATGCAAAATTTAGTTTAGTGTGCGTCGACTGATGTCGGCAATTCGGATGTTTCAAATCGTGGCAAATTTTTGATTTTTCTCTGGGCAGTTTTTTTTTTGTATATAGTTAAAGAATTTCATCACGCCCGCTATCGAACGCTGGCTAACACGCTGGCAATCTTCCGTCTATCTAAAACCACTCGAAATAAGTTCATAGCTGGGAAACTGAACCAATCCGATAAATTCTGTAACCAGGTAGCCTTTCTTCTTTCCTGCGCGGTCTCTTCACTGTGTGATCTATCCTGCATTAGCGCATGGAGCAGGCTTTATTGTTCTGGGTGTCGCATTACGTGATCAAAATATTTTAGTTTACTATTTCTTTGCAATTTTTTACACGATGTTGAGTAGCTGGGAGTTGCGTATTTTATCTGTCCACTTTATTCGAAGTATTCTACGATACGGCCATATTTTGAGGGCATCAAATTTTCCCACTCTATTCTTTTTGTAATTACTCAGCTTTCAGCACCGTGTACAGTAGTAATAATACGGAAAATATTATTTAGCATTTTATTAGACTCATTTTCAGATCCAGTTTTTTTTTGAATATTTCTGCTACATAATAATAGTGCTTTTAATTTTAGAAATGTGCATTTTGAGCTTTTCCAATTCGAATTTTGATTTCATTAATCCCATTGATCGTTTGTATTACAGCCGAGGTAATCGGTATTTTTAATTTTTTCCAATTCTTTCCCGTAAGCTATCAATGGCCCTGCAGTTAAATTGGTAACTATTTTACTAATCACCATATATATATGCTTTATTTTGAAAATGTTCAGCTGTAATCTATCATCATCGCGCACAGTAGTAAATACATCTAAGAAGCGTTGCGGTTCGTTTAGACTGCTGTCAGAATCGCGTCATCCGCGCGTCGAATATTACCTACTTTATTTCCATTTATCTTAGTGTTTTCTTTAAATTTGCTCGGTACGTTTTCAAAAATTTTTTCAAATTATACATTAAACTGGATCGAGGACAAGATACAACCTTGTCTCACCCTTCTGCACATCGTCACTTCTTCTTCCGTGTTATAATTACCAGTTCTCAATCTTGCTAACTGATGCCAATAGAGATTTTTTATAACACGTATATTTTTATCATCAGTTGTTCCGGCTCTTTCTAATCGTCAATTTGTTACGTTTCAAATGCTATTTGAAAGTTCATGAAGCTATGATGATTGGACGCGCAATAGCTCTATATCGCTGGATTAACATGTTAATACTGAATAACACATCTCTAGTGTCTAGCTTTTTTCTAAATCCAAATTGAGTGTCGTTCAGTTGCTCATCTATCCCCCCCCCCCGTAATTCGTGAATATATTATTCTGAGAAACATTTGTAATACTCCAGTCATTAGGCTAATATAATCCGCTACATTCTTTGGTGTTTTTCGTTTTTTAGTATAATTAAAAATGTAGATTTCATCCGGTCGTTTGGAATCCCGTGTCGTATATTTTATTAAACAGTTGAAGTAGAGAGGGGGTTTAGCTTTTTTCCTGAGTACTTTCAAAATATCCACTAGCATTTTGTCAGGTCCCATTGATTTTTGGTTTTTTGCCATTTTTATAGCTTGTTCTTTTTCTGGGTCCTGTGATTCGTATTTTGCCTTCGTGTTTCTACTATTACATCACGAAATAAATTTTTTAAATTTATCGTCATCATTAACAGAGTTATTCTACCGTATGTATCTCTGCAAGTTTATTTGACATCTTAGTAAAGAGATCAATCAGATATTCTTTATTGTTTTCGTGTACATATCAAATGTATTATTTTTCTCATTCGAATTTCAGTTTTAGAGCATTGTTCTTCATGCCAGTTTTTTTTTTTTTTTTTTTGGTTTCGTTTATTGTTTTTCATTTTTAGCGATTAATTTTTTATTCAGAAGCTACCGCCTTTTCTCCATCAATGTTATAATTCCACTAGTCATCCACTTTTGTTTTTTGTTAACATTCTGTGGTATTTTAGAAACTGTTTCCTGTAATGTGTTTTTAACTGCGTACCTGTGGTTTTCAGTACCATTTTGCTCTATTTCTTCAATTGTTTATGATTTGTTGGCTATTTTGAATTTTTTTTTCACTCGTTCTAACCTTAGCTTTAAAATTCCTGTTAGTAGACACTATAGTCTGTAGGGAACATCTGATCCTGGAAGTATTTTAACTGATCTGCATTTCGGTATCGTTGATATTTATTTGAATTTGTTAAAACATGTTGTGTTTGCGTTTCCACACTAACACCTACGTGATTTCACTGGAACTGAGCTTCGTCGCTAGATCATGATGAAAACTCATTAAAGCAAGACCAGTTAGTCGTTCATTGCCCACTTTGTTTCTTAAATAGGTTTTTAATCTTTTTAGACTCGAAAAAGACCTTTCAGGAGTCGCAGTCGATACTGGAAGTGTAACCAAAATGATAAGTTTTTTTATCAATAGGAACAAAGTTTCATCGCATTGGTCGAGAGCTTCTAAAGCAGTGGTCGGTTTCTCCGCTGCAGATTGCCATACTTTATGCCATACTTCATATTCATTTGAAAACTCCTTCGCATTAGGTCCAAAAAAATATTTGTAATTTTGCACAGACAATCTATGGTTTTCGGGTCATTATCTGTCTTTCCTCGTAGGAGCATTTGTATTCTCTGGATTGCTTCATGATGTGACTTGAAACGGTCATCCAATTGATCACATGATCGACAAAAGGGTAAAACATTTTTTGACGATAGTATATTTCGGCAGTCTCCTCCCTTTGCTTTCCAGTTGAACTGATCGATTTTCCTTTTCCTCCATATGATGGAAAAAAGAGGATAACATTGAGTCATTTTTTTTTTTTTTTAGTGGAAGAGAATAAATGAAGGGAGCCGCAATTTCATCTAAATAATTTATAAAATAAATGAGTTATTTATTAAAACAAACCTCAGTACCAAAGGAAAATTTATCCTTAAATCATGCAAAGAAAACCAAGCCCAAAGAAACCCAAAAAAGGAGACCTCCTTTGAAAGGAAACCCGAAAACATTGATCGTCTGCTTTTCAATGGCACAATCGCCAGCGCTCGTTAGCAATCATCATGAAAAAATCTTCGTAAATAATTGTTTGCCTCGTTAATTCAGCTCTTAAAACAATCAGCCTTATCAGTCTTACAAACTGTGTAAATGGTTACAACGCAAAACCAGGTGGTTTTGAAAAGAGCAAAGAGTACCGTTATCACTGGGAAACTAATCTTTCAACAAAAATAATCTGTCTTAGTATTATCTACTCACTGTCTGCGAATGAATATACTGCAGTATTTTATAATGTGTGTTTTTTCCGTTGTTTTCGAGGGGGGGGGGGTAGTTTTAATGTTATTATTAGTCAATATAAATAAGTGATATCTAGGGATTTAACGGCAATTCTTTGAATTTGGAAACATTAAAAAAAAACATTAGTGCGTTCCTTATAGCCAGAATTTTGTTTCTTTGTGGAAATTAGGAGCGGTGGGGGGTAAACCCCCTCTACTACGTCCATATATATACATATGCATATATAAATATGCATATGTATGTATATGCATATGCATATATGTATTGTTATCACATGACGCGTTGACCTTCACCTTTTTACTCTGAACTATTTTCGATGGCAGTGGTTGATTAACCTATATAAGCGCTGAAATTAAAAATAGGTCAGAATTTTGTTTTGGAGAAAAAAAGAACCTACTCCATCGCGCATTAAGTAATAGCTTCCGAAAATAATAAACCTTTCGACAACATTAATTTATTTCCGCTTCGAATTGAAGCACGAATTGATAATCTTATCACGTGAACTGAACTTATCTCTTTTATTTCTTATCCTCTCGTTGCCACCTGCTTATCTGAAATAGTCAGTGAATCATTTCGTTTATAACTGCTTTTTTTCTCATTTGGTGGTCTCATGTAGATTCATCAGACGGCTGTTTGTTTCCGTTATTTTATAGTTTTTATAACTATTTTTTAATATCAATAATGTATAACTCTTGCAGTGGATTAGTTTAAACTAATTATGATACGTGTTTTTCTTATTTTCTTTTACATCGATTCAGAACTTAAATAATTCGACGAAATTGATGATAACTCTTTTAATAAAAAATCATAATTGTCTTATTATGGTTTAATTTGACAATCAGTAAACAAGTTCAGTCAAGCACGATGTTTCATGCGCTCAAGGTTATTTCGTATGTTAACTTAACGATAACTGTAATATTTACATTCACATAATACCAAATTCAAAAAAAAGTAATTTGATTTTTCCTGAAAGTGAACGTAGCTATTGCGATTTTTTGAAATTATCACGATCTCGAAAATTTCGCTAAGAAAATGAAATATAGTTTCCTTTAGACGACAAATAGCGATCTTTCAATCCATATACCACGTGTCCAAAAAAAAACTTTTTTTCCCAAAAATTTTGAGTTTTCTGCGCCCCCAGAGCAGCCTAATTTCGACGTTGGGACCCCAGATGCTCCAAACTAGAAAAATATACGGCGATATACATATTTTTAACGTTGTTTAAAATTTTAAACTATGACGCTCGCGTCATCAAGAAAGAACGCACTTTTCATCAACTTCAAAAGTTTCGTTAAGGAAATGACTTATGGTTTCGTTCCCCTCAAGCAGCTGTTATCTCCCCAACAATGTGTATCACAGGCCAGAAATAAAATGTTTTCTTCGAAATTTTTTAAATTTCGCCGTCTCAAGGGTTTGAACATAAAGTTGTAAGCTTGGATATATTTTTCCTATGAAGCGGTTCTTTATGCGTAAGTTCGAAATATGTTTTGGTTTCTCCAACGTTTTTACTCAGGCTATTAGTTACGTGAACTCCCTTTTTTTTTTTTGCTGTTTTTGACTCAAAAAGGGGGTTTAAGTAATTTTTTAACCGTAATATTTTAATTTTATAAAAGGACTTCTGCTTTTTATTTTATATTTTAAATTTCACCTTTAAAGGTTTCTCTGGTGATGTGTTATCAATTTTTTTGAGGTAGTTCTAAATACCATATTATATATTTTTGACGGTTTGTTGGGTTTTTTGTCGCCCACGGTAATCGGTCTGCTTGAAGTTACAGATGGTTTTAAAAAGAATTCTAATTGTAATTTCTGTTCCAAATTTGAAGTTTATATAAGTTCATGAGTTATTGCACATTTTAATTGAATATTTTTTTCGTTTCTGAACTATCTTATTAGGATTCCGTACATCCTAAAAAAAAAAAGAATTAAATGCTGAAATATATCGGTTTAGAGTTTTACTGAATCGCACAGGTTACTACGTTATTACTTTTCATTTAGAAAATAAACAGACATTATTTGAAATAATGTACGTATATAGCAAATAGCATTGTAGGTATGAAATCACATTATTAAGGCAGTTTTCGGCTAATTTTCTAATTAATAGCATATTTATAGCTTAGAGTGAAGTTAAATTTTCTCACACTGTTCGTATATAAATCTTTATTTTATTATTATTCACTACTCCTCTTCATAGGGAACATTATTCTGATTAGGATCATCAACTAAAAAATCAATTAAAGTGACAGGCTAAACGAAAATATTTCTTTTTTTTTTTTTTGGGCGTCGAAAATTCAACCCATCGACAATGTAATATAATTAATTAACTAATTAACGTTACACAGTAATATTGCATTGAACTATATAATTAAATAATAACTTGTATATTGCAGCACTCCCCGTGGCCAGGAGAGAATTGACACTACATGACAGAGGGATCTGAAAATTTATTATCGAATTATACAAAATAATTCTTTGCGTCGTGTGCAAATTGTATTCGAAGATGAGGTGATCAGCGTCCGCCACTTTGTCCGAGTCTAGTGTATGTTGGCAATAGGAAGAAGAGATTGAACCCATGTTGTACAAAGAAACAGGAAGGCAGTTCATATCCAGCCGGAGGCGACATAAGGTAACAATGTACGATCTGGTACTCATCGAAACAGTCGTAATGTGGTTGAACCAAGGAACGTTAGGAATATTAGGTTGAATTATTTTGTACTGTTGCGCGCAAAATGGATTTGCCCATGTAGCCTCCCAATATTCTTTATGCGCATATCTAATGAGCTCGAATAGGTCTCTGTTTGGAAAGTATGGAACTAAACAACTATTCATCCATGTATCTTTGACAGCCATGTCTGCCACTTCGTTACCGTAGATATCCACATGGCCTGGTATCCAAACAAAGTTAACTACTACGCCAGATTCAGAAAGGGACACTACTAGGCTTCTGATTTTATAGAGGTATGGATGGGATTTTGTGTTGAACGATAAGAGTTTCAAAGCTGATAAACAACTCATAGAATCAGACATGATAATGATATTTTCAGAGAAGATATGTGAATTTAAAAAAGACAAAGCCTTGAAAATCGCAACACATTCGGCGCTAAACACAGAGGTAAAACGAGGAAGAGAGAATTTTTTAGTTAAGTTAAGACATGGTATAAAAAAAGCAGCACCCGCAGAATTCGAAGATTTAGAACCATCAGTACAAATAATTCGGCCAATGGTCTGAAATTATCGCATTGAATACTCTGCTAGCGTTGTGCCTATTAACGAACTGAAAAGAATCCAAATCTACCTGTAACTTAAAGCAGTTATGTGAGTATGGGTATTTAAAGATCAATGAAGGATACGACGGTATGGTAATAAAAGAATATCTCTGAAGCCTAACCGCACTTAAAGATAATAGAGACATTTTGGAGATTTTAAATCTCCAATTGTTTTTAACCTCCAAATAGGATTTAAGTAAATTGAAGCTGGCTGGAGGACAGTATTTCATAAGAAACCTGTCTGTTAGGTACGATGATCTAACAGAGAGAGGGGGGATCTTGGTTTCAGTTTCCAAAGCAGCGATAGAAGTAAGTAAGCAAGCACCAATTATAAGCCGTAAACATGAGTTCTGTATCCTCCCTAATTTGTTACGATTGGTTGCCGAGGAATTATGAAAGAAGTAACAAACATAGTCTAAAATACTGCGATAGTGTGCTTTGTATAACTTACTCATTGTGCAAGGATCGCTACCCCAATTGACATTACAGAGGGCCTTGAGTAGGGGTAACCGTTTTAGAAGTTTATTATACATGTAATCTATATGCTGGTTCCAGTTTAATTTAGAATCGAGAATAAAACCTAAGTACTTATGTGTCGACAAAATGGGGACAGTAGCACCGGAAATGGAAATAACACTGTGAGTTGGGTTAATTGAGTGATATGAGAACACTACTGCTGAACACTTTGAAGGAGCAATCGACAAACCAAGATCATTTAGGATATTGCAAACCGGTATGATATCGCGATTAAGCAAGGTGGAAGCTTCAGACAGGTTTCTGCTACAACTGCAAAGAACAATGCCATCTGCATAAGACAATAGAAAACCGTTATTCGCCAATTTTAAATTAAGGATTTTTAAGATATATAAGTTAAATAGTAGCGGGCTTAACACTGATCCCTGACATAAACCAGTGTAGACAGTTCTGTCCACTGGCCCTTGTGTGGGATGTTAGAAACACAACGTTTTCTCCGAAAACAAACTGTGTATTAGGTTTGCAAAGTTCTTAGATATGCCTAATTCCACTAGTATCTTAGATAAAATGTCCAATCGAACATTATCAAATGCCCCCTTGATATCAATGAAGCACGCGATTACATATTCCTTCTTGATGTAAGACTGATAAACGTTAGCTAGCAGGTTGGCTATACAGTCCAAACTGTTTATTCCGTGACGGAAGCCAAATAAGTTGTTTGGGAAGATGTTGTTGTGCTCAGTCCACCAGGAGAGTCTATTATTCAGGATCCGTTCAAAGGTTTTGCGAATACATGACCGCAAGGGTAATGGGTCTATATGAAGAGAACAGGTGCGGGGTTTACTGGGTTTCAGAAGAGCGGAGATCTTAAATTTCTTCCATTCCCGCGGAATGTGATTAGTGGTTAGAATGTAATTAAAAATATTTAGTAGTATCTTAACAGCAGGCTCCGGTAGGTTGTTCAATATATGGTAGGTTACGCCGTCCATGCCAGGACACGATATTTAATTAAAGGATAATGCCATTTTCAGTTTTTGTATATCAATGGTTCTAGAGAAAAAGTGACTATTGCTATTAGATAGTATCATCGAACTTGGAGTTTGAGTAAAATTTCCAGCAAATTCGGTACATATGATGGTGCGATGTTGTTTATAAATCCATCGCAGCATTCCGGTGAAGTAGTATTATATGAACTGTCCCCTTCAAATCTTCTTTTGGTTTTTTTAATTTTTGATCAAACTAACGAAATAGGCGTATTTTGATTGATATTGCAAACAAAACTTTTCCAACACTGCGCCTTGCACTGCAACAAGTACCTACGAGTAAGAGTCTCCTGCTTCTTAAATTCCAGATAGTCTGACATGCTCCTACTTCGACGAAAAACTCGAAACAGTATATTTTTTTTCCTGACCATATCAGCACAGATTCCTCATTACTCTTGTTTTTTTAATAAAAGAAATATAGCAATATTTTCTTAGTTCAATGTAAGGTAGCGCGGTAACCTATGTTTAAGGTACTCGGCCACCAAATCAATGGTTGCGGGTTCGAGACTTGTCTCGTTCCGGATATAAATCGCTCCCATATTTACCCAGCCCGAAATAATTTGGCACCAGAGAAATCTGGGAAAGTAAAGAGGGCTGATAGAATCTCATCAGTGCCGTTGGGCTTAGTACATTGTGAACTTCTTCATTATCCGTTGATGTTATTTACCATGCCCAATGGTAGAATGCATCAGGAACGCGATTGATTTCGAGTTCTATACTAACTATTATTTCCATGATTTTCTTTTTCTGTTCACCATTTTGTATTTATAAGGTGGGACAGATTTATCGAGTGTTGTTCTTGTCCTTGGTTCCTTTATTTCAGCTGTCTCCAATCGAATTAGGTTCTAGTTAGTTGTCTCTTCTTCCCATTGTGTCTGGGCAATGGCCCATAGTTGATGCGCCCAAAAAAAAAAAAAAAAAAAAATTTACCAATAACGAGTTTTTGTCAGAGTCCGTCTGATTAAGTTTATGTAAAACTCTTTTTAGGATAATACAAGTAAGATTTTTATTAATTGTTCCGATATTATTATAATGTAAATATCTTCGTTTTTTACATGTTATTTTTTCACCTATCGTAAATCTGTTAAAAACATTAAAGCACTTACCTGTTAATTTGGCATTATTTTGAAATTAAAATTATCACAGTTGCATCCATTTAAAACGTATATTTTATGAAATTATTTTTACCGACTTCCAAAAAGAAAGAATTTATACGTTCGTCGAGTATTTTTTGAAGTGAAACTACTTTAGGCGCGCCTTACATATAAATAATTATATGAGGAGTTAACACGAAAAACGAGCGAGCGAGCGTAAGTTATAATTTATGAATAACTAGAGTATTAATACATCTAAAAATTCGTAATAGACACAGAGCAATTAATATATTGAATTAAAATTGATGTTGCATATTATTGCGTTTGATACCATTTTGAGATATACTCGTATATATATATATATATATGTGTGTGTGTGTGTGTGTGTGTGTGTGTGTGTGTGTGTATATGTATGTATGTATGTATGTATATATATGTTTGTGTATATGTATATATATGTGTGTGTATGTATATGTATATACATATATATAAAAAAGAAAATAAATTGATTAGAACTTAAAATATCGAAAATTAATCAAACATAAAAAATGGATATAAAGAATTGAAAATAGAAATGCATCGAGCATATAGAGAGAGAATGTCAATAATATCAAAAGAACTGTAACTGAAACAAGCTGCATTTTAATCTTAACAGAAATGTGGATGAATAATGACGATAATATCGATATAGCAAATTTCGATTGCATCGTGAAATTTAAACGCCAAAATGTTCGAGCAGGAGGGGTTACAGTTTAACCTTATTAGAAATGATAAGGCAAATATTGTTACTTCAAATATTGATATGCCAATACGCAATGTTGCGCAATTAGATTTTGGTCAAACAGATGTTCGAGATATGCGTATACTGTTCAATGTAAGACGGAAGATGGAAAAGAAATAGCTATTATCGCCATTTATATTTCCCCAAAAATCAAAGGCTGCATGATATAATTAAATTTATACATAAAAGATTACTCGCTTTCACTCCCGATGGTTCAAGGTTATTAAAGAAAATTTATATAAACTTCCAATAATATATTATCTGGAGACTTCAACGTTAATTTTGCATCAGACGATTCTTTGCCTTTTATTAGATTTTCTTCAAACCAAACTTCAATTAAATATTAATAATAATCCAAATGAATCAACGATAAAGTACGGAACTACCATTGATGCAGTATTTTCTAGATATATTGACAAAGAAAAACATTAATAAAACAAATGAATTAATTTTTTATTCGTTTTTGTTTCCTTTAAGTGAAACTTTATAGATATGTTTATAAGAACCACAGATCTCTCCATTTGATTTTTTCTCTTGGTAAATTTGGTACTAATATTATTAAATCGAAGTTGGGGAAAATGCCTTTAAAGTTTCACTTCTGCCCCGTGCCCCGAGGCACATATATTTTTTTCTTTTTTTTTTTATGTTTGTTCGCGCATAACCCATATTCATAAGGACCGATTTTACTGATTGTTTGTCCATTAGAAAGAGTACCATCCACAACTTAGGTACCATGTGAGTACTGATGAAAATCGCTGAATGTAAACTGAGTATTCGTCAAAAACGTGAAAAATGTGGTCTCTTTAGATTATATTTTTTTCCTTATATTTTTTATTAGTATAACCGATGCTATTGAAAGATCGGAGATTTTATGTCTCATTAAATGGGAAGAAGAGTTCCTGGAGACTTCAAAAAAACGGGGTTCCTCAAGGTGGCATCTTGTCACCGATCTTATTTAATATATATATAAACGATCAGCCGATGACTGATAATATTCAGTATTTTTCGTACGCAGATGATCTGGCTTTAGCGGCACAGCACGACACTTTTGGAGAAGTGGAAAAAACGCTAAACCATGAAATCGGTGAACTTGATACCTATTTCAAGAAAAATCTACTGAAGCCAAACCCGATAAAAACAGTGACTTGTGCCTTTCATCTAAAAAATCGTGAGGCAAAGCGGCAACTACAAATTAAATGGGGAGATACTGATCTGAAGCACAAAGATAATCCGAAATACCTGGGCGTTATACTCGACAGATCGCTTACATACAAACAGCACTGCGAATCAGTTAAAATGAAAACCATGGCCAGAACAAACATAATACGTAAACAAATCGGTTCTAGCTGGGGAGCTAATGCAAACACCCTCAGAATTTCTTCCTTGGCGCTCTGTTATTCTACTGGTGAATACGCATGCCCTGTGTGGGGCCGCTCAACACATGCCAAAAAGATCGATGTGGCCCTAAACGAAACATGCAGGCTGATAACTGGATGTCTGAAACCAACTCCTCTATCAAAACTTTACGAACTTAGTGGTATCGCCCCTCCAGAAATTCGACGGGAGGTAGCTGCAAAAAATGAAAGGTTTAAAGCAGCCAACGACAACCGACACCCGTTATATGAATATAAGGGACTGGCTGAAACAAGATTAAAATCCAGGAACAGCTTTCTACAAAAGGTCGAAGAATTGACAGGCACTGCAGAAAAGGAAAGACTTCGTATATGGAACATAAAAGCAAACGGTAGACAAAAGGTGGAAGCACTGCCTAGCGGGAATCATCTAAGTTACAGTCTTTGGAGAACCCTGAATAGACTGAGAAGTGGAACTGCGCGCACAAAATATAATCTGTACAAGTGGGGAATATCCGATAGCGATCGATGTGACTGCGGTGAAGTTCAGGACTATGGTCATCTATTTACATGTCCCGTCAGCGGCAAATATGAACCTGGAAGCTTGTACGACGACTTTGATAACGACTTGATAAAATTTATAAAATATTGGACAACCTGTTGTATTTAGTCGACCGGACACGAAAATAATAATAATAGGTGATTCTTTTAAAATACGATCAATTTATCAAATTACTATGGAAACGCAGCTTTGTTACCGACTTCCAAAACGTCGTTACGTTTTTTTTTTTTTTTTTTGTGTTTGTTCGCCCATAGTTTATATTTATATGGGCAGATTTTACTGATTCTTTGTGTGTTACAAAGTGCACCACTCGAATCATGTGAGTCCTGATGAAACTCGGAGATTACAAATCGAGTATTTGTCAAAAAAACATGAAAAAACGTGGCATCTTTAAATATTGTTTTTTGCTCATATTTTTTATTAGTAGAACAGAAGCGATTGACTTAAAATACTATAAATTTTCTAAATTACCATAGAAATGTAGCTTTTGATGTTTTTACCATGGAAATGCAGTTCAAAATGAAGAAAATGATTTTTTTAAAGCATAAGATATGGAGAATAATATGACAAAAAAGTTGTTTTAGCAAGAAAAAAATTCAAGTACAATGCTAAAAATTGTAAAATATTTTCTACAAAAAAAAATACCGACTTCATGATTTATTATAAAAATTTCATACAAATGCATTAAAAAGTAAAAACTAATAATTTAATAAAAATGCGCTAAAAAGTGAAAAATAAAAAATGTTTTTCAGAGTGCTTATACAGCATTAACTTTTTGGAGTCGGCATCAAATTCATATTAAAATAATAATTAAAAACTGCATTACTTATTCATTAAATTGTTCTTAGATATTACATTATAAATTTGATGCCGACTCCGAAAATTTTTTTTCTTTTGGCGGGAGAGCGTTAACTCGGACCTTACCTAGAAACAATAGGAAGAAGAGTTAACTAATTAAAACTTAATTCGATCGTAAATAGCTGAAATAAAGGAACAAATGGCAGGAACAATAGACCGAGAAGGATAGGATAGGATATAGGAAACACAATAGGTAGCAGGAAGCCTTAACTTTAAGAGCAGTAAATTAAGGAAATAGCGTTCCGCAGAAAAAGCACAACATTCAAAGAAAATGTGATTAGCATCACAGATAAATACTTCATCAGGATGTAGAGGACAGTAAGGAAAGGAAACCAAAAAGAGACGATAACCGGAAGAAGGCAATAGAGTGTGATTGAAGCGTAGGCGAATAATAGGGACAATAACAGAACGTAGAAAAGAAATTCTGAGAACCAAGAATTAGTAGGAAGGTTAGGATGAATTGAGAAGTAGAAAGAGCAACCACTGGTAAAGGAGGAATCGTACATATCCGACGAAAATTTAAAGTGAAATTTCTTACTGAAGGACAATAGATTAGTACCAGGGATCTTTTTAACGTAAAAGCGGAAAGGGGCAGCAACCTGAGCCAATGCACTCGCCATTTCGTTACCCTCGATGCCTCCATAACCAAGGACCAACAGCAGATCAACGCGGATAGAGTGATGAAAGGAAAGATTGTGTATGAGAGATCGTATATGAAGAATGTGATGAAGTATGATGAAGGATGGGAAGAGGTAAACTGATAGCCTGAAGGGCACTCATAGAGTCGGAAATTATCAGATAGTCGGTGAAGTCACTATTAGAGGAAATATAAATAATTGCACGTATAGAATAGTCATTAATTCCTTTGTGAAAATAGAACAGAAAGACGGAAGATGAAAGGATTCGGAAAAATTTAAATCGGGGAGAAATCAAGGAAGCCCCGACACCACTAGGCCCCCTAGAGCCATCAGTGAAGATGAGTTCATGAGAAGAAAAAAGTAAATTGATTGTACCGTGAAATTCCTGTTTAATAACTGCCCGGGGCATAGATCTGGAGGAATTAGAAAGAAAATATACTTTGGGAGGGTTGAGAGATCAAAATAATTAAAGGAAAAGTAAGGGGAATTATTTTTAGAAATTATTTGGGATGAAAAATAACTAAGACGACAGGATTTAAGGGCTAAGATGGGAATTTTATTAGGAACAATACGCCAATTTCTCGCGATGAAAATGTAGGAAGGGATAAGTTGAGAGAAAATGCAAGGTATTTAAAAAGAAAACAGCAGCCCAAATAAGATCTTCGAACTGAAAGAGGAGATGTATTAGATTCGGAAAGTATTTCTGAAATAGGAGAGGATTTAAGAGCACCGTAACATAGATGGAGACAGGAATTCTGTATTCTATCCAATTTGGAAAGAAATTTGGAGGCGCAGTCATAGATAAATGAACAGTAATCAAACTTGGAACGAATAATGGGCCGACACAAGGAAATGAGTACAAGAGGATCACCTCTCCATTTTGGCTGGTGATAAGAATTTCAGCAAGTTCAGTCTTTTAATGACGGAACGTAAAAGATAATTAATATGCTCGGAAATTAAGGTAAACTCCAAGATAGCAGAAGCAACTACGCAAAGAAGAGGCATCCGATTCAGGGAAATATTAACAGAAGCGGGATTATACGGACGCAGAGTGAAAACCATGTAAGAAGATTGGGAAGAAAATATAGAAAAATGAACAGACGACAGAGAATGTTGTAGCGTAACCAGAGAATAATTAAGCGCCTCGTTGGCAGCTGCGTAGAAGAACCTTGGAATGGATGCAGAAATAAATAAAAAAAAATAAAAACAGTTAATAACAATCCTTACTTTTATCATTTCGAATTCGACCGTAAATCCGGCAAATAAGTGAACATTAACGGTGGAACTAGAACCTGAAAATATGATGGTTTTAATGAGATTTTTAGAATTCTCTTTCCGCAAATTAATTGTTATCCGCTAAAAATTGCAATTTATCAAAAAAGAAAAAATTTATTGAATAGCTAATTTTTTCGTTTTTATTCAATTAAATGAAGGCTGTGCGAGATGAAAAAATGTTGCATAAAAAATGGGAAAAAAAGCCAACAAATCGTCTTTGGGGGTATTCCCGGTTACGCTGATTAATTGCCTACGTACGATTTTTATCGCTGTTTCAGTATAGTCGCTTATTTCGTTATTTCGGTACTCGTTCTATTTCTTGTTTATTTACTTTGCGCTCATTAATTCGTTAATTTATTCCCGCTGCTTCGCTAATTAAAATAGCTCTTTATGTAAAAAATGAAATGACTCTTATCAATTTCACTGTTGAACTACGTCGAAACTGACGTTCTTTCATAAAAGCTCCTTTCATTATGATGAATTAACATTTTCAATAATCCCGATAATACGTTTAATGAATTATTATTACACGGGAAAAGGTTTCGAATCATATTAGTGATAAATAAAAGTGAACTATTGCTAGTCTTTTTGTGAAATAAACCGAATACTAAACAGGGTTAGTAATTAAATTCATAAATTATCGCCTAATCGAACTACTGCTAAACACCGTGTTTATAAATAAATTGCTATAAAAATGATATAAATATGAATAAAACGTGCTTTTTTTTTTTTTAAAGATTTATTATAAAAATTTAATAAAAACACACTAAAAAGTAAAAAATAACTATTAGATGAAAAATGTGTACATTTCAGAGTGACGTACCTTAAGTGGTACTATTACCGTAATTCTTATACAACATTCATACCTTAATTAGAGTCGGCATCAAATCCATATTAATCTATGAACAATTTAAGGAATATGTAATGCGGTATTTAATTATTATTTTAATATGAATTTGATGCCTACCCTAATTAAGGTATGAATGTTATATAAACCTTATATTTTTATCAAATAAAAAGCTAATGTTATGTAAGAATTACAATAATATCACTCTGAAATATATTTTTTATCGAATAATTATTTTTTACTATTTAGTGTGCATTTTTATTAAATTATTGTTTTTTACTATTTAGTGCATTTTATATTAAATTTTTATAATTCATCTCGAAGTCGGTATTTTTTTTTTTTTTAAACATTTTATTTTACAGTTTTTAGCATTATACTTGATTTTTTTTTTCCGCTAAAAATCAACTTTTTTGTCAGATTATTTTCTGTATTTTACGTTTAAAAAAACAAAAAAAAAAAAAACAATTTCTTTATTTTAAATTGTATCGCAACGGGAAAAACATCAAAAACTACATTTCCATGGTAATTTTTGGCAAATTGATCGTATTTTACGTCAATAGCCTATGTTATACTAATAAAAAAAATACGAAGAAACATAGATTATAATATAAAGGGATCACATTTTTTTACGTTTTTCGACGAATACTCAGTTTTTTGATTCAGCAATTTTCATCAGTACTCAATGGTACCTAAGTCGAATGGTACTCTTTCTAATGGACAAAGAATCACAGTAAAATCGGTCCATATGAATATGAGTTATGCGCGAGCAAACATTTTTGGAAGTCGGTAAATATAGACATATAACAACTCGCTCTTTTATAGAAATCATTATACTGGTTTAATTGTCGTTATCAGTTAAATGAATGCGTTTATGACCGTAGAGTTAAAAATTAATTAAACGAAAATAATTTTTTTTTTTTATTTTATCATAATATCAGGATAATAATAATAGCGAAATTACCGATTAAGAAAGCTCCCGATACCGACCTCGTTGCAACTCGTATAATTCAGTATCCCCTGATAAAGCTATCCGATAACTAATACGTCTAATTCCATATTTCCAATTGACTACTATTCTTCGATATTTTGCAATAACAAAAATTATGTGAATTTTTGCGCGTGTACCGACCTTCAAAGGGAAAAGTATTTTAAAAAATCCCACTTGGCAAATTATATCGGCTACCCGATAAATTGATTCAACTTAACAGAACACATCTGGAAGACATTGACCGGTGCCGTCAGTGTGGAATCTATCTTCCGCGTATACGAAAGAGAGCGTCTCGTAAGTCTTCAATCGAATGCGGCTTTATGGCTTCCGCAACGGTCGCTATTTTCCCTAACTAACGCGTTTTCTGCGCTAGAAAGCTTAGATCGGTTTCCGAAACACAACTCCAGCCTGCGCATTCGTGTTTTGTGTCGGCGTTACACCGCGCTGATTGTATCAAGGCATCTGATTGCGGGGTCAGTTTAAGAATCAGGTATTGTGCATGGTTTTCTGCTGCACACCATATGGTGTTACATACGGTGGTCAGCTGCCTGCGACGGTTGCTGTCGGTAGTTCTGGCGGCCTCGCGAAGCTTCTATCGCAATTATTGCTACATAATGCCCGTAGATTTAGCGTATCAAAATGAACCAACAACAACAACGAAGCTTATCGAGTTTACAAAAAAGGTTATGCAGAATTAGCGAAAATGAATTACCTTCAAGCACTTTAAGGCTAAACTCACACGGACCACTTTTCGACTACAATTTTGTGGTTGTGTTGTGATTATACTGTGGTCAAAACCAACCACTTTTGAACCACAATATTAACAACAACACAACTACGACGTTGAGTGGTTAGAGAAAGTGACTGGCGAGTGGCTCTATGTGTATTGAACTCGACCACCGACGATCACTTTTTTGTCACCGATAACAGCCACACGTTGCGACTGCTGTTAGAGCTAACGCCAAGAAACTTTGATAGATGGCTTATATGCTTTCTATATCCGCTGGACGTTCTTATATACAAAGCCTTCGATTTTTTTATACTAATATTTAAATGTTTATCATGCGCCCACCTACACATACTATTCGCATATTCTTATAAGAGTTTTTCGGCCTTAAGGATGTCGCGGTGCTCGATAACGAGTGCGCTATATCATCCGCATAAGCAAAGACTGTCGAATTTTTAACGAAATTTACTTTTCAATGTACAACTCATTACGATCTACATACCGCTTCGCACGTTCGTACAAATTATCAAACGCGCTATCGAAGTCTTCTGTCGGTATCGCCTTCAAACGCTCGGTCACTGCACGTTGAATGTCCTCAATGCTGTCAAATCGAGTCCCTTTCAAAGCTGTTTTCAGTTTAGAGAAGAGGAAATAGTCAGCCGGAGCGAGATTATGAGAGTAAGGGTGGTGAAGAAGCTCAATGACCACCTGATGTTTCGCCAAAAATTGCTTCACGATGATCGGATGGCGCATTGTCAAGAAGCAATGTCCACTGTTTCGACGCGTACAGCTCGGACCTAACTCGTCGAATGCGTTTCAAAAGTCGATGGTACTCACGTTTAGTTGATTTGCGATGAACCGACACGTCGCTCGCCGATTTTCAGCAACTACAGCTTGTACACGAGCTACGAGTTTTCCTCGGTAGTCGTCCTGCTCGGTCGTCCTTCGCGCGGATTGCCTTCCAACGAGCTCCGTCCACTTTTAAATCGGCGATACAAAACACGTTGTACGGCATAACATCCTTGTATGCAGTTTTCATTAAATTGTACACATTTCTGATACACACAAAAAGCAAAATTTAATCGCGGCTCTTTGTTCCATTATCGCAAACGTGACACAGTACATAAAAGTTCACTCACAACTAGAGATCTCCTAAGTATAAACTAATGCAGGTAGCGACCGGAAACTTTCGCCGTCTCTTTTCACAACATTGAAGTATAAGTACCGTGAATTTCAGACAAATCACATCATTAGTACGGATTTTATAACAGTAGTCCGAGAACTTTTTCTACCAACCGTCTATATCCGTTTTATTGTATTCCGTAGAGATCACGACTTTGCCAATTTTCGTTTAATGTATATTTTAAACCTATATTATTTCACGGTGTACTGGTGATAATAACTTATAGGCGCGAACTAAGCTCGTCGTCACTGATACCACGATTAGGTTACAACGTTTAAAATTTAAATAATTTATGAAGAAATTTCGAATACGTAATTTTTCAACCCGATAAATGAAGAATGCAGAAAAGAAACATCTCAGGAAGTCAATACCAAGTCGTGAAAGTGATTTTCAATACGATCTTTTCGCAGACCGGTTAAATTACACGTCAACGCGAAGTGGAATACATTTTAAATTGTTTCCCTCGAAAAATTTATATCACCATCAACAACATTCTCCTTTCACCTGTACAGATCATCACCGTCTGAAGGAACTTTGTCCTCGGACCGTGAAATAATTTCACTTAATAATCCGACCGCTGATTTCCAATCGCCGCTAATATACATACATATATTTTTCAAAGGCAACGATGCGTTTGCCTTTTTATTGCTTTATTTCTTTGTTCTTGCAATGTTATAATAAACGGCGGCAGAAGAATCGATAAACAAAGAAAAAGAAAAAAAGAAACGATGTTCCTCTCAAAAGAACAAATAATATTTTAGAACATAAACGGGGTCTATCGTATTTTTCAGGAAAAAAAAAAATAAAAAGAAAGCGACAGGACAAAAACAAAGAAAACCCATAGCCCGTTGTGAATGTGAAAACCGAAATGGTTTCTTTAATTGTTGACAAAAAAGGGGTAGTACCCTCCGAAAATGCATATTTACCGTTAAAAAGTGCATGAGTTGGTCCAAACTGCATCGGTTTCGTACCATTGTCGGTTATAGTTCTAGCAAGTAATTTTCGGACAATTTAATCGGTAATAATGAAATAAAGCGTTTTTCTGTTTCACAGGTTTTGGTTTGTTAAATCGGTATTTTACGCAAGCAGTAAGAAGAAGTTTGAAGTCAAGATGGCTAAGAAGTTGATTACGTTACTAAAGTCTAAATGTTAATTCGCTTATCAAAAAGAAGGAAAGAAATTCTCGCCTCTTTACCATCACCTTTACATATACAGGTAGAGGTTTTTTTATGCTCCACCTTTCCCCCGATCAGTGTTAACTTTGCTATTAATTGCGTAGCTGGATATGTTTATTCCGATTTTTTTCCCATTAAAATACGTAATTGCAATAAAAAAAAAAAAAGACTATAAGTTAATACGCAAATTTGAAATCGAATTATACGCGACGTTGGGAACAATACGAGTAATTTTTTTTTAAATTTCTTGTGACGTTTTGTAATTTATAGTTCAATAGTAAATCACATTACGATAGGTATATTGAAACAGTTTTTAATTTTAAAATTTATGGCAGTTCGTTTTTCCCCTCTTTTTTAACTTATTTAATTTTTCCCGTTCGTTAGATAATTTTCGAGACAGTTATACACGAAACGAGACGTTCGCGATCACTTTTGTACAAGTACTTTTTTTCATGATTTATATCTTTAACGTATGTAACGACGAATCGATGCAAGGAATTATGACTAAAAATAATTGATCGCTTCTCATTCCTCTGGGTTTAAGTATTTTTTCAGATGCGTAAGATTTATAAAATTGTGCTACATAATAAATTAACTATTTTACTTAAATTCTAGCAGATTGTATAAGTAAAACTAACGGTGCTTTTTTTATTTATATATATATATATATATATATATATATAAACTTCTAGATTTTTATATTGCACATACTGCTAGTATATGGGTAATTTCTAAACATTTTATTTAAATACTGAATAGGTATATGTTTCTGAAAAAAGGTAAAGTTTATGATTTTATTTATTATATAATAAGCGAATGCTAAAAATTGTGTAAATGAATTTCCATACTTTGTTTAGTAATTTTAAAAAAAATATTCCAGATTAATTTATTTTCAAATAACTGAATTAACCAAATAAGGTAATCAAAGTAAAAATATTGATTTTTCCGATTTATTACGTAAAACTCTTTTGTGTCATATAAAATGGTTCAAGATATTGTATTGCGCTGGTAAAAACATAAAATATATACGAATTTTAACCGAATATTTATGTTTGAAATAATTATATTCCGTACGGGATTATAGGATACAATTAAAGTGCGGATAAAAATACGTTTTTCACTGAAGAATTTTTTACACTAGGGACATAATATGCGGAAATTTCTTGAACTACAATATATGTGCCGTCTTAAAATGTACTTGAAACTTTAATGAGAAGTATTACACCTCATTAACCATTATAAAAATGTATTCATTTAAAATATACAAATATATAATAACAAAACAATTGTGATACTCATCAATTGTATGAAGAATAGCTTTTCATGATTGGTTCCTTCTGTTAAATTAATACTTTTTTGATAATTAAAACAGTGTCGGCTCGCATCGAGTAATTTTATGAGAGTAAAAATAACGCAAAATGAACCCTACCAAGTGAAATAAAAAAAAAAAAAAAAAAAAAAAAATATGTGCAAAAGTGATCGAGGACGTTTCGTATTATACACGAGATCTTTCTATTTGGGTTTAGATCACTCTTTACGAAATCGTTATTTCGTATTGGTTCGCTTCGAGTTTTCATTTTAATTTTGTTGCACTTATTGATTAGTTTTGTAATACGAATTGGTCATTTTAGAAAGAAGCATTCGTTATTCACATATGATCTACATGTGTGCGCTCGTTCAGTAATCCTCCTAGCCTAATAATATTTTGCCGCTACCGTGTTTAGTGGTTTTGTCCCCGATGCTCATCCTGATGGAATAAAAAATGGTCCTTCCACCAAACCTTTTTAGCGCTCGTTAAACATCTACAAATGAACACACCATGGTGCTCAGAGGAAAACATCTCACCCACGTGGACATTACTGGTTTCGTTAAAAAATTCATTCATTCGCTGCAAGCGTTTATGTCTTCGAACATTTACCGTTTACATAATCGTAAAGTATAGATCTAATAATTAGGTAATGACTCTCTATACTTTTTAAGATATCGCGCGCATATCATACGCAGAAGGCTTCAGAGGAATATGTAAAAGTACATTTTAAATTATGTACAAATCGAAACACGCGACATCTTCGATTAAATATATTGTAATAAAAATCGGACAAGCCTGATTATAAACAAATATTTCTGGAAACCGAATAATTTACTCGTCTCTCCTCTGGGGTGAAAAAAAAAAAACAAGTGGAAAAAGATACTTCATAAGTTCACCTATATATATATATATATATATAGAGAGAGAGAGAGAGAGAGAGAGTGTCGATGTTATAACTTCGAATTTGCACTTTCAAGATTCAGAAGACCCTAGAAAAAAGTATTGTATTGAATTGTTTGTTTCCGGACATGCAGTGTTTCAATGAAAACGCCGCTAAATTATATTTCGATTTTACATCGAAACTTTTCGAGTTCAGAGAAAGTTCAGAATGGTGTGAACAAATAGCGCGCCTTTGCACTATTCCGCGGCATGAATATTATAGTTGAACATTTTAAAATAGCTTATAAAGGTAAAACATTTAAAGTTTGTGAAAAGTTAAAAACAGGTGAATGAAAAGTTAAATGTTACATTTCAAATTTTTTATAATTTATGAGAATATTTTACAAAAAAATTCACCGATGACGTGAGGTATTTATACATTTTGTTAATTAAAAATAGTTAATGAAAGCATCTTAAGATTGAATCCTCTATAGAGAACAACACGTTAGAAATAATTTTTTTTACGAGAAAATATACTATCTTTAGTACTAGAAAGGACAAAAAGAATACCTGTGAAGGAGACCTAATTCACCTATTTTCATTTAGGAGAGAAAATCAAAAGAATGTTATTAGTAAAAATGAATCTAAATATTTGATTTTTATCTATAAGCGCACAGCGTTAGAAACTTAAAAATACAGTATATAGCAGCGTGTATGTAAAAATTGCAACGATTGATGATGAGATAATGCGATTGAATTATGTTAGTAACAATTATTTTGCTATAGACAATTGAATTCTCGAGAAGCAATAATTTTCTTTTCGAACTGAAAATGTGTGAATTCGAGCTTCCTAATAATGCAATGATCTGTTGTAGGAAATTAATTTTTTATTAACTTAATCCTGTTATTCCATTTTTAATATTTTTACATACGATACGTATTATACTATATTTTTATTTTTTAATTCCGCGTGGTTTAGAACTCTTTCAGATTAAAATCAAATATTCCGATTCATATATTTACTATTAACCCCTTAGTTATTACTCTGATTCTGACCCGATTACAAAAAATTCTAATTACCGTTCGAGACTTTAATGTATCGAAGCTTCAGGTGCTTTCAGTCATGCGGCGAAGTACTAAATCAAGTTAGAAAGAAATCTGTCGCTACTTCTCTAGCTAAAGAGACAGCTTTTATCTTGCCAACGGAAATCTGAGAATGCGAGCAAAGTGCTCAATACGCAAAACAGCAGTCGCTCATCAGCACAGACGGATTCTGATTTGATGATCTGTTCGCTTTCGTGTTTTACGAGTACTTCTCCAACGTTAGTGCGTCACTAAGAGCACATTAGCCCGCCACACACGTTCAATTTGGTCCGCAGACTTAACCGCCATAGGTTTGGGGACTGTGGCAAAATTAAAACTTCGTTTCATTTTAAACGGAAAAGATGAGTCCACGGACTTGCCTGCAGGCAACTCTGTACAAATAACGCGGTACAGGTAACTGTACAGTCCAGAACTGTCGCCATTGTTTATTAACGACGAAAGGGAAACCTGTCAAGCCAGAACTGTATTGACTTAACTGCGTGCTACTGCAGTTCAACAATTTTATATTAGATTTGTGATTATTCCCATTAAAAAATAAAAACGTGCTTTGTCTTGTTACGATTTATATGCTCAATATACAAAAAAAAATGTAGCTCAAAAACGTACAAAGTGGATCAAACCAGTTAAGTTACTACTCGCCTTTATTAAAGGAGAAATCTGAGAAAATGACCGTCACGATTTTAGAAAAATTTCAGAATATATCCTATTACATTTGATCGTTTATTTTCTTTACTAAGAAGTGATTTAACATGGAAACATACACATGTAATAGAAAAGCTGCGTTAACGATTCCTAGCTGTAACAGGAAGATGTTATGAAGATTTGCTATACTCCACTTGGATTTTGTAGATATATTTATAAACTCAACGCAAAAGTCTTTATTGCATAATCACGAATCCCGGACTCATTACAAGGAATTACTAATTAATTCTAAGCACGAAAAAATAAAAATTAAATTAATAATAAAAATCGTATTGAAATTGTATAAAAGAAGAAAAGAACAGTTTTAAAGTCCTGTAAAAGATGTGATGAAAGCTCTGGCGAAATCTTTGAGTAAACTTGCGCGCAAGTTATGGATAAAACCTTGTTGGTGTTAAGGACAGGTCCGCCGGTCCATTAATCGTACAAATATCGTAACAGGCCAAGTCTGACGTCTCGCATTGAACGCTGAGTCGTTTCCCGTATTTTCTGTAACCTGCACGTGGACAAAACCGCACGTGTGTGGCGCGCTATTGAGAAACATAAAAACATACAGCATCGAACACCGGTTGAGGGATTGAAGCGTTTAACGAACCCCCCCAGATACGTCGCTACTTTAGCGAGTGACATGTGCGTTTGCACATTTTTCGCTGTGGAACTTTGATTTTGTCCTCGCTATTTCATCATAGCGAAATTCACACGCCTAATTTATAAAGTAAAGTCCCATACCCTTTGCAGTGCGCTAGGGATTGTGAAGTTAAAGTTCATAGTGCACTAAGCCCAACCGGGCACTAATGAGAGTAGGAAGTTCCTTTCTACGCTTGGCGAAATCTAGTGGAAGTCTGTCGGCTGTGATAAATGAAAAAAAAACAGTATAGAGGTGGTACTGTAGCGAATCAGCCGGTTATTAGATCGGCAATATAGAAAAGTTTATTAATGCAAGCAGACATATTCGCTTTTAAATGGATGGTTTAATGTAGTTGTAATTTTCAATTAAATAATATTTTTCAACTTTTTCTTATTACAAGACGAAGGCGCTGCTGTGTACATTTCATTACGTGTTCAAAGTTATGTGACTTAAAAACTTTATTTATTTATTTATTTTTTTAAATTCATTTTGCAATATTTCCTTTTATCGTTCGCATAAATTATTTCCCCTATCAAAATTTAAATATCAATTTCCTCTTACATAAATTTAATTTTTTATGTTTTGAAATTAAAAAAAAAAAAAAAAAAAAAAAGTGGCTTCTTAATTTGGTTTTCTTTGTGTAGTAGTGCGTGTAATTGCGTGTCCAGTTAATATCATTTCAACATTTTTTTGTCTTCAAATTAGAGAAGTATCGAGGAAAAAATTATGATATACCGCTGCTATATGATCAATAATTACCGGGAATTCTCAATTTAAATGAACCGCGCTCGGCCGATCCGGTTTTTTCTTTCTTTCTTAAGTTGGCAGCTCCTTTACTGACATCTGTGTCAAATTTGAGTGAGACCGGATCATTAGTGTTTGTTTGCCAGCTGTTTACAACAAACAAGTTCTCGGATTTCATCGCGTTTTGACATGAATAATTTTATTGAGCAAAGAGTTTACTTGAAATTTTCTGTTTTCAACGAAATTTCTCGTGCTAAATCCTTGAAAATGTTGCAGAAAGTCTTTCTGGAGTCTGCTCTATTAAAATTCAGAACCCACAAATGGTATAAAGAGTTCCAAAGTGGTCGTGAAGTGGTTGAAGATTTGCCTCGTTCTGTTCGCCCTTCTACGTCGAATACCGACGAAAACGTCGAAATTGTGAAGAAAATGTGCTCGAAAATCGTCATGTGAGCCTTAAATTGATGGCTAGCGATCTCAACATTTCATACAGATCCATTCAGCACATTGTTGAAGGATATTTTAGGCATGCGACGCGTTGTCGCACGGCTTGGGAGTTGAATTTCCTGCAAAAGACCATCGAAAGAAAGTTTGCTGAAGAGATAATTTTCGAGGCCCAAACTGATGCAAACTTCACGCAACGGATAATTACCGGAGACGAGACATAGATCTATAAATACGACGCGCAAACAACCCAACGATCATTCGAATGGCGCCTCAAGGGCGAGTTGAAAGCGAAAAAATCGCACCAGAATCGCTCGAAAATCAAGGTTATGCTCACAGTTTTCTTCGATTACCAAGGTGTTGTCCATTACGAGTTCTTGCCATCGGCTGAACTGATTAACAAGGAGTATTACATTGGTGTTTAGAAGCGTTTGAGAGATGCTGTGTGCCACAAACGACCGGATTTCTGGGTCGACAATTATCCGATTTTGCACCGCGATATTGCGTCGTCACACAAAGCGCGGATTGTGACGGACTTTTTGACCCAGTACAGCGTAAATATCCTCCAAGAGACACTATATTCCCTAGATATGGCCCGGTGTGACTTTTTTTCTCTTCCATCGGCTTTAACTACCATTTCGTGGGAAAAAATTTGAGTCTCCACAAAGATGCTGTGAAAGACATCCCTGTTTCGGCCTACCAGAAATGTATGGATTTTTGGGTCAAGTGTTGGTTCTGATGGAAGTTATTTTGAAAGAGATAAAATAAATCTGCCCGAAAGGTAACACAAACTTGTTTTATTTACGAATTCCTGGTACCTATTGATCATACATTGTATATATATATACATATATATATATATATATATATATATATATATCGGGGTTATAAACAAATCTCTTGGAAGTGGATACAAGCTTACTGCGTTGAAATTTAGAAGTTTTATCTACAAATATCACTCGTTTATTTATTACATAAAATTAAAATACCTTAATACAACTATGAAGGAGGTAATTTCAAAGTTTTAACAAATGCCGAACCACTACGGTAATATTGTAAGATTAAAACAAGTAACATTCCTACGTAGACTAGTTATGTAAGAGAGCAATCCTTGGTAAATAACATTATTGCTTTACAGTTTAAGTCACTCTGCTAGTGCAGATATTTCTAGGGGGCACTTGTACGTATATTTTTGCAGTTCGTCGTTTGTATATACGATAAGCTTAAATTTTGCTACCTAAGGGTTTCGTAATTATTGTAATATTCACCACTGTTTTCTCTTAAAGGTATCAACCATTTACTACTCTGTTATAGTAAATTCGAGCGTATTTATTATTAACTTATACACGTGCAAGATTTAAATATCTCAACGTCAGTAATGACACAAACATTGTTCCATTATATCATAAAGGATTATTCGTAGAAATAAAAACAGAAACAAGACTACGATAATAGCAATAATAAATAATCAATTAGTCGATTAATCGGCCCATTTTTGATTATTAAATTTTGTACACAATCAATAATATGTAATTATTTAATTTAGACCTGTTTATAATGATGCAGAATTTACCCAGATACACACGCCAAAAGATAACTAGTTTAAATTTATACTTTTACATATTCGTCTTCTTTTCTTCGACATACTCCTTTGCACCATCATTTATTTTTCATTTTATTTAGAATCTCTTGCATGTTCCTTTCTAAAAAAATAACGTTTATTTATTTCTTCCTATTCACCGTCATCCTTTCGGCCTCCACCAAATTAATTATAATGCAATATCGGATGCATCAGAACTAAATTCATTGAATGTTCTGTACGGCTAACGGACTCCTAAGCCTTTCAAAATGACCGATTCGGTTAGTTATTAAAGTTCGTACATTGTTCTATAACTTTTTCAACATGTCACTAAGGACGGAATTTTACGTATTGAATTATGTGTGATTTTTACGTGTTGTAAATTTTTTCAGGAAATGAAATATTCGTAACGTACTAAGAATTACATAATCTTAGTGAAAGAAATTACTGTTCAGTTACAATGCAAACTTGCATTAGAAGTTATTTTACATTATTAAGCATTTTTTATACAGGTAAGTTAAAAAATTACATGATATTTTTTATTTAGATTAATATAAAAATGTTTTGTTTTTTCACAAAAACTAGTTGTAATGTTCTATCGTTTTTTTTCATTTATTAATTATTTTTGTAACGAGATCATCAACTGTTTTCTTTAGAAACGGTAAGAAAGAGATGTGGTAAAATTTTAATTCAGTCTAGCATCATCGGTACGGGGCAATTAAAAGATTGCGTAATACTATGTTTGGGGCGAAGGCGGGAACCAGAAGGAAATCAAGAGAAGACGATGTTGAAAAGATATGATATGCGAGTGATGGAGATGACAACAAAATGAAGAAATGAAGAAAACTCTAAGAACCACAACAGTTAAAAGAAAGATTAAGTTAAAGAGATGTATAAAAACGTATTAATAAAACAAAAAAAGTAAATAAAATTCGGAGTGAAATTTTTTGGATAGATATAAAAGAAGACTAGAAGCTACAATTTTTTAAAAATAGTAGTGAGAATAAGCGAAACCAAGTCAAAGCATGATATTATTACCCTGAATGTTCCTATGGCCAGGAACAAATAAACTTAAATGAAGCAAGGATGAAATGAATGCGGGATTGATTAAAGTAACAAGAGGAAGAAAGGAAAGGTAAATGGACGGCATTCATGGTTTTGGGAAGAACCAGATAATTAGAGAAAAATAAACAGTGGACTAGTTTAGTTGTGGAAAAATGAAGCACAAAGCGGAACGTTGCGTACCACATTTGAATTTATTCTTTCTTCATTTTCGATCAATATTATTATGTTTAAGTAATAGAAAAAGGTACAAAAATTGATTATCTTAATTACAAGAAAATTATGTATTAATTTGTAATGTACATATTATACAAAACTTAATCATTATATAGTCTTAACGATTTAAAACATGTTTTCTTGTTTTTAAAAGTGCATTTTTTAAATGTAAACTCTTATATTTCACAATCGATATGTATAATATAGATAGTTAATTTAAAGGTATTTTGTGTAATAGCAAAATGTGTTAGGTGATATACAAATAAAATCAATATTTTTCTTTTTGATTATATACATATATTAATTACAACGTAATTTTTAGGCTACCCCGCATTAGAAAAAATGTCACAATTTTATGTAATGAAATATGTAATGAAATATGTAACGAAATATGTAACGAAAAATGTAACGAAAAAATGTCTTAATTTTATATAATGAAAGTTAAATGTTAGGATAGGATTTTTGTGGTTATGTTATTTTTTTTTTGTGTTAATGCCAGTAAGAATTACGTTGTAAATTTTAATTATTTTATACAAAGTATAGAAGAGAAAGAGACAAAAATGAAAGCAAGAGGGGTCAAGAGGCATAGCCCCTAAGGGGCCAAAATGGCCGGGTTCATATATATATATATATATATGTATATGTGTTACCTAGTTGAACTGTTTATAAATTGTGCTATTTCGGTTATAAATTAATTCCAAATATTATTTCATGGACTACACGATTTCCTTTTGATGTTTTATATAGAATGGCGGTAAACCATGTGCAGAAATGCGTTTCTTCGTACAATATTTTAACTATTACATAAAAGTACTTAGGCA
This sequence comes from Icerya purchasi, assembly GCA_039619475.1. Classification (NCBI taxonomy): domain Eukaryota; kingdom Metazoa; phylum Arthropoda; class Insecta; order Hemiptera; family Monophlebidae; genus Icerya; species Icerya purchasi. Next base: position 319,802,388 of record CM077115.1, read on the forward strand.
CTGTATAAAATAGTTGATTTATATACCTCTACGTATATATATATATATATATATATATGTATATGATCATTTGTGTTTTAGTTCTAAGACTAGTTATCTTCCAGAAAAAGTAACTTCTTTTCTAGACTCATCGCTTCTTACCTGATCTAGCAGCGTTTGTTTTCCATGAACTGTATTTAAAACTTCTTCACTGGGGTCACCACCTTCTCAGTTTAGCTTAATCGTTCCAATACCACATTCAAAGGTGCGTAACTTCTGAATATCACGCACACTTAATACAATGTTACAGGCCCCACTCGGAAGTTTTTACTTTTTAAGGAGTTTTGATAGAAACAACTTTCACTAAGATTATTTCCTTTCTAATGCTTGATTAGCCCGTCTAATTTTTGTATTTCTTCTAGGTCACGTAATACTTTTTCAGTTATTATTTGCTCGAAATATTTGGACGTTCGCATATGCCCAATCTCTTCTTTATTAATATTTAAGTGGAAGCGGCAAGATTGTTTAGCGATCGTTATTTTTATTTGTTTTATTGATATTTATTCCCAAACCAGCTGTTTTCCTATGTTCACATAAAATCTGTACAATTTTTTTGAGTATATTACGAGATTTTGTAATTATCGCTTGATCATCTGCAAATCTTATTGCTGGGCGACTTATACCCGGTAAATGGTCCCTGCTAATGTTACCTTAAGTACAAGTTTAGCATATATGTTGAAAAAATGTAACGACAGCAGACTGCCTTATATCGTATACCTTTATTTATTTTTACCATTTATAATATCTAAAAATTACATATGAAACGAATGAATAAGGACCTGAACTAATAAGATTAATAAAATTAAGGAAAATGAATTATTTGGGTCACTTGATGTGGGGGCACTGTTCGTGGTGTTGGCCACAGAAGGACGACATGAATTTCCAATATCCAATAATGAATGGCTATTACCGAGACAGGAAGACTTTTCCATTTGGCACGAGACCGATAAGCGTGGATCAAAGTAGTGAAAGATGTGGACGCCAACCTTCGATAGCGGAGACGGCTCAAGAACAAGAAGAAGAATACCTACTTGGCGTTTATATAAATCATATATCAGTCCTAATATGCATCGGGGATGTTATTTGTTCAAAGAGGGAGAAGGGCTATTATCAGTCACCTCGGTTAATTTTAACGTAATCGATAAAACGTACGTACATTTTTCGATTCCTGTTCGTCATCCGTTCTCCAAATGTCCGTAACAAGCTAAAGATTTTTTTCTGTAAAGCAGTCTGTGCATTACCCAGAAATTATTCAATATAATTTTTAGATTTTTCTGAATTGTATAATACAAAAAAAAAAAAAAAAAAAAGATTATAAAACAAGTATGGAAAATTACGCATTCTAAACAGAAAAGCTTTGGAACCAAATACAAAAACATACATGGATGTGTTGCCTTTGACATGCATCTTGGTTTATCATATAAAAAGGATTTCTTCGACCTCATTATTTTCTCTCTAAATCATATTTTGAAAACTGTACATGCCAGGTTAAATTCCAGAATGAATATTCCAATTTCTATGCTGTATCTCTATAAGGAAGCGTCCTAAGTCCAGTGCTTTGCTTGATACTGTTGATTTTACTGCAGCATTCGCAGGAATAATAGCTCTCATAGCTGTAGACAATTTCCATTAAATTCCAAAGAGAAATAACAACTGCTGAAATTGTTGAAGATAATGGCACATTAGAATAAATGAAAGCAAAAATGATCGTTTTACTATAATACTGCGAACTGCAACCAGTGAACCTATTGAAATAAACGGGTAGGTAATTTCTTCAATAAGTTTTTAGGGATTTATTTAGATAGAAAATTTACATCATATTTCAAAAAATGGGAAACAACTTGAACCGAATAAGAGAACTATATTAGAATTTCTTAAGAAGTACTCCGACATATCGTTGCAAAACAAATCGCCAATGTATAAAATAATACTAAATGTCACACTTAAAATTACGGCCCTTTTGTGAAGTTGTGACAGTGGCATGCATAGAGCTATCAGGCATTATTGTCTTTCTACCTTGGTATGTGTTTAATCATACATTACTTCGAGATTTTAATATTGGACATATAAAGGGCTATATGAAACGTGCTGCTATACAGTAAAAGATTCAAAAGTATTAGCAATTAATTTGTTTGATGATTATCTCGAGGTACGTAGTTTAAAGCACAATAGAATGTTCGATTTATCCTAATTCTACGAAAAATAAATAGGGAACGCTGCTGAATGCTGGGGCCTTTTATAAATTGTATCGTATTTCAAATTAGTTGTTAAACGACCAGCACTTGTAATTCAGAAATTTATAATGAAAAAAAACCTTCAACTTATTCTGAAATTCGATTCAAATTTTATTATTGTTATTATTATTAATTATTTCTACTATTATTATTAATTACAATTATTATTATTTTCGGCCCGAAAAAAGTATTTCTCGCGCTATCAAATCTCCCACTTCCGGTCCATTCCTCCTCTCACGATGCAGTCAACAATGAATTTCTTCATTTATTGAATTCCTGTTTTCCTGCTCATGTATTGTGATCTTTACCGATAGTTCCAGGAGCGAGGACGGTGTGGGTGGTGCGTTTGATGTCCCACCGCTTCGGCATTTTGAGTTCTTCCGGTTTCCTTCCTTCTGCACTATTTTTTCTTCTGCTAAGTCGATCGCCATCCTTCAAGCTATCTCTTTTATTTCCTCTTTAAGAGGGGGCTTTCTCAATTCCTCATAATTTCGGACTCTGAAGGCGTCCTTCGAGCCATATCCTCTCCTCCTTCACATTTCTCTAATAGTATTATTCTCTTAATTCGTTCTCTTACCTGCAGTCATCCCGCTCTATTCTTATTGATTTTTTATAGATCCCCAGTCATTCCGGAATTGATGGCATTGACGCAACCGATCCTTTGACTCGTTCTGCTGGTCACCTTGATTCATTCTTCAACCATTTCCCTTCCTTTCCTTATCCACCTCCAATCACGCCAGACTTTGGCGGGACATTTTTTCCTCCCTATTTTCTAATCGTCATTCGCATTACCGTTTTATTCAGCCGATTCTTCGTTCCCCATCATGGTTCCATTCTATTCTTTTCGGTCGTCGCTCTTCTGTTGTCTCTCTAATTCGTCTCCGGATCAATCATTCTCTACTTCTCTATTCCCGCTTTCGATTTTCTCTGTCGCCATTTCTTTATTGATCTCTTCACGATTGTGATCTTCCTCGTATATGTGATGCTGATCACATTTTCTTCGAGTGTCTTGCTCTTCTTAATAAACGCTCCCTTTTATACGGCCAGCTCTTGACATTAGGTCTCCCTGCTCCCTATAACGCTTCCTTCATCCTCTCTTTTCCTTCATCTTCTGTGGTCCCTGTACTGATGTCCTTTATCGCGTCCATTTCGGACCGCCTAGCTATTTAGTTTTTAGCTTAGCTTTTCCTGTTGCTGGGTCAAAAAAATCCTTCAGTATTCTTCAGTCTGCAATCCCAAATCGTTCAATAAATTCTTCTTGCTCTTCTTTTTCTGATATTTTCTGGGTGCTAATTGTATTAAGTTATTTAATCTTTTTTTAATTAAGCCCCGTCCTCAATTTTATCTTAGTTCTAATAAAATCTTTTTGTAAATTTTCTCGCGAACACCATGCTTGTAGTTTATTGTGCCATCCTGGATGGTATGGTACAATAATATTTCCCACAATTTATGCTGAGAAAGTGGTTTTTATTTTTATTTTTTATTGGGCGTACTAAGAATTTTGCGCCAGCTACTGTGCGTAGTAGTTCAGGCAGTGGTGTTTCGTTCGAGTAGGACGTGCTATCACGCTGTCGCACGTTGACATTTCAAAAATTTCATTTGTGCCGGGTTAATGTCCATAATTGATGCGCTCAAAGAAGAAAAAAAAATAGCCATCGTTGGTAACATTTTAAGGAGTTTCACACTTACATTTTCAGTTGATTGAACTTTTACGCCTTAATCTGCTTCTAAACTCGTTCCATCGGTATTTTATATTTATTCTCACATTTTGTTTTTGTTTTTGTTTTTTTTTTTTTTTAAATATAAGCGTTTTAATTAAAAAGTTTAAACTCCTCTTTTCTCTGTTAAGCTGGTAATTTTTTCTTCGCATAATTTATCGATTATCCAATTGAGCGTACGTGAAATAAAGCAATATTAATGATTCGATTGTGTTTCAGCCATTTTACAAATGGTTAATTGCGATCTCAGATTTTATCCACATGAAATTGAAGTAACCGTTAATTCTTGCGTGACCTTAGAAATTAACTTGACGTAAGTATATACAGTACGTTTTTAAACATACGGTATTTTGATTAAGAATTAAACTTTTAATTTTCAATCGAGCTTACTCAAGCGCGGATCTACGTGGGAAGCCATAGTGGTCATGACCCCCCCCCCCCAAACTGAGCGTAACTTTTTCTAAAATTATAACTTTGCTTCTTACTCAAATCTCACACTGAGATGAAAGAATGGTGTATACGAAAACCAGAGTTTTATGTAATTTGTTACTTCTGAAAAAATTATATTGTTTAATTAATCTCTTTATCAATTAACGAGTAACGCAAATATTCTTCAATTGGTTATTGATAATCATGGTTTATTTAATTGTAAGTTAATCAATTATTTAACACAATTTTCAATGATATAATTTTTTTGGATTAAGAAAAAAAATAAATATCTGAAGGAAATTAATTCAATTATCAGCTGAATAAAATCATGTTTAGCTATTATTCAAATAATTAACAATTGATTTCTTAAAGTTCTTTATTAACTATTGTTTTCATTGCATTTATTTAAATATTTTATTTCCAGTTGTAAAAATTGATCATTCTAATATTTAATTAATTATAAAATCTGGTATTCTTCATTCAAATTCTTAATTTGAAAATTTTTCAAGATTAATATTGTAAGAATGATTAACTGTAATTTTGTTTACTAGAATAAACGATAATAAGAGTGTTGGGCACTCACGAAACGGCAATATACTTGCCCAGTGAGACCCACAACTTATTTATTTATAATTAAAAAAAATAAAATTGAAATAATCCGAATTTTATAACCAGAAATATTTTTCATTTATAATTTATTACAAATTTTACGATAATAATTTTTTTTTATTAATTCAGGAAAATTAAAAAATCTTTGTCATTCATAAAAACAATTAATAGAAAATTATAATTTATCATTTAACATAAAATAATGTTTTTAATTTATATATATATATATATATATATATATATTTCTTTTTTTTCTAAGCTGTATAATTGTCTCTCAATTTATTTTACCCTATGGCTACTTTTCAATTATCGTAAAAAAATATATTTCTCTTTTTATTATTTATAATCGGTTCAGTGTCGAGATTTTGAGAAACTTCAGTCTCTGACATCCCCTAAACTTTAACCCTAGATCCGCGCCTGAGCTTACTTCAATTAACAATTAAAATCTGAATACGAACATAATCCCTTAGATGAGTAAGGTTGATTATCGAAAGAAACGAACGAAACAATACCGAAAGTTCGCGATTATAAACAAGATGGCTTTGATGCTTTGGCGACGCGATTATAACGGTGAAACGAAAAAGAATCTCTGATAAGGGAATAGCGGCTTTCGATAGTCAAAAATTATCAAAATTATATTTAACTTTCAATAACTGAATAATAATTATGCGCAAATAAAACGAAAATAAAATAATTGACTAAATTCTAACAAATAATAATATTTTTAAATGTAGGTGAATACATCCTGTTTGTTAAAATGGTATAATAAAACAAACTTTAATAACAAACCATATAGAACAATAAATTAGATAAATACCTATTTAGAAACGTTTTCGGGCATAACCCATCATCAGCTAACACTAACTTAAAGGGAACTTAAGACATACTAATTAAGTTTCCTTTAAGTTAGTGTTAGCTGATGATGGGTTATGCCCGAAAACGTTTCTAAATAGGTATTTATCTAATTTATTGTTCTATATTGTTTGTTATATTAAAGTTTGTTTTATTATAATAATATTTTTTCTTTAATTTAAATTATTGATGTTGAACATACTCTCCCACGGTGTCGCAAAGATCCCATCAAATATCAGAGGTACTGGACTGGACTGATGGCCTTCGTTTTATTCTATGATCAGTTTTTACATCATTTAAACGATCCCATCGTGCCCGGAAATAGGTATTACCACACTAAAACGAGCTTCCATTCACCTGGAATCAGATTATCATGAATTTCAGAGGCGGCAATTTATTCTGCATCAGAGCAATCGAAGAAATTAAAGCAACTTACGATTCTTTAACCCCCCTACTTCGTAGTTTAACTTTACAGTTCGAAATGAATCGCGACATGTAGGCCAGTTAGTTTCGTAAGAACGAAAATTAATTAAATAACACGGACAATGAATTTTTTGTTGATTCGAATATTTTAAAAGACACGCGTTTACAATTTGTCGTCTGGCAAATCGAAACCGTTAATTGCGTTTTTCAAAATTCTTCCGATAAAAAGTTCAGAACTTTAAATCAAAGCGAGTTTTCTATTAACCTTTTAACCGAAATTCCCCGAAGAGTCAGTAAATGCGTAGCATTTTTACGAGTTCTGACGTAAAACCACCGATCGGCCGGAATAACAACCAATAGTTTCTTAGCTTGATAATTTTGCAATTTTTACGGTTTCATGTGTGGTGGTAAAACAGTATGTGAAAAAGCAAAATTAGAATTAACAGAAATTTTCAAAACTCGTGAAACCCGTTCGAGCTTAATGAAAGAACAAGGGCCATCTTGAAGTTCAAGGCGAGAAATCATTATGTAGCTACTCTTGTTTCTAAGCAATCGATTTGTTTTATCAAATGAATTTACATATCGGCCCAGTAAGCCTTCCACCTTGAAAGCATCACGAAAATTGATTAGTAAGTTTTTTTCAAGGGCCAATGAACACAAGGAATCTTGAAATTGCCTAAAGCTAAGAGGTCGCGTCTGAAATTTGTTTGATAAATCCGTTGAAATTGGATCGTTCTAAACTTCGCAGTTCACAGATTTGGTGATAATCATTTTGTTCTAATCATGTAGCTAAGCTTAAAAATCTCAGTGAATATTTTGCTAATTTTGTTAAGCAGAACGCATTATTCGGCGATAATTTGTTGAATTTAATCTTTGGCCAGCGGCATAATAAAGATCGTGATACCGGTAGTAACATTGCGCAACATTCAAAGCGCTTTTGTTTCAGAATCAATAAACCGACCTATCTTTCTTCAGCGGTAACCGAACAATAACCCTTCTGCCAGCATCGCTTATATTCTGCAAAGTGCTTTACGCGAAGACTTGTTCAATTGACATCTCTGTTTGGGCATGTCTATTTTCTCCACTTCGTAAAATTGGCCAAGTTGTTTTTCAAAGATTAGAAATCGTCAAATAACAAAAACAGAGCGAGACCGCATTTGTTTTCTTTTCTACCGATTCGAGTGTTGTTGGTCTCGAAATTACCCAGCGAGAACAGATTTACGCATTTTTGATTAGTTATATCTATTTTTAGAACAGCATTTCCGTTTAAATGCCATTTAATTGTTATTCTAATATGCGTTGTATCAGTTGTTGTAAAATTACACAAATCATTCGTGTGAGAAAAAAATTAAATAAAAGATGTTTTTGGATTTAATTTTGAAATTTTTTAAGCTGTTCAAAAATTTTTTTTTTCAATTTGTATTAAATGAAATACAAGGAAAGCAGTGAAATATATTACTTATTTCATACGGCCACAAATATATTTCGTTAAATCACGCATAGAATTTCTTCCGAAATAACTTTTTACCGTCTTTCTTTTCTCAAGTGAGTCCTAAATCTTGATAGGGTATCGCAAATTGTTGTAAAATAGAACTTTTTATAATTTACTTAAGGATCTGCGGAGATTTGAAGATAACTTTTCTCCTTGGGATCATCTACCCTTACCTTCCCGCACTTTTTCGATAACCAATTATTTCGGTCGGGTAAATCTGGGAGCGAAATTTGAGTTTCTCGCGTGGAATATTCCATTTTGGAAATTTACCTGCCGTATATTCTAGCCGTCAAAATGTGACTTAAATTCTTCAGTTTATACTCGTATAATAAACCAGGATGCCATTATCAAAGGCCGTGCAAGCCTCTTTTTTAGCGCTAAAGATTTCTTATGTAATAGTACGTATAATTCGGTGTACCCGTGTTTAATGGTTGAATGCTTTTTTGGCGAAATTTAATGCGCTGGAATTATATCTTCAGATAATATTTCCTTAAATATTTTTAAAAGGATGGGTAAAAATTACAAAATGTAGAAAATTAATTTTTACCGTTGCCCTAATGAATTTCGAAGGTCTTACTCAATTTATTTTCAGTACTCGCGATAACTTTGATGATTATGAACTAATAAACGTATGCTAAATATTTCGAGAATGATATGCGGTTGTCGGAGTAAACTTTAAAAGATCTGCCAACGAGATTTTCTGCTGAATTTTCATTTTTGAAGAATTTAGACAATTTAGAAAGTTTTTTTTTTTTTTTTTTGCAGATGAATGTAAAATTGTGTTCGATTTTATTTTAATATTGTTGAAAATAAAATATCAAACTCTGCAATTAATTTATTAAAATCTACCGATATTACGAGTATATTCACGTGATCCGGTAAGTTCTATTTACGTCGAGTTCAGAAAAATGGAATTAGTGATTTGACATTGCCCAATATTGAACTTAATTTATTTCTTGCTAGATTACTACACGAGCCGATAAAAGATTCTATCGATAAAAAATCACAAAATATTTTATCATAAGTAATGCCGAGAATGCAATCAATTCATGTTACATTTTATTTGTTAAACATTATAACTAAAATATTAATTTGTCACGACATTTATTTTACTTACTTAATCAAATACATATGTGTATATTCGTTATTATTACTATTACTATTGTTATTATAATTTGTTTATTTATTTTATTTTATTTCGGCGCTATTTCTTTTTTACAATATATTTTACTTTATTACTTTTCGAGACCGTGTTAAGAGTCGTGCACACCGGCGCGAAAAACTCGCAAGCTTGGCGGGAAATCTTCCCGCCCCTCTCCGCACACCAACACGAAGCGGGAACTGCAGATCGCGGAAGAAAAAGTTGCATTGTGCCTTGTTCAGTTGAGCAAATATTATGGCAAGCAGATGTGAACAAAAATTAAAATACGGATACCCGATTAATTATAATTACTTTATTTCATTTTAATGCACTTCTATTAATGTTTTAAGCTTCATTGGTGTTCTGTAAGTAAAAACACCTTAATTTATTCTATTACGGGTTCTATAAATTATATTTACAGTTTATTAGAAAGCTATATTTTCGAATGTCTGTTTAGATTCAAGCGCAAATCCTCCAATATCAATACTCTAATCCTTCAATACGGTACAGTTGTTTTTCTCCTAATTATTCTGTGCCAGTATTCGTGACTGATGCTAACCCATTTACGGCCAAGAACTGCTGAGTAACCTAAGCAAGGGACGGAGGCTAAATAGATAACGACCCCAAGACCTCATATAAGCTATAAATATATAAATGTGTGTGCGTGTGTGTGTGTGTGTGTGTGTGTGTTTGTGTGAGGACGGGTGCGTATATGTATGGAATGTATGCATACGTGGGAATACAACAGTATTGGTGTATGTATTTTGTGTACACATATACAAGTTAATTTTAGCACCCTTCACTGGATTTGCTTATTAATGTTATTTTAACTTATTCCACAGATTAACAAATGGTTGATAAGACTAGATGTAAAATAGCAAGAAGAAAAAATGTTTACTTGACATTTTTTACTTCGTAAGAAGTAATATTAATTTTAATTGAATAACTTGGATAGATGGTATGGCGGATAGATCCTGCCCATGCGTGTTCACTAATCTTTACTATGCCCGTAATAATCAGAGTAAACAATCTTGTTTAGTTCTGTGTTTATATTAACTTAACAATGGCCAAATGGTTTCTTGCCGAGCCAAAAAAAAAAAAAAAAAAAAAAAAAAAGGAACAAAAAAACAGTAAATCCGAAAACGACTGGAAGCTGATTTTTCTTTGGCATATCCTGCTTAGTGACAAAAGTGAAATGATTCTGAAGAGGTTTAAATGCAGAAAATGTCTTTGCCGATTATTATGCATTTGCAAGTACAGTTGATCGTCGGCAAACTGTATGATCATTTTTACTGACGAAAAAAGGCGTGTGATCGTGGCGAGACACGGGGAACCCGCGTCAACTGCGAAACGACAAATATTCGCTGCGAGGGCGGGAAAATTTAGCGGGATCCCGCTTTGGTTTGCACTCACTCATATACCTCTATGTTATTACGTCCCACGCGAATTTCGCGCTTCATCCCGTGGGTTTTTCGCGCCGGTGTGCACGGCCTTTTAATGAGAAGTTTAGATTAATTAACTTTTCCTGTCAAATCGTTTTCTTTTAATTACTTTTTTTATTATCGCTTCATATTTTTATTTGTAGGACCTACTCTGTTGTTTTCATATATATATTATTTTCAGTGATAAAATGAGTTCGCAGTTTTATTTCTCATAATTGCTTCGTTTTCTTTATCCGCTTTTACTGCAATTTGTATATTTCACTTTTTGATCGGCATTTTTAACATTTCAAAATATTTTTGTCTAAGATAAGTGTGTTCAGTTTTCATTTCGTAGTTTTTGAGTAGCACATTCCATTACAATAAAGTAAATGTTCGTTTTTACTAACTGCGTTTTCGTACTCATAGAGTTTTTAAAACATTTGTTAAATTAAATATGAAGTATATGGTTTTGGGTAAAAGTTGGAATAAGTCTGACCAACATTACACATATATTGTATATATCAGAAGACAAAGCACCGACAAAATGGATTGCTGCCCTAGTTAATTATGTTATTCTTACGTTCTTGCGTTACGGAAGTAATGACAGACATCTCTTTATGCAAACCGTAAATTAAATTTATTAGTTTTGAATTCTTTCTTAATTACAATGAAAAAAAGAAACTTATTTTGCGAAGAATATCATAGTTAATTGAAACTGATTCTTCCATATATTTACATTATATATATATATATATATATATATATATATATATATATTAATGACAACGTCATTCCTAGACCGACTCCCATTACTTTTTCTGTTAAAAAAATTTGTCTTAAAATGTGACATTAAATGAAGATTTTTTTTTTTTTTGTCACTTGTCAGAAAGAATGACGTTGTTAATTTTCCTCGTTCTATACGAAGTACAGAAGCGATAGAGCTAGAGGCCTGTAGGAGCCCTCAGGCGGGGTCGCCCCTTGACTCCGCCTGAGGAGTACATGTGTTTGTTTTGCATCGCAAGTAATCAACGGTGTATGATGTTTAATACTACCGAAAAGTAACTGATTGTGAAAAATAGTAAAAACTATTTTCAGAGGGAATTTTGTTTTCACTAGAATAGGATTAAAAATGCGCTTCAAGAGTATAAATCCGAAAAGTCACTGCGTAAATATGATGTCATACGTGAAATATATGATGAATTTTTACACAAGTCGAAAAAATTCCAATAATGCGATTAATCAATTGATAATAATCTAACCGGTAACAGAAAGGAAATTTTCCCTTCGTTATTTTTCCCTTTTCTTAAAAACATTTTTTATCTTTATTTTTCCTTGTACGGTTTGTTTACATTTTAAACGCCCGTCATCCATTAGGAATTTCGTGTCTGAATGATTTTTTTGTTCGCAAACACAATTTCTTGTATATTATTTTACACGTTTTTTTTTTGTTTTATTTCATGGGGTTTTTATTAAATAAAATATATTAATTATCAGAGTCCAAAAAGAGATAACTATTATTATTGATCATTTAAAAAGAGGTGAAAATAGATGTAATATTCGAAATAATAAGGATTAATGAAAAAAGTGACCAAAGGCAGTCTCAATTTTTTTTGTAGCTGAAGTAATGATTTCAAAAATATATTAGACCACCAACAAAATAGAAAAGATAGTAATAATAATAATTGCATTTTTTTTAAATTTTCGCTTTTCTCTTGACATCTACTGCGACCAGATGTACGATTACTGTAATTTAATCTGTTACAGTAACGGACGATGGGTGGAATTTGTGTTTAAAGCCAAAAAAAAAAGAAAAAAAATCTGTCACAGTAATGGTATAGGGTGGGCCAAAAGAACATCCCGAATTTCAAACGCTCGTCAAAATCATACACTGATGTCGTGGACGCGTAAACAACGCTCTTTCGTTGTCGAGTACTTTGTGAAAAACGGTGAAAGTGTAATCGCGGTACAACGCGCGTTTAAAAAACAATTTGATTTAAAACGTCATGACAATCCCCCCGACCGTAAAAGTATCCTCAAATGGGTAAAAAACTTCCGAGAATACGGTAGTGTGGTGGCGGTCAACCATCAAGGTCGCCGTCGATCGTCTAGAACCCCGACAAACATCGAAAAAGTGCGCGTAGCATTGTCGCGAAGTCCGCGCAGATCCGTTCGTCGCCAGGCTTCCGCCTTGAAAATTCCCCGTACTTCACTCAGAAGAATAATTCGAAACGACCTCAATATGCACCCATACAAGATACAACTAACCCAAGAATTGATACCAACAGATAAGCCAAGAAGGTTAGAATTTTGTAATAAATTTTTGGATATGCTGGAGGAAGAAGACGTCGATTTGGATTATGTTTTTTTTAGCGACGAGGCGCATTTCGATTTAAATGGTAACGTTAATAAACAAAACATGCGGTATTATGCTACTGAGAACCCTCGAATAGTTCACCCGGTACCCTTGCACTCCCCTCGTATCACGGTATGGTGCGCAGTCAGTGCGAAAGCGATAATCGGTCCCTACTTCTTCGAGGAGGAGGACGGAGCGAATGTTACTGTGAACGGCGACCGCTACATCCAAATGTTAAACGAGTTTTTTCTACCGGAGCTCAGACGGAAGAGGATTGCATTATCTAAAACGTGGTTTCAACAAGACGGGGCCACACCACATATTCGTAACGATGTTTTGCGGTTATTAAGAGAGAAGTTTCAGGACCGCTTGATTTCGCGAAACTGTGAGCTGTTTTGGCCGCCGCGCAGTCCGGATTTAACACCGACAGATTTTTACCTATGGGGGGCTACTTGAAAAGCAAGGTGTACGAGGGTAAACCAGCAACAACCGACGAGATGAAATTGGCCATTCAGAAGGAAATTGCGGCGATTAAAAAACCAACTCTTAAAAAAGTAATGCATAATTTTGAGGAAAGATTGCAACAATGTAAAAATCAAAATGGTGACTATTCATACGGAGTACTGTTCAAAACTAATAGTGTACAATAAATGGCGTTCTTTTTGACGTATTTCAACGTTTGTTTTATTTCCGTAAGTATATTAGTCTTTATTTGACGAGCATTTAAAATTCGGGATGTTATTTTGGCCTACCCTGTACAATTTGATTCAGTTATTACGCAGTAATAAAATCTGTGAAACAAAAATAGATCTATCCCCAAATCACGTACCAGTTCTGGTTATACTGGATGTAAATCCCATACAAAGCTATAAAAAAAATTATTTGTATAATAAAATTACCAACTGTCTCAAGTTCTCACATATTGAGACGGATTCGGTACGCTGGCGAAGTTTGAGTTAGAAATTAACTTCTGGTTGTTCATTAATTCACGATTTCTCGTACGTCGTCCTAGGTTGCATCGCCGCTTTGTCGTGTCAAGAGTGCTTAATCGGCCAAAACCAAAAATCCCCATGTTCGGTTGCGAGTCCGGTCATTTGAACTGTCGCATCGGGGTAGAGACGCGTTATTGGTGTCCGAGTGGTAGTGGTCGAGGGCTAAGACAGTGACTTGTGCTTGTGGCGAAAGCGCGGAATATTGTGTGTGTCGAGTAACGTTGAGCTGCAGGCAGACTGAAAAATCCCGCTAAAAATCCGGCAGGGTAACTAGTGCAGTGATCTCTATGAAGAAGTGTTTTTCTAGAAACTTCTGTGCAGCCTTTGTTACCGTTGTGCGGAATTCGATCAGTCGTGTTTCTTTTCTAGTCGCCGTGGTACTGTTTCGCGCATTATATGAGCACCATGCCGCGCATTTGAATCGTTTTTGTTGAATTCGGGGTATAATCTGCGGTGTTTTTTATGTAATTTTTTTTTTTGTTCTAAGGTGTTTCCGCCGCGCGTACGCGTCCAGTTACTCGTGTTAGTCAAAATTGTAGCTGTTTTTTCAGAAAATATACGCGTTTTTCGGTTATTCGTTTCATTTGAACACGTAGTGGTTAACTGTAGAGCGACATCTCTCAGATCAAGTCCGCAGGGTAGAGTAAATTCGCGTTTTGTAGTCGGGTTTTGTTCAATTTTTATATAATAATAATTTTCTTTTTTTCTTTTTTTTTTTTCCGTCATCCATGCGCGATCGGATTCCTCACTGAGGAAAAGGGGCCTACACTGTCGAGTTATTTGTGGCATAGCCAATGCCATCAGCGCCCGTTTCGTGAAAGAGAAAATTTTGATACTCAGTTATTTATATTTATTCTACCTGTTTATATCGAAACATTTCAATTTTTAGGTGTAATGTTGTAATAATAATAAAAAGACCATTAACAATCGATTACCCAGATTTTATACATCGATCAGATAAAAAAATAATAGTCTACATTTTAACAAATTCTGCGATATGAGAAAATTAATTATCGCCAAAATATTGGCCAATAAGAACTGAATTTGTTACAGAGAATATAAGATTAGAAATAATCGTAGCAAGTGTCTCAGGATCATCATCTCAGTTTTTGCTGAGGAGGGGGCAAAATTTCTTAACAAACATTATCTGTAGGTCAATGACCAAATTTTTGTCTAAAATAAACCGTATGAATTCAGTTTACAAGGATAATTGTTAATACTTTACGCTACCTATTTGTTTATGTAGTTTCGAGCACTTCATTTTAATATGAAATTGCAACTGTTAGTATATTTCATAATCACCGTTTTGGTTTGCGTCACTTTAATACCAAATAAAGTTACACGTTGTATGTCGAAACTGCGCACACGAACAACACAAAATAATTTAATATAATAAGTTATATTTTTAATCTTCCTCTGGATCGTTAAATACGTAAGTAATTGTTTTGGTTTTTGCAGAGATGTTAACGGTCGAGTGAATTTAAAAATCGCGGAAAATGTCGCTGAAGCGGTTCCAAATGAAATGGAGCTAAAGGAAAACAGTATCAAATATGTATCCATTTATGGACGCAATCCGGGCCGATCTGAGCTAAACATCACTTTTTCGAATAACACTGGAATGTAAATATTCTAATTTTTCAGTTTTTTTTAGTTATCGAACAAACTCGACGAATGTTTTTTTCGTTTACAGTAAATTCTGATTTGAAGCTTTTTCTATAATTAAGTGCGCAGACCTTTATTTCATCTAGTAAAAGAAAGCTTCGCACACTTTTCCCTAAATATTACTGGAAAAAGAGTTACGTCAGAACAATGCCACTTTTTTACAGCTACGTTCAGTGGCCGTAACTTCGAAAGCGGTTTTAATTTTAGGAACGAGGTTATTTCTAGAGAGAAGGCGGTTTCTTTTTAGAATTTAATCGTACAATTGATGACTAGAGTATCGTACGAAGTGTTTACCTTTTCCGCTGCCTCGTAATTTATAGTCCAGCGAGGCAAGTTCCCTCTTCCGGGATGGAACTGATTTCTGAAAAAGATTTACTATAATATTCAAATTTTTGTTAGGAAAGAGGATATGTCTGTTGACCGATATAAAAAATTTTTATTCTCAATTTTTCATTCCGAGAAATGCACTAGAAAAATGTAATAACCAGCGAGTGTATTAAGAGACGAATAATGTTCTGGAATGGTTATAGAGAACTTGTATTGTGTTTATACGTCGTAAGGAATGTAGATCAGTGAAAAAGTGGATCGCTGAAAAACTCGATCGAAATGAAAAATTACTGTCAGAGCCGATGAACTTGAAAATTATCCGATGATGGGTAATTCGGCAAAATCACACTAATATAATGTTAAAGAATGATTTTGGATTATTCTGTGGATAGAGCACGACCACGGAAATTCGCGAAGGAGTCACTGAGTTTGTCACAGAAATATCTCGACCAAACTTTATTGATGTTCACTCTGATAATACTATCTGATCTCGTACACCGTTGATAATTATTGTTAATGAAAAACGAATACAGAAATTATGAGCACCAAAACTGTGTAGTAAGCAAACCCACTGGGATACATTCTGAGAAATGCTGAGTAATAATATCAGTTTAAAAATTTCACTAAGAACTAAAAAAGACGTAGAAATAGCTGTGGGGAGGACTTTATAAAAGCTGTCCAGGAATCAGCCTGGGCGGCTACATCATATAACAAGAAATAAGAAACAATCAAATATGACCCGGCAGAAATACATAGAAAAGTTGCTTTAAAGAGGAAATTTCGGAAAATATGGAAAAATAATAGAAATCCGATACACAAAACTAGATTTTATTATTTTTTTTTTTTTTTAACTTATAAATATAAATCTCGGCGCCGTGTATAACTAATTATTACAGCGCCTAGACTTAATCGATTTTACCGAAGCTATTGGATGCTACAAAATTCAGCGCTACCTGAACACAGTCCGGATGGCTCGACTACAATTAGTCGGCTGAAATATGGTTAGAAGTACCGGAAGTGTGCCCGTACCATCTCAGCAGTTGCTTTATGGTTGGCAAAACCATGAACCCGCTAAAAGGACAGGAAGACGGAGCGAGAGCTCCTTCAAAGACGTAGTTGTGTGACAGTGTAGTGTAGCCCAGGAGCAGTTTTGACACAGAATCCTGAAATCTCTACGTAAGATGGGAAATGGCAGCCACCATGGGTCGGTGTTCGACTTTATGGACCTAAGTCAGGCCGTTTGTCCTGACCACCGTTTGCTTCACTCTTCAGAAAAGTGCATTAGAAAGACTGATGATCCCAATTGAAGAAATGCAGTGTTGAGCTGCATCAGGCTAGATAGAGTTGTCTTAGCAGCCAAGTCAACCCGCTCGTTTCCAGGAACCCCAACATGGCCAGGAACTCATAAAAACGTGACATGTACACCAGATCGTGAAAGTTCGAATAGCAGGTTTTTTATTTTAGTTAGTAGCGAGTTGAAACTGTCTGAGCTCTTGATGACTTTGGTAGATTGAAGCGAGTCTGAAATAGGAAGGGCATTTTGAGGCGCTGGGTTGGAAGAGTATGTCTCGAGACAAAGAACGATCACAAACATTTCTGCCTCCAAAACAGAACAATAGTCGTTTAGACGCTCAGTGTACATTACATCTCCAATTTCATAAGCGCATGTAGTTGGCGAAGGGGAATTAGTAGGACTCGCTTTAGCTGCGTCAAGGAGGCGAGTTTTTTTAATACTACTTGAGACATGAATATAGAAGTTCTTAAGGAATCTGCTAAGGTCAAATATATAGATGTTGGGACATGATTCAGGACGCTGTAGTGGTCGGTTTAACAGGATGGCCGCTCCAATTTATGCCTACTTTAGAAAGAAAAGTTAAAGCCTTGACCAATCGATCGTCATGAAAGGATGGCAATAGGGTATTACTGGTGGAAAATTGATATGGTAAGGAATAACGAAAGGAACCTCGAAAGGTGAGATAATCGCGAATAATAGATAAGGAGGAAGACCCGCCAAAGCACAAACGTCCAACGAAGGAGAAGTCCGGTGCGCCCCAAGTATGATACGTAAAGAAATATTATGGATAGGATCGATAGATTTTAGAAATGTTTTATTAGCAGAGGAATTGACAACCGTAAGACAGTTTATTTAAGATAAGGGCTTTGTATACTGATAATAGCAATTTCGGATCTATATTGTACTTGTGGTTGAATAAACATTTCAAGATGAACAAGGATTTCATGCAACTACTATTAAGGATAGACATGTGTGGAGCCCGCGATAATCTCTCATCGAACGTTAGAACCAGGAACTTTATGGAAGGAAGGAGTGAATTAGGTACATGTTTTAGGTAGAGGGTGATACCGCAGGATTGGAAATAGGACGAGGCTTCTTTAGCAATTGGACACAAGCAGTTTTCGAGGAGCTTAAATAACCAAACAAAGCAAGTAAAGCAACTGCTACAGAATCACAAAAATAAAACATTCAAATGAATATTAAACGATTAAAAAAGCTGGTAGAAAGTTACATCCAACTAGAAATTTAAGTGGAAAATGCGCTCGAAGTAATCTTGAGAAGGCTGAAGAATTTGGAAATTATTTAGCCGGTGTCTTAAAGGCAAATCTTGGAACAGAATCCCTAAAATCACCGCTAAACCATGTAAACCAGAGAAATACCGTTAAATTTACGTCTCCTGGAGAAATCAAGTCAATAATTCATGGAATAAAGCAACCGGATACGATCCAATTATTACATCCAGGGTATTAACAGAACTAACTCGCAAAGGTTTGTTCTGTTAGCTTATATATATATATTTAATCTTACACTCCGATTACGATATTTTCCTATCCAGCTGAAGTTTTCACAAATTATTATAGCAAAGAAACCACAAAAACCTGGAAGGAACTAACATCATACTGACCAATCTCTCTGCTTCCGGTGCTTTCTAAAGTATACGAAAAGCTAATATTAAAAACAATGAAACAATTCCTACAATACCGAAACACCAATTTGGATTTCGAGCTGGTCGTAGAACTGTCGAACAGGTACACCGTATAGTTAATATTATTGAATAGTCCTTGGAGGCTGAAAAAATATGTGATGCGATTTTCCTTGATGTTAAACAGGTGTTTGACAGAGTATGGCGCGAAGAACTGCTCTATATAATCCGGTGCTATTTCCCATATTGGTTTTTTGAATTATTTAAATCTTATCTTAGCGAATGATATTTTATGGTCAGGTATGGGGATGAAGAATGTCGATTGCACCTGATAGAATCTGGTGTACCTCAAGGTAGCCTATTGGGGCCGATTCTTTACCTAATTTAAACAACGGATATATCTGTGCTAAGTAACACAGAAATCGCCACTTTCGCAGATGATACAGTAGTAATTTGTTCAGATTCGTCTCTAGAAAATGTCGCAATTAACCTACAATCAGCTGTTAATACACTTTCAATATGGTTCAAGCGGTGGCGAACAGTAATAAATGAGAGAAAAATCTGCCCGTGTAATATTTACAAATAAAAAAATCTGCAACATCAAAAATGTTCATGTTAACGATCAGATAATTCTAGTTAAGGAATCGGTAAAATATCTCGGAATCCATTTAGGTAATCAACTAACGTGGAAGAGCCATATAGTTAAAAAGCGGAACGAATTGAATATAAAGTATCGGAATATGTTATGGCTCGTAGGAAGAAAATCCGAACTATCGCCGAAGAACAAAATTTTACTGTATAATAAAATTCTAAAACTAGATGAGTGAACGGAAATCAACTGCGGGGGGCTGTGTTAAACAGAGTAATATAGCGATGATACAGCGTTTCCAAAATAAAGCACTAAGAACAATTACAGACGTCCCGTAGTATGTAAGCAGTCTTACATTGCACACGGATTTAGCGATTAAAGCTATGAAAGAATAAATACAAGAAATAGCTCGAGAATATGGCGGTAAACTAATTCGCCACACAAATATTTTAGCCATTAGTTTATACTAGACAATTCAGCAGAAATCAAACGATTAAAACGAACAGAACCAACAGATTTACTATAAATGAACAGTAATAATTAAAAAGTACTAAAATACAGGTAGCGGAAATCCTTTTCGCTGGATAACGAGCTTCATAAGTCAGTCACAACTGTGTTTAAATAAAAAAATGCTAGGCAGACCATAGCTAGTTGCAAAATTGCTAGAAGGAAAAAAAAAATCAGTTTCCTGAGAACTTTTATTGTATCTGCAAATTTAAGAGTCTAAAATTTCAACTTCTCTATGTAATCTCTGTTTGAAGAACAAACGAAATCAGCGAGGAATTTAAAAGAATGAAAATGTTTGTACAAAATCTACAATATGCGTATATAGAATTATAAAAGTACTATTTAAAATTAATGTTAAAGCTGACATATATCTAAGCTATATTTTCAACCAGAATTTTATTAAAAAAATATTGAAAATAATATTGCTGCACTTTTTAGATAATATTAAAAATATTTTTTAAGAATACGAATACGATGCTCTGACTTGGTATTCATAGTTATGTACACACACCTAATGTTAGGTACATTATTTAGAATTATTTTTTCTCATCGTAATTAACGAGTGCCTTGCAAGTAAGAATACAATTTTAAAGTTCAATCTGGTAATTTAATGGTATAAAAAAATAATTAAATATATATATATATATACATATGTATATAATATGTGTGTGAGCATATAATATGATATATGTATGTATTCATCCAAGAAAAAAAGTGGAATAAACATAAAAGGTAGTTTCGACTAGATGATAAAGGCCGGCAAAAATATGTAATATATTATATATACATATATATATATATATATATATATATATATATATATATATATATATATTAACGTACTTTTGCAAGGTTTACGCCGACGCCATTTTATTTAAATACAAAAATTATTTCAAACTAAATCGAATTATAAAGATTGCTCTGTAAAATTGTTATCATTTAAAAAGCAAATGAACTACACGAAAATAATTGTCTGCTATGAATTGCCCAATTTACCACTGCAAATAATTAACAATTTCTCAATAATAACATTAATGAGATATCTCTTGTAATAAATTAAGATTAATTGCGAAAATAATTATTCGTGATAGTCCTATGGAAACACCTTCTTCAAAAAAT
Source organism: Icerya purchasi (assembly GCA_039619475.1). Taxonomy (NCBI): domain Eukaryota; kingdom Metazoa; phylum Arthropoda; class Insecta; order Hemiptera; family Monophlebidae; genus Icerya; species Icerya purchasi. The sequence goes on from CM077115.1 coordinate 319,823,231, forward strand.
AAATAATAATTTCAATATAGGTCACCAAACAGATAGAATTGCATTTTTACTAAATAAAAGATAATAAAAAGATAACGAAACGAAAAAAAAAAAATGTTTTCTTTAAAATTCAGCGGCTGTTGTATTAATACAACATTTGAAGATGATGAAAAGACTAGTTAACAAATAAGATGTTCAAAAATTTAACATTTAATTTTTCCGATTATGAAAACTTCATTTATTTGTTAAAGAAAAGCACTATTATTTATTTTTTTGCATCGAAATAAACATGTTTCTATTGCTTTCTTTCTTTTTGATGCTGTTACTTATGATTATAACATCAAAAAAAACAACTAATAAAAAATGTTTGATTAGGATCACACTCTTTTCTTTTTTATTTATAAAGTTGCCAATTATTTTACTTTTTCTTTATTAACGTACCGCGTACTGCAATTTTGGCCGGAGGCATAGGTGAATGGGAGTTAGATGATGTTAAGGATTTTTCTGTTCTTTGTACTTAAGTTGAGGAAGGGCATAATTGTATAAGAATGAAATATTTTTGCGTGATCAACGGAGAGGCAACACAACATAACCTCATCTTCAAGCATGAATCTTAATGATGTAATACAAAGTTCAGCGTTTGTTGGAAAGTAAAATTCGAAATATATGTAAACATCGGAGAACGTAATTTTAGCCAAAGTGCATAATTACGCAATTAGAGGTATCCGATGAAATGATTGAAAGAACAAAAACTACACTAAAAATTTCGCTTGCTTTTCATAACTCTCAACTAAAGCCAATAAAAACTCGAATTAATCAATGCGGTACTTTTCCAATATGCAACTATGCATTAAAATACAGTTTCATATTTGATTTTCTCTTTTTTTTAACTACCAATTTGATGATAAAATCAATTTAAACGGCCGTGTGCCCTAATATCAAAATGATTTCCTCAAATATTTTCAAATATTACGGAAAATCACCTCAAAGAAATAAAATCTCTATATTACTGAAAAAGCAACAAGAAGCCTACAACTTTCAGAGACAGCAACATGGAAAAGAAAAAGCGATATATTTTTTTAACAATTTGAAATAAATTCACCGTAAATGGAATTGCTTTATTCGTTGCTTTGATTTATGACCTTTTCTGATGTAAACCTCGGACGCTTGGTTTAACTTTAACTGCGATCGAAATCGATTACCTCAGGGAAAATGACCGAAAGCGAATAATCGATTTGATTTTAAGCTTGATTTTTTTGTCTAATTAAAATTGCGTTTAAAAAATCGATTTTATATTAGCCGATGGTCGATGGAATAATCTCCAACATTGTAAAAAAAAAAAAAAGTTTTTTTATACTTTAAAACTTTAATAAAAATGTAGTAAGAAGTAAAAAACACTTACTCGATAAAAGGTAACATAGTTTACAGTAAAATGATTAATCTCAAACAATATTAATATTTGTTATGAGTAAACACTAAATTAAAATGACAACGGTATGTACTATATTAAACAAGTGTAACGATAAACCGCTCTTTTTTTATAAGCCAAGTACGGAAAACACCGGGAATGTGTAATGCGGCTTTAATTATACGTATTATTTCAACTTGAACTTGGTGCACCGGGACTCAAGTATTAATGTTGTTTAAGAATTATCCATAATAACGTATATTTTACTATAAAATACACATTATCTTTTATCCAGTAATAGTTTTTTCTTTTTAATGCATTTTCGTTAAATTTTCAAAGTAAATCTTTAAGTATCGGTATTTTATTTTTAAATATTTCATTTTTAAATTTTCCGTGTAGATATTTTTAAGTGATAATACGGATAGATAAACTTGAAATGATGCTTTCGGTATCGTATAAAGTGGGGTAGTATTATTTTAAAAATATACGATCAAACTTCGTCAGTTATGAGCCTGAAAATTGCGCTCGGGAGTTTCGGATTCATTATTTTTATTCAAACCTACATTACGAAAGTAACATTAATAATATTTGAAACCATTCCCGTTTATTACCTTTTTAATTTTAAAATTGTAGCTGCTTATACTTTCCCTGTATTCTAATGAAAATTTTTTAGCTAATTTTTATTTGGTTATATTAATAAAAAAAAGTGTATTTCTATTAACGTTTATTTTAATGACCAGTTAGTAAACAATCGTCGATATTTATTGGTACTTATGCGGGACCATCAATGACCGCTTTAATTAATAATAAACAAAGGATATCATTCGAATATCATACCATATGGTCAAAGGTTACACGTGGTGATAAAAAGCACGTGCACAAAGTAAAGTTCCCACCCGTGTAAAACCGGTTTCAAATAAATTTGCGGGAGTGAGCGTAGTCTCATTTTAGAGCTACAACATTCAAGTTTAAACTAGTGTCCAGACCGCAATACTGTATATTTTTTCGTTTTTGAGTTACATGAATTGAAAGTTGCCGTCGATTACGAGTTGCGCTTAGCTATTCATTTTTTTACCCGCATAAAACAATTGCACCAATTTTAATCGACAAATAGTGGAAGTTTATGGTTCTGTGATGAGTGTTCAACATGTTCGTAAACGGTGTCGTGAATTCCGAGCAGGTAGAACGGGTGCAGAGGACGACCAACTGTAATCTCAGACGGACTGGTGCGAAAAGTCGAAGAAACTCTGCGATCCGATCGCTGCCAAACCATTTCCGATCTTTTTGACCAGTTTCCGAGTGTGTCACGGGGTGGTACCGTGCAAAAAAATTCGAGACCGATGAGGAGTTGAAAAATTTCGTTCTTACCTGGTTACAAAATTTGGCAGCAAGTTTCTACGAGGAAGGTAGAGTTATAAGTTAATTTCTCGAATCGACAAATGTTTAAATTTAAAAGGTGAATATGTGGAAAAGTAAATAAAGGTATGCTGAATTCAATGCTGGTGTCAAGTTTTTTCCTAGCTTTATTAGTTTCGAAAATAACAAATAGGGAACTTTACTTTAAGAAACGTCCCTCGTAGTAATGTATACGTAATGTTTCCGTCGGTGATGAGCTTGTACTCTATGGCGGTTTTAGTAACCGTTTTTTATTTTTTGGGCTCGGCCAACTGAAGGCAGCTACCCAGGATAACTGGACTATATTAGAGATTAAATTTTAATCCGTTCACAGATCGATGAAATAAAAGAAGCAAGAATGGGAACCACCTTCGAAGGCGGCGAAGCTAAGATATAGGAAGCACTATAGTTAGTAGGAAAATTCAGCTTTAATAGCTGAACGTACAGGCCTTCACTTGAATTTATATTTATCCGTAGTTAAGATTGATAATATTTCAATCTTTTGTCTTTTGAAAAATTAGTTTGCTTCTAACTTACGTTTTCACGGTTAATATTGATAATATCTTAAGCGTCAAAGGCGTTTGTTATATTACTAAAAACTTCTCTAAACAGACCCCCTTTTATGAAACGTTAATTTTGACGAATACCGATTTTCAAGTTCACTAATAATGCTCGGCGGAGTACTCGTATGGCATACACTGTGACCGATACACTTTCGAATGAACGAGGAATCATTAAAATCGATCTAAATGATGAAAAATTATGCTCAAACCATAATAAAAAAATACAAGTCGAACTTTTATAACCTTTGCCTTTTGAAGTTGGTACAACGCAGCTATCACTGATCTCTAAATTTTTTATCAGTTCGGACATAGTGCAATAAATTCACCGGGGACAAAGAAAAATCAGAAAAGCAGAAACAGTAATGAAGATATATATATATATAGGAACTGTAACTCGGCGAACAACAATAGAATTACCTGTAAAAGAGTAATGTTCACACACCGGTGGTTTCAGTGTTCGTGCTGCGATTGCAGCAAACTGTTTAAATGTAGTTGGGTAGCTTATGTTAGTCCGTTAAATAGAAGCTGTTATCTAGCGATTTTGTATGATGAACAATTAAAAAATTAAAAATCCATATATCGTTACACTCTTTTCGATGCGGCAGAGTGTCCACCTGGCTAATTAGTAGGATTAAAATTCAACTCTCTATGTTCATGTAGAGGGATTAGATATTACTGCTGCTACTTTATCGGACTAATTATCATCGATAATTTGCCAGTTAACGAAACTAACTTCACTTTTAAATTTAACTTCTACAAAAACTATTGTTGTGTACTTCACGCTGTCTCCTCCATACGTTTAGAAGACGTGTACATAATTCGCTGCGATAGTTTCAGATTTATAAAAACATTAAGCGGTCTATTTATGCATGATTGAATTGTCATTTTTAACAAATTTTGAGTTTTTACTCTGTATCAGAAGAGAAGCATTTAGTGCCGATTTCTACGCTATTCGCAGAAACATTGTGCATAACGGCTCTGTTTTATGAAGATTATAATTTTTTTTTGTATTTCGAATATTACAATATATTTTTTGTAATTAGTTTAAAATATATACAGAGAAAAAAAAGAAAGGAGAATTTTTAAGGAATTTTAAAAAAGAAAAACTATTTTAGTTCATAATGACATCACATTGTAACCCAATTTTTTCTATGTTTTTTGCGTGCAAAGAAAAACTTGCGACAGCCTCGTTGTTAGAGCGCTTGGCTTCTATTACAGAAGTCTCGGATTCGATCTTGGGCGATGACAGAAATTATTACAAAAAAAATAAATTAAAATACTCGCTATTTCATGTAGAAGATAATATTTTTTTTTGGCGGGGGGGGGCTCCTCAACCGAGAACATTTAGTCAGAAACAATTAGAAACGAAAGAGTTAGTTATATCTTGATTCGGTCAGTAAAATGGAATAGAAAGCAGAACACTCAGCAGAAAGAGTTGAACTCTTAATAAACACATGATCAGCATCGCAAACACGCTCTTTGTTTGAGTAGGATAATACGGATAAGTAACCAGCGAAAAACGAAAACGAGAGAAAGATAATAAAGTACGGCTTAAGAGCGCAGACGAATAACGGAGACAGCAATAGAACGACAAAGTGAAAGAAACAGAAAGAACCATAGATTAACAGGAAGACTAGGTTGAACAGACAGACAAAATGAATGATAATTAGAAAAAAAGGAAACGTAAATATCCGATACCATAATCTGAGATGAAAACTTTTACACAGCGCAAGAAGATTAGAGAATGGGATTTTTCTTAAGAAAAGAAGTGGGAAGAGGCAGTAACCTGAGCCAAGGAGTCCGCCGCTTCATTACTGAAGATGCCCAAATGGCTAGGAACCCAAAGCAAATCAATTTAAATGGAATTGCGGGAAGAAAAAAACGTGAATAAGTGCGCGTGTACGGAGTATAATGAAATCACAGGAATGATCAGGTATAGGAGGACAAATGACCCGAAGGGATGAAGTGAGATATAATGAAGAATTTAGAAAAAAGGTGTTTGGACGAAATGAACACAACAGAACATAGGACAGCCATCAATTCGGCTGTGAATATGGAACACAAAGGAGGCAGACGAAAAGATTCTGAAAAGCCAAAATCTGAGAAGATAAAAGAGGGACCAACACCAGCCGGCCTCTTCGAACCATCTGTAAACACGGTCGTATGCGAAGGAAATTGAGAATTGATAGTACTGTGCAATTCCTGTTTAATTAGGGCCTGCGGAAGAAATTTGGAGAGTGTAGATATAGTAAACATATTTGGAGGATGACAAAGTTCGGCAAAATTAAAAGAGAAATAAAGGAGATTGTCAAAGGACATTACGTAAGAACCAAATGAACTAAGCCAAAGATAGATGAGAGATAAAATAGGGGTTTTCCTATGTGCGAAACGCCAGTTTCTAGAAATGGAAATATAGGAATGAATAAGAGTAGAGGGCGTGAGTGCAGGACGCTTAGCAAGAAAACGAAAGCCCAAATAAGATCTGCGAATAGAAAGGGGTGGTGTATTCGATTCGGCAAGGACTTCTGGAACTGAAGAGGATTTAAGAGCATCCAGGCATAGACGAAAGCAAGAATTTTGGATTACATTTAATTTAAAGAGTCGGGACCTAGAGACAACCATAGAGAAACGAATAATAATCAAATTTTGAGCGGATGATGGATTTATATAGAAAAATAAGGATATGAGGATCACCGCCTCATTTGGTTGATGACAGGGCCTTCAGCAGGTTTAGCCTTTTGGTTGTCGAAGAGGAAAGATACTTGATGTATTCCGAGAAGGATAACCGACTAGTCGCAGAGTAAATACGACATAACAAGATGTAGTAGAAGAAATAGAAAGGTTAATTGAGAAAAAGAAATTATCCAACACAGAAAGAGACGAATTAAGTGCTTCACTAGCTGATACAATATCATGAGATGAGGCAAAAAATAGGATGTCATCAGCAAAGAATAAAGATGAAGAATTTAGAGGAAGAGAAGCCACTAGTGTATATGTTGAACGGTGGAGGACTAAAGGAGGCACCTTGGGGAAGACCTTAAAAAACCGTTCTTGGAGTTTCAAAAAATATAAGCAGAAAGGTGGATAGAACGATTCAGCCTGTGATTGATAATAAGGGAAGCAAATATAATTGGAACGTCAATTGTTGTTATCTTATCTTTTAGAGTGAGTAAATGAACATTGTCAAAAGCATAGGATACATCGATAAAGGAAGCCAAAATGTTTCTGGATAAAGGATTTGTAGATATGAGGAACAAAAAGATTAATACAATCAGGGGGGAGGGACCAATATCAGGTCGAAAGCCAATAGCCACCAATTAAGGCGCTTCTTTAACATACCTTCAAACCGTTTTCTGATGTAATAGGACGTAAGGAAGAACTTTTCTTAGGAATGGGAATGATAGTAAAATAATTCCAAGACGGAGAAGTTATACATTGGAGAGAAAACAATTAAAAAGATCAAGGATAAAGTTAAGTCGAACAGGTTGGCTATCTTTAGAAAGGTTGAGATTGGAGGGAGGTTCAGAAGATGGAGATTTGAAAGCTCTAGCCATTTTCCAAATAAGAGAATAAAGAATAGAAATTTTTCCAGGAGGAGGACCTTTTTGAGACTTTAAATATATACCTAGAGCTCTTGCGTTCGCTTGCTTATGAGCAAGAAAATTTTCGGTTGTAGGATTTAAACGAAAGGTTCTATAAGTGGTACGACTACAGTGGAATGCGCGGTTGCATTCCTTATTCGACCAAAGAGGTAAGGCTTTATTGCGGTTATTAAATAGCTGCTGACGGCGTGTATTTGGAGACAGAAAAAGAGCAGACGTAACGGAGTTTAAAAACGAATTATACAGAAGTATGGGATCGGAGTCAAGTTGAGTACTAGGGAGTGAGGAATCAACACAAGAACGAAGCAGAGTCCAATTTACTCTGGGATGCAAAACAAACACATGTACTCCTCAGGCAGGGTCAAGGAGTCACGGAGGGCCGAGTTTTATATGTATTAATTACAACGTAATTCTTAGGCTACCCCCCATTAGAAGAGAAATATCCCAATTTTATGTAAAGTTTGTTATATTTTATAGGATTTTTGTGATTATGTTATTACATTCACACTGACCGATTTAGAATTACGTTGTAAATTTTGATCATTTTATAAAAAGTATAGAAGAGAAAGAGACAGAAATGTAAGGGTTCTATTTCATTAGATAAAATCACAGATATAAATAATCAACAGCAGTTTGAAGTAACATATTTTGAACTAAAACAAATTATACAAAATCTTACTAATAGAAAAGCACCGTCCTCGGATGGTATAACTAACAAGGTTATTAAAATTATATTTTTTTACTTTCCAAATTTATTATTAACACTTTACAATAAACTATTACAATTTAATATGTTTCCGTCCGCTTGGAAATGTGCTACTTTAATTATGTTAAACAAACCAAACAGGGATTTGAGTAAAGTAAATGGCTATAGGCCAATATGCTTATTAAATTCCTTAAGTAAAGTTTATGAAAAAATTATTCTTAAATTTTTAAACAATGAAATTAGCAGCACATCCGTGCTTAATGCATACCAATACGGTTTTAGAAAATTCTTTTCTACAGAACTTGCTATTGCAGATGTAACTGATAATTTATTACAAAACAAACAACGGAATAATCCGTCTATTATTATTTCATTTGATATAGAGGGAGCATTTAATAATTGTGATCGTCAAGTGATAATTGATACATTAATTGTAAATGGTTTTAGCTTTAACGTAATAACCCTAATATACGATTATTTAACTAACAGGAGAGTAAAGTCGGCCTATCAAAACGACATTGTTGATGTTAAAAATAATTTTGGCGTTCCACAAGGTTCAGTTCTTGGACCGGTCTTGTGGAATATTTTATATTCTAATATCCATTCTAAATTAAGTAATATATACGCAGGCCTACGTTTATACAGCTATGCTGATGATTTACTTTTGGTCTACAACGTACATTTATCTAGTAACTCGACTCTGTCGTCCCACATTGCTAATTGTAATGAAGTTATTTGTAAACTTAAAACAATAGTAAATGCTTTAAACCTCAAATTCGAGATCACCAAATCTCAAATCATGGTGATATCTGGTCGAGACAAAAACCTTGACCAAATTTGTTACAATAATATTAAAATTAATAATCATACGTTCAGTTCTACTGACCATATTAAATATTTAGGATTCATTTTAGACGATAGATTAAAGTACAATAAGCATATACAGTACATAAATAATAAGGTTAATAAATATTATTACATTTTTAAATCCCTTGGCGGTAAGCTGTGGGGACTAAATTATAAATCTAAGATAATACTCTATAAAGGTTTAGTGCAGTCATTATACTCATATTGTGCTGGTGTCTACTATAACCGGTTAACTAAACAACAAATACATAACGTAAACTTCAACTGTCGGAAATTTCTAATTGATTTAACTTCTTCATATGTAACTGCTTCAAATATTGCAATTCAGACCATAGCACGGGTCTTACCTATCGATCTTTACATAAAAAAGAGATCTCAAATTTTTAATGTTAAAAAAGAAAATAATGGTATTATAAGTAAAGAACTTCTCAAGCAAGTTGATTTACAAATTTTTAATGAATTTAAAACAAGATACGATACTCTATCAACTGGTAAATTAATAAATAAGTTCTTTCCTAACGTAATAAAACGCTTTAAAAATAAAAACATTACAGTAAATTATTATATGACTCAAATACTCACTGGTCATGGTTCCATTGGATACTTTTTAAATAAATTAAATATTATTTCAGACAGTAAATGTTGTAATTGTAAAAGTAATGAAGTAGAAAATGTTCAGCATATAATATACACGTGTAGCAAGTATAACCACCTGCGACAATTGTATATGATTGACTGTGCACTTCAACTAAATGAAATTATTCTACTAGAACAATTTCCTGTATTCATTTCTGAATTATTTAAAATTAAACATATATACAAATAATCGCTACTGGTAGCCATAAGCTAATTCGCAGGCTACTCTAGTTTGTTATATTTCCTTATTAAAGTAATAATAAAAAAAAAAAAAAAAATATATATGTATATACATTAATTTGTGGATGTAAGAGAATGATTCAGATTTTTGTTGAGGTAATTTTAACGGATTTAAAGCATAAAAATAAACATTTTAATCAAAATTTAATGAAGAGGAGTAATTAAAGCGAATGAAAATTGTACGAAGAATTTTAATTTAAATATAAGAATAATCATTACTAAATTTGAATAATGGACTAAGGACTGGTGTGTTCTGCTGCTCGGAGTAAAACTCTATTTCCATATGTTTAAATCAAAAGTAGTTTGTTCTGGCATAAACATTCCAATTACGTTTCGGTAAATCTATTTCGGTATTCTTTTTGTCATTTGCTTATATCTTGTACTGGAGTATAGTTTTTCCATTAAAATGTTTACTTTTGTTATTATTCTTCTTTTGATGCCGTACACTATGCAGTGCGTAGGCTATTCCCAATAATTTCTCTCCCTTGCTGCCTTAAAGAATAAGCCGATATCGTTGATGTTACTCCACTTTCTGATGTTTTTTATAAACGAGTGCTTTCTTCTACCAACTGGTCTTTTACCATCAACTCTTCCTTGAAGTATTAGGCGCGGAATGTCATACTTTTCTCCTCTCAGCATATGACTGAGATATGTCACTTTCCTTTCGTTACTTTTATTATTAAAGTCTTTAAATTTCTAACACGATATGTATTAATTGTAAGGCGTGTTTTGTTTCAGGATATATCCGGGCGGTGTTACTCAAATTTCTGTTTACAAGAGTGAATTCTTAGTAAAACTGGGTTATATGATGGGCTGGACATATTTTATCACGTGGTCCATCTGTTTTTATCCGCAGGTTTACATGAATTTCAAACGGAAAAGGTTAGTTGGTCACTGCGATTTGTCATTTGTAGCTTAAAGCGTGAGGAAAATCTACCCTTTCCGAATAATGTTGTAAAATTCTGTTTACAGCGTGATTGGTCTGAATTTTGATTATGTCGCACTAAGTTTGGTCGGATTTTTGTTATATTCGGTTTATAACTGCGTTCTCTTTTGGGTTCCTCCAGTACAGGTAATATAAACGGGCTGCTTGCCTTCCTTGACTTTTTTTTTTTTTTCTTTTATTTATTTAAAAAGACGTAAAGAAAGAAAGATTACTCGTTACATAGGAAATTTTGTACTCGATTTTTGCTGTTGCTAGTATTTGCCTTCGGTGTATAGATTATAAATTACGGAACCTCTTTTTCAACTACTGCATAAAATAAGCGAAAAACAAAATGTGTCGCGAAATGGATTAATCGAAAAAAAACAAAACAAGTAAGAAGTAAAATTGCAGAAATAACTGTACTTTTTTTTCAGTAAATACAGCGCGCGAAAAATTAAATTATGTATAGATAAAATTGAAAAGCTATTAGCAGGAGATTGCAATGTTGTAATTTAAAAGAATTATTCCTTATAAATAGTTACGGTAAGAAATTCAAATAAAGTAGAGTTTTAATATGGGTGCATAATTGTCACTAGTGCGTAGACTATAGGCTCGATTGTAGGATCAGCTAAAAATTCTAGATTTTTAAAAAAATTTTATTTACACTACATATTTATGAAATTAAATATCTTAAGTTATATAACCAACAATCAATCAAGAATAAGGAAATTTAATAAAACTGTTTTTTATTTACAAATATTACAATTTTGAGGTTTTAAAAAAGGGAAATTATCACTATTCCGATATATAATATTAAATTCAAACGAAATTTCTTTTTCCATCTATAATTTTAACATATTTCTGGTCACAAGACAAACTGCATTTTCCAAATCTTGCATCAATTATCCAATGCCAAAAAAATTGTAATGAAGTTGAAAACGGTTAAGGTGACGTAATATGTCAATAAGCATAATCGTTTTATTGAAAATTAAATTTTTTAATAATGTACTTAATCAACGTTTTTTTTTTTTTTTTTGAAAAAAAGGTGCAAAACCGAAAGCTACACGATCCAACATACAGCAAATAAATTATTGTTGCTGCAACTGTGTACCGATGATATGATTCTATTTCTTATGAATTTCTTGCCAAGCTATTTATGCTGCGTCACTTATAACGAACAATTCTTCTAACTCCTGACCATAACGTGTGTTTTTCGGTTTTGCTTACGTATAGTGCAGCTGGCTTAAATCGGCTTAGTTGACGCTGGATTATAATGGTCGAATAATAGAAAAATCAATTCACAGAATAAAGTAAATCAGCAGTGATCGTCTAGAGAATCATACGGACTTTTTTATTACGGTGTAATATCTACTTTATACACGGTATCATTAAATGAATAAAATCAAATGCGTAATCATTATAAGTGGCGTACGAGAGTAAATTTAAGCGCGTATATAAAACATTATGCACCTCTATTGACATATCTTAATAGTGTAAACGAAAAAGAAATACAGGTGGCTCTCTTTTGATTATGTCCGTTTTAATTTTTAAAGAAAGGAAAATTTTTAATTTTAATGAAATTATCTTCACTGCATTTTACATTTATTTCAATACGTAATACTTTGCAATTGTATATTAGAAAATTATACAATTGTTCTTCGCAATCGAACAGGTATCCCCATTAAGTTCTTCGGCACCCGTTTCGTCGAGCACAGTTCCGTTTGGTGGTACAGTATGGTTAACATAAAACTGCATTCAAACTGCAAAGTTTAATTATAGAGAGTCTTACGGTAGCAAGTACGAAATATATTGAACGCTATTTTCAAAACATTTATCCCTCGGTGACAAGTTCAACTTTATACTTAGACAGGTAACAACTAACGATAAGTATTTAACAGTCGGGGGAAATTTTAACAGGTGCGATGTTTTTCTTCTTCCAAAGCTGTTTTATAATCTGTTTACTGCTACTTTTTTTAAAAAAAATTTTATCCATTCGCTATCACTATGTGCCGTTGATCTGCTAGTATTTTTATTTCGGAAAAACGGTCCAGCTTGTTTTTAAGCGGTTGGAGGGATACTATCTACCGGCCAGTTCTTGATTAGGAAGGAGTACTAAAAAATAATATTTTTAAATTTAATCGTACGTTTAAAAATCTTTCCGTTTAATATTTCATCTACATTATGCTTAATTTTAAAATCATACTTGCAAATTGTTATTACGAATAAAAAAAATATGAAAGAACGCTAAAATAGTGTCATACGATTTTAAATTTACGATCTCTCTATAGTGATGGAATAACAAAGAATTTAGAATCGATTATTTATTGTCGATAAAATCGATGTTATAAAAACTGTTTGACATTTCAAAAATTAATTACAATATATTCCCCTTGTTGATGGGGGGAGGTGTGCCTGAAGAGTCGTTCTCCTTGGAGCAGCCCCATTGATATCAGTCAGTGTAGGCAAGCATAATGAAAATATTAATCGTAACGTTACTTACTATTATTTTATGGATAACGAACAAGCGTCGATATTAACATTTATTATTTTTCGTTTCGTTTGTAACATTTTTACAACGCGTAATATTTTTTCCTATACTATTGAAATGTTCAATCGTAAACTGAAAATCGTATCTGTTTTCATAAATGCTTTGTAAGTTTAGGAACGAAACTACATTCACTATTGATGCGATATTTATATTCTTATCCACGTTTCAATAGTAATACATGTTTCCTGTAAATGAGTTTCAGAAGTTCTTGAAGCCAGAAAAAATAATAAAAGCTATTTTACATTCATTACCAGCGAAAATTTAAATAGTAAATATTATATGTAAAAAAAAAAACGGAATTGATATTTCTGAATGTGGAGGGAAAAGATGAAATGTATAATCGCAAAAAACGACACAATCTTGTTTTTCATTTGTTCGCTTAACCGAATTAGCCGAATTTCGTAGGGGACCCCTTATTAGTTCGGTTAACTGGAATTTTATCGTATTGTGATATTCGGAGATGTGCTCTTTTTGTTTTATCCGTCGCTACGTTTGAACTAACATAATCATTTTCACATTGTGACAAATTTTTTGGGAAGATTATTAAATAATAATAGTCCAGATGATTTTCATTTACATTCACTCCAAAATATCAAAGTCGTAAAATGCGCTTAAATTAAATCAATTGCATGCAAATAAAAGAAGCATTGCTTCATACGCCGGTACTCGTACTTTCGACGGACGCGTAATCTTATCAACAGATCAATTAAAAAGCATAGGAAAACAAAAAAAAAAAAAAACGGAAAAAGAAAGCGTAAAAATAATGTAATCAAAAAGAAAAGAGATTAGATTATTCAAATAAATAAAAATAAAAATAATGGTAAAATAATTCCGTTTTTAAAATCTTATTTACATCATTCTGTAAATTGTTCTGTGATTGAGAAATTTATTATCCTGGAAACTTATAAAGAACGTGTATTGCCATAAATAAAATAATTGAACACACAAAAAAACACAATGATATGTAACTTATAATATAAAATACAACACCGACTAGTTTCGGATATGTCCATCTTCACGGTGTACATAAATAATAAGTTAGGATTTCAATATCCGAAACTAGTCGGTGTTGTATTTTATATTATAAATTATATATCATTGTTCGTGTGTTTAATTATTTTATTTACGGCAATCAATCAACTACAACACAACAGTATGGACTCTAATCATATTAAAGAACGTGTATGTTGTGTTTATTTCTGCAATTATCTAATAATATGCACACGCGCGCCTACACGCACACACACTAATTTATCTGAAGCATACAACACTGACTTTTAATATTACGTACATTGCGTACAGATAATGCGTGCCTTTTGAATTCTTCATTATTGTTTTGTAATGTGTAATTAGTGCTCAAAACCATGTTTTAAGCCAGAATACATATATGTATATTCCTTTTATATTATTATAAATAGACACCGATTTGATGCTTTTTTAAATAGTAATGTTGAAGAATTATAATTAGTGGAGAAAAATAAAAAGTAATGTTACATACCTTCCGCTAATAAGACTAGGCGCGTAAATCGAACTTAAGTGTAAATTAATAAGAAATAAAAAAAGTTAACGTATACCACTAAATTATTATATGCAGGACGACTGTTGCTAGCTTGTTTGGAACATTCTTATTATTTAAAATTCGTCATACTTTCGATAAATGGCGCTTTTCGTACTTTTAATGTTATTTTTACCTTTTGATGTAGAAATTTCTTAAAAGAAATGATTGACAACTCGGCGAATAGAAAACAAATAGTAGCGCTTTAAATAGCTTCGAAATTCTGTCACATAAATGCTGCTGATTGGTGAACATTTTCAATTTAAAATATGTTTATTATACTAATTTCAACATTTAAAAATTTGTCCTCGCATTTTAAATTAAAATTCGTACAAAACGAAAAATTTAAACCGTGAAATATTAAAATAGTTAAACATTAAAAAAAAAAATGTTTATCACAGTAATTATTATATATTGGAATAGTGAAAGTATTACGGTGAAATAGCTGTTAAAACATATTATAAAACAATTGTCACGTACAAATGACGAAGTAATCGGTTTTAAGGTAATATTCGGCCTACTTTTTTTAGTTTTAATGAACACTTTAAGTATATACGAATATTTAATTAAAATATTATTTAGTATTCCTAACCGTAGATTCGATGACTCGTGGAAGGGAAGCAATCCATGAAAAGCTCGATTTATCTTATAGCAGGTTTTGTGAACTTTGTAAAATTTTCTTAATAATATATGTATACATATATATATATATTTATTTTTTATTTTTTTTTTTGATATTCTAAATTTGGAGTTAAACATAAATTTTTCTATTACAGATTTAAATAAATTTCGGATTAAAACTAAACATCTGTTTAAATTTTAAAGACTATGAAAATGGCGATTTTTTGTTTACAATTATAAGAAACAGGATTTTTAAAAATAACACTAATACAAAATAAACAAATTTGCCCACTAAAATTCTTTTCTTTGACATTTAATAAAGATTGCCAATTAAATTTCGAAGTTGATTCTTCTGCCAATATTAAACATGAACATATCCTGCGTACAATTGAACAGCATTCATTTTTTGAAATACACTCCCAAACACAAATTCTTGTACTATTCGTATTATTTATCATACATTATTTAACCCAAAAATTGAGTAAAAACAATTTAACGATACATATTATTATAAAATCATTTTTAGCATATATTTATCGCACGTTTTTCATCACCTTTTACCGATTAGGTTACTCGGTATTTTTATCAGTGTTACTGTTTCGAACTAAAGTGATGAGAATAGGCAAGTTAAATAATACTAACAGTACATAGAACTTTTCGAAATACATTTTTCTGTTTAAATTAAACAAACGTGTGTTGCATAATTTTATACAAATAATATTAAAACTGTCAAACAAATTAAATTCACCATATAGTTACAAAATCTAATACATTCTGATAACAACTCAAACAAAAGAAAAAACTTTAAATCTAAAGATTTTGGCGTGACTTATTACAAAAAGAGCTAACATAAATAAATTTAAAATCTGCATTAATACCCTCCATATTTTTTATATATATATACATATATATGTGCGTATACCAATAGCAAATCCTCAGGTACTTGTAGTCATGCTGCAAAGTGCCAAGGCTAGAGAAGCCGATGCAAAGAAAATGGTTACTGTGCACAAGGTCAATGTTTGCCCATGTCGAATAATAGTGAATTCCAATTTGTTGATCTGCTCGCTTTCATGTTTTGTCCACCAGACGCTATGGGTACTTCTTTGAAATTAGTGAGTCACTAAGAGCCCATTGAAAAGCATAAAAACATACCTCAATCGTGTATGACGGATTTAAACCAACCAGGTACTTCGCCACTTTGAATGAGCTATGTGTGCACCTTGTATTTTTCACTGCTAACTGTGACTACGTTACCCTTATTTTATCACAGAAAACTCACATACCTGATTTATAAATACAGTTGGCAAAATATCCGCTAACGAAAATCTCTTGACTGTGATAAATGAAAAGCGGTACATAAGTGATAGTGCAGTGAACCAGCGGTTATTAAATGAGCAATTTAAAAAAGTCTATTAATGCAAGCAAACGTAATAATTTTTAAATATATTTTTTAATGTGATTGCAATTTTCCATTAAGTAATATATTTCAATTTTTTTCTTTTTACACGACGAAGGCGATATATACATTTTAATGTATAGCTTTGAAATTGTGTTATTTGATACTTTTTTTTTATTTTTTTATTTCTTTTTAAATTTATTTTGCACTATTTCTTTTTGTCGTTGTTCGCATAAATTATTTCCTTTATCAAAATTTAAATATCAATTTTTTTTCGCTTAAATTTAATTTTTTATTTTTTGAGTAACTTCTTTATTTGGTTTCATTTGTATAATAGCTCACGTGATTATATGTGTACTATAATTTTTATGGAAGAATCAATTTGAACTGATTATGTTATTTTATGTAGTCCATATAAAAACATTATACAAAGGTGTTACATGATTAATGGCATTACCATTAATATACAAGTATAATGTTAACTTTTTTTTTGACTTTTTACATAATAAGGGTTTCATAATAAATCAAAGGTAATTTAAAAAAAAAAAAAAAAAAAAAAAAACTCGTTCAAAAACTAAACAATAAAAAAGAAGTCTAATTTTTCTGGGCGATATAATTTATTCTAATGAAATGCTAGAACAGTGGCTATCAGTGAATAGCAGTAATTATATTTAATGTATGTTTTTTGTCGTTTTAGTTAAACATAGTAACACCCAACTTTCATCAAAAAAGTTGAAAAACACCAGTGTGCATGATTAATGATTTGTTGACTTTTACATTATTTTACATCGAAAAAAAGTTTTAAGAAAATTTTACAATGGATACGTTAAATAAATCTAAATAACGAAACAATTTTATAGGGAAAGGAAAGCGTTCCGGGCACCACTGGTGCACAACATTTTTTTTCAATTACTAAACTATGGACTGATTTTTCTATTTTTTCCACTGAACAAAAAATGAAATTTTGTTGTTCAAATAAAACTTAATAACTAGACAGAATTGTATATTCATCAGTTTATAGTATTTATTGATTTATTTTATTAAATTACATTGTATTGCATGATATATTCGTAAGTTCTTTATATTACTAATATGCGCCTATTTAATTAATTTTCCATACATCATCAACTAGGAATGTTATGTGTGCCAAATTGTACTTTTATTCTCTTAATGGACACGAATTTTTGAGTTTTCTACCTCACTATTTTATTATTCCGAATTTATAAATTGAGATGTTTTTTTCTAAACTTATCAAGACCTTATTTTGATTAAAAATTAATTTGAATTCTTTTGTAACATTGCTGTAAGTATTTTTATAAAATTTTTTAAAATTATGATGCTTTGAAAACCACTTATGTCATTATACTTAAAAACTATTTCTAATATTTTAATTTTTTCTATTATTTGTGAAACTTTAGATTCAACGTCGGGGGGGGGGGGGGTATGTATAGAACATTTTTCGATTTTGTTTCTCTTCACCACATACGGTTAATATTCTGCATACAGAAGTTTAGCGTTTAATAACTAGTAGATGTTGCTGTGCATTTTGTTCATCTTATTATGTATAAGTGTTTTATAGAAATATCTACAGGAGTAGAGTGATCGCATTGAATGGACCTGAAAAACTTGGGCTGTAAAGCAATAATGTTCTTTATAAAGAATTGGTCTCTTATGTAACTGGTCCATATAGGAGTATTATTTGTTTTAATCTCACAATATTACCACAATGACTCGATATCCATTAAAACGTTGAAATTACCTCCCTTGTAGTTATATTAAGGCATTTCAATTTTATATCACAAATAAATGAGTGAGATTTGGAGATAAAATTTCTAAATTTCAACAAAGTAAGAGCACTTAAACTATTGCTGAATACCAAATATTCTGTATTAGGCATGTGTCAACTTGATGTATTATATCAAGGAATTTATTTATAAATTCGCCTTATATATATATATATATATATATATATATATATATATATATAATATCAGTGGCGAATCCTAATTTTTTCTTCAATACTTCTCTAAGACAGAAAAATGATGAAATGAAGTTAGACGCACAATCGCAAGTACTACTACATAAACAAAACCAAATTAAGAAGCCATTTTTTTTTTTTAATTTCAAAAAATAACAAATTGAATTTATGAAAAAGAATATTAATATTTAAATTTTGGTAATGGAAATAATTTATGTGAACAATAAAAAGGAATAATGTAAAATGAATTTAAAAATAAATAAATAAATAAAAACGATTTTTAAGTAACCTAACTTGAAAACTATAAAGTGAAATAATTGAAATCTATTATTTAAAGGAAAATTACAACAATACTAAAAAATCTTTTTAAAAGTGAAATCAGTACATCTGCTCGCAATAATAAATTTTACTACTGCTTCTCTGCCACTTCCTGCTTGTTACAGTTGATAATTTTCACTAATGGTGTATTTCACCAAGTGTATTTATAAATTAGGCCTATAAACATTGGTTCACTATAATAAAATACTGTTTTTTGCAGTGAAAAATATACACTGTACTAGTGGTAGTTCAGTCAAAGCAGAAAAGAACCTGGTTTTTTAAATGCTTGATCTGATTGACCGTTTATATTGTTGTTGTATGTTTGTACATGCTTCTCAATACGTTTTTAGTAACTTGTTAATGTCAAAAAAGTGTTCATAGCGTTTACTAAATATAACATGTATTCGAGCAAATCTTTAAATTATTATTTGATACTAACAGACTGATTAGATGTTTACAAATCAAACATTTTTTTCTGAATTCCCAAATAGGACTTCATGGCTTTTACTAGTGAATTAAAAATGATCTCTTTAGCCAAGCGATTTCTGCTGTTAGAGAAGTACTAGACGAAATCTCTCTTTTCCAATTCATCTTAGTACTTTACCATATGACTAGAAGTACTCAAAGGTTCACCGCTGATATATATATATATATATATATATATGTTTCTGTGTGTGTGTGTGTGTGCGTATGTGTCGCGCGCTTGTAAATTGATTAGTTAAATAAGGTTTCAGTTATTGGTGTGGTTAACTGTAGAAAGTTAAAATTTCAATAGTTTGAAAATCTTTTAAATCCTACAGTAAATTTTGAAAATGATATTTTTATCTATATTAAAGCAAAAGTTAGAGTGTCTTTAAAAGTGCGTTTTTGAGCATTTTTGATAAAAAATCTGTAAATATGCACAGTAGTGTTAACCAGTTTTTCTAACTTGGCTGCATTGATGTGAACAAAAAATTGTGTGTGCCTAAAAGCAGTTTTGTATTACACGGAGATTGATTCACTTTTGATCATGATGCCGGAGGTCAATTAAATTTTTAGCAAACAAAAATTTAAAATCATCAATAGCTATAAGAACATGGATAAGTAACGAAGGCAAAGGTTAAATCAATTATTATTTTCTTCTTTTAGCAAATTGCTTATACATAGAAACATTTTCCTACTGTGTTATTGATTGTATACATTTTGAAAATGCAACTACTTCCGAAAAATTTTCATAATTCAGTAGGTGAGTATTCGTGCATAATATATGTGAAAATTGTGGGCGATAATTTGAGGTAAACCTGGGAAAACTAAAATAAAATTTTTGCAGTCACTGTACACACACGAAAATGTCATGTAATTAGTTGAAAATTATTATGATGAAATATACACATTGCGCTATAACATAAAATATTCCCTTCTTAATAATCAAAAAAAAATTATGTTATACGTGTATTGTAAATGGTGGGCGATATTAAAAATAAAATACAACTTTAAAAAAAAAAATTAAAAAAAAAAATCAGATAATTAATAGAGGAGCTTTTTTCCGCCGGGACTCGAATAATAAGAAGCTATAAGTTAGGATAATAATGCTAAGGTAATGGCAGATCTCTCTTCAACGCATTCTTTGTTACGTACATACCTAAAAATAAAAGAAAAACAAAAACAATTCGATTGTTCAAGAGTATAATTAAGTACAACACTTAAAAATCAGGATAATTCATATGATACTTATAGAAGTTACTTAACTCTTAAAAAACAGATTTACGTTTTTAGCGTTCGAACTAGTTTTCAATAAGAATTAGTAAAATGAAGAATTTGATTCAGTATTAATGAAACAATTCTTTGTTACAGGCAGAATATTATCAACGGTACCCAAAAGGGATGATACCAGTACAACTTAGTGACGTAGAATTCGCTCTGCATTCGACATTCATTATAAATTTAGTAATTGTACAATGCTTCATGTATGAAGTAAGTATGTATAATGGTTAATATTTTGCAGAATTTTGTTCATGCTTCATTATATTTGTTAAAAATACTTCCAAGTTGTACATTAAATAATGTATATATTTTACATAAATATAGTGTAGTAGTTAAACATTTTTGCAAGATTGATCGAATAAAAGAAAAAAGCTTACTTCGAAGAAAAAAAAGAGGTTAATTAAAATCTACATTCGGTACTGCAAATTTTCTGATATTCTCCGACTCCATGAATATATCCCGGAATCTGTCTCTTCAACATATCCGATACCATTCCTATACCATCCTTTGATTCAACCATCCTCTACATTCGTTTTGTTATTTTCATTTTATCTAGATTCAGCTCTATACAGGTTGACTTTCTATGGATTTTCGATCATGTTCATAATACTGCGTAATATGATAACACTATTAACAGATTTTCCGTTGATAACATTATTTCCTTCTCTAAACAATTCCATTTTAAGCTTTTGTCGGACATGCATGCTTATTCTTTTTCTAACTATAGCGCTTTTTATTTCATCGCTCAACCCGTCCTTCTCCGAAAACTATGGCTTTCTGAATTTATCTCACTTCGACGATTTGTTATAGTCTCTTTATGCAGGCTCCGATTCGGTCACAGTTTGCTTCCCTTCTCACCCTATCGTTTTTCTTGTCTATACCCCCTTTTTGACCGCACTGTATTCACCAAATAATAACTTTCTGTGTGATACTAATTATGTGCTTTTAAGCGTTCTTCCTTGTTTCATGACTCTCTTATACTCAAATATTTTTAAATTTAATATTCCGCTTCACTATTAATTAGATTAGAATAAAAGTTATTATATTGTTATAGGTTAGTGCCTATTTAAATGACGTGCCTAAAAAAAACAAAAAAATGTTGCTCTCAGTATTTTCAGTAATATTAGTTGAAAATAACCTGTTAATAATTATCGTAGTAATAACAATAACAATAATAATAAAATAAATGCGATAATACAAGTTTTCATAGTAATTCTTTCTTTACTTTTTTTGTGGAAATATATTTTAACAAAAATTAGACAAAAAAAAAAGTTATACGACTGACTCTCTTTCGTCAAAACTAATGGTTAGTAAATGTTTTTTCTTTTTTTTTTTTTTTTTTTATTGTAATTTTTTACCGCACCGTGCACGGCATTTTTGACTGGGAGTGTGGAAAAATACCTGAAAATCACCGTAGGTGGTCTGTAAAAAGGTCTGACCTGCGTCCGATAGAATCGCGCCTGATAGATTCGCGCCCGATCGATCGCGCCCGAAAGAGGATGACCCAGATTTCGGGAATACAGCCCTCTGTCATTATTCGATTGAATAAACTTAGCAGTATTTCCGCTCCCTTCTGTCACAGTAGTTTCCAAATTTCAGCCGGAATATCATCCGGGCCCGTTGCTTTCCCATTCTTCATCTTCTTTATGGCAAGTACCACCTCATCTACTTCTATTTGTTTGATGAGCCCATAAGTAGGCAAACAGTCCAATATTCGGGAGTGTGGAAATTCCTCTCCGCAGACCTGTTTGTAGTGATCGGACCATCTTTGCAGAATTTCTTTTGGGTTTTCCATTATTTTGTTATCTGCGGATTTCATTATTTTTTCCCCGGCTTTGTTACGCCGAGTATTCTGGTGGCTGTTTGTAGTATTTGTTTTGCGATGTTGTTCCAGAACTCTTCAATTGAAGTATTAGCACTGTTACTTCCGCTATTTATATTTATGCTGTTTAAAGGTATCAGTAACTGGTCCTTTTTCTGTGGTAATTTCCACCACTTAATCCTAGCTGTGAGCGTCAGCCGATTGCGACTGGACTTATCTAAATCTAGAAGGATATCCATAATTAACATTCTATGCTGTGGTGCTATGTCTTCTGACGGTATTATTTTAGCATCTAACACAAGTTTAGCCTATCTTTTTCTGATGAGCCAGTAGTCTATTTGGCTCGCTTGATTTCCACTCACGTAGGTGATAATGTGTGCTCGCCTTTTCTTGAAAAAGGTATTTGCTATTACTAAATCTTGTTCTTCCGCACATGCGAGGATTTTATGCCCTTCGTCATTTCTGTTTCCATAACCCTGACCTCAACGGTGCCGCTCATATCCTTCTCTTGCTGCACCTACATGTCCATTTAGGTCTCCACCTATTAATATGCGTTCACTTGTCGGTATGCTGCGTATACAAGCACTCAGCTGATCCCAGAAGTTTTCCTTCTCATGCTCCGAACTTCCTGCATGTGGCGCATAGCATGAAATAATTCTTGTCGGTGAGTTGGCTGCATTGATTTTAATAGCTATAATTCTGTCCGTGAGTCTATTTACTTCTGTAACATTGTCCCGCCATCTTTCACTAATTACAATTCCAACTCCATTTCGTACTGAAGTTATGCCGTTGTAAAAACGTTTATAGCCATCACCAATATTCTTGCTCTTTGCACCTTTCCATCGCGTTTCTTGAACACAGGCTATGTCGATTTTTCTTCTAGAGAGCACTTCCGCTAGTTCGCGACTCCTGCCTGTCAACGTTCCAATGTTAATTGTGGCCAGTCTGGTTTTTTGTATTTGTTTCTGTTTCATTTTCTTCTGTGTTTTCCCTTTTTTTGGACATTTTTGCTGTTGTTGTTGTTGGTGTTGTTGGTGGACTAGCTTCTTTGGCCTGTGTCGTCCTCGCACAGATAGCCCTCGCCTATTTTCCGCGCCGTGCAGGCGAGAACGTCGCGCGTCGCTTTGGGGGGACGCCCTAGCCATATCCTTGTTCCCGAAAAGTAGTGTGCCATTTTAAAAGATACGACTATTTATTTATTTATTTTCAGCCGATGCGCCGCTTCACCTGTCGCTGGGATTTTCTGTCAAGGTTTATTCCCTTAGCCGAAATGATCCGATTTTAAGGCGCCGGGTACTCGCCTACTCGCTCTAGATTGATACAGATCAATCCAACTGGGACACATTGTCACGAGCGGGCTGCCGATAGTCTGCTGTTGTTAATGCAGTAAAGAGCTTAACAGTATTTATTAGAAGGAACACCTTCGGAAAGTAGACCCCCTCCGTTCTCCTATCGGTAATTGTGAGTTCCGATTTAGCTTTCCTGATCAGTGCTAAGCCCGCCGAAAAGGAAATTACCACCCTGCACGACGTGGACGTACGGAACTCACGTGGTTGTGGTTTCGTTTCTCCGCCGGTGGGACTAGCACCATGTGACGGTTGAGTGACTACTTGCTAGAGGAGATGACTCTAGTTACAACAACCTGTGCCCCGCAGGACTTATGGATCCGTTTATGCTTAAATACCTATCACTGTCAACAAAATCTTATCTATTACACATATGTAATCAAATCTGTTCATTAGGCACAATCGCACATAGTTGGAAGACAGCGTCTGCCGTCTCTGTACTGAAGCGAAATAAAGATCCGCTTTTTCCACAAAGCTACCGACCCATATTTCTCTTGAACGTTATAATCAAAACCTTAGAGAAAATGGCCAATGGACATCTCCTTCTTTTTTTTTCGAGTAAAAGTAATTTTCTTTCCCTTTCATAAGCCGGAGGGCGCAAAATGGGATCTACGGCAAATTTTAACAGCATTCCACCGTCGGCGGACCGTATATGCCATATTTTTCGGTATGGAAAGAACGTTTGACCGTGCGCAGTGCTACGGATTAATAGAAAAAATGTTGTTTGCCAGATTAAGTGGCAATGCGGCGAGTTGTATAAAGGAATTTCTAAGAAATTTCCAGGTTATAGTCGGTTCAGCTGGCTCGTTTATAAAGCCGTTGGAAAACAGCATATCCAAGTCTCTGCCTTGAGCGTGCCACATTTTTTATAGCTAACTGCGTAACGCTTCCGGTTAAGGCCCGGCTTTAAATCGATGATTTACCTTATCCTCGAGTTTTTCGTTTAATTCTCCGTAAAATAATTAACAAGCTGCAAGCCTGGTCATGCAAGAATTGCGTAGTATTCTTCACATCCAGAACAGTCTACTAGAGACATCATTTTCCGCCCAACATTTCCCTCATTCTTAATAATGCTCCACCTCTCCTTTTCCAAACCAGTTCAATCTCCTACGATTATCTTTCAATAACAAACTATCTTGCCAACCTCATATAACCGACTTAAGAGCGAGTTGTCTTAAATCCCGTTCCCTCTTAAAGTATCTTTTCAAACCCAAGAAATAACATTTATCCTAAACTCCCGATGATCGTCTATAAGTCAATTATTTTATTTAAGATTATATGCGGACGTTCAGCCTATTCTTCGGCAAGTCACCCCTCAATTAAATCCTTGGATTCCGTCCACTATTTTTTCCACCCGTACAATCCACAAAACGTCACCACCGCTATAGAAATTCGACATTTCCTTCTTTCTTCTACACGTTTAGCAATCGGTTTTCCACTTTCTGGTACTTCTCAAACGACTCATTTTCCGAAATGATAAAATGATTAAATGCTAGCAATATGGACCCCTTCATTTCTTCTACCCGTTGTGTACGGCGATTCCACCGTGAGCCAAACAAGCGAATGTTGATATAATACTGTAAAATATCCTGAAATCAATTCCAGGTAGCATCAGTGAAATGATTAAAATCGTGTTGCACAGATATAGAAAGCATTTAATTGTGTACTAGACAACGCAAAAGCTAATAATACCAGTGTGATTACATCCGCGACGGCTTTTGCGTTTGCGGTGTCCAACATGGCTCATTTGTGTCGGCCTAAAAATACCTGCGCACTGTGACGCTTGCGGAAATGTATGTCATCTTATTCACATCCAATATCTTCTGTATTGTCGGATGGATGACAAAGACAAATAGTGGTCACGGACTCTCTCGCCACCCTACATTCTCTAGTTAACTCACGAACAAGGAATCCGATCTCCAACCAAATACTCAATAGTCTACTTGATATTCAGTAGAGGAATTACCGAGTGACGTTTATCCGTGAAGGAAACGTAAAATTAAACAATGGTATTGAAACGAATTTAGCAATTTTCTCTGGATTACGGACGTCAACAAAACGAACTGTGACTTTACCACTCTTTCTTGGATCGTCCAATGAAATGAGTTATAATGTTTCATTTCTGAGAAACAAATTCTCTGTCCTTAATTACGGATTTGCATCATCGGTAACCGGGAACTGTTCGGAATCGCATTGGACTCTTTTTGTTTATTTGGCCAGATTTATGTAATGACGAAATAACAAAAAAAATAATTTTTTCAACAAATAAATTTTTTTTTAAATTTATTTCCACTCGTTGCGGATGTGGGCTATCCCTCATCGAGAAATGTCACCCGGTAACTTACCAAGTGATCAAACTTACACGGGGAAGTGATGTAAAACGAACTTTCAGCAATGTGGATATATGTGTAATTTTTTTGTTTCTCAACGATACTATTTTTCCGAATGAAATAAAATAAATAGCAAATTGCGCGGACTAAATATTAAATTTTACCAAAAGATCACCGACGGCTCAAATAACGAGCATGCAACTTTTATTAACGACTAGCCAAACGATGTGTTCAAAAAGACGGCGATGAGATGTATTTCGCAGAACGGCAAGAAACAAAAACCAAATTGTTTAATTACCGAAAAATCACCGAATCCAATTAATACAAATGGCTACCCGCTTACCAGCCGATACCTGCCACAATACTTTACATTTCTCACGGCCACGCTGCTGGCAGTTTCCACCAACGTGCACACGCCGCTGGCAGTTTCCACCAACGTGCACACGCCGCGGACAGACGTTATTCTGTTTTCCGCAAAGCACACACATCAAGACACACTCGTATAGCCCGCAACCCTACACATGCCGAAATTTCGATAGAAAATCGGAATTTACGGTTTGAATGTTTCGGACGGTATTCTCCGACAACGCGAACAACAATACAATGTGATACCGAGAGATTGAAGTTTAATCGAAGAATAATTTCTAGTTCGACATTATAGAGCTAGCTGCGCACTGTAAACACCGAATCCGTATCAGTATGTAATATAATGACCCTTTATCCTGAAAAACAGACGATTCCATGAAATTCGTGAAAATTTCAACTCTCTCTTATTTTGTCGAAAATTTAGGAAGCGAAACATATCGTTTTATTTCAACAAGCTTTATTGGACAAATATATTCTAAACTAAATTGAGCACCCAGTATTATTTCGTAGATATTTCGAACCCCGGTCCTGTGCTTGTTTGGGCGGGGAATACTTTTCAATTGTAGACCTAGTTTAATAATAGAAAAATTATTTCATTACTCAGTGCGCAATACATAATGTAATAATTAAGTTTGACAGTAACTATCCTTGAAGTATCAGTTTAACGAGAACCGACTAGGTGCTGAGATTAACGTCATTGGAATTCTGGAAAATGACAGCGGTAAATTTTACATTATCATTTTGTATTAATTCCTGCGATGTAACTTTTTTTGCTTTTTCAGCGGGGTGGACAAACTTTATCCAGAATGACTTTTTTCGTACTGATGGCTTGTTGCGTTTGTTTGGTATTTTCCGGAGTTTTCGTTTGTCTAAATATCATCAAAGTTTTAGATTTTATAATTATTTGTTCCTATATTAAGCTGATTACATCGTTGATGAAATATACACCCCAGGTATAAAAACATACTGTTTCGTATTATTATTATTAGTATTAGTGGTACTACTATTAGCGTAATTTTTATAACTTATGTAAAACTAATGATATGGAATTAAAAAATTTTTAAAGCCTTTATCGATAACGTAACAGAGAAAATTTGTACATTTCTGTAGATACTCTAGCAGGTTTATATACGTATAATCTCCCGGTCGTTATCATCGAAAGAGCATATAATTCGGGATAGGTTTATAAATGTTAACGACTAAACTAATCTACCGACTCAATTACTGCAGTATGGAGTTGGGAAATCATTAATTGAACTTAAGTATCATTTCTTGGATTCTTTATAATGAAGTCACAAAAAAGAAATTTTGCTCCAGTTTACGAATTTAAACAGCATCATCAATACTCCTATACCCGTATGCCAGTCGTATTGCTCGGTGTTCCGAGCGTTGTGACTACCTATTTTTGTACATTCTAGCTATTCAGAATAGGTAGCGTCATGGGCGTCGCCAGCGGGGGGCAGGGGGAAACTGCCACCCTGGAGCCTTGAAACTTTTTAATCAACTGACCATGATGAGTATTCACAGGCGCGTAATCATAGACAATTTGGAAGACTTTTATAATAAAGTAGTAGAACAATTTGCCAGAAACCCACGAAATTTCAATTAAGATTTTATTCTTGTTTAATAAAATATTAAGCCTTTACAAATTATAAATTTTATTTTTCCTATAACTCATATCCTCTTTCTATCATCTTGCCCCCCCCCCCTGGCTCATCGGCTGGCGACGCACTTGAGTAGCGCACATGATAGTTGTTATACGCGACGACAGTGTACACATACGGAAAGACCACATTCGCGGAACTGATTGTAAATGTTTGATTTATCGCGCTACAAGTACAGTCCCGGTGCGCCTGCTGTATACTGACCTAGCGCGCATATGATGGTATACATCTTTGCCATTGCCTTCCACGTGACTATTAACGAGTATTTAATTGATAGTTTTTCGTTTATTTCCTATAACCGATGGAACCTTTTTGTTTCTGAGAATAATAAAAATTATTAAGTTTTTATTCAGTAATAAGTATCGAGCTTCTCGCTGAGCTCATTTTAATGATGCCGTTTACGCTTAATATCCAAAAGTGCTACTGGAAAACATTTACGAAGCATAACACGTGCAAAATGAAAGATAAGATCTAAATATAGATATTATGACTGAAAAATGTGTCATTGTGATGTATGCTAAAACATTAATGAAAGGATTACAAAAAAAAAAAAAATCTATATCGAAGGAAATAACCAGGTCTTGGAAAGACTACTGTATGATTAAAATTATACATCGCTCTGACTGCATGCATGTAGATTATATAACACCCGATTTTTAAAAGTTGCTACATTTATAAAGCACTTGCGGTAACCATGTGATTTTATTGCTGATATTTTTGTTCATCGTGCAATTCCTTACACTATATTACTTCTAAAAATGAACCGCAATTCATTTAAAAAGATTCCGAGAATTTTTGTGAATTTACATTACTGTTCCGAAGTGATGTACCAATCAATTCTTCATTCTGGGAGCGAATTTCCGTAGAAGATTTGAAACAAATTACCGACATTAAAGCACATGGAAGAACAAAATACTGCGCGAGATCGAGATTCGTATATAAAAGGAAAACCTGTCATTTCGGAAGTTGTCAGAAATAAAGAAAAATACAAGTTGCATATGAACTTTTGCTAACAAAACGATTTAAGAAATAGAAATCTCAGTCAAGATACAAGTACTGGCAGGCTCATAGTTTCAGTAAAAACTTGGTCAAAAGTTTCATCAGTATTCATAAGCGATAACTTCTAAAATGAAAAAATTCAGGAGAAATATGTTCAGGAAGCGGTTCAGCTCAGTAGCGTATCCTGTTATTTTTGTCACGGGTACCTCAGACAAATCCCCCTCCTTCAACGTACCGCTAAAAAATTTATTTAATTTACTGATTACATAAAAATGTGGTAAAGTTAAAAATTATGATAAAAGTATACAGAATTGCCTGTTTTATGTGAGAACGATAAATAAATTTAAATTATGTATATTTATATTTATCTTCCGGACAAATGGACGAAAAGATGAATTAATGGTATACAAATTCTAGTCTTCTTTCAGTGTAGCTTATAAAAATATTCATTTATTACATAACAGTAGTACTCTTAATGTTGAATTTTTCAACGAATTTCATTATATGGTGTTAAAACAAAAATCAGCACTCACATCAGGGAGAAAAAGAAAAGCTTCCATTGTTTCTCCACTTTTAGTCACATAGCGAAGAACTCTGTAACTGTGGTTTATGTGAAATGTCAGTTATTTGATCCAACATTATTAACACAAATGGTGCTTCATTTACTTCCTCACTAATATCTCTTCTCAGTATTTCACTAACGGCTTTAATAAGATCATTTTGTGTTATTGGTGATGTACCACGACAAATGGTACTTTCTTGTAAACGGTTAGTTAACGTTGGATCATATTTGCTTTGTTCGGTTAAATACTCAATATAATTTCCTTTGCTCAAAGAAAACCCACTTTCAAAGGGTAATTCCTGTTCCCCTAGAGCAGTGGTCGGCAAACTTATTAGCCAAAGAGCCAAATATGAACATTACAACAATTTTAAAAAAAATTGGGAGCCAAATCTGCTTGTTTAGTAAACTTTTATTACACTAAACAAGTAGTACACTAAATAAAACTAAATTTCATACTTAATAAATATTTATTAATGCGAACAATGCGCTTGCATCTCCTTGGAAAGTTTCAGTAAGTCAGGTTTGTATGTTGTTGTTTTTAATTTTAGGCATGATTCCAACGTTCTCATCAGTAAGATGACTTCTCAGTTTACTCTTGAAAATGTTCATCCTTGAAAAAGATTGTTCGCATATATATGTAGAACCGAAAAGGGAAAAAACAGCAAACGCGAGCTTTTTCAGCTGATCGTAAGAGTCAGGAATACTATTCCAAGCGTTGAAAATTATCATGTCTTCCTTCTCCAGGTTATTCAAAGCGGACCACTTGTGTTGTGAACTAAGATCACATTTTTTCTTCTCCAATATTTCCAATTCGACACAAGGACGTTCGAATTTAGAGCGCCATATCTCCTTGTTTTTTAAATCCAGCAATTATATTTCAAAGCTACCGATGTCAATTTCAAAAGGAGAAAATTTCAACTCGGTTATCATAGCAATAAGAGGATTTTTGACAAATGCTAAAGTTGCTCTGCTGTTTTTAAATTCCTGAAACCTGCTGAGAAATGCTTCCCTCGTATTTAAATTTATTGTTTTAAAATGTTTTTTATCAATAGAGGAATTATTTTCCTGGCGATGCTTCAGCAGGCTCGGAAAGTGAAACAATGTTTCCCTTTCAAAAACCCGAGCAAAAATGGATAATTTGTTTTCGATGGTTATTACTTCTTCTAACATCGAAAAAATTAAGTTTCCTTTCCCTTGTAGTTTACGATTAAGCTGATTTAGATGAGACGTAACGTCTACCATGAAATAAAAGTTTTAGATCCATTGATCGCCTGTTAGTTCTGGATAGTGAATGCCCTTCTCAAGAAGAAATGCTTTAATTTCCGGAAAAAGGGCCGCGAAACTTTTAAAACGTTCCCTCTTGATAACCAACGTACTTTGTTATGAAGCAGAAGATCAGCGTACTCACTCTCCATTTCAAATAAAAATTCTTTGAATTGGCGATGATTAAGAGCTTTAGCTAAAATGGAGTTGATAATGGTAATCACTAATTCCATAACTTCGCAAATTTCATCCGGAAAAACTTCTAATATGACCAAAAATAGAAGAAAACTTCCAACATTTGGACAAATAGAAGTTATCGAAAAATCGATTACAAATTTTGTACCGGAACCACAAACATACATAGCAGGGGTGTAATAAAATCGTATAAAAATACCTGTAAGATGTGCAGCTAGATTGAAAAATACAACAACTTTTTAATAAGACAGGACAACGACAGACATGGTAGATGAGACAAAACTGTTCGCACTGCAACTGCTGGTCTGTGATGCCAATTTGTACCCCTACTACTTTAGAAAAAGTATGCGCGCGCATGCTTGTGGTACCTCTGTATCACACCAGAGTACGCCGAAAACATACGAACAATTTCAGCCGGTAGCTTGTACATGGTTTGTGTTTACGTTTACGAAAACTAATAAAATTAAACTCGATGTTCGTTACGTATTTTTACAACAATATAAAATTTCAATTACCTATCTATCTTTTAACTTAAACAAAAAATTATACATGTTCTCGATTTGTAGAAGAATTTTAATTTATCAAAATAAGATGTAACTTTTTTTCTCACCAAGTTTTTTTTAAATGAAAATATTATTGCGCCTTCCATGGATATTTGTGCCAGAGCCGCACTTAAGGAGCCAAAGAGCAAACATGCGGCTCCGGAGCCGCACTTTGCCGACCACTGCCCTAGAGTACAATCGATCAAACGTTTTAGTATTTCTCTGTTTTTTTGCATTTTAGAATTATGTAGCCCCGATCGGATAGCATCTTTTGGCCATTTAATGAGAATAGTCAATGTAGCTTTGTTTTCAAAATTCAATTAACAATCGACTAGATGTTAAATGAACATCACTATGACCATGTTTAGCTATTGTTTTTGATGATAACAAATTTAAATTGTTAAATCCGTTACGAACCCCCATGGCGATTTAATATCTTTGGAAAATAATAAGCAGGGCCAACAATACAACTGGTTACTAATAGGGCAACCTGTTAACCATAATGATTTATAATAATTAGATTCGTTAAAAAAGTTCTACCGTATGTGCGATTTTTATTTGATATTTTTGTTGTTTCTGAGCCGTCTTATTAGGATTCCGTACATTATATGCGTACGGAAACCCCAAAAAATGACGCAAACATAAACAACGCAGTCCTATTGCCGGGTATTCACAATTACAAGAGACGACTCTAGACGATGTATTTTTCTTATAGAACGTAGATACGCGGCGCAAGCAACGAATTGGATGCGACAATTACGAGTCGCGTGGTGAAAACAGTAACTTGGTATTCGCATAAATAAGAGAGTACTCTGGACAGAATTTTCTTACACATTTAAAGCAAGAGCCGCTTGCAATCCGTATTTTTCTTTTAAGAATATTTAAATCGTCAATGAGGGGTATCATTTCGTAAAAAGATACCCTAGAGACAAACTACTTCACATAAATTCAACAATTCCATGCGCATGTGTGTGTGCTTGACATTAGCAGTATGAAAGACATATAAGAGACTGACCAGGCGGCCGAGCCGGGAATTCGGAATCGCTTAATAAGCAGATTGTTCACTTGACAGTTTTTTATTTTATTATTTTTTTACAAATTGTTTCGTTTTCTCTATCGGTGGTGGGTTCTATTTTCTCGAATGCCTAGATACCACGGAAGATACTCTACTGGTTCAACTACAGAAGTTATTGCTGTCCTCGAGTTACGTTCAGAGCGCACTACGTCTACGTACTTGCAAGATTAAATTAAAAAAAAAAAAAAAAAAAAAAAAAAAAAAAAAAAAAAAAAAAAAAAGGTGAAACATATTAAAAATTAATTTTACTCATATAATACTTACATTTATGCTGTAAAATTCTAAATATGAGACTTTTTTACTGGTGTGCAATTTAAAATGTAGGATATTATATTTCAGCGTATATTGTTCCATTGCAATCATTTATTATTAAAACTTTTCTCGAATAATCAAAATTCGTTCGTTTGTTTTGTTAGATGAGCGGCTACTGATTATTAGAATAGTTCAATTTTTAGAGCAGTTTAGTTCAGTTTATTTTCAATTACCGTTGAAATTGTGGGGTAAATAAAATGTGTTTTATTTTAATTTGATTATTTTAATGCTACAATTAGGAAATAGATGAAATGAATAATTATTGGAATGGAGGAAGTGAAAATATCCCACATTGAAATATCAAATGAAATATTTTACATAGGGGTCCAACCGAGACAGTATGAAACTTTTTTTTTTGAATGTAGAACCTCTAAAGAATTCACTTTTTTATTACCCTCAATCCGCACTTGTATCCTTTGAAAAAGCCTATAATAAATCAACACGGACGGAAAGACAAGTAGAAAATAGCGTATACAGGTAACGATGAAACACGATTAAAGGTGATCGAAAAAAATAAAAATAATCGGAAATTTTTTAAAACAATTCAGCCTTAGACATGATCTTAGAATACAAAAAGAAATTTAAAACCGTCGATACTATTAAGAATTATTCGCCGACTATTCGCTGCATTTAATATGATAACTTATTGAAAGTGTAGTTTTTGTTTCGTTATTTCAACAGGTGATTTTGAACTACAAAAGAAAGTCAACTAACGGTTGGAGTATTCAGACTGTTATTTTGGATTTGACCGGCGGATTACTAAGTACTTCTCAAATGATCATTATATCATATAACTACGGTAAATAAATAATCGGTATTTTATTGGCTAAAAATATATATATATGTATATATATATATATATATATATATATATATATATATATATATATATATTGCTGTAAATTATGTAGGTGCGAAATTTTTTTTTCACGTTTTCTTTTTTTTTCTCCAACGATTTTGAAATAATACATCAAATGAGTTGAACAAAAATAATAATAATAATCGAATCAAGTCAGACTAAATCATGAATTTATTAGCAATATTGCAATATTTGGGGCTGTAATGTGCAGTATTACGCGAGCCGTAATCAATTATGTAACAACAGGTGAAGTTAAAAAGGTACAATAATAAAAACAAAGTTTATACTTATTTTGCAAGAAATAAATCAATTATTGGACTTACGTTGCTGCAAAATATAACTAAAATTGCGCTTTATAGATGTAATATTTGTGTTCCTTTCCACTGTTCCTAATAATTAGCCCAAACACTCTCTTTTGTAAATTCTATATCTGTTTTGAACTATAATTTAGTGCAATACCCCGGCGTATTATTTTATATGAAGGTATAGGTTAGTATAATGGTAAGCACAAACAGTGTAGGTGATATCCATTAAAAATATCTTATAAAGAAATTGTAATTTAACTCTCTTAATTTTGTTTTTAGATATTTGGTATACCTACACTACAATAGTTTATAATTTAGATTTAAGCTCAAATATTTGATGCCATATACTTATATTATTATTTAAATATATTTTAAAATTAGCCCGCTTATTTTAGTTACATGACTATAAACCATAAATTTAGTGACGTACTTTTAGCCCCCATCCCCTCCCTGAAATTTCGGAGAGCTTTGATCACAGAAAAATGAGCAACTGCTCAGAGCAAGCGGAATTATACAGGGTGCGCCAGCATAACTCCCTTCTTTAAAATACGCCACTTTTTTTCTACTAGATTTTGTTAAAGAGAAATAAAAACAAAAAATCGAAATACATACTCTAGCTCCCCTATTAGGGCAATATGTATGCTTCTTGCCTTGCAGTTTTATTTCGATTTTCTGTTATTATTTCTCTTTAACAAAATTTAGTAGAAAAAGGTGGCGCATTTTAAAAAAGGAAGTTATGCTGCCGTACCCTGTATTTACTATACTTACACTGTAATGGAATTGTTTTTTAAAGTGATACGCCTTATAATACTGCGGGTTATAAGCGAAATACTTTTCCCTTTTCATTCGTGTTTAATTGTATTTTATTTATAAAATAACCGCATCGTTTATTGTTTTTTTTTAATCAATTTATAGCGAGGGTAAAAATAGTTTAATGCAAAATATTTCTTTACTTTCCTTATAATAAATAACAAACAAATAAAGATTCTTAATTTTTCACACGGAGACAATTCTCGTTTTCTCACTAGCGTAGTAAACCTAAAATTCAGAAGGAATGCTGGAAAGATTATTGCTAGTGATATTTGTTTCATTTTTTATACTATCAGTTTTTTAATTTGCATCGAGGTGCATAGAACAAATATTTACGGATTCCGGCGGTTAGGGTACACAATTCAGTTTATTTAAAGTAGATTTTTATTGTAGAAAAAAAAAAAAACTGAAAAGAAAACGAAAATCAGATGTAATTTAGATTTTGTTAGTTCTTGCAGTTTTTCATATGGCTGGTTATTACTGTATCCTAAAAAAAACGCTACTAGATTTTAAAAAACCTAACAATTGTCTTTTAATATTTTTGTCGTTTCTTCGCTCAATTTTTTTGATTTTTTACCCATTACTTTTTCTTTTATATTAGTGCACTGCTTACCAAAGGCGACCGAGAGAAATGAACCGGTCTCCCTGCTCTCGTTAGCGCCTTTGGGCTTAGTACACGATGAACCTTAACTTCATAATTCTCGGCATCCTGTCAAGAGTATGGAACTTACTTTACTTTTGTATACTGCTATTGAAAAAGTACGTAAATTGTAACAAGATCTCAGATTTATTATTAGAAAATATCTTTTCGCTCGTATTATGCCCCTCATACGGCATATTTACTTTAAAGTAGACAAAAAGTCGAAGAAATAGCATATTTCTATTTTTTGTAAGTAACACACACCACATCCTCCGTAACTTGTTATTATTAAACTTATTTTAAAATAGCGATTTAATAAAAAACGAAGCAAAATAAAACAAAATGGAAAATAACTCAAATTATTTATAAACTGTCTTCTCTAGACGATTGGATGTCATTGAAAGGAAACTTCAGTAAATTTGGACTTGGGATAAGTTCGGTTCTCTTCAATATCGTATTCACATTGCAGCATTTTGTACTTTACAGGTGAGAAAACACTTTTAACGTATTATTCATATTCAAACTCGCATCGAAAAATTGTTAACACTGTTAAACTAAAACAGTAGATACCTTAATAAAGATAAATTATAATTTAAGCCACCGACAAGCTAAATATGCTACTTTTGTACAATCCGATGGTTTAGTTATGGAAAACCAGGTCTAATACTCTACTGACTGAAGTATTTAAACATTTTTTTCCTAGCACATTAAAATTTGCAAAAAAATCAACAGCGAGACAGGATTGTAAAAGATGAAAAATTAACCGATAGTACATTACTTCACTTTTATTATGGAACTAAAGTTTGAAAGGAGAATTTAGAAAAGTTGCTTATTAATTTTGCACATATATATATATATATATATATATGTAAATAAATTTATTTCAGAAACCGCGAGAATTTAAGACCTTTTTATAAAATTGCATCAAAAGAAACTGTATCTCGTGCGCAACGAGGCACACTATAAAATATTATCTTCGTCTAACAGAGCGCATAATATTTTTGACACCTTTTGGGTGCAGAATTTGTCGCAAAAAAAAAAAAAAAAAGAATATAGAATATGGGATAGAATAACCCATTATGATTAATATTGTATATTCACAAGTTAAAATAAAAGAAAAAACAAGAGGTTGAAAGAACATGAAGTAAAATGAAAAGTAATAATACTAAAAGCGGTGAAATGATCGGATAAAATGTAAAAAGGAAAACAAATTGGAAAAATTGAAGATTAGAAAGAGTTAAGTTGATGCTACATACAGGCACTGAGGAATAAGTAGGGAAGCGAAAGCGACTCTGGTGCAGTGAGCACGGCGGGGAGGAGATAGAAGTGTGATGTCATAACTTCAAACCCCTGTACATACCCCAAAAAGTCATCCAAGTAGACGCCAAAATTTAACCTACATCGTTCTGCAGAGTACAGAAAGTAACCTCCCAACAACTCTACCCCTTCTAGACACATCCAACCGATATTCTGAACACTTGCCTAGTTGTATGAACCCCCCGAACCACTGAAGTCTGCTAATCTGGAATATTCTAGCAAATAACCTCGGTATACCGCACGGCTGCTAGAAATTAACTCAATTCTCCCTTCGTCCTCCAGCCATGCGTTATCGAATAATCTAAACACTTGCCTGGAGATAAAGACTCCATCCCCAACCTCCTGGCTACAAGAGTCTGCTAATTTGGACAATTCTAGAAAATAACCCCAGTATACTGTACAACTGCTAAAAATTAATTTAATTCTCCTTTATTAACCTCTTATACCGTGCCTTTTCAATAATCCGACCATCGCTTGTGTGAAATTAAATGTGTAGCCTTCAAGTCTATCCTTGTGATACCTGCATGGCGATGGAATTTGCTTCTTAGACGATGAATATCGATCTGTTTCGAGCAATAAGCATGTAAAAAATAAAATTATCAATATTTTTTTCGCAATACATTACATAGACTTAATTTCTTTTGTCCGTTAATACCGCTAATACGCATATATATCTGTCACATTACTTGTTACATTTAACGTGTACCGCTATTTTTTGTATCGGCTAATGCACCCTCTTACACACGCGCGCGCATAATGCACGTACTGTTCTGTTATTTCCACGAATCACGAATATTTTCATTCGGTCAGTCATGTAAAAAGGGGTAGGTCTATCTCACACACTACAGAAGCGCACCATCCGTTCCCACACACGTATTAACCGCTACCACTGCAATAGCCGCCGTGAAAGTACACCACCCATTTTGGTGCACACATCTGTTACCGCTGGTTTTTCTATCATTCACAATAATTTTTTCCAAGTCTAAGTATTATAAAATTAGCCTAAGTATATTTTTACATTTCCGAACATCTCTTCCGATCGTTCATAATTTTTTTTTTCTCCGATTCTAAAAATAAATTCGTCAATATTCGTGATTCCTGGAAATAACAGGACAGTACGTGCATTATGCGAGCGTTGTGAATCATCCATGTTACACTGACCAAATGCAATCATGCTACTTGTCGCGGTCTGCCGTTGCCCCCAAGCATTCTTCCAGCCCTTTTCCTGTTATTTCCGACAGTTGATCTATCCTGTCTTTCCATATTCGCGTTAGGCGCACCATTGCTTTCCGGGCTCTTGATAATCTGCTCTTAATTTCCACGTTACAGCCTCCTGTGTTTGATATGAGTGCGCCTAAATAGATCAGCTGATCTTTCACTTCAATCCCGCAGAGTGTCTTTGGTGGAATTAGTGGCGGTAGTTCATTACTTCTATCCACAATTAGAATTTGACTTTTCTGTCTGTTCAAGAAAAGACCATTTTCCGCGCTTACTTTTTCAACTCTTTCCAACAGTTCATTTATTTCCTTATATGAGGATGCTATTAGGACTGTGTCGTCTGCATACCGCAGATTGCAAACTTTTATGCCACCAATTGCAAATCCTCCCTTTCAACCATCGATCGTCCGACGAATGATTCACATTCTCCATATAATTATATAGGAGTGGTGATATCACGCATCCCTGTCGTACGCCTCTTCTAGCTCTAAATGATGCTGAGTATTGATTTTCTATGCGTACGTTGGCAGAATTTTCCCGGTATAGAGGACTTTTTGAGGTCTGCACTGGGGTTTTGGGGTTGTGGCATCACACTTCTATTTTACTCCCATGTACCTTGCAGCGACCACTGCGCCGGAGTCGCTATTCATTTATTGCATTTCTTATTTTTTCCCCTGGTAATGTTTGTTTTAGTGTTTATGACGCTGATAGCAGCTGAAGAGTATATTATCAGCTTTTAGAATAAGTTTTGATAGGAATTATATTTGGTTATCTTTATTTACTTTTTGTTTTCTTTTTCTTCTCCCCCTCCATGTATGATAAAAATACTAAATTTCTTTTAATGAGCTTTTGGTTTTTCTTCGCTACACTTAACGGAAATTCCAATAATTTATTTTTTTCTTTTAATCTAATTCTCTTTTAATACATTTTAGTTAAAATTTGCACAATTTGGATAAAGGTCAGCAATTTGACAGATAAGGGTTTGAGGGATAGATTTTGCCCTTGTATGATTGTTGTTTCTTTTTGTCTTTATCAAAAACCAATTATGTTTCTTCTTTAATCATCTCATTCTTGTATTGACTTAGTGGTGAAATAAAACAAAAAATACACGAAGATACCGATTAATATGAAAAGAAAAGAAAAAAAAACAAACAAAAAACTTATCGAACGAAACTTATAAATCTGGGTGTGAAGTCACAAGTGTGTAAGCTATTATCCAAAATTGAACGTGTCTGATAAAAGCGAACGATAAATAAATAATTTTTGCAGATATTTATTCATTTTTTTTAAATTTTTTGTAGGCGCAGTGATAATCCAATCGATATAAAAAAATTGGCTCTGGAAAACAATAATATAATAAACGGTAAAAAAATCAATCTAGTGTAGCACCAGATATTTGTACTGTTTTCATAAATTATGATTATCTGTGATATTTTAATTTTACCAATTCGCCTAATAATGTAATTTATTAAAATATATATTTATTTTTTTTAAATTTCATTTCGTGTCTCTTTAGTATTACATAAATGATAGACCCTTTTGGTAGGGATACATGCATATACTTTTTTCGTTGTGTTGTCACAAGGTACTAATGGTGCATCATGACTTTATTTTTTATTGCGAAATATAATTCAAGTGCTATTCCTGACTCTTTTTTTTTTATTATGTTCAGTCGCATCACGTTTTCATTTCATACTTCAACTATCCTGCACTTTGTCTTTCGCTTTCTCCTGGATCCCCATTTTTCTATTCCATATGTTATAATCTACTATGCCTGTCGCCTTCAATATTCTTCAGTGGAATTGTCGCAGCTTGAGAAACAATAAAAATTCATTAGAGGGTTTATTATCTGCTCGTGGGAATATTAGTGTCGCTGTTATTTCTGAAGATCGGATGTGGACTTCACTATAAAGGGTTATAACCTAGTAAGATGCGATCACGATAACAGCTTTGCCAGTGCGATAATCCTTATTAGGAATGACATTCACTTCCAGTCTTATGCTTGCCCTTTCATCAGTTCGTTCAGTCCTCATCAGCTCAATATTGTTCACATTTTTATTCCTTCAAATTTTACTTGTCCGCTAAACATCACCTCTATTTATGTTCCTCCTAATTATGATCTTCGTTTATTTCTACTCTCTCCCTTTTTCAATTATACTTTTCAAACGTTTATTATTAATGGCACTAAGTTACGGCAACAACGATTCTATCCTTAAAAACCGCATTCTTTCAAGTAATGTCTTTCCCATTAATGATTTTTCTCCCACCTGCTACAAGAGTCCATATATGTATATAAGTTTTAATTAGAATTGGTCTTTCTTTATGGGAATACCTATGGTAGCGATCACATTCCTATCCCCATTGCTCTACTGAATTTTCCTTCTCCTACTTACCTCAGAGCTCCTTATTTGCCGCAATGGATTCTTGTCAAAATCAATTCTATAGTGAACTTTGAAGATCGTAGGTTTGCGTATCATGATTACTAATAAGAGAGCATTGAATGAGACCGATTTTCCACATACGCGAGTATGCATTCAATAGAAGTAGATACGTAGGTTTATGTATTTCACATGTCATTCATTTGCTGAGCGCACTTTGCGAAGATCTGTAAAAATCACGCCAAAATCAGGCAGTACGGCGAGTGGAGCGTGTGCTACAGCTCAAAAGGAGAAAAAAAAAGTTTTAATCAAAATAAATTCAAGATATATTGCTCGGATTTGAAGCGGTCCTAAGTCACATCTTCAGTTTTAAAAAAGAAAAAAAGGAAAGCCAAAGAAGTATTATTAAACGGCCCCTTCTAATGTTTAAATATTATTACTCAATAGCGGTATATTCTGCACCATTTTGGTTCAACACATTTTTTTGTCTTTTATGTTTTTTAATTTTCTCTTTTTATCTAATTCTAAGTATTCTTTTTAAACGTTTTCTAGGTATCAGTATTCATTCTATGCAATGGTGGAACCTCCACCTGACGGAACCGCCTTAATGATCACAGTTTACCCTTAAATGTTTCTAAAGAACCGTAGCTATTAAGGTTATTAAAGCATATAGAACGATTAGTTATATGGCTGCGATAGTTATCGCAATTCATTGAATACGAATTGCAAAAACATATAAATATCCTTTTAATTAAAAATAAAGTTGAAATAAATCATAATTTCAGTAACGTAATTTATAGACATCCTTGTTACATTTATGAAAATAAAGTGCTTAATGTAAAACAATTCAAAGTAATCTTAAATGAATATTATATGAAGAAATATCAAAATATATGGGACAGTTATAATGGGCTAGCGAAACAATATATTTTCCAACTATCATAGAACGAATAAATAAAAAAGACTTCGTGCCAAACTTTTTTAATGAACAATTCATATCCGAACATGGTATATTTAAAGTATATTTATGTAAGTTTAAAATTATAGATAACGAAAATTGCAAAAGATGTAACTTTTTAGATGATATTATGAGGTGTATATTAAACGGATGTAACCATAACAATATAACAATAAGGTATTTAATAACTTCTACTCTACAGAACTAGTTACAAATCTGTTTAAAGAGTTAAATGAATTTGTCGTGGAAGAAATTATATATCGTAAGAAAAATTCAATTATATATTAATATGAGATAATTAACTAGTATTTAAGTTTATGAAAATATTAATTTAATATGATTGCAAAATGGAATTACAGGATACCATTTGTATACATATTTGCTGAACTCTTTAATTATAATAGCCCTAAAATGAATGCAGCTTCGTGATAAATTGTACTGAGTATTATTGACGTCATTAATTAGTCAAAAAATATAGCCATCATTAGAAAACAAAATATCAAACAGCTATGTGCAATATTCATATGATTGATATGTATTTCCGCATCTGCTCCAAGTATGTTTTGTATAAACTTCAGTAACATGAAACTGTGCTAAGTATCTGTGATAATGGTTTTGTTTGATAGCAGAAACAGTTTAAAGTGTGCTTGCTTGTTTGAAACTCTTAAATATAAGAAATATCTTTCTGATATGTAATAACAGAAGATTGGTGGATTAAACATTAGCATTATAGTTATACACTAAAAACATTATTTTTTTGTAATGAAATATGAAACTTAGGGGATCTAAGGCAAAAAACTAGGAGGATTTGTAATGATCTAAAAAACTAATTGATATTGTAACTCAAGCTGAAATATTATTCTGTTCAATTGTTTGTTAATTCGAATTGTATAGATAATTTTTTAGAATATGACAGATCAGGGAAATTAGTTACAGATTTATGGTAATCACTGCGTCATGTTGTATGTGCCTATGTATTATTCGGAAAATAAAGGGTAATGACTAAATTATGTGACAAAGACGTTGTAAAAGTATGCTCGCCATGATTATAGAAAAAAATTAATACCAATGACGCTAATATTTATTTGCTTTTTATTACAGTTTATGTTTTAAATTTTGAATTCGCTTGTCGTGTTAATTAGACAAATACAAAAATGAACAGTATGTTTACTATTGAAGATACCTAAATGCAATATATTGTAATAAACCAGGGTGGTGGCGCCATCTATCGCGTGGATGTACATATACTATTTGTTCTAACAAACATGGAAAAACTTTAGAAACTCAAGCACAAGTTAATAAAAGATAATCAGGGCCGTATCTAGACCAAAATTTCGAGAGGGGTTACAAATATATATATATATATATACACATATACGTGTGTGTGTGTGTGTGTGTGTTATCATGAAATATATTTATTTATAAATGGGACACTAAATCCTTGTAGTCAATTATTGTATATGCAATATTTTAACACTACGATAAAAACAAATAATAAAAAATAGTCGTTTCCGTAGAATTCATAAAAATTTTAATTTCCTCTTCTTTTATCAAAAATTGAAAAGAAATAAATTTATTCTGAATTTCGGTCCACTTAATTCAAGCAGCTATAATTACGCAGACATTTCGGGGAGGATTAAAAATCTCCCTCTCATATACGGTAATGAAGATAATCATTTTAATTGCAGATTGTTACAAAAATTATTGAGATACTGATGAAACTCGCTCAGAAACCATTAAATTTTCGAAAACAACATTGTATCTCGAATGCACAAATAATCCAGCAATGTGTTTGCACAATTTAAAATAGTGCACAAAAGGTTTATAATTGAAATAGATATTGTATTATTATGTTGTTATGTTTGTTCTCCCTATTATACGAAAAATACATGTAATTATAAAAGTATATCTATGTTTAATGTATAGAAGTTATATTTTTATTGTTTAACATAAAAACACTAATTTTTCACATTTTGTTCAAATCTATTTTTTATTTAGGGTTTAACAACTGTGCATCACCAAATATGTGACACAATTTTAGTGATTTTCTAAAAAAATTGGTTGTCTAAAGAGAAAAAATCTATAAATTCCAAGATTATTAAAAAATTATACTTTAAAATTTAACAAAATTTTACAAATCGGCACTTTTGATCCATTTATAAAAAATTATTGAATGCATTTGGTAATGCATGCCATTTCCATATATGAAGGTGCAGAACTATAGGACCTTTAAGTGATATATTTTATGTTGATGTTCATAAATACTTTTTTAATGAAACTTGAATTGGAAAAAATTAACTTGGTAGCAC
Organism: Icerya purchasi; assembly: GCA_039619475.1. Classification (NCBI taxonomy): domain Eukaryota; kingdom Metazoa; phylum Arthropoda; class Insecta; order Hemiptera; family Monophlebidae; genus Icerya; species Icerya purchasi. The sequence continues at coordinate 319,866,981 of CM077115.1, forward strand.
GTTCAACGATAAATGGAAGTGTGAGTATAACTACAAGTATTTAATATATACTAAATCAGGAAAATTAATTTTTCAGTGTATTTCGTTATTTGTTTTATGAAAGGTAAAAAGCATAATTTAATTTGCAATGAATCCCTTATGGTTACGTGATGTGCATAATTTTTACAGCCCAAAAAATTATTAATCAACACTTTGTGCGGTTTGCTTTAATTTTGTAATATTATTTCCCATCAGTCCTTATCACACATGGAAATAGATGATTTAAAGTAACATCCACACATCACGTCCAGCTCATTTTGTACTATTTTATACCTATCTAAATTACAGAATTATACACTGCTGATGTAAGTGCACTGTTTACCTATTTTTTTTTTTTTTTTTTTTTTTGGGCGCGCCAGCGGCATTGACCCAACAACAACAGAAATTAAGGAAGGGGTTAAATAAAAAGACGATTAGAAATAGAGCTTAGGAAAGATTGGAGTACAGGGATTATATCTGGAGATGGAAAGGAAAGGACAAAAGAAGAATTATACGGAGCAGGAAGACCCAGTGCCAAGATTTTCGAGTACAAAACAGAGCGCTCGGAATCAAGGGCAGGGCATTCAAAGAAGATGTGGTTTGCATCACATATGAGAGGAGAGATGGAATAATGAAGGGGACAATCGGGAGAAGGGGACAGGGAAAAACGAAAACGTGAAGAGGGTAGAAGTGAGTGATTAATACGCAGTCTGATTAAGGAAATGATCGCGGAGCGTTGATAAGAATAGGATTGAAACCACGGCTGGGAAGAGGGAACCGGTTGAATTTGAAGATAATGAGAGGCGGGATTAGAAAATAGAGAAGGATAGATGTCCGACCATAGTCGGGAATGATTAGCTGAGGAAAGAAGGAGGATGTCCGAGGTAGGAATGTTGCGGAATAAAGGACCATCGCGGGCGGCCGAACCGGCTAAAAAGTCCGCTAACTCGTTGCCCTCGATGCCAGAGTGACTAGGAACCCACAAAAGGTCGATAGTAATGGAACGGGATGAAAGTAGATTGGATATAAGAAAACGAATTAAAAGAATGATAGAATTGGAGGAATGAGAAGGAGGAGAAGAGATGGCTTGAAGAACACTTTTGGAATCGGAGACAATCAGACATTTTCTGGTCTCTCTTATGGATGGAATGAACGAGACTGCGCGTAAAATGGAGATAGACTCCGCTGTGAAGATAGAACAGAAGGAAGAGAGCTTGAAGGACTCAGAATGATTAAGTGAGAGGGAGGTAAACGCGCCGCCCACCCCATTTTCGTTTTTAGAACCGTCAGTGAAGAATGTTATATGAGAAGGGAAAGATGTGTCCAGCATGTGGAGGAATTCGGCTTGGATTGAAGAATGTGCGGTGGAGCTGGTTTGGAGAGGGAGAGAGAAGAGATTAATAGTCTGCCAAATGCTGGAAAAGTCATGGGAAAAGTAAGAAAGCTTGGAATAAGAAAAGACATAAGGCGAAAAAATTGGAGACTCGAGCTGCTACGAGAGAAAGGATTGGGATTTTGTGAGGAGCAAATCGCCATTGGTTTTTAATACTAAGATAGGAAGAGATAAGATTAGATGAGGACACAGAAAGCCGTTTAATTAGAAAATTATAACCAAGCTGCGATCTGCGGATAAACAGTGGTTGCATAGCAGATTCAGAGAGGATAGCAGGAATGGGAGAAGATTTTAGCGCTCCAATGCACAACCGAAGGCAGCAGTTTTGAACTTTGTCCAGTTTGGTGAGGAGAGATTTAGAGGAGTTTCCATAGATGAAGGAGCAGTAATCGATTCTGGAACGAATTATAGCCTTGTAAAGGATTAGGAGAATGGAAGGGTCACCACCCCATTTGGATGGTGAAAGGGCTTTCAGGAGATTGAGTCTTTTGAGGGAAGAATTGTAGAGATAGTTGATGTGTTCATAGAAAGTGAGTCGGCTGTTGAGAATCACACCAAGATAGCAGAAGGAACTGACGAGCGGAATCGGAATGTTAGATGAAATAATATTTACCAAAGCTTGATTGTAGGGACGGATGGAGAACACCATAGAAGAGGACTTAGAAGGAGAGAGAGAGAGGTGAATTGAAGCGAGGGAGATACTAAGGATAGATAAAGAGTTATTGATCTCTTCGTTGGCGGCGGCCACATCATTACAACTGGAGTAGATGAGGATATCGTCTGCGAAAAGGAGAGAGGAGGAAATTGTAGGGAGGGAAGCAATATTAAGGAGATAGATATTGAAAAGAGTGGGGCTAAGACATGATCCCTGAGGAAGTCCCCGGTGGATGCATCTGGAAATGACACGGGAGGGAGTAGAGAGGAAGAGGGATCTATTTTGGAACAAGTTTAGGATCAGAAAGATGAAATTAGATGGAACGTTAAGCCCAAGAAGCTTGGCGCATAGAGTAGGAAGGTGGACATTATCAAACGCAGAGGAGACGTCAACAAATGTAGCAACAGTGAATTTTCTTTCTATGAAAGCTTTGTAGACGTCTGATAGGAAAAGACTGATGCAGTCGACCGGGCCCAACCCCGGACGAAAGCCAAACATATTGTAAGGAATTAGATCATTGTGTTCCAGCCACCAGACGAGTCGATTGTTCACCATACCTTCAAACAGTTTACGAAGACAGGAGGCTAAAGAAATAGGACGGAACGTAGATTGATTTTTTTTAAGTATAGGGATGATAACAAAGTCATTCCAGGATTTAGGTGTAGATCCGGAGAGTAGGAAGGAGTTAAAGATATTCAGAAGAAAATGCAAAGAAAGCGTGGAGAGGTTTTTAAGTATAAGGAACGATATACCATCTAAACCTGGTGAGGAGTTGGAGGATTTATTAAGGATAGATAGTAGCTCATCATAACGGAAAGGAAGAGATAAGAAGTGAGACTCTGAGTTGGGTGTAAGAACGGGAAGCGAGATTTCCTCAAGGGAAGGAGCGTAGGCGGACGCGATAGAATCTAGAAAGGAAAGGAGATGTTGCAGTGCGGGAGAGGGATGTACCGGGCGCTTGGAAAGGGGAGAAGTAAAAGCCTTAGCCATCTTCCAAATCTGCGAAAAGGGCGTGTCTTTAGAAAAAGCGGAACAAAATTGTTTCCAAGAATTTCTCTTAGCCGCTTTAAGAACAAAGCGAGCCCTCGCATTGGCTTCTTTGTGAGCAAGAAAGTTGGACATTGAGGACCGCGAACGAAATGATTTGAATGTAACAGTACTTTGTTTGAAAGCCTGTTTACACTCTTCGTTCCACCAGAGTGAGGAGGCAGAGGGCGCTTTTCGGTGATGATTATTGGGAACAAGCGGAGAGGATGAAGAAAGGGACGAATGAAGGGATTGAGTGAACAAGTTGTATTGGGCTATAGGATCAGAATTCGCCAGGATATGAGGGAGAGAATCGTCCATCAATGAACGAAATTTGGTCCAATCAGTTTTGGAAAGAATCCATCGAGAGGAATGGAGAGGCTTGGATTGGGTAGAAGGATAGACGTCATTAAGGGATAGGAGAATGGGAACATGGTCACTACCAAAAGTGCCATCAAGTGTTCTCCAGGAGCATTTAGGAGCTATATCGGGAGAGGTCCACTGAACTTGAGGAGAAAGCGTTTTTAAAGTAGGTGGGATAATGATCGTTGAGGAGGAAGAGGTTATGATTCAGGATAAAGTCTTCCAGCACAGAGCCGTTGGAGTTGTAACGAGTGCAGCCCCAAAGGGGAGAATGAGCGTTCCAATCTCCACCAATGACGTATGGTTCTGATAGGGTTGTAAGGAATGAGGAAAGCGGAATATTGAAGAGACTAGAGGTGGGAGGGTTGTAGACACAAGCGATATGGATAGGCTTTAGGGACAGATTTAGAAGAGAAATATGGATCATATTGGGGGAGTTAGGATAGGGAGGTGGAAGGAAAGGGATAGTGTGCGATTGGTATGATAAGTCGCTCCTGATTAGGATGGCAGCTCCACCATATCCGTCCACACGATCAGCTCGAACTATGGAAAAACCTCTGAAATGGATGGAGGAGGATGATTTCAGCCACGTTTCAGACAGCAAAGCGACATGAATGTTATAGCGGTCAAGTAGACCCTCTAAAGCTTGTTTGTTAGCTCGTAGGCTACGACAATTCCATTGTATAATGTTTAAGGACGGAAGCTGCGACATAATAGGATAATGACAAAAGGGAAAGGAAAGACGAGAGCAGTAAAGTATGATACAAAGAGGGAGTAAAATGCCTTAAAGGAAGTGCCGCATAGGCTCACTTCCAAAGTAGAGGAGCAGAAGGGAGGCCTATTCAAAATATGACATGGCCTCTTATGAAAATAGCTTTTTACTGTTGGAAGAATCAGTGATAGTTCTGAAGAATGTCTGCACGAACTTGGATTTATGCAAGTTTGTAGACTTCCTACAGTGTACGTAGCGTATAGAAGATTTGATGGAAGGATCATTTTTAAATCTGAGGAATACCTGCACGAACTTGGTTTAATGCAAGTTTGTAGGCTTCCTATTGCGGCAGTAATGTATCGCAGCCTAGTGGTGGAGTTTCTCATGTAAGTAGGTTTCAACTTTGCAATTGATCTGATGTGGCAGGAGATGGAAGAACGACTAAGATGTAGGAAATATAAAAAATGGAGAATAGAAGAAAAGTTAGTTGAACTGAACATTATTGGCTAGGAAAGATGAAAGGTTGTCCCCGAATGAAGGGGAGGCGGCTATGTTGAAAGATGAAAGGAGTTGGATGATGGCAGTGGATAAATTACAAATTTTAGAAGAGGTATCGATGTGGTGGATAGGAGCACTATTTTGAACAAGAGGGAGATGACTTTCAGCTGGAGACGAGTTGAAGGAAGAGGATCCAACTCTATTCAGAGCCCATCTGGCTGATGGCGCAGGGGAATACAGAGAAGGGATAGGAGGAAAGTGGGGAAGGGGTTTGGGATGCGACTTGGACTTGGGAGATTTATGAAAAGTAGGGGACTTTGGGCTAGGAAGAGGCGTTACTTTGCGTGGAAGGGTAGAAGTGCTTAGAGAGGGAACAGGAGCGGCGGCTCGGTTAGCATAGGAAAACGCTTGAGAGACTATGCTGGAAGCTTTTAATTTGGAGGCTTCATGGAAGGATATGTTTTCAAAGGCCATGATTTTTTTGATGTCCTTCTGTCTTTGCCATTGAGGACAGCGACGATCGGACGAACTGTGACAACCTTTGCAGTTGCGACAGAGAGGAGGCTCCTGGAGACTATCACATTCAGGGAAGAGGTGCTGGGAAGAACAATGGGAACAGATCGAGTGAGAACTCCTGCAATGTCGTGCAATATGACCAAAAAGAAAACATTTTGCACATTGCGTGGGAGAGCGAATACTTGGAGAGACCGGGAAGCGAAGTTTGAAGATGGAAATATATTCGGGAAGGGAAGATTTGTGGAATTTTAACTCGACACTTTTGGTGGGTACTTTGGAACCCTCGGAGGAACGGAAAATGCGTCGAATAGAGATAACAGAGTTTGGAAATTCAAGCCCTTCTTTGATATCTTCGACTGAAAAGGAGGGATGAACTCCGGTAATAACACCGATTCTATATAAGGTATTAAGAGGAATAAAGGCCTTGATTTTGTTGGCGGTGAAATAAGAGGAGTTGTTGAGAAAGGAGTTAGCGGAAGAAGCATTGGGGAAGAAGACCGAAATGCGTCCCCTACCTTGGGATTTGATGTCAGTAAAAGAAGTGGAGACTTTGCTAATGAGCTTAGCCAAAGCTAGCGGGTGAAGGTTGCCAATATTCTCGTCGGAGGTACAATTTTCGACAAAAACTGTGAAAGGACCGGGATGGTTGGAAGGGAAGATGGCCTCAGTGGTGGTTCCAGTGTTGGAATTATTATTGTTAATGCTGTTATTATTTTTATTGAAATTGTTATTATCATTACTGCAGTTGATAGCGGTATTATTAGTGATACTAGTATTGTTACTATTTTGGTTAGTGGTACTGGATGTGTTGTTATTATTACTTAAAGGAATATCGGAGATAGGAGTATCCGGTTGTGTCAGGCGTAATTCCTTAGTAGATGAAGACGGCGGAGGGGTTAAAGGACTAGAGGGCTTTCGCTTAGTTGAAGGATCTATATCCATTACGTTAAGCGATAAATGATTGTTTGAAAGTTTATTGGGGGAGGCCGCTGAGCGGCCCCCTTTGGAAACGCTCATTTGCGCTCAAGCGAAAAGTTGATCGAAAAAGAACAATTGAAAGTAAATAAAATAAACACGCGAGGAAAAAAAAAAAAAAAAGAGACGGAAAAATACACACGAATCTAAAATTACGAGCGAACGAAAATAAGTCGAAAATCCCGCAACAAGAGTTACGAGTAATAAATGGAACGAACTCACCGCTCTGGTGGAGATAAAATCCGAACACAATAGAACACGACTTTTATCACTGATAACGAAATCTATCTCCACTGTTTACCTATATGGAACGGATGTGTAGTTCAAATTTATTTAAACCTTCCTCCATATATGTATGTAGCCTGCAGGTAATGTACAATCGGTAAAGGTAAAATTGGATTTCTACTAATAAAGATTTTAAGTTTTCGTGGTGTTTGTTATTAACCAGTTGTCGATTTTTTTCTTCGGTTGACGTTTCGAATAGTAGTGCTCTATTCATCATCAGAACCATAAATGAAACGACCAAGGAGGAAACCAGTCCTTAAATAGATAAGCCAACATCACATCCGACCTTCTGATTGGCTAATGTTATTTCCACTTTTTATTAGGCCGATAACTGTCTTCCAGTTTGAATCAACTTTTATACCATCATCTTTATTAAAATTTTTATATTTTTCTATTTCAATCGCCTCTCTGATTAGACGTTTACTCGCGTTTTCGATCTTCGCTATTATTTTTGCGTCTTGAAACTTTATCTCATGTTTCGTGCGCTCTACGTGTTCGGCCACCGCGGATTTTTCAATACGTCTATGTCGACAGTCTGCTTCGTGCTCTTTAATTCTTACATGTACTGCTCTACCAGTTTGTCCCACGTAACTTAAGCCACATGGACACGGGAGCCTATACACACTTGCTGCATGTAACGGAGGTAAGTCGTCCTTATTGTTCCTTAAGAAATTTTTTATTTTTTTGTCGGTTCCAAAAACTGGGCGGATTTTATTTTTTCTTAAAATACGGCCGATTTTGTCTGTAATGTTCTTAATGTACGACAACGTGATATTCGTAATCCACTCATTTTCTTTTTCTGCCTCTTCATTTTTCATTTTCGCTTTCCGAAATTTATTTATTAATTTTTCTGCTTCAAAACTCTTATACCCATTTTCCACCATCGCATTTTTTATATTTCTTATTTCATCTTCGATATTTTCTTGATCACAGACTTTTTCTGCCCTCCTTAACAAAGTTTTAAACACTCCATACTTTTGACTAGGACAATGATGCGAATCCTTGTGTAAATACTTGTTAGTATGGGTTGGTTTGCGAAACACTGAAGTTTTTACACCTCTCATTGAATTTTTTTCCACCAATACATCTAAAAATGGTAACTTACCATTCTTCTCCTCTTCCACAGTAAATTTAATGTTTTGATGAAAGTTGTTTAGATCCGCGAGAATTTCCGTTATTTTCTCTTTACCATACTGCCACACCACAAACGTGTCATCCACATACCGCACCCACAACTTCGGGGACCACTTTTTAACGATTTTCTTTTCTAAATCTTCCATAAAGATGTTCGCGAAAATCGGTGCTAGACGTGAGCCCATCGCCATTCCATCATTTTGTTTGTAGATTTTTCCGTTGAAGGTGAACACATTCGCACGTACTACTGTTTCGATCAAATCCACAGTTAATTTATCTACTTTCATCTCCTTTATTAACTGAATGGTTTCCGGAACTGGTACATTCGTAAATAGGGACACCACATCAAAACTAACCATTAAATCGTTCTCATCGAGAGTTACAGTTTTAACTTTTCTATAAAGTCGGGTGTATTCCGAATATGGTGCTCCGTATTTCCTACGAAATTCTTCAATTTACCCGCAATATATCCTTCAACGAAATATGATGGACTATTAATCGAACAAATAATCGGCCTTATTGGACATCCTGTTTTATGTACTTTGGGAAGTCCATACATCCTGGGCATAGTGACTACAGGCGAAATGAGCGATTTTTTTTGGTGTCCAATCTAACTTTGAATCTTTTATTTTTTCAATTTCGTTAGCAATTTTTCGCAACGGGTTTTTATTTAATTCTGTATACGGTCCGTTTCGTATTAGTTCCATCATTTTATTTCTATAATCCTCAGTTTTTATAACTACCACCGCGTTTCCTTTATCAGCCTTTAAAACCATCACGTCATTATTTTTCTTGAATGATCCTAATGCTTCTCTTTCTCGACGTATGAGGTTCGATTTTGGTGCTTTACATTTGCGTAATAATACGGCGCATTCCTGCCTAATGCTTTGGGCACTTTCGTTATTTATCCTTTTTAATCCATATTCTATATTACAGATAATTTCTTCCAATGGAACTTTTTTGGGTGCAACCGCAAAATTCAGCTCTTTTCTTAGAACTTTGGATACATTGCTATCTAGTGCCGCGTTAGTTAAATTAATAACTGCCTTCTCGGTCCTTGTACTTTCTCGGTTTATACTCGTTTTTTTGATATATAATCGTTCAAACTTTTCTTTGCTTCATTTTTCTGAACGCCAGCGCTTTGTTCGGTTTGATGTTCGTGATTTCATCTACCTTTTTCCATAATTCAGCATCTAAAAACTGTTTCAATTCATTTTCCAATTGTGCAATTTTTACGTCACACACGCTAAGTTCATATCTGACATTGCTAATTTGCGATACCAACAACTTCCGGCTCAATTCTTCGAACAATTTCACATTTCTACCTTTCGATAAATGGTGCGTTACTTTCACTGCAGTTGGCATAACATTGTGATCCCGGCACCTTTTTAAAAAGGTCAAATCACATAACCTATTACATTTCTTCAAGCGGGTTTTCTTCAATAATCGTGTCAATTTAAACGCATTCTCACCGTAGAGATTCGTTAATAAAGATTTTAAGTTTTCGTGGTGTTTGTTATTAACCAGTTGTCGATTTTTTTCGGTAACAACCACGTCCATATTTTTTTCTTCGGTTGACGTTTCGAATAGTAGTGCTCTATTCATCATCAGAACCATAAATGAAACCACCAAGGAGGAAACCAGTCCTTAAATAGATAAGCCAACATCACATCTGACCTACAGACAAAATCGGCAGTATTTTAAGAAAAAATAAAATCCGCCCAGTTTTTGGAACCGACAAAAAAATAAAAAATTTCTTAAGGAACAATAAGGACGACTTACCTCTGTTACATGCAGCAGGTGTATATAGGCTCCCGTGTTCATGTGGCTTAAGTTACGTGGGACAAACTGGTAGAGCAGTACATGTAAGAATTAAAGAGCACGAAGCAGACTGTCGACATAGACGTATTGAAAAATCCGCGGTGGCCGAACACGTAGAGCGCACGAAACATGAGATAAAGTTTCAAGACGCAAAAATAATAGCGAAGATCGAAAACGCGAGTAAACGTCTAATCAGAGAGGCGATTGAAATAGAAAAATATAAAAATTTTAATAAAGATGATGGTATAAAAGTTGATTCAAACTGGAAGACAGTTATCGGCCTAATAAAAAGTGGAAATAACATTAGCCAGTCAGAAGGTCGGATGTGATGTTGGCTTATCTATTTAAGGACTGGTTTCCTCCTTGGTCGTTTCATTTATGGTTCTGATGATGAATAGAGCACTACTATTCGAAACGTCAACCGAAGAAAAAAATATGGACGTGGTTGTTACCGAAAAAAATCGACAATTGGATTTCTACTCTTATTTATTTGCCCGCTTGTTTTTATATATATATATATATATATAAACTCGGCCATTTTGGCCTCACAAGGGGCTATGCCCATTGACCCCTCTTGCTTTCATTTCTATCTCTTTCTCTTCTGTACTTTGTATAAAATGATCAAAATTTACAACGTAATTACTGGCATCAACACACACAAAAAATGACATAACCACAAGAATCCTATTCTAACATTTACCCTCCGTTATATAAAATTAAGACATTTTTTCATTACATTTTTCGTTACATATTTCATTACACAAAATTGTGACATTTTTTAAATAACAATAACAAAAATCTTACAAAATATAACAAACGTTAAATGTAGGTGAATACATCCTGTTTGTTAAGTAACTTACAAACGTTACATAAAATTGGGACATTTAGCGTTACATAAAATTGGGACATTTTTTCGAATGGGGGGTAGCCTAAGAATTACGTTGTAATTAATATATAAATTACACAGATCAGGGTTGGATCTAACGGAAGATAAGAGGGGCTATAACCCCGGGCCGCAGCCTAAATGTACGTATTGAGACGTTCGACAAACCGATTAATAACAATTTTCTATTCCAATGTTGATACCCATGCAATGGTTGTAAATTTTTCTATGTAAAAACGTTTTACGATCTGAAATATTCTATTTTTTTTTTTTTTGGAAGTTATTACGTTTTATTTTGTAGTGTATAAAAATTATTTAAAATAAAAGCGAGTTTTAATCGGTTACTGATTTTATAAATATGTTTGTATTTCGAAAAATTTAATAAATCATACTGTATTTCATTCACTTTTTTCTGATCACATAAACAATTACGGAATTTCAAACATGCATATTTCATTTGTATAAAGAAAAGAACATGATCAAAAACATCGCATAAATGTATCAAAATTAGCTTGAAAACCGCTGTAGTGGCAATACCGACGCATTCCGCCGCCGCTGTAGATAATGTATTATAAATAAAGTTTTTATTTTTATTAAAAAACGATTATTTTTTTTTGCTACTCCAAATATTGAATTTATATATATATATATATTAATTATAACGTAATTCTTAGGCTACCCCTCATTAGAAAAAATATCCTAATTTCATGTAACGTTTGTTACATTTTATAGGATATTTGTGATTATGTAATTATATTCATACTGATCGATTTAGAATTACGTTGTAAATTTTGATTATTTCATACAAAGTATAGAAGAGAAAGAGACAAAAATGTAAGCATGAGGGGGTCAATGTGCCCCTTGCGAGGTCAAAATGGCCGAGTTATATATATATACAGGGTGATTATAATTAAAGTTGAAGCTTCAAAACACTATAACAAAACCACTGATCAGAATGATATCAAATTTGAATGGAATATTATTGACCAGGGAGGAAAGCAGATGGCATAAAAAAAAAAGTTTTTTTTTTTTTGGCTCGCCAACCAGGGACCTCACCCACTAACAACTGGCGCTGTAAGAATCGTAATTTAATAGAGTTTGACTACAAATGTCAAATGAATCGTAAAATAACGGCTGAGGTGTAAATTAAACATTAAACTGTTCAGTGTGTATGACTGTACAGATCAAGTTTCAAAACGCTATAAAAAAAGAACCACTGATCGGAATGACGTCAAATTTGAACGGAGTATTATTGACAAATGGGAAAAGCGGATGGCATAAGAATTTTTTTTTTTTTTTTGGGTTCGTCAACCAGGGATTTTACCCAGAAAATGGCTGTACAGGTGTGATACTGTTAGTGATGTAAGCCCATTCATCACGGCAAGGTCATATCACATCGGATGGGAAAAAACGGTTTTTAATTGTCGTGAAGTCAAAAACCGCATAAAAAGCACCAATCAAATCGGTTTTTAAATTTCGTGAGACTAGCGCAAAACGTGTTCAATATCCTGTCCACCGTTTTCTGCAACAAGTTGAAATCGAGAAACAGCATGTTTCACAGCTGATCGAAGTGTCTCCGGGAGGAAGCACGCGTCTCCTTGAAAAAATGTGGCCCTATGATAAATGATGCTGTAAACCCGCACCACACAGTGACCTTTGCAGAATGAAGCGGTACTAGTCGATTTGCGAGTGGATTTTCTGTTGCCCATATTCGGTAATTCTGTGTATTGACATATCCTTGCAGATGAAAATGAGCTTGGTCTGTTCACAAAATTTTCCAAGGCCACTCATTGTCCACTTCGATGCGAGCAAGAAATTCTAAAGCAAAAGTTTCTCTTGCTGGCATGTCAGCAGGAAGCAACTCCTGCACCTGGCTAATTTTGCATGGATAGCAATGCAGGATGTTTCGTAAAATTTTATGCACCGTGCTCACAGGCCTGTCCAATGTTCCGGGTAATTCCCCGTGCACTGCATGGTTGCACACCATCGGTCAACACCTCTTGCACTGCTGTGGCCACTTCTTCAACTATCATCGAATCAATTTGTTTTTTCCCTCTACCAGCAGATTACACATCAAAAGAACCTGTCTTTTCGAATTTCTGAATCATTTTCTCCAGACCCGTGGCAGTCATCGGACCAACGCCTTTTTTCACATCCGTGAGTGTCCGGAACTTCTGCAGAGCTACTAGTGCGCTGTCATTGTTCTTGTAAAACTGCTTTACAAGCAGAGCGCTGTCCTTGATTGAGACAGGCACAGCGAACTTCCCAGACGCGAAATGGCGACCACGAAAACTGCGATACTATAACAAACGAAAAACAATAAACCGAATAACAACTATTATAATCAATTGTACTGCGACATTAAACAAAAGCCGGCACAAATAACAGCGATAAGGAATAGCGCGCGCTGTCGCCCACTTACCGCTGTACGCTGCATCGAAATTAATTTTTAAACTAGTCTAAAATGCAGTGGTGCATTTTAGATGCTAATAACTACAATGAGTAGTGCGAATGACAGGTATTTTCATTTAATTCTCACGCTTACAGCGCCAATTGTATCTGGGTGAGGTCCCTCGGTAACGTGCCCAAAAAGAAACAAAAAAAAAAAACCTTTTTTTTTATGACATCTGCCGTCCTCCTTGGCCAATAATATTCCATTCAAATTTGACGGCATTCTGATCAGTGGTTCTTTTTTTATAGCGTTTTGAAACTTCAACTTTAATTATAATCACTCTGTATATAAATATTGATACGGATTCGGTTCTTTTGGCGCTATCTTTTATTCGACGTTCGAGCTAGAAATTATTCTTCGATTTATTCATTAATTCTCGGCTTCTCGAACGTCGATATATTTTACATCGCCGCTTTGTCGTGTCTTGGTTGCTTATTTGGCCGATACCAAAAATCCCCGAGATAATTGGCGTGATCGTCGAGTACACGGTCGCGCTGGGGTAGAGACGTTAGAGTGTCTGGGTGGTAGTGGTCAGCAGCTAAGACAATGATATGCATGTGTGGCAAGAAGCGCTGAATAAGATGTGCCGAGTAATGTCGAGCGGCAAGAATATTATATAAGGCAGGGTCATTAATGAGGTATTATTATTATAAAAGTATTCTAGAAAAATCGGTGTTCATATTATTAATTGATAAGGTACCGGGTAATTTCAGCGATTCTACTATATCGTTCGGTAAAAGCCCATCGTGTACCGAAATCTTCGTTCGTGCATCTTGCATGATAATTCGATATATTAAGATTAATTCGTTGTTCACTCGATGTAGTCGTGTTACTAGTATAATTTCCATCAGAGTGTGTTCGGTCGCCCATTAATCTCGGTATCTAGTCGTCGTCGCGTTTACATTGGTAATATGTCAGCCTTTCGCCATGCTGCACGTTTAGGAATTTTTGTTTTAATTAGCCAATTCGTCTTTTATTACCATTTACTAGTCTATACCGAATTTGTTCTTACGCATTTGTTACGCGGTCTCGTCGCTTTGTCTGTAATTTTTTTCTTTTGAATATATACGCGTTTTTATAGAAAGGTTTCATTATTGAACACGTGGTGGGGCCCGTGACATCTTCACTTAGGAGAAACTACCGCCTTCGGACGGCGGATAAAAATTTTTTTTTAATCGAGAGAATATTTTTTTTATTTATTTTTTCTTCGCGTTCTTTCTAAAAGCCTAAAGTTCTACCGTTACTAGAGCTTCCGGTAGTGGTAGCCGTTACTTGCCACTGGCGTCCGGTACATCTTCTGTTATCTTTTATTTCTTCATTTTTCTGCGTAAAGTTGATCTATATTGGAAAAGAGGATTCCGACTCCCAAAGAAGAGATAAAAAGATAGTCATATCAACTGGCGCTCCGAAAGAGGGACCAATAGTCCGAATTCATGTATATAATATATATGTGTATAATTTTTTGTAGAAAAAGAAAACATGATGTAATTAACAAACAATTAAAAATATTAACATATATATTTGTATATAGAAAATTCTTTATTTGACGTTCAATTTATGTATAGTATTCAATTTGTTAGTATAAGAAAGTTGATTTTGTAAAGAGAGCATAATTTTAATTAGTCATTCGTATGTACGCAGTAGATTTTTTTTTTTTGTTTGTTTGTTTGTACATATATGATAGAAAAAAAATTTCACCATTTTTCCCTCGAAGGGGGAGGGGGCTCATTCAAGTTTAGTCCCGGGCGCCGCAAATCCATAATCTACTCCTGACGCAGACCAAAGAAATTGTTAAAAATATTCAAGTGTTTTTAGTAATGTCTCATTTTTTTTTTTTTTTTTTTATTTATCAATTTACTTTTTTTACATAGCGTGTGATACTACAAAGTTTTATATTAATTTAATCATTTTATACTGTACATTGAACATGATTTCTCTGTGAAGTCTCGTATTTTCTAATATGCTAAAATCAATTTATGGCATGTCATGCTTTATAAGTGTATCTGTAATCAATTTTGAGGTAATTATTTTCCTCAGTCTGTTTTGATATATATATATGTGTGTGTTTCTTACATTTATTAATACAACTATCGTTACATTGATAGTTTAAAGTTATCCGAGTTGATGAAATATATGAAGTACAAGAAATATAGGAATGAAGCATGTATTTTACATAACATGTACGGTATAGATTGAGGTAACTTGTTAGAATTACAGATTTTGAGGTAAAATCACTCCAGAAGTTCTGATTTTTAAATATTTGTAAAAATGATTTATTTTCACGAGATTATTTTTTAATATTTAAAAAATACTACGTATTATGCGAGTTTTATGAATTCAGAGTAAATGGTTAATTGTGAAATCGAGTTAAACGCAACACCCCGAACGGTCAAAAGGAATAAATGGTTTTAGTTCACTATACCGCCATATATGTATGTAGTCGTAAAGAAGATTGTTTCCCATTTTAAATATTGAGCTGTCGGCATGTAATATAATAATGTACAGATACGTATTACGGGGCGTGTTACGTAGTTGCATGCGTATATATATTTATACTTAATCTTAACGCTAGAGTACTAATATTATGATTATAGAATAAGTTAAGATAAATTATAATTTTTATATTGTATATATTTTTTTTTGAATAAACGTTAATAAGAGTGTCGGGCACTCACACAACGGGCATATTTGCCCTGTGAGACCCACAACTTATTTCAAACAAAAAAAAAAAAAAAAAAAAAAAAAAAATATTACAACCTTAATAGATGCATGGTTATTTTCATCACGCAATGTACAACGTTGTTCTACTATGATAAAAATAAACTAACAGTTGTTCTACTATCTAATTTGTTTCTTTTATTACACAGAAAGAGAGTTTTCCCACATTTATATACGTCGTCATGGAAAAATCCGGAGAAGAGAAGCACTGCGAACTGCAAGCTGTTCTTTAATTCATTAAATTGATACAGATGAATAGGTATGTATGCAATAGGTAAGTGGCACAAATGTATACGAAGAGACATCTTTTCAAAAACTTCAGAAGTTTTGGAACATTTCATGCGTTCCATACGTTCATTATGTGCGTGCATATTCCGCAGTATCGATGTGCGTGATTTCGGTAAATAAATTACAGAACTGCTTATAGTTCAGGAACGGCTTTTTGCCGCCAAATTAAGGTTCATGCTACAAATTTTCGTATTAGTACACTTTACAAAGAAAAATAAAAGGAAAATTATGGGTCTAGCTGAAGAAGAGTTGACCGATATTTCGAAACCTCATAAAATAAGTTACATTTCAGTTTTCAGAACTAATGATATACATATATCGGAAAAGTTAGTTGTCGTAATTTTTAATTATTAGCTTCACTTAGAACGAATATTTCATTGTTGCTTTTTCCTACCGAGTGATATATGCATTCGAATAGCTGAATATCGATATTTATCTCCGATTAAATGGGAAAGAATTGAACGGATGTTTATCAGTGTTATTCACTTTAAACAATTCACACGCTACGTAAAATACAATTAACGGGTCATAAATACTGATATGGATTCGGTACCCACGATCTTCTGGTCGATGCTCGCATTAGAAATTACTTTTTTCATGTGGTTGTTGTATTTATATATTCTCGGTCACTCATGACGTCAATAAGGATGCTTGTGCGGCTAATGGAATTCGTGCGCGTTTAATAGATTTTCGACACGGGCCAGGGTAGTGGCCGTGGTAAGTGTTTTTTTGTGGTAGTGGCTGGTGGCAGCGGTCCAGTATGTATCCGCGCCATTGCCCGACGGCGATCAGCAGAGCTAAGCTGAGGGTAGATTATAAATAATTAAGTAGCGGTGGTTGTTTGTCGATTACCGCTGTAACCGTCTTTTATCTAGTAGTCGTCACACACCGCCGGTCTTTTGTTTTCTTCCCTTTGCCGTACGTTCAGTGTGATAACGGATATACGTCGCGCGTTTCCGTTCTAGTCGATTATATAGATAGTCCATTTTTCAGTATTATCGCCGTATGTATTCCGTTTATATTCTATTTGACATTCGCCATTTTCAAGTTTATCAGCTGTGTTATGTACTTTTGTTCTAATTATTTATATACACGGTGTACCGAACGTTTGCTGTTATGCTTTTTTCAAAATATAACAGTTCTTATCAGTTAATCAAAAAGTTTTACATAGTCATCGTAAAACAAAAAAAATCGTTTTAGTTAATTAACCTTACCAAACGGTGTAAGGTCTATCTTCGCCGGCGCCTGAAAAGGAAACATTGCTTAAGGAAAAATATACTCTACTGGTACTTTGTAAGATTGAATCGTAAAATACTCTAGTCGTAATTTGTAAGATTGGAAAGTGAGGAAAAGAAAGGGCTTACATTGGTTTCCCGGAAGAGGGATCGACGTAGATTCATTTCACTGGCTTCCCAGAACAGGGACCGGCGTAATTCATAATAATATATTAGTTTCAGTTACGAAGAACCATAACTAGCTCTAGCATACTTATAATTTGTTAATATTGTGTTCTATGTAGTTTATGTAATTTATGAAATAAATAATACCAAACTTAGTATAACTTGATAGCAGGTAGAAGAGATGTTGTTATTAGTTGAATCGTTTAATTCCGCATTATTGGAATAATCACTAGTTCTAGGGTCAATGGTTGTGTGGTAGTAGTGCTAGTATTAACAGATGCAGCCACATCGTGCTGTAGAGTCGCTGATTTTAAGGATTGCTGATTTTTGAATAGCGGGATCGCTGAATTTACTCAAACTACTCGTGTGGACAATAGACTGGCGCTCATTGCGGTGATAAAAGCGCGCTTAATTTACTTCGGTAGACACGTAGTATTGATGCATATACATTACACGCACTTTAAAATACTCACCACGAATATGGAACCGGTGGTTTAACTTTGAGACATGTCGATGGTTCTATAAATAATTTGTTAAATTTTCGCTACATAGTGGCCCATTACAAAAATCAAAAAAGTTTCTCGCACGGTTGCCTAAATGATTGAACGCAAATATGCGCGAGCCTATTTATTAATCGAAATTATGATAGCCGAGAAAAGAATAATAATAATTGCGCGATCTTAAATAGTATGCAGATATAAACATATGTAGAATGCATGAAAATAAAAAATTTATATCAATACATACGGACAGACGTTATGTAAAATATCCGGTGTTGTGTGTGTGTGTGTAGTATGTTAGAAAAGAAACTGTTGAGATAAGTATGTATTATTCAAGAATTGAAATTTTTACAGTCTGAACTTGTTGAACACGGGGGGTAATCTTTTACGTGAAGATTTACTAGAAAAAAACTAAAAATTTTTGAAAAATATTTTGTCGTTAGAAATTAAAGTCTATTTTTTTCATCGATTTTTCTACATAACATTCTTCGTGTTATTCGCTCGTATTTTTTCATTCGGATTTCACTAAAAACGAGAATACGTGGGGTGTTCTATGCATAGCCGAAATAAGCGGTCGATGGATATTTTTTCGAAACGAATTTTCCGCATAACGGTCTCGCATTAAGGGTAAAAAATTAAAACTATTAGGAACATCCCGGCTGACGAAAGGGTTGCGCTCATATACATAATCAGATACTGCTTGTTGAATATCAAAATCGAAACTAGGTAGGTCACGACGGGCATTATAATCATTACAGTGAAGCCACACACGGAAAGTACGGTACTCCACAGTATAGGCGGATACAGTTCTGGCACGATAACCCATAACGCTTCTCCAGCTCCAGTATACTGCATAAACGTATATATAAACACAAACACAATGATCAAATTAGAGTCTGCTCCGTTAGACGTAAACTGTACTAATGTGGATAATAGCGCGAAACAACTCATGGCAAAACTGGACGCTAATATTATATGTGTAATTGTAAACGAGTGTATGACGAAGTTGAACGGTAGAACAGACAGAAAACAAATTACGCCAAATATAATGCTTAAAATTTTGCCGTTTAACTCGGTTTGCATGTTGTCGAAGAAAATAACGATGTTGTTGTTTAAACTTATGTAGCCAGTGAATTGAAGCAAAATTTTTAAAATAATAGTGACAAAAAACATTTTAAGTACTGCCGGTTGTGCTAGTTCATTCAGTTTATGCTTCATTGGTTGTTTGATGTTTGCCGTTGTTTCAATAAGCTCCAATGAGCTTTTAATATGTTGCTCTTCGCCGATGTTATCTTCGGTCACTTGATAGAACCACCTTAACGACTTTTCAGCCCTAACTTTATCGCCTTTCATCGCGTACCACAGTGATGACTCCGGTAAATGGCATGTAGCAACGAAAGGATAACATGTATAAAGTGCAAAGATTACAGCTGCACACCGCCAGCTGAAGTAGTACATAACGAGATCAGCTAAAACGTTTCCGCCTGTTAAGTATACTGGAAACAATGATAGAAACGAGTAGCGATATTCTTTTCTGCATACTTCGGTTATGTATGTCACTGAAGCCGCCGACATACCTGTAACATATACACGAAAGGAATGTAAGGAAACAATAAATTTTCTCAACTGCACGTTTCATCGGCTATTTATTATTTGAAAAACCAATAAATATTAGCCTATTTAACTTTAAACGCTATAACAACCATTTTTGTAGAATCCCTGTTTCTCGGAGTAAATTTTATGGTGAAATTTTGGCGGGCGTTTTTACATAAATATTAATTTTGTTGTATTTGAAGAAAAATTTACTTTCGCTCTTTATATATTAGAGTATAATATTTACATGTCCGAATTATAAATTAATTCTCGTGTATGTGTATATTCATCTACTCTGACTTTGTCGAACATCTGCTTTTGTTTGATTTATCCGCAGTGAGGGCGCCTAGTGAACCGACTATAGAGCAACGGTAACGTAACTAGCTTTTTATGCGTCCGGTGCTAATCTCAATAACTGCGCCCTTGAAAAATTGTCTAATCTTAACCGGTTCTGACAATAAAATGGATTGTTAGAAATATCATGTAAAAACTACGTTTTTGTGTACTTGGTTATGAGTACTTAGTAGAGTTTTGAATGAGGAAGTCTATATAAATTGCGTTTATGAATTATTGAAAAATATATATTTTTTTGTTTTTTTTGTAAAACATCCCCCCTGAAGGGGGAACTGTATAGTTATTACAATCTTAGAACTATTTCTAAATAAGTAACACTTATAACTAAAAATAAATTAACATGTTGCAAAGGAGTATAGTCCACTATAACTATTCTTTGCTATTTATGTACACATACATACACTAAAATTTTACAACACGACTAGGTCGTTCGGTTTGAAATGTTTAAGCCGTCTTACATGTTCTGTAGTAAGCAAAAGGTCCAGTTTGGATGGATATTGAGTCTTTCTTCGTGACGACGAGCAAAGTCTTTAATGACTTCGTCCACTCATTTGATCCTTAAATCAGTATGTAAAGATTAGTTCCGTTGGAACCATCGAGCATTGGTTATAATCATACGGAGGAATTTATTTTGGGCTGCTTAAATAATGTTTCTGTTTGATGTTTTCATACATCCCCCTATATCTGTACCTGATAAGAAGTACAAATCGCTCTTCCAATGGTTTCATAAATGAGTGTCGTTTGTTTTCAAGCTTCATTTTGGAATGTCGCCCGACAAGATTCATTGGGCGTGTTTTTTCTCGAATCTGCTGAGCATTTGACACAACGTGAGTTTTCCAAGTCAGCTTCGCATCTAGATGCATACCCAAGTATTTTGCTGAATCATTGGCTCTTGTCGTCTATTTATGAACACTACATGACGCGGATCTCGTTTACGAAGGGCGAAAGTGGTGTAGATAGATTTTTGCTCATTGAGCTTGATTTTTCAATTTTCCGTCCAGTTTGATATACGGTCTAAAGCATACTGAAGGTTTTTAGTTGCTTCAGTTTGTGAGCCGCTTACTGTGACAGTAATGCTGTATCTTCAGCGAACATTGCAATCGTAGTATTTGGTGTTATTGGTACGTCTATTGTACAAAGAAGATACAGAATCGGTTACGCTACCCTGTGGTACGTCTGCCTGTAAAAGCTTACAATTAGTCGAAACTCTACGGATGAATTAGCCAGTCGGTAGATGAGATACCACAGAGATGATTTGGTAGATGCACACGTTACAGAACTTTACGCTATTTTTTGATTTTAGTTCACTTTTGTTTAATCCTTTAAAATGGTTAACTTAAATTAATAGATTTACTTTAAAATACGAACGCTAATTCATACAGTGAAGGAAAAGTGAAGGCATTCAATGGATTTGTCAAGTGTGAAGACATATTGTATCATCCGTTGGTTAGGTTTTTTTAACAGTAAAAATGAAGAATTTGAAGTTAATAGGATAATTGGTAGTGTTGGTGTACATTTTCCAATGTAAACAAATTCATTGCGATTACCTGATAAATGGAAGCATTACTAAATTTGAACATCATAGATATATCTATATATATATATATATATATATATATATATGTAATATTGAAACAATATTTCTCTTAGTGGAAGTTTGACTGAGTTATGTACTTACCTAGAAAAATACTGGTTACTATTCTAATAGTTATTAGCATTTGTATGTTTTGTGATAAAAAAATCCCGATCCAGCCCATAATAATTGCGAAGAAAGTAACCTGCATCATTCTTTTCCGTCCAAACACGTCCAGTAGAAAAATTTCTAGCATTGATCCGATTGATCTTAACATGATTCCGGAACTGGCTGTGTTATAACAAAACAGATGTAATAACCACGATATATATACATATAAATTTCAATTTTTAGACCTCATCATAAGCAGACCACAGATACTAGTGTTCAGTAATTCTTACAGAGAGCTCAGTTTCAATTGACTATGCTGTTCTTCGCAAAATGAAATTAATTCTTATAAATCTGATGCAGTAACGTTACAGATTTTGTTACAAAATTTTATTACTATTCGCCAGCGTAAAAACAACATGGTCATTAATATTTGAGTACATGAGAACCATTCTAATCGCCGTAACAGACGTCGCCATGCATGATTTGTTGTAAGGTGATCTCATTGTACACACAAAGACACAAACGTATCAAAAACCCCTCTTTTCAGAATTTTGCTCTATTACAACCGTGTTAACGTGTTTTTTTTTTTGAGATGGCGAAAAATATAATTTTTTCTTCTATGTCCATTTACATTTACTTCATGTCCGGTACAAGTAACTTTCCAATAACAAAACAACAAAATTCTGACATCTATAATCGGTTAGCGCTGCAATGAATGCATCAAATGAAGATAAAGTGGTAGTTCTCGCGTTGTAATTTTCAGAATATTCAGAGTATATTAAGAAATGAAATAGCAATAAAACGAAGCATTCAAAAAAAAGGTAAACAAATAAATTCAATAACTCTGAAACGGCTTAACATATACATTTGGAAGTTGTGCAGATAAATCATGGACAAAATCCTTATTATGTCGCCAACACTAAATGTGGGACACATTAATCAATCATTATGGAAACATTGTAATTTGTAAATAAATATATTGTATGTAAAAAAAATAAGAATCCTTTCTGAAAACCACTGATTACCGTGACGGTAAAAATACCATAAAATTGAAAATTTAAAAAGCAACTATTAAATCACATTTAGATTTCCCTGCTTCAATTTTCAGATTAAATAAATCGAAATTACAGACTCTTCAAATAATTCAAAACCACGCCTTTCAACTATATGAATCCCTACGATACCATCCCTTGCAGAAATATCTGAAATACCCTTTAACTATTCACTGAACTTCAGTACAGACAAGCTTTACCTCAAAGTTAAACAGAAACGTTATCATTCCGTAAACAAACAACCCTCTACCTTGATGAATTCTTTAAGCAATCCATACAGGAAATTTACTTCGCTCTTACCACTAATAAAAAGGTGATAGCAATTATTCACAATTAGGAATTCACTGTAATTCCAAAACGGCTCTATACAGAATGGATTTTCAAGAGCCAATATATGTCGTACTGTCGAAGATGACCGATGACCAATTTTTGAGAGAAAGTTATTCGGATTTAGAATATAACAATGCGCTGTTAACAGATATTATAAACTCCCGGTTTGGAGAATAAGAAATATTTTATACCGACAGATCAGTAAATATTTCCTAAAATAAATTCAACGCTGCCTTTTATCATCAAACAATAAAGCAATCCTAAACATTCCGCTTGCGGTATGCTGGGTCGTCACTTACTACAGAAACAGGGATGAATCCAGTGGAAGTTTTTTTTTTGGGGGGGGGATGCTCCCCAGAACTTAATATGAGCCGTTTAAAAATGCAGCAATTTAATAGGAATTTTATTTATTTATTTATTTTTTTTTTGCATACAATCTGTCTGTAAGACAATGGAGTAGCAGTGCCGATAATAATAAAACAACACACAACCAAACAAACAAAACAAAACAAAACAAAAACCCAGCGGTGATAAATCCTTATGAGAAAGTTAGTAATATTTATCCTCTATGCTGCAGCTGAATCTGATTTATCCTTTTATTTTATTCGCTTTGTTTACAGTTATGTCAAAAGTTGCTGCCAAAACATTTTGAAATGGTTCAATTAGTCGTAATGTTTTTTTTTTTTTTTTTATTATTTTTTTTTTTTTATACTAGGTGTTTTTAATTGCTATGATTATTACACCCAGTGTCAGGTAGGTATTTTAAATGCTGGTTGTTAAGTTTAGTTTTCTAATCAGGGTAAGAATTTTTTTAATTTCGTCTTGGTCGTCAGGGATGGTTGTATTATTTAAAGGGATTTTTAGTTCTAGACGCATTTGATTAATGTTAGGGCATTCGTAAAGAAGGTGTTTGACTGTGATGGGGGTGGAGTTGCAGAACTGACAAGGGGGTTTATCGACTTTTTGGAAGAGGTAATTATGGGTTAGTTTCGTATGTCCAATTCTAAGCCTGGTGATTATTAATTCTTCTTGACGATTTAGTTGGGAGAGGTTTTTCCAAGGTTGTACGGATTTTTTGTGTTGAAATAATTTGTTATGGGATTTTGTGTTCCATGATGTTTGCCAATTTGATATTTCGGTTTGATTTAGTAAATGTTTGATGTCCATGGCTGTGGTGGAGGTTACAGGAGAGGGTGTAGAGGCGGTTTTGGCCAGGTTATCTACTATTTCGTTTCCCTGGATTCCGATATGACTAGGTATATACATTAATTTGATATTAATATTTCGAGATTTTAGCTTGTTTAGTTGTTGGTGAATATCTTGGACAAATTTGTCTGTTGAAAAAATGTTCAGAATAGATGTTAGTGAGCATACTGAGTCGCTTTGGATTAGGTAATTTTTGCTTTTTCCTTTCGTTTTTATGCTTTTCAAACAGTGAAAAATTGCTATTAATTCAGCTGTATAGTTAGAAGAGCATTTATGAAGTTTGAAGTTTTTAACCTCTCCATTGATAGAAAAAGCATATCCAGTATATTGATTTCCGATTTTTGACCCATCTGTAAAACATGGCACATAATTTGGAAAATTAGTAATTTTTTCGTGATAACGATTTTTAATTATATAGTGTGGGACTTCGGATTTACTGTAGTTTATTAAAGAAAAATCTATGTCTGGGGTTTGTAATAACCAGAATGGAAATTTTGGATATTCTTGGTTCAGGTTTGAAAAATTGAGCTCATTATTTTTTAGAAAAGACAGAAAATCGGTGATTGGTTTTTCAGCCTGCCGCGAAGGGTTTTTATTGTACGAATTTATCAAGTTTTGTATTGGATTTGTTGGGTTAGTTATAGCAGATAGGAGGAACCTGTTTGTGATCAAATTTTTCCTAAATTGTGGGGGAAGTTCAGCTGCTTCGCAGAAAATACTATCTATTGGTGAGGATCGTAAAGCTCCAATACACATTCGTATGGCTGCGTTTTGTATTGGTTTTATGATGGCCAAGGTTTTGTCGGATACGTTATTGAGAGCTGGATATCCATATTCGATTTTACTCCGAATGAGAGATCTATATAATTGCATTAGTAATTTTCTGGATGGATCGTATTTGGGCTTATTAATAGTTTTAATTATATTGAGGGTTTTCATTAAGTCTTTTTTAAGTCCTAGATAGTGAAGAGTCCAAGATAATTTACTGTCAAAGGTTAGCCCAAGAAATTTAGTACATGGTTTGACTTCGAGAGTACGTCCATTGAATTTAAGAGTTGGTTTTTGGGATTTATACTTTCTAGTAAATAAAACACAGTGGGTTTTAGATTCTGAGAAGACTAATCCATTTATATCCGCCCATTTTTGGAGGAGATCTAAGGTGTCTTGTATAACTTTTTGAGCAATGTTTAAGTTATTTGTACATATTGAGATGTTTATGTCGTCGGCAAAAATTCTTAGTGACACTGGACGTGGGACAATTTCTTTTATGCTGTCTATAAGTAATATGAATAAGATAGTGCTTAACACTGATCCTTGTGGAACACCGTTTTCAATAGTGTGTAAGTGGGAATATGTATTATTAACTCTTACTCTAAACGTTCGGTCAGTGAGAAAGTTTATAATGAAGAATCCGAGGTGTCCTCTTATTCCAATAAGATGAAGTTTTTGAATAATTTTGAAACGCCAAGCTTTGTCATAGGCTTTTTCGAGGTCGAAGAAGATAGACAGTACGCTTTGTTTGCTGTGGAATGCATTCAGGACTTCGTTTTGGAGGCTGAATAGATGATCTACGGTTGACCTTTTTTTCCTAAAACCACTTTGGCAGGTGCTTAACGCTTTATTTTTGTCGATGTACCAGATTAGACGTTTACTAACCATTTTTTCTAATATTTTGCACGGAACTGGTGTTAGGGATATTGGACGATAACTAGACGCAAGGGAGTTATTTTTTCCAGGTTTCAGGATCGGAATTATTGTAGCTGTTCTCCAAGAGGAAGGGAAGGAATCAGATTTTATTGTAAAGATTTAAAAGGTTTATTTTCGATTGGTCTGACAGATGTTTTAGCATGAACGGGTGGATGTCGTCTGGACCGGGAGAGGAGTTTTTGATGTTGTGATTTAATACCTGGTTAAGTTCTTCAATAGAAAAGGCAGCGTTGTATTCTTCTGAGTTATTTGACTGAAAATTTAATGGACTTGATTCTATGGACGATTTGAGATGTTGGAATGTGGGATGATATGAATTTGTCGCGGAAACTTTCGCAAAATTTTGTGCTAGGTGGTTTACAATATCATTTGTACTAGTTAAAATATTGTTTTCCAGTTGGATATATGGGATATTTAAAGATGTGAAGGAACCTTTGAAATTACGTATTTTTTCCCACGTCAGATTATTGTTAGAGTTTTGTACAATTGACTTCATCAAATTTGTCCAGCTTTCTCTTTGTTTGAGTAAATTTATTTGGCGTGCACGGGCGCGTTTTATCTTAAAGTTTATTAAATTTTCTTGTGAGGAATTTCTTTTAAACTTACGTAAAGCTTTTTTCCTGTCATTAATTGCTATTTTTAGTTCATCGCACCACCATGGTACTGTTTTTTTTGGAGTTTTATTGGATGATTTTGGAATGCTATCTTGGGCTGTTTTTATAACGGAATCAGTAAACGTTTTGACAATAGTTTCGACCTCGTTCACCTCAAAAAATTCAGGAGTTTCGTTTGAAAACTCTGATTGTTGAAATAAATCTCTATAAAGGTTCCAATTTGCTTTATTTATTTGCCATTTGGGTTGTTTACGTGGAGTTTGGTTTTGGGTTTGAAATGGCATGCAAATACTAATGGGAAAGTGATCACTAAAGTACAAATCATCTTGTACTGACCATTGTAGCAAATGTGCTATATTTATAGAAGAAAATGACAGATCGATTGCCGATGTATTGCCGTTTGATAAGTTGAAATGCGTGTGGGAGCCATTATTTAAAAGAAATGTATTATTTTTTGTTAAGAATTTATCGATAATATTTCCGCGATTATTTGAAGAGCTTGATCCCCATGTGTATGAGTGTGCGTTAAAGTCACCTAACACTATATATGGAGAAGGGAGTTGCTTAAATAGTCGCTCTAGCTCGTCGACCGTTATTTGTTGGTGGGGAGGGATATAGATACTACAAATAGTGAGTTTCTTGGGAAAAAAGTAAGATGTGTCAATAGAGATGGCTATTGCTTGAAAATTTCCTAATTGAAGATTTATCTGGGTAGATGTTGTAGTATTTTTTACCAACAGGGCGGTTCCACCACAGGATATTTCTCCTCCCGGGTAATCAAAACGGTATATATTATAATTTTTGAGTTTAAATTTGTGATGCGGTCGTAGGCGAGTTTCTTGGATAGCAACTACTGTTGGGTTGTGTTTGACTAGTATCGTTATTAGTTCACCGAAATGTGTCTTCACGCCACTTATATTTCACTGAATTAACTGCATGTTTTTTGTTTTTTTTTTTTTTTTTTTTTTTTTTAAATGAAAAATTAAAATTTAGGGGTATTGTTAGAAGCGATGAGCATTTTTTTTTTTTTTTTTTTTTTTTTTTTTTTAAACGCGCGCGTATGACAATCTATCTACTTACAAACGTTATTTAGCATAAAAGTTACAGCTTATCTATAAAATATAACTATATGTACAATGGTGATAATTCGATGATGTGATTTTCGGTTTCGCGTACTCTATTAACAATATGATCTACTGTAAATCGGAATAAAGCGGTACAATCGATGCGCTCTCTACTAATTGCGATAAGATTGTTTTTATTATGTTTGTGTGTCTGACTCGTATGTAGATCCGTATTCATCTGTTTTGTTATCAGACAATTCTTCTTTATTTGAATCGACGTGTTGGTTTATTAGTTTTTTCCTTAATTTAGTGAATCTGGTTTTCATTGTTCTAGTTTTTATGAGCGGGTAGTTTTGTTCCAAAATTTGAATTACTGCTTCAATATTCTCGGTGAACTGTAAAACCGTTTCGAGAGGGTTTCTTTGGCCTTTGACCATGTCCATCATTAGCCGGAAGTTTGCGAAAGAAATAGGATATTCATTCTCTTTCAATTTATAGTTTTCTTCGATGGGTTTGAGTAGTTCAGTTATCGAAGTGGGATCCTCTTCAATTTTCATTTTTTTGGTTTTTTTCTGTTTCTTCTGGGGCGACGTAATAGAAATTGGTAGATTCATTTCTGATTCGGAATGGTTTAATTTTACTAGTTTATTTTCAATACTCTCTGTGGGAGTCGGTTGTTGAGGGATAACCTTTACTTCATTATCGATATTACCTGAACTATTTAACGATGTGGTATCGGATGGAGGTGGTCTCTTTTTAGAGTGGTTTGTGGGTGTTATAATCTCTTTGGTTTCATCAACGATATCCATGCTTGTATTGTTTTCGGGTAAGGTTTGTGATTCGTCTTTTTCGTCTTGATTGTTGTAGGAGAATTCGCAGTTTTGAGAAGTATGCCCGAATTGATGGCACACGTAACATTTCGCTTGGGCATCATTGAAGAATACCCGGTAGTTTTCATCATCATATGTGATAATTTCCGAGAGAGGTAGTTTTTCGGACATTTCTAGCGGAATGTAGACGAATCGTTTCTCAGAGAGGAGGTTTGTTAGTCCTTCTTCTTGTGTTAGTCGGAGAAATTTCATTTGCGAAAGAGGAGCAACACCATGCGATTTCATCAGTTTTATTATCTCTTCGTGTGGTACGTGTGGAGGTACGTTGGTGATTATTATTTTTTTATCATTTCGTTCTTGGATGTACCATCTAGCTTTAATTTGTTTGTGTACTACTTCAATTTCGCCACCGTCGTTCATGAATTTTTCGGCAATTTCTCTGGTTTTGATGTACATTCTGATGCGGTCTTTTGAAATTTTCATGCAGTGAAGTATATTACCTGCTCCACCGATTTTATCTCCTACTTTCCTTGCGTAGTATGTTGCCGGGACTCCGATGATGTAAGGAAAGATAATAGCTTGATGTTTAGAGGGAAAAGTATCAACTTTGAGAATAGCAGAGAAGGTTTTACGGTTTGATTCCGGTCTGTAGTCAGAACCGGATCCAGTTTGAGTTGTCATTGTCTATGGAACTCCGGCTCGGTCCAGCCAAGACCGGCGCGGAAGGGAAGATCGTAGTACTTACGGTAAAAATAACCGATTGTACCACTACAACGATAGAGAACGGTAAAGATTTTGTAATAAATATGGTACTTACGATTTGTTAATCGATTTATTCAGTTGCGACGTTAAAGATTTTATCTGCGACGCGTTAGCGATAACATAGAATACCACGAACCGTAGTGAACACGTTTACATCGTAACACGTTATCACAAAAAAAAAACCAGTCGTAATGTTTAATTTTCAAAATTACGAGATTTATTTTTGAAAGAAAAAAAAACTTCATAAAATAGAGATAAAAAAAAAAAAAATGAGCTTTTAAAATTTGACTTTGGCGTTTGCTCGTGTTTTATGAATACTGATGTGCTTTTATTGAAAATGTGCGAAGATGTAAAATACTCGCGAGCTGAAAAAAAATATTCGCTTTAGTTCGTATTTTTTGTCAACTTAAACGGGAATTATAACGTTTCACGTCGATCCATTTATCATTAATATCAATAAATTGTTTTTAAACGTTTCTTTTCGGTTTTCATTTATTCCTTTTTTAAAGCGACATGATCTATAGACAAGTTCATTTCGGTCTCTGTTGTTTTTTTTCTTGTTTTTTTATTTCCAAGAAAAGTCCATTTAAGTATTTTTTTATTATAAAAAGATAATAATGAACCGGTAAAAATGTTTTTACAATATGTTCCTTTAATGTTACAATTAGAATTAATAATTTTAAAACTAACTGAGAAAACATTGTTGTTTATAATCGGTTATTTTACTTAAAATCTACTGTTCACACTTGCATTTTCATTATTTGAATTACGTAATAAATCATTTTTTTACATATTTGGTTTTATTCAGGAATATCCCCCAAAAAAAAAAATGTTCTCAGTAAAAATATAAACAAAATCTCTGCCCCCCTCCCCAAGAACATAAATTTCCTGAATTCATTGAATTCATCCCTGCTACAGAATGTATGCAATATTTAGATATTTGGCTTATTCCGAAAAATATATCGGACAAAAAAGTATTAATTTTAACAGACTCTCTCGCAGCATTGCTAAAACTATCCCATGTCAGCGACACCCGAATTACAAATGTGGAATGTTCAAAAAAGAAATATGCACACATGCACCAAGTAGGGGGTAGCCAACTCTTATTGAAGTGGGTTCCTTACTACTCCGGTATTAAGGGAAATGAGTTATTAGCGGATGAAAGGGCTCGAAGAGCAACCGGTAGAATCATTAACGTAAAATTGAGCAGAAGGGACTTTATCACCATGACCAGAAATAACATATATGGAGAACGGAATAATGAATTTCTAATGCGCAAGAAAACTTAAAATAATCCCATAATTGCCGATTACCGAAACATTTGATCAAAATAAATATATTAACAGACAACACATGTCCCAAGTGTGCATTGCAAGGATCGATAGATTATATTATCTGGCAATGCGATTACAGTAGAGATGGTAACTTTAACGTTTAAAAGGAGGTATTGAAGGAATGGAATACTCTGCCCGTGACGGTAAGCCAAATTGTTTCGAACTTTGTTCCTATGTATGTGGATTATTGTATAAATTTATCAATAGCAACCGAATACAGATATGGGCTACAACGAACGCTCATATTAATTACTGGCATATGACGAAAGTCATCAGGCCAAAAAAAAATGCATTAGCACGCGCATTAGAGAAAATTTTGCTATTTAAATATAACTAAATTTTTAACTTTCTCGCTGGGCTTTCACAGATTAAAAAAGTTAATTTTTTTCCAAAAGTATTGCATATTGATGTACCATCGTAGTTTAGTGGTAAGAAAAATAATTTTGATTTTTTGCCGAAATATTAAAAGTTTGCAGAAAGGTCAGAAAAGCGTATGAAATATTTTGTTTCTTTCATCCAGCGACGCAAATAAATTATTTCGCAATTATGGAACAGTTTATAAATATACATGTTTAAGAGAATTTATTACAGGAAAAGTGTGCGTATATGACAGTTCAAAATTCGAACCCCTGAATCGCAAAGAACCTTGGAAATTGAAAAAAAAAAAGGCTAGTTAGCAATCTTATTTTCTGACGTCGCAAGTCTAGATATGTGTGTACCAGCGCTGTAAAGTAACGTAATTTTTGCTGTTTGAGTTCAAAAAATTCAGTTAGTCAGTACCGAAAATAGAATTTAAGAATATTATATCAAAAACGAAAACTAACTCAAGCCTCCCTTCACCCTTTTCGCTGTACAATTTCAAAAGTAATGTGTAAGTAATAAATGTTTGTGTCCATTTACTGTTATCACTTTATTAAAAATTTTTATAACGTGTAAGTAGCTAAATTAACCTATCTGAGAAATTAGCGTAAATTAACTCTTTCAAGCTCTGAAATAGACAATAAAATATTGACCCATAATGCACAAGTCTTTTTTTTGTTTTTTTGTTTTTTTTTCGAGTTTACAATTACGTCATATCTTAATAATAGTCTAAACAAGAAATTTATATAAAATTTCCAATTTATTGTTTCGCAACACCTTACTGCATGGGAAGAAGCAGGTAACATAGTTGGTCAGATTTTATACTTACATGTTGCTTTGTAGGAGAAAATATATAGATGATCCGCAAATTGTACCACCATTCTGACATTGTAGTTAAGAATGTGGGACAAATTTAGTACTCGTGAACTTGAAAGAGTTTGAACTCAGTTAAGAACTATGTGCAGTATGTTGTTCAGTGTTTTGACTGAATATTATAGTAGAAAAAAATTGAATACGGAAGCTGTCGAAATAGAGAAATGGCTATTACTGCAACCGGAAAGATAGTTTTTATATTGTAACTGCTTGAAAATAATTTCATCGGAAACAAGGAACTTTGAAATGATTTTTCAATTTGATTTTTTATTCTGCCGAGTGCAGTTTAGAAAGGCGAATCTTTCTTTTTTCATTCGATCCAATTTAAAAAAGGTGAATGTAGTTCATTTCATGTAGATGCTGATGATCCTGAATCAAAGAATCAAATTTATGGAATACAATTTAACACTGCCGCAGATGCTAAGAACAAACGGTTATTTCTTAGGATTAAGAATACGGCGAAATACAATGAAAACCGGACACACTGAAAGAAATAAATGCTGGTTCAGCTATTTTAATTAGGAATAATATTTATTTTCTAATTCACGAAATCTATATTCTTATTTCATATAATCCGCTTAATCCAAATTTTGTTCATATCTCGATATTTAACAAATCCTCAATACCATTTAACCTCATTTCAGCTTACATTCCACATAACTTTGATTTACGCAACCCCCTTTTCAATCTTTCATTGATTCGTTCCTTTCCATTTTACTACAGACGGTGAATGGAATGCTCAATCAGCTCTTTAGGGTTGTGACGGAAGGGGATAATGGTTACTTGAAAAATTTAGCTTACAAAATGACTTATTCCTTCTTCGTTATGGTTCGACTGCTTACATTAAAAGTAGTCCTTCATCTTCCTGTTCTGTTGACCTGTCATTCACTTCTGCTGATCTCTGTCCGATAGTCAACTTTAAACGGAACCTTTGCTTTTCCTCTTATGCTTCTTATAAACTTCTTCAAACGAATAGATTCTCTCTAGAATAGACTCGACCGTTTTTATTTTTCTCGTTGACTTCTCGCTTTTTTCAATTTTACATAATTTAACCCGATCTTTCTAATATGACTTTTTTGTTGAATCAATCTCCTCTGCTTTAACCCATTTTTCTCCTTCCATCCGATCGACTTCCCATAAAAACCCAGAACGTCCTCTTCATTTTGATGGAATGAAGATTATAAGGTGCCTTACAAAACTTTCCCCTCTGCTCTTCTCTTTCAAATTTTCTGGCACGTAGGAATGCCAATGCTAAAACCAGACTTGTTTTTAAAACAGCACAGAAAAACTCTTATAAAAAAGTTTCGGCTCCTTGTTTTCTCGATCCGCTCTTATTTCGCATAAATCCTCTGTCACCCAACGTCCCCATCCAACCATAATTTTCCTTCTGAAAAACGGATCCCGTTTATTGATTCTATAGCCTTTAAATTGTATATTCCTCGCTTCCAGTAGGGTAATCTTACCCTTTTCAGATATTTTCTTAGTTCTTCGCATTTTCTTACCTTTCCTTTTACTTTATCAAAACTTCGTTCATCTTTAATCTGTCCCCCTAATTCCTCTCCGGTCTTAGATAGAATCACTTTTCCTGTTCTTAAATATCTTTCTGATTTTTTTCTGCGGATACTTTAAAATATTTTCAAATCCTCTCTTAATTCCGGTTGTACTTTTCCCTCCCGGAGGAACACTTTCATTATTGTTCTTATGCCGAAACTCTATTTTTCTTCAATTTACCCTATTTCCCTTGCTTCGTATGTTAGAAAGCTTTTCGATAGTCTAAATTAACCAGCATCTCGTTTGGTGGCTTAAGTACAGCAATCTCTAGATACCTAACGATATGTTCGGTTTTCATCCAGAACGCAGCAACCAGATTTCATCAGTGTGTTTTTATCGGGCATTTATACAAAAATGTTATTTATGCTTTCGTTGACATTTTGGCTGCCTTTAATAACGTTCACATTTGCACACACTCTTTTTGACACCTATTGCTCACATTTAACTGTCCACTTTGCTTCCCTTACCATTAGTCTCTTTCACTGCAGAACTGTAATCCTTTCGTCTCCTTCCTGCTTACAAAGTTAATCTTCCGCGGCTTACTTCAGGGCTTCTGCCTTAGTTTTACATTCTTTAATACTTATTTTATCCAAACTGCGTCTTTTTCTCTTGACTCTACTTCGCTTTTCTTTGCCGACGGTGTGCTCACTTACTTCTCTCCGATCGCAATATGTCGTTAGCTAACTTCCATTTTCAACGCTCCCTGATGTTACTAGACAGTGAGTATCCACCTTTTCATTTTTCCTCATAAATCCTCGTCCATTGTCTTTACTCGTCATCTTTTTGATCCTTCCTTTATTTGCCTTACACTTTAAAAGAGATGTTTTCTAATTCCTTCTGTAAACTCTTTTCGTTATTTCGGAAGCTTTCCTGACAGTTGTCTCTCCTCTTACCATCACATTAATCATCTGTATCTGTGTCCTTTCTCAAAAAGATTAATCTCTTAAAATGTTTTTCTCATACTAATTGAGGAGGCTATCTCTGTATCCTACACCAATCATCCCTATTTCCTTTTCACCCTCTAGAGGGTGTGGTGATATTATGAAATTAAAGCCGTAACAATCTCCAGGCCATTCTACCTTGGACTGTTAGTAGCGCTTCATGCAGATCCCGATCATTGACCTTAGTTGATCGACCTATCGTGTCCGCAATCTGTCTCTTGGTCTTTTCCACTTTATTTTTTTAAATATTATTTGACGCTCAAGCGAATTTTCTTTACGTGATATATGACCAAAAAATCTAAAAACCCTTCTCTTATTTTTCCTGATAAAATAAGGCTAATTGTTATTCGGTCCAGCATTCCATATGCCCACATTTCGAATATTCTACTGAGCTCTGTTTTAGTGAGTATCCAGGTTTCCGCAGCGCATGTTACAATAGAAAAAATTAAGCAATTCATTAGATTCAATTTTGTATTATCCGAAAGACTCGTATCTCTTCAGATTCTTGATAATCTGTTAACCGCACTTCGCGCCATGGCTAATCTGCGTTTTATGTCCAGCAGACAGCTTCCATCATTGGTTATCAATGACCCCAGATAGATGAAACTATCAACTACTTCAAAATTAGCCGCTTCTCTATGTTTTTTATTTCCGTATCTGTGTCTATTATCATAACCTTTGCTTTATGTTCTGTAAATTCTTTATTCGCTCTATATTAGAGTACTCTCCTTTGTTTATAGCAATTCCTTCAGGTCTAACATTAAAAATACTCGTCTTCGTTTCTGCTTCAATATTTCAAGTTCGACCCGGGTTCCGGCTATCCTCGCTGAATCCCATACTCCTCCTCTATTAATTCATAGATATCCTGTTTGAAATATCGCGTTTTTTGATTAAGATCCTGGCTATTTATTCTTCCTCACTTGTTTCTACTTACTTCTCTATCTATTTACCTCTAATAAAACTCCTGTTTTAAAATACTTTATTTCCGTTCGTCTGCTTCAATTTTCACCACACTTTTATAATAATGGTACGCTTCTATATTTTTCTTTCAGTTTTTCCAATTGTCTCTGTCCTATTAAATGGGGGGTCTTCTTTATTGATCCATTCCAAATCTTGTTCTCCTCAACATGTCGCTAGAATTGAATTTTCCAATGTCTTAAGTTCCCTACACGCATATTGCCATCTACACTAATGGTTCCAAAGGGCCGAATAAAATTATTTCTGTTTTGTTTTTTTTTGAAGTGAAAATTTCTTTAGGCGCGCCTGACACTTTTATTTGCGAGCAGTGAACGCGAACTGTTTTGTTGTAGTTGTGGCCGTAGTGCTATATGGTGAATTCCTTATATACACTTCTCCGACAGCGTTGTGTGTATTGCTGTTGCAATCGCAGTCATAATATTCGAAGGTGTTCTCTTCTTTCTAGCCGTTGATGTTATGAGCTCTGCTGTTGCAGCTATGGCCACAATATTAGATGAACTAGAAAAATATGTACGGCATGTAAAATAAAACTAAAAACACATTTTCTTTTCTTCCACTTTTTACTATTTAAAAAAAAAAAAAAATTGTAGCATTTTATACAAAATGTATCATCATAATATGTACATATACTTTAATATAGTATAAGAATATAATAAGAATAAGAATATATCTTTTGTTTACTCCAAGCGCAGTCCTTCCTTAATGTACTTTTTCATATGTGTATCACATTTCAAAGCTCTGTCTTAATTGAAAATTGCTTAAACGTATGATATTCTATCACTCAGTCAGCAAGACAATGAGTGGCCAAAATTTTTGAATTTTGACTCCCGTGTGTTAAAAACAATTCCGCCTAGATGTATAAAATTTGGAATATCGCTGCTTTTTAGTAAACTTAATCGCCTTGAAAAATATCAATTTTGTACCGCGGTAGTATACTGAATTTCAAAGATAATACTAAAACGGATTAGGTATTTATTTCGCAATGATGTCGAGCTAGAAATTATTCTTCGTTTAAAATCATTTAATTTTCGATCTATCGGCATTATCGTATTGCGCAGAATCCGGTACGCTTACACGGCTAAAAATCTAGATTACGTTTTGCTGCTGATCAAGTAAATACACTAATTGGATACAAGTTGTCAGAAGCATTCCACGTAGCAATGGATCGAAATAAATAGAAGGAAATGGTAAAAGGAATATGATGCCACCACGTCCTTACGTAGGACAATGGACTTGATGATGATGATTGAAATTTCAGCATGTGTGGAGTTGACGACTATGTAAGTGACTTTGAGTGTGCGTTCTGCGTCAATAGGGTAGCATCTGTCTGCGGCGTGTGTGCGTCTGTTGATACTACCCACAGCGTAAGCGGTTAGAATTATAATGAAGTATTGTAGCGGGTGTGTGTAATCATTCGATCGGCTGATAGGCACATAGCCTTTTGTATAAATTCATTTCGGCGTTTCAGAATTAAATGTACAGTTTGTCTCTTGTTGATCTTGCGAGAAGATTGCCGATTATTGTCCGTGAAGTAACCGTTGTTATATGGTCCGCATCACACCGCACGTTTCTGAGTATACATATTAAATATAACTCGTCTATGTTAGTCGATAATATCGAGGTACTTCAAAGAACAGGAAAGACCCTTGAAGTAATGCAAACCATCAAGAAACGGAAGCTGCAGTACCTCGGACACATCATACGAGGCCCCAAATATGAAATTCTGAAGGTCATTTAGGAAGGAAAGATAAATGGGAACAGATCGAGAGGAAGACAACAAAATTCATGGATGGACAATCTTATCAACTGGTTCGACTGCCCTTCTATACAACTCTTCCGATCGGCCACATTGTAAAAGAAAATTTTCTATCGTGGATCGCCAACCTTCAATTTGGAGACGGCGGATGAAGAAGAAGAAGATGTTAGTCGATCTAAGCTGCTTTGCTGTATTTTTAATGTTTTTTCGGTTGTCTGTCGTAGATCATAATTTGTCCGCCAAATTCAGAACATAAGAAATACATACCATGTTTTTTTTTTAAAAATAGTTACAGTATTATTATTTCTTCCGTTATTTTTTTATTACGGCAAACATTCGACCCGTGTCTGGGTGGCACTGCTCCGGAAGCAGTCCCGCGGCTCTACTTGCGGATTGTTTTAATTAAAAAATGTTCCTGGCGGGTTGTTTTTTGCGTTTCCCTAGTGGGGTTTCCATTCGTTTATGTTTCGAAGTTTTTTGTGGCGTTCTCTGATAGCACTGTTGGTTTTTCGTTTTTTTATCCTTGGGGATTTTCGTTTCTTCATTGTTTGGGTTTTTTTGCCAATCGTTGTATACGCTTCTGTATTTATTATTTATAAGTTGTTGTCTGTTATTATTTCTCCTGTGTCCCAATTGTGACGCGATGTTCCTCTGTTTGTTTTTTTTTCCTCGTATTTTCTTATATTGTTTAATCATTCTCCATCTGCTGTTGTGCGAATTGTCAGTTTTTCCCGTTTAGATAGGTTTTTTTTGTTGCGGGTTGGGTTTTTCATGATTTTCAGTTCTTATTTTATTGTTATTATCGATCGCAATTTTCGCTCCGTTCTTAAATTTCCTTCTGATGATGATGGCCAGTGTAAGTTGGTCGAAACGTTAAGCGAATAAATTTCGTTTTTAACACATCGGAAAATTATTTATTATAAAGAAAAAAAGGTCTAATGCGGGAGCAACCCAGCTTGTTTTAACTCATCCCACAAATTAGGGGCTCCAGATTTGGCGAGTCCTAGATTAGGGATTTCAAACAGAGGAAGCCGCGAAAATATAAGTTCGCTCTTTGGAAGAAATAGTTTTTTTTGGCAATTTGTTTCGTTAAATTTGTTCACTAGGAGAACTATTTTTTCTACAATTTATTTTATTGGCGCCGCGAAGCAGGAGCTCGGGAAAAAATTCTACATGTTATTTCAACAATAATAAATTATATTATTCAACTGAAGTTACTTTGACATTGACAGACAAGTGTTTTGGGAGGTCTTATGTGTTGCAGTGAATATATATATTCCCATATTGTATTTTATGTCTACTTGGTAAGATGTTAGTTTTGTTTTATAAATTCGTTGTGGGAAATAAGATTAGTATAACAGTTGAAAGGGGTTGAAAAGGCCCAAAATGGTTCGTGTAAGTGCGCGTGTTTAGTGGGAATTCGATCGGGTGAGCTGTGTATATGCTTAGATTTTTTGTTGAAATTGTTTAAATTTTTTATTCCTTATGACGTATACACGTGTGATTTCTAACTTGCAGTAAGCAATCGAAATTTTTTCAAAACAACAGACGTCGGATCATAGCATAACAAAACGTCATATTAACTTTAATTTGTTTCATTTATTAAATTTTTTTGTGTTTTTTCGATAATTTTTCTTCGAGCGTAATAAATATTTTTACCTAACCATCGCACGCTGCTCTCGTTTATATGGAATTTATCGGAATCGTCTTCTTGCAAGTGTGGAACTAGATAAGCCGAATAATTAGTAGTAATACCCAATAATACCGCAATTTGTAAAACACTATTGACAGCGTATGTCTGCGTAAAAACATAAATAATACATTTATTAGTATAGAACGCAGTTGGTTGTAGATACAAATACGATACGATATAGAAATTAAATGGTTCAATTTATTTTCTCAAGGCAACGAAAAATAGATAAATATGTTTCAAACAGTGGATAAAAAATATAATCAGAAGACCGTACTATATCAATACCGCTTATTAATGAAAATGAAATTAATTTTGTAATTGTATTATTCGAATAATTTTTTAAATTTAACTAGGCTCTACATTTTACATATTTGCTGCAGTTCTAACTCCATAACAAATCATCCGATCGACGTGATTCTCCTCCAGTTTTTTGATTGCATAGGAACTGTAATTTTAGCATGCCAAAAATCATCAAATTTTTCAGCAAAATTTGAAATTTTTTTTCAAAACTCCGCCATTTTTTTATATTTTATTTTTTTTTCTACTTTGAGTCATTATATAGGTAATATCTTCAAGTGTAACGTGTTTTGTTTTTTTTTTCGATTTCAGGCACTGTGAAGGGCGCAATCGCTGCAGCAGGGGGGCAACTGTTTTTTTTGGAAGCCGGGGGAATAGCCACTAACTACCGAAAAATTGAAGATTCTTATTCTAATAGAATTGTAATGTTTACTTTAAATATGTATAAATACAACCTGCAAATTTCAAAACAATCGATGCAATAGTTTTCTTTAAAAAAATTCTCGAAAATTACCTTCATTTAGCCGGTCACACTAGCCGGTGCCCCTTAATACTAACAAGGAAAGTATACGAGTTGTCAGACACCAAATTTGATAAAATTTTGATATGTCGTAGAGTATAAAAAATATTAGACACGTGTTTTTTTATTATCGGCCCATATGCAGTTTCAAGGGGTGAAAAGCACCCCTAAAGTTCATCTCCGAAAATCGTTTTTCCTAAATATCTCGTCTTGAACTCTATATTTTTTTATGAAACAAAATGGAAATATTTCTCGTGCAAAGGACAAGTAATCCACAGTGATTTAAGTAGTGAGGTTGCATCCTCTATTTTCTAAGGGGTGAAAACACCTTTCTTTTGGTCATAATTACGGAGTAAAAAATTATAAAATAACATAAAAGAATAAGAAAAAGCTTTTTTTAAAACACACACAATTAAAAAACAAAGTTGACGTGTTTCGGTATTTTCATGAATTTCACCCTTAAAGCGGGTTAATTACCCCTTACAAGAAAAATCAATAAATACATGTATCGAGTAATCCAATTTCGTAAAAAACTGATATATAACGGTTTTTCGGGTGATTACGAATCCGTCATCAGATTTTGTTAATTCAAAATAGCGGATCCAATATGGCGAACAGAAAAGTCAAAAAAGTTTTTTAATTTTAATGACTAATTGTATACGAGGATTTTTGGGGTCGCTGATTACGAATTTGTTACCATTTTTTTTTAATTCCCTAAAACCCAGACAAGCATTCAGCCTGTGTTTTTTTAAACCAACAAACCCCAAAACTCATAAACCTCAAAGAGGCCAGAGGCCTGTGCGTTATAACCATACAGCTTCAAACCTCTAAACATCAAACAGGCCGATTGTCTATGACTAAAACCGCACAACTCCTAAACTGCAGGCAGACGGAAGGCTTATTCATTGTGGTATACTGGAAAACTGTTCTTATAATTTATTTATTTAAAAAAATTTCGGTACGGTTCAACTTATGTATTTATTTATTTCTTTATCTATTTATTAACGGAAATCACTCTCTCTTCTTACGAAAATAATAACAAAAATAAATTAATAAGTGACCAAAGTTAATTAGTAATATAATAATTTTTTTTTTAGAATGAACCTTAATACATTAGGGGAGAATTATATTCAATGAGTAAATCAAAACATTTATTACTAATTCTCACAATCAATAAACAGTAAACAGTATATTAATACTATTATAGATATAATTCGTACTGCTATCATGCTCAATAAATCTGCGAGAATCTGAAATATAATAATCAACATTTTTAAAAATAAACATCTTTAACTTTTAATATTGGGTCGTCCAGGAAGGTGGTGTTCATTTTGCTCGTTATAACTTTAGTCAAAACAGTCTGTCTAAGGTTTGGGAGTTTGGGGTTTATCGGTTTAAAAAAACGGCTCTTCGGCCTGACGGGGGTTTAGGAGTTTGGGGTTTGTTGGTTTAAAAAACACAGGCTGAATGCCTGTCTAGGTTTTAGTGGTTTAGGACTGTATAGTTATAAAGCACAGGATAATTTTAATTTTAAAAAATTATATTCTTAATCAGCGACATCAAAAACCGTTATATATGAATTTTTTACGAAATTGGATTACTCGATACATGTATTTATTGATTTATCTTGTAAGGGGTAATTAATCCGCTTTAAGGGTGAAATTCATGAAAATACCGAAACACGTCAACTTTATTTTTTAATTGTGTGTGTTTTAAAAAAAGCTTTTTCTTATTCTTTTATGTTATTTTATAATTTTTTACTCCGTAATTATGACCAAAAAAAGGTGTTTTCACCCCTTAGAAAATAGAGGATGCAACCTCACTGCTTAAATCACTGTGGATTACTTGTCCTTTACACGAGAAATTATTTCCATTTTGTTTCATAAAAAAATATAGAGTGCAAGACGAGATATTTAGGAAAAACGATTTTCGGAGATGAACTTTAGGGGTGCTTTTCACCCCTTGAAACTGCATATGGGCCGATAAAAAAAAACACGTGTCTAATATTTTTTTATACTCTATAACATATCAAAATTTCATCAAAATCGGCGTCTGACAACTCGTGTACTTTCCTTGTAAATCTGCAAGTATTTCTTAAACAGTATAACAAGAGCAATTTCAGTATTAGCTGATCTTGTTATCGCAGTTACGAACATTATATTAAACCAATCCTTATATTTAAAAAGGAAGTTTAACATTTGAAGCCTAATGTGATAAAGGACATTAGTAGTTCGTTCATGCTGTGAATATTTTTCCATGGTTCTTGTTTTTTATGTTTTTTTTATAATCGATCGTTTTTCTAAATTTCTACATCCTTCGTGTCGTTTTTTTATCGTGGCTTTTGGAATAGGGGCCAAGAAGATTATCATAATGGTGCACCTTATTTTTCGCATGTATTGAACGCTCTAAAATTATCAATTCAGGTCTAAATGAGTCCAAATAAAGTATTAATTTAATTACTAAGATTAAATTTATGTAATGGATTGTAAACAAACCTGTTTCAGAAATGATGGCTTCGTAACTGTTTTCCAAGAGCCCTTAATAAATTTGATGTCAGGCATTTTTTAGGTTTAGATGAAGCAAAATGGATCGTTAAACGACTTTCATACCGAATAGCTAACAAATTTTACTTCCACTTCCATTTAACTACAAGCAATAATACTAGCATAGTCTTTAACTACCATTCAGCTGATTATTTTACGTAAAACAGTGTTTTAGCCTTGTTCCGCTTATCAGTCAATGCATAATACATAATTGTTTTTTACCTCACAATTTAGTTGTTCGCAATTTGTTTTATTTTTGTTTATTATTATTATTATTATTATTATTATTATTATTACGCCATGTACAGCCTTATGGCTACGAGCGTGAGTACTGTTAGGGTTTAGATTAAGGAGTAGAGACTGGTAGCTTGCAGTAAGGAGAAGGGCTTGAGAGTTTTGATATCATTATCTGAAAGTAGGGATTCAAAAAATTCGTTTCGGATGTGTAGGTTTCTTTGGGTTTGGAATTTGGGAAATCGATTGGTATGTGTTTGATAGAGATGGGGAATGTGCAGGATTTACATATAGGTCAAAACTGTTTGTTTAGTATATAACCGTGAGTGAAAGCTGAGTGACCTGTTCTTAGACTGTTTTTTCTAGATTCTTGATAAGAAGTTCGCCAAATATCTACGGTTTTCTTTATGGGTTTTAGTTAGTTTATGTCTAGGATGTGATTCCAGTATTGTTGGAAGGATTTATGTACGAAGGATTTACTGGATATTTTCAGGTCTGAAAAAGGAATTGAAACATTTGGAATTGGAATCGAGGACAGTTTAGCTATTTCGTCTGCTTTCTCATTTTAACGGATGTTGCGATAGGATGATATCCAACAGAAAATGTATTCTTTGTGAGAAGATGAGAGAGTACTTGCTATTTCTTGGGAAATGGGATGTTCTTTCTCTTTATGATAGTTTTGGATTGTGAGAAGTTCTGACAACAAGTCTGTTAGAATTAGAATATTGTTTGATGAGAAATTCATAGAGTAGCTTATGGCTAATTTGAGAGCGTAAAGTTCGGTTGAGAGGACTGTAGAATGTGGAGGTAGTGGAAATGGTATTTCGTTGTGATCGTGAATAATCAAGCATCATACTCCCTTTGAATTGGAGCCATCAGTGTTTATTTTGACAAAATTTGTATACATATATTCGGTAAGGTATTTGAAGTGACGATTATAGATGAGAAGGTTAGATTGAGATTTATCTAAGTGAGTGAGTGATAGATCTATCTTCGGAGGGTGGGAAGTGTTGAATATTGGTGTTCTTTAGGATAAGTGATTTTAGAAGATCGTCATTGTTGTGAGAGAGGAAGTTGGAAGGAATCATGAAATGGAGAGGGCTGTTGAGGTTGGGATTTGCGAGGATGTTGAGAATAGTATTTGTGAAGATAAGATGTCGCCGGATGTTTAATGGAGGTTCTGACGATTCGATTTGAAGACTGTCAATAGGAGTTGTGTGAAAGGCGCCTGTGACTAGTCTCAGACATGTATTGTGAATGATATTCAGTGATTCGAGTCGAGATTGAAAGGCGAATCCATACAGTGATGAACCGTAGTCGATTATTGGTCAGATAAGGGTGTGATAGATTTTCAGAAATGTGGATCTGTCGCATCTGTATGAAATATGAGCTAGTTTTTTAAAAATATTAATCTTTTTAAAGCATTTGCTTTTGAGGTTTTGAATTTGTGGATTCCAGGAAGAAGTATTGTCAAAGATGACACCGAAGTATTTGACATCGTTAAAAAGTGGAAGAGATAGATTATCGATATCGATGTTAAGATTTTTCAGACATTTGTAATGCTTGCAGAAGTGAATTGTAGTGGATTTTTCTTGTGATATTCTGAGTCCGTTGCTCCATTTTATTATTCGGTTAACTGCTTTCTGGAAGAGATTTTCCCCGATTTTTGGATTTTGACAGCTGATGACCATGTAGAAATCATCTGCAAAAACTGCTTTCATGACGAGAAGAGGAACTGAAATGGCTAGATTGCCGATGCCGATGATGAAAAGAGTAGCGCTGAGAACAGTTCCCTGGGGCACACCATTTAGCAACCCATGTGTGTCTGAGAATATGTTGGCAATATGAACGACAAAATGTCTATTTTGAAGAAAATTGGATATGAAATGTAACATATTGCCGTCTATGTTAACTGATTTCAAGGCGGAAAAAATTTTGTTTCTTGATATAGTGTCGAATATTTTAGTAAAATCGAAAAAAATCGCTAGAAAGTGATTTTTGTTGTGATAGTCTTAGTTAATTTTACTATTTATGTAGATTAGTTGGTGAAGCGCTGACCTGCCAAGTCTGAACCCACATCGAGCGGGAGATAACTTGCCATTTTGTTCAAGATACGATAGCAGTCTTCTATTTACAATTCTCTCGAAAATGCTGTAGAGATTCGAAGTTAAAGATATTGGTCTGTAGCTGTCGGCATGAAAAGGATTTTTATCAGGTTTTAAAAAAGGGATTACGATTGCTGTTCTCCAGATAGTAGGAAAGGAATGCAAGATAGAGATACTAATGAAGAATTTGAGTAATAGATGTTTTAAATTATCTTTTTGAGGAGTTTATGGTATCTTCGAGTTCTCGAAGAGTGACGTCTTGATTGAAAGTTTTATTAGAAGCTTCAATTGAAATATTATCGACTTGAGATTGTTAAGATGCGGTTGTATTTGATATATTTCTCAAGTGATCTGCAAAAGAGTTTGCTGTTGCTGTGGGATCTGTGTTGATATCGTTATTGA
The DNA here is from genome assembly GCA_039619475.1 of Icerya purchasi. Classification (NCBI taxonomy): domain Eukaryota; kingdom Metazoa; phylum Arthropoda; class Insecta; order Hemiptera; family Monophlebidae; genus Icerya; species Icerya purchasi. The sequence goes on from CM077115.1 coordinate 319,911,401, forward strand.
TGAAGATGATTTTTAGCGAAGAAGTGCATTTTTTTGATTCTATACTTCGGATGGCTGACCAGATCTAAAAGCTGGAATTTGAAGAATTTATGTTCGAAATAAATTGTTTCTCGGAATCACTTTTTGCTTGTTTGATAGTCTGCTGAGCGATTTCTCTCGATTTGCGATAATTTAGAAGGTTGTAATGAGCGGGAGCCCTTTTTAGATTTTTGAAGGCTCTTCTAAATCGATTGAGATGCGTATTCTAATATATAATTTGTAAATGATGATACTAGACTGTCTATATTTTGGTCGAAATCGAGTTCGGGGATTTTTGAACATAATTCCTGGAAGAGAGCCCAGTTGGCATTTTTGAAATTCCGTTTCTCAGGAAAAATTTTCATCCGGTAGTGAATCAATTTTCAGATTGATGAGTTGGGGGACATGATCACTTCCTGACATGTCGAAATGGTGAAATGTCTGAATGAGATAATTTAAGTTAGCAGTGCCGAATAGGAGGTCGATGGTAGACCAGCTGTTGTGAGAAGAGCTGAAATGAGTATGTTCTGAAGTGTTGAAGATTGATAAGTTATTATCTTCTATGAATCAATTCTTCTTTATTGTTTATATACGAGCCGCCCCATTAGGGCTGTTAAGATCTCCTGCGACTATAAAAGGTGTGGATAGTTGATCAGTTAGAGATTGTAGATCCTGCTTTGTTACTGCGAGATTAGGTGGTAAATATAAACAGCAAATGCCTATTTTTTGCCCTGAGCCGAAATCGCACGATACAGCTAGAGATTGCAAGTGAATGGTTATATTGATCTCTGTGTGAAAGATGGTGTTCTTTATGGCTAATAATACACCACCATATGCGCGCGCCGTATTATCCAGTGCTTTGCGATATATGTTGTAGTGTTTTAAGGTTAAAGAATTGGAGGATCGAAGATTAGTATCTTGAAGAGCAACAATGATTAGGTTATAGAAGCAGTAACTGGAAATCTTCATAGTAGGCAAATAGTCCGTTGCAGTTCCAATTTAGGGTTGAATTGACTGACATTATATAGAAATGGCGAGGAGGTAGAATTTAGAAACACGGAGGGAATGTTTCAATTTGTTTGGTTTTTGGTAAAAGGTACTGACCAGTCGGCTAGGCAATTGATTTTTCCCTCGTTACCATCACAAGGGGCATCGGAGATTTTTGTAAATCGAATTTTGGACTGTTTGTCTTGTAGCGACGGATAGACTAGTCGGAATATTGTGTTCAGGTCTGGTATGTTCATTTTGAGTTTTCTGGCTGCTTCGCAGAGCTTTGTCGATTTTCTCGTTTCTTCTAAGAAGTCGATAATTTGTTTAAAAGTTACACCATCTCTTTCTTGAAAGGAGTTTTCTAGGTTTTTCAAAATTTCGATGAGAGGTGTTGGTTTTTCTTCTTTTTAGCTTGAACGTCAGCGGTTTTAGTTGAATTCTAGACGAAATTTTGGCTACTGAAGCGTTGGAATTGGTTGAGGATGTTGTGGATACTGGGCGATTGCGTTTATTTAATAGGTTTTTGGTTGCTTTGTTATTCAGAGCCGGTTCATTGTTGATTTCTGTTATTATTACTTCGTTGGTCATATTATTTTCGTTGTCGAAGTTTTCAGTGGTATCATTGTAGCTTCTTTTATGATATGCAAGAAACCAGAAAGTGGCTCTATATGTCCATCTGTCATCCTTCATTTTCGCTAAATGATCTGATTGCATCTATATATTATTTTTTAATTTTTGTTTTATCAGTTTGAGTGGTACTTTATCTTTTTTCTTAACATTTAAAATAGACTGTTCAATTGTATTTTGTGTTACCTTTATTTTATTAATAATTTTTGAAGTCAGACACCAGGCGGTAATTTAAAACAGAGTAAATAAACGATTTATAGACAACAAGTAAGATACAGGAATTTGCTTCTTTTATTCTTCCAGACTATAACTTCTCTGAATCCTTCTGTCTTCCTTCTTTCTGTTCCATATTTACAGCCGAGCTAATGGCTATTTTACGCTCCATTATTTTTATCTCCTCCAATCGTCTTTCTTCCCAGTTTCTGATCATATCCGACTCCACGAGTGCTCTTCAAGCCATCCCTTTTCCTCTTCGTAATCATTCCTGTGATTTTACTATTCTCCGCATACGTTCTCTCATTCGGACTCTCTCTTCTCTCCATGGGATCTATATTGACTTGCTGTGGGTTCCTGGTCATTCTGACATCTCAGGTAATGAGATGGCTGATTCCTTGGCTCGGGTTGCTGCTTCTTCTACATTCTTCTTCAAAAAAATCCCATCCTCTAATCTCTTGCCTTTGTGTAAATATTTCCATCTCAGATTTTTGTTGAATATGTACCCTTGCTCCTTTTCTAATTGTCGCTCTTTTTATCTGTCCGTTCAGCCTAATCTTCCTTCAAATCCTTGGTTCCTTCTATTTCCTTCACTTCCTCGTTCTGTTGTTGTCTCCATTGTGCGTTTGCGCTTTAACCATTCCTTGCTACCTTCCTCACGCTTTCGCCTCTCGTAGACCTCTTCCTCATGTTGTCCCCTTCATTCAAATGATGCAGTTGTTTGTGACGCCGATCACGTGTTCTTTGAGTGCTCTGCTCTTTCGGTGGAGCGCTCGGCTCTATATTCCCACTTGCTTGGGCTGGGGCTTCCTGCTCGTTTTTGTGCTCGTTATATCCTGTCTTTTTCTTCTACACTTATTATCCCCTCCATTGTTTCCTTCTTATTAGCGATAGCTGATCGCTTCACCATATAACTTTCGTTTTTGATTAATTTTTTTTGGGTGAAGGTCCTCGGTTGACGAGCCCAATTAAAAAAAAAAAAAAAAAAAAAAAAAAAGATACAGGAATTACTTTTCCAATCATTACGATAGAGAAATTTTACCAAACTGAACTTTTCGAGAGAGAGAGTGGATGCAGATGATTAATACGACTGTGCACGGAGAGGTGGTTGTCAAGAAAGATTACAAAATATCGAAAAGAGTGTGCAAGGGAGATCGGACGACCATTTAAGATAAGACTAATCAAGGGCAGATCCAAAGGACGAAAATTAAAGACAACGGACGTGGATTTAGGGAGGGAAATGAAAAAATGAGTACTAGAAACTGCATTATCTAGTAACATCAAGTAGTGTGGGGGTTAGTTAATGAGATATTGCGATCGCAGAAGTTGATGAAGAGAAAGAGAGGCAGTTTGGAAAAAAGTAAATATTAAAGAGTTAAGATTAAGACAAAAGTCATGACGTAACTTTCAAAAGATTAATTCTGTAAGTAAAAGGAAGAAGGAATAATTACAGTTCTGCATTGAAAGAGGGTACTAATAAGAAAAGCAAAGTGGAGAAGAATGTTAAATAATTTTGTTATTAAATAACATATAAACGTCCGATAAAAACATGATGATATAATCTGGTTGACCACGTGCTGGATGAAAACCGAACATACTGTTCGGTACAGATTGCTGTGTATGTAAGTCACCAAATAAGACGTTTGTTAATTAAACCTTTCCAGAAGCTTCCTACCATACGAATCAAGGAAAATAGGGTTTTAGGATAGAAAAAATAATAAAAGTGTTTCGGGAAGGAAAAGTATAACCGGAATAAGGAAAGGAGTTGAAAATATTTAAAAGTACTCGGAGAGAAAAATCAGAAAGATATTTAAGAACAGAAAGATTGATTTCATCTAAACCGGAGAGGAATTAGGCGGATTGATTAAAAAAAAAGTGAAGTTTCGATAAAGTATAAGGAAAAGTAAGGAAATGTAAAGATGTAAGAAAAGACGGAAAAAGGCAAGCAGCTTTACAATCCCAGTTCCACCACAAGGAAGAAGACGCTTTAGCTTCTTTGTAAGCAGAAGCCCGAACAAGAGGAGAAGAACAAATTAAAGCAGCAGAAACGGAGTCAATGAAGAAATCATATTGAGAGGAAAGATTCAAATTTGTTGGCATTGAAGAAAACGAGGAATCAACAAAGGAACGGAAATTGGACCAATCAACTTTAAAGAGAATCCATTTTGGAAACTGAAGGCGGTTAGGAGGAGATGGAAGAGAAATTTCATTGAAGGAAATAATTATAGAACTGTGATCACTACCAACGATACCGTCCAAAGTACTCCATGAACTTCTAAGACCAAGATCAGGAGAGGTAAAGCAGAGGTCAATGGAGCTGAAAGAGGAGTGGCTTCTGATACAAGTAGGAAAACCATCATTCAAGAGGAACAGGTCATTATGGAGAATAAAATTCTCTAAAATCTTGCCGTTGCTGTTGTAAGTATTACAACTCCAAAAGGACGAATGGGCATTCCAATCATTGCCAATGAGGAATGGGGGAGAAAGTGCGGTAGTAAATTACTGAAAAGAGATGTTTCGCAAACCATAATTAGGAGGAATATAAGCGAATATGGCATTTAGAGAACCAGAAGAATGGTTAGGAATAGAAGTACGAACTAGATTCGGATAAGGAAGATTAGGGGGAAATAAAGTTTGAAAATCATGAGCTGTAAATAGGATGTCATGTTTTACCAAAATAGCCGAGCCACCGTAGCCGTCACTGCGATTAAAGCAAATGATGGAGAACCGTCGGAAGTTCATGTCCGCAGAGCTTTTTATCCAAGTTTCTGAAAGTAGAGCCATGTTAATGTTGTGATGATCTAATAGTCGCTCTAGAATATTTTTTGGACCTTGATACTGCGACAATTAAATTGTAATATTCTAAGTTGATAAGACATAGTAGGTTTTAAGATAGGCGGAATACGAAGGGAAGGAAGAAAATGGATAGAGTGAGATGAAATAGGAAATGTATGGAAGGATCAAGTAAGGCCAAAGAAGACTACAAACTGAGAATGTAGATACAGAGACAGATACTGTGTTATTACCAAAATCCCACATACCAGGAGATATGGTGTTAAACTGAAAGGAGTAAGACGAAGAATACTGAGAAACGAAAATGAGGTGAATTAGAAGCTCCCTCCGCTCAAATAAATCCTTGCAAGAGGGTCGTCGCACGCTATAAACTAACTTAACTAAAGGCAGCAAGCAACGCCAATGAAACGCTTTGGTAAAGCAGGAATAATAATAGGAATTAAAATAGTGATAAAAGGAAAATAAAAGCTCCCATCACTCAAAACAATTATTGCGACTGGGTCCTTGTATGCTATCAACCAACCTAGTTAAAGGAGGCAAGCAACACCGAAGGAACGCTAAGTGGGAAATGAAAATATACGATAAAGGCTCCCACCGCTCAAACATATCATTGCACGTGGGCCGTTGCAAGCTATCAACCAATCTAGTCAAAGGCAGAAGCAACATAAAAAATAAAAAAGAACCTATGGCAATTGTGTTATGACTGAGAGGAATTATAATATAGATGAAATAGGATTGAAAGTTTTGTATCTTAAAAGGAATAATTGTAGAAGGAAAGACGGGAAAATAGTAAACAAATGAGAAACTTGAAGTCGGAGAACGTATCTGGTTAGCTATGTCTAAGATTGTAAGACTTGGCATGTGGCTAAGACTTTATCTTCTAAATTGGGGATGTTGAAATTGCTGAGAGCAGATAAAGGTACAGAAGTAAGGACATTTGGAGCAGAGAAAGCAGAAGAGTTATCTAGGGAAATGTTATTAACGTTTGCAGATGATTCAATATTCGTAATTTTAGAGGCAGAAGGGATTGTTAGAGGTTATAAGGGGAGCTTAGAAGCATCGAAACGGTAGCCTTTTGTGACAGCGCTGTTGGATAAATTAGAGTATTTGTTGAGGGGATTTTGAGTTTTTAAATTGGAGTAATGTTTTTGGACTGAAATTGTAATGTAAGAGGAAGAAGAACTGCTGGAGTAGTTTTGTCGTTTCCTCTTTATGTTGGTGGAAGATAAATACGGGAGAGGAGGGAAGTTGGCGAGGTTTTTTTTTTTTCTTTTTTGGGCGCATCAACTATGGACCATTGCCCAGACACAATGGGAAGAAGAAACAACTAACTAGAACCTAATTCGATTGGAGACAGCTGAAATAAAGGAACCAAGGACAAGAACAATAGACTGGGAAGGAAGGGACAAGATGTAAGACGCACAGTAAGGAGTGGGAAGCCCCAGCTTTATAAGGTGAAGATAGAAAAGAGAGCGCTCCGCAGAAAGAGCAGAGCACTCGAAGAAAATGTGATCAGCATCACAGACAACTGCTTCATCTGGATGCAACGGACAATGAGGAGAGGGAAGCAAAGAGAAACGATAGTGTGAAGAGGGCAGCAGTGTGTGATTAAAGCGCAGGCGGACAATAGAGGAAATTATAAATCGTGGAAGAGAGGGAAACTCCGAGAACCATGGATGAGAAGGAAGTGTAGGTTGGATTGAAAGGTAGAAGGAACGATTGTTGGTAAAAGAAGAAGGGTACACATCCGACCAAAATCTGAAGTGAAGCTTCTTAATTAGGGGTAATAGATTAACAGCCGGGATTTTTTTAAAATAGAAGGGAGAACGAACAGCAACCTGAGCCAAAGCATCCGCCATTTCATTACCCTCGATGCCTCTGTGACCAGGAACCCACAGTAAGTCAATGTGTACAGAGTGATGGAAAGAAAGATTATAAATGAGAGATCGTATACAAAGAATGAAGAAGTCAGAAGAGTGAGGAGGAAGCGGTGAACTGATAGCCTGGAGAGCACCCATGGAGTCAGAAATGATTAGATAGTCGGAGGACGAACGATTGGACGAGATATGTATGATCGCACGAAGGATAGCCATCAATTCGGCTGTAAAAATAGAACAGAAAGATGGGAGGCGAAAGAATTCGGAGAAGTTGGAGTCGGGAAGAATAAAAGACGATCCGACCCCACCGGGTCCTCTAGAGCCATCAGTAAAAACAAGTGCATGAGAAGGAAAAAGACAACTGACCGTACTGTGAAATTACTGTTTAATGACGGTCCGAGGCATAAACTTAGAAAATTTAGGGAGAAAATGTACTTTGAGAGGGTGTAAGAGGTCGAAATAATTGAGTGAGAAGTACGGAAGATTATTGCTGGATATAATATGGGAGGAAAAATGGCTAAGACGTTGAGAAATAGGCGCTAAGATAGGGATTTTATTAGAAACAAAACGCCAGTTCTTGACAATGTAAATGTAGGAAGGAATAAGTTGAGACGAAGTGATAGGTAAACGTTTGGAAAGGAATCGATAGCCCAAATAAGACCTTCGAACTGAGAGGGGAGGTATGTTAGATTCCACGAGCATTGCTGAAATGGGAGAGGATTTGAGAGCACCGAGGCAAAGACGGAGACAGGAGTTTTGTATTATATCTAATTTGGAAAGAAGGGATCTGGAGGCACAACCATAGATAAAAGAGCAGTAATCAAACTTGGAGCGAATAATGGATGTATACAGGGAAATGAGCAGATGAGGATCACCTCCCCATTTGGATGGAGATAAGGATTTTAGCAAGTTCAGTCTTTTAACGGCAGAACAAGAAAGGTGGTCAATATGCTCAGAGAAGGTCAGACAACTATTAAGGTAAATACCGAAATAGCAGAAGCAAATAACACGGGGAAGAGAAACTTGATTCAGGGATAGGTTGACTAATGTGGAATTGTAGGGGCGGAGTAAAAACCATAGAAGAGGATTTAGAAGGAGAAACAGAAAGGTGAATAGAAGATAGGGACTGTTCAAGTACAAACAAAGACGATTTAAGAGTTTCGTTGGTGATTATCAAGTGGTAGGAAGAGTAAAAAAGAAGAATATCATCCGCAAAGAATAAAGAGAGGGAGTTTAAAGGAAGAGATGCTACAGCAATGGTATATATATTGAAGATGGTAGGGCTGAGGGGGGAACCTTGCGGAAGACCGCGGAAAACACTTCTTGTAGCTCGAAGCCATGGAGAGGAAATGTGGATAATGCGATTTATCATAAGATTAATAGTCAGCGAAATGAGTTTGATTGGGAGATTAATTGCGGCCATTGCATCTTTTAGAATAGGTAGATGAACGTTATCAAAGGCTGAGGATAAGTCGATAAAAGAAGCCAGCGTGAAATGCTTATGTATGAAGGATTTATAAATGTGGGAAACAAAGGAGCTAATACAATCGGCAGGACCAATGCCTGGTCGAAAGCCAAACATGTTGGAAGGAAGTAAGTTGTTATGTTCCAGCCACCAAACAAGACGTTTATTCAGCATGCCTTCGAAGAGTTTCCTGAAACATGATGCCAAAGAGATAGGACGTAAGGAAGCATTTTTTTTCGGGATGGGAATAACGATAAAGGAGTTCCAGGAAGACGGAGTGATGCCTCTGGATAAAAAGGAATTGAAGAGTTCAAGGAGAAACGCAAGTGACTGCTCAGACAGATTTTTAAGGACTATGTATGGAATACCATCTATACCCAGTGTAGGACTGGTAGAGTTTAGGAGAACAGACTTCAGTTCATTGATATTGAATGCAGATGTTAAAGGGTGCGGGGGGGGGAGCTCTGTATGGAAGGAAAGGAGTAAAGTTCATCAAAGTTAGGAATGTATGCGGGAGCAGTGGAGTCGACAAAAGATAATAGGCTATCACGAGTGAGATTAAGGTTAGACGGGTGTTCTGAAAACGGGGATTTGAATGCCTTAGCCATTTTCCAAATATGAGAAAGTGGGGTAGTTCTGGAGAAGGAAGAACAGAAGTTCTGCCAGGAGGACCTCTTTGAGCGTTTCAGCATGTACCTAGCTCTAGCATTAGCTCGCTTGTGAGCAAGAAAATTCTCTGTAGTAGGATTGGAGTGAAAGTTTCTAAAAGTAGCTCGACTGAGCCTAAAAGCTGCCTCGCACTCGTCATTCCACCAGAGTGAAGATGCCGACGTACCTCGCTTGGAGCGTATCAGGGGGCGAGATGGAGAAGATAAAGAAAGAGCAGATGTAGTGGAATGAAGAAAAAAATTATAGGATGATATGGGATCAGAGGAAGGACACAAATTAGGAAGCAAATGATCCATAATAGAACGAAATAGAGCCCAGTCCGTTTTGGAAAGATTCCATTTGGGAGAATGAAGGGGCCTAAATGGAGCAGGAGAAGTAAAATTGAGAGGAGTTATCAGAATGGGAACATGATCACTACTAAAGGTACCCGCAAGAGTCCTCCAGTTATAGTTGAGGCCAGCATTGGGAGAGGAAAAAGTTAGGTCAAGGGAACTAAAGATGGACGGACTCCTAATATATGTAGGCGAGGAATCGTTAAGGTGAACCAAGTTATCAGAAAGAATAGAATTTTCAAGGACAGTACCATTAGAGTTATAGGATGAGCAACCCCAAGAGGGGGAGCGAGCGTTCCAGTCGCCAACAATGATAAAGGGATGAGGAAGAGAATTGAAAAACTGAGAGAGGGGAAAGTGACGAAGATCATAATCAGGAGGAACATAGACGCAAATAAAATTTAGGGAGCGGCTAGGGTTAGTAGGAATAGAAATATGTACAATATTTGGCTGATTGTTGTTAGAGAAGAAGTTATAAGGAACATTATGAGAAAGAAAGGGAATATCATTTCTTATGAGGATAGCGGCTCCACGGTAACCATCCTCACGATCATTCCTGACCAGAGTGAAACCTCTAAATTGGAGATTCATTCCAGCACAGAGCCACGTTTCAGAGATAAGAGCGACACTGATTTCATGGAGATCCAGCAGACCCCCTAATGAATGTTTATTAGCTCTAAGGCTACGACAGTTCCATTGTAATATATTCAAGGCGGCCACCATGTTTAAACCTTGGAAGGGTTGGGACAAAGGAAAGTGGGGACATGGACAGAAGGGAGAAAGTGAAAGAGGCCTCGACAGGTGTAGGAGGCCATTGCAAGGACAACAGCGCATAAGTAAAGCTTGGAGGTAGAAGAAAAGGGAGAGGTAGGACAATGGAAATAGAACAGAAAAGAAAGCAAAATGGAGCCAGCCAGATAAAACATAAAGTGGAGCAAGGGGAAAGGTAAACTGAGCTAAATTTTAGGAAAGGGAGGCATGCAGAGAGAGAAAATGAGAATTGTCCTCCCATTGACACATATGCCGCTGGCATAAAAGGAGGCTTTGGTGCTGAAAACAAAAGGCAACGAAGTAGACAGCCTAATGCCCATTATGAACACAGAATGTAGATCAAGTCTACAAATTATGAGTTGAATTAAGTGCACGTCAGCAATCCTAATAAATGGAGTAGTTCCTATGTATCGCAGTCCAAAGATGTTTTGTAGCAACTTGACATGAGTACATAGGGGAGCAAGAGGAGTAAAGTGAAAAAAACCGTGCCCGAAGGTATTTTTGATTACCTCAGCAACGGCATATTCACAAAATGAGGTAAAAACCAACAAGCACATAAAAAGTGCATAATTCATCAGATTCGGGCAGCTGTCTACAATGCCTGGAAATATTTGCGGGAAAAGAAAAAGGGGTGAATACGAAAGAGTATAGAATGAGAAAGTGACGAAAAGGAGCAACATCGAAAATAAGAAGCAATGCTTGGCTCCGAGCTTTTAACTTTTATGCTTCTGTAACTATTGAGAACAAAGATTATTGGAGAGAAACGATGATAATGAGTCAACAAAGGAGGAAGAAGAAACAATGTTGTTGGAGTTAAGAAGCTCCATGATGGCCGCTGAGATAGTTTGAATTATGGGTGGAGAAACTGAGGAAGGAACAGAGATGTTAGTCGAGGAGGTAGGATTGGTTTGAAAAGTAGTTGGGGCATAGGTATCATTTGTAGCCGGGATATTTGAATGAGTAGGTCTCCTAAGAGCCCATCCATTAGAGGGGTGAGGGATAAAGTTAAAAGGAAGCAGAGGAAATTGAGGAGAAGGAACATATGAAGATTTAGGATTATGAGGTTTGTGAAAAGTGGGAGATTTAGGGCTAGGAGGGGAATAGATTCGAGATGGGGAGGAGGTAGGCCCTTTGGAAGGAGCTCTGTGCGACAAAGGGGACACCGCGGCTTGATCTGCGTAGGTGAATGCTTGTGATACAAAGCGATTCTTATTTAAAGAGGCAGTCTCTTGAAAAGAAATATTTTCAAAGGCCATTAGCCTCTTAATGTCTTTTTGTCTTCCCCATTCTGGGCAAGAACGATCGTTAGAGTAATGAGGGCCTTTGCAGTTGCGACAAAGTAGCGGTTCTTGCAGATTACTGCAGTCTGTAATAAGGTGTCGAGAGGCACAGTGGGGGCAGATAGGGGAGGTGCTACGACAGTGTTTGGCGATGTGTCCAAATAGGAAACACTTCGAACACTGAGTAGTTTGACGGATGCTAGGGGAGACAAGAAATCTCAGTTGGAAAATGGAGACGAATTGTGGAAGAACTGTGTTGAGAAACTTCAATTCAACAGACCTTGTCGGAATTTTCTTTCCCTTGGAAGTACGATGAATTCGGCAGATAGAAATGATGGGAATAGAGGACCAAATGCCCTCCAGGATGTCCTTTTCTGTGAACGATGGGTGGATATCTGTGATGACACCCAATCTGTATAGTAGACTGTTGGGAATGTACGCTTTGATATTGTTGGATGAAAGGAAAGTGGAATTATTTAAGAAAGAGTTTGAGTAAGAAGCGGAAAGAAATTGGACCGCAATGCGACCCTTGCCGAGAGAATCAATTCTGCTTAGAGGAGTGGACGCAGCGTGAATAAGCCTTGCAAGGGCTAAAGGGTGGAGATTGCCGATATTTCTATCCTCAGAGCAACCTTCCATGTAGACCGTGAAAGGACCTGGGTGATTGTCGGCAAATATTGCGATATTCATATTGTTATTATTAGCATTATTATCAGAATTATTATGGTTAGTATTACTATTGTTGTTATCATTACTATTGTTATTGCCACCACCATTACTATCATCATTGTTATTATTATTACTAATGTCATTAATATTATCATTACTATTGCTATTATTACCATTGTTGTTATTAATATTATTAATATTATTATTAATGGATGACAAAAAACCTTATCGGACTAAATGTGAACAAAACAAAATATTTAATATATAGTCACCTACCCCAGGATAGATGGGATAATCTAAAAATACAATGGCGTGATAATGTTTTTCTAGAGAGAGCATTTGAAGTTAAGTATTTGGGAGTTCAAATAGACTATAAATTACTTTGGGGATCCCACTTACTACACTTATCAGCTAAATTTCGAAAATTAAACTACTTATTTTACTATTTAAGGCAACTTTTTAATCATAATCAACTAACGACCTTATATTTAGCGTTATACCAGCCTACTCTAGCATATGGAATAATTCATTGGGGAAATGCGGCGGCGTATTATATTACGCCGATTATGTACCTACAAAAATCATTATTCAAAAAGTTACGAGCAGACAGGCAAAACAATGAACAAGAAAGCTAATAAGTGTTAAAAATTTGTATTACCTTCAATTATTACTTTATGTGTTAAAAAATAAAGAAAAATTCGGTATAAAAGTTTGCTCAGGTAATACCAGATCAGCGGGAAAGGAAAAAACATACATACCTTTTGTTAATAAATACCATGTAAGAAAACAGGCCAGATATACGGGTTCTGTACTATACAATTTGTTACCAGAAGAATTAAAAGCGAATCTAGTAAACTACAAACACAACCGTAGAATACTAATAAACTTCATTACAAGCGAAAATACAGAAATGTTAAAAACAATTTGAAAAGTTAAAATAAATTACGCACTACTCCCATTTCAAATGAGTTCATTAAACAATAGATGTTCTGTTAAACACAAAATATAAATACAAAAATATAAATGCAAAAATACAATTGCAAACATATAAAAATATAAATAAAAACACCAAAATTTTATCTCAATAACATAAGAAATAATAAAACGATGCTGCGGCATTTCGCAAATAATGAAGTACAGTGAATTCCAAAACTCGTTAAGCTTGTTCAATTGCACAGAAATTTAACATTTCCAAAACAAAAAACAATAAAAATCGTGTGAAGAAAGTTGTTAACAGTAACACGGCTGAAGTCAATACAGCAGTTTAAATTTTCGGAATAGGCTACTTTAACTTCTGATATAGTAACATCAATTGTTCCTATTAAGTAACCATATCATTACGTCAATATTAAAATAATAAAATTAAAATTACATGATAAAACCATCTCAACATTGATTCAATTAATTGTAACATCTCAATGTAAGTAAACATAACTTATTATTGTCAGAGTGTTACCAATTAGTGCAATGTAAAGATACCTTACAAACCTTTAACTTGCAATTATTATTATTTTAATTTTAACATAAATTTTATACTATTACCGTAGCCTTCGTTAATAGAAAGCCGTGCTGTAGTTAAAATTGGCAACATAGCGAGAAGGCCTACTAGCCGGCTAATATTTATAATTTTTACATATCGTGAAGTGTTGGTATCAAACAGCTATGGTTTTGGGTTTTGAGTTTTGGTTCAATTTTTTCTTTCGTTATTAAACGGTATTTATAATATTACGAAATAAAATTCGCGTTTTGTTCGTGTTAATAATGAAACAATGATTGTTTCTGAAAATTATCCGGTTTTGTTCAGTTTTAGAATTAAGTGTAAATGTATATAATATAAGAAGATACCTTTTATAATTTAGTTATTTTAAGTTCTTTTACTGTTTTGCGTAGAAGTTTTTTTCTTTTGTGTGAAAATGTCTAATAAATATTATGCCCCTGGGTGTAAAAGTAATTATACTTAATTTTTAAAAGATTCGGACAATAAAGCGAGGTAAGTGTTTTTAAATTTCCAAAAGACGCTGCTCTTAAATTATTATAAATAAAAGCGATTCCTAGAAAGAATTTTATGCCACCAAATTTTAGTGTGGTTTGTAAACTACATTTCACTTCATCCGATATTATTTATGATAAACATTTACAACCTGATGACACTTATGAACAGCTTTCTTTAAACAGACCACGGTTAAGAAATGATGCGATCCCAAGTATTTTTCCGAACTTACCTTCTTATTTATACAAATAAAAAGTTAAAGAAAAAACAAATCCCGAAGTTAGACGAAAATGTATTCTTAAGCTCTGGACAATGATAAAAACCAAAAATTTTTAAATGCTGATTTAATTCGTAATTTTTCAACTCTTTCGAATCAGTTCAAAAGTAAGATTGATCTCAGCTACTGGGAATTTAAAATTCTTGTTGATAAGATGTACTTTTTTATTTTTAATTATAACGATGCCCCAACAATTAAAATGCCAATATGTATTGAAAAAAATTTAACTGTTAGTGTTTATATTAAAGGTAATGATCTTGCCATTCAATTTAAAGTTAACTAAGTGGTCTTAATTAATAAATATTTTATCACATTATAAGAATTTTACTGTAGTTAATTCACAATTAGTTGAAAATTCTGCGAAGATATACATTTTAGGATACGCAGCACATTCTCTTTTGAAGAAATTAAAATGTTCGCAATGTCTCACTATTATTAGACACAGAATAAGGGTACTTTCATTCACAACCAATATTTCGATACTTTGCAAAGAAACGGGTTATCAATTGCAACCGATTTAGTAATGTCTATTTTAGTCCATATGTGTTCACTTTTAGAATTTATTTTAAATGATTAGACATGTTAGATAAATTTTTAATCACAGTTCGCAACAGAAAACACTTTTCTGTAAATTAATGATGTATAATATTGAAAATGGAAACATTTATTCCGAGTTTTTAGACATTTGTACTAATTGTGAAACTCCCTATTCATCATTACTTCATAAACTGTATTCTATTTTTGCAAACATTTCTATAAATAATTATTATAAAAAAACCAATATGACTCAGAAAGAAGCAGATGATGCTACATTGAAAAGTTCAAAAATATGTAAATTGAGTACGTTTAAATAATTAAGTATTCTCCGTTAGAACTGATCAATTCAATTACAGGTATATTTAATATTTCTTAATTTTTAAGCATATTTTATTTGTAAATCATGACTATTCTCAGTGCAATTTAACTTTTTATGTATAAATAAGTATATATAATATATACGAATAGAGTAAATGTAACTTTATCTAAGAAAGATGTTTTGATTTCAACTGAAGGCTGTATACTAACCGGCCTCCTAAGTAAAAAGAATGCGACGTTGCCTTTTTCTCAGCACGGCTTTCTATTAACGACGGCTACGCTATTACTATCATTAATTCGCTTGTAATAAATGTTTAGTTGAAGTTATTAAAATAAAGATTAGTTTGATTGCCCTTACCGTCATTACTGTCATTGGCGTCAAATGTAATATGTATTTTATTTTGTCTTATTTTAATCTTATACTACATTTCTTACTTAATATCAGTATACTTATCTTTACTGCCATTTCTGTAGTTTCTCATATTATTAATATAGCAATTTATACCATTATATTATTTATGATTTACAGTTGAAGTTTATTACTAAGGGACTGAGGGAGAATAAGTAACTAGTTCTTATGATTAGTTTTATGACTAGTTTTATAAATAATTGATATATTATTCTGTGAACATAGGGCAATATAGCTATCTAACTTATAATTTTGGAATGAAACAGTGCTTAAATCTGATTCGTGCAACATTGCTTTATGTATACAACAAACCTGTACTTTATATATTTAACAGAGAAATATTATTATACAGGCTGTTAACATTACTGTTTATTGGTATTTGTAGTATTAAAGGGGTAGGAGTTCAAGTGCAAATGTAGCGCAGGCTAAATTAGACTTACTTAAGTATTAATAAATATCACATGTGAAGATTGAGAGTTGCATAGGTGTGAAAAGCTTGTCTGTACGACTGTTTATGGAATGTATGGATTGTAAGCGTGTATAACTGGGTGTATATTTGGGTGTGTAGATGTGGTACTTAAGTGAAAAATACTTTACTATAACGTATTGGTAATTGTGCTTTACATATTTTATACTGTTACTTAAATCTGTACACAATACTTAATATTTAATGAGATGAAATTTTGTAAACAACAGCCAATAATCAATAACCAGGTTGGTTTTTGTAATAAATAGTTATATAATAATATTCACCACTGCTCGTGCAACAATGCGCATTTGTGGCAAACATATTTTAGTTACTCTAATATTTAAGATTGTACATAATTGAATTGAATTGAATTGAATTGAATTATTACTACCACTATTACCATCACCATAATTATTATTATTATTGCTATTGTTATTACTGTTACTATAATTACCGTTAGTATTATTTTTGTCGTCGGCATCTCTGTTATTATTATTATTGGTATTATTGATATTACTAGTAAGGTGCGAGTTTTTAATAGTAATGTTTTTAATAGCATCGGTAGCACTAACGTTAATGTTAGAGTTATTTTTGCTTAAGTGATTAATACTATTATCGCTACTATTATTATTTTTATTGTTATTACTGTTATTTTTATTATTATTATTTTTACTATTTTTAGTGTTATTTTCACTGGTATCGTTATTATTACTGCTATTGCAGGCGAGGTTAATGAGGTCTGGATTAGAGAGTCGCAGATCCTTACTCGGGACCGATGCGACCAGAGAAAGGGGACCGGATAACTTACGTTTACCAGAAGCGTCAACCTCTATCTGGAGATGCAGATTCGGTTTCGACAACTTACTTTCCTTGGAGGAGGCCGCTGAGCGGCCTCCACTAGACGAGCTCATTGATCAAACACAGAAAATAAGAAATAGAGAAAAGAAGAAGAAAGAAAAAAAAAAAATCGGGGTAACGGAAGAAAATAAAATAAAATATATAAATAGAAATAAATTAACTAAACAGAATGAACTTAATCTTCTTAAGAAAGACCGCTAAATAACCGAAAGACGAGTGCAGAGCGATTAAATTAAAACGATCTCACCAGTCTTATCAGCTATACAAACGATGTCTTTGAAAGTGAAGATGCCGTTATCGCCGAACAATCGTTAACTGATAAGCACGGGAGCGAACAACCGATAGTAACAATTAACAAAGACAAAGTTGGCAGGGTTAGACATATCGGAAAAAGTGAATACAGGAGAGACCAGTTTATCTCGATCTCTCTAACTTCTTGTCTTGAAGAAATGTTTAGAAGTGTTCTTAATAAGCGCCTCGTTTGGTGGTTAGAGAACAGTAATATCATTCCTAATCACACATTCAGTTTTCGTTCAGGCGTTAGTTTTCTTACCTATGGAAGATCGTTTGTCTTTGAAGTATGCAAATCTTTTGTTTTAATGAAGCATACTTTAGTAGCCTTTATTGGCGTTTCTGCCGCTTTTGATAATGTCTACCTTTCCATCCTTAAGGATAAAATGTTATCCATCAATATTACTTATCCCTTTGTCTATCTCATTCTAAACTTTCTGCCCTCTCCGACTTATTCTGCTACAAGAAGAGTCTTTCACGATCTAAACCTTAGTCTTACTTTGTTTAATATTCATATTCGCTTTTCTTCACTCGTCTATGTAGATGATGTTTCTCTTAATTATTAATCATCGTACATTTCAATCGCCAATGAGGAACTTAATAGTTCACTTGCTTAATTCTCTCTCACTAATTCACCTTTCTATTTCTTTCATTAAGTATTTCTGCGTTGTATTCACTCTCCATTCATATAACCCGGTCAAAGTTAATATTTCCTTCATTAATTAACTTATTCCCTTAATCAACTCTTTATGCTATTTCGGACTATTCCCAAATACCTGTTTGTCCTTCTTTAAACATGATAATTTCTTATATATTTCTATCCACAAAAGACTTAATCTATACAAAACACTTTCATACTCAAGCAGGGGCCGAGATCATTATGCCCTTACCATTTGGAAAAGGCCATTATTGTCTAAAATATGTAATTTGCGGACCTTCATTTTAAGACAGTGCTACAAATTTTCAATAGAGTTTAGGTTAGGTAATTGTTGAAATGTATACACTCGAAAGGATATACTGTAAACCACAATTCTCATGTTTTGGGGGTAATGAGGTTCTAGCCGTTGTTTTTCTGAAAGGCGAATACGTAACATATATCTATTGTCATTTTCCTTCTCAATAAACGTTAATTCCAACTTGTCCAGCTAATGTGTAGGCCTAAATTAACACATTTTTACAGTCATACTTTACTGTTGGACCCATATTACATACTTCGAACTCTGCGTGTTCCTCCAGACATACTGCTTACCATCAGAGCTGAGGAGATTATATTTGCTCTCATAGATCAACTTACCGAACGCCACTAATCTATCGATTTAAAACAATAGTTTTTGTCACATTAAAGTCATTTTTGCCGGTTATGGCTTCTTTCCCAGCTAGCGGCCATAAATTTATAATAAACGCAACATTTCTCAGATGTTCTGAAGATGAATCAGTTTGCTAGAACTTGATGTAACGTCTTCCGCTGGCATACCCCTATAACACTTGCATACAGCACAGATAGTGACTAAATACTTTCTACTACCGCAACTTTTGCCATTTATTCTATCTTGCTTTGTATGAGTCATTGTATACACTTACATACCATGTACAAATACTTTTATTGGGATACGATTCAGTACACACATCTGCGCATCGCCAACAAACACTTTTGTTGTAACATTGTTTATGTATTTTCATTTCCCGTAATTTTATTCTTTGCTATTTTGCTAATTTACTGCCATATTTATATATTCCTGTAAAATCATTTTTCACAGTATACTTGTCCGAATACTTCTAGTAGTGATTTTCTGGACTAGCCTATAACATAAACAATATTTGCTTGTTTTATAATAAAACACGTATAAGGCAAGCAAAGCCGTATCTGAGGGGAGTTTTCCGCCCCCCCCCCCGAAATGTCTGCGAAATAATAACTGCTTTAATTAAATAGACCAAAATTCAGAATACATTTATTTATTTTCAATTTTTGACAAAAGAAAAGCAAATTAAAATTTTTATGAATTC
This sequence comes from Icerya purchasi, assembly GCA_039619475.1. Taxonomy (NCBI): domain Eukaryota; kingdom Metazoa; phylum Arthropoda; class Insecta; order Hemiptera; family Monophlebidae; genus Icerya; species Icerya purchasi. Next base: position 319,930,258 of record CM077115.1, read on the forward strand.
TATGGGAACGACTACTTTTTATTTGTTTTTATTATAATATTCAAATATTGCATATACAATAATTGACTACAAGGCTTTAGTGTATCATTTATAAATAAATATATTTCATGATAACACATATATATATATATATATATATATATATATAATTATAAAAAAAATCGTAACTCCCCCCCCCCCCCCCCCCCACGAAATTTTGGTCCAGATACGGCCCTGAATACAAGGTACACTGGAGTCAAATTAGACAAAATTAGGTCTAAACTTCGGAATAATTCCGCGATCCAAACTTTTGCATTCGCTTTTTAATAGTGTTAATTAAAAATGCCTCCCTTTAAAAAAAAGTTTGCTAATTATTTATTTGTCCATAACAGTGAAAAAGTGAAAAATCAGTTGCAATATTGAATTTCTCGGATATTTATAAATGAAAAATTATGAAAATTGGTGTATAGGGATTTTCAAGGGTGCTAAATAGAAATCTAATGTCAAATTTTAGAAATTCCAAATGGCGGACTCAAAATAGCCGATGGGCACGTAAAAATATTGGAAAAATAATACCTGAAAATATAGATTTTTTGAAGTTTGCTGGGTGTGGTTATCACGAATTTGATAATCTACTTAAAAAATTGAAAATGGTGGATTCAAAATGGCCGATCATAATTAATTATATTTGGAAAATTCATCGCAGTATTTAAAAATAATAACTTTCTTACTTTTTTTTCTAAATAATAATGTCAAAATTGCTCCAAAAGTATTCATTTAATATTTAAGAGGAACAAAATATACAAAGCAATGTCATTGATATATCTTTATTTGAAAGAGTATAAATTTTTAGGTTACATATTCGTATAATTTTACAGTGCATTTGAATCGAATGAAACGTAAAAAAATTGATAACATTAAAGAAAATGTATGCTCTATCTTCTGATTCTGATGCGAATTCTGTTATATCTACTAATTCTGCTGGGCGGCAATCTGAAATTTCTGCAGTTTCAGATGCATTTCTTAAAATGTCGCAGTCAGATCACTTGAGAACTGTTCGAGCAATCATCTACTCCACTGTAATTCAAACAGGCAACTCTGCGGTATAGGCTGGTTTTTCTGCAGCCACAATTATTTTCACAGCCACTTTTACAACTGCAAAATAAAGTTCGTAATAGTTTTTCGGGTGCCGGAGGATCGGTCATACTGACAGGACAAACAATATCTTTTTTCATCCATCCCCATTCATATGGTGATAGTTTGTTTTTTTTCACCCAACCATTGTTGTACTTGTAAGTACACTCTTTTAATATTCTGCAATACTACGTTATTAGTAGAAGGTAAAAAAGAAAAAAAATTTATATCGATACTCATTTAAATCTTTTTCAGATTTATAAGCGCCGTATAAAGCCAATGTACATTTAACACCAGCTTCAAATAGTTCATCTATACAACTATTTTTATTATAAAATAGTTGTGCCATTGCTTGCAGTTCTTTGTTAGTTGAAAATTTTGTAATAAATGAATTTTTTCCATGATTCAAAAAAGCTGATGTTATATCACATCCACTGAGCGCGTGTAGGAAAAGGATAATTTTTTTTGCACTTCGATGATGTTTCAACATAACCGTTGAACAATGAAAATTTCTTTCTATTTTACCTTTTCTTGGGTTTAAGAAATATACTTCCTTGTCGTGAGGGCATAATGCAGCTAAAATAACCAGAACATCGATATGCTCGAAAACAATAAATACTTTTGAATTCGTTAGACGAAGTGTAGTCTGAACAATTAGGGTATCTGTATCGTCAATTGTTTGAGCTACAGAAATATTGTTATTTTTCAGTTTATCGATTAAAAAAGTTATAAAAGAAATTTCATTCTTTTAATTTCAGAAAAATTTTGCTTGGGCAACAGTAAGCGACATATCTTCGTTGAAGAAAATATCTGCGCATTTTTGTTTACGACTTCTACGAATTCTTTCTACTGATTTCCACGCTGTCTGAACTATAACCATCGAAAACTACAAATACATTGCTTCCATAATTTCTTCGTAGATACAGGGTGTAGCTGTTGCAAACACTACCGAACTTTTCATTTAATTTCCATGGTACTTGATGCAGTAACATTCCCCCATCAATAACGTTTTGTACATTTTTCAGTACGTGTAGAACAGTAGATAATGATGTAAATATACTATATAATTGAGATTTAACAATTTTTCGCATACCTCATTTATCGAATAATGATAAACAAAAGAGTGCTAATTCATATCGTAAAAATTCTTTAAGTTCATTTTTTTTTTTTTTTGTTTTTTTAATGGTTATTGCATTGAAAAATAAAACTATAATACGGTGTATTTTTCAAAATATATATCTTAACTACCACCTTCATATAGTCAAAGCGTTGAAAATTTATTTTTTCGTTTAAACAATTCTTTTATACTCGAATTTTTAGACTTCTGAGTAAAAAAATTTTTTATTTTGTCTTAAAAAATATCACCAAAAATTTTAATAATTATAAAATAAACTGTTTCACCTTAAAGTACACATCATATTATGCTTCAAATTGACCACCTACAAAATGTCGATATCATTTTTTAAGATTTTATGATTAACGATCAAAGTTAGAAACTCGAAGTGAAAAAATGCATTTTTCGAAAATCGATAAACTTTAAAGGCTCGAATTTTGCAAAATAAATTTTTCTAATTTTTTTGCTGAACGGCCTTTGAATATAACATTCGTGCATTTGTTTATTTTTGTCAAGTTTCGTTAAATTTTATGAAATGCTCAAAAATTCGTGCGACACTTCACTTCAAACTCACGCATAAAATATTTACCAAAATACTTAAAAAGTCATTCAAACATATATACGCACTACTACTACTACTACTAAAAATTATCCGTTTTAATACGTCATTTGTTTTTGTCAATTAAAAGTTGTAGCCATTTATGTACGGTGCACGCGCTCGCACGGACCCACATTCAGCCTAGCACACGGCTCGAATCGGAGCGTTAATTAAAAAATTACTGCTCGTTCAATTCCAATTGAAAAACAAATATCATGTATGTTTCTTTTGTAAAATTTTCCGTTCTTTCGAATGGCGCTATTAGTTTTTTCGAAAAAATTTAAGTAAAAAAGTTATTGACAAAAAATCACATTTTTGCACCTCAATTTGTTAAATAATAAATTTAGCACACATTTTCTTGCGGGGGCATTTTGATGTGTTATTCTACACACTTTTCTGCACACGTTCCATTTGGAATCATCGATCGGGGAATTTTTCCGAAGTGAAAATCTAATTTGGCTCCCCCTAATAGTGTATGTTACGTTAATAATGAAATGAATTCAAATAGCACGCTATCTGGTAACATTTATTGCAATTACATGGTTATAAATGGATCCGAGAATATATCTTAATGATAATTTTTCTGCGTTACAATAGCCAGAATTGTTTGCTAATTGTAAGAGATTTTTGGGTTCTATATTAACGAGGCTTTTTTCAATAAATAACTAAGATTCTAACTGCTCGCGAATGTTAATGTATTACTTGTATTTGTAGGAAAGTACATTCCGTTGTAAGTTTACTTTTTTCTCTGATAGATGGCGCAGTAGTATATTGTTAGCTGCATAACTGTACCTTATTTCGATCTAACATTTTTTAAGTAGCAATTTTGTAATCGTAAATTGTTTAACATTCCACTAATGCCGTCTCGAATTAAATTTCGCAAAAGAAGTATTTGTGTCAAGTATTCAGCACAATAGATAATCGGCAGAATGGATTCAATAGATTATTTAATACAACTAAAGAAAGTCAAAAGATTAAGATGGAACTTGTTCATGTATTTTATTTCGATATAAAGAGGTTACGACGTAATTGGGACGAATTTGTAGCAGAATTTTCCAGGCCACCCGGTTGTGTGATATTTAGGTTAGCGATTAAGGTGAAAGTAAATGAATTAAATATGTACAATATCTCGCTTTCATCACTATGACAAAAAAAAAGAGCGGACAAGTGTAATAGTGTATTTATATCATTTTCAGTAATGAATAGTTTCTGATTCTCCTCTCAAATATGACTTCTCTAATTCAGTATCGCAGTAAACAAAATTGTAAGAATTATAGTAATATCAAAAAATGGGCTGATAATATTAACAGATATTGAATGTAAATAATATACTACAAATTAATACGGAATTATTTCATGTGTTGCACTTAAACATAAGAACTGTGAGACGTAACTCTAGGATGAATCTATAACTTACATTCACAGGTCATCTTTAAGAGTCATCGCATTAACCGAAATTAATATATGTAAGTAAAGATGAATTAAATTTATATAATATAACTGGATTCACGAATATTGGACTACAAAGACCTATAGAGTTTAATGGAGGAATACTTGTGTTCATAACTAATAAGTTTAAATATCACATTCGGGAGGTTAATAATAGACCAAGTATGGACCTGGTGATGATATAGATATTTCCGAAAACAATACTTTATGCTTAATTGTTGTACATATATCAGGGATGAATCCGATGGAGGTTGGGGGGAAGGGCAATGCCTTCCCAGAACTTAGTGCAAATTGTTTAAGAATGCAGCAATTTAATAGGAAATAAAATTCTTTTTAATCGCTTTGTTTACAGTTATGTCAAAAGTTGCTATCAAAACATTTTGAAATGGTTCAATTAGTCGTATATTTTTAAATTTCAAAATTACGAGATTTATTTTTGAAAGAAAAACGAAACTTCATAAAATAGGAATAAAAGAAATGATTTTTTAAAATTTGACTTTAATGTTTGCTTGTATTTTATGAAAACTGATATGCTTTTATTGCAAATTTCAAAAAATATGAAATATTGACGAGCTGAAAAATATTAGCTTTAGTTCGTATTTTTTGTCAGCGCAAATGGGAACTATCACGGTTCACGTCGATCCATTTATCATTAATATCAATAAATTGTATTAAGACGTTTCTTTTCGGTTTTCATTTATTCTTTTTTTTTTTTAAAGCAACATGATCTATAGACAAGTTCATTGTGGTCTCTGTTGTTTTATTCTTGTTTTTTATTTCCAAGAAAAGTCCATTTAAAATAGCTTAAACACCACAGCGTATCCGTTTATTATAAAAATATAATGAACCGGTTAGAATGTTTTCACAATATGTTCTTTAATGCTACGATTAGAATTAATCATTTTAAAACCAATTGAGAAAACATTGTTGCTTATAATCGGTTACTTTACTTGAAATCTATTGTTCATGCGTGCATTTTCATTATTTTAAATTACGTAACAAATAATTTTTTACATATTTGGTTTTATTCAGGAATATCCCCAAAAAAATCTCTGCCCCCCCCCCCCAGAAACTGATTGGTGAATTCATCCCTGCTGTATATGGATCACCGAGCAAAAACGTAGGCGAATTTATAAACGAAACCGCTACACTTCTAAAAAAATTAAGTAAGGAATATAATTTCCTGATTTGCGGTGATTTGAATATCGATTTATTTCTTCATAATACACAGGTTGAGAACTTTTTAAACGTAATTTATCGATCAGGAGGGTAACAGTTAATAAATGGAATTACGAGAGAAAAAAAACGGATAGATAGAAGTACCTAATCATATATAGATAATATATTTATTAAGTATAATACAAATGAAATTACTTCGGGAATTATTAACTGGAAAATATCAGACCATTACATCATCTGTAGTGCATTTAGTATCTTGAATCGGAATTTTCAAGAAACTCTCTGAAATATGTTTTTGACGAAAAAAGGTTGCAGAATAACATAAATTAATCATAACTGGAACGAGGTAAGTATCTCCACAATGGCAGGAAATTTGTATAATCATATACATTCGGTTTTTAAAGGCTTTTATAAAGAATGCAAATTGGAAGTACGGGAGAGTGAAAAGGTGACTAAGTATAGTACTAAAAATGAATGGATGAATCAAAAAATAATCAATTTTATGAAATTCAGAGATCAGAACTAAATAAAGGAAAAGGACTAATATTCGATATAAAAACTTATTTAGAAAATATCGAAATATAACTGTTAATAAGGAATGCGAAACAGAAGTTTTACCAAAGTTAAACAGTGAAGGCAAATAATGATAGTAAAAAAGTGTGGAATATAATTGACAATATTGTTAATAAAAAAAACAAAACAACAATAGATGATTTCATTATAAAACATTTTGGAAATACTGCAATAGTAGTTGAACAATTTAGTGAATACTTTATGCGTTCGGTGGAAAAACATAGACATAAATGTCACGCCCAGTTATTGAATACAAATTCTGATGATTTCATTTTGCCTTCCTTTTTTATTCCACCTGCTAATAAATCCCAAATAGAAAAGTAATAATTAACGATCTAAAAGTTCATAAGGCACCTGGATGAGATGAAATTAGGTTTAAAGATATTAAACAAAACTCAAATATTTTTATTCCTATTTTGACTAACACGGTCGACTATTGTATAAACGAAACTAACACTCCGATATATAAGACAGGAGTGCAAAATCAATTTAAAAACTATCGACCAATAACAATAACATCTGTAATAGCTAAAATTTTAGAACACTACAATGATAAACATTTAAGAAATTATGTGGAGAAAAACAATCTACTTTATGAAAATCAACACGGTTTCAGAGAAAAGAAATCTACGATAACTTTATTGAGAACGATTGTAAATAAGATAAATGCAGGACTATTGATGGGGAATCAATTTTTAATTACGTTTATTGACCTATCCAAAGCATTTGATTTAGTTGATCATGAATTATTGATTAAGGACTTAGAAAACCTGAGCATTAAAAATAATCAACTTAAGTGGTTTAAGAATTATACAACAACTAGGAAAAGCATGATCAAAATCGTAGGGAATAAAAGTAATGAAAAAACTATTCAATACGGAATAGGTCTACCATATTGGCTCCTGTTCTTTTTCTCATTTACACCAACTCGTTACACAAGCATATTAAAAATGCAAAATATGTTTTTGCTGATGATATCGCCTTATTAATGGATCCCAAAAATTAAGAGATGGCGGAAAATTATTACAAGAGGATATAGATAATTTTAGTAAATAGGCACATGATAGAAGGTTATGTATAAATATAATTTTTTTTTTTTATAAATTTACAAATATAAATCTAGGCACCGTGTATAATTACCTGGATTATTACGGCACCTAGACTCACTGGAAATTACAGTAGGCGGTGCGGTCTGTTGAATGCTGCAAATTCAACACTGCCTGAACACAATCTGGGTAGTTCGACAACAGGTGATGGGGTGAGGTATAAAAAGAAGTACGGAAAGTATGCGAGCATTGTTTCAGCAGATGTTCTACGATTGGCGAGGCCATGAACCCGCAAAGAGAATGGGTAGACGGAGGGGGAGCTCCTTTAAAGACATAGTTGTGTGACAGTGCAGTGTGCTCCAGGCGCAGTCTCGACAGGATCGAGAAATCCTTACGTAAGATGGGGAACGGCGGCCACCATGGGTCGGTGTTCGACTTTATGGACCTGAGTCAGGTCGTTTATTTTGACCATAGTTTACTCCACTCTTTCGAAAAGTGCATCAGAAAGACTGATGGTCCTAACTGAGGCAGTACATCGTTGAACAGCATCGGGCCAGATGGAGTTGCCTTAGTAGACAAGTCAACCCGCTCATTGCCAGGAACCCATAAGAATGTGACATAACCTCGGATCATGAAAGTTCGAATAGCAGGTTTTTTATTTTAATTAGTAGAGAGTTGCAACTGTCTAGGCTCTGGATGGCTTTGATAGATTGAAATGAATCTGTAATAAGAAGAAGGGCATTTTGAGACGCTGGACTAGAAGAATATGTCTCAAGACAAAGAATGATCCCAAACATTTCTGCCTCTAAAACAGAAGACTAGTCGTTTAGGCGCTCGGTGTACATTACTACAGCTTTGAAGAAAGAAGGGGTCTTTATTCGACTTGACAATCGGGATAAGGAAAGTTGTTTTTAAGGATTGTGAGATAAAGCCAGAAGACTAAAATTGCTTGTAGATGCAGAGCAGGAATAATCTAGTAGATGTAGGAAGAAGTTTAAGCATAAATGGATGTATGGAGTCAACTCCAGGTGCCTATTCCTTATGCTGTAGTTTAATTTGATTTAACTCATTAAAGGATCATTTTCGTGGGAATTAAAAGAGATGGTATACTCGTAATATTGCGATAAGCGTTAGAAGTTTTAGTGTTAGGATAGAAGAGAGGTAGTGTTTTAGTTTATCGTTGGGAATAGTTGGGGAGACGTTAGACAGCACAAGTTTGTTAGAGGAATTTTTTATTCTCCGGGCCAATAATGTTCGGCCACCTAAAGAGATGGACCGTCCGTTTACAAAAAATGTATTAGAAACTTGGACGGATTTAAGGAAAATTGCAACTCTATCTTTATTGATTTTTGAACCTGCTATGATATTGGCTGGACCGCCTACTTTATCAGTTAATGCGACAGAATAGTTCCGAGCGGCCGTTTTAGCCGATCTAACTGATTCAGAGAATGACATATTCAATGGCTGTTGTTGGCGCAGTTATTATCAGTTGCTGCAGCAGTGGAAGTAGACGGAAATTTTGTGTTTTTATCGAAGTTATTCGCGTTATTCTGATTTAGAACGGACGAAAGAGGATCTACACCGGTCGACTGATGCTTATCAGCAGTTGCGGCGATAGCCGGCTGATGTGACGGTGTGTTGTGTGTGTTAGTGTGGGTCTTACCTAGTTTGTGTGATGTGTACTTACTACTTGTGGTTGTTTTGCTTCCATCCGGTTTCGATGTACCGGCCAATAGACTCGCTGGCGCCTGTGAGCGGGACATCCTACAAGACAACCCCACAACGTAATATCTCTTATCAAGACAAAATGAACGCGAGAAACACGACTACAATAAATTCTAAGAGCGTGTATAAGTATGAATAAATTAAAAGTATTACACATTCGGAACAGTTCTAAACATAAGATATACGCAATCCTCGAATTATCCTTCATAATAAAGATTTCCTTCATGAACTTCATGTAAATATCAATACCCATTTAGAGAACGTAAATGACTTTAAATATCTAGATACATATGTATATCGATAATTCCTTGAACTGGAATAAACACATTCAAAGTTTAAATTCGAAAATAAGACAGACAATTCTAGCTTTATATAAAATTAAGCAGGCACTAGCACATCGAACACTACGTATGTATATACTATAATTCAATAATAATGTCTAGAATTTTATATGAAATTCAAATATAGGACGAGTCTAGGAAAACATAAATAAATAAAATAAGCAGACTACAGAAGAGGCGTTTGCGGTTTGAAACTTATATTCAAGCATTACGACTTTGAATCAACATGGTGGAAGGAAAACAACGAAATTTCCCCCAAGATGTACTATTTCTATTATAGATTACTAAAATTTAATGTCAATAATATAAAATTACCATTCAGGCAAAAAATTCGGTTAACAAAAAACCAAAGTAATACATATTACATCTATCCCCCCGTGACGTAAATTTACAAATTGGTAACACTGATGATTCAGTTTTAATTAAATTAATAAGTACAATCCTTAATCATATATTAGAGGGGGGAAAAGAAATTGATGTGTGGAAAAAGGAATTAGAAAGATGGCTGAAGAAATGGTACAAAGATTCAAGAACACGTCCTGAATCTCTCTACCTTTTAAATGCTTTGTTTCTTTATGTATTTCGACTTTCTCGTGTCTTTTCCTGATATTAAGTTTTCAAAGAAGACCATAGTTTTCGATTTTTAAATATTAAACTGCCTGCACGTACGGGTGTACAGATGCGTATTACGTATTTGCATGCATATTTATACTTGTACTTAAACATAACGCTAGGTTTACTAATATTGTGATTTATGAAATAAGTTAAGATAGTTTGTAATTTTTGTATTTTGCATCAGCGCAGCCTGGCTAAAGTGGAGATCAATGACAGGCGTGCTGTGTGACAGACGCATGCCTGTAAGGCTAATGTCAAAAATCTATCGAACTATTATCAGACCTGTGGCCCTGTAAATCGGGGAATGCTGGCCTGCTTGTAAGCGGGAAGAGCAGTCACTGCAGGTGATGGAAATGGGGATGCTAAGATGGTCACTAGGCGCCCGATTATCGGATCATATTAAGAACGATGTTGTCCGGAGATCAATGGGAGTCGTGCCAATAACAGACAAACTGTGCGAGAGCAGGTTGTGATGGTATGGGCACGTATAACGGGCACGAGAAACTAGAAGCGAATCGGTGCTGACTTTGGCAGACAGAGTTCAGGTCAGTGGTAAGCGGCCGGTAGGTAGACCGAAAAGAAGATGGTTAGATGCTGTCGCGGAGGATGTCAACAGAGTCGGAGTGAATCCATCCCTAGTATACGACCGTTCGGGCTGGAAGCGCGCCATAAGCCAAACAGACCCCGTTTCAGCGGGAAAATGCTGAACAAGAAGAAGAAGAAGAGTGTCGGGCACTCACGCAATGGGCATATTGCCCTGTGAGACCCACAACTTATTTAAAAAAAAAAAAACGTTAATTTTAATTTCGTTTAGATAAATTAATTTAACAATAAAACTGTGGGAATATTTAAAACGTTTGAGTTACACGTTTAGGATAATTTTCAATATGGATTGTATAGTTACCGAAAAAAAAAAAAAAAAAATTTCTCGATTCCTCTACCGATATAAACAGCTGGAAGAACACAGGATTTAATGATATCAATTATTTAATAACAGTTTGTGAAAAATAATAATAAAACATTATTTTCACTCGCACATTCAATACATTACAAACAGCCGGATCTCGAACAATATTGGAGACTTTTAACAGGTAAACGAAAATAGAGTTATATTTACAAAAATTAATCGTAGTGCGGACAGCTGTTCTAAAAAATTTTATAGATAAAATGCTCCTAAACTACCCCCTGAAGCGTTACGATAGGTTTTAGTTATTTTTATATACCCTCAGGGATGCCACCACGGTTTCAGATTCGCGGAATTATGATTTTTTAAATTTAAGTTTGACTTTTATTAGAACCTTTTCAATATTTGATAAAAATATTTGTTTATTTGGTTTAACTTTACAAAGAAATTTCGATACAGGTCGACCTAGAAAAACACCGGATAGATAAAGATATAAATATATACGGATATACAATTAGAAAAATATATATTATGGTACGTATCACTCTGGCTGGGTTACTCCGGGACCGGTAGATACTCCTTTGACGGACCGACGCACGATGGAGGCTCTTTCCGACGACGATAAGGAAACTTGTTGTTTAATTGCGAAGTCGAACAGTTTCATTAAATATTTCCCACCGATCGGGTCTCGGACCTTTCCGGATCGAAATTTCTTTCGTGCAAATTTACTTCGGACCGTTAATTTCTCGACGACACGACACGCGGTCTCGCTGACCTTTTTTCTTTTCTTTTAACCGAAACCAACTGGCGACTTAACTTCGCTCTCGGCAAGCAAGGAACTAAAAAACTGGAACTCACTCGTCTGCCTTTCTCCTTTCTTTTCGGCATTTTTTGATCTTCATTTCTTCCGAACCGGTCTCCTCCCCGTCGCAGACCAGCCAATCATCTCTTCTTTTTTTTTTTACTGATCATCGCGCGCATTTATTCCCTCACTTGATTTCATCAGTCCATCGCTCCCCAGCCAGCAACAAGTTCCCACACATGCGCACACTTACACTCACACCATTTGTTCTTGGTACTTTATTAAATTTATTTATATATATATTTATTTTAATTCTCTTTAAATGTAATGGTCTTACACCCCGAAGTGGAACTTTTTATATCGACGCAAGCAAATACAGTTATAGAATTTAGGTTGCGTCTTCATGAAAATAATATGAACTTTTTTTTTTATTTTTTTTATTTGGGCTCGCTGACAAAGAGCATTAACCCATGTTCGACAAGAAAGAAAAGTATTGTTAAATTAATTATTTAAATTCGTATGCGGTCAGATATCGCATCAATGAAGGATACAAGGAGAGCGACAACAGTTAACGAAGGAAAGGAGCGAACGGATGCAGCACTATAGGGAGCAGGAATATTAAGTCTTAGAAGTTGAGAGTAGAGAAGTAAACGTTCAGACGACAGTGTGGAACATTCGAAAAGAATGTGGTTAAAATTACATTCGTGGATATCATTTGAAGCATGTAGCGGATAGTAAAGGGAGTCTGAAAGTGAAACTCGATAGCGAGATGAAGGAAGCAAACTATGATCGAAACGCAATCGGCATAAAGAGGAAATAAAATAGCGCTTCGAAGACGGAAATTCATGAAATCAAGGATTAACTGGAAGATACGGCTGTATAGAAAGATAAAAGGAAAATTGGTTAGAAAAGAAGGAAGGGTATGAGTCTGACCAAAACCTATAATAGATTTTTTTAGATAATGCAAGTAAATTATTAGCAGTGAACTTACTAATGGTGAGTCCATTAACAGCTGCATCACTAGACAACTGATCAACTCTTTCATTTCCCTCTATACCAACATGGCCTGGAATCCAAAGGAATTCAGTTTGAATGTGATAAGTTTGGAAAAGGTTATGGATAATCGAGCGAATACGAAGAATGATAGTATTGATGACTGCAAAGGTAAAGAAATAATTCTTGCTTCAGTTTTATACGTTTTTTGAATAATTTTAAGATTTGGTTTTTCGGTAAAAAATTATGATTTTTTTTTTTTTATTTGATATATTACAGATTAAAACTCAGAAAAAAAAAATTAATTTTTTGACGCATTGCAAACGTGAGAGATGAATCTTTCTAGGATACCAGTAAGAAGTTATAAATTATTGTGAAAATTAAGGTTATAAACCAGAATCAAAAAGAACATGTATTAATGATTCTATTGAAGACATAATAATATTTCACGTACAGAACAGAACAGAAGGTATATTTAGCTAAGTACAGAGTTGCATAGTATAAATATATAAACATAAAATGCGTACCAGCTCGAAAGAGACTTAACCGCATTATATTAATGATAAAAAAAGTAGAACGCTTACATATTGTTAACGAAAATATAAATACCATACAAAAAATAAAGGGCAAAAAGTATAACAAAAAAAAACCAAAATAATAAAAATTGTAGCCAATTTATAACATTAAAAACATTACTTAATAGTTTAACGGTATCACTGACTAACTAAATTGTACATCCGAGCTATCTGCTCGGAATTGTAATCGCCTATATTCCTGATAAGCCTATTATTATGGTAGGAACCGCGATGAAAACATTTTTTTGCTGTGCTAATTATAAAGTCCTTTGCATAAGGCAACTATAACTAATTATGCGTATTATCAATAAAATATAGTTTCTATTTTAGTTGGATTAATTTTGATTTTTCATTTTTGCAAAAATTTTAAAACCCAAGAACTATGCAGCTGCTGACGATTATAAAGACAAATCGCTATAAAATTTTTAATTATTAATATATTTACAATTTTTTTTTTCACTTTTCGACGAAATCCCCCTCTATACAAATACACGGGTGGTCTACGAAGCTTCGTATTCCCTTAGCAAAGAATTCTTTAGGTTAAGTGCGGAACCACTTTAAGACATGTTCCTTGACTTCTTTGTTGTTTTCAAAAAACTTGTCCACGCAAAGAGTTCTTGAGCGGCCCAAACAAATGGAAATCTGACGAGGCTAAGTCAGGGCTATATGGGGGATGTGGGAAGACCTCCCACCCCATTTTCTCCAATACAGCTTGCGTCGACAGGGCGCTGTGGGGGGTGGCATTGTCCTGGTGAAGAATGACCTTTTTCGTGATGCGTCCTGACTGTTTCCGCCGTATCGCAGGTCGAAATTGCGTTTTCAGCACTTCTGCATACGACTCTGCGTTGACAGTACCTCTATTTTCCAGATAATGACAAAGAACCGCGCCTTTCATATCCCAAAACACGGTCAAAAGCACTTTGTATGCTGAGGGACGCGACTTGAATTTTTTGGCTGCAGGCTACTCCGGATGCTTCCACACCATGCTTTTTGTTTCGTTTTAGGTTCATAATGATGAACCCCTGTCTCATCACCGGTGACTATGCGTTCTAAAAAGGCCGCACCTTCAATATCGAACTGATTTTTGAACTCCTTGCAAATTTTTAGTCGATTTTCTTTGTGCACCGCGGATAACATTTTGGGAACCTATCTCGCGCAGGTTTTTTATAAATTGAGATGGTTGTGAATGATATTGTGGACAGTACCAGCATTCACACCGTACCGGAGTGATACTTCTTCGATTGTAACCTGCCTGTCGACTAAAATCATCTTCTCAATGTTTTTATGAGGATCGACGATGTCACTTCAACTGGGCGTTCACTTTTTCGGCCGTTTTTGAACTGATTCAACCTCGAATAAAAACTTGCGCGATACGAACTACCGTATTGTTTGGTCATTCTCCAATAAATTTCGCTGGGTTTAACCCCCTCTGACATCAAAAAACGAATAACACCGCGCTGTTCTTAGTGTATACTTTCTTGGAGTGGCGCCGGACTACTTTGGGAATCACTGGCGAACAACCGACGACGCATAACGGTCAGTGCGTAGCCAACACTCCAATTAACAAACGAGCTATCGTGGTAATCGCTACTACCTGCGGAAGGAATAAATATATTAAAAAATTATGTATTGCGCTATATTTAATTATTTCATTTAAAGTTAATATTTAATATGTTTATATTATAAATAATAATAACAATCATTATATTTACGAATTAATATTAATAAACTTAATCAATTAATTTAATTATTTTTTGATTCCTAATTTTTGCCAAACCTTTAATCAGAAATGTAGATTGATACCCTTTAAAATACTATTTTAAAATATGTTTATAGAATAGCGATTCCTCTTTTTACTTATTGAAAGACCTCGTAGCAGACGTTTTATATGAACTATAATATATAACCCTATCACCAGCACATAAAGCTATACTTGTGTGTTGCAACTTAGGGAGATCAGACAAATAGACTGAAAAGAGAAAAGGCCCCAGCACACTACCTTAAGGAACCCTTGCGACGGCAGTTGTGCTCATTGATTTAGCATCTTGTAGTGAAACGTAAAAGGTTCTATTGCGTAAATAACTTCTAATTAATTTGATTAAATATCTTGAAAAATTATATTTTGATATTTTGTAAATCAGCCCGTCGTGCCAGGTCGTGTCGAAAGCTTTTGCAATGTCAAATAGAATTAATTCTGCGTGTTTATTTACATTAAAGTTATGCGTGACATGATCACCGATTCTAGCAACTTGATGCGTAGTAGAATAACCTGGCCTGAAACCAAATGCTCCACTAGAAGTATGCTATTACGATCGACGAATTTACGAAGCCTATGTAATATAACTTTTTCCGTTATTTTGCTTAAGTTGCTAAACAAACTAATAGGTCGTATATTATTCACTTGGGAAGAGCCTTTCCCCGGTGTAAGTAGTGCAATGATTTTGGCTACTTTCCAAAACTTCGGGAAATAGCCGAATCACATTGTACTCGTAGCATTGGCTATGTGCGTTAACTCTAGTGTACCCCCTTCCGTGGAATCTTAAGATTTTTTCCGGAATATTATCGTCACCACAAGAAATTTTTACTTTAGATTTCTTAAAACATTAATATTTCAGCAGGCGAGGCAGGACAAAATTCAGAATGGGAAATAGGGGAACATAATGCTGTAGTTGTTAAACGTTTTACTGTATTAGTAACTAAATTATTTTGATATGTAGACGCAAGACGCGTGCTCGTTTTATGAATATTTGAGTAATACTCGGCTAACAACTCCGGTTTTGCTTGATCCTTATAAACATACGTGTTAAGATCAGAATCAAATAGCGGTGGAATCACACTCTATATAGCTCTTATTATACCTCGAACATACTTTCCATAAACTTTTATCTTGTGTATTAACATTCGTCAGAAATTTTTGAAATTTATCATTTTTGATTTTTCTAAGTACAAATCTGACTATTTTTGTTAAGAATTTGATTACAGGTTTCAGATAACCAATATTAGAGTGAAATCGGTATTTTGTATAAATCCTCCGAACATAGTTTTTAAGTTTAATTATATTACGGACAATACTCGGAACGTAAACTTGCGGGAACATCTGACACGTCTTTTTTGGTATAAATAGATTAATACTGTCAGTAATTAATTTAGTGAAGTTATTCAACCTGCTATCAATATCAGAATTATCTTTAATTGGTTGATTTAAATGTTATCTGTGATATATTTTTTGAAACTATCCCAATCCGCATTATTAAAGTCTAGATACGACTTACTATTTAAGAGCGGTTTTACATTATTAATAATCGTAAAAATTGGTTTATGATCAGAGATAAGATGATCAAACATAACGGGGAGTTTTGCACTAACATTTTTTGCTACGATTAGATCTAGAACACTGCATCGAATCTGATTTGAAGAAGGAAAGTAAGTAGGTTCTCGAGTAGCCATAACTTGAAAATTATCCCGAGTAGACATATTGAATAATATATTATCTGCTAAATTGTTGCTGAAGCAGCTCCATATTCTACTTTTAGCATTTAAACCGTTAGGTAATATGACCTATTCGGGTGTAAATTAAGGAATGATCTAATGTCGTCGAGAAATTTACGTGTAAATTTGGCGACACTCGAATTGCGCACCGTTGTGTTGTTTACCTGACCGGCGTTTTAAAAAGGTTTACTAATCTAAACACTCGAATTGCGCACCGGAAGTTTGCCGGTATGAAATATAAAAAAACGAACGAAAACGGCACCGGAACCATAATTACTGTGCGTTGGACTCGGTGGTTCCAAAACTAATGGGTGCTTTATCGTAGAACACATTTGAATGTTCGATGGCTTTCAACATTTTTACGCATCGTATTTAAAAAATAAACTTCTAATCCGCCCACGAAAAACAATAACACCGATTTATGTATTAAAAATATTTCCTCTATAACGACGGTTTATTAAAAAATATTTCAGAATACGCCAGGTTAATTTTAAAAATATAAAATTTTTCAAACTTCCAGTTTCATTTTTCGTTTACGAAACAAATATTATATACTTTTGATAAATAACTGTGATACATATTTATGTTCTCATTTATAATCATTAAAAATTCATTCTGGTTTTTGCAATTTGCTAGTTAGCTCAACCTTCAGTAATTTAACATACACCTAACGGTCTATTTACATTTATGATCTTTTATCTTTCTGTTATTATAATAATAGATGCTTAATTTGTTGCCGCCTGCTTTTTGGGCATAGTTTGTTCCCTTCCTCACTGTTCCGTTATTCTCTCGTGCCTTCTCCTTATTGTCCACTGCACCCTCCCAGCAATCAATGTATTTGTGATCTCGATCATACGAGTATAATGTTTAGTTGTTCGTCGCTTTCAACTGAACAAGGTTCTTTTTATTCCTTACTCTTACAAACCGATATTCCCGCTCCATACTGTGCTTCATTCATTCTCTCCCTTCCTTCTCCTTTGGTTATTCTATCTCTTGATTCCTTATCGTCTATCTCTGATTGTGTAAGGATCTGAGACTCTCTTTCCCCTCTGTTGCACTGTTCTTGGGCCAATGTCCATGTTGACGAACCCATTAAGAAAAAAAAAAAAAAATTTGTCGAACTCGAAAATTTCATACGGTCATCACATTTGTATTTTATGTAAATTAATCAGCTGATATGAACATATATTGTATTAATGTGAAACACAAGCTTCATGAAATATAATATTCCTGAAGTATATTCAGTTAGAAATTATTGTAATTTACACATTATTTTACATAATATTCGCGTAAAAATTTATTCTATTTTATGCAACATTCCTCAAATATGTATGTTCCTAGATTGTTAAAAATATTTAGAATAAGAATCGTACGGCTAACGAGATGAAGCTTATTTTTCGCAAACCTGTAAGGGGTTTTTCTAAGCAACCGAAATGTTATTCCAAATAGCAAACGTTCCATCGATATGATAAGACATTTTGGAAGCCACTTTATTCCTTCGTCGATTATATAAAATCAAAGTATGTTTTTTTTTAAAGCGGTGCGCAATTCGAGTCCGACTTGTCACTATGTTAAGTGTTGGTGCGCAATTCGGGTGTCCCCGTAAATCTAGCTGGCTTATATACGACGCAAACAACAAACGAGTTTAAATTCTGATTAACATGAAAATTCCGAATATACGAGGGTTGTCCCAAATGATTTGCACTGTTGACCATAGCTCAAAACTTATTTATTTTACAAAAAAAATGTATTATAGAACTTCAATAGGGTGTAGAGGGCGAATTCCAGACGTTCATCCCATGTTATTATTATTATTATTTTTAATGGAAAATTTTGATCGTTACAGAACTGAATGAACCGCAATTATTTCAAAATTCTGGGTGTAAGTATTCTGGCTAGATTCCAAAAATTGGGCTATCTGATCAGGCGCGCAGCTCCATGCACCTCATCCCCACGCACAGCACCTTCTACCATTATGAGTATGTATTATATAGGCTTCTACTTGTAATATATGTAGCATAATTTTTAATTTTAATTTTTAGGGGTTGGGAGGGGTAAAGTTTTGGAGAATTGTTAAAAATGTTCGAAACTCAACACTTAGAACCTAAATTTTAAAAGAATTTTCCAAATCGCGCTCCATTCCGGCATTTTTTTTTTAATTTTATTTTTAAGGAGTATATGTAATTGCTTCATCAGTTGAATGTGGGCGGGCAGGTGTGCTGCTATGAGGGGTGTTATGTGAGCGTGGCGGTGATTTCCGACAGTTAATGCGGGTGGGGCGGGTGTAGCTAGACGTTCGTTCGATGTTTTTATTTTTAACAGAAATATTTGAACGTTCCAGCAACCGGTTGTTCACAGGGCAGTGTGCAGGTGGCAGTGGCGGCTCGTTCATGTGTTCACATTCGCACGTGAACACCCTGGATTCAATTTTAAAAAAGTAGAATCCAATGTTTTTATTTATATTTATTATTTACATATCACTGTTAGTAGAATTAATGTCAAAAATAAATTGATTTTACATTTTTAAAAAGTAACTAAATTTTGTCCAGAATTCTTTTAGTGTGAAGGCTACTTGTAGCACGAGCGATCGAAAACCATGTAAGTATAATGTAGTAGTGTGTCAGAAAGATAAAAATGATGTTATATTAGTGCATGTGTTACATCGGCTTGGTGGAGCACACTCGAATTGTGAACCAAACGATAGGCGTTCTTTTTGCAAAATTATATTTTGTAGGTGTGCAGTACTTTAATGAAGTGAATTTGATTATAAACAGAATTAATCGATAAATTTTCATAAAACGATAATATGTTTACATTTTTTTACTACTCATACCTATATTTGAATTTTGAAGGAAATAAAGTTTGATTGGAGTATATTTATATGTCTATTTTTACTTTTATTTTATGAGAAAACTGTATTACTGCATCTATATTATATCGGTTGTGTTATTACGTTGCATACATATACAAGTTAGTATAATATTGTACATTTAAAAACAGTAATGTGTTCAAAATTACCGTGATTCTATTTGTCAACATTATAATTTCCAAATATTGAAATACAGTAAAAATTGGTTATAATGGCATACCAATTAGCATTTAGCTTTGAAAGATTTATGCAGATGAATTTAACAAAAACATCATCCTCGACCTTTTTCAATGAAGAAATGAAATTTATACAAACAGAACAGATATTATACCGTTATTTTTTGTTCTGCTTATTTTGTTAGTGTGACATGTAAAATGCTTATTATAAATATAACGTTGACGAAGACCTGTGGTAAGACCATTGCAAAAAATATTAGAAAAAGACTACTATACTCATTTTGTTATAATAAAAAATCGAAAAATTACAAATTTCTTCAGAAGTAAGAAAATATCAAACCACTTCCGTTTTGGTACAGCTTCTTTTCTCTTACTCTTGCTTTATACTGATTTAAGTTTTTTTATTATCATACTTTTATGTACATAAAAGAAAATGTAGTGTTTGTATTTTTGGCTAAGAAATATGTGTAGTTATAATTATAAATAAATGATTGCTTATTCAGCGTAATTTATGCCATCAAATATTTCATGTCAGTTTTGTAGTGAACTGTTCATTAGTAGTAAATTTTGGACATTAAAAATTATAATGCTTTATTTGATATGGGATATAACGACCGGAGGATTATTCATCTCTTTGAATGTTTTTATAACTAATTTCTACTGTATCTTATAATTTGTCATTTTATTATACTCCTTTTGATGAGACATGCATTATGTAAAACTGATACTGTTCAACATGTTGGCTGGATATTTTAGCGTAAAAATTTAATTGTTTTTCTTTTTAAGCAAATTCAAAATAATTGTAATAATCGACAAATTAAAATAATAATAAAATATAAATATTACATAGACTTGAAAAACAATAACAATAAATATTTTGCAAAATTTTAACTTTTGTTTGGTTTTTAATGTACTTAAATAAAAGTATGTAACGAGTTTTCACGGTTCATATTATTAAAATTAAAATATTTGGTAGAACCAACATCAATTTTAAAAATACTAATAACGTTTTAAATATGTATACGTAGTTGATCATTGGGAACAGTTTAGTTTTTAATGATGGACCGCATATATTCATTCGAATATTTTTAATAGTGACGTAGTTTCTACCTAAAATTGTAATTTTACTTAAGGATAAAAAGTGCTAATTATATTCTTACTGAGTTTATCGACACGAAAACGAATTAAAACATTTTTATGTAGCACAATGTGTGAAGACAAGTTAAATGCTTTAGCTATGTTATTAATTGAAAAACAAATGTTCCACAATATTCTTAACTTTCATGAAACTGTTATAGATTTTTTTTCTTTAAAGCAAGTTAGAAGAATAGATTTAGTTTACAAAACTTTTAACTGAAAATTATTAATATCGTACGCACACACACACAGACACATACATACATACATACATATATACATACATATATATATATATATAGTTTTTGATAAATGTTTTTCAATAAATATTTGTGTAATATTTAATATATTTAATTGTGAACCTTCACTTCTGTTAATCATCGCCGCCACTGGCGGGTGGTCAATTCCAGTCATTCGTTCGAAATTATCGATCCGATCATCCATGCAGGTCCTCACACGCCACCGATGAAATCCCGATGGCGACCGCTACCAGTTTCACACACACACACACACTAAACATTTTTATTTGCAACGGATATTTTTTACATCCCCAAGAAATGGCAGCTTTGTAAAGACGGATGATTGCATCATCCTGACGAAAGATGGTTCCAACGGTTGTTTGTTCACAGCCAAATCGAAGGTCCGCATCTAGACATGCAATTATTTCAACCTGTTCGATAATCCTATTAATTTATACACTTCGTTTTTGTTCGGAGCAGGCGTATTCGGACGATATCTCTATATACATTTTTCAAACATCAGAAAGTTAATAAAAAGCCTACTTTTTTATTTTATTTTAAAAAGAAGTAGTGGGTCTTACAGAGCAAATATGCCCGTTGTGTGAGTGCTCAACAGTCTTATCAACGTTTATTATAATAGATACAAAGTACAACAATTACAACTATCTTAACTTATTCCATAAATAACAATACTAAACTAATAAACCTAGCATTCATACACGTTTATGAAGTTTCGATGTTGTGCATTCTGTCTCTATCGTTCGTTTTTCTAAAAGTGCTTACTAAAATAAACATGTGATATATTCCCACGGTATAAAGATCCAGTTTCAGTCTGACGGTCGGTGAGAATTTTTTCATTTTTCTTTTTCTTCTGTTTTTCTTCTTAGTCGCGGCCATATCTTAGTCGTCCACCAGTCATATCTTAAATATATTAAAAATAATAGCGGTACGTATGTACCACTAATTTCTGGATCATTATTTGGAGCGCATCTGCACCAAATGGTAAGTGTAGATGCAGTCATCTAGGATGGGCAGCCTAGATGATTTACTTAGGCGCCTTACTTGCATATGCGAATTAAGAAAGCAGGTGCGTAAGCATTGCAACACTAGGAGTGTCTCCAATCAACAGAAGACAATATCGGAAAATATATCATTGTTGCGGAACCGTATGTTGATTCTAAAAAGTTACGAAAAATTATCGATTCCACTAGAAAGGACCTCCGTAATACAGTCTGCTCGGTGCTGCACGCTGGCAGTAGTGGTAGAGGAGTTAGTTATCGTGACGCGGCAGAAAATAAGAAAACAGTTCAAAAATTAAACTTATATTAAAGTCCGATAATATTAACAACGTTGATAAGGAGCTAAAAGAAAAAATGAATTTACCTATGTCCAAGATTAACGTATGTATAACCTTTTACAAGAAAATTAATAACAATACGTGTATAATTAATGCAGCCACTAAACAAGATCAAACTAAGCTTGCCTCCGAGATAAACTCAAAAATTACCAACTGTAGAATTACAGAGGAAAAACTAATGAACCCGACAATCTAAGTGTTTCGCATGAGGAACATTACAGAAGATGACGTAAATGAACGCTTCCTGGCCTTAACTGGAGAAAAGCCAATTAACGTTACTAGAATTAATACTGAAAGAGCTAGTCGAACATATATTCAGTTAAAACCGGCTCAGTATCAACAACTCGGAAATAGTGATGGAAGATTTCGAATTAAATGGGAGGCCCTACCTTTCGTTGATGCGATAAATCCCAGACGATGTACTGTTTGCAATAAATTTGACCATCCATCGAAGTACTGTCTGGCTACGGAGGAATTCAGGCCATTCGTTAATCTTTATAAGGACTCTTGTAGCAACTGTTTATACATCAAAATACTCGCGGCTTCTAATAAGACTAATTTTACGGCTAATCTTAAGAATTCATCTATGATTAATGAGTTTGTGTCTGAAATTGGCCACGCCGTTCATTCCGAGAATTGTCTCTTGTTTATTAAAGCTTGTGAGGATCTAAAAGCGAAAACAGATTTTGGCTTCGCTTAATTGTACTTATTTAAACGTCGGGAATTGTTATTCCTGTCAACTATTATTTCTTAAAGAATTTTATGACTTAAACCTTGATGTATGCTTCATAGCTCAGCCATATTTAGTTGGTGGTGCTATTCCCACTAATCCAAATTATTCTACATTTGTAAGTGATAAGACTGCATTGATTATCAAAAAAAAAAATTAAACATAGGTTATTAGCCAACATATCAAACTTAACTGCTCCCAATATAGGCGAGATTATTTTAATCTCCACCTATATATCCCCTAATAAACCCAAAGAGAGTCTTATTAATTTAATAGATATTACGATCAAATCGTTCCCAAGTCTTTCTCCGGTTGTCATTGGCGATTTCAACTAGCCTAACGGCTTCCTAACATGGAGCCTCGCGTCAGATACTCTCGTGACTCACATCTATTATCAGATCTTATACATTCAAATAACCTCATAATGAAGAACCACAAAACCCTAACTTTCTCAAATTAGAATAGGTGCAGCATCATTGACTACTTGCTCACTTCAACTAATCTAAGTCTGCGGACAATCTTCCATCTTCAATGCTTCGATTTAACATTCTATAAAAGTATTAAATTTTCTCTCTATTTTAAATACGATGCTACGCCACCCAGGCACCATCTTAAATTCAGTATTTATAGTTTTGCTTCTAACTTAAACGATAATTGTGTCATGACGTTTATTAATGACATTAAGCAAAGCCAACAAAGCAATGAACTGGTTAATAGAATTAACAATTTTAATTCGAACATCTCCCAGCTTGCTCTTGGGAGTCACATCTCAGTTAAGGGACCTATTGCGGACTGGTGGAACAAAAATCTTCAACATATTAAAGGCAAAATTAACATTGTTCGTAAGAAAAAAAGTAAATGTAGAGATACTGTTAAATTATTTTTATTTATAATGTTTTAAGGGAACTTAATGTAATGTATAAGAAAGATTTCAAGGGCTAAGCTTGTGCATTGGAAAACCTTTGTTAGCGACAGCACGGCCTGGGGTAGGTCACATAAACTGTCGGTCAAAGGTATACTAGAGCTGGCTATTCTTGAATTGAGGTCCCATCAGCGACTTTTGTGTTCAGAAATTGACAAGTGTTGGCTTTTCCTGGATCATTTTTTCCCTCACAAAGTTGACCAGCTGCCTGATTTTGTGCCTATTAACAACTCAGTGTTGTCTTCTTTCAGAAAAGACACGCTGGATAGTATAATTAAAAAATTAAAAAACAAAAAAGCATCTTCTTCTGATAGAATAAACAATAAACTTGTGAAATTTCTAAATAAAAAATTTCTAACTCTTTTCTTCGCGCTCTTTTTTAGATGTATTCAATTGCAGGTCTTTCCGCAGTGTTGGAATCAACCGTTGCCGGCAGGTCTGCGGTTGTCATCTCCTATGATATCAAGGGGGTCTTTGACAATTGCAGATGGTCTGAAATGATTGGTATCATGATAAGAAATAATTTCAATCCGTACATAATCAATCTAATCATCAATTACTTTACTGACAGAGTTGCAGGTTTGGAGTTGGGCTCCTCGTCCCTTTTTAGGAAGGCCACATGTTGTATCCCCCAAGGATCTATATTAGATTCTACTCTATGGAATTTTCTATAATCTGTGGTTCACCGCAGAGTTGAACATTTTTGTAAATCTTTTAATAACAAGTGTGTTTTAATTTCTTATGCCGACGATCTTTGTTTTTACTTTTTGACGTCCATCGAAACTACCTATTCAAACAAATTGAAATCGTTTCGAAATATCCGGAGGAAGTTGTTGGTGACTTCGGTCTGGAGTTCTCTGCTCCGAAATGCAGTTTCTCGGTGTTTGGTGATCGTGAACTTGCTGGACAGACAGCTGACCTTCTGCTAGTTTCTGGACAACCCATCAACCATACTTGAAACTTAAAGTATTTAGGAGTGATTGTAGATGAAAATCTCACCTTCATTCCCCATTATAACATGATTACTGTAAAGTGTGATGCTCTTTTCAATATGTTAGACAGAATTCAACCAAATTCTTGGGAATTATCTTATAGGGAGCGGTACATACTCTATAAAGGTTTAATTCAAGCCGGGAATGGTGCCGCTGTCTATGTTAATAAAAGAATCCGTTCAAGGGTTAACCCTCAACAAAGGAAATTTCTTTTACGTCTTGCCTTGTTTTAAAACTTATAATAAAATCAAAAGACATAATTTTATCCAATAAACCTTTGGCTAGAGCTACAACTTTTACATCGGTTGTATTATCAATTATTTCATTTATTGCTTCGATGATGGAATCAAATTGATCATAGATGATATTCACTGCTTCTGCTCTACAAGCCCATCTCGTTTCCGATAGAGATTTCAAGGTTTTTAGACTACAATCAGTTATAGAAACAATAGCTTCAAATATGGCATGTCTTTTAGCACTATCTTCTATGAAACTATAAATTAACTGGACTTCTCTAAAAAAGTTGAAAATGACGGGATTTTTCTTTTAGATACGTAAGCATCAACAAGAGCAAGATTCAAAACAATGAGCATAGTAAATATAATACTTTTTTCATTTTTTTTCTTTACACCTTTTTTGAACGCCTGTAAATTCACCAGACATAGAAGAAGCACCATCAAAATAAACAGATAAACATTTTTCCCATTTTAATTCCATTCTCATAACAACATTTCCAATTCTATTAAAAATTGTTTCTACGTCTGTCTTCGGGATTCTTTCGACTGAAACAAAACGTTCAATACATTTAGAAGTATCTTCTTGGATGTATCTAAAGGTTATTGCAAGTTGTTCGTGGTGAGCAACATCTGGGGTTTCGTTTGCCATTATTGAAAACCGTATACCACTCATTTCTTGTTGAACTTTTTGTAACATGACGTTGGCCGTAAATGATACTATATCATTCTGAATTCTATTAGTAAGGCATGTACAATTAGCAGGTGCTACGTCAATATATGATTTGAAAGAAGGAAAGTATCTCATTAGTAAATCAGTAGCATCTAAAAATAATCCTCGAGAAAGTGAGGTTTTAGTTTTATCGTGCCCGCGTAAGGGTCGTCCACCTTTTGCTAGTGTAATTATGACACCTATCAATTTTTTTATACATTCTCCATTTTTTAGTCTTTGATCCTCATTTTGTTACCGACGAACTCCGTTTCCTTCATCTATAATATCGTCAGCTGGCTTATGATTAAAATTATTCCAACTTATTAAACTATTTTGATGACAAAGAGAAAGCGCGTGTGAGTCATATGCACGTGGCACTTTAACCCACGTAGAAAAACCAGTTGATCTAAAATCCTTATCAGACTCTGAATTGGCGGCAAAACACCGGCAGTAAAAACAGAATACCGCATATTTTTGTTGACTGTATTCCAACCAGTCGTATTTTTTGTAATAACTAGGATCAAAACTTTTTTCTCGTCAGTTTTTATCATGTCCATAAATTTTTTTGGGATAATCTCTCAAATTGAGGTGAATTTGAACTTTTCGTATAACTGAATCTCACTCAACTCTATTGGTCGGCAATGGTAAACAAGGATCTGTAAAATTTGAAACGCATTCTAAGCTAGAGCTCGAATCAGAAACTAAAAAGAAATGAATAAAAGTAAATTTTACAATATATAATTTGAGAATAATTTTTGATCCAAAAAACAAACGTAATCAAATTAAAGATATGTATATCAATTTTCAATTCATTTTGACAATTATAATAAAAAACTTGGGTATTTAGAATGTATCTAGTATTTATTAAAAGTAATTGCAAAAATAAACATTTGGTTTATGTTATATAATTATCATTTATTAATATTGTTTTAAATTCAAAATATTTTCAATGTTAATTTGCGCTAAGTTTAGAAAACTTTTATATTTCTATCCAACAAACATTTAACATATACCTAATATAGGGGAAGGTCGGGTAGCCCCGGACGGCGGGTAACCCCGGACATTTGAATTTCTAAGAAACTAAATACTTCGCGTATGTAAAGCGTTGTTGTGAATATGCGTCTTCTAGAGTAGAAACGAATTCAGCTCAGTTGCAGCGTGCGTACCGAGTAAGTTAACCGTGAGAGTGTTTTGTTCTCGCCCAAAAATCCTGACAAATTCAATTGAAGATTTTCAAGCACAACACGTAATATGTTACATTTTCTATTGTTTAATATTGTTGGAAATAGTATAAATTTACAGGTTTTAATAGTATTTGTAACATTTCTTGTACAATTTAAGAGATGTGTTTTAAAATGTTGCATGATAACGATCGGGTAGCCCCGGACACGATAATGTCGGGTACCCCCGGCCATATTTTTATGTTTTAAATTTTGCAATATTATTTTAACAAACTTCAATTGTTTTGTCAATTTGCTTATTTATGGAAAGTGTTTGTAAATGGTGTTACTATTGTTGCAGGAAGACCTAAAATATGCCGAAATTTAAGGAAAGAATAAGTGAAAGAGGAAAATGGGACGACAATAAAATGAAGGAAGCAATTAAATGTGTGATGGAAGGCAAGTCATCAGTTAGAGAAGCGGCACATAGGTATGATGTTCCAAGAAGCTCACTTCACGATCGTCTAAAAGCTTTGAAAGGTGGCAAAGAAATTACCTTTCAACCGAAGTTGGGTCGATTTAAATCCACATTTTCTGACCATTATTCTATGCAACTGTATGAACATGTTAAAGAACTGGATAATCGCCTGATGCCATTGAGTAGGAAAGAGTTTTTGAAAGTAGCATTTGATTTAGCAGAATGTCTCAAAATCCCTCACAGATTTAATAAACAGAAAGGAATCGCAGGAAAAGACTTCTTTTACAGTTTTAGCAAAAAATATCCGGATATTGTTCTAAGAACTCCTGAATCGACTAGCATTGCGCCTGCTGTTGGGTTTAATAAGCCGCAAGTTAATCGTTTTTTTGACCAACTTAATCAGCTTCAAGAGAAATATAAATTTCTTCCTTCTCGAATTTACAACGTCGATGAAACAGGAGTTTCAAATGTTCATAAAAACGATAAAGTAATTTCGATAAAGGGGAAAAAACAAGTTGGCAAGTTAACGTCTGCCGAAAGAGGTAGAAATATTACATTAACTTTTGCAATTAATATCACACTGGCCATTTTATACCACCTCTTTTCATTTTTCCTCGGAAAAAAATGGATAGGAATGGTCGTTTGATGATTGGAGCTCCACCAGATAGCACTGCTATTCCACATGAGAGCGGCTGGATGAACGGTGACGTATTCTTGCAATGGTTGCAGCATTTTAAACAACATGTTCAGCCAACAGAAACGAATCCTGTCTTGTTAATCTTGGACGGCCATGCTAGTCATAAGGAGCTAGCAGTTATAGAATTTGCACGTAAACATCACATTCACATATTGAGCACGCCACCACATACAACACATAAATTGCAGCCGCTGGACAGGACATTTTTTAAACCATTTAAGGCTGCTTTTTCAACAGCAAGTTCAGTCTGGATGAGGCAAAATCCTGCGGCCAGAATCACTGACTATGATATTGCTGCACTTGTCAACGAAGCCTTTCGCAAAGTAGCAAGGTTGGACATAGCTCAAAACGGATTCAAATGCACAGGAATTTATCCTTTTAACCCTGAAATCTTTACTGACATTGATTTTCTACCATCAATGATGACAGACATTGCACAAAAAGCTTCTATACTAAATATGCCGATTCAAAATAATCCTTCAGCAACCGATGCTTCATCGCCAATGCCCTCCACTAGTTGTGTATTGTCTGCAACTGAACCGGTACCGTCGACCAGCTTATCTGATTTATTGAAACAACTATCACCACTTCCTGATGCATCAAAGAAACACTTATTGACGCGGTCTCGAAAAACCCAGAAGAGCGAAATTATAACATCTTCACCCTATAAAAAAGATGTGTGAGGAAAAACAGAAGAGTAGAGGAAATAAAAAAGACAAAGGGAAAAAACAAAAAAGTAATGGCGATAACAAGATATTAAAAACAAAGAAAAATATTCAAAGTCTTCCTCAAGAAGATGAAACAGAATGCATCTAATGCGGAGAAACATTTGAAGAGAACTGGATTCAGTGCAAGGAATGCGAAGATTGGGCCCATGAAGATTGTGCTCACATAGATTCTTCTGATGTGTATTATACTTGTGATGTTTGTAAGGCCAAAAAGCAATTGGGCCACCATTGATTACTATGTCCGGTGCTACCCGCCATTTATTGTATAGCCAAAAAATATGACTAAAGTATATTCTTTATATTTCTTTAAAAAAATGTGATATTATTACTAATTCTTAATTAATATGATTAAAGAAGTTTCTAATTATTTTTTAAGTTCATAATAAAGACGTATTTTTTGTTTATTAGTATTTTTATTTGCAATTCTTTTAAGCGTCCGGGGCTACCCAACCTTCCCCTATTCATAAAATACAAAAATAAAAGTCTAATATAAAATTATTAAAAAGTTAACCACTTTTTTTTTTCTTATTGATAAAATGTATTTTGATAAAGCATCGCATAAATAATTCCAAGAAATTGTTTTTGGTTAAGTGCAAAAATTGAAGATAAAAATCCTTACTTGGTTGTTCAACATCTTCAATGCTAAAATCTGGAAGATTGTTTTCATTGTTTTGGAATAATCTTTCTCCGTCGTCAAAGTTTCCTGAAGCTTCTTCTTTATCATTTACTTGCTTTTTTTTCTACTACCCCGGAAATTCAAATAACTTTTTTGAATTTCAATCACTTTTATATTTTTATACAATGATAAAAAAATTCCATAAAAACTTGTTTCTTCTTACTAATGTTGTGTTACTACTCGATATAGAATGTTTAGCATTAGTAACTTTATATTTTCCCAACTGAAGCGTTTCTCATTTCTCATTTCAAGGTTGCCATTATTTCAAATATGAATTTGAGATGTGAAAACGAGAACGCGCGGCCAAGTTTGAATTCATTTGTGGTAAATATAATAATTCAAATTAACGGAATTATATTATTATGTTTATTATTATTATTATTATTATTATTATTATTTTAATTAAAAATAAATAATGATTAACAATTAATAATTTTTCTTTAATTATTTTATTATTATTGTAAAGTTTAAAATTCATTATAACAATATTTATAGAAAAGCTAAAAAAACTCTTAATAACATTTCTAAAATTTTCTTATCCAAATCATACATATTTATTCATACTTATAATATTCACGTGTTTGTAACTTGATTTTTGACGAAAAAGCAAACTGTTTTTCTGACTCCAACTGAACAAAATATGATTTTCTTCCAGCTAGACTAAAAATAAAAAAACTGTACAATTATTATGAATTATAATAAACAGTTTTGAAGTTGTTCAAACCTCTGATTATCATAAATTAAGTATTAAGTGGCGATATCATAATAATATTTAAACATTTTTTACACATTGTATTTTTTTTTTTGACAAAGTCAAATTTTCCAGATTCTTTTGGGTTACCGGGTAACATCGGTAACCCCTGTGCGCACGCCTTTGTCTAATTTTAGAGTTGGAAATCCGGATTTTCCAAACTAAAGAATTATACGGGGGGATGCGCGTATTTTTAACCGCGTTCAAAATTTTTAGCTGCAATACTCGCGGCGCTAGGGGTGAAGACGCGTCATTTTTCGTGCTTTTTTGAACTTTTCGGCAACTTTACATAACTTTTGTACCGCCATTTTTTCATTTTATGAAAGGACTCCTGCATTTTATTTTATATTTTGAATTTCACCTTTAAAAGATTATTACCTAGTGATGTGTTATGAATTCTTTAAGGATGATTTTTGAGGTCGTTTTAAATACTATATTATATATTCCCGACGGCTTTTTGGGTTTTTTGCCGCCCAGAGTAATCGGTTATCTTGAAGTTATAGATCGTTTTAAAGAAAATTTTAATTGTAATTTATGTTTCATATTTCGAAATTAGTAAGTCTAACCGTTCCTGAGTTATTGCATATTTTTGTCGTGTCCGAACCATCTTATTAGGGATTCCGTACATTGTACGTGTACGGAATCCTAAAAATCATATTCAAAAATTAACTGAATTTGGTGAAGTTGTATAATAATATATTGCCAAAGAAGCCATCACAAAAGAAGTAGATTTCGAAGGCGCGCTGCAGTGATAATATGCGCTAATTCGTTAAATAGCGATTTATTTTTTAATGCGCGAGAGTAAATAAACCGATTTTCAGTACAATGGAAAAAACTGATTTTCGGCGACATCGCATCGATGATCAACAGCAGCAAGGCCGTGTCCACGGGGGTTACCCCCCTCCGCCATGAGAACTGAAATAGTTATTATAAATACACAAAAATCTAAAAAAAAAAACAAAAATTTAAAATAAATATTGATGGTTTTTTAGGGTGTTCCTACCTACCTTTAAAAGAAAGAAGAAAAAGTATGCTCCATATTTTTAGGTACTTCATTAATATTTTATGCAAAATTTTTTATAACGAGTGTATAATTAATAACATATGTAATTTTTATTAATGTTTTTATACGGAGTAATTCATTTATGTAAATTATTAATATACAAATCAAAATGATGGAAATTATTAATAGTATGAATATTAGTGAAAAATGTATTATTTATAAAATAAATATATAAAGAAAATTTTCACCCCCCCCCCCCCCCCCCCCCTCCTTTCCAAAATTCTGGGCACGGGCCTGATCAACAGGTTAGCGAAGACGAAAAGGGGATGCAATAAAACCGCGATGATTAATAGTGCATATTTTTCCAGTTAAATACGATGCATACTGGTACTTTCCGAATACAAGTGTTCGTGTTGTTAGAGCACGTTTTTTCCGGCTCGACAACTACATCGTTGCGACGGTACAATGCGGCTTGCGCTACGTGCGTATGAAGTTGTAAAGAAATATGTGTTCATCGTGATGATTACAATTGGATGGGTTGTCGCGGGCCACAGTGATGCAGCGGCGAGGGGCGGTCAGCATTGATCGAAGGCGAGATGGTTTCCCGTCAGATTTATTACTCCGTCCGGTGAGTTCTGCTGTCACTGCGTTGTACTTGTAGTGATACGAGTGATCAGCAGTGCGTTGTTGTCGGTACGTGTGCCGTTGCATGATTACGGTCGTTTATCAGAGGTGTTTGTTTATCGTAACATTTTCGTTTAAGTTGCGTTTTTTTGTTTCGTTTCTTTTTTTTTTTTTGTTCCATATAAATGATTTGTTGATTATTTAATTTACTTTTTTTTCGATAAAAATTGATAAGATGGCCGCTAATCAACCGGATTCGGAGGATAAATTACGCCAGGTAAATTCTGCGTTACAAATTGTACTATTCGCTCACATTTTCGCCTGTGTAATTTGATCGAACGAAATTAACTGTTTCCCTGTTTTTTTAATTATCTACACCTTGTAAACAAGATGGTTTCGGTCCATTTCTGTCAATCTAGCTTTATCTTCGCCTGTTGCTAATGTTTAGCGAGAGATTAATGTTGAATTTTGAAATTCGCACTTGTAGCAATTACAAAAAATGTTGTATTTTCAATGAATGCTCGCTGTTAAATTTGCAGACCACCGTTGTTATGGGCGTTTGTAACAACGACCGGTTTTAAAATGAAAAATAATATCTGTGAACGACCGAATATCGTTCGGACAGTTGTTTTTGAGTTCATCTATTTCACGCTACCGTTTATAGTTCGAATTCGAACTGAATACGAACATCCTCAATGTTAACAGTGACGGAATGAACTAAAACTATTTTTGGTGAAAAATTCGTAATACGGTATGATTTGACAGTTTTATGTTTATGGTAAAAGCGATTTAAAATTCGCCAATGAAAACTAAATTAAGCCTACAGTGCATAGAGAGAATACGAAGTCGAATGTGTTAAATTGAATCACGGATTTAATTTCGATTATTTTGATGAAAAGTATAGGAGAATAATATGAATTTCCTGTTCTTAACACTACACAAATAACGTTGAATGTAGCGGCTGATGTACTAAGCCATTAACTGCTTATTCAGCAGAAAAATCGGTGGATTAATTGCAAATTTTTACATTAGATATGTGTGAGGGCTGGTCAATTTTAACAACGCGGTTTCAATTTTTTAATTAAATATTAATTTTTACCGACTTCAAAAGAAGGAAGAGAGTTATATGTTCGTAGAGTGCGTTTTTTTTTTCAGTTTTTTTTTAAAATTTAGTTTTGTTTTACGTTTGTTCACAAGGACCGATTTTAATGATTCTTCGTTCATTTAAAAGTGTAGCACCGGCCCTAGTGGAGTGGGGGGCTGCACGAGTACAATCGGTAAACACGGACGTTCAGAAGTCGTTAAAATAAAGGTTAAGCTTCTTAGAGAAATTTTTAATAATATTTACAAATACGACTGGCGCTTAAAATATTATCGTACAATGGAAACGTAATTGTATATAAAAATTACTTTTTAATATAGCCAAAAAAAAAATTGGAATATTATCAACACTAATTATCATTGATAATATTGACTCGGAATAAAGAAAATTTAAACGACCCCATATATTTCCCTTCACTAACGGAAATATTTTAACGTTATCGCGTATTTTTAAGCATATGGTATTCAAATGATGCCTTTTGTTTATTCGAAAGTACAAGTGCTCATACTGGTGATTATTTACCGAAGAGTAGTCATCAGAATAATCGTTAAAAAAGAAGGAGACACCTTAGAGGTATACTTTTTTAAAGAATACAACCAGATAAAAATTAACTAAAAAATCTTCATTACAGTACAGGGAAGCATATTTGAATACCATAAATTTTAAAATTAAAGGACTGACTTCAAGAATTATTAATATTAGTTACCAAATGAAAATGTAGATTCGAATAAGGTGAATTTAAAACCGCATAATGCGATTTACGTGCTCATCACTGACCGAATGTGAAAAATTAAACTATTTAACGGTTAGTTTCTTCAGAGTATCGAAGGTTGCATCATTATCGGGGGCTAACCAATCATCAATCACCGCAAGAAGAAGCGTGTACCTGATTCGCTAACGGCCAGCGGTCCCGTGCGGTGGAAAGGAAAAAGGAAATGGCCAAAGATCAAAGGAAGATTTTTTAAGACAGCGAGTCGCGTTTTACCTTTAGTTCAAATAATTACTCTTCTTTAGTTGTCTTTTGCCTTCGAGCAAGGAATTTCTCATTTTTCGAAGCAGTTGCTGTAGTTAATAAAAGAAGTAGTCTCACCGTTCGTAGTAAGTCGCTTGTTTTCGTCTTACTTCGGAAATTGTTTTCATCAGTATAAGTTAATCCGAAGTTATTATCGAGTATAAACAAGTTTCTTTCAAAACGCGATTTATCGAAAATCCGTAAAAGTATCGTTCGCGTTGATCGCGGAATTTAAAATTAAAATATAAAAAGTATCTTTTTCGTAACCGAGGTGAGCTCGGATTCGTCGCCGACAAACACTGATTCATACCATTTTATATTTATTTTTTTATAATCGTTGTTTTTCGTTGTCATATACGTATAATAATTATAATTAATAATAACTTTTCGAAAGATTTATTGGGGTATCAGTAAATATATAGATAAGACTTCAAACTGATCATTTCGACTTAATAATAATAATCAAATCAAATGACTTTATTAACCGACTTCAAAAAAGGAGGAGGTATTCAATTCGACTGTATTTTTTTTTTTTTTTTTTATTTTATTTTTTTTTTTTTATGTGTGTTACCACAGAACTTTCTTCTAGATGAACCGATTTTGATGATTCTTCTTTTATTTGAAAGGTGGCGTTTGTCATGTGGTCCCATTTAAATTTGATCAAGGTCCGACCGATAGTTTTTGAGTTATCCTTAATAATGCGGGAGATTGAAGCTTTTTGGATGCTTTTCATCCATGATTGTTTTCACCGTCGGATTAGATTTATTGACTTAAAATACTATAAATTTGCCAAATTACCATGGAAATGTAGCTTTTGGTGTTTTTACCGTGGAAATAAATGTTTTAATTTAATTGAATAAAAATGCACTAAAAAGTAAAAAATAAAATGCTTTTTTACAAAAAATAAATACCGACTTCAAGGTTTATTAT
The DNA here is from genome assembly GCA_039619475.1 of Icerya purchasi. Classification (NCBI taxonomy): domain Eukaryota; kingdom Metazoa; phylum Arthropoda; class Insecta; order Hemiptera; family Monophlebidae; genus Icerya; species Icerya purchasi. The sequence goes on from CM077115.1 coordinate 319,965,302, forward strand.
AAAAATTTAAAAATGCACTAAAAAGTAAAAAATAATTACTCCCGATAAAATATATATATCAGAGTGATATAACTTAAGGTGATATCGTAATTCTTATACAACATTAACTTTTTGGAGTTGGAATTAAATTCATGTTAGGAACAATTTAATCAACATTTAATGCAGTTTTTAATTATTCGTTTAATATGAATTTGATGCCAACTCCAAAAAATTAATGTTGTATAAGAATTACGATATCACCTTAAGTTATATCACTCTGATATATATATTTTATCGGGAGTAATTATTTTTTACTTTTTAGTGCATTTTTAAATTTTTATAATAAACCTTGAAGTCGGTATTTATTTTTTGTAAAAAAGCATTTTTATTATTATTATTATTATTATTATTATTATTATTATTACTAGTATTATTGTACACATTTCTATCTATGCGCAGAATTAAAATACGATGATAATAATAAAACTCAAAAAAAAACAAAAAAACTAAAGGAAACTGAACAAAGAAAACTTCTTAAAAACAACAAAATTAAAATGATATTACATATTCTTCTTATAAACTAACAAAAAAGGAAAAAAGCAAGTAAAAAAGAAATGCAATAGAAAACTAAAATAGCAAGTTTTATATAAGTTGAGATTTAAATAATAAAATAAAAATATATACAAAAGTTACGAATAAAATCAGACACTTTAAAAGTTAAATAAAAATTTTAAAAATTGCGAATCCACTATACATTGTTAAATGATCAACAAGGAAACGGTATAATAGATATTTATGCCTTTTTTTGTAGTTTTTAAGATTGTTTAGTTTATTAATAATAATAATAATAATTAATAATAATAAATAAAATAAAATCCACGAGTTTGAGGAGATCACGTGGTTAGCATCCCTGAGGGCTCGATTACAAGTCATCAGTTCTCCCCTTTACATGTTGTGAACATGTGACATCGAATAAAAATTTAATTGAGGGCTCTTTCTCTTCAATTTATTTCTGGCTAAATAAGTTCCTGACACTCCCCAATAAAAAATACAAAAAAAAAAAAAAAGGAAAAATGTGTACCAAATTTAAATTGCGACAATAAGTAAAACCCCTTTAAATATTTCTGATGTTTTAAATAAGTTGGTTTATCGAAAACGAAAAATCACGTGTTGTTATACCCACTTAATGTGGTTCTTAATTACTATTGTTATTTGAATACCGGGAATCTAATTAAAGTTTGAATATTGTTTAAATATTAATCATAATATACCTCCTTTACGGTACAAATGTACTGTGAAATACAATTATATTCTTATCGAGAGTGTAATTATTTTTTTATACTTTTCAGGGGCATTTTTATTAAATTTTTAGGGTAACTCTTGATGTTTGGTATATTTTTTAAACTGAGTTTAGTGAAAATTTTTACATTTATACAAAATTTAAATTTTCAAATTAATGTTGATTAAATTTCTTTGAAATGTCTATTACGCTGGTTTACTAGATATTATTCAGATAAATCAGTTTGGATTTCAGTTTAAAATAAATGTACGTTTCAAAATGGAATACTCGGTCGCAGATAATTTATCTCGATAAATTTTCAATTTTTTGCGTAAAAATTGGAAACCGTATATGTTCTGTAAGATTTTTTAAAACGCACGAGTTTTACTAATTGAACCGATGGAAGTGGATAATTTTTGATATTTCCAATAGTGCGATTCGAACTTCACTCGGACAAAATATACCGTAAGATTTAATTAAACAAATAAGGAAAACTTGAAATAATTTGCAAATTGGTGGAAGCGATCCAGGTTTTTACTTGAAATTTTATGCTGTTTATCTTTCGGCGGAACCCGAAAAGTTCTAGCTAAAATCAACAGAATTAAAATGGAATACGATTCAAAACGATAAACCAGTATTTTAAAAAGTTTCTAAAGATGCCGACTGAAAAAATCGCTTGAGACGTGAGACACCCTCATGTAGTACCCCTATCATCGGCATGCTTCAGGTTACTGTGCCTAAATTGTATCATTAATAAATTTTAATAGTTCGTTTTTTGTTTTTTTTTTCGGGGTTCACTCTCCATCGTGTCCAATAATCTCAATAAATGTCGCCGAATCTCAAAAATCACACAGACCTAGTCGCATTGAGTTTCACTAATTACAGCTAAACTGAATTCTGTTTTTTACGTGAATATAGGGAAAATTTCAAAAACATACTACTTACATTTCTCGGTAATTTCAGTCTACTGTATTACATTCTTTCTTTTCATTTCATTTTTCTACTATAATTCGTATTTACCTCGACGTTAGTTACATAATAAATAAAATACGAAAATATATTTAATGTGTTATAAATAAAAATTTCAAAAAAAAACCATGAAATTTAGACTAGTTTTGGATATTACGTTCGCAATCACGGATGACCATGCCAGCGTCTAAAAAATGAATGAGTTTGATGTTTTTTATATTCTTTATTTATATTATTTCGATTGCGATTTTATATTTTATTTAACAATATATACATATAAAATGTGTAATAATGTGTACTCCTGGGAAATTAAAATTTTTCCCGCTTATAATTTAGTCTGTGAATTATTACTTTTATTTTTTGGTTTTTTTCTTTTCTTATTGTTCCGCGGAATTTTCGGTATTTAAACAGTTGATTTCAATTTGCTATCTGAACTTTTGTTTTTGCCGGCATTTTGACTGTTCATTTTTTGTTCGAATTGTTTTGTAAATTTGAATTTTTAGGGTGAACTAACCACGCTTTTCGGACAAGTACATTCTCTGTATCGGGGGATCGATCGATAGAAATTGTGTTGCTTCCTTATTTTTGTTATTTTCAGATTTTCCATACGGATAAATTTATTCCTTGCCAGATTCTTTCTTGTTGTTTTAGTAGTTCTGATTGTTCCGCGGTTCATATAGATCGCAGTGGATTATTTCATTTCGGCATACGTATTGTTCGACAGCATTGCGATTTAAATTGTAATTTTGTAGGACAAAACATTTTTTTTTTTTTCTATTTTTAGTAGGTGCAATAGTCACTGCAACTTCGGTCAGAGGCACCGACGAGGTTATTTCGCTTGTTGTTAAGGGAGCTGATATGTTATAGAAACAAAAAATAGGCTCTAAATTGATATAAATTTTGTATTCCATCGTGATTTAAAAATTTTGTTGTCGAATTCGAGCAGAGTAGAAAGGAAAGGTAACTCTCTATTTCCCTTACAAATTGTAAAGTTGTACAAAAATTGAAAAAAACGTGATGAATAAGAAAACGATGGAGGCTTTGGTGAAATTCAAAATGACCATAATGAAAAAAAAAATACATGAAAGTAAGGAACGAATGAGAGAGTGAAATTACGTAACAAAATATAGTGTGTGGTTTTGAGTGGCCTGGTGATATTATAACAAGGCTGCTCTGACATCACCGCACACGTTCCCGAAGAAAACGAAACCAGAAAAATTCGACAACAAAGTGACTGAAAGTAAAAAAGAATTGATCTCGAAACAAAATAAGAAGGAATATTAAAGGTAATCAATTTTCCGTTCATCAATAAAATTAAAACTGTGTACCGTTCATTTCAAGAAAAAAAACTCTTTAACTTAAGTCAAATAATGAACTAGTCAAGTAGGGAACAACAATATTCGTCCAAGGATTGTTCTTCTGCCACGGCTTATTCGGTAGACTTTCGCGGATGATAAAATCACGAAGCAAAAGATGAGTAGAAAGCGATAAAGAAAAAAGTAAAACAGCAGCGAACTGAAATCCGTAGTTAGTTCGCATTGGTGCAATAAGTTGCAACGATTACAAAGCGCGTCCAGATTAAAATGGAATTAACAGAAAAGCTAAATTTTCTCTTCGGCTTCTTACACGACGATGTCGAATTTCTAGTTCGTTGAACCGCGAATAGGTTTCGGTAACAAAAAAAAGAGGTTCGTGTTTTGCTCAGCCGATCGGTGAAAGATGAGAGATCACTCACATTCTGCGATTGACGATGATCGACATTTACGACTAATGAAAGTAGGTCACACTAGAATAATTATAGTGTCACAGAGTAAAACGTCCAGCTTATCTATCCTCATTTCTTTTGCCTGTATGCAGTTGTACATGAATAAACAAATATATATTATGGCGTCTATTGGTTGTGCTGTGTTTCTCGTTTGGTTGACTAAACGCTCAGACTGACGACTGCAGATAAGAAATAATCTTTAGACAAAACAAGTTTCGAATTCTACTTTTTTTTGTTTTTTATACATATTTTTTGCCCAAAAACGAATTATAATTTTTATACATTAATGCGGACGAAAAAGTCGTTATTTGATTAATCGGAGTCATGGAGACGGTGACAATTTTTGTAACATAATTTATGCAAAGTGATCCTTTTTTATTTTGAACGGCAATTTACCTTGACATCGTTGCTGCCGACATTAATAATTATCGGTAGGCGTATTATTATTATAGATTAGATTTGTTATAAATTGTTTTATAACAAATCTACCCAACAACAATGTATGAAAAATGTGAAAAAAATCGGTAGTTTATTTGATAGAACGATCGAAAATAAATATAGTCGAGAAAATCGAATATTGTCGAAGCATCGATATCATGGTTATAGTCTATAGTTGGCGCTTCAAAAAACAAAAAAGAAAATTGGTGTGTGTATAAGACCACACGACAGAAATGAAAACTTCATTAAGGCGAGGTTAGTTAATAATACGAAATACAGCTATTTTTTTTTTTTGTTCTATATTCATTAAGGCAAATAATATTTACAATATATGTATTATTATAATTGTGTATAAATTACTCTGGTAAATTTTGCTCCGACTGATCTTCTATCGTACTCTAAAAATGAAACAATTGATTTGTGATAACTAAAATATGAAATGAATACTTTCGATTGAAATTTTACTAAATATCTAAAAACAATGAAGTAAGCTGTAATTATTATTAGGATATTTTTGTTATTTTTCAATGTAAATATGACTGCATTATCGTTTATATATTATCAAGAAATAAATTCATAATGAACAAATCGAACAAATAATTTCTATTATTTATTATCGATCTTTATTTGAAAATATAATAGAAATAAATTGTATGTTATATATATTTCTAACAAAAAGAAATTCATATTTAAAAACTTTGAAATTACATGTGTTCTATTTTCAAAGTTGTCAGACAAAGGCAGTTGTCAATTTTTGATATTGAATAATGAATTAAAATTTAAAAAAATATTTTCGCTATTAGTAAGACACAGATAGTGCCCGACTTGTGGTCTTAATAATATCTTATGACGATAGATAACGTCTTAAACACAGACAACGAATTCTGTCACGTTTACATATTTACGCACGCGTTACCTTTTCACGCTTAAACCGCTGAACCGATTTAGATGAAATTTTGTATGGAGATAGTTTGAGGTCAAGGAAAGAACATAGGATAGTTTTTATTCTGGAAATATTATATTAATTTTATTATTTTTTACGTATTCGTTCGTTAGTGTATGTTATTTTATTCATCCAGATGTTTTTGTTCGGAAATTCTAAGAAATATCAGAACGCCAGAAATCGGTTTCGTTATGTAAACAAAATTACTGGCTAGCTTTTATTAACGTGTTGTTCATCTTCGATAGTCGCCATTCGTTCGTCCGTTCCTAGCTTTTACCCGCGACATTGTCCGCAGAAAATTATTATTTCAAGTAAGCTGTTTCGACGTCAATATAAATATAAATGAAAGAGGTTTTATTATTAAATCATAACGATAGTTATATAGGTACTTAGTGAGTAGGCCGGAGATTTCCTTAAAACATTTACATAAACGTGTTATATTTTGATTTTAAAAAGAAAATTCTTATTATTTTTACTGTCAATATGCCTCGCAGGCGTAAATCTGATCTAGCGCGTAACTCTAACAGAGCTCGAGCTGCGAAAGTAGCTAGAACTGAGGAATCTCAAGAGCAGGCACAGACCAGACAGATTTTAGATGCTGAGTATCACGCCTCTCAAAGGGCTGCCGAGATTATAAATGCGAAAGTAACTCTGTGTGTCTGTCTGTCTGTCTATCTGTTACCTTTTCACAAACCGCTTAACTGATTTTTTTACGACAAAGCTTTTCATTGTAATATAAAGGCCATCCATTCGAGATATATATATATTTAATAGTAAATGAATATACACTGGCAGGACAATGTCTGAAAAACGTTGTTTACAAAAATGTGTTGAATTAAAATTTTACTACTGTAATTGTAAATAAACAAAAATAATTACATAAAAGTAAATAATAAAAAAAATATATAGAAGTAAATACCTAATAAAAAAAACCAATAATAATAAAAAAAAAACAAAACCTACAGTTATAATTTAATAATAAAATCTCTTTCATTTATATTTGTTTTCACGTCGAAACAGCTTACTTGAAATAATAATTCTCCGCGGACAACGTCACGGGTTAAAAGCTAGTTTTGAATAAATAACGTATTAAATAAAACGTATTGGTAAGGGACATACCCGTAATGTTTATGTCGATGCTGAATGCGACTGATGCGTTATGCTCTCTCATGAAACGGTTGCCCAGCGAGTATAGTAATGACGCGCGTTGACTATAATTCTCTCACTCCCTCAGTCGACGAGAGCCGACTTTACCCGAACAAGCCTTACATAGCCGAGCGTGACGGCTCAATCTAATTCAATACCCACAAAATCAAATGCTCAGCGCGCCTAAAGAAGTTTTCACTTAAAAAAAATCCATCTCAAAACAAAAAAAAAGGAAGGGAACGTATTTGTTCCAAGCTTGAGATGACGACGATACGCCTACACCCGACATATTACATCAATGCGAAAAATTATATAATTCACTCTATTTCTCTAATATAAACAGTCCCCGGTAAAAGTAGTTAGCGAGGCAGCGACATTTTTGTGGCACACACTATCTTTACAAAGTTAATTCCTTCTTGTTTTGTTACTTTGACAGTGTAAGTATACGAAACGGTTAGAGTAGTCTGAGAATCAGCGACATTTGCTATATTATAGACAAAGCTGATTCTTTATTTTGTTGTTCTGCTATTATAAGTAAACAAAACGAGAATCTACCACGTCCGCGCAGCGTTGCTATCAAAAAGGTCTACCACCTACATATATAAAACGCAAAAAAGGCACAAATTGTCCGATGCAAGACTGAACATTTTTTCTTCAACATTTATTTTTAATGTAATGCGATCAAAAACGTAGCATGCCAAAATCTGATATTGTTAAAGTATTGCGATAGTAATGCAACAAGTCTCAACCGCTGAGTAGCCTCTCGGAATTGTTGCATTTACGGACATCAAATGAAAATTTGCAAGGCTAATTTCTGTTTTCTAATAGCGTTTTTTTTTTTTAAACTTATTTTTAAGCATCGTCAGCTTTCATTAAGATGTCGGAGCTAAAGCTACCGTAGATGTGATCATTCAAAGAAAAATCTTCGAACAATCGGTAGTGAATATCTTCTTTTTTCAAATACATTGAAAATATTTATTCCCCGCAATATAAATTATCTTATTCAATATTTCATCCGGACACCAAAAAAAAAAAATGTACGCAAAGGTGTAAACACTATTTCGTAATCTTACTTTGAACATTTTCTGAATTATTAACATTTACTTACTCGTTGAAAAAAATATTTATTTAAATGTTAAAAATCAGTAAGAAATATATTGCATTTTATTAATTACAACAAAACAGCAATATTTTAAATGAACAATTTAAACAGAGCAATAGCTTGCAGCTTATAATTAAAAATGTGGACTAGCACGTGCGAAAAACAAAAAAAGTGAAATGAACAAGCGCGGTTAGCTAGACGCGACTAGATAAACAGTATTCGTTCGAAGGTGACCTCGTTAGCTATGCACGGGGAATTTGCCGCTGAAACGCTCATAATTCCACCGACAACGCATTTTAAACCACATACGTCTACATTGTTCTCGACGTTGAAACGATATCAGCTTTTATAGCTTAAATTCTCATCAAAAAGATACCAAATGAAATATTACCCTCTTAATTTTACGCTCCCAACGGGCTGTATGGCACTGCGGACTATATGTCTTCACAGAACCGTTACCACTTCATATAAACATTATTTTTATTTTCATTTATTAATATTATTGCAATTTTATTAATTCAATTGTTAGCAAAGGCGCATTCAGGATTTTTTTTTGGTCGGGGCTAGAATTCAGAAGATGAGTTTATGGGGTGGTAACTCGGTACCTCGACTAAGTATCTATCTATTTTCGTGGTTTGTAAATTAAAATAAAAGAAATTTTAAAAAAATACAAAATTAACGAATATTATTTTTAAAAAAATTACAAAACTGACAAATTTTATTTAAAAAAAAAAAAATAATAATAGAAATGTAACACTATGTTTGTAATAAGCACAAATTAGATAAGTATACGAATTTTATTTTTAAAAAATTAGCTAAAAGTATATAACATTATACTTGTAATATAGGTAAAAAGTAAATATGTATGTTTAAAAAAAAAAAAAATTAAGTAAAACAAAACATTATAAAATGAAATTAAGATTTCGAAGATTTTTTGGGGGGAGCAATGGCCCCGTGGCACCCCCTTGAGTGCGCCAATGATTGTTAGGGTTTTTTAAGAATATATATTCAATAATACCACAAAACGGATATTCCTTGAACGGTCGACCGCTGAAAGGACAACAATAATAACAAATACTATATATAGGAATATTACTGTAATTAATGAATAATTAAATAAAAAGAAAGCAAAATCGTAAGTATCCTGGTCAGCGATATGTATGTTTAGTAGTTGGTGGTTTTCTGGTATCTCTTTGGTCAATATTTCCGATACATGACTGTATGTAAGCACGGACTGTAATTTTGGATTGACGTTAACAGCAAAATTATTTTCGTTTTTCGAATTCAACGAACCAAAAAATAACATTTGACTTTTTCACACTGCATACTCTCTGGAAACCCACGTTGCGATGGACAACCGATTTTTAACTTCAAAAAAAACAAAACCGACTAAAGTTGTAAAAAAAAAAAAACTCGACCGAATCTTTCTTCTTTTCTTATTTCTTTTCCAACCTCTATTCATCGGAACGGACCACAGAACATTTAATGGTATCTATTCACCTCTGACCGATAATAGGATTTTTCGGGCACACTCACATTCTCTCTCACATCGTGTTTATCGCTGTTTATTATTTCATTGCATTTATTTTACATTTTTAATTGTAATGCACTCATTGCAACGTATTCGAATCTTTTTGAGAGCTCAATGTTAGTATATTTTCTTTTCTTTAAAAAAAATAAATAATGATATTGTTCTAAGTGTTTAATCTAGTATTCTTGTTTTTTTCGCATAATTAATTGAAGAGAAGAGACATTTTTTATCTGTTTGCAGAGCTCTATTTTGGTATTTTTAAAAAAAAAAAAAAACTATCTTAGTCTAGTATTTTCTTTTTTCGCATAATAATTATTTATTTATTTATTTATTTCAATTCATGTGTCACAAACAGCAATGATCAGCTAGAGGCACGAATAAAAATATAAGTGTATATGTTAAATAAACGAAATCGCTGACCAGGATACTTGCAATTTTGCTTTCTTTTTATTTAATTATTCATTAATTACGGTAATATTCCTATATATAGTATTTGTTATTATTGTTGTCCTTTCAGCGGTCGACCGTTCAAGGAATATCCGTTTTGTGGTATTATTGAATATATATTCTTAAAAAACCCTAACAAACATTGGCGCACTCAAGGGGGTGCCACGGGGCCATTGCTCCCCCCAAAAAATCTTCGAAATCTTAATTTCATTTTATAATGTTTTGTTTTACTTAATTTTTTTTTTTTAAACATACATATTTACTTTTTACCTATATTACAAGTATAATGTTATATACTTTTAGCTAATTTTTTAAAAATAAAATTCGTATAACTTATCTAATTTGTGCTTATTACAAACATAGTGTTACATTTCTATTATTATTTTTTTTTTTTAAATAAAATTTGTCAGTTTTGTAATTTTTTTAAAAATAATATTCGTTAATTTTGTATTTTTTTAAAATTTCTTTTATTTTAATTTACAAACCACGAAAATAGATAGATACTTAGTCGAGGTACCGAGTTACCACCCCATAAACTCATCTTCTGAATTCTAGCCCCGACCAAAAAAAAATCCTGAATGCGCCTTTGCTAACAATTGAATTAATAAAATTGCAATAATATTAATAAATGAAAATAAAAATAATGTTTATATGAAGTGGTAACGGTTCTGTGAAGACATATAGTCCGCAGTGCCATACAGCCCGTTGGGAGCGTAAAATTAAGAGGGTAATATTTCATTTGGTATCTTTTTGATGAGAATTTAAGCTATAAAAGCTGATATCGTTTCAACGTCAAGAACAATGTAGACGTATGTGGTTTAAAATGCGTTGTCGGTGGAATTATGAGCGTTTCAGCGGCAAATTCCCCGTGAATAGCTAACGAGGTCACCTTTGAACGAATACTGTTTATCTAGTCGCGTCTAGCTAACCGCGCTTGTTCATTTCACTTTTTCGTTTTTCGCACGTGCTAGTCCACATTTTTAATTATAAGCTGCAAGCTATTGCTCTGTTTAAATTGTTCATTTAAAATATTGCTGTTTCGTTGTAATTAATAAAATGCAATATATTTCTTACTGATTTTTAACATTTAAATAAATATTTTTTTCAACGAGTAAGTAAATGTTAATAATTCAGAAAATGTTCAAAGTAAGATTACGAAATAGTGTTTACACCTTTGCGTACATTTTTTTTTTTTGGTGTCCGGATGAAATATTGAATAAGATAATTTATATTGCGGGGAATAAATATTTTCAATGTATTTGAAAAAAGAAGATATTCACTACCGATTGTTCGAAGATTTTTCTTTGAATGATCACATCTACGGTAGCTTTAGCTCCGACATCTTAATGAAAGCTGACGATGCTTAAAAATAAGTTTAAAAAAAAAAAAACGCTATTAGAAAACAGAAATTAGCCTTGCAAATTTTCATTTGATGTCCGTAAATGCAACAATTCCGAGAGGCTACTCAGCGGTTGAGACTTGTTGCATTACTATCGCAATACTTTAACAATATCAGATTTTGGCATGCTACGTTTTTGATCGCATTACATTAAAAATAAATGTTGAAGAAAAAATGTTCAGTCTTGCATCGGACAATTTGTGCCTTTTTTGCGTTTTATATATGTAGATGATAGACCTTACTTTTTTTTTTTTTTACAAAGCCCCCCTTCCCCTGGTTGACTTCTACAACCACCGTTACTGGTAAGAGGCATATATTTTCTTTTTTTGATCTAATGGAGGGATTGACGTTTATTGCGAGGGAGGTAAGTGAAATTTTGAGTCGTTTTAAAGTTCACATTATACAATGTTTTTGACATTTTCTGGCGATTTCTGGAATAATAAATCGTCGCGAAGATAGAACATTTTCTGAAAGAACAATCAACGTGCACAGTTGCAAGTTTTTTATTTACATTATTCCGAAATTATGGAATTTTATTCGATTCTTTTCGTGTTTACAAACTATCTTCTCAGGATACGGCAAATATACTAGAGATGCGCAAATTTACTCCGCTAGAGGAGTTGGATATATATAGATTTGTACACGGCAAAAAATGGTCACAAGAGAGGGGGAAAGCAAAAATATGTACAAGCTGATACGATGATAAGAGTATAAAAGAACAAGAACATTTATTTGCGAAAAAAAGAAAAAAGCACCCCGGAAAATGAAAAAATGAATACGACTGAGGGTAACGAAAATATTTGTACTGAATGAAATGTAATAACTTTTGAATAAAAAATACTAGAATATGAACTGCAAATATGATTTTTAGTACCTTGCATGCATGCCGTGAGCTTTGATGACGGCTTGAAGAAGTCGGGGCATGGAGTCCACCAGCAACTACTGAGTGACGGAAGGCAAAATTTCATTCCCAGCAGCTTGCAATGCCTTTCGGAGATCATTTCGGTTGGAATCCGTCGCTTGCGTGCCTGGAGCTTCACATGATGCCACAAATGCTCAATTGGGCTGAGGTCTGGGGATTGGAGAGGCGCGTATGCAGACGACGTGGCGCATTGTAAAATAACCATTCTCGAGTTATGCGGGCGGTGTGCTTCGGGTCGTTATCCTACTGGAAGATAAACGATTGCTTCAGGTCCAATTTTGCAGCGCTGGAGCGCAAATTTTTGCGCAACACATCCACATACGTGACAGCTGTCTTTTTACTCTCAATGAGCTCCAAGTGTTCAACTGCAAAACGAGAACGTTCCCACCTCGATGCTTCACTGTAGTATGCATATTGCGAGTTTCGAGCTCAGCGTTTAGCTTCCTCTACACAAACTGCTTCCTATCCGACCCGAAAATATTGTACTTAGACTCATCAGATCAAATCACTGAATGCCAGAACTCCAGCGGCTTTGTCAAATACTCTTTGGCGAACTGCAGCCGTTTCTTTTTATTCTGCTCGGAGATGTACGGTATCTTACGCGACGAGCGACCATAAATATCGGCGGCATGTAATAGTCTACGAAAATTCTGCGATGTAATTTGTTTACCCGTTGTTGTTGCGACGTCTTCCGCAGCGCATCGGCGCTTACGAATGTTTTTTTTTTCTGAACGACAGATGATGGCTCGACGTTCACAGTATGTCAACTTCCTTGGCCAGCCTTTTCGACGCTCATTCTCGACTTAAGAGCCCTTTTGTATTTTTTTACAACGTAATTCACAGCCATGAACGACGCCTGCACTTTTTTAGCAATTTCGTGATACGACTGACCATTTTCTCGTAGTGCAATTATTCGCTCGCGATCCTCGAGGGCTATTTCCTTTTTTTTTTTACTTTGCACCGGATTAATTTACGTGAATGCACTCAAGAAACGCTCACTGCATACTGAAGAGGTACTTGAGTTTACACTTTTTCTTCTTCGTATAATCGTCAAACATAGATAAAATTAAAGTTAACATTAAACTAAAAGTAATATTCATCATTATAAGTTGATTTGTAATTGTTTCAGCCAATCTAAGGCGTCGTCTTTTGTATCATGTATATCTTTTAAGCACAACTGACCCGAAGAAAAGACTGGACATTCTTCGACAATGTGCTGCATCGTTTGACAAGGATTTCCGCAACAGCAGCTAGGCGTTTCCCTTAAGTCCCACTTGTGCATCATATAGCCGCATGTCCCGTCTTTTAAAGTGGCGTGGATTTGGGTGATGGGGTTTTTGTTCCCTTCCTGTTAGAGTGTGACGCATAACATATCGTTGTTTTTGGGGAAAACTTCCGCGTACTTCTTAAATTATTTAAATTTTTTCCCACGGTCTACAATAGTAGTCCGCGCGACAAGTAACGTGATAGTTAGCAGTTAACGAATATTGCTAGTATTTTCTTATTACGCGTCAAATGTTACCATAATTTTGGCAAAGCCGTGTGAAGTTATACATGTGTTTTATCGTATTATTATTTTTCTAGTTGCTTGGTAAATAGATTATTTAAATTTTTGAGTTATTCTATATTTTTTCTTATCATTTTTTGTACTTGAATTTTGTTTTTTTAATCATTGCGAAAGACACAGTGACCCGGATCGCAGTGACGAGCAGATCTCACCCTGTTTTAATACGCTTTTTTGTGTTTTTTCTTATTCTAATACAATATATGAGTTACACACTTGATAAAGTACGCAAGTGGTTAGAGGAGTCATCTGATTTTAATTCGGAAGAAATTCTTGGCTTAGCAGATGAGGATGAAATTGAAGAGCATGTTGTAGAAGGAGGAATATTTTATAATGATGTATGCAGCATAGATGAAGAAAATGAAGAAATAATAAGTGATGAAAATTTAGAAATTTACGTTGGTATTCAACTGGAAGGTCCTTACAGAAAAAGTAACAAACCTGAAGATGTTGTAAAACAATTAGTGCAACCCATCGAAGGTACAAATCGGAATATAACTGCTGATAATTGGTTTGGTTCAGTGCCACTGGTACATGATCTTTTATTTGAAAAAAAATTAACGTTTATCTGCACCTTGAGATAAAATAAGCCTGAAATTCGTAAGGAATTTTTACCGCATAAATTGTGGGAAGTAAATAACTCTCTATTTGGATTTCAAAAGAACTGTACGCTCGTTTCCTATGTCCCAAGCAAGAATAAATCAGTTATTCTGATATCATCAATGCCTTTTTGACAAAAGTATCGATCAATCTACAAACGAACAAAAAAATCACGAAATTGTCACAACCTATAATGAAACTAAATGCGGTGTTGATCTGTTGGATAGAATGTGTAACCAGTATGATGTATCTAAAAACTCCCGTCATTGGCCACTAACAGTACTTTTTAATCTGTTGATTATTGGTGGAATTAATGCTCTCAATATATACACAGATAATAATAATACTATTAACATTATACACCGAAGAAATTTTTTAAAATGGTCAGCTTCCGAATTGACGAAACCAGCTACTGAAAAACGAATTAACCGGCAGATGATACCCATGCAAATCAAGGAACGTGTTCAGCAACTGCGGAAGCTTGATAAAGATGAATATACTACCCCCGATGCAAATAGAAGAACACCGGGTCGTTGTTATTTGTGTAGTCGAGTTAAAATTAAATCAACCAGAAAGTCGTGTCATAAATGTACAAAATGTGTAATGAACACTGCCAAGTAGTGTATAATACATGTCTTCTCTAAATTGTAAGATAATTGTTCTCGCGTTTATTCAATTTTTGTATATTTTCACCATGCCTTAGTGTACTTTATTTTTTATTTTATCTGTTATTCACGTTATAATTTTACACTAGTAGTATTTGTAAATATACGGGTTATATTGTTAAAAACTGCTAAAATATGATAAGCGCAAAAAATTAATAAAAACCTCATTAAAATCACTAAAAAAATTGAATAATTGTGATGGACTACAATAGTAGTCCGCGCGACCACTCATGTAACAATACTCCGCGTGACCACTGTAGTGTTAAGGTCGCTGATTACAAATCTGTTATCAATTTTTGAAAATTCAAATTATCCTAATTTTATTATAATAAGTAATACAATTTATATAATATTAAATACACATTATACAAACAATTAAATCAGATGCATTATTAAGTTGTGGTGTATTTATATAAATCTACGAAAACAATTAATATAGTTAATTATGTGATAACATTTAATGATGTGTTGATTTATAAAAATTTTGGTAATTATATTTCAGATTCATTGAATGTAATTCTCCTAACGCAGGGATCGGCAACGTATGGCCCGTGGGTCACTGATTTGATAATTTCAAGTGACCCACTTTAGTTCCGAAAATAAAATATAATATTGAGACGAATTCGGCTGCCATGACGATGTTTGATCACGCTGTTCGAATTAAAAGATGATGATAATTATAATAATGATAATAATGACTATGATAAATTCCAGTTAACGTTTTTTGACAATTTCTATTTCTCAGGCTTCCTCGGGCAGCGTGCAAACGTCGCATTCTCCAGCAAGAACGCTAAATCGACAAATTCGTGAGAAATTCGGCTGTACACGGCGCCAGTGTGGCGGTCCAGGCCGTAGTGTGCTTAAACCGATAAGGGTTGATAGTTGGGTTTGACGTTGTGTGTGTCGTTGATGCGGACCGAGCTACGTTGAAGCGTGAGAATGATTCTTATAAGAACCGGAGAATTCGGTCGTAGGGTAACCACCGTTCCGAGTAGACTTAAGAATATTCTAGAAAAATCGGTTGCGATATATATATCTTTTATAACATTTTTTATTAGCCAAAATGGCCGTCTTCGTTCGAAATCGTCGTAGATTTACCTATTTATTAAAAATTCTATTGGACACGTGGTATCTCGTGACATCTCCGTCTCGGAGAGCATTTCTATTTTTTAAAGGCCTGATGCTATGCTCGCCAGAGTTCTTTCGGTTGTGGTACACCAAAGGAAAGTGCCACTGGGGCCCATGACTTTTGATTTAATTCATTTTCCATCATTATCATCATCATTTACGAAAATTTATATCAACGAAGAGAGAAGAAAATGAGTTTATTACAATATATAAAAATAAATTATAAAACATAAACATGAAACAAACATTTTGAGAATAAAAAAATTGAAAATACAGTGAGAGAAATTGAAATCCGGACACCGTCGAAAGAAATGAATATACGTCTATAAGGAGGTTAAGAAGGAATGTATTGGTGCATGGTTTGTTACTAAAATAAAATTTACATTGTCATAAACACATACGTGGAAAGAAAACGAAAACAAAATTTACAAAACCGTGATAATAACGAAATTATGAAAAAAATTGTACTTCTGAAAGCAAAATTAAAATCCGGACAGAACTGAAAAATCTCACTAAAATGGTAAAGAAACTTAAAAAAACACAAAAAATGACTAGTTTTAATATTTGGTAAGTAGACCCTTAGCCTCATAAACGGCCATCAATGCAACTAAACGCTAGACATAAGAGGCTGTGATGTTGTTCCATTCCTTTATGATACGTTCCTGCAAGTGTTTTTTACTTTAAATTGGCCGTTCGCGGAGTTTATCGTCGACATAATCCCACAAATTCTCAATAATATTACAATCCGGGGTTTGTGGAGAGATTTCCAGTACCTTGGGGCAATTGTATAATAACCACATGCGTGTTTTCCACGATTTGTGTTTTGGGTCATTGTCTTGGTACATCATAAATGTTTGACGAATGCCCAATTTTTCAGCGCTATCATGTAAGTTGTTCCTCAAAATGTCAGTATACACATTCGCATCCATGTTCCCCTCCACAAATACCAAATTGCCCACGCCATTTGCCCCCCAACAGCCCTACACCATTACACTTCCACCGCTGTGCTTTACTGTAGTTTTCAGATTTTTTCGTTCCAATTCTGTTTTGGGCTTCCTCCACACTTTTACTTTGCCATCGCTGCAGAACACGTTAAATTTGGACTCGTCCGCAAATAGTACATCATGCCAGGACGTTTCATCGTGTAAAAGGTATTTCTCAGCAAACCGAAAGCGCTTGTTTTGATTGACTTCGTTGATATAAGGTTTACAGCGTGCAGTACGTGAATTATATCCTAAATTATAAATTTCATTACATACGGTTTGAGCTGTCACTTTTGTACCATGTTCCCGCAACTGTGTAATTAGTTTGGGGGCATTTACGAGGGGGTTTTTCTCCACTTTTCGGTGGATAGAACGCCGGTCATAGGCCGTTAACTTCTCTGCTGCACCTTTATACTTTGTACTTTCAATTCGATCTTCCTGTTTATATCGTAAAATAATATCGGAAACCGTACTTCTGGGTATGTTCACTAATTTTGAGATCTGCCTGATTGGCTTACCGCGCGCATTACTCAAAATTACTAATTCACGCATTTCACACGTGGTGTTCTTTCCTGACCGCGACATTTTTCACAGTTCACCGTTTTCATTCGCACATAGAATGGACACAGTGTGCTGCAGTTCGCGCGTATTGCCGCAAAATGAATAAGCCATTACTGAGTGTATATTATTACTCATATTTTTGAGAAACTCGACCTTATACTGTCTTGTATGTGCATGCACTAGCGACATTTTTACTGTGCCCGGACTTCAATTTTGCCTTTATAAATGCAGTTTTTTTATAACTTTGCTCGGCATTAGGTTCCTTTTTTCTTTTTCGGTTAATTTTTTTAGCATTTCCGTTCTCCAGACTTCATGTTACAGTCTGATAAAAACACGGAATCCTTTTACTCCCTTTCTGAGTACATATTTATTTCTTTACACGGTATCTGGATTTCAATTTTGCTCACTATAGGTGAACACGCGTATGGCTGCGACATCTGAGAGTTGTGATTAGCTGACAGCACAGTCAGTCATTTTTCACCTTGTTGGTAGACGCATGAGTTGTTCTCTCAGTTGTGTGCCTGTTATAGTTATAGCATATGTTCAGTAGTACAAGAATAGTGACACAATTATAGTTACGCAGCTAAATAATTATTACAGGTAATAAATATTATTATTTAAAAAAAATTACCATGAACAAACAAAAAGCAAAAAAGAGATTATTTCAAGATGCGTGGACAGAAAAGTATGGCTGTATCGTAAATTATGACAAATTGATATGTACTTTATGTACAGATATAATAACCGCCAGGACTTACAATATTGAGCGACACTTTTCCTCAAAACATAAAGATGTGAGTGAAATGGAAAATGAAGATAAATCTGAATACATTGCTAAACGTGTATTAAATTTTGTAAAACAAAATAAATTCTTAAAGAGTTTTGTTACCAGCAACAATAACGCTACATCTGCCAGCTTTGTTGCAGCTCTTAGCATTGTTCCCAACGGAAAACCATTTACAGACGGAGAGTTTTTGAAAAACCCATTCATCAATTGTTCCCCGAACACTTATTTAATGACTTCGCAAATAAAAAACAAATAATTGAGAGAATCAAAGAAATGCCATTGTCAGCTAAGAACAGTCCAGCGTCGCGTTGAAGATATGGCCAAAAATATTGATTAACAGGTTAAAAATGATTTGTTATCTTGTGACATAATTAGCATTGCAATTGAAGCACCGATATAAATAGTATAGGTACGCTTGCAATAATTATTAGATTTGCATCAAAATAAATAGCTTGAATGTCAATGAAGAACTATGCGTTCTTGCTTCAATGAATGACACGACCAAAGGCACTGATATTTTTCGTCAAATACAAAATTTTACTAATTTCGAAAATGGGGAAGTACTGGATTTAAAAAGTAAATTGTTTTCCATAACAGCTGATGGTGCCCCAAGTATGAGAGGAGAAACTGTTGGATTTGTAAAACTAATGGAAAATGAACTTGGCCGTTCACTTCTATTTTTTCATTGTATCATACCAAAAGAAAGTTTATTTGCAAATGCGTCGACGCAACAATTTAAGGATGTAATAGAAAAGGTTGTTAAGATCGTAAACATGATAATAGCGCGATCAGCATTAATACACAGGCGCTTTAAAGCTTTTTTGAAGGAAATTGAATCGAAATATGGAGATTTGTTGTTACATTCTGAAATACACGGATGGTTAAGTCGAGACGAAGTTCTTAATAGATTTGTAGAATATTTTGATGATATACAAATATTTCTTCACGAAAATCGGTGAAAATGATTTCGAACTCAATGATAAACAATGGTTTTTAAGACTTGTTCTTAACAGACACAATGAACCATTATAATGATTTCATCGTACGACTCCGAGGAAATAACCACACAATTTTGAAAATGAATGAGGAATGGAGGAGTTTTACTTCAAATTTTATATTATTTGAAATTATTTGAAACTGACATAAAAACTAAAAAATTTCATTTCTTTCCCTTGTTAAAAAGGGAACATGAGAAAGAAAATATCGATGAAAGCAATCTAGACATGTTCAAAAGTTGGATTTTCGTCATTAAAAGTGAATATGAAAGTCGGTTTCAAAGTTTAAAGAAGCATGGAGAAATGTTTACATTTATAATATAGTCCGAGGAAATCGAAGAAAATGTTTTAAATTTGCAGTATTTTCAATGTCTAAAAATTGACAATTTTAGTTTAGAAATGATTGATTTTAAAATTTCAACGTTATGGACGGATAAATCTAAAAAAATTACGGAAAGATTTGGAAAAAACATGATAACCATTTTCTCATGATATCAACAGGTTGGGCATCACTTCCTACGAAGTTTTCATCTTTGAAAAAAATTGGCTTTGCCATTTTGTCCACATTCGGTTCAACTTATAAATGTGAGCAAATATTTTCACAAATGAAATTTATATTAAGCCAGAAGCGGGAACAGGTTAACTAGCGAAAATTCAGATGCTTGCATTCGTCTTAAAACGACTAACTATAAACCAGACTTGACTAAACTGACGTCACAAGTTCAACATCAGGGGAGCCATTGATTTCGAAGAGAAAATTTGTAAGTAAAGTTCATTCAACTATGCCTGCAATTATTTTCTTAATAAAATATATATTATTAATTACTAAAAGACTGTTTTAATACGAAAATATCTCGGACCCAAACGTCTCTTTAATAATCACATTTTGGTTGATTTTGACCCGCAGCCAAAAAAGCTTGCCGACCCCTGTCCTAACGTATTAAACTTTATTCTAAAGAAAAATTTATTGTATTACTAATTAACCTTGGCTACTTATTAATTTATTTTTGTTATTATTTACGTAAGAATAGAGTGATTATTGTTAATAAATAGATAAATAAATAAGTAAATACGTAAGTTGAATTATATTAATAATTTTTTAAATAAGTTAATTATAAGAACGGTTTTTCAGTACACCACAATGAATCTTTCATCTGTCTGCAGTTTAGGAGTTGTGTGGTTTTAGTCATAGGCAATCGGCCTGTCTGATGTTTAGAGGTTTGAGGCTGTATGGTTATAACGGATAGGTCTCTGGCCTGTCTGGAGTTTAGGAGTTTGGGATTTACCGGTCTAAAAACACAGGCCTCTGGCCTGGTCGGGGTTTAGGAGTTTAGGGTTTGTTGGTTTAGAAAAATATAAGCTGAATGCCTGTCTGTGTTTTAGGGGTTTGGGGCTGTATGGTTATAAAACACAGGATATATCCTTTTTGTCGCATACAAACAAGAAACATAGCGTTTTCCAACAGCATGAATCCGTACGATCGGCCTGTCTCCTTGTTTTAGTTAAATTTTACTTTGGACAACAAATTGAAAGCAAGTGCACCTGCCGCTGATTCCACCCATCCTTTCGTGCTAAAGTTTCTTCCGACGGCAGCAAGGCTATATCTACTAAACATTTATAACCAGATCTGGGAACAAGGTAACATTCCAACCTTATGGAAAGAGGCAATTGTTATTCCGATTTTAAATCAGAATAAGGATCTTTCACTACCCAGTAGCTACTGTCCTATCTCACTGTTGAGTACATTATCCAAACTACTTGATAAAATAGTTAACAGATGTCTCCTCTCCTTTTGTGAATCCAAGAATATCTTCTCCACAATACAAGCTGAAGGCTGAAAGTCTAAATCGACATTGTGTCATTTGGTGTGCCTTAAAAGGCAGATTTTATCTGCATTCAAAAGCCAACAATACCTAATAACTATATTTTCCAATATTGAAAAAGCTTATGACCACCTCTGGTCACAAGGTCTTATAAACAAACTATGAAGAAAGCAGGTGGCAGGCAGAATGATAAGTTTCATTCAAAACTACTTATCAGACCAAACTATACAAGTCAGAATTGATTCATGAGTTGCTGATGCAGTAAACATTGAGAATAGCATACCTCAAGGCTCTGTATTTAGCATAACCTTGTTTATAATATATATCCATTACATTGCTGATTGTGTTCAGAAACAGTCTGGCTCTTCATTGTCAAAGTATTTCCCTAGCGTCTTGTGAGTAGTCTATAAACAGGCATTCTGGAGACTCTGCTAATCTAAACAGCAAAAGTGATCCAAGTCCTGATAATCTGAACAATAATGTCACCCCAGACTGGTAATCCAAACAGCAAAAGTAACCCTATATCTTACCCAGACACTGAAACTTCACCCAAGTTTTCCCAAAGTTTCCCCCAGTTTCGTCAGTTTTCCCCTGATTCCCTGGACAGTCCCGGTAATCCAAACACAGTCTAGTCCAACCACCCAATATTAGAATATTACACTCCAGTAATCAGAACACCCCATCGCCTGGAGAAGGCCCCTCAATCCCTAATTCTTGTGTCATATCCATAAAGTAACCTATATTTTAATATTTACTTGTATTTAATTAAATCATAACCCAATTTCCTGTCAGGGGATCTAGAGTTCACCTAAGTATAATTCTCAACCAGTACAACTCGCTTATCTAAATACCCCCCCCCCCCTGAAAGGACCACCGGCCCTTGCTTTCAGGTCTTGCACATTTCAGTTATCTGAATCATTTAAAAATTAACTAATAAATTATAGCTATAGTTCAAAACTAACCTTAATCCACTTTCTCAATTTATTCTCCTTTTAGCGTCATATTATAATATATAATTTACTTATTTTTCCACACTCCCCACCATATTTTTTTAATTATTATTTTTCATATAATAACCTAACCTATGCGCTCTGTTGTCTGAAGCTATCCACTATTCCAAACTATATAAAAATTAACTGATAATTTAAATCTGCAGCTAGAAACTAACCTTAGTCTCCTTTACCCATTCCACCCTCTTCTTCCGATGGATTACAATATACATTATTTATTTTTCTTGTCATTTTAATATCTAATATATTGAATTCTATTTACTTTTACTATGGCTACTAAAACCCCAAATGACACAGTTGGGGGTCCTTCTCCAGGTGATGGGGTGTTTGGATTACTGGAGTGTAATGGGTGGGAGGTTGGATTAGACCCTGTTCGGATTACTGGGACTACAGGGAACGTGACAGGGGAACTGAGGAAACTTGGGGGTAATTTTGAGCACCTGAACACAAATTGGGGTTACTTTTTGCCTCCTAAATAAAAGTTAGGTTACTTTCTACCCTCTGCACATCAGATTACTTGTACTGTCCAGGAAACTGGGGAGAAATCCAGAGGAATTGGGGGAAACTTTGATAAAACTTAGGTGAACTTTCAGCGCTTGGGCAAGAAATTGGGTAACTTTTGCTGTACAGATTACTGGAGTTGGGTGACTTTCACTGTATGGATTACAGGTCTGGGGCGACTTGTTGTTCAGATTATTGGGACTTGGGTGACTTTTGCTGTTCCCATTAGCGGAGTCTCCAAAATGCCTGTTTATAGACTACTCTCGTGATCCACTTCAGAAAACTATCTCCAAACTCCAAAAATGGTCAGAAGTCAATTGTCCAAACTTTTCCTCTGCAAAGACAGTGTAGGTCGATTTGAATAAGGAAAGATTTGCGGCCAATAGAACTCCTTTCCAAATAAACACCTACTAGGCCTGGAGTTTGGTGTGCAGATTAACTTGGCATCTAGACATTGATAAACTAAAATCTGAATGCATAAAGTCACTGTCAATAATCCGATACCTCCCTAATCCTCAACTCAATATTCGCTCCAAATTACTCTCCAATGTTTACAAATCCTTGATCCTAAGTTAAATAGATTATGGGTACCAGGTGTACTCCTCAGCTTCTCTAAGTAACCTGAAAAAATTGGATACCATTCATCACTCTGCATTACAGATCATCTCGGGAGCCCATCATACAACACCGTGTAGGAATATCTATGCGCTGATGGGCACTCATCCACTGAAATTCTATCGTTTTCTGCATACCCTGCGGTGTAATATCCCACTCCTAAAGCTGTCTTATATCCATCCCGAATTATTTTCCTGAAGTAACGGCGAAAGGAAAGACGAGTTTGTGGATAATAAATAATTAAATTCTAATTTAAGTCTATTTCTATCCGCTGAAGTAAATTCTTTAATTCCAGAGGTGTTCATATAGCTAAAGGGTGTAAAACTGTAATGTTTTTGTCAATACTTTCAATTAATAGGTGAACGGACCTGCATGATTGGAAGGAAATAAACTGATCGAAATGTTGCCTGAATAAGTATTTGTTAAATTATACTCGATGGATGTTATTAGTTTAATTTCTTTCTCGGCTACAGCTGCTAACGGAGATAACGGTTCTGAAATTTTGCGTTTGTTGTTGTTGTTAACAACAACGAGCGGTAAACTATTCTTTCGTTTCGAGGAGGCTTTAGTTGACTTATTATTAGCGACGGGGGCCCCTGGTGACCCCCTCTTTGTAGCACTCATTAAAGTAGTAGTTGCTCTAGTGAGCTAGAATTGTAAGAAAAGGGGGAAAAATAAAAAAAATAAATAAACAATAGAAAGAATTAAATATTCATAGCAATGATGTGTCACTGCCACAACAGTAACGTTTGCGGTAATGCGAATGGAATTCGCTCGCTGATCTATGTATTTCATGTGAGAGAAAGAAAGAAAAAGAAAGATTTATTCGAATAAATAACAACATTACACTTGTGAAATAATTATTAATATGTGTCTGAGAACTCCGTCTGGCACAGGCGGGGATCTAAAGTTTGGGGTAGGTCAGAGACTGAAGTTTCTCAAAACCTCTACACTGAACATATTGTACATAATAAAAAGAGAAATGTATCTTCTTCGATAATTGAAAAGTAGTGACAGAGTAAAATAAATTGAAAGACAGTTATACAGCTTAGAAAAAAAAAAAAAACGTACATAAAAAACTTTATATAATGTTAAATGATAAATCCTATTCTTTGTTTTTGCGAATGACAACGATTTTTTAACTTTCCTGAATTCGTAAAAAATTTTATTTTTTTCAAATTTGTAATAAATTATAAATGAAAAATATTTCTGGTTATGAAATTCGGATTATTTCACAATTATGTAATTATAAAAAAGTATTAATCTTAAAAAAATATAATTATTCTTGAAAATCTTTCAAATTAAGAATTTGAACAAAGAAAACCAGATTTTATAATTAATTAAATATTAAAATGACCAGTTTTTACAACTGGAAATAAAATATTATTTGCGCTTAAAAAATATATAAATGTAATGAAAACAAAAGTTAATAAAAAAACTTTAAGAAATCAATTGTTAATTATTTGGATAATTGCTAAACATGATTTTATTCAGTTGGGATAATTGAATTAATTTTCTTCAAATATTTATTTTTATTCTTAATTAAAAAATAATGTCATTTAAAATTATGTTGAATAATTGATTGAAGTTATACTAAATAAACCATGATTATCAATAACCAATTAAAGAATATTTGCGTTCCCCATTGATTCGATAAAGATTAAATAATGACATTTTTTCAGAAGTAACAAACTACATATTATAAAACTTTTTTTTTTTTTTTTTTTTGGTTGCAATTGCGTTACGTTTGTGGACCCTGCCAAGCTTTTAAGCTTGTCGGCGTGGTCCTAAAAAAATAACACATGCCTCCCTTCTTTATTTGTTAATATAATACAATGTTTCTTATACTTAACGATTCCGGAGACATATTTATGGTTATCAGTACTGTTAAATTTTCTTTTACAAGAGTAATATAAATTAAAATAAAGAAGTATAATTAATCCTCTTATATTATTTTATAATCCCACACATTCACATATCTTCGCATGCTCTTACATATAGATTATTATTAATACTTAATATATACTGGTCTTCATTCACACCATTCTTTCATCTCAGTATAAGATTTGAGTAAAAATAAAAGTTATAACTTAAAAAAAAGTTACATTCAGTTTGGGAAAGGTCATGACCCCCATGACCTCTCTCCTAGATCCGCGCTTGGTCTGTCGTCATCATTTCGTTTGGACCATTCATTCAACTCATCGCTATCTCAGATCGACAAACCGTTGTGACAATAACGCAAACATTTCAATTTTAAATAATTTAAAATTGATTTACTACAGAAAAAAGAAAGACCTAACCAGAAACCACAAAACGTTATTAGCAATAACTGGCAAGACACTGCTTTTTAAGCAGATATCTCATAATAAATTATACGACCTGGTGTGTAAAATTTACAGAGAAGAAAATTGGCCGGAAGATATGGTTACATCTGTGCTAGTGCAAATTCCCAAAAAAATGCGTCCAAAAAGTTGTTTTGATAGAGTAGAGTGAAATCAATTATTTAAGATACTGAAAGTGATAAATATACCGAATAAACTGGTAGCATTAATACAGAAGTTATACGTGAACCAAAGGGCGACGGTAAAATGGAGAAATAAACCGTCTAAAACGACAGAAATTGCCAAAGGAGTGCGACAAGGATGTCTACTATCACCAACGCTATTCAATATTTACTCCGAATTCGTAACAAGTGAAGCATTAGGAGTTCAAGAAGGTGTAAAAATTGGTGGACGATGTATAAAAATTATAAAGTTCGCGGACGATCAAGTATTACTTGCAGATAGCCAAGATGGCCTGTCAAGAATGGTACAAAGATTAAGCTATGTAGCAGAAAAATATGGAATGAAAAAAACATTGAAAAAACAAAGATAATGTGCATCAGCAAAACGTCAGTAGAAATGAATATAGCAATCAATGGGCAAAAGGTAGAACAAGTGGAGTCCTTCAAATATCTAGGACACATAATAACGGAGAATGTATATAGTAGCAAAGAAATCCGGCGAAGGATTGCAATTGCAAAAGTGGCGTTCGTGAGGATTACGTAGAACACACTCTCTATTGGACTGCGGAAACGAATAGTTAAGTCGTATGTCTGGGCAGTGGCACTTTACGCGGCGGAAACATGGACGCTAAACAAGAAAGATAGACAGAAAATTGAAGCTTTCAAAACATGGTGCTGGCGACGCATGTTGAAAATCTCGTGGGTAGATAAAATATCGAATGAGGAAGTTTTTAATCGAGTATAAGAAGAAAGATTACTCTTGAACACGATCAGGAAAACAAGGCTGAAATGGATAGGGCATGTGTTAAGACATAATAGCCTACTGAAAGATATCATAGAAGGAAAAATAGCAATGCGCAGACCGAGAGGAAGACCAAGGTAGACGCTGGTGGATACAATCAAGAAGGAAGCAAACATCAAGACATACGCGGAACTGAAAAGGCGAATAATAGGAAAAGGTGGAGGACTTGGACGATAAAGCAGTCAAACGACTGAAACACCGATCGAGTGATCGATCTGTTGTTACAACTTCTATTTTACATATACAAAATTGTGGTGTGATTTCGTATTTTATTGTAAAGTGCAGTACTTATACCTACTTTTAATCAATGAGAGCTGAAATAGTGAGATGAGAACTATTACACTAGAGCTGCCGTATTATCTATTCAGAGAGCTGTTTAAGAAAAAAGTCATTACAGAATCGGGAGTCAGGAGCTAAAAGAGCGCGGAACTGATAAGAAGAGTTGTTCTCTGAACTTGAACAATATGAAAAACTCTTTAAAAAGAACTGTTTCGGTCATCACTAGTGGTGGTAGGCTTTCTTACATATACTTTTATTCTGCAAAAATTTTAGATGAACCCAATATGAATATCATTGTGTACGTTAGAAATTCGTTCGAAATTATGACGGGCGATTGTCGCCGTTTAACTGCTTATTAATATTCAGTTTTCGTAAGATGATACGATTTCGCAAAGTTACCGTAAGAGCGGTATTGTCTGCATAGCAAATGTTTGCCCCAAAAATTGATGTAAATTAATACGAATTTTGAGTAAATGTGGTTCAGAAATATTTCTTTTCGTCATTTAGTTTATTTGCTCTTTTTGATCTGGATCTTTGCGAGAAATTTCGAAGTTGTCGTCTTGATACAGGGTCTTTTGACTACAATTCGCGCATCTCACGTGCTATCTTTGCTCGTTAACACCTGTATCGTGTAGCCGATATCCCTATCTGACTGCGAATTCTTTCTGTAATTGCGCTACGAACAGTGTAAATTTGTTTTATTGTCGCTATAAACTTTTCATTATCCGTATTATTATTGTTGTTTGAGAAGGATTAATTAACAAAATGCGCGCAGCGAATGCGAAATTCTTTTTTCGTAAAGTTAAATTACCGATACACTGCTATATTATTAAGCACTTTGCTGGATCCAAATTAATGAATATCGCCCCCATCTGCGATGTTTGTAGAACTCGGTTTAATAACAGTTCAATACGGTAATTACTTTCGGCAAGTTCGCTAAAAGATTAGCAGAGAATTGAGCGGGAATGTTCTACGTGATGAATGACTAGGCTATTCGGGGAAATTGGTTTGTTGCCGATGAGAAGGATGAACACAAGGAAAAATTGAGTTATAAATTAAATTCTTTACAATTTAAATGATTACGCAGGGAAAATTGTGCTACTCGTAGTCTCGGTTGATTAGGTGGATTTAGTAGGTTTTTTCGACAAAGTCCGAGAGAGAAAGAGGAAACCAATTAGCCACTATTCTACATAACTGTGAAGATATTTTTTTTGTCTTCCGGTGGTAATTTTCAAATATTTCTAATAGAAAAGAGGAAAGAAAAAACGAGCTGTTAATGGTCGACTGAAATTAAAAGAAGTCGCCGTTAACACGGATATTGACTGGGGAACTGAACTATTACTCTGTGAATAGCTGTAGTAAGTGAACCAGGTAGTTCGTTTAAACCTGCGTTTGGACATCATTTCAATTATTCACGAACCGACACGTTGGAAACTTATCTACGCAACTCTTGCAAAAAACAATAGATCCAAACAATCGCTCAGTGTTCTTTTAAAATCAGTATCTTTTCTTTTCTCCAAACTATTAACCAAGTTATATTTAGTTTTTTCTCGCTCGGAATATCGTCAACGTGTTGCGATTTAAAATTAGCCGTTTCGTAACGGTATTTTCAACGAAATTTGTAATTGCGTTAAAATGCACCGCAGGATTCCGCTTGCTCCTATGCTCGACTCATTAGGTGTTGTGTGCTACCTTTTATACCTTTCTGAATGCTCGCTGTTATTTCTGCTAGTTTCTCTAACGACGATTCGATCAGTTGTTTAGACGCTGTGGCGCACATATTTGAATAACGCGTGTCATTTCACCGCAGAGTCGTGAAGAAACCCGAATTAATTGGGTCAAGGAGGAAACTGGCGTTCTTTATTGTTTTTCGCGCTCTTGTTACGGTTGCATGTTATCCCGCAAAACCAACTGCACTGCAATAGGCGTAAACGATATGATACATCTTGCCAATTAACTCATAATTTTTAATTACAGATTTTTCGCACGCTATACAAACAGATCATTGCCGGCGTGGTGGAGCGTTTTCTTCTATAGGTTACGGAGCGAATAGAACTGTCTTCTCCGAGTTCGTGTGTCTGCCTCGCGCTCGAATGACTCACACTCCCAGATTCCCGTTCATTCGCAATTGTGAGCTTTCCGGGAACCTGCCCCGCTCTCGAGTTCGGATGCAGTCGTTCTATCACAAAATCACTAAAGACTATCCTTGAGGCAGATTCGTTTGAATTGTTGAATAACCTTTTGGAACTGTGTTTTCTTACGGCACAAAATTCCCAAGCTGCACCCCCTGTATATAGAATTTTCTCTCTTTCTCTTCGTTCTACATATACTGTGAGGGACCGCCGGAGCCTTTGGCGTGGTTTTGAACATTTCGGGGAACATTATTTTAACCTTTACCTAATGGCGCGCTTTTTATCAAGAGGTTTCCATAGAATACGATCAACCTTTTTATTTACTTCATCGACATACACGGAGTTTTGGAAAAAAAACTGACCAGCATCGCGTTTACAAGAAAATTTTTTGGCGGCTAGTGTCCGAGTGAGTGTAGGCATCTGTCTAATGTTAATCGCCTGGTTTATTTTTGATATTTTTTGTTTTCGATCTATTTCTGGCTTCGCACACGAAAGAAAAAAAAAAAAGGCGAAAAAGCTAACCCGGATTCAGTTTTGTTAACCTCTCTTTTGATTGTTCGTATTTCAGTATTTCAGTGATTTCAGTGATTTCAAGTACTAGTTCGCCTTGAACTTTTAGTACCTATGTAATATAAATGTAGAAATGTAGTTTTCTTCCATTGCAAATCTATGTGATAATACTGGTTTGTTTTGTTTTCTGTTTCGTTTCATTAATAAGTACGCCACACAGAGTATGTAAAACTGAACCATACGCGAAATTATAAAATTCCAAATTCTAAGTTTTGTGGTTAATTTGAGTATAACTTTTAAAGAATTCTTAACGTTAAATTAATAATAAAAATATTAAAAATTACATCAATATTTTATTATAATTCATGCAAAATTAATTATAAATAATTTTTAATGAAATTATAAAAAAAGTAAAAAAAAAAAGTGTCTTTCCTTATAATTCCCCGGTACTGCATAAATGTTGTTAATAAACAGAACCAATAAAATCATATTTCCCACTCGTTTTCTGTTTTCAAGTTTTTTCCTTTTTCAAATTTCCCAGGAGGTGATAGCTCGGCCTCTTACTGCGAGTGCCCGTGAATCTTACGGTTATCGTTTCGTCATAAGAAAAAAACTTAACATTATTTCCCATCACACGCAATATGTATGTATATATACATTTATCTAAATATGATAATCTAAATTTCGTATATTATCGTTAAGATTTTTTGAGGGGGGGGGCTTTTATCGCAAAGTTTTTTTTTAGCGTGTTTATCATTCGCTCATCGATAATACCGTGGTAAGTAATGTTAGATCGGTCAGTTTTTTCAATATATTTATCTTCGCTATTCGCAATTATCTCCTTATATAATAAATTCGTAACAGTTTTGTTACCATTCTGGCAATGTTATTTCATCGTACTTTATAATAATTGTCTAGAAAATGGCTTCAATGGCCGTCTGATAGTTATTACAATTTACCCTATTTAAGTAGATTTAAGGCCAAAACTTGGGGCTAAAGACACAAAATGTGAAGTCATTAACAAAAACCGGACTTTGCGTTGTATAAATTAATACAGCTCTAACTGAAGACACTAATCCAATAAATTCAAACATAGGAACAAATGAAATTATTAAAGTTATTCCGGAGACAATTTATCCTGTTTTAAAAAGTTTTCAAACAGCAAAAAAAAACCGAGTTATCCACAAATAACTAAAAATGATAGTGAAAATATTGATTTACTACAAGGGTAAGACTGTTAAAATCCCTGTTTCTAATGATTCTAAAAAGTTAAAGAAACTTAATAGTATTGTGCGCCGAGAAGTAAAACTGAACCAACATGTAAACAGGTTATCGAAGCAAAGGATCTTAAAAGCATGTTTATTTTCTTACGTAAGAAGGATAGTTTAATGAGGACAAGGAAACCATTATATAAAACATTTGGGTAATATCGGTGACGAAGATTTGTTCACTTTTTCGAAACCGGCAAAAAGAATGCTCCTTACATAAAACTCTACTGGCTCACCTTCTTCTTTTCGTTCATATGATTCCAATAAAATTTAAAAAGGAAATTCTCACCTTCATTCATCAGCATACAAATCTTTCAATTGATCAGAACGTCGTAAAACAATCAAAAAACAAAGGGAGAAAAATATTTTTATGGAAGCAATTGTAACGGTTGATATATATATATATATATATATATATATATATATATATATATATATATATACATGGGTATCGCCGGGGGGGCATAGGAGGGTCGTTTCCCCCTCCGCCTGGAGCCACGAAACTTTTTAATCAACTGGCCATGATGAGTATTCATAAGCGCGTAATCGGACAATTTGGAAGACTTTTATAATAAAGTAGTAGAACAATTTGCCGGAAACCCACGAAAATTATGTTTTAATTAAGATTTTATTCTTGTTTAATAAAATGTTAAGCCTTTACAAATTATAAATTTTATTTTTCCTATAACTCATATCCTCTTTCTATCATCTTGCCCCCCTTCCCTGATCATCGGCTGGCAGCTTAACTTGACCCCCTTGGCTAATCGGCTGGCGCCGCCTTTGTATACATACACACAACACACACACACATATATATATATACACCTATATCATCATCTAGCTCACTCGAAATTCCGAGTATGAGTTATCTTCTAATTCGGAGGAGAATTAGAGGATAGGATAGCCGCGCAATAGATAAGCACGTAAGCAGGAGGCTGCCGACAACTTGAGAAAGGTACCAATGGCGAGGCGAACCAAGACGACTACATTCGGAACTGACTATAGTCGCTTGTTATCGCGCTACAGTTGTAGCCCAAATGTGTCTATACTGCTGTGTACGAAACTAGCGCCGCATAATTTTTGTCATCGCCCGGTATCGAACCCGAGACCGCCGGATCGGAAGTCAAGCGCTCTAGCCACTAGGCCTAACGCGGCGACATATATATATATATATGTGTGTGATTATTTAATTAAGGGGGGGTTCGCTCCGGTTGAGTGGCGATTGTACCATTTTTTTTAAACATGTTGAGTATATATTACCCAATGCTATACTTTGTCGTCGCGATAGCCTAGTTGCTAGAGCGCTTGACTTCCGTTATAGAGGTCACGGGTTCGATCCCGGGCGACAACAGAAATTATTACAAAGAATTAAAATAAGAAATATTCGCTAATAATCACGTCGAAGGCAATGGCAAACATGCATATCATCATATGCGCGCTAGGTCAGTACACAGCAGACATAAATAGGACTGCACTTGAATAACGATGTAAATCAAACGATGTTGCGTATTGTATACACCTGCGTTGCATACAATACAATAATTGCCTGGTACACAACCTATATCGGTAAAGCTAAAAGTGTACGAATAGGTTGCGCCAACGCGCAATGTTGCGTACGGTACCTGAAGAAAAATACTTTTCGGTCTTAGCTTACCAATGAACGGAAAGATAAAATTTAGAAAATTATAAATCGTGGACACTGTTTAAATTCTTACTTACGTAACAAATTAAAAAAAAACAACAAAAAACGAATTTTAATTTGGATCTCAAATATTACGAACTCTACAAATGCGAAGCTGCTAAAATAGTATCACTCGAATCGAGCAGTCAAAAATTGGATTATGTCTTATGAGGACTATTCTACGGTCCTTACTTCAATAGAGCCGACTTTGAATAGTCGTGTCCTAATTAATATAAAGTTCATACAGATGACTGTTCAGCAATTTTAACCCTTTCGCATTTTTTGATCAGTAAATCGTGGATTCCGATCCAATGGTTGTACCGCAGTTGATACGATTAATTATGGAAACTCCATATGGAGCTGTTTTAAAGTCATTTTGGCACAACTGGAGAAAGGACTACTTAAGTGATTTGCAAATCCAAATGATTTACGCGGCAAAATAATCTAAATTAAAGATAATCAATTACGGCCTGTTGATTATGGGCATAGTAGTCTCGACTTATCCTGATCCGAATGACGGTATTCGTGTTGTGATCGTTAAATCTAAAATCGGAATCAAACGTAGATCTATCTTCAACGAGATTCTTTTGCTTAATGATTAGCCCAAGCTTGTTGGAGGGAAGTGTGCTAATAAGTATCAATTAAATATTTATTCATTTTCGTGTTTTTATTTAATGTAGTTTATTCATTTTAATTTATATTTATCGTCGTATAGAGTTATAAAATTGAAGAAATGTCCGTTTTTTTTGACAAGCTTCGCTTCGTTATCTAACGTAACTGGTCAGTAGTTTTTTTGGCCGTCATCGTATTATTATTGAATAGGGCAATTAGTTCTTTTGTCATGTTGCTTCGATATGCGCTTTTATTTTCGTCTCGGTAATTCGCATTTTCTTTGAATTCCTTTTAAAATTTTTCTTGGAAACAATCCTTTTTGGGTTGCGAATTTCTATTTGATACTTAATCGTCTAACAAATAATCTATCAGCAAACCGGTTTATTGCATTTAGTGTTTGTTTGAAACTATTTCAGTCTTCCGGAACGTTAAACGAAATAATATCATAACGGGGTGGTCATTATGGGATTCAAATTTCCTACAAAGTTTGTAAGTGCAGTCAATTAATTTTTCAAAGAGCGTGTGATGAAATATTTGATGCGACAAGGGTATTATTGCCTGTTGAAAGATATTAAGACACGGCAAATTAGTCGAATTAGTTTGTAGCACGAGAAAAGTTAATTCGTTAAGTGTCAGTTAAAACAATGTTTACCTGAACATGACCGTTTTTATTGTTATAAACGGCTTTTTAGTTAATTTATCGGCAACATCGCTGTTACCAGTGTCACTTTGTTGCCTTTTATTAGCCGCATCGTTTGTTTACATTTTGTTATATGTGTTTGTGCATGTACGCTCTATTAAATTAAAACGTTCTTCCGTTGTGCAGGCCCCCCGTGTAGAGTAAACTTTATAATTAAAAATTTACTTTTATCAGATGAAATAAGTTCAACAGCTTTCGAAATTTATAAATTAAAACGTTCTTCTGTCGTGCAGGCCCGTATAATAAACTTGATGTAAGTTTTAATTAAAAATTTACTTTTATCACGTAAAATAATTTAAACAGCTTTCGAAATTTATTTTTTTGGCGCCTAACAAAAAAGTGTAATAGTATTTTTAGGATTCCGTATACATATAATGTACGGAATCCTAATAAGATGGTACACAAATGACAAAAATATCAAATAAAAATCAATAATTCACGAACGGCTTGACTTATAAACTTCAAATTTGGAACATAAATTACAATTAAAATTCTCTTTAAAACGATCTATAACTTGAAGATGACCGATCACCCCGGGCGGCAAAAAACCCAAAAAACCGTCAAGAATATATAATATGGTACATAAAACGACC
Organism: Icerya purchasi; assembly: GCA_039619475.1. Taxonomy (NCBI): domain Eukaryota; kingdom Metazoa; phylum Arthropoda; class Insecta; order Hemiptera; family Monophlebidae; genus Icerya; species Icerya purchasi. The sequence goes on from CM077115.1 coordinate 319,999,534, forward strand.
TCAAAAATCACTTAAAAAATCATAACTCGCCACTAAATAAACCTATAACGCTGAAATTCAAAATATAAACTACAATGCAGGAGTACTTTCATAAAATCAAAAAATTACGGTACAAAAGTTATGTAAAGTTGCTGAAAAGTTCAAAAAACCGCAAAAAATTACGTGTCCCCCCCACTTAGCGCCGCGAGTATTGTAGTTAAAAATTTTGAATGAGGCTAAAAATACGCACATACCCGTATATTTCTCTAGTTTGAAACATCCGGATTTCCAACTTTAAAACTGGACCCCAGGGGCGACGAAAGCTCGAAATTTTGTAAAAAAATATTTTTTTTTACAGGCATGCGATATATCGATGGAAAGATCGCTATTTGTCGGGAACGACACCGTATTTAATTTCCTTAACGAAACTTTCAAAGTTGCCGTAAAGCTCAAAAAAACGCGAAAAATGACTTGTCTCCCCCCCCTAGCGCCGCGAATATTACCGATAAAAATTTTGAACACGGTTAAAAATATGCGTTTCCACGTATATTTATCTAGTTCGGAACATTCGAATTTCCAGCTTTAAAATCGGACCCTCGGGGCGCCGAAAGCTCGAGATTTTGGAAAAAAATATATTTTTTTTCAGGCTTGTGATACATCATTAGAAAGATCTCTATTAGTCAGGAACAAAATCGAATTTCATTTTCTTAACCAAACTTTCAAAGTTGCTGTAAAGCTCAAAAAAGCTCGAAAAATTGCGTGTCCTCTAGCGCTGCGAGTATTATAGCTAAAAATTTTAAACATGATTAAAAATATATACTTCTACGTATATTTCCGTAATTCGGAATATCCAGACCTCCAGCTTTAAAAATAAAACTCCTGGACTTCGAAAGCTCAAAATTTTGTAAAAAAATATTTTTTTTCCCGGGCAATTAATATATTGTTTGAAAGATCGCTATTTATCAGGAACAAAACCTTATATCACTTTCTTTACCAAAAAATTCAAAGTTGTCGAAAAATTCAAAAAGGCGCGAAAAATGACGTGTCCCCCTCCTTAGCGTCGCGAATATTACTGATAAAAATTTTGAACGCGGTTAAAAATATGCGCTTACACGTATATTTCTCTAGTTCGGAACATTCGAATTTCCAGCTTTAAAATCGGACCCTCGGGGCGCCGAAAGCTTGAGATTTTGGAAAAAAATTTTTTTTTCCCTTGGGCTTGTGATATATCTTTAGAAGGATCACTATATGTGGGGAACGAAACTGTATTTATTTTTCTTAACAAAACTTTCAAAGTTGCTGAAAAGTTCAAAAAAGCGTGACCTCCAATTTGCAGCCTCCTCCTTGCGACGCGAGTATTATAGCTATAAATTTGGAACAAGGTAGAAAATATGCAACTTTACGTATATTTCTCTAGTTTTGAACATCCAGGTTTCTAGCTGTAAAATAAAACCCTTAGGGCGCCGAAGGAAAGAGCGCTATTTCTTGGGAACAGACCCGTATTTCATTTTCTTAACGAAACTTTTTGAAATATACTAAAAATTCATAAAATTCTGAAAAATGACGTGTAGCCCCGCTTGTAATTTATATATTGTAGTTCAAGATTTTGAACAAGGTTAAAGAAATGTGCATCCCTGTTTATTTATTTACTTTGGAACATCTAGGTTTCCATCTTAAAATTCGGAACCTTAAACGCCGAAAGCTCAAAAGTTTCAAAAATAATATTTTATTTTCGGTCATGATCGATGGAAAGATCGATATTTGTCAAGAACGAAAACATAAGTTATTTCCTTAACGAAACTTTCAACCCTTGATGTTCCAAACTTGAGAAATATATGTCGAAGCGCATATGTTTAACCCTGTTCAAAATTTTTAACTGTAATAATCGCGCGGCTAGAGGGGAGGAACTGTTTGAATTTTTTGACAACTTTAAAAGTTTCTAAATACGGTTCGGAATTATGTTTAGAGACTCCCGTGGGACTGGCGTACGAATTTCGACTGTTACTGGTTGAATATCGGATGGTAACATTATCTGTTGAAAGTTAATATTTGCACGAACGGCTAATATTATTTCCCCATGCGCACGACTAGCAAGCACCGGATTTGATTCGAGAACTTTATAGTTTTTTAGTTTTAAATGTTGGTTTTGTTTTAAGTGGGTTTCTTGAATGCATGGAACAAACAGGTTTGTTAATCGGTGTTATTTTTCTTTTGGCTTTATCGGAATACGAGACTGCAGCGGTTTTTAGAATTTTGTTCGGATTGTTATAATTTGCATTAGTAGTGTTAGTACGAGGGCTAAGAAACGGAACGGGATCACAGGTTTCGGTTTGGTTATTTTCATTACGGCTTGTGTTAGTGTTGTTATGAACTGTAATGAAAGGAACGGACTCATCGCATCATTGTTTAGGTGGTACGTCCGCCTGATGAAAAACAGATGCGAATAGTATTTCGATTTGTTAAACAATTTAACGCACTATGCTAGTAAATAAATTAAAAAAAAAATTTAATAATGGTCTAACGTATTGAGAGAGTCGAAAGAAAAAACCGAATTGTTAAAAAATCATCTCAGTAGAACGACAGTCTTTGTCACATCGCGGAACTATATCGACCTTTTTTAGTAAAGTAACCAGTTCGTCTTGCAACCGAAAGAAGTTTGATAACAAAGTAACCAAATCGCCTCGAAATTCGGTTTTAAAATTAGTGACATTTACAAAATTTCTTAAACTATAATTTCGATTACCGTGTCTCTCCCTCCCATTCACCGAGAATCCAGGACGCAATCACCAACGTACACCAAACTGCCAGCAGGGAGCACCAGCATTCTAGCAGCCGCAGCAGAGTGATACGTAGCATTAATATTATTTCTAATTAATATTTTTTGTGTGTTTTCGTTTATATATTTATTAAATGTCTTTAACGATCGGCTATCCAAGAAAGATAGGTGTAGGAATTAACAAAATTACACATTTAAAAAAATCATAAAACCTTAATATTAGTATTATTAAATCTAAACCAATAATTTAAAAAAATAAATAAAAATTAAATAAACAAAAAAAGGATTTAATTGATTTTTCTTCATAACCATTACATTGCACTTCAAATTAGTCCAAGTCTTCGATTCAAATTAGTATTTTGCTTTACTGTTTTAAATTATTATTAGAAAAGATCTCTGAAATTTATTAAGATATTAAATTAAAATAGTAAAATAAAAATAGAAGTATATTCAAACAAATTTTCTTACATACTAAATAATTATAGTTATTGTTAACTTTCATACGGAATCCTCAGCGCATGAAACCTCATGCTTGACTGAACTTGTTATTAATTGTAAAAGGAAACATTCAACTATTTTTTTGCGAAGGTTTTATTCTATTATAAATGTATTCCTTTTTTTTTTATCTCCGATTTTGTTTATAAACATTTAAATATTTCTAAATAATGGAACTTTCTGTACGAATTAAATATTTTTCCTTTTTGTTATTTGTAAGCCGGATCAAAATGGTACGAAAAAGCTAAACTTCTATTGCTACGCACAATTCCTGTCCTCTTTCATTTATTTTTTTATTTTTTATTTTTTGTAAAGTATAATTACATTATTACAATGTAATGTAATACTTTGTTTTTACCTGATGTATAAGTGTTGGCCTGAATTTTACCGTGGGTAAAATTTTTAACTTTACCATTTCCATTGAATATCGTGCAGTTTATAGGTTACAGATTATGACCTAATATATCCCAGAGTTTGCAATAACAATTTCAAATCGATAATGCTAACGTCATTACTAGGAAATAAATAAATGTTAATTTTGAAACTATTGTGAAATAGCTACATATGACCAATATTAAAGTACGCTAGACCCCTAACAGTTACAGTAACTGATTAGAGATATTATACGTAAATAAAAAAATAAAAAAACGAAAAAGAAAGTTTCTATCCGTGTTTCATTGCAAATTTCGGAACCACGTGTAATAATAAAAATTTAACTACGAAAGCCAAAAAAAAAAAGAACAAATTTTTGCAATCAATTAACTCAATCTGTTATTCATTATTCATTTCAGTGATGTACTGAAATAGATCAGTAATTCGGACAGTAAGAAATAATAACTATTTTACTGATAGAACAGCGTACATCATCGATTAACGTATTTTTTAAAAATGAAATATTGACATATACGCTATATAATATATGTAAAATATTCGTAAATATTTTTCTTCAATTTAAAAAATTCAATAAAAAAAATACCAATTCCAAAAAAATTACCTGAATTAAATTTCCGCGCTACCTTTTGCGCAGTCTTTCGGCAATATCTGATTTCGAAGACAATTTTTGTTCATTTTTCATTTTGATCTTTAGCGATATCGTTTTGCTGGTCTAGCCTATTGTCGACTGAATACTATCAAGGATGCGAACTTAAACTGGTACTTTAGAGGTTGTGCATGTATGTGGGTGTGAGTGCCCGGGCTATCGATATAAGTGTTAACATACGTCGGCAGTGAATTTGTGGTTCTTTATGATGTTGCGAGTAGAATTATGTAAAATCCCACGTTGTCGGAGTAAATTGTAAATCGAACGAATTAATCTTTGCCAGAGCGGATAGATTTGTTCAAGGTCCGTCGATGCCTTACCATGCACTGCCATCGGGACAGTAGTTAATTTGCTCACCGCGCCGGAATTAATACGATATTTTTGTACTAGCCGCTTCGATTGAATTGTTATTTTTTTTTATTTCATTTTTGTCAGTTTCTTTGGAGTATGTAATACAAATCTTTGTGTTTGGGGTTATTTATTTCTATTTCCTTCTGTATATTCCTTAAATATCTATTTATTTACTTAATCCAGGTAGAAGTCGGCTAAAGAAGTCTGTACGCCATAATTCCTCGCGAATCTAAAAAGTTTCAGACAATTCCAAACAATTGCGGACAGTGTTAATTTTAGGCAACACTAAAATATAATATTTTGAATCAGTACTAATCGATGCCAGAAATTCATTAATCTACTTCAGTAATCCTTTCGAAATGAAATTATGCCAACAACATCAACACGGGGAAATGGCTAAAATATTTTTTCGGTCCGGCCTTTTTCGCTGCTCTCGATGTTAAGGATGGAATTTCGCAAACTTATATCCTTTGTCCTGAAGATGAGAAAGGGTGAAAATTCACCGGTTACGTACTGGCGAATTATATCGATTTCGAAAATCGATTTCCTTCTTCGCTTTGGACTGAATTCTTTCGAACCGCGTACAACGAACGGAGCAGTTTCATTTACATTACAATTCCTTCTTCTAGAATTCGCATTGGCAAATCTGTTTATCAAGCAAATACAGGTACTGACGTAAAATTTCGAGAATATTCAAGTACTTGTACTCACGTTGCTATACGGACACGCTCGTCGAAATGAGTTGTAGAATAAAAGAACGTAAAGAATTTGAAGACAATTTCGCATATCTTTTTATTTGACATCGTTAAATGTAATATAGAATCATTTAATATAGGACCATTTATTAAATATTAATTATAGTAATTTGGAATGAAATGCAAATATAACAAATTTAAAAATGTATAAATACTACTTAGGAACCTTTTTTCCGCCGCGATAGCCTAGTGGCGTGAACTCCTTGATCGTTGAGAAAGTGGTCAAGAGTCCCAGCGGCGGCCAAAAAGAAATAGACTGATTTAATTTAATGAATAGTTAGTGGCAAAATGGTATTTCAACCAGGCCAGGTGGAAAAAAAAAAAAAAAAACTTTTTTGTCGAGCACACGATCAGCTAAAAGTTAATAATTACAAAAGAGCTACACAAAGTACGCGATTAGAACAATCTCTATTAGTTAGCGGCCAAATGACAATGTCGGACCAAAAAAAAACCACTACATATATATATATATATATACCGTTTATACATTTAAAATTTATTATATTTGTGTTTTATTCCAAATTACTACATTAAACATGCTGCATGTGAAACCAAAAACTAGTAAATATTTTTTATACTGCTTTAAATTTATTTTTGTTATGCTTTTAATAGATTGTTTAAAATTTTTGCTTTGCAGTTATTTTTGATCAGTTTTATACCAGTTTTTATACATTTTATCAGGTAAATAAAGCATTTTTATAAGTATCTTTTGTCTTTCCACTAAATCACGGAGCAGGCTCTACAGTTTAAGTTTGAGAACCACTCATTCCTCATTAAAAAAAGGCCTGCGTGAACGGTGTGTTTTAATTTTAGAATTGAGTGAAAATAAAGAACGCATAAACCGAAAAGAAACTTTTTTGCACAGCTTTCACATTTCAATTTTCGCAAGCGGACCATACTTTTAGCTCCTTTTTGAGAGCTATTCGTCTGAAATGCTCAAATGATTTTTACTTTTTTTCGGATTATTTTTAAAATCGTGTAAATTGTTATAATTTTTTAGTGAAGGTCTTTTTTTTGTTTGACTTTTTCTTTTAATAATTGAATTATGTCCCATTTTTTAAATTTTGTTTCGCTCAGGAAAGATTTAAATTTACTTTCCTAATTTTACTCTGTTCCTTGAAAGCTTCAGTCGGTAGAGATCTCGTTGTTACGGTGCTTGGCTAGCAGAGATTTCAAGAGCATCATGTTCTGGATCTGTCAGCCTGACACAATTGGGTTCCAGAGAATTGTTTTGTGAAGATAAAGAGGAGGCCGATAGGAAGGAACTGGCCCCGCTAATAATATTTTCTTTAGAGATCCATTATGCTTATGGTACGAACCGTAACTTCACAATCCACGATACCTTATCACGGATAGGGAACCTACTTTACTTTAGAAGAATTTGAATTTTTTCAGGCTTTTAAACCGTTCTATAAATGTTTACTATTGCGCGTTTTTTTTTTTATATAATACTTTTTTTGTACTCCGAATAAGAGCGGAATTATGTCAGCCTCTCAAAGCCGTTAATAAAGGACATTACTTTAGACCGGTAAAGACGCGCTGAATAATTTGTATTTCATGTATCGTTTACTGTTTGTTAAATAAATAGTAGCGTAAATGAAATAAAAATTGAGGCAACCGATTGTCTTTCAGCATATTCAGATTAAAAAAATACATACAAGTTGGTGGTATTATAAATTTTTTTTAAAAGCTGTCTATAGAATTTTATTTCAATGCTTATTTAGTTGATTAAAATATATTTTAAATAGTTTATTTAGGAATTTTCTAAAAATATGTCAACTGCGTTATCGGTATATTTGTGGTTTTGATCCGTCTTTTGACACTCTAAATAAGCGTGCGTGTATATTTTAATAATTCTAATTTTTGGCTAGATTCCCATTATCGTTTTGAGGAAGTTATAAGTTTTAATACAGACTTATATATATATATATATATATATATATATATATATGTGTGTGTGTGTGTGTGTATATATGTATAATATATATGTAATAAAAATAAGCACAAAATAACTTTTTTGCATTTTTTCGCTAACTGACGTAGTATATGAATTTATCTGTTTTCCTCTATTCTATCCGGTTAGTAATAAAGCTAATTCCTCGAATTTCGAACACGTATTTGTTCAAACAACATTTTATTACAGATATCGTGTCGAGTAAATTAACGATTACATTTTTCGTAATGATGTATACGATACGTGCCGTCTTATTTCTTGTTACATAAGGGACTTATTAATACATTTTTTTGAAAATGTTGTGACTCCGGAAGAATTTTGTAGGTTATTATTTAATCAGTAAGACTGCTAATAACAGAATGTAACAGTTTTAATTTTCGATTGTAAATATTTTGAAACAAAAACATCTGGCATGATTGGAGGTGGATAAGGAAAGGATGTCTGAAGAAGGGAAATAGTTGAGGAATGAATCAAGGCAAGCAGTAGAACGAGCTAAAGAATCAGCTGCGTCATTGCCGTCAATTCCGGAAGTTACGAACTCGGAACGTAAATTACAAGATCGAAATATTTTTGTCTAAATGTTCTCAAAATTTTAAACTTTTCCGATTCGTTTTAAACGCTTCGTACTTTTCCGTTTTGAACTTTTGAAGACGTAAACATTTTCTTAATATTAGATTTTCTGTGATGCACATATTATTCTGTGAAACTGTTCGTTACCGTTCTACTGTTAGGTTTCCGGCGCTATACGTTTGATAGACGTAACACATGTACAGCATGTTGCACCTATGAGGAAATTAGTCAGTGCTTTTCTACAGGGCGTAATTGTAGTAATTAGCCAGCTGTATATGTGGACATGAATGCATCACGATTGGTTGAGAAGCTTGTAACTCCGGTCGTTAATATATACTTAAAATAATTTAGGCCCGTGTTATTGTCAGTTGTTATTTTCGTATTATTAACGTAATGACTGGTTCTAGTTAACGTCTCTGTACGGTGCGCATCATGAAAAGGAGGTTAAAAACATAAAATATAAACTCGCGCTTGTTTCATCGTCGATTTTTCCGATAGTGGGACTGGTCTCGATTCTGGAGGGACGTACATGTATTGGCGTGATGATAAGTTCTAGGTTCATGGTAGAACGTAATAGAAACAAAATTTATTCGCATTAATTAAGAGACACTCAGCCACGAAAATCTGGCTTTAGTTGTGTTTACATTTTGCAACCTGTTCGAGCAGATTTCGGTAATGACCTAATTGCAGTTATTACGCTTTAGAGGCCGGTTGGTTGACATTAGCGATGACAACCGATTACGCGTGGAACCCGGCAAGGCGGATAACAGTCTGCTAGGGTTCTGAATTTAACCAACATCGATGGCGCATAATCAATTACTTGAAACGGTATTGCCGCTTCAATATTTGTCATTTTATTATTTTCCTTCCCACTCGTCGTTCCGCGATTGTTTTTCGTTAGTTTTTCAATTAAATTTAGAGAGTTCTCCCGTCGGAAAAAAACTAGAAGTAGAAATGTAACAATAAACTGGATTTGAAAAGGGCGAAGATATGAACTAAAATTAGACGAGGTTTGATTTTTGCTTGGTTTTAATCGGAAAAATCTCTGTCGTCATTAAATTAAAAGAATAGCCCCGTGCTGTCTGCTTCCTCGCCGCCCTCCAAACGCGATGGCTTATTTTCTACAAATAATCGAAATCGTCTTGCCAACGGTAGAAATATTATTACTAAATTACGCCATACTAAAAAGAGCAGGTTGAAGTGTTTAGGTGTAAAAGTTGTCCACTTCATTTTATCATCCACTCTTGGATGATGTAGACTCGCCTTGATACCTTTTTCGGTCTTCAGCATCGCTCTATTAGTTTCGATTTTCTATTTTGCCTTTCTATCTTCATTTAGTTTTCATTTCACTTTGTCTTGCGGCACGTTTAATTATTTTCTTACATTTTTCTTACATTGTTGTTTTTTAATATAATTATTTATGAGTGTTACTCTTCTACTCGTTATTAATACGGCCAGTAATTTGTTTTGCGACTTCTTCATGTATACAATCACTGACGCAGCATGAACTAATTAAACGCTTCTTATTTTTTGAGTTTTGTTTTTAAAACTAAAATGGGTCCAGTACCTTCCGCTGTAGAGTGTCGAAGATTACGAAGTTAAGGGATTTGCAACACGTATACTTATACTGGTTTGAACAGGAACATTGGGGTTCTTTCCGTTTTATTTTCCCAGATGACTTCTGTAAAACTGCGGTAATTCATTCGAGCTAAATGAAGTGTTTGCGAAAAATTCTAAAGAATTTCAGTCGAATCATCAGATATAGCGTGTCACTAATGTCTAATGGAGGCGTGAAAAACTTGTCATTTCGAAAAAAAACAAAAACAAGTATCGTAAATTGAAATCGATGTGGATGACTGCAACAACGGAAAAGGAGATGAAGAAACGACCTGGGCTACGGTTAAGATAGAAATATTGATGAGCAATTATTTTGTTCCTCGGAACTAATTAAATGTATTGAATTTTCCGGAAGCAGTTGTTTAGTTGCAGCACGAAAGGTGATCACTCTAACATTCGATTCATTTAATTGTTCTGACGAACCGGACGATCGACCGTCAGAATATTAACGTCCACTGTCGTCGTAGCTTTAGTCAGTTACCGTGGCCTAGTGGGTTATAGGCAGCGTTATTTCGTTTCAAGGAGGTACTAATCTTGTAATTAATGGCGAATTGAAAAAGGTGTTTAAGCAATTCAGGGCTCTGGAAAATATAAAAATTCTGACTACAGTATAATTACTGTCCGGAAAGAATTTTTAAAGTTTACAGAAGCAAAATTTGTATGAAATTATAATTTCTCTGAATTATCTGTCGACTCGATTTCGCAACTATAATAAAATCTTGAAATTATTACTTAACCGATTCCGCAATATTGCTTCAAAGTAATGTTACGAATATTTAGATGTATATTATATTTTTTGTTTGCTTTTTACAAGTTGATTTACTTTTTTTGTTTTCGTTTTCTAAATTTCTTAAAGAACACCACTTCAGACTGTATGAAATGACCTTTACGCTGCTACTGCTTCAGCTAAATCGATAAGGTCGTCTGAATGTTATAAGTTCTGTACTCGTTTCGAGTAGCAGCTAATCACCGCAACTGTCCGTCGTGAAATGCAAGATGTTTTGGCGGGGTGGAAAGTGGGAAACATAGACGTTGTTGCAAGTCATCTGCTGAAACTCGTATCCGAGTGAGCAGGGTGTATATTCGTAGCTACTGCTGAGGATGGATGTGAAGATGGCTGATAATTTCGATTCTGGTAAAGCAAACGCGACCACAATGATGGACATTCGAAAACGTTAGGAGAATTAGAGTTATCGTTGCCTGTTCCTTTTAGCGATCCGGTAGTTAAGGCGGCTGCTTCAACTACTCTTCTCCATTTTACACGATTGCAGGCGGCGGTTTCCCAATCTTCTAAGTAATTTGCTTTCCCCCTAATAGTGCCACAATATAGTCCTTGTATCGCTTCCTAAGACCACCGCGTTTTCTAGCTCCTTCTAATTCACCATACAGTATTCACTTTGGTAATTTGGAATCCTCCACTCTTATAACACGTCCTGTCCATCTTAATTGGGCTCGTGTAATCGGCGACTCTATCCGCTCTGAATTAAACCGACGCAATACCCCGTCGTTTGTTACAAAGTCATTCCATCCAGTTTTCAGTAATGCTCGCAGGACCCGTTGTTGAAACTGCTTTAGTTTTCTGAAACGTGTCTACCGGTTCTAACGTTTTTCCGCGTATCTGAATGTTATTTGCGGGCGAAGTTTCGTTGCTCAGTAATTTGGTTTTGGCAATGTTTATTTCAAGGCTAAAATCCTTTTAAGTTTCATCTAATACCTCAAGCATTGTAAATTGGTTTTATTACCGCGTTACAATAGCACCGTCGTCGTCAGCGTATTGCAATTTGAAAATTCTGAACTTCGACACTTTAGTTTTTGCTTTAAGCTTACAAAGATTAAGTAAACCTTCATCCATCTTATAATTGAGGCCGATGCCTCTGATATGGTGACGTTCATTGACGACGAACATGAAAGCTGCCATGAAGATGTCAAGCAGAAGTGGAGCCAAAACACAGCCTTGTTTGACTCCCATGCCAATACTGGTCTGAATTTTTCCCGCCTGTTATAACTATCTGTTTGAGTATAAGGCGATTATTATACGAACTATTTTCTTTGGATTTCCAAGTTTGATCGGAATACTAAAAAGAGTCTTACAATTGACAGAGTCGAATGCTTTTGTCAAGTCTATAAACGCCATGCAGAGTTCTGTCTGTTGTTCAAAAGCCTTTTCTTGTAATTGTCTTGCTGTAAAAATCATGTCGATACAGCTGTTGTGGAAACCTGCTTGCGGTTCGGGCATGATTCTTTCGAAAATTTTGGCGATTCGGTCGTAAATGACCTTAGCCAGCACTTTCCCCGTTGTGGATAAAATAACGATATTTCCCGGTAATTTGAACAATTTCCCTTTCTCCCTTTTTTCTTATAAATGTTTAAAATCATTGATAAACTAAAGTCCACGGGTACAGTTTCTTGATCCCAGATCATTTTGAACATTTTTCCTAAATGTTCTTTAAGACTGAGTCCACCAATTTTCAAGATCTCTACTAGGATACCATCGGGACCAGGTGCTTTCATTAAGTCTGTCTATTGCCTTCTGAATTTCGAATACTTTTGGCTTATAATCCATGTTGGTATATTCGTCGTACGACGGAAGGAGATCCGTTATATTTTCCATTGTTGGGCGCTCATGATTTAGTAGCTCACAGTAGTATTCCCGCCACCTGTTAATGATGAAAACTTAAATTGACTAAATGATTATCTTCTTTACCGTTAATTGGAGTAATGCTCTCGTTGGTTGGTCCGTAGACCTTTTTGAGTGCCGAGTAGAAACTCTTTAGGTCATTCTGATTAATAAAATTTTGGATCTGGTTCGCTTTTTCTGCCACCATTATTCGTTTTTAAGTTTCCTGGTTATTCTTTGTAATATAGCTTTAGCCTCTTTGAGTTTTCATTTTCGACCAATTCCTTGCTCAGACATCTGTTTTGTGCGCATTGTTTTTGGTTACTATACGAGTCTTTGGACCTCAAATAAAAACCAATCATTTTGTGCATTAACTTGTTTTCCGAGCGATGACGAGCAGCATTGGTAATTAGAAAACTCTTGGTGGTGTTCCAAACGTCTTCAGCTATTCTCAGTGCTTCCTGGTTTATTTGGGAGATTGCTCTCTGTAATTCGTGCGTGGTTCTCTGTTCAGTATTATTGGGTTGCGAAGGTGGTTTACATTTAATTTCCTAGCGCAACTTCTAATTGAACCATACCTTGACTTTGTGCACGGCCGTAGATGAATTCGCATTTTAGAGAGTACCATGCGGTGGTCTGTATCAGCTTCAGCTCCTGACACGTGTTATTTTGACGTCCCCCGACTTTTTAACCATATAATGTAGTCGATGAGATACCAATGTCCTGAGCGCGGGTGTTTCCATGTTGCGATATACTTGTGTTTTAGTTTGAAGTATGTGTTTGTTATGGCCAGATCGTTTTCTGCACACAAATTAAGAAGAAGTAGACCGTTATCGTTAGCTTTCCCAATTCCATTTGATGTAGAAGAATCAGCGCGCTCCTGAAGAGACTGCTGCTCCTCGCATGATGCTGCCGAGCGCCAGTACCACTATGCTGACAAGCGACCAAAGTTACGCGTTGCATGCAGAAATTCAGCTAGAGGCTTCTGGCTAACTAGGCCTGCGTCACCGTCTTTCCATCACCGCAGGACTTGAGCACCCTGCAGAGTGCGAAATTATCGAGAAAGCGGTTGCACACCCACAATCACGCCTGCGAGTATTAAACAATGCCAGTTCTAACGGTACGCCGAATGCCAACGGTCGGAGCAATCGCAATATGACTGGCCTAAGGAACGGTATGTCGGGGTACATATTTCATTCACATCGTTGTTTATTTATTTATTCGATGGTTTAATGATTAGTATCTTAAACGTTATTGCCTGGGAACAAGTGGGATTACTGTCCACTTGCCCCCTTCCGCATTTGTAGTCGCCCAAATATGTTGCTTGACTGGACAGGTCCGTCATGAGAAGGCTGCCGATCGGAGTCAGGCAGTGCAAAAGATGAGTGACACCACTTCTGGCGTCATACTCGTATGAGAGTAGTTATTCACTCTTTGACAACATTGCAGTAGTGAAACTATGTCATATTTGAGACAGTAGCCAACCAGGGGAGAATATTTATGAAAAACCGTGTGCAGAGCAGAAGTTTACCGTTTTTTTTTCGTTTTTTTTTTTTTTTTTGTTTTTATTTCTTTCGGTCGAGCTCGGAAAATGACCTCAATCCTCTTGCCCCTTCCACCATACATTACCAAAACTCCAAAATTAAACTCCGAAATTAGCCCAAGTATTCTCCCCAGGTCCCAAACATTAATTTCGCTTCCTTTTCCTCCTCTGAATGCGCAAGATCATATTTTTGTTTGTAAATATCCAAATTTTGACCTAAATATGTATTATTCTATCGTTCAATATTAACCGACTGATGATCGACTATGCACATATGCGCGCATGCGTTTCACACATTATACAGTCACAACTATACTATTGCGAGCTTCCGCTTTTCCCTTCTCACGCCACAATCAAGCCGTCGATTTCACTTCATCACACTTTTACACACATGTAGTAACTATTCCAGCTTGTCTCGGCAGCCTGTTCCCTACCAGTTTCAGTCGCGCATTATAAACAAACTTCCAGCCAAATATTCGCATATTTATCACCTTTGTACCACCTTATTAACATATCTGTACAGAGCACATATTTGTTGAATACACAGAACACACTTCCTGCTTCGTACGTCGGATAAAAGGGTTAGTGTCTTTAGAGGAGTATTTAATAGTATAACAAACACCGTTGAGACTTGAAATATTTTTTTATCACTTTGGAAGCAAAAGTTGAAGAAAAACTAATTTTTAACAAGACAAAAAATTAAAATGAGCGCAATATATTTTGCGCAGTGCTTTAGGGTTTGCATCTGGCGCCAACACTTAGATGAATATATTATACTTGAGCAGATTGAAAAATACTTTTTGAACTCGTTATAATTACGACGCAGAATTTTGAAACTGGGCTAACGTTAGAGTTATCTGTGAAACATTAGGAAATTTATTTCGGCAATGTGATCTTGAATTTTCTAGTGAAAACATCGAAATAATGGTGATTAGTGACAAAGCACTGAAGTGATTAAAAAACTTGGTACATGTGAACTGCCGTGCGATAAAACTATTCCTGTTGTTAAGAATTTAAAATACTCGCGAGCAATAATAGATCGTAATTTAAATTTAATACACATGTAAATTACGTAACCGATAAAGCAAATAAAATTTTTCATGCGTCATAAAAAATTCGAGCTAACATAGTTGGCGTCAACTACAATAACAAAGCGGTAACGTATGACGGTGTTTTTCGAGCGATTTTCAATTACCGTTCCAGCATAAATACTAGAAATATTAATGATCCTGCAATGAATAAAATTTGAGAAACTCAGAGAGGAAACTGCTGCTGAGCATATAGGTTCTTTATATAGAACTGAGTGTCGACAGCTGCAGTTGTCGCCGGGATTCTATCGGCTGACCTAAATAATTAATCTGCTTTATTAGCTGAATAAAAAATGTTCTGATTATCATTTACCACTCGTCATGTAGACTGTTAGAACAATTTAATACCTAATTTAACGTAAACTTATGAAAATTTCGCGAATATTAAAAATTTTGGAAACCACATTAAAGTAATTATTTTAAATACACCTGGCACGAAAGATGAAACAATCAGAGTAACGGCAGAGTAATGCGTAAATTATTATACGATACAAAACTGAGATTAAAGAAATTATTAAGTTTAAATTTTTATCTAAGTCAAGCACATTAATCGTCCATGGCAGTTTCGGTACAATTTGAAACCTATTCAAAAAAGGATTTCTATCGTGAATTCTGTGAACTTGCTGTTCCCGATACAATTTGCCATTTTTTATTTGAATGCCTTTATACTAGAGTGGAACGTTCGAAATATAATTTAGAAAGTTATTTTGATAACGAAATTATTATCAATGATGCAAACGGTTTGAACGTGTCAAACTGCAGCACATTCGTTACATTAATTACGCTATGAGGAAACGTATTTCGAAATAATGTAATTTAACGTTAAGCATTTTGTGTACTTAACGAATAGCGCAACTATGTTGTCACTTGGTATTGCAGTCGTATATTTAAAAACAAAAAAAAAAAAAATATATATATATATATATATACATATAAAATATACAAAAGTACTACTTTTTAAATACGATTTTACTCGTTCTGAGACGGAAAAACATTTTCTTGTTTGTTTGTTTTTTTGCTGGCTTGAACAATGTAGTTGTTCTGCGCAATTATTATTGGAACTGCAACCAAAACTTTTATAAGCTGGATGATTTCGGTAACAAAAAAACTCTTTCAAAGTTTCCTTTATTCATTATGTTTAAAAGTGCAGTTAAGTCTTTAAAACTGTGGAATTCCATTTCCGAATAAAACATTCGTAGTTCAGTTTTTAATTTTTCCTTCAGAAGAAATTGATAAAAACCGTACGTGCTTCATTATTTCACGCATCGGTAATTTTCCTCGCTGAAAGTCTCCAACTTATCTTTACAGAATAAGTTAGTTGCTGATAATGTTTAATATATGTAAATTTCGCATCTGCAAAAATGTGGTTACAAACTTCTTTAAACTTCGTACTTTTGGAACTATTCAATTCCATTTTTTTCTTCTTCTTCACTAATTGCGTCGTAAAATCTGTTTAATTTTCTTCGAATTAAAATATCATCAATATTTCGCGATTGTATTTGGCTATACAATATTTATATATGAGACATTTAATTTTATGAAAATGTCGCGCCAGAAATTAAATGTGTCGTTTTTCAATAATCCGAGGAATCCTGAAAATGTTTTTGACACGTGCCGCCATCCGTTGAAAAGTACTGTGATTCTTTGAAACATTCAATGAGACAATTTTTATTTTTTAGAAACGGTATTAACTAACCTAGGTTTACACAAGTCCAGCTTGTGCGTATTCGATATATCTGAAATTTTCAGCAGAAATAACAGTTACAAACGTAATCAATAATGTGTGATTACTTTTAATTAAGAAATGTCAATGAAACAATTCGTACATTGAAAAAACTTAACGGACTCTTCGACATTAACAAAATATGTTTATCAGAAAAAAATCTAACAACTGAAAATTCACCTAATGGATAAAACGCAGACAAATCATTCGATGATTGATTGTTCCGAATATTATGCGGAATTCAGATTTCTAACGCATGATAAGATAAGAACCCCGAACATGTTGTGATATTTCTGATCATACTTTAAAACACGCATGTTTAGATACTCGAATCACACAGCTTTTTATTTAAAAAATACAGTAGTGATAACTACTAGTGAGATATCTCATGTAAAAGAAGTATTCGAATAAAATGAACTACAGTGTCTAAAAGAAAGTTATCAAGTAGAGTCCGACTGAAACTAGGTTCTACGGCCGAAACCGAAAGTTCTTTTCGTGGGAAAAATAAATAGTCAATCATAATCAGTCAGTCTTTATTTTTAACTAAAATAAAATTTAATACAAAATTTCAATTGTGCGAAACTAAAACCGTGGTGGCATCCCTGAGGGCTATTAAAACAATTAAATCACTTCATTTGGCAACCCTAGTGGGGAACAATTTGGTAAATTGTTCTTTCGTCGGACGAACCCTAACACTTAAAGAATAAATTACTTTAAATGTAATAATAATAATAATAATAAAATTAAAAATAATAAATTATGGAAAACTTCGATTTAATGGAATTTTTAAAAACACAATTTTCGGAATTAAAAGAAGACAACAACAAAAAATTTCAACATATATAAATGAAAAATTTGAAGATATAAATAAAATATTCGAAAAACGAAAAGAATAAGAATAAGAATAAGAAATGTGTATTTACATAATTTACAATAAACAAGTAAAGAAATTTACAAGTAAGATTGATATTACTAATCCGTACCTAAAACGACTATTTCTTACCGGATGTATACATTCATTATTTGATATTTTATAGCGGTGATATTATATGTAAGATTTTTATGACTATATTTACCAGGATAATATACAAAAAAAAACCCGTTTACCTTAAACAAGAAAAAAAAAGAACATCAGTATGTTTTGTTATGTTTATTATTTACATTTATCTAGTTAGTAAGTTCAGAAGTGTTCGCGTGATCCATGCTGCCTATAATCAGTTTAGTACCCTAAACCCTATGATGTCAGGAGTATATGCTTTATTCGCCTATGCTTATAGTTTTTATATTAGATTCTTATTTTTTGGTAGTCATAGTCACCTATTTCATTTACTATTGGAATTGCTGATAAACTACAGTTTTCGAAGAACTTCTTTGTTCTTTCTTTGATGATCTCTTCAACATAAGGGAATTTTAGTCTTTCGCGCATCAATTTAATGCTTGTCAATCTTGGTTTATTTAAGATTATTCGGGAACAGTGCACCCTTTGTAACTTTTGTATATTGCTTTTGCTAGTATATATGACCACACTGGAATTCCATAAAGCAATTTGGGCAAAGTAACACTTCTGTATATTAAGAATTTGTTTTTTACGCTTATTGCAGACTTTTTATTGAATATCGGAAATATAGAGCTGATTTTCTGATTTGTTTTTAAACGTTAGCCTCTTATCCAGGGTTATTCCTAGGTAATGTAGGCTGTGGTCCCATTCTAAATGGCTGTTCAGGACCTTAATTTTTTGACTGAGGTCCGGTCTCCGTCGGGTGATTAGAATCGCTTTAGTCTTGCTTTCATTTATTTTTATTTTCCACTTTTGGAAGTATTCAATCAATTTTCCGGTAGCTCTGCCTAGTCTGTTTCTGATAGTGTCAATTCTATATGCCGATACCATTAACGCGGTGTGATCTGCATAAAGGTGTAGGTCTACATTGGGTGTTACTGGTATATCATTTAAGTACAAAATTAAAATAGATATGGTCCTAGAATGCTTCCCTGGGGGACCCCAGGAGTACTTGTTCTCTCTGAGGATTTAGATTCGTTTATCTTAACATAAAATTTCCTGTTTTGCAAGTAAGATTTTACTAATAATATTAAGTATGCAGGGTAATTGGATTAGTTTATAAATTATTCCGTCGAACCATGTCGTATCAAATGCCTTTTCCATGTCTAGTGTGATATTAATCCCGTGTGTTTGTTAGTATTGAAGTTGTCGGTAATCCTGTCGCATATTTCGGCTAGTTGAATTACGATATTAAACTTAGGGGTCTAAGGCCGAATTGTTTTTACCTGTAAAGGTACGATTTTTCGTCACTAAACTTTCGCATTCTTTGTAAAATCAGTTTTTCAAATACTTCGCTTAAATTACACAATAGGCTTTATAGGTCTGATGTTTTGCACTTGGGAAGCGTCCTTTCCCGGTTTAGGTAATTGTTACAGCTACTCTGCACAGCATGGGATACTTAGCCTCAGACATGATTTAAATATACTGATTATTACCGCTAGTGCTTTTCGTGGGAGGATTTTAAGCATTTGTACAGTTATTCGGTAGTGTACTGTTGAATTTGTATTTTTTAAAGTTCTGATACTTTTTACAAGTTCCCCCAGGTTAATATATATTGTGTATTTGTAGTAGTATAAATTGATGTATGGTTTTCTTAATACTCCGGCTATGTTTATGTGTAGTTAAGCCTTCATTTTGTTTTTGTACTCTACTAAGATGCTATAATTTCAGCTTTGCTTACTGTAGAGTAGGCCACTTTATTGTTACTGTTGGGTACATGGATTGGAGGAAGGTCTTTCTGATCTCTCCCGAAATATTTATTAATTTTTCACAAACTATTATATTTTCTGGGGACAGATTTTTTAGAAACTTGTTCCAGTTTTTATTTCTCTCTAATTTTAGTTTATGCTGTATTATATTATTCAATTTATTGTACACTTTTTTATAAATTAGGTTGTCTTGATGACTTTTCTGTGCCATTTTCCCATAATAATTTTTCAATTTAATTAAGAATTTTGTACTATTGGATATAGGTTTTGAATTGTTTTCATTCGTTTCCTTAGGTATTGATTCGGCTACTGTTTTTAGTATTGTCTCATTTAAAGATTTTAGGTATTTATCGATTTTTACGGGCGTGTTTCAGCGTTGCGGGCATTGTAATTTGGTTTTGCGGTGTTTTTTTATATTTATTCCAATTAGTTTTTGAGTGCTTAAAATATTCTTTGGCCTCCTGTGTTTCTAACGAATCTCTTATTGAAAAAGTTATTGCATTACGATCCGAAGACAATTGACTAACCGATATTGATGTACTACATTTTGTAAAATTTTTTGCTATTAATATATCTAAAATACTGGGTTTAGCGAGATGATTCCTCGGGAAAAAGATCGGTTCGTAGGGAGCACTTATTTGTACATTTAGATCCTTAGCAAGATGATATCGGTTTGCATTGTAGCAATTCCAAGCTGTTTTTCGTGTTTAGATCCCCCATTATAAGTACCAGTGGCGCCTGTTTTTAGTAATAATCTTATGCTAGATTCCATATGCTTCGGTGTAATTGGTGACCTATAGGCTGTGTAAAGGGAGATCTTTTGGGTGCCTATTTTAAGTTAAACCCCTATTGCCTGAATTTCTTTAGTATTTGGTTTAGGTAGAGGTACGCAGTTTATTTTGCTGTGTACTAAGATAGCTCTACCTCGCCACTCGTTGAGGTGTTATCATTACGACAAATCTTGTAATTTTTCATTTTTAAACTACATGTTGGATCTTCTAGCTTTGTCTCGCAAATGCCTGCAATTAATATTTTTTTAGATACCGGGAAATGTCCTAAATCTATCAGTTTGTTCTTAACTGAGTTAGCGTTCCACGCTACTAAATTTAGGTTTATGATATTTGTTGACATCATTCATGCGAACGCGTCCGTTACACTCTCTAATATGATAGTTATTATGGTAAATAGATCAAAACTGTTTGACGATCTTAATGTATTTAATACAATTTTTATGCATGCTATTATTGTCTTCGTTACATTTAGGTTTTTACATGACTGTATTATAAAAGACAGATCGTCGGTGTCATTGGTATTATTAGTATTTCTATCGCTTTTGTTATTGGATTTAGCTGTGTAACGGTTCTAGACGTTAACTTGGTAGTCAGGGATGCCAACCACGAGGTTTTACGCTCGTGGATTTGATTTGTTTAGATTTTATTTAAGCTTATCAGAGAATGTTTTACTTTTTCTTTATATGATTACGAACGGAAAACTATTTAATTGAAATTACTGAAAAATATATTAAGCAAAACTCACACCTATCTTTCGGGACCGGTCGACCGCTGAAAAAACAATATTTAGTCCGAAAATAGCGCAATTATAAATACACAACAATATATATGTAAAGTGAATATGAATGATACGTATCACTGTTGTCGGTGATCCTGGATCTATTGATGGCGATTCGGCGGTCGGTTGCGTTGCAGAAATCGGAATCGGTCGAGGAAGATTTATCGAATACTTTCGTTGAGGGCCAGTTACATATCCGAATCCAAACTTTGCCGAACAGCAAGAATCACTACTCGCGTCACTTCGATATTTATCGATAAATTTAACGAATGTCGAACGTAGTAACAAGACGGCGACTTTTCCACGAGAAATCAAAACGGAAGTATTTCTACAAAATTAAAAACCGGAGCCTCCTCTACCGGTAAAACGGGACTTGACTCACTGACTTGGCCGACGATCAAACTGAGGCTGACTGCTCGAAGGTAAAAACTGAGACTCTCTCAGGCTGCCACTGCCTTTTTCGCTAAAATCTTCATCTCGCCTTTTTTTTAAATTATCGAACGCCTACTCGACCGTGACCGCTGGATTTTGCCGAATCAGGTAGATCCTTTTTGTTTCCAGCAGGATGCTGATTGGCTGGTCCCACCGACAACAGTTCCATGCACGCGCACACTCGCACCCGCACCGCACATTCCAAATTATTTTTATTTTTATTTATTTTTTGTTTATTATTATTTTTATACAAATATATATGACTAATGTAATGGACACATTACAGCTGTTATTCTAGCATATGTTTAGGGATACTTAGTCGTGATGGTATTTATTGTATTATTGTTGTTATTTTCTACATTTTTATTTGGTTTTTCAGGTTAATTATATTATGCCTTGAAGTATCATTACTTTACTCTCGTGGGTTATTTGTGCTTTTTTTATTATTAATCGATTGTAAGATTTTATTATATGCAACACAATTTTTAGAATTGGCGGCGTATTTTTATTACATTTCGCGCATTTTATAATATTTGGGTCTGTGCGCTTTTTTTAAATTATGTCGTCCGCTGCATTTTAGACCTTTCCATTGCCGATAACAGTTGCAAGAAGATACATGGCCTTACCATTGACATTTATAGCATCGTAGTATTGTTTGTTTGGCACGGAATTTTTCCCATCTTACTAAGCAGTAGCATATTTCTTTAATTTCGTTTATTTCGTTAATATTGGTATTGGCCGAGTGTGTACGTCGGTTAACATTTTATTTCATTCGTTTTTTTTTCGTTTTTTGTTTTTTTTTTGTTTTTTTTTGTGAAATTGTTTTATTTGGATATAGTTAATTTTTCCTTCTAGATACTTTTTAATTTCTTTTATTTGTAAATTATGCGATAGACCCTTTAATACCATTTTTACAGATATCTTATTGGCGTATGGTTGTAGTGTTCTCTTTATTGTTTTTAGACAGGAATGCTAGAATTTTATTGTAGTCATTTATATTTGATGTTTGGATGCTGTATTTTCTATTTTTAACTTTAATATTAATATTATCATTTATGTGAATTCAGAGATGGTTATGAAGTGATGAGCAAAGAAGACAAAAAATTTTTTTTGGGGCGCGAGAATGTTAGAAAAATATCGGTTGAATGTGGATGAATGCATGTCCGACATAAAAGATTTTCTGTAAAAACATGAAACCGAATGACATCGGCTAGTAAAAAAAGGGACCGGGCTGTTGGCCAGAAAAAAAAAAAAAAAAAAAAAAAAAACAAGAACCGTCTAAACCGCCGGTGTCTTTTAAGAAACACGAAAGAATATGAACGGCAAATAGTTCCTCCACAAGGACATAACCAAAGTGTAAAACAACTAAAAATTATAGACATATAGAACCATAAAACGCGTTTTGCACTAAAATGGTTGATTGTAAAAAACCGTAAATAGAGCAGTCGTATTTTTTTTTTTTTTATAAAATGGCAATCGGTGCGAACTAATAGCGCGCAGCTCTCGTTTATTGCTCAGGAAGAAATGATAAATAAAAAAAACTTTAAAGATAGCCATTTATTCATGCACTAAAAAGTACAAAATAACTTTATTAGTATGCGTATCTGGTAGTCGCACACTAATAAAGTTATTTTGTACTTTTTAGTGCAGAAATAAAAGGCTATTTTTAAAAAAAATTTATTGTTTATTTTTTTATTCTGGACTTTTTACTATGTATTTCAATAAAAAACAATAAATTTAGAATTGTATTATATTTTGCTTTATTTTATTCAATATCTCGATTATAGGACATTTACAGATATTTATGTTACATTTTATTATTAAATAATGGATCGCATTCTTTCAATTATGTTGTCTTTTGTTTTTCATACAATACATACGGAATCCTCAGCACATGAAACACAATGTTTCACTAATTTTCCATTGATATATCACATGATTGAAAAAAAAAAATTTTTTTTGAAACTTTCGAGCTTTCAGCGCCCCAAGGGTCTGATTTTAAAGTTGGAAATCCCAATGTTCCGAAGTAAAGAAATACACAAGAATACGCATTTTTTTAATCTTATTCAATATTTTTAGCTAAAAAACTGAGCCACGAGCGGGGGCTACACGTCGTTTTTGTGCTTTTTTAAACTTTTGGTAAACTTCCAATGTTTCGTTAAAAAAAATGAAATAGGAGTTGCTCCTGATAAATCGCGCTCTTTCCAACTGTATATATATGCGCGAAAAAAAAAAAAAATCCAAAATTTTGAGCTTTCAGCGCCTCGAGGGGCTAATTTTAAAGTTAGACGCCCACATGTTTCAAACCAAAGAAATATACGTGCATGTGCATATTTTCAACTTTGTTCAAAATTTTTAGCCATAATACTCGGGTCGCAAAGAAGGAGCTACATATTAGATCTCGCGCTTTTTTGAACTTTTCGTAAACTTCGAAAGTTTCATTAAAGAAATAAAATATGGTTTTGTTCTCGACAAAAATTGCGATCTTTCCAACAATATATGACATTCCCGAAAAGAAAAGAAAATCCAAAATTTTCAGCTTTTGGCGCCCCTAGGGTCTAATTTTAAAAGTAGAAGCCCAGATGTTGCATAATATTGTATTGCCATCTATAAGAAGCATTTCTGCAAGAGGACACTTTTTTTATTCATCGGGAAGTAGGTGAAAAATCGTTCGCGAGGGGGTGAGCCGAAAGAAGCAAACAAACGCCGCTTTCGACTCTGCTTGATCGTACATGGCATATTTTATCATATCTCCTGGTCTGGTTTTCTCTTGTAGGTAATGTAATATGTTGTGTTTTCAACCTTTTTTTTTTTTTTATTTTATTTTATGCGTACGTCAGCGCAGGGCATTCACCCAACACAAAAGATTAGAAGAATAGAAAGACATATGGAGCGACAGGTTATATCAAGAAACAATTAGAGACAGAAGAAATGAAGGCGGCTAACAGAGAAACACCAGAAGGAGATGGGAAAACGAGAATGTAGAGGGCACTGTAAGGAGTGTGCGTTCTGAGGAGATAAAGGAACATTCGAATAATAGAATGTGGTTTGCGTCACAGGTGACATTTAAGACTTTAGTTACTTATAGTAAAAGTAAACCATTTCATTCCACCATGTAGCATTTGTTAACTCACGCGCCTTTAACCAACACGGTAGAATTATTTATTCTGCATCCTGCTTATTTTTCCTCATTTCAGTTATTTTTGCTTCCCTCCAGATTTCTATTCTATATTTAATTCTAGACATTATCAAAGATTCAAAATATAGCCTTAAAATCTTGTGCGTCATCACCTGTTTTAACTTGAATAGCGCCGGTATAGATTGCCTGATTTTCACAGCAATATTATCAATATGGATCCTCCATGTTAAAGCCTTATCAAAAGTTAAATCCAGATATTTAAATTCGTTGACAGTTTCTAAGTAATCACAACAACAACACACCAACTTTTCATGTAGGCACAACGTGCTATGTAAAGCAATCCTAGGCATAAA
The DNA here is from genome assembly GCA_039619475.1 of Icerya purchasi. NCBI lineage: Eukaryota > Metazoa > Arthropoda > Insecta > Hemiptera > Monophlebidae > Icerya > Icerya purchasi. Next base: position 320,024,300 of record CM077115.1, read on the forward strand.
TGTTCTGAATTGACTTGAAGTTTTCTTATATACATTACTTTAGTTTTTTTTTTGCCTTCTAAAATGTTCGAAATGTTATTACATGATCGAACAATTAAAACACTAGTCGGAGAAAGCATTCTTAGAGCGCTTGACTTCCGTTACGGAGGTCACGGGTTCGATCCCGAGCGACCACCGAACTTATTACAAGAATTAAATAAATAATCACTAATAATCACGTGGAAGGCAGTGGCAAACCACCACGTACAACATCATATGCGCGCTAGGTCAGTACACAGCAGACACACACAGGACTGCACTTGTATATTGATAAATCAAACGATTACTAATCAGTTCCGAGTGTAGTCTTGCATGCGTACACCTGCGTTGCATATAATAATTGCTATGAACACTATGCCTATGTCTGTACAGCTAAAAGTGTACGAATAGGTAGTCGCCGACGCTCAGTAATTAAGTATGGCACTATAAAGAAAGAAGGTATTGTAGTGCGGCGTTTCTCAATATTGAGCAGGCCTTCGATCGGGCACTAGGGTCAATTGTTGAAACTTAAATAAGGGATACCAAATGATCTTTCCAACAGAGTTTTTTGTGTTTTCGGATAGGCTCCACCGTTTGCAACTATTTCAGTGCTTGCTACAGTTCGTTGCTTGTGAAAATCGTAAAAAATGTAATCTCTTTACTTATGAAATTTTACACCCACTGATATATATATTAATTACAACGTAATTCTTAGGCTACCCCCCATTCGAAAAAATGTTTCAAAAAAATGTCCCAAAAAAATGTTCCAGAAAAATGTCCCAATTTTATGTAATGCAAAATGTCCCAGAAAAATGTCCCAATTTTACGTAACGTTTGTTATATTTTATAGGATTTTCGTTATTGTTATTTAAAAAATGTCGCAATTTTATGTAATGAAATATGTAACGAAAAATGTAACGAAAAAATGTCTTAATTTTATATAATGAAAGTTAAATGGTAGAATAGGATTTTTGTGATTATGTTATTTTTTTTGGTGTTGATGCTAGTAAGAATTACGTTGTAAATTTTGATCATTTTATACAAAGTATAGAAGATAAAGAGACAGAAATGAAAGCAAGAGGGGGCAAGGGGCACAGCCCCTTGCCAGGCCAAAATGGCCGAGTTTTATATATATACATATACTCGTATATATATATATATATGTATTTATAATATACATATATATGTGTGTATATTTATGTGTGGATAGATAGATAAATATATTTATGTAGATATATTTTGATTTCAGAAAAACTTGAAATATCCACGGAGTGTATTTTTCATTGTCAGTAATGAATTTTGTGAACGGTTCTGTTACTATGGAATGAAAAGTAAGTATATATTTGAACAATCACGTTTAATTTTTTATTTGTATCATACTTTTGTCACATGTGCAAACAAAAATGTAACAGCAAAATATAATGGTAAAGTGAATGTTAGTTGTTAAGTGACTTTACTCTTAGGTTATTCGAAACATCCGGAATTGATGAATTGCTGCAACCGTAATCCGATTCAAATGGCCAAGAGGAAGATAATAAAGTATGGCTTAAGAACGCAGACGAATAACGGAAGACAACAACAGAACGACGAAGTGAAAGAAACAAAGAGAGAACCACGGATTGGCAGGAAGACTAGGTTGAACAGATAAAAACATCAATTGTTAGAAAAAGAGGAAGTGTATATACTCGATACCATAATCTGAGATGAAAACCTTTGCACAGCGGAAGGAGATTGGACGATGGAACTTTTTTAAAGAAGAAGTGAGAAGAGGCAGCAACCCGAATTAAGGACTCCACCGCTTCATTACCGAAGATGCCCGAATGACTAGGAACCCGTAGTAAATGTCAATATAAATGAAACGAAGAGAAGAAAGAACGTGGATAAGTGAGCATATGCGGAGTATGATACATTTCATAACTTGTACAAAGAGATATTTTTGTAATATGTAAATGAGAAATATTAATTCGTGACGAGCAACTGCTATTAAGGGGTTATATAACTTTGGAAGCCGAAAATAAAGGCTGTTTTAAAGAATTTTTTTTAATCGTTGTTTTATAATAATCATAATAACCAATATATCAATCAATCAAGCAACTCTTCAAGAGTATAATAAAATTTTTTTATCTAAAATTTTTTACAAAATAGCGAGATAGATAGAGAAATAAATTAAATAAACGGAAATCGGAAAGGATCGGAAAAAGACGAAAAAGTAATTAGGAAGAAATATATACAATAGAATGAACGAACGAATGGATATCGAGGGAAAACAGGAAAAATATATGCAAAAATATGTACAATAGGAGAATGAATAGATATCGAGGGAAAAAATATATAAATGTATACATATAAATATTTACAAAATTGTTAAAATGAACGAATTAATGATTTTTTAATCTACGCGAATTGTACGTTGACAATCGATATTGCATCTATTTTTTTAATAGTCCAAGATTCTGATGCATATTTTTCAATCGGGAAGATCAATGTGTTTACTAATTTTAACTTGGAATTCTTCGTTATATTTGTATCCTTCCATATTTTTTTTAGTTTCGTTGTTGCAGCTCTCGCCATTGCATTTGCGAATTTCTCTTTCACATTCTCCTGTGTTTGTAATCAAAGATCCAAGATAAATAAATTCGTTCACTACTTCGTATCCTGCAATTTCTTTCGTTTGCGGTTGATTCCTCGAGGCTCTGTCTACTATCGTTATCTTTGTTTTTTCCTCATTCACTTCCAAGCCATACTTTCCACTTGTGATTTTTTTCAACTTATTTATGAACTCTGTTAACTCTTCTTTGGATGATGCTATCAATACTATATCATCTGCGTATCGGAGGCTATTGATCTTATGCCCTCCTATTGTTATTCCTCCTTCGCAGTCCTCGAGTATTTCCTGCATTACGTATTCGCTATATATATATTAAATAATATCGGAGATAGAATACACCCCTGTCTAACGATCCGATTTTAAAATGTTGCGACTTGATGTTGTTATTAACCTTAACAGTACTTATATTATTCTTATATGTATAAGTTGTTAATGATCTCTATCAGATGCTCTGGTATTCCTGTTCTTTTCAATATTTGCCATAATTTGTTCCATATTATAGAATCGAACGCCTTAAAGAAGTCTATGAAACATAAGTATGTTTCAAGTAGAAATTTTCGCGCTTTTTCTGTAATTTGTCGAATGTTCAGAATTCGCTTTCTTATCCCGCGCGACCTGGCATAAATCCAGCTCGCTCTTTTGATATCTGCGGTATTATGTATCCCTTAAATCTTTCATGGATTATATTTAGTAGAATTTCACTGGCATGCGCTATCAGCGCTATAGTTCTGTAGGTTTCACATTGTAGTGGCGATCTTAAATATGGGGATAAACGTCAACCTGCACCAGTCTTCGGGTCATTTCCTTGTGTTCCATACTTCGTTACATATGATGCGTATCAGATTGATTCCGTTATTGTCTATTTCTTTCAGAGCTTCCGTGTTAGTATTATTAATTGATAAGGTAACGGGTAATTTCGGCGATTTGGCTATATCGTTCGGTAAAGGCCGATCGTGTACCGAAATCTTCGTTCGTGTATTTTAATTGTTTGCCGATCATTGTTTTCTAGCTAGTCAGTCGCATTATAATCTTTTTCCGTGTCAGTCGATATATATTCTAATTTCTAGCTAGTCGTGATATAGGTTTCCGTTGCCGTGCTTCATCGTCGATAAAGTCGTACAATATTCATTGCTAGTCACATCTTAGTAACTCCGTATCTAGTCGTGTTACCGTTTAATTTTTCTTTATGTCGAACCGGTTAGAAATTTGTTTAATTCAATTTCCTTTTATAGTACTATATAATTTATCCTAGTCCGTGATTGCACGTCGTATAATTTTTTTGTTAAATTCCGTTTTTTTTTTTTTGAATGCACGCAATTTTTTTATGAGATACTTCTTATTGGACACGTGTTGCGCGACCGTGACATTTCCGTCTTGGAGTTATTACCGCCATTTTTACGGCGGGTTCGCGAAAATTTTTTTTCTAAATTTTTCTTTTTTTATTTCGAAAGCCTGATGCTCTGCTTGGCGGAGTTTTTCCGGTAGTGGCTAGCTGCGATTTACCATTGGCGCCCGTTCTTAAATAAACATTTTATAAATTTTTTCATTGCAAAATTCATCATCAACTCGAAACATCCAAGAAGGAAAATAGCGATCTCTATCAACTGGCTTTCGGAAAAGGGGCCGTGAAAAGTGGAGTTCTATCAATATATATATATATATATATATATATATAATGTATATATGTATATAAATCATACCCAGATTGTAGAAGTCGTTTTATGCTTTTGAAGGCGACATTAAGTTCGGTTTGTGATACAGTGCAGATTCTCTACTGCGAAACAGTTAATCGGATGTAACGGTCGTAGAATAGAATTTAAGTAGCTCACATTCCAATGAAACAGTGTCTGTGATAAGAAATAAATACATCGTTGTAATTTCTCGTTCACTGATATCCGTAACGAGAATGCAGAGATACGTTAATGAGCGTAGAAGAACGTATCTCGATAATTGGTGATTATTAAAATGCCGAAGATATTAACGGATTAAGTTAACTTAATGTCGAATAATGAAATTAATCTACGCTACTTATGTACATTGACGTGAATTTACGTGCTAATTGCTGGTTGTTCACGCGAGTATTTTATCTTATTTACCCAATACAGCAGCGCACGTCTGAGAAACATTCGCTATCGTGGTTCTCTTCAACTCTGGTTAAATTAAAATTATTTCGAAATTTATCTACTTTTTATTTAAGATTACCCTACGATGAGTAATAATCTATTTTAATGTACCGCTGTCAAAATACACTGTAAAACGAACCCACTTATCTAATGTAAACATGTCCTCAACACAATATATATATATATATATATATATATATATATATATATATATATATATATATATATATGTGTATCTAATTCTGTTCTGCGAACTGTTAGCAAATTAACACACTTTATAAGTTTAAAAATAATTCTCGTCGCAGGGTTTTTAAATATTTGAAAATCCATTAAATGCGTTTAAATTTTTTCTGCGAACGTTAACATATACACACAATTGCGATACGATAATCCCTCTTTGAGCGGTGAATTTTCGAATATTATGCTATCTGTGTCAATGAGGGGACATGGTTGTAGAGATACAGAAAAGGAATACATTATTAGTTCAAAAGACTTCATGCTGTGAGTAAACGAGAACATTTTCCAACTTTTATATCAGAGAAAATATAAAACTTATACATAAATCTCAAAGGACCTATTCGGTGGAAAAAGCAACTTTCTGAGTCGTTAATAACTGGAACAGTCCGCGCACGAGGTGTCAAGGAGAAATGGTACTTCTCCTCCTCAGAATTCTCTAGCAAACAAGAAATCGGAAACACCGGAGATTAAATCTTATTAAAAGTAAATAAATCAATTATAAACTTTTTTATGTTCGTGACGCATATAAGGTGTTGTTATTACATAAAAAAAGTTGCAAGGAAAAAACCAAAAAACTTGCAAAAACTCCGCGGTCGCGTAAAATTACTGTACAATAGTGACAGCGATGTGAAATTTAAATTAAACCGAAAACAAAATGGCATAGCAGTGAATTAGAAATAGCTCTGACAACAGGTGTAAAATTGTTTAGTCTGGGGGGATTTCTTGAATACGCGTAAATCAGTTTAAACGTTAAAATGTATCGTTCATTGGAAACAGCTATTGCGGATATGTTAAGAATGTGATATCGTGCAAGTTGAAAATTTGTGAAAACCAAACTTTTTTTAATATGGTTATTTGTAGGTGCAAAAACAATTCGCAAAATTTGGTCGATAGCGGAGCAAAGGGTAATTTATTCGGTTTTTCGGAAATTTTGCATAGCTGCTTATTTGAAATCTTAGTAGGAAAACATCGACGGTTTGGGTGAATAATAAAATGTTCGGTGTCTTCGACTGCCGTTGTTCGAAAAACGATCGGATTTTTAAAGACGAATTTTTCCTACTGCATAAGTAGTCGCAGAGTATAGCTTACATTTCAAACAATTTCTTAATGGAAAAGAAAGTGGTGGTGAGTCTGAATGAAGAAGAGATGGTTCTCGTGTGTTTTCAACTGTTGAAAAACAATTTGTTCGATTTTGAGGAGCCGGAAGATTGCGGATTCGGTCCAGCTTATTCCCGTAGCATCCGGTTACATCGGTGAGGAGCCCCACTATTGTGCGAGTGGGGTTAATGCGACAACATTATCGGTGTATATTTACGCGTTCTTCATATATTGCATTGATTAAAATGTTTTTACACGAACAATTTAATAATTGAAAAAATGAAAAGTTATATAATACACTGCGCATGTTACAAAAATAACGACTACATCAAGAACCAAGAAATGAAATTTATTTAAATTATTTGGCTTTTAAGAGGAGTGTCGTCGTCAGCTTTAAAACATTAAAAAGACCGGGACCTTTAATTTTGTTAGTATCGATGATGAAATTCTCTCCTCGAAGTCGTCCCGTTATGGTTTAAATATTTCTGTGGCGGCAGTGTAAGTGTAGAGTTATAATTGCATGCGTACAGAGCAGTCAGCGGTGAGTTGCATTCTCTGTAGTACACAGATGATGGTTGACCACTTTACGAGGGTCCAGTCGAACCCTGTCCGATGTATAGGTAATTTAATGTTTCTATGTCCCGGCTATCTGGCAATATGACAGACCGGAAAGGTGATTATGTTTAATGTTGTCGTCGGATCTTTACGCGTAGAATGTAGTGGCGCGGAGTAAGATACTAAATTGTGGCCAGATATACTTGTGCTAGCCGTCGAGCTGTGCATTCTTTATGTCATTATGATCGGATGAATAAAGAATTTTTACCGACTTCCAAAAAGAAAGAGGATATGCGTCACGTTTGCTCATTCTTTTTTTTTTTTTTAAATGTTTGTTCACTGATTTTTTGCCCATTAGAAAACATACAGCATCGTGCGAGTAAAGATGAAAATCGATGAACATAAACTGAGTATTCGTCAAAATCCTGAAAAAAATTTGGTCCCTTTAGATATTTGTTTTTTTTTCCCTTAATTTTTATTAGTACATCAACATCATTGGCGCACTCAAGGGGGTGCCACGGGGCCATTGCTCCCCCCAAAAAATCTTCGAAATTTTTTTCAAAATTAGTTTTGTAACGTAAAGCGGAATAGTACAGAAAAAAGAAATGAATTCGATGAAGAAATATGAAATAATTTTGTTTTACGTTGCTTCGTCGTTGGGTTATATATAGCAGTGATGGGTAAGTTCGTTATTTATACGGACCTTGAACTGTATCACAGGTTCGGGAACTGCATCCCGGATAGTATCCAGCAGACCCAAATGGATCGGACATTTCACACTCGAAACTTACACTAGTTTGTGCTGTTTGTCAACACACCATACTGTTACCAGTGACAATAACTTAAAACATATCAGAAGTGTTCTGGAATTTTGCTCCCGAATTTTATGGTATTTGTAGTAGCAAAATTGAGCCAGCATTACATTAAAGAAAAACCATAAATAAATTTAAAATAGTTCTAAATAATGTTTGAAATGTTGCAAAAAATATTTTTTATTCTCTATAATATAATAAAACCAAAATTTGATTATTACTTTTAATATTTTTTTATTTTTGTGTGACTATTTTAGAAAGCGTCTAATCGCGATCTACAATGAGATTTAGAATCAAATGTTAAATTCAAATAAATTAATAATTTTTGTAAATCACATTTTAAGTAATATAAACATTTTTTATTTTTATTTATAGGTAATAATAATATTATCTAGGTGTTATATCTAAGTACATCTTTTTTTTATTTATTTTTTTTTTTGTTTTTAAATATTTATTTTTATAACATATTTTTAAAACTATAGTACAAAATTCCAAAACGTTTAATATATTTTGTATACTGTAACATTTAAAATGATTTATAATGTTTTGTCTCAAAATTTTTATAAAACGATTCAAGTAAAATTACAAATTTTAGAATTATTTTGCTTTCATATGCTTCACAATACTTGTATCGCTGTCAGTTATATATCGGTATATTAATTGTTTATAATAAATATAGTTACATTTACAATAAACCAATAATAAAATATAGTTCAATTTTAGAACGAACATCTGCTTAGAATAATTTCATTCGGTTTTACACTATTCGAAATGGAAAAACAAAACACTGATATAATTGTATATTATTATGTAAATATGGAATATTTTTTATTTTCCATTTATGCGTAATGGAAGACCAATATTTAAATATTTAATTTATTCGCAATGAAGTGAATGTTATGACGGAAAAAGTTTTTCTGAAGTTATTATAATTGCACAAACACATTAGTTAAACTAAAAATATTTTATACAAGTTGATATCAAAAATGGATTCAAGCAATTAAAGTTAAAATTTTTATTTAATCATTACTATCTATGAATTAACTAAACGTTTTTCTAAATGTCTACTGTCATAGTGTATTTATTACTGTAGGTATTAATCTTAAACAAATAAGAGTTAGTAAGTTATTTTCCAATACTTCATAAAATACCTTTTTTTTAAAAAAATATTACGAGTTCCATTCTACACAAGCTCGTTTGTGGTTTGTTAACATTACATCTTAAATAAAGACTACTATAACGATCAGTCATGGATTTAAACCACGGACTTAAATGGGCTACAGCCCACAGCGGCAAATTTACATGAGATTGAAATGTTTTTTCTTTTGAAAAATATGTAAGATTTCCAAAATATTGTTACATATTATGGCGTTTTTGGTCATAGCAAGGTAGGAGAGGAATGTGATAAAATCATTTTTTAACTTGCATTAATGTACAGAAAAGTTAAAATGGGAATATATTGATTTAAGTAAAATTTTCAAATGATTATAGAAACAAATGACATGTAAGCAGGGGAATCGAGAAATGAATTTAAAATTAACGAAGTGTAAATCGGAATGTGCATTATTATTAGGCAAAACGCTTATAATATTAGCAGTTAAAAGAAATTCTTGAAGTGTGCACAATGGCTGGTCGGCATGATAAGAGGTCAAACAAGACTGGAAGAAAAACTGAAAATTCACAAATATAGTAGCGGTATCTCATTGATACGACAAAAGTTAAAAGATTTTTCGAAGAATTATTTATATTATTTCTTGTCGTACCAAACGATGAAAGGTGCTCAAAATAGTGTGGCACTGGGGCACTGCGGGAAGCGTGTTGGGCCCATAACCTTTTGAAACTATTCTGAATACAGAATCTGATGAATAAACACAATGAAAAGAATTAAAAATTTTTTTAGATTAACCATGTCTCACCAAAAGAGTTAAATGATCTATCCGTTTTATTTATTGAAGAACAGAATTTAAACTTTGATGATATAATAAATGAATTTGCATCTTTAAAATTGCATCGTAAAAAATGTAAACTTTAATTAACACATGAAAGAATAATGTATATATAGAATTATAATAAAATTTAAGTATGTTTTAAAAATGTGTGAAATTTTTTAATTGAAACCCTTTTTAACTTTTAATTGAAAATTAATTTTTAACTTCTATGTCCTTTCTTACTTCAGTTACTCGATTATAATTTTTATTAGTTAATTTATAAATTATTCCAAGAACGGTAGAAATTACTGAGCCCACAGCGGTATTTGGCTATAATCCGGTCCTGATTACAATAATCTTAAGTTGTTATAAATTACAACCACAGTATATAACATTTTGTTTTAGCCACTAATTCAACCATTTTGCTACTGGGAACCTAAATCTGAGCTTAATATAACATTTTATAATGACCTATGTAGTATTATAAACAACAACAAATGAAAGAAAGTATGAAAAATAAATAAGTAAAGAATAAAACAAAACAAAAAAAGCAAGAGATTTTTTATTATAACTCTTTTTGTCGTTAATTCTGTTAATATTTGCTCCACGATATCAACTAAATTTTTATTATTTTTCTGTATGTTCAGGTTTTTTCCATCTTGAATTTCCTTTGGTATATTTCCAATTAATTTTATTAATATTTCTTCTACTGTATTGTCTATTTCATTAATAATCACTCTAGATCATGTATGTATATCAAGTATTCTGTACGTTTTTTTATAGTTTGTAATTTTCAATCTTCACTTTCAGCTGTCAGTAATTTATCATAATAAAATTTTTGAAGTTATTATTCTTGTTCTGCAAATTAATATTGGGTGATAACACTACTTTTAAACATTTCTTTTGCAAGTTGTTAGTTTTTGTTATTTTTACCACTTTCCAAATTTTAATGTTATTTTTAATTTTAGACATTATTAGTGTTTTAAAATATAATTTTATGTTTTTGTATATGATGCATTATTTTAATACGCATACTGTTGGAATAGTTCAGTTTGGTCTGTTCATGTTGAGCTTTATTTAATATTAATAGGAGATATTTTAAATTACTAACATTTTAAAAATTTTTACAACTGTATGTTTTTTTACTATATAGATACCTTGTATTACATAGTAATATTTTAGGAATAAATGTCCTAAATCTGCTTAATGTTTTTATGCATAGTACTTCTTTTGTTTTGATATTAATTAGTAATTTTTTGTCATGTGACCATTTACACACATTATTTAGGTCTTCTTGTAGCAAATTTTCTGCATTTTCTTTGCTAGAATGCTTAACAACCAATATAATATCATCTGCATAAACTTTAGATTTATAGTTCCTTACATATTTATGTAATGAATTAATATATATTATTCAACATATTCAGAATACTTGTAATTATAAATTAGACGAACCACAAACTTACCCTTGAGGTACTCATTTAAAGAATTTAATATTAATCATATTTGTATGTTCTACTTTTTTATAGCAGAATAGTAATATAAGCAAAGTACAACAAACAAAAAATAATAATACGGTTGTATTTGTGATAAATAATATAGAATGCAAGGGATAAAATTTATTGTGAAATTTATAAAAAATAAATAATGATCATTTATATTAACAAGCATTGTAATTTTTATAATTTGATCCCATTCGAGAATTTTATGATCCAATTTTGAAAACCGTTCGTGAGTTATTGATTTTTATATATTTTTGTCCTTTCTGAACCATCTTATTAGGATTCCATATTATGTACGGAATCCTAAAAAATAATGGAAGTAATAATAAATTAAAACAAAACATGAAAATTTCAGCAAGACGGCTAAAATACAAAGAATAAGAATAACTGATGAAATTATGGAGAGATATGTCCCACTATGTTCAACATAATAAGACCGATTTTATAGGGCAGATCACACGCATTTTAAATACTGCGTCATAAATTAAAAAATTCACTATTTATGCTCTATAGAGTAATTGTAACCTAATGAAAATCCTTTGGCTAGAAAAAGTCTTAGTGCTATTGCAATTAGCCCTGAACAGGGCAGTTTCAAAATAAACTTAATTCAAAAATTATTATTAATAATTAAAGACAATAATAAAAAGAAATAATAAAAATACGATCCGTGATGTTAACATAAAGCAACTTAGTTTGCAGTATCGGGACACTGATGAGCTCCATAAGACCTGAAAAAAAAATATATATAGTTGTAGTTTCTGGCCAAACATTATTTAACCTATATAGGTTCAACATCCAATTTTAAAAAAGTTATTGATTTTTAACAATGTATATCATCTATAAATATATTTAGAACGGGATTTTTTATTAAAGAAAATAAAACTAATAAAAACAAAATTAAACAAACAAAATTCAAAATTTCAAAAACAATTATTGCGTAAAAAAATTATTTTGAAAAAATGATATAAAAATTACATTTACTACATACTACACTATACAATCATTCAGTCAATGTTTTTATGCGTCTTTAATTGACATTTACTTCTCCACTAATCCTCAATAACTGATACTATCTTACAATTTCTATTATAATAAACATGCAATACCTTTTCGTCTTTTACTAATGTTAAATATTCAAATTTTTTATTTTATTTCAATACCAGTAAGGAAAGAGTTTTAACATATTGTTTATTACGCAGAAACTTTACTTCATTTCTACACATTTTATGATTATTTTTAAATTTCATGCTTCTATTTACCTTTGAAGTACTACTTTAAAAAGTTTTTAGTATGTTCATAACGTTTTACTGTATAAATATATAAATGCATAAATACCACTTACCAACTCTACCAGAACCTTTTCTATTTGCCACACGACATTTCCGTATTTTCATTCGCAGATGATATATGTAGTTACAAATATATAATTTCTTTATTTCATTCCTTTTGCCATAAATCGCGGAAGATGATATTTAACTGTGTTTTGATTCCATTTTGGTTTTCCACTTTAAGAATTCTAAACAATTAATAGAGTATTTATTTATATATTTGCTTCTTTTTTAGTATGTACTTTTTAAATTAATACGAAAACATTATCTTATTACGGTATTATGCAAAAAGTGCAGTACTGTAATATTTAACAAATAAACATTAAAGAAAAAAATTAAACTCCGAATTTATTTTTCCTGCAGTAGAAATGAACACATTTGTCACAATTAAAAAACAACCGGTAACTTTTACTTCAATATTATTCTTAAAACTGCTCATTCAACTTTCTATTAGCTAAATTTCATTATTGGACTTAAAAGTATTTTATTATTAATTGAAACTTTTATATTGATATTCTAAATGCAACGTTAATTTTTCTCATAATTTTTTATCCCCATAAAAATAAAACTATATATTTCGACTTTCTAGATTATTCGAACTACATTTTAATATTCATTTATTCATTTTTTAATAGTCAATTTCATTAATAAACACACATATACATTTTTCTTAAACTGGAATCATTGCAACACATAATATATAATTTTTAAACGTTTGGAATATATATTTCCAACCTGTTTCATATTTAAAATAATGCACTTGCATTTACGTCATGTTTCTTCCTCACATAGGTTAAATAAGCACATCTTTTACTAAACTTTAAGCTGTATTTCCTGAATACGCCTCTTTTTGGTTTAATTCTATTGTTTATTTACTAAAAACGCAAAAGATTATCTGTAAACGTGAAATAAAAAAATCATCTTTTAGTATCATGTCAAATTAAATTATCTATTAAACAATTCGCAGCAATAAACGTATTTAAAATTGTCATCATTTAGGCATAAAGTTAAAAATTTTTCAAAAAAAAAAGGTATCATACTTAATATAAATATATTACCTAACATAACACTTAATGTATTTTTCAAATAATTGTATATTTAAAGAATCTCATAAATACTGCTACTATGAGTAATAGCAACATAAACAAATTAAAATATATGATTAAACGACGATTTCATTTTTGTAATTCGTAAGTAATTTATTATAAAGCTTATGTATCACGGGCACATATTTGTAAACAAGGTTTTCTAGTTTCATATTATAAAGTATTTTTAATTAATAGATTAAGAAGTATATAAAAAATTTATTATACAACTACTTAAATGTAAACATAAAACAAATTCATTGAAGGATTTATTATATTGCTAATTAAAATAGTTTACAGATACCTCTGATAATTTTCTATTGCTGTTTAATTATGGATAGTTAGAGAACTGTCATTTTTTAAAGATAACAAAAAAAACAAGTTTTCAATTCGGAAAAAACATTTCTAAATAATGCGGCTTTTTACTGTTTAATTTTTTTTCCAGCAAAACGAAAATGTAGTTGCATTAAAACGCAAAAAAGAATAGTAAAGAATAAGAGACCAGACAGTTTTAAACTAGATAACATTATTTATAGGTAAGATAATAATTATCATTTACGTTTAAATGACAGAAACGAAATATATTACTGACAGCTTCTTCTGTAAAAGTGCACTTTCAAACTTTTCCGGATAAGTTCGTAAAAATGCACCATTAAAGTTCAGTATCAATATTCAATTGAAAGAAAAAGTAAACTGACCGGTGCGTCAAAAATTTTTAAAATTACATTATTATGTGAAGTACACATATTTGGAACGACAGAAATAAGTTCACATATGATTATTTTTATTTGCTTAAATTTAACTTTAAATGAACAAATTGAAAATGAAACTAATTACAACAAATTTATAACATAAAATTTTGATATTACCATGTTGTTTTCGTTTGTGTCGCTTCAAGTTGCTCTTTAAGTACTTTACGCCGCATTCAGGGCGCTCCATTTAATAAACAATCAACACTAAAAAACTTGATAAAAAAATTTACAGAATAAGAAATTGAAACTACAAAAATATCAGCCCATTAAAAGTCGTAATGTAATAAAAGAAACGAAAACGGTCAAAAGAATTGACGAGCGTGCAGAAGAAAAAAATAAAATTAAATTAACAATGGAATAAATTAAAACAATAAAAACATGAATTTAATAAAACATTATTCCCGAACGCTGTGACAAAAACAGAAAATGATGTAACACGCTAAAAGATCAAAATGGCGAAACAACAAACGCTAAAATATCAAAATGGAAAATTCAAATTGGCGCGTAGATATAAATTTCTGGAAATTCTGCGAAAGTAATTTTCATTGATCGAAGAAATGATTTATGATTCCGTTGAGAAGACAGCAATCGATTCAATAGGTAGTCAACTTCGAAGAACACTGGTTGACTACTCTGTCTAGAAATACCATAAAATTCGGGAGCAAAATTCCAGAACACTTCTGATATGTTTTAAGTGTTCCTGTTACCAGTGTTGGGTTAAATTACGTCATGTCAGTTGCTTAGAGAAGCCCGAAGCTGCATGGATTGCGCATGTAGCAGTAAATTGCAACAGGGTGAAATGGAAAGTAAATAGAAAAAGAAAAATAAAGAGAGAAAGAAATTTCTAAATACGACATAGAAAAAATGACGGGAACGTTTCATTCGAATTCCGATGTTTTCTCATTTTTTAGCTGATGAGGCACATTTTTGCTCAGATATTCATTCCCCATGAAACGCAGAAAAGGACAGACGGCTTATTCTTCTCTGTCATACTTTAGCTTCTATCGCTTAACCGTGTGAACCTGGATATAACATTCATCAGTTCAATTTTGAATTTGTTACGTCGCAATTGCATCATCAATTCTTTTCCAGTTTGATTGGTTATGTGCTTATGTTACCTACAGTGAATTGTTTAATTTTTTTGTTTTTTTCAAATGTGATATAAAGCATGGACCGAAAAACTAAAGGTAAAGGTACCTTGGATCATTTTTTCCAATCGAAAAAAGCCAAAGCTAATGATATTTGTAGTAGTGGTACATCTGCTGATAAACAAATAACGCTTAGATACGGATACTCAGCCCCAGCATCAAAATGATTTACAACATGAAACAGGTACAAAATATGCAGCGGGCTGTATATCAATGTCTTCGACAGAATCTATAGCAATAGCACCAACACCAACTGTAAGTACTAATCCTATGGATATATCTCTGTTTGTAAAACGAAGTTTGACCGATCAAGAAAAGTTCAACGCTTTGACAAATGTATGGAAGCCTTCCATAGATTTTACATTTCCTTTTAAAAATGAGAAAAAGCAAAGACGCGAACGACGTGCTCAGTACACTTGGTTTTTGAAATATCGATGGTTGACGTACTCAAAAATCGAGGATAGCTGTTTCTGTTTGAATTGTGTATTATTTGCTCCGTCAGTAGTTGGCCACGCAGGTACGCAAAAATCTAATTTTTTGGTAAAGGTTGCTTTCAATATAATTAGAGTAAAAGGCTCTCGAAAGATTTAATTTTCACGAAAATCTCGACTATCATAAAACTGCTTGTTTACACGCGAGTAATTTCAAAAATGTGATGACAGGAAAGTTTATTTCGATTGAAAAGGCAGTTGATACGGTTAAGAAAATTCAAGCTGAAGAAAATCGACATAGAATCAAACCTATTATAGATACAATCATTCTATGTGGAAGACAGGGACTCCCATTGCGTGGCCATCGAGATTATGGAGATTTTGATTTAGAAAATCCGCCTAAAGAAAACGAAGGAAATTTTAGAGCGTTACTGAGGTCACGAATCAATGCTGGTGATGTCGTGTTGAAAGAACATTTCAAAAATTGCGGTAAAAATGCAACGTACATAAATTGGAATATTCAAAATCAAATTATAGATGCATATGATGAAATAATGAAACGAAAAATTGCGTTAGAAATCAGAGATACGAAATTTTTTACCGTTTTAGCCGATGAGTCAGAAGATATTACAACAACCGAACAATTCACGCTTTGTTTTCGATATGTAAAGCACGTAGATAGTAAATACTCTATTTGCGAAAACTTTTTTTCCTTTAAAAAAATCGTGGTGCAAACCGGTAGAAATATGGCTGATGCGATTCTGTCAACTTTACACAAGTATAACATCGATCCTAATTATATTCGTGGCCAAGGATATGATGGAGCAGCTGCCATGAGTGGTAAGTTTAATGGCGTTCAAGCCATTATATCTGAAGAATATCCGACCGCGATTTACGTTCATTGCATGTCACATAGTCTGAATCTTGCGATTTCAGACGCCGTTGAAATTCTTTCAATTCGTAATTGCATCGCTGTGGTGGGAAAGATAGCCGTGTTTTTTGATACACCTAAACGTAAAGAAGTTTTGACTCAAAACATTGAAAAATTCATCACCGATAGCGGGAACCAGAAATATCTAAAAGAACTATGTCCAACTAGATGGGTCGAGCGACACGACGCTATTTAAGTTTTCGTTCAGTTATTTCATCCAATTATTGTTTCCCTTGAACAGATCTCGAAATGGGATGATAGAGATTCCTCAAGTAGCGCCTATTGTTTTTACAATTCTCTTCAACGATCGGAATTCATAATATCTCTACTTTGTGGTGAAAAGCTGCTTAGTTATACTTTGCCTTTGAGCCAAAAGTTACAAGAAAAAGACTCGGATTTATCGAAAGCTGTTGATTTGGCCAAAATTGCAATGCGAACAATTTTGACTGAAAGAAAAAATGCTAAAGTGTGTTTTGCAGAAATATTTCAGACTGCTCAAAATATTGCACAAAGGTTGAATATTATGATCGAAGCTCCTCGCACAACTACTCAGCAAACTTTGAGAAGTAACGTTTCAGCAGAAAATACAGAAGAATATTTTCGTCGCAATATTTATATACCTTGGGTAGACATGTTTGTCCAACAACTCAATGTACGTTTTTTAAAGCATGAAACTATTCTTTCCTGTTTTTCTTGTTTATTTCCTACCGGACTACCAATCGATGAAAATCGAATGAAGCAATTTCTGGAATTATGTCGATTTTACTCAAAAGTCCTTCCTTATTACTCGGAATCGTCGTTAAAGTCAGCTATTCAGCTGTGGTACACCAAATTTTGTGATTCCGATCAAAATATTTCAATTCCGAAAAACGCTATTACGGCATTAAACTTGTGCGATGAGACATCATTTGGCAGTGTAAATACACTCCTACGCATCCTTTGTACCATCCCAATTACTACGGCCACAGCAGAAAGATCATTCTCGACGTTGAGAAGATTGAAAACGTATTTGCGAAATCACATCGGTCAAGTTCGTCTTAATGGACTTGCGATGTTAAATATACATCGTGAAATAAATATAATTGCCGACGAGGTATTAGATGTATTTATAAAAAATCCTCGAAAACTTAATTTTGTTTTGTAATCATTTGTTTTACTTATTTTTTGTTAAAAAACATACATATTTACTTTTTGCTTATACAAGGTGCGGCAGCATAACTTCCTTTTTTAAAATGCGCCACTTTTTTTCTAATTGGCAATATGTATGCTTCTTCCCTTGCAGTTTTATTTCGATTTTCTGTTATTATTTCTTTAAAAAATTTAGTAGAAAAAAAGTGGCGCATTTTAAAAAAAGGAAATTATGCTGCCGCACCCTGTATTAATGTTACATACACCTATTTTTTTTAAATAAAATTCGTTAATTTTGTATTTTTTTTTTTTTTTTTTTTTTTTGATAAAATTCATTAGTTTTGTTTTTTTTTAAACCGAGTTACCATCCTCTTAACTCATCTTCTTAATTCTGGCCCCGACCAAAAAAAAATCCTGAGTGCGTCTTTGATCAACATTGACTTAAAATACTATCAATTTGTGCTAAATTACCATTTTGTAGTTTTAAATAAGGGAATAGATTATTTATTTTGATATTCTTACCGTGAAAATGCAGTTTAAAATAAAGAAATCGATGTTTAGGTTTCCGTACACATATAATATACGGAATTCTAATAGAATGATTTAAAAACGACAAAAATATCAAATAAAAATCAATAACTTACGAACGGTGTGACTTATAAATTTCAAAATTGGATCATAAATTACTATTAAATTAATATCTATGACAATTTATAACCCCAAGCTAACCGATTAATAAAAAAACCCCTTCAAGAATATATAATAATATGGAATTTAAAACGACCTCAAAAATCACCCTTAAAAAATTGATCATACCCCCTTTAAAAGTGAAATTCAAAATATAAAATGAAACGCAGAATTAATTTCGTAAAATCGAAAAATTACGGTTAACAAATTACTTAGACCCCCTCCCCCACCCATTTGGGTCAAAAACAGCGAAAAAAGGAAGTTCGTGTAAGTAATAGCCCGAGTAAAAACGTTCAAGAAACTAAAACGTGTCTCAAACACGTGCATAAAGGACTGCTTTATAGAAAAAATATAGCCTAGCTTACAAATTTATATTCAGGCCCCGTTAAAACGCTGAAAGCTCAAAAGTTTTTCAATTTTATTTTTTTTTACGGCCATGATATTATTTGAAAGATCGCTAATTGTCAGGAACGGAACATCGCATTTCATTTCTTCGAAGAAACTTTCGAAGATGGCGACAATTCGAAGGAATCGTGAAAAATTACGTATTTCTGCCTCTTTGCGGCGTCAAAAAATCAGATTTCGTTGTTTTGAATTTAGTACCATATAAATGTAAATATTATAGTTATCTTTAACTTTTAACATACGGAATCCTCAGCGTATGAAACATCATGCTTGATGAACTTGTTTCTTTTTTTTTTTTTGGTTTTTTAGCATAAAATATCGAATATCTTTAAAAACGTAGCAATTCTTGTATATATAAATATATTTCGCGTATCTCGGAAACGGTTCTAACGATTTGGATGAAATTTGCACACTAAGTGTATTTTGGGGCCAATAAATCAATATGTCAAGATCTAATCCATGGAAAAATTCGGTTTCGCGAGTTTTAAATGATTTTTAATATTTTCACTATGATAAGAAACTGGGTTGGTGGCGCGATCTTTCGACTTACTTTTGATTTTCGAACGTCGTCGATTGTCGGCTCTCTCTGGTAGTGTCTTTGGGTAGCCCCGATGGCGTCAATACTGGTAGTGCAAAGCAATAAAACATATGGTAAACGAAACATGCGAGCGGGTAACTTCAGATACCTGGAAACGGCGAGGAACAAATAGGAAAAAAAAATAGGCATCGGTCTTGGCTCTCAGCCGATCAGCGGCATAATGGCGGTTAGAAAATCATGCACTACGCATGCAATAAAAAAATATATATAACAAAAAAAAAACAAAACATAAACGAATCAAAAATATCGTAACAAACAGTTTTCGTTTTTTTTTTTTTTTTTTTTTTTTTGTATTAATTTTATATTTAAATAAGAAAAAACTGCTATTCAATAGCTACTAAACAAAAAAAGAAAAAGAAAATCGGTTAATAAACAAACGAGGACTTTGCCTATTTATATGCAGATGTTAAATGTTTTGCGTATTTATATATATTTGTTTGTGAAAGTGAATTACTGAGAATATAATGTGCACATTTTAAAAAAACCGCTTCTGTGCACTATTATTACATTTTGCAGTGATTTAGTCGGAAATTTTTTCCAATTGGTTGGAAAACAGCTGATCACAGGTAAAATTACAAGACGTTGTTTATTTGTTTTTATAACGAATAAACCGATAGAGATAAACCTGACCACCCTATATACTTAAAATATAATTTTTCTAATAAAAAACGTATAGAAATACATCTATATTCATAGCAATCAACGTGTGCAGTCATTGAAAACATTTTCCAACCATCCGGAAAGCGACTTCAAACGACCCCTACATTTTTGTTGCGTTCAGTATTGAAAAGCAAAGTTGTACGGGAAGAGGCTTTAAATTCATAAATGTGAACCCGTAAATTAGTTTCGTAAATATTTCGCATTTTGTGAATATGCATAAGATTAAAATAAAGTTAAGAAGTTTTCCGAAAAAAAAACACGATTTTACAAAAATAAAAAAATACCGAGCAAAGCTCGACCGCCCGGGTACTGGATAATAATGTGACAAAAAAGTTAATTTTTAGCAAGAAAAAAGTTCAAGTATAATGCTAAAAATTGTAAAATAAAATGTTTTTTTACAAAAAAAAAAAAATAAATAAAACATCGGAACTCGAAGATTTACTATAAAAATTTAATAAAAATGCGCTAAAAAGTAAAAAATAATTACTCCCGATAAGAAAATATAATATTTCAGAGCGATATACCTTAAGTGGTGATATTATCGTAATTCTTATACAACAATGATACCTTAATTAGAGTCGGCATCAAATTCATATTACAATAATAATTAAAAACTTCATTAAATATTCATTAAATTATTCCTAGACACTGTAATATGAATTTGATGCCAACTCTAATTAAACAATGAATGTTGTATAAGAATTACCGTAACATCTCCTTCTAACGGTATATCACTTTGAAATATATTTTTAATCGAATAATTATTTTTTACTTTTGGATGCATTTTTATTAAATTTTTATATAGTAGCTCTTGAAGTCGGTATCTCTTTTTTTAAAAAAAAAAAAAAAAAAAAAATCTAGTTCGATTTTGCCTATTGAATAAAATTCGATCGTTAATGTTTTTGCATATATAACCTAACTGAAACAAAAATAAATTGATATACGAAATTGAAGAGAAACTTTTTCGATTACAACCTTCGGTGATTAACAGATTGACTGAACTCTATCAGCAATCCGATTCGATTAATCAATTAAGTTATTAGGACTGAAAGTAATAATTAATAGTTTTATTTGAATTTTGACGGATAGATACTGCCTTTGCTCGTTCATTACTCCCCCCCCCCTATCCGTATATATTACCAAAAAAAAACGGAAATAATAAAATCAGTTGGGCCAATTTATCGCAACATCTCCACCACATCCGTTGCAATTTAATTGCGTATTTAACGATAAAGTGTTTATCGCACCTTTCCTCGTTTTCCCGATAATAAAAATACCAGGCGCTTGTTTAAACGAAAACTATTTTCACTTTATTTTACTCTACCGTCATTTGGATTAATTCTCGCCGTTTAATCAAACAATAGACGATACTATTCAAAATGGCAACTGCGGCGATCCGATAATCTGATAAGCGGGGTTATAATAAATTTCACCGTCGATTCTATAATATCGAAACAGACCTTCGTAAAATGAATTCTAGATGTGAAGGAAAGAAAATGTAGAGAATTTTTTTACTAAATAGATTCTGAAAATAAAACTGTCTTTTTTTTTTTTTTTTAAAAATGCCAATTATTTAAGCGTTTCTTAAGAACGAAGGTTTTGCTGCTGGTCGGATCGAAATCATATCTGACGAAATCAGAGTATAATTCCGGGTCTTGCAAAATTAAATGTACGTCAGCAATAATTAAATTTTTTCTT
This sequence comes from Icerya purchasi, assembly GCA_039619475.1. Lineage (NCBI taxonomy): Eukaryota > Metazoa > Arthropoda > Insecta > Hemiptera > Monophlebidae > Icerya > Icerya purchasi. The sequence goes on from CM077115.1 coordinate 320,046,032, forward strand.
GCAGCGCTAGTGTATGAAACGGTACGAGTAATGACAGACAACTCGTTACTATATAATCATCAAAATTATAAATTATGTATCGCCATTAATATTTAGCTAAACTGCACTGCTCGCAGACTATTAAGTCAAAAACATTTCCATAATGCTCATGGCTTTTTTTTTTTTTTCAGTTTCACATTAAACAGTTGAAATTTGTGCAGAAAGATACTCAGGATAATGCGAAAAAAAACCCAGAAGTGTTGTCTAGATACCCGGCAGGAACGAAGTTCCTTTCACCACTTTTTGGTAGATATACAGAAGTGTCATTTATAAAGTATACGATAAAAAATGACACACAATACATAAATCCCGTATGAATTAAAACAAAAACAATAAATAAATCATCAGACTGTTGAAGTGTGCTAACGTCGCACAAAAAAAAAACAAAAAACACGCCAATTTTCAAATCCAATAAAATGTACACGTATCTAAATTTGAGCTTATACAGCTGACCGCGTACGTTGCTTGCTGCTCGAATCTCGATATTCGTTCGCACGTACACACACAAACGCAGCCGTATATAATAGAAAGGAACAGAGTGAAGGTCGCCTGCCGGACAACGTATAGCGCGATTATCGTTACCTCGCCTTTTCTGCCAGTTTGCTCCTATCGACAAGCTGCGCATAAGAACTTCGTTCCAAAAAAGAAAAAAAACGGAGATTTAGCTTAAACACTAGAGTATTAATAATAATTCTTTAGACTTTGATTATATCATCAAATACACCTAAGTAATTTAACATCGTAAAAATTATTAAGATTACAAAATCAATAAACTTATATGTATATACATATATATTGATGTAAATTGATTTGTGTTAAATTTACGAAGGAAACTAAATAAAAAAAACAACTATCTTGCGGGCGCCAGTGGCAAAGGAACGGCTTGCCACTACCGGAAAGCTCTGCCGAGCAGAGCTCTAGGCTTTTAACGAGGTACAAGAAAAATACATAAAAAAACTCGCGAAATCCGCCGTTCGAAGGCGGTAGTGTCTCCCCGGTGGAGATGTCACGGGCCCACCACGTGTCCAAATGAGAGCTTTTATAAAAAACGTATGTATTCAAAAACAATCACAAATAGAGCGACGAGGAACCGCGTAATGAATGAGTAAGCGAACAAGGAAATGCGGAATCGACTAGTAAATAAATTACATAAAAAGAACGAAATTTCGGTAAACTATGATGAATGCACGCCGAAATTAAAAATGACTAGGGTAAAACATATGTACGCAACGAAGTGATCTTACGACCCAATTCAACGAACGATCATTCTCGACTCGCACAACGAATTAATCCGACTCTCTCGCGTGAACAATTAATTAATACTCTTATCGATTTATAGTGCCAGATGCACGAACGAAGATTTTCGGTACACGATGGGCTATTCCAAATGACATAGTCGAATCGCTGAAAATTACCCGGTACCTTATCAATTAATTCGAACGCCGTCGAATTTTCTAGAATATTTCTATATTATATTTATCTTAAAGCGGCCACTACCCTGTCTTTCCGGGATTTTTATAAATTATCTTGCGACTCTCGTAGCTACACGCTCCGTACTTATACGTTTCGACGGTAAACGCTACATCTCCGCGTTTTTCGACCGCGATTTCCCCCGCGAAACCAGTTCGCTCCCGCAACACGGCCGACAGAACGGCTGCGTTCGGGATAACCAGGCTCCTCGGTCGAAATAGCTTCTCCGATCGTAATTCACCGTCATTTCTGCTGCCCGAGAAAAACCCGAAATATAAATGATATTAAAATCGAAATAATAAGTTCTACCTCGGACAGCATTATCAGAAAACGTATAAAACGTAAATAAAACCGCTACAGCTGCCGAATCCGTCTCAATATATATATATATATATATATATATATATATATATATATATATATATATATATATGTAGAACCAGAAAGTATCGCATTAGTTCTTTTTAAAATACATATGTATATTTGGTATCAAAAAATAATCGATCGATCGGTGTTTCAGTCGTTTGACTGGTTTTCCCCTATCGTCCAAGTCCTCCACTTTTTCCTATTATTCGCCTTTTCAGTTCCACGTATGTTTTGATATTTGCTTCCTTCTTGATTGTATCCATCAGTGTCTGCCTTGGTTTTCCTCTCGGTCTGCGCATGGCTATTTTTCCTTCTATGATATCTTTCAGTAGGCTATTATGTCTTAACACATGCCCTATCCATTTCAGTCTTGTTTTCTTGATCGTGTTCAAGAGTGATCTTTCTTCTTATTTCCTCACTCAATATTTTATCGACCCACGAGATTTTCAACATGAGTCGCCAACACCATGTTTACTGTGCGAAATTTTTACTCGAGTTGTTTTTTTTTTGGATGGTAATTAATTAATTTACAATCTTCTCAGCCGTTTGTTTGCTAGAAAACGGTCTGACCGTCAGACCCCTCGGGGTGTTTATTTCAAAAATTTGACGTAAAGAGTGTAAACACAGTATTAAAAATGAGGGGAAAAATAGTGTTAATAGTCGTGTAAAAGGCAAAATAGAAAATCGTCGCATATAGTAGTAGCATGCAGAATTGTTTTAAAAATGTTCGTAGTCACGGCGGGAACAAGGCATGCGCTATTTTCAGCGGTAAAAACCTTCGGAACACGTAATAATTAATAAATCTAAAAATAACCGTTAGCTATAGAGCAGGACTTGAAAATATTGAAAGTAAATGACCGATCACAGAGTACTAAATCTCGCTGTAGCATGTTACATCAATAAACACAGACAAACTGCAAGAGAGCCATCCGTTATATAAAATTAATTCGCGGGAAAGTCCTTTAACATATAATTTATAATATTCTTAATAAGAATGAAAAATGGAAACGTTTTAATAATTTATATATGTTTTATTTACATTTCATTGTTGTATGTGTTTACGCGAGGAAATCGATTATTTTTAAAATTCCGATCGTATTTGGAATTCAATGATAATAATAATAAATAAATTGAATTGAATATTTTAACATTAAATTTAGTATTACCATGAATATTAAGACTGACTCCTCTGAAACATGTCGGAATTATTATATATACGAGTATTTTGCTATTATTATTAATAATATTTCACGGTTAAAAATTTCTGCGTTTTGTTTAACGAAATAAATAAGTGTATACCGTCATACAGTTCCGTTTTACACAAAAAGTATCGCTAAAAAGTAAACAAATGCTGAATTTGAAATTACCAAAAAACATTTGGCTAAACCGATGCTAAAGAAGAAGTGTAGATCTTTGGAACGAGTTATGGATGCTGGAAATTAAAATTAGTTCCAGCTATAGCGGGGCCGTTATGTGCCGTATTTACCAGTGTCGCGGCTGCTATTAGTTTTTTTTTCTCTCCCGACGTGTTAATTGCTCGTTAGACGGAAGCTTGATTAAAATTAATTAATTATTACGGGCGATTTAAATACCGAAAATCGCCGGTGAAATTATTTCGATCGCAGTAAAATCGGAAACAACTTCGCATATTTTAAACAATCGTTAATTTTCAAATTAAGACATTCATCGAAACCTAGAGGCCTTTTGTAGCTTACATTTTGAAGTAAACTTCGACTCGATTATTACTGAAATTCCTTTCAAACTAAATAATCTAATTGGCGAATCGTCATCAGAGAGCAATTTTTAATGATGTTGCGAGAAAAAATGATAAATTTGAACTTGATTACAGAAAAAAAAGAAAAAAACCCCACGAGACTGAAGTTAATACGACACAGCTCAATTAAAGCATCCATCACACTTTTTGCGACATGTTGAAGTACTCTCCTTTGTTTTCAGTGCGTCATTCCTGTCGCTTTCGTTACTGCTCGAATACTGCGTGGAATTCCTTTTTCTAGCTGTCCGGCGAATTCCGTTCACTTCTCTTAACACGTACCAGAAATAGCGTCCTTCGTTCCGGTATGGTTTTCAGCAGCTTAGAAAATACCGAATATGCGTGTTAAAAAGGATATTATCACTGTTTTAGCGGACGAAAAATTCACTGACAAACTCGAACGGTAACTTGGCGCATTGACATGTGTATTTCTCCACAGCTCGGATCTATTTTAACTTCGCAATCTTTTAAGCGCATTAAAAAAGTCGCAACTCGATGCTGATGGTCGTCAGACTTTACGTGCGGTACAAGTCTATCAAATAAAAGTCAGCTTGCGTACAATAACACAGTGTGAGACATTTTCATGTTTTCCCTTAAAAGAAGTAGGCTTTGTACATCCATTCAGGCATCCGCCGACATTAGAATGTCGTCGGCTTCGCGGCCTCCGTCGACATGAGAATGTCGCCGCTGTGCAACCTGTGATTTCCTTTAGACATATTATATCGTAACGTATACAGATTGAACCTACGTAGTACTGTAGCTGTGATTATCTTTATGCATATTACATTGCAAGGTATGCGCAAAAATATATCCATTTAACAACTAACTACCGCTAGTATACAAGGTTCCTTATTTACATCATTATCGTAAAGAGTTAGTCATACTAAGCATTGGCCCCGATGGTGAGAAAAGTACGACACGTAGGCTAACGTTTGTACGTTTGATACGTTTCGAGTAAAGATTCCGTCGATGCACGTCATATTTGTCGAGAGGTCCACCGAATTCTTACAACCGAACGTTTCACTCATGAATTGACGCGGAATCGCAATCCCTCGTCCAAACGGAAATCGATCTTGTTGAAATCACAAATATTATCATTCCGGACACCGTTGAGTTCACCTCTGAGGCGGAGTGATTTGATATATCTGCACTCTGAAAGGCAATAGCTGTGCGCGCAACTGTCAAAAGTTGTGCCTTATCATTACTGTTTCACGGAATTACCTCGTGTGTCACAGACTGCAGTAGCCAAGGATTTAATTTAAAATGTTCAACTCAGAATGAGTCATATGATATACGAATTTAATGTTATTTGACGCGATGCGAACTAGCTATTTTATCAAAAAAAAACAGTGCTGGTAAATCGGAATTGTGCGAAGAAAATGCGTACCGTGTTCAAGGACGTTTTGTTGCTTTGTGCGCTCGGAGTGCTGCTCCGGAGTTGGAGTTGAATATGAAACGAAGAGGGCGATTATTTTTCGTAACGCTTTTCTGCGACGTTTTTCGAGTTAGTTGCTAAAGTAAAGACGTGAAAAGGTCAAAAAAAAAAAACAAAAACGATCGACTTCGCATTGCCATTTGAATATAGTACTCAGGTTAATGGAATCCGTTATGATGATTGGTTTTCGCCAAGTTTCCGTGTCTACGTTAGCGTGACTGAGCAGGCGATTCTGACACAGCTTTGTTTTGGATCGCCTGGTTAGCTCGAATTTTTCGGAGGACACACTATGCATGCTAAGATTTTGGACCGAATTTCATATAACTTTTCGGTGTGCTTCTTTTCGTTCCGGTTTTTTTTTTACATCATCATCCGGTATGCAGTCCGATTGAAAGCGCTTAAAATATTCCTGACAGTTAAATTTCGTACGCTTACATGTTTTGGTGAAAGAAGTTTTAACAATTCGAAAGCAACGTTAGATACTTGTTAAAATTTTTTATTTTCATTGCGCGGACTGATAACTGAACTTGTTGTTCCCTTTTGCAACAGCAGAGATTGGCACTTAGCACGACGCGCGCAAGGTGCTATTACTACTGAAGGATGTTATTAAGTTAGACCGCTTCCCGGAGTTTGATGGGAACGATAATTCGAGCGTTATAGAAAAATAACCGTATTCTCTTTGACTACTAGAACACCGTATGTATAGAGGTAATGCAATAATATTTTATTAACCGTCGAGATAAGTGCGTACCGAAGAGTCAAGAATTCTCGATGGGGACCTGAGTTAATGAATAAACTCGAGAGAATGTGTACATAAGTTATCGATTAAATCGAAAGTAAACACCGAATTGTAAGAAGTCAATTGAATGAGTATAGAATAAGAAAAGAAGGAAATCTAAAATTTCCCAGCTAAGTAGTAGTTCGAGAGAGGTATAAAATACATTTCCGTCACAGTTTAATTGCAAGATAGTAGCAATAATGTCGTACACTGAAACAAAGTGAATACTTTGCCGTAACGTTGCAGCATATATTATGCAAACAACTTTAACGTACCGGAAAAAATGAGTTCATTTGATTCCGTTGCAGAATTTGAAGATTGTAACTGTAGGGTCATACTGAAAAGAACCCCCGGCTCTAATTGCAAAAAAAACGCAGATATTTTTAAATATTCGAATGTCAGTTTCATTTTCCAAAAAAAAAAAAATGAACTGCAACTCCGATGGAGCGCGCCATGACTTGTACTGTTGGACAATTTTTTTTTGAAAGGTAATTTGCGAAAATGTCGACAAAGTTTTAATATAATCGATTAATTAATAAATAATTATTTTTCTAATTTTTACTAATCGAGTATATTTTTCGCAATTAAAAACGCTGTAAATAATATTTGTAACGAGTAAAACAAAAATTTTCTTTTTAAATTTCACTTTCATCATTCCAAAACGAAGTATTCCAATTGTTGCAAACGTTTAATTTGTACGCAGAGTAATTAAAATGAATTCCTTTTTCAAAGTGGTATTTCAATAAAAAAAAAATTATTTAATTTTTAAATAGCGAAGATGAAAAATTACGCATTAAAAAAAAAAAGGGATAAAAGTATTTAATCAAATTTCGGAATTGAGTAATCTTCGTTCTCGGCAAAAGTTCACCTTCGATCGGACACTAAATATATGTATGATGGATGCTGAAATACCATTCGACAAAGTTATTAAGCATTCATACAAGCAGGAATAACGTGTATTAGAAATCTAAAGAGATCAGCAGACCATAGATAATAATATTAGCAGCAACAAGATAAAATCATTGCCCAAAACGGTCGCTGCTCTCTACCAGTTTCTATATTTAGTATTTGCGCCGAACATGTTACTTCTCCGTATTATATAGGAAATCTCGATAGATATCTGATAGTTGGTTCGGAGAAAGGCTCTTTCTTAATTTCAAACGAAACTAGTGTAATTAGTCTGCTTAATAATTTTAATAAAACGCGCGAAATTCTGATCAGGTGCGAAAAATCTATCCGTCGTTTCCGAATATTTCGGCAAAGCCGCATTAAGTACGCTAAAGATGCAATAAAATAATTACACCGTAATCATAATGAGCATACACAGTCACATTCGAAATATTTAGTACTTTTCAGTTTCTGGCTCCTTTAATAGTTTAGTCCAATGTTGAAAAAAATAGAGACTAAAGGGAAATGTACTCTTCACGATTGGGGTCAGTTAGTTCTCAATTCCGGTACCTTGTTCTTTCTAACGGGTTTCGTTTAGATTTCATAATGAATAACGATAATATCTAGCGTTTAAATTACGGATTGTACGACCAATGTATAGAGAGATACACAATCAAAAACTAGGATCCCATATTAGAACATTATCCTTAGCAGTTTGTTTATAATTTTTAACGGAAAAACTTATCTAATTTTGAAGAGTTTTTTTTGTTATTTTTCTATTTTAATTCTACGGGGAAAAACACGTTTTTTGCCAAATCGGTTTTTAGATGGTCACGTGCGAAAATAATTTCACAGAATTTAAAACTTTTAGAATAATTTTAAGTGGACCGAAATTTTGAATAAGGCAAAGAGCGAAAAAAAAGCCCATTTCGGAGTATGTTATTTTCAAGCAAGAACCTATGATTATTAAAGTTTAAAACTCCACACAAGTTCAAAAGCGAACATAGTCGAATCATTAACTGTCTCCCGACTAAACAGTTATTCTTGACTTGATTCTAATTATTTAAAAATTTTAAACGTATTAAGTTCGGATGCAAAAACATTTTTATTTATTTATTTATTTATTTATTTATTTTTTTCATTTATTCCTTTTCGTAAGCAAAATAGATTAAAAGATTCGCAATATCTGCAAATACGTATCTCTTATTTTGTTGTCATTTTTACGACTTGTTTAAACGCTGCGCTCTTGGTATTTCAGCGTCTAGATGATAAATGATTTCGAGCGTGATAAAAAAAATTGATCAATAATTCCGTTCGGATAAAACAGAGGATGTAGCTGTTCAAAAAAACTGCTAATATGGCTGCTGATGCGACTACTTCTGAACTGCAAATTCACCTGATACAGCTGTCTGATGTGTCTTCTTCTTCTTGAGGTACTATACCCTACTAGGGCGTAAGCGATCACAATGCGTTCGATGTCTGGCTCCATGTATCAGGCCTTCAACATAAAGGGTGCCGATCTAGTCCTTAATATTCCGGATCCAATCTGTTCGTCGTCTTCTTTCCCCTCAATTTTTCCCTGGATTATTAGCTGCAGTATCTGGTACTTTGGTCCTCTTGTAACGTGTCCGAAATAACCAACTTTTCTTCTTATAATCCAGTCAGAGCCAGCATTCTCTCTGTTTTGGCCATTTCCAGGACTTTTTTATTAGATGTCTTGGTGATCCATGAGATCTTGAGTATTCTCCTGTGCAACCACGTCTCCATAGCCTCAAAGCGCTCCATTCGTCGTTTGTCGAGTGACTGATGTGTAGCATTGCTAAAACGATTGTCATAATCGATTGGCTAATTTGTCCCTTCGATTGAAAGGATCTATTCGCGAGATGCATCAGCCGGGTAGTCGATGAACTGAATATCGGGCAGTTAACATTTCATTGTTTTGTTTTAAAATAGTTGAACTTAAAAAGAATAACCGTTGTAACGCGACGACTGGTTAAGGAAAGATTGTAGGCCCAAAACAAATTTTTTTCATTTTTTCATTTTTTTTTTTTTTTTGCTCATCTTATTTAGCATAATACCTTTTGCGCGTATTTTGATGTACTACTCATAGGTATTTTAAAAATAAATGGTTGTAAAATTCTCAGAAAAATAATAGAAAGTCTAATAAATAAAAATGAAAAAATAAGTTTAAAGGCAATCGTTTCGCAAGAAAATCAAGTGTATTGATAAAAGTGAAGTGTTCGGTGATACTCTGAACCTGGACCATCAACTGCTATTAATGAAAATATTTTTTCTACATCTACACCTCTTTAATCAAGTAACAGAAAACTCATCTATGTAGAGAAGATTCCTATTATGTATCATCAGAAAACAAATCTGGATATGTGATTATAGATTTATCAACTTTATGTAACATTTTGGCACCATTCAATCGCGTTCAATGCAACGGTAATGGACTAGATATTTCAGAACTATCCTTTAATGGAGCAGGATTATGCTGCCAATTACAGATCAAATGTAATTCCCGTAAATATTCTCAAGAATTTTATACTGGTAAGAAAGATAATGATCAATTGTATGATGTGAACAAGCGCTGAATTTATGGTTTTCGTGTTATTGGAAAAACGAAAGAAGGTTGCAGATACATTTTGTGCTATAGTTGATTTACCAAAACCACCTACTCGTTTTCCAACTTACACACCGTATATTTTGAAAGCTGTTGAAAATGTTGCAGAGAATTCTATGATGATGGCTGCAATAGAAGCTAAAAATGAAAATGATGATCAAATTTCTGTTGCTTTAGATAGAACTTGGAAAAAAACGTGGACGGACCTCATTGCATGGAACAGTAACAAGTGTGGATACAGGAAAAGCATTAGATATTGAATGTGTTTCTAAATATTGTGACAAATGTAAAGGAACAGATCTGGAAGATCATGACGGCAGTAAAAATTTTGAAGGGGTTCAAATGGTGGAATGGAAGTTGTAGGTGTTGTTGCAGTTTTCCAGAAATCTGAAGCAAAGCGAGGCTTGAAATATGTCAGTTATTTAGGTGATGGAGACTACTCTAAAGGTTTCAAAAAAGCTTTAGAACTGAAACCTTATGGTGATATAGAAACAAAGAAGCTTGAATGTGTTGGGCATATTCAAAAAAGGATAGGCTCAAGATTACGAAGATTGAAACAAGACAATAAAGGAAAGAAATTAGCTGATGGTAAACCTCTTGCAGGTCGTGGTCGACTAACTGATACAACTATTGACCAATTGCAAACATATTATGGCCAAGCAATTCGAAACAATCTAAACAACCTAGAAACAATGAGAAGAGCAATATGAGCAACCTTTTTCCATAAAAGTTCAACAGATGATGCACCGAATCATGGCTTATGCCCTAAGGCAGTGGTCGGCAAAGTGCGGCTCCAGAGCCGCATGTGGCTCTTTGACTCCTTAAGTGCGGCTCTGGCACAAATATCCACGGGAGGCGCAATAATATTTTCATTTAAAAAAAACTTGGTAAGAAAAAAATTACATCTTATTTTGATGAATTAAAATTCTTCTATAAATCGAGAACATGTGTATAATTTTTTGTTTAAGTTAAAAGATAGGTAGGTAATTAAAATTTTATATTGTTGTAAAAATATGTAATGAACATCGAGTTTAATTTTATTAGTTTTCGTAAACGTAAACACAAACCATGTGTACAAGCTACCGGCTGAAATTCTTTTTCTAAAGTAGTGAGGGTACAAATTGGCATCACAGATCAGCAGTTGCAGTGTGAACAGTTTTGTCTTATCTACCGTGTCTAGCTGCACATCTTACAGGCATTTTTATACGATTTTATTACACCCAGGCTATGTATGTTTGTGGTTCTGGTACAAAATTTGTAATCGATTTTTCGATAACTTCTATTTGTCCAAATGTTGGAAGTTTTTTTCCATTTTTGGTCATATTAAAAGTATTGTTATTCTGATGATGAAAAAAATTATTATTATTTTTTTTAGCGCAGTTACATATATTAATAAAATTGTATTTTTTAAAAGATTTTTTTTTTAATTTTTATTTTCATCAATTTAATAATGATAATAGTAATTTTGTATTGGTGGCTTTAGAAAAAAATATATTTGGAATATTTTTATAGGCACCCCAATTAACATGACCACCAAAAAAAAGCAAACAAAAACGGAAGATGAAAACCGCGAATTTAAAGTTGAGTGGACCGAGAATTTTGCGTTTATTCAAAACTTGAATGGACTTCCGACATGTCTTATTTGTAATGAGAAATTCGCGCATAATAAGAAGTCAAATTTAGAGAGACACTTTACAAGAAAGCACGCGTCATTTAGCACTAAATATCCTACCGGTGATGCAAGGAAGAAAGCAGTTGAGGAACTTCAGAAGAGTCAAGAGTCGTCAACTTCTGTGTTTAATAACTGGATGCAATCTTCCAGCAATATTAATATGGCAAGTTTTGTTTTTAGCCAAGAGATTGCTAAGAGAGGGAAACCGTACACAGACGGCGAATGCATAAAAAATCGTTTTATAAATGCATCCGAAGAGCTATTTCGGGATTTTAAGAACAAAGCAGATATTCTGAAAAGAATTAAAGAGTTACCATTGTCTGTCAAAACCATTAAAGATGGAACAATTAAAATGTGTTCGAATATAACCACCCAGCATATCGAAGATCTGAAATTGGTTTCGGCGTTATCAATAGCAGTTGACGAGTCTTGCGGCATAAATGATACAGCGCAAGTTTCACTTTTTGTAAGATTTATCATTCAGGCCCTAAAGAAGAACTTTTAGGATTATTGCCATTCAAAGGTCAGACGCTTGGAGAAGATATCGCAAATGCTGTAATTGAGTGTATGGATAAACATCATATTCCCCTCGATAAAATTGTGTCGATTTCAACAGATGGGGCCAAAAGTATGACCGGCGTAAGAAAAGGGTTTGTTGCTATTTTGAAAGAAAAAATTAATCACGAGATACTTGTTTACCATTGTATCATTCACCAAGAAGCGCTTTGTGCGCAAACATGTCCGGATGAAATTTGTAAAATTATGGAATTAGTGATTACCATTATCAACTCCATTTTAGCTAAAGCTCTTAATCATCGCCAATTCAAAGAATTTTTATTTAAAATGGAGAGTAAGTACGTTGATCTTCTGCTCCATAACAAGATACGTTGGTTATCAAGAGAGAACGTTTTAAAACGTTTCGCGTCCCTTTTTCCGGAAATTAAAGCATTTCTCTTTGAGAAGGGCATTCACTATCCAGAACTAACAGACGATCAGTGGATCCAAAACTTTTATTTCATGGTAGACGTTACGTCTCATCTAAATCAGCTTAATCGTAAACTACGAGGGAAAGGAAACTTAATTTTTTCCGATATTAGAATAAGTAATAACATTTGAAAACAAATTATCCATTTTTGCTCGGGATTTTGAAAGGGAAACATTGTTTCACTTTCCGAGCCTGCTGAAGCATTGCCAAGAAAATAATTCCTCTATTGATGAACACCATTTTAAAACAATAATTTTAAACATGAGGGAAGCATTTCTCAGCAGGTCTCAGGAATTTAAAAACAGCAGAGCAACTTTAGCATTTGTCAAAAATCCTCTTAATGCTACGATAACCGAGTTGAAATTTTCTCCTTTTGAAATTGACATTGGTAGCTTTGAAATACAATTGCTGGATTTAGAAAACAAGAAGATATGGCACTCTAAATTCTAACGTCTTTGCGTTGAATTGGAAATATTGGAGAAGAAAAAATGTGATCTTAGTTCACAACACAAGTGGTCTGCTTTGAATGATCTTTCAACGCTTGGAATAGTATTCCTGACTCTTACGATCAGCTGAAAAAGCTCGCGTTTGCTGTTCTTTCCCTTTTTGGTTCTACATATATATGCGAACAATCTTTTTCAAGCATGAACATTATCAAGAGTAAACTGAGAAGTCGTCTTATTGATGAGAACGTTGGAATCATGCCTAAAATTAAAAACAACAACATACAAACCTGACTTACTCAAACTTTCCAAGGAGATGCAAGCATATTGTTCGCATTAATAAATATTTATTAAGTATGAAATTTAGTTCTATTTAGTGTACTACTTATTTAGTGTAATAAAAGTTTACTAAACAAGCAGATTTGGCTCCCAATTTTTTTTTAAATTGTTGTAATGTTCATATTTGGCTCTTTGGGTAATAAGTTTGCCGACCACTGCCCTAAGGGTTTTGAATCGTAGTGCAGATATCAACGCATGCTGGCAACTGGTGAATCAACTTTGTAATCTCTCAAACGCTCTGTGAAACGTATGCAACCAACTTTATCTTTCCATTATTATTAAAGAAACATAATGTAATTTTCGTTATTTTATTTGCAGCGGTCCTATCGTTATACTTGACGTCAGTTTTGAAGTACGATGATGATGAAGCTACTGTTTGGTATCACATATTTAATATGCTGTGTTACTTCTTCCCGCTCGTCGGAGCAATTATCGCTGACTCTTATTTGGGTAAATATAAGTAAGTGTTTTTATCATTTTTTATTTTGTAATCGGAGAAATCGCAATGTAAAAAATTAAAAAATAACAAAGATATTTTAACAGAAAATTTTAAAATGTAACGACAACCAATGCTTAAATGAACACTAAAATCCACACATATATACCGCGATATGTGATACACACACGCGCACGCCCTCGTGCGTACACGGGCGCGCACATACATCCATATGTGAGTGTGTTGTCCGCCACAGTTAGGAATTTGAAGTTTTTACAATTACTTTTCGATACTTATAAAATTTAGACCGTATATGATAAGTCAAATACGAAAGAAATGTGTGCTTCGTCGTCAGTGGAAGAAAACTGTTCCTTTCTTTCAACTTTAAATGTTGTAATATTCAATGGAAGTATGTTGCAAATAGAGCAAAGTAAGTTCCATATATCCTTGATAAGGTATCGTGGATTCTGAAATTAAACTTCTCATGATGTACTTAAGGATCCAGTGGCACTAATGAGAATAGTGTGGCCAGTTCCCTTCTACTTGGAATCCGCCTTCACTTTTCACCAGATAGTTCTCTGGTACCCAATTATTTCAGGCTGGATAAACGTGGGAGCGACTTGGGTCTGGAACGAGACAACTCCCGAAATTCCATGATACCTCTGGTTTAGGAGCCAAGCATCTTAACCACTAGACTACCGCGCTGCCTCAAGTATGTTGTAGTATTGAAATAATCAAATTAATAAATTGTATTCACTTCACACGAAATAAACATTAATTATTTACAAATTACAATTTGAATGATGGCTGAAACTAAACTGTTGTCTACTTATATGAGATTATTCTAGGAAACACATTATCATAATAGGACGGTGCTGTAATAAAATGCGTATATAATATCATTTTCTATACTTCAGATTACGTGCCAATAAAAAAGGTTTTGTATTTACAGTTCATTTTATAGTCATACACGTAGGTATTACACAGGTCGTCAGTAATTAATGTACTATAATTAAATGTATATAAATCCATACCTGTTTGTTAATGCTTGCAAATATAAAATAAATAATTACCGCGATAACAAACGAAAATAAGTATAAAATAGTTTCCTATTAAATAAATTGAAATAGATAGTTCAATTTTGTATGGAAACGTTTTCGAACGTAGCCCACCCATCAGCTAACAATACAGAGTGTACTCAAATAAAACTAAAGATACTCATTTTCATTCGTGGTAATTATTTATTTTACATTTATAATATATCATAATGTTTGCTTGCGGTTTTCGTTTATAAAATTTTCAATATTGGAAAAAATGCACTACTTTCGCCTTCTATCAAAATAGAGATGTAGCAGTGTATCTTTGTGTTCAATTACCTTTATTCCTTATTTATTGTTTTTTTTTTTTTTTCATTTTTATAGCAACGATAACCGAATACACAAAAATCATCGATATCATTTCACCCGGATTTTTTTTTTTTGATTTTTTGGGTATAGGGTCGTCAAACAGGGACCTCACCCGGAAACGATAGGAAGAAGAGTTAACTAATTAAAACTTGAATCGATCGGAAATAGTTGAAATAAAATAACCAATGACAGGAACAACAAACCGAGAAGGAAAGGACAAGATATAAGAAGTACAATAGGGAGCAGGAAGCCTTGACTTTAAGAGCAGTAAATAAAGGGAAAAGCGACCGGCAGAAAGAGCATCACACTGAAAGAAAATGTGATTAGTATCACAGAGAACTGCTTCGTTTTTACTTAAGGATAATAGATTAGTACTAGGGATCTTTTTAATGTAAAAGCGAGAACGGGCAGCAACCGGAGGTAAAGCATCCGCCATTGCATTACCGTCAATGCGCCTCTATGACCAGAAACCCATAGCAGATCAACGTGGATAGAGTGATGAAAGGAAAGATTGTGAATGAGAAATCGTATACGAAGAACGATGAAGTCGGAAGAGGGAGGGGGAAGAGATAAACTGATAGCCTGAAAGACACTAATAGAGTCGGAAATTATCAGATAGTCGGAGAAGTTACAATTAGAGGATATATAAATAATTGCACGTAGGATAGTCATTAATTCATTTGTGAAAATAGAACAGAAAGGCGGAAGATGAAAGGATTCGGAAAAATCTAAGTCTGAGAGAACAGAGGAAGCTCCGACACCACCAGGCCCGCCTAGAGTCATTAGTGAAGATGATTACATGAGAAGGAAAGAGGGAACTGATAGTAATGTGAAATTCCGGTTTAATAACCGCCTGGGGCAGACACCTGGAAGAGTTAGAAAGAAAATATACGTTGGGAAGGTGTGAGAGATCAAAATAATTAAAGAAAAAAAGTAAGGGAAATTATTATTAGAATTTATATGGGACGAAAAATAACTGGGCTAAGATGGGAATTTTATTAGGAACAAAACGCCAGTTTCTGGCGATGGAAATGTAGGAAGAGATAAAAGTTGAGAGGAAATGCAAGGTACACGTTTGAAAACAAAACGATTGCCCAAATAAGATATTCGAACTGAGAGAGATGTATTGGATTCAGTAAGCATTGCTGAAATAGAAAAGGATTTAAGATCACCAAGACATAAACGAAGGCAGGAATTTTGTATTCTATCCAATTTCGAAAGAAAGGATTTGGAGGCACAGTCGTAGATAAATAAACAGTAATCAAACTTGAAGCGAATAATGAATCTAGAGGATCACCTCCGCATTCGGTTGGTGATAAGGATTTCAGCAAGTTCAGTCTTATAAAAGCGGAACAAGAAAGATAACTAATATGCTCGGAAAAGGTTATTCGACTGTTAAGGTCAAGATAGCAGAAGCAACTAATACGAGGCATCCGATTTATGTATATATTAACAGAAACAGAAGTATAGGGGGACGCAGAGTGAAAAGTATGCAAGAAGATTTGGAAGGAAAAATAGAAAGATGAACAGACGACAGAAAATGTTGTAGCGTAACCAGAGAAGAATTAAGCGCCTCGTTGGCAGCTGCGATGTCGTAAGAAGAGGAAAAAAGAATAACATCATCAGCAGAAAATAAGGAAAAGGAGTTTGTAGGAAGGGATGCCGTAGCAATAGTGTAAATGTTAAAAAGAGTAGGACTGAGATGGGAACCTTGGGGAAGACCACGGAAAACATTTCTTGGAGCTTGAAGACCGGAGGAGAGAAAATATGGAAAGTACGATTCACATCATAAGATTAATTGTTAGGGGAGTGAATTTGACTGAACGGTTAATTTCTGCCATTGCATTTCTCGGAGTTGGCAAATGAACGTTGTGTCAAATGCTGAAGAAACGTCAATAAAAGAAGCTACACTATACTGTCTGTGAATGAAAGATCTGTAAATATAGCTAATGCAGTCGACAGGACCAATGTCTGGCCGAAAGCCAAACATACACTAAAAGGAAGTAAATTTGTCATGTTCCAGCCAACAAATAAGGTGCTTGTTCAATATACATTCAAAAAGTTTCCTGAAACATTGCCAAGCAGATAGGCCGCAAAGAGGAATTTTTCTTAGGGATAGGAATGATGACGAAAAAGTTCCAGGAAAGAGGAGTGATACCTGCGGACAAGAAGGAATTAAAGAGCTCAACGAGGAACTGAAGAGACTGGTCAGACAGATTTTTAAAAACAATATATACGGAATACCGTCTATACACGACTGATGGAGTTTAGAAGAACAGACTTTAATTCGTTGACATTAAAAGCGGACGTAAGAAGGTGAGAAGAAGAATTCTGTGCCGAAGGCTAAAGTTTGTCAGAGTTAGGAACGTAATTGGGGACAATACATTTCAATTAAAGATGAAAGACTATCAGCGGAAAGTTTGAGGTTAGGAGGACGTTCAGAGGACGTTCAGAGGATGAGGATTTGAAAGCTTTGGCCAATTTCCAAATATGATCTAGAGATGGAAGAACAAAAATTTTCTTAAGAGGACTTCTTCGCGGCTTTAAGTATGCTCGTTTATGAGGAAGGAGATTATCGATAGTAGAATTGGAGCGAAAGTTTCTATTCGGATCTTGGCTATCGCATTGTATTTAGTCCGAATATGCTTCTACTCAGATCTCTCACATAGGCCGTTCTATTAGATAATTTTTATTTTCTTCCGTTATGGTAACGCCGAATTATTTGGTAGTGTAATTTTTTTTCAAACTGAATATAATTGTATTTTACATAAATAAAGAAAAATTAAAAGTTCGCTTTTATGCTACTAACTTAATCGCTCGGAAAGAAAAAAATAATTCTCTCTAACAAAAATTGTTTTCTGTAGCAATGCATGACTATGTCAATTTCCGCTACTTATTAATTTATAAATTTATACTTTGAAGGATGAAATTCAGTTCTTATTTTCCATAATTAAGTACATATTAATGTTTTGTTTATTTCAAATGCTAGTAACTAATTTCTTCGATTTATTTTGATTTTTCAAGGACGATTGTGTCTCTTTCGCTTTTGTACTCAGTTGGAAACATTGTATTGGCGGTTTCATCTGCAACCATACTACATTTTCCGCAAAGGTAAAACATAGTGTATAATTTTACTTTTAAAACGTAATAATACCTATATAGTTTTAATTTTTAAAGATTGCTTTTAATTATAATTTTCGGTATATATTCTAGTTGAAGCGAGACGGAAGTTTAATATTTTTCGGAACTGTTTAGCCATTACGTTACGTCGCTAATTGGAATTTTGTTCAATTTTTGATTGCAGAGTAAGCGCTTTAATAGCTCTATTATTTATAGCAATCGGTACTGGTGGAATTAAGCCGTGCGTGTGTCCGTTCGGAGGCGATCAGTTTAAATTGCCTGAGCAAGAAAAGCAGTTAGAACGATATTTTTCGATATTCTATTTCTCGATTAACGCTGGATCTTTAATTTCGACCGCTCTGACTCCGGTATTGAGGGAAGATGTGACGTGCTTCGGCGACAGTACTTGTTTTCCGTTGGCTTTCGGTGTTCCCGGAATTTTGATGATTGCCTCTGTTCGTAAGTTTCACGTTCGCTACATAAAGAACGAACTGTATAATAATTTTACAAGTACCTGATAAAACTGATTTAATTGTATTTGTCTTATATAATTGAACTGTAAACTCTCGTTCAAGTATCAATCTTAAAATGAATTTTCTATAATATTATTTCAAATGATTCATTATGGTCTTAAAACCAATGTCAACGGTAGATAAAAACGTACTTGTTTTTTAAATCACGTGCGAGAAATTCCGTACGAGGGAGCTCTTGAACGTTACTCGCGTGCTAACTCGAATCGTGTACATAGATCACACGCTTGCAGCGCATGATTTCCTTAATTAAACGAATTAGTCTTCTAGATTAAAACAACGATTTTTTCTGCTTTAAAATCGGCATTTCTTAATCGATTTATGAGTGGAGTTACATATATAATTAGCAAAATACCAATAAAAATAACTATGAAACGGCTTAACGTGTGAACTTGTTGAAGCTGTTCACATATATCGCGGTTATTTAAATAATGTACAAAATTTTAGTTTAATCGATTGAATTAAATGCAAAAAACCTGCAAAAAGGCATTAGAGATGCATGGGGAATCAGTAAAACAATCTAAAAATTCGTGACGACCTATTAAACGTGAAATTTTAAATATGTAATAGATATTAAACACCTTTTCATAAAAAATGAACAAATACATTTATCCAAAAAAAAAAAAAAACGGTTGCAAAATCGAACGACTTCTTTGAAAATTTCTTAATTTTTCGGTGATTGGCGAAGATTTACGAAAAATTAAAAAGAAGGAGATACTTTATTTTTGCATGCAGGACAGTTAGTTGTGATTGATTTAACTGAAAATCCTAGTTTTTCCGGTTCATTCTTAATTTAATTTGTCAGAGTAGAGTAGCGTAAATGACGAATGACAACACAAAAAGCCCGATCCTGAGATAGTTGGTAGGTATAAAAGGAAGTGTTTTTGCTTTTTAGTAAGTGGACTAAAGTTCTGTAACTCAACCCGGAGTACTTGGTTTGATGGTTACTACACCATTTTTAGCCTTACATTCGAATTTGAGTTCTGGATTATTTTCCTTTAGTTGTTTGACGAATTGGATATAGTTTGTTATATTTTTTACTAAGATAGGTGGTGGATTCGGATTTGACTCGTTTTGTTTTGACTGTTGCTGAGAGGTGTCATCTTCTCCCATGGATGAATCCATTGTAGAATTATGGTTGTCCTGGTTGGATCTTGGTCACAGCTAGGTATTGAAATCGATTGTATTTGTAAATGGTATATGTTTACTATTTGGATTTGTTAGAAATTTTCTGTTGAAATTGCGTGCTGTAGAAGAATTTTTCAATTGTTTATGTTGTGATGACAATTCTTCATCACTTGTACTACTTAGATGTGCCTCCCGTTTATTTACGCAATGAAAACCACTGCAATTAGAACGCTGAATAATTATCGGAGAAATCTCGTTTGAAAGTTCTGTTTTCCGTAGAAAGTTGATAATCAGAAGTCGTATTTTCCGTATTGCAATCATGCGATGCAGCAGTGTTATTGCGATCATTGCTGTTTAATTCTATTTGCGATACGCTTTGCAACGGCGGCGAAGTTCGAATCATTATTTACAAGTGGGGAACAGTTTAAGAGAAATAATAATCGAGTAGGCAGTCGCTATGATTAGAGGAAGTAAATAAATTGATAAGGGGTAGCTAAGCGATAGAATGGTTCTATCTTACCGATCCGTTCCGGAAATACGAAATGATTAGAGGAAGTAGATAAATTGATAAGCAGTAGAGCTAAGCGATAAAATGGTTCTATCTTACCGATCCGTTCCGGAAATACGAGAAGATAAAACAAAGCACTTTAATTTAATCACTTACGTGAACGCGAAACACAGACTTTATCACAAAACGAAGTTAATCATCGAATGAACAATTTAACTGAAGTTCATCGATAAATAAATCAGACGGAATGTCGAGCGGATTATATAGAAACGAAACAGTAGAGATTGAGAGATCTTTATGTATTTCATCAGCATGTAAAAACTGATTGGCTTCTCTGATAGATGTAACATTGAATTTGATTACATTTTTCCCCGATCGAGTAATCAGAGAAAGTCCATTAACTTTCTCGTAAAACAATTAACGACATTGGATGAAAAAATTAGCGATGTTCTTATTTTCTAGGCTTTCGACTAGTATGACAATCTGCCCTTCATAATTATTGGGAAAAGTGGAAGTGATATTGGATTCGTTTACATTGTCGCGATTGTTTAAATTAGGCGGGTTAGTTTGTGCAGATGTAATATCCATCTATTGATTACGTTATCATTAATGTCTACAGAAACGTTATTATTAGAAGTAGCAGATAAAGCATTAGTTAAAGAAGGAAAAGTTACAAACTGAAGTAATTTATTTTTATTTGATGATTTTGTGCCATTAACTGCGCTTTTTTTGGGGGGGGGGGCGCTTTTAATTGCTAGGATTATCGCGCCCATCGGATAGGTTTTAGATTAGGGAGTAAAGTTGGGTTTTTTTGAGAAAGGTGATCAATGAATTTAGTTGTTCTGGGTCATCAGATACTGTGACTGTGGGGTTATTTTATATTGTAATCGTTGGGCAGAGAAGGAAGGACAGGAGAAAAGAAGGTGTTTTATTGCCATGATATCCGAGGAGCAGTAGGTACAAGTGGGATTTTGTCGAATTCCTTGATATAGGTGACCGTGGGTAATTTTGGTGTAATCAATACGAATTCTAGTAATAATAATTTCGTCGGTCCTATTGAGGCTTGATAAATGTTTCCAAGGGACAATTGATTTTTTGAAAGTATGAAGTTTGTTGGTGTGTTGTTGGGACCATTGTAATTGCCATTTGTTTTGAGTTTGTACATATATATATATGACCTTGTGGTATAAAGGGAAAGAGCGGAGAAGAACGGTGTGCGGTTTTTGCAAGATTATCAACATTTTCGTTACCGGAGATGCCACTGTGACTCGGAATATACATGAAGCTGATTTTTATTTGTGATTGGAATAAGATGTTGTATAAGTTGAGTATTTTCTGAATAAGAGGATTGTTTTTAGAAGTGTTTTGGAAAGAAACTAAGGAACTTAAGGAATCGGTCATAATTAAAAATTTGCCAGACTGATAAGTTTCGCTGATATGAAATATACAATGGTAGATGGCCATTAATTCCGCTGTGTTGTTTGAAGAGAACGAGGGAAGAGAGAAGTGAAATGACGATTGATCTATAGGCGTATCCTACGTGGTGTGTTTTTCTTTTTGAGCCGTCTTTGAAGCAGTGCATATGGTCCCTGTATCCCGATAATTGATCAATGAAGTGTTTTTTAATTATGAAAGGTGTGTAGTCTGATTTTGGGTAGTCTGTAAGAGAGATATTTATTGGAGGAATGGATATAAGCCATGGCTGATATTGTTGATTTATTTGTTGTCGAATTAGTGAGAAAATATGGTTACTTTTGATTATTTCAGTGAATGAAGATTGGTTCGTGGACTGAGATTGATGGAGTTGAGAAAAAATCTATAACTCTTTTAGATATTGGATGAGATGTGTTTGACATTGTTTTGGCTAGATATTTGTTTGTTAGTAATTTTCTACGATAAGATAGAGGGAGTTCTGCAGCTCCGCAGTAAATGCTAAGATTAGGCGAAGATGGGAAGAGCTTCTATGCGTAGTCGAATCGCTGCGTTATTAACAATGTCTAGGCTGGAGAGAGCTGATTGTTTTGCCGAACAGTATATGGGTGCTCCGTATTCGATTTTTGATCGAATTAGGGCTCGATAAAATAGTAGCAGAAGCGATCGAGATGGGTTGTGTCGAGGGTTTCTGATTATTTTTAATAAGTTCAAGGATCGGAGGATTTCGGCTTTCGTTTCTTTAATATGTGGAATCCACGTAAGTTTTTGATTAAACGTTAGGCCCAGAAACTTTATTGAGATATTATACTGAAGAGGTTTATTATAGAAAGTGAGAGTTGGTTCTGTTAGGGATTTTCTTTTGTGGCTGAAATTAACTATATGTGTTTTACTGCTAGAAAGGGAAAAGCCATTTTCTTCGGCCCAGATTTGAAGTTTGTTTAACGCTGGTTGAAGAAGTTGATATCTGCGCTTCTAACGATTGAACGGGAATTAAGTGGAGGAGGCTTGCCTCCCCCGTCGGACGTGCCAGGCATACAGCTAAATTAATAAATTGAAACAAAGGGACAGGGTTATTGCTCTTATTTTTTTCTTTGATTTGACAATAAACTATTTGGACATTGTTAAGTTAATAAGCAGCACAAAACTAAACAAGATTGTTTACTCTGATTATTACGGGGGTAGTAAAGATTAGCGAACACGCATCGGTAGTATCTATCCGCCACACCATCTATCCAAGTTATTCAATTAAAATTAATATCACTCCTTAGGAAATATTAAAAAATGTCAAGCAAACATGGCCGTAAATGTGTTAGCATCACCCACGAATGCCAGCATTGAATAATTAAGAGAAAAAAAAGTTCCCGGACCGAGTCTAAGGCGGAGGACTATATTCTTGAACTCGACTGAGTAGTAAAAAATACAAATCTCTTATACCTATTTTAGGGTTAATTGTATTTGAACGGAAGATTACTGTTATATGCTAGTTAGTTTTAACAAACAAAGTGTATCGACATTCGGATATTATTTAATTACTGTTATACTTTTTATTATTGTAAAAAAAATCAGTTCAACGAAGTGTATACTAATAATTAATCGGTATTTTGTTTTACAGTCGTTTTTATAATTGGTACTCCGTTATATAAAAGGAAGGATCCGGAAGGAAATATTATCGTCACAGTGGTCGGATGCATTTTGGTCAGTGGTTAATTGCCGATTTCATTATTCGTTCAGTTTATTTTTCAGGTTTAAATTATATGTGTACAAAAGTTTTTTATTAGTACAGAAACTCGTCGTATTTATAAAAGCGCTAAACCTACAGACATCAACAGTGTTACTAATTCCGTACTTTTCAATAAGCTAACAATGTATAATTTTTTTTCAGTTACATAATCGACTTTTATTTGCATTTGACTCTTAAAAAACTAGTATAACTTATTGGTACCACTATTTAATTGATGTATTATGACAGGAATCCTCTATTTCCTTAAAAATAATAGTAGGAATAATTAGCGAGAAATCGATAACTGAAAAAACAGTAGTTTTGTTTATTTACTTTTAAACGTAGAGTTTTATCTTTTTAATCAATCGCACTAATATTACAACGCATTTAACATGAAAAATATTTTAAACGCCGTGTATAAATTTGTACACTGTTTATTGCGGAGCAATGAAGTTTATAACCGTTTTAGGTCCTATTTATTTTATTCGATTATTTTATTAATACTATTTCAAAGTTCTAACCTCGATAAATTTAATTTTACATGTTTTCGATATAGACTGTTTCTTTTTGGGGGGGGGGGGGGGGGGGCTTATATGCAAGACAACTCATCGGCCATTATATTAGAGAAAAGTTAAATTACAATTTTTGAAGACATTATAAATGAATGTAAAATCCAATATAAGGTGATATTATTTGTAGCCAAGAGCGAACTTATTTTTTTTTTTTTTTTTTTTTTTTTTTGAGCTCGTCAACCAAGGACCTTTACCCAGAAACAAAAGGTAAGGAAATAAGTCGGTTATATTTTGATTCGATCAGAAATTTTAACTAAAAAGGAACAAATAGCAGGAATAATTAGTGGGGAAGGAAAGGACAGGATATAGGATGCACAATAAGGGGTAGGAAGTCTAAGCTTAAGCAAATAAGAATATAAGGCAGAACGCTCCACGGAGAGGGATGAACACTGAAAGAACACATGATCGGCGTCGCAAATAATTGCATCATCCGTATGGAGAGGACAGTGTGGAGAAGAAATCAAGGAGAAACGAAATCTGGAGGAAGGCAGCAAAGAATGACCAAAGCGCATACGAACAACGGAAACAACATCAGAACGACGAAGGGAGGGATGCAAAAGAAACCATGAATCGAATTTTAAATATCGTAACGTATTCTGGGAGAGAAGTTTTATGAAATTTGATTTCAACAAAACCAGTCGGAACTTTTTTACCTTCAGAAAAACGATGTATACGACGGATAGAGGCGATAGGAATAGTAGAATGGATTCCTTCCAAGATTTCATCTTCAGAAAAAGATGGATGAATACCGGAAATAATGCCCATTCTGAATAACACAGAGTTTGGAATGTACGCTTTGATATTATGCGACGCAAAAAAATTAGGATGAGACAGAAAGGAATTAGCGGAGGAGACGGAGGGAAACTTGACCGAGACACGACCCCTACCTTGAGGGACAATGCTCGTGGGGGAAGAGGAAAAGGAATTGATCAGCCTGGCAATTGCTAAAGGATGAAGGTTGCCTAGATTTTTATCCGAGGAACAGCTTTCGACGTGAACGGTGAAAGGTCCTGGATGATCGGCCGAGAACAATAAAGTATCTTTACTATTATTATAATTATTTGTACTATCGCTGTTATTATTAGTGCTACTGTTATCGTTATTGTTACTATTATTATAACTGCTGTTATTATTAATATTACTATTATCATTATCATTATTATTATTATTGGTGTTGGTGGGGGTGGTAATGATGTTATTGTTGTTATTATTGTTGTTATTATTATTATTATTATTTTTACTTTTATCGATAATAAAATTCTCGACAGCTGTATTAGCAGCGAACTTATTTTACGTGGAAGGTCTACTTTAAGTTTAAATTGTAATAAACACTTTAACGAAAGTGTTTATTTCGTGTGCGCTCGCGTTCTCGTTATCGCGTTATCAGCTCGATAATCAGTTGTTTCGGCAGACCGGTGAGATCGTTTCATTTATTATCTCTTCGTTGTCGTATTTCACTATTATTTAGACGCTCTACAAATTCTTAGATTACTGTTATTTATTTCGATTTGTACAGCGATTTATTTTCCTTTTTTTTTTTTTCTCTTTTTCCTAATTTTACGTATATTTTAATTTGATTTGCTCGACCGATGAGCTCGTCTAGTGGGGGCCGCCCTGCGGCCTCCTCCAAAGATTCAAAAACTAACAAAGCGAACTTGTCGCTGAATCTAATGGAGGTTGACGCTGCCGGAAAGCGTAAGCCATCCAGCCCTCTTTCGCCAACAACGATTCTACCTAACAAGGATCTGCGGCTTTCGCAACCTGATTTGCCCAACCTCTCTAATACAAATAATAACAGCTGCGCGATTAAAGCAGTCGAAAACTTTAATATCCCTAGTAGTAGTAATAATAACAATAATAACAATAATAATAATAATACCAACAACAATAACAATAATAATCAAATCAAATCAAATAAACGTTTATTATTATTATTACTGAAATAGCCCATCTATGCGCATATTTGCGCGAATGATGGGACTTTGAAAACAATAAAAATTTCTTTACAATGGATCCAAATGAAATAAAAGAACCGAACAGATGCTTACAAAAATAAGAAAAATTAAAAATAAAAAAGCGATACTATAAATTAATACATGTGTTTAAATAGTATTTGAATGTTAACTTAGTCTACTTCTAAAGAATTGTTATGCATGCAGATATTAAAAATAATGTCACACACTACTCCGATATTGAAACACACCAAAGGAAACACAATGGAGGAACTCACCGAAGGGGACATTTAATGCTAGTATTTATATAGGACAAATGTATAGGGTTAATTTTTTCCGTAATAGTCTATGGATATAAGGAAATGATTTCAGATACGATGGTAACGCGTTGAATTTAATTGGGGCTTGATACGTGATTTGCATTCTTGTGTGATATTTATTATATAGGGGAATGTTTGCATATAAATCATTACAGTTTCTAACTACTCCTTCCTTAAGTGAAATATTAAATTTATTTTTAAATTTAAAGACAAAAATGAGGGTAAGCAAATGATATATTGCATTAAAGTGCAATATATGTTTATTTTCAGTATATGATGCCTTAAGTATAGTTTTTATAACCGAATTTTGAAGTGATTTTATTCTACTGATGTGGTAGTTTGCAGTTCCTCCCCAAAAAATAATACCGTATGTCAAAACTGGCTGATAAAGTGCAAAATATATTCTAATTAAATAACTTTTTGTAAAGTATTGTGTAAGGTAATAGATTAAAAAGTTTAATTTTCGTAATTTAGCGGATACAAAATTTCAATGAGCTGACCAGTTTAATTTTGAATCGAATATTATACCGAGATATTTAATTTCTGGAACACATTCTATGTTGTAATTGTTGGCTAAATTGAGTTTAAGAATTTTACCAAATTCATGCTGACGCATACTGTATATTACATACTTAGTTTTAGCTAGATTTAATGTTAACTTATTACTATTCACCCAGTTTTCTATTAAACGTACACTATTTTGAGTTAATTTGTGTAGAATTGATGGGTACCTTGAACTTACAAGCAAGACCGTGTCATCTGCATATACAAGAAGCTTTCCATCAACTTTTAGCCTACACAAATCGTTGATAAAAATTAAAAATAAAATTGGACCTAAAATGCTCCCTTGGGGGACACCAATATTCTGCTCTTGTTCAGTACTATATACATTATTTATTTTAGTAACATATCGTCTATTTAAGAGGTAAGATTTGAACCAGCTTAGTATGAATCCGCGGAACCCAGCCTTTTCTAATTTCAGTACTAACAGCCCATGATCTACTGTGTCAAATGCTTTTTTAATATCGAAGTATACAGCGGCTGTAAATTTCCCTGTTTCTAAATTATCAGTTATATAGGAAGTGTGTTCGAACAGAGCTGCCTCCGTTCCACGCTCAGGTAAAAACCCAAACTGATTGGTACTAAAGAATTTTGTTTCAATTAGATATTTCAAAATTTTGGTTTTCATACATTTTTTAAATACTTTTGAGATTGTAGAAAGTAAACATATAGGTCTATAATTTTCTGTGAGCTCTTTGCTACCATTTTTAAAGATTGGAACAATAACCCCAATTTTCATAATCTCCGGAAAAGTACCTGAATGAATAGATTTATTAAATATAAATGTTAATGGCTTGATAAAGAAGGATAGATTTTCCTTAACAAGTCCAATAGATATCATATCTTTCCCGTAGGATTGCTTATTTGGTAGACTAAGAATAGCAC
Organism: Icerya purchasi; assembly: GCA_039619475.1. Taxonomy (NCBI): domain Eukaryota; kingdom Metazoa; phylum Arthropoda; class Insecta; order Hemiptera; family Monophlebidae; genus Icerya; species Icerya purchasi. The sequence goes on from CM077115.1 coordinate 320,073,416, forward strand.
ATTTAATATCATCAGTGGTAAAATCTATAAACCCAAAGGATTTTATGCATACTTGTTCCATCTGTTTACTTGTAGCATTTAGTTGAGTCTGCTTAAAATCTTTGTTTTGAATATTACATACACTCTCTTTAAAATATTTATTAAAACAATTTGCCACCAATTTCTCGTTTTCAGATACTTGCACCATGTTATTATTAATTTTTATTTGGTCAATATTTGGTGATTTGATACCAATTGTACTATTAATAATATTCCAAAATTTTTTTGGATTTGTCCTATACTTACCTAATAACCTATTGTAATATTCGGCTTTCGCTTTTCTGATCTCTCTATGGATTTGTTTTGAAATCGATTTAAATTTTTGTTGTAAACCAATATCGCTTCGATTTTGTTTGTGCGCTTGATAAATGTTTCTTTTTTGAGCTGAGAGTTGTAAAATAGCATCATTTACCCATGGATTTCTTTTCTTTTGCTTGTCTTTAATATGGATAATAGGGACTTTACATTTATTAACTATTTCGGACAAGTTTTTTATGAACCATTCGAACTTGTTATTTATGGAGTCAGGACTGTGATATATGTAATCCATATTCAAGTTAGAGATTTTATTTGTAAAAGCATTTTTGTCAAATGTGTAATTTAAACCTCGTACGGACGAGTACAATCCTGTAGATAGTAGGATTGTTGCAGTTATTCCCCTATGATCAGTGAAGGGTATATCAACCAGCTGATATGTAATGTTTAACGATTGTACTTTATTATACATACCTCTTACCAAAAGATGGTCTAAACCTGATTCAAAACCTCTTTGTTCACGGAAAAACGTCGCTTGATTTATTTTATTTACAAATCCGAAATAAATTACAGTAATCTGCACTCAGAGTCTCATCGAGTATGTTGATATTTAAGTCGCCTGTAATTATTGCTAAATCTTCACAAATTTGCAAAATTTGCTCAAATTCTATTAAGAATGTTTTAATCGGGACTTCACAGAACTTATAGATACCGCAAATTGAGATATATTGTTTATTATTAAGTAATATTTTCAGGAAAATAACGTTCCCCGATATACATTTTAAGTCTACAATTGTATAACTAATGTTATCTTTAACATAGATAGCAACACCTCCGGAACGTTTATTGCCTCTGCTCTGGCCGATAGTTTTATATCCCGGTATGTTATACCGTTCCATTTCTTCCTCAGTAATCCAAGTTTCAGTTAAAATAATGATATCGTAAGTTGGAATTTTTAGGTAAAGTAATAGTTCATCGAAGTGCTTTCTTAAACTACGTACGTTAAGACTAAATAAATTCAACTCATTACCGTTAATTATTGGGAAGATGAGAAGTTATGAAAGGAGTGGAATTATCCAAACACTCGCATACATCCATTATTCAAAAAACACTTCAGATATCTGCATAGATATGTATACTTATTTCCGAACTGATACATCATGTATAATTCTAAAATTTATCCTCATTGGAAGAAAAAATTTAGTACAATTGCTGAAATTAGAATTTGAGGTGCATACATTTGCTATTAACAACATATATATAATTAAACGGAAAATATAAATTAAAGAAGGATCGGTATTATATCGTAATAAGTCCAACAAACACAACTTATGAAAATTTAAATTAGTTATTTCTGGAATAGAACTGATTATACATACAACTATAGTTAGAGTAAGAGGACATTGCGTGTTATTTACCATATAATGATTAACCCAAGTTAATACTAACAGGAAACGTAAGTTAAACAATGAGAAAGCCGTAGGCCCAAGAAGTGAGAAAGTTAAATGAACGCATAAGAAAAGAAAAATAAAATAAAATCAAATATCGGCATGCAGTAACAGATTCATGTACCCTAGTAACTTAAGGCATACTCCCTTATAAGTAGATAAAGAAATAAGAAATAAAAAATAACATGTTTTATAAAGTGTAAAGTAATTGATAAAAGCAATTAGATTAAGGAACACTGATATTAGCGGTTTAAAAGAAACGTAAGAATTACCACTGTTATACATGCAAGGCCATGTTATTACTATTAGACCTACGAGCAAAGAATAGTTCGAAGCAAGTTGCACATATACCGAGATCCGTAAAGAGACATGTGAAGAAGCAACAAAACAGATATGTAATCGTACACAGATACCCACACCCAGCTTGACACGAATATACCGAAAATTAAAGTAATATGATATGTACGACGAAAAGAGTCATTTAACGTTTTTTAAAGTTGAAACTTGATCTTTTGAAGTGATCCGTATGAAACGAGAATCTTCATCTTTTCGCGCGAATATTTTTCCTCCACGGACCCAGACGAACTTCCATCCGTCGGAGCGGAGACTTCTGGCGGCAAAAAATAACTGCGCATTCGCACTGGTTAAATGCTCATTTACGTAAATTTGTGATTCGCCAAGTAGGCCTATGTCGACAAGTTTTGGGCGTTTTTTTCGACTGTTTTTGATCAGGTCCTCTTTGACTACTCGACGACAGAATTTAAAAATGATACTTGGAAACGCCTGATCTGGAAGTTTCGGTAGACGATGACAAGCGTCGATGTCTTTAATGTCGATATCGGTGTTTGTTGCTTGTCCGAGTTTAACTTCTACATCGAGAAGATTTTCGTCCGGCGCAGTCGGAATGTTCGAGACAATCACGTTGTTCCGGCGTGTGTATTGCTCGAGTTGATCGACGCGAGCATGCAGGTCGGCATTTTCGTGAAGTAGAGTGGCATTCTCTTCCGTTTTAGCTGTGATCACTGCTAGTACTTCACTCATGTGCGCTTCGAATGATGCCTGCATATCAGATATCCGTTCGTTCAGTGCGCGCAATTCGCCGGTGATCCGTTTCAGCGCTGATTCGGCCGACTCGGTAACTTCGTTCTGGCTACTACCACTGCCAGCGGCAGAGCCCTCGCTCACGTTCTTCCCAGCGGCGCGGCAGAACGCGCAACGCCACGCTGCCTTATTTGCCGCCGACATGTTACTCCATGTTTTTACCGCCACACCACTGCAACTATGATGCAGTGTGCGCTTGCATCGGGGACAAGTGATGTACTCCCCGTCAGCCGGTAGGTCACCAGAACACTTTGCACATACACAGTCCATCGCTATCATCTAGTAAATGTATTATCTAAATGAAATAACTTACCGATGCTGCAAATTTGAACGCGCCGATTTAATGTAAACTTATTGCACAAAAAAAACTGTTAAAGCTATCGAGCAGATAACACTACGTTAATTCTAAAGTTAGCACTCGAAAAAGCGTTACGAGAACTAATAGAATCCTCCAATTTAAAAATTTTCCGATCTTACTGAACTATACAATTCAAACGTTAAAAAGGAGCAAAGCAAACACGACTGTTCAACACAATAATAATAATAATAATAATGATAATAGTAATAAAAACATCAACAACAACAACATTTTATCCACCAATAATAACAATAATAATAGTAAAGATTTTATTAATGTTTTTCCTTCCGATCATCCTGGTCCCTTTAAAGTTTTTTGTCGAAAACTCCACCCTAGACGAGAACATCGGGAATTTGCACCCGTTGGCTCTGGCTAGGCTCATCTGTAAAATTTCAACTTCCTTTTCGGACATCATTCCCCAGGGCAGGGGGCGTATCTCGGTTATGTTCCCCTCTGCTTCTGCGGCGAATGAGTTTCTGAACAATTCTTCATTTTTTCAGTCCAACAATATTACCGCGTATATCCCCACCAATGCTCTGTTTAGTATGGGCGTTATCTCTGGAATCTTTCCTTTCTTTTCCGAAGACGAAATTAAAAAAAAAAATTCCCACCAGGAGTGTCGAACTTAAATTCGCTAAGTCGTTCCTTCCGGAGTTTGTAACGATTTACAAACTCCGTTTTCCCGTTTCCCCCAGTGTCCGTTCTCCCACTCAGTGCTCTAAATGCTTCCTTTTTGGACATATTGCGCGTCATTGTCGTAGCTCTCATCCCGTTTGCTCACACTGTGCTTCCAGACATCCCTCTTCGGAATGTCCCAACCTCCAGGAGCCTCCTATTTGTCGCAACTGCAAAGGTTGCCATAGCTCGTCCGATCGTGTCTGCCCGGAGTGGCTTAGACAGAAGGATATTAAAAGAATCATGGCGTTCGAAAACATATCGTTTCAAGAAGCCGCCAAACCTAAATCCTCTAGTGTCGTCTCCCAAGCCTTTTCTTACGCTAATCGTGCCGCAGCCCCTTCTTCCTCTCAAGCCTCTTCTAAAACTAATAAATTGTCTTCTCCTCCTCGTCCTAAATCTCCCACTTTTCATAAATCTCCTAAATCGAAACCGCATTCCAAGCCTCTTCCTCACTTTCCCACCGTCCCCTCCCTCTACACCTGTTCTCCATCTGTTGGTTGGGCCTTGAATCGTGAAGATTCCCCTCTTCTGAATTCTTCGCTGCCTTCCAGCAACTTTCTAGCTCCTCGCAGCCTGCTTCCTAATTCCCCCCCCCTAATTATTCCCCATTTAATATCACTAATCTTTCCGCTGCAATCATGGAACTCCTCGCTTCTCATAACATAGCCGCCTCCTCTTCTTTCCTTGACAATCTTTCTTCTTTCTTATCCAATTACGTCCATTCCTCGTAAGGCATATTTTTGCCTTCTCCTTGTCTTTATCTCCCTCCCCCTTTTTCTCCCTGTTAGCCAAGGATAACGCCTTACTTATGCTTCAGGAACACTAGACATGCTTCTGTGCTCGTGTCATTTAATTTGTTCGTATTCAGGTATAATTGTCCCTTTAGGGGGGGAGACCTACAAACTGGTGGTCAGCCATGTTCGTGCAGGTACTCCTCTCTGCGCTTTGAATTATACCAAATTGATACGAATAGAAAAGGTCCGGAAAATTGGCCCGCATATTGTGGTGGGCAGGACTTCTTTCGTCTTCAATTTCCTTGTTCTTCCTTTCTCCTCCTCAAGTTGGAAGTGCACCTATGTGCTCGCTTCTTATTTACTAACCTTTCTTTCTTCTTTTATAGCTACTCTCGTCCCTCCCTTCATTTTCTATCCTATTCTAATTTTCTTGTATCCTAGATAGCATGTCGCGTGCTCATGCTTTGAACATCCTGCAGTGGAACTGCCGTAGCTTACAAGCTAACAAATTAAGTTTAGAGGGTTTATTAGACCTCTATAATATCCATGTGGCGTTGTTATCCGAAACTTGGCTCAAATCCTCCTCGTCTCTACATTTCAAAGGCAATTCTTTAGTTCGGTCAGATCGTGTGGATGGTTACGGTGGCGTCGCCATTCTCATTAGATACGATCTATCCTACCTATCGCACAATATCCCTTGTCTTCCTCCTCCTTATCCCAATCTTCCTAACATGGTTCACATTTCTCTTTTGAATCTTCTTCCGCATCCTTTACATATTGCTTGCGTTTATAACCCTCCTAACTCCAGTCTCTCTAATCTTCCTCTTATCTCATTTCTTTCATCGTTGTCTGGTACATTCATCATTGGAGGCGACTGGAATGCTTACTCTCCTCTTTGGGGCTGCGCTGGGAGTAATCCTAATGGTTCTATTCTTGAAAATCTTATCTTGGATCATGATCTTTTTCTACTTAATGATCGGTCTCCTACCCTCTTCAAGCAACCTTCTTCCTCTAGTTCGGTTGATCTCTCCTTTTCCTCTCCCAATCTTGGTCTCTTATGCTCCTGGAGGACTCTCGACGGCACTTTTGGCAGCGATCATGTCCCCATTCTGCTCACTCTTAATGACGTGCTACCTCCCAAGTCTTTCAAGCCCCTTCAATCTCCCCGTTGGCTTCTTTCTAAAACTAATTGGGCTAAATTTCGTTCCTTGGTGGATTCCTCTCTCCCTTCTTTTTCTGATGTTCCTAATCCAATCTTCCGTTACGATTTTTTCACTCAAACGCTAAATTCTGCTCTTTCCGCATCTTCTCCTCCTATTACCAGCACGCGCAGTCGCTCTTCTTCGTATGCCTCCTCAGTCTGGTGGAACGAAGAGTGTAAAGCAGCGTTCCAAAAAAGTTCTGCCACCTTTAAAGCCTTCCGCTCTCATTCCTCTATGTCCAACTTCCTAGCCCACAAAGAAGCTAATGCAAAAGCTCGTTTTATCCTTAAGTTTGCCAAAAAGAATTCTTGGAAGTCTTTCTGTTCCTCCTTCTCCAGAGATACGCCCTTCTCCCAGATCTGGAAAATGGCTAAGGCGTTTAGATCACCCTTTTCTGAGCGCCCTCGCCCCTCCCACCCTTCCAAATCCCAGCTAGAGTCCTTCTTGGATTCTATTGCTCCCGCCTATGTCCCTTCCTTTGAAGAAACTGTTCTTCCTTCTCTTCCTGTAGACTCTGAGCCACACTTCCTGTTTTATCCTTTCCATTACGAGGAGCTTGCATCCATTCTTAATAAATCCACCTTGTCTGCTCCTGGCCGGGATGGTTTCTCGTTCCTTATTCTTAAAAATTTCTCTCCTGCTGCGCTGCTTTTCCTTCTCCATATATTTAATTCTTTTCCTTTCTGGCTCTACTCCAAAATCCTGGAACGACTTTATTGTCGTTCCTATTCCTAAAAGAAATCAGTGTTTTTTCCGTCCCATTTCCCTGGCTTCCTGCCTGCATAAACTTTTTGAAGGTTTGATCAACAATCGTCTCGTGTGGTGGCTGGAGCACAATAATCTATTCCCTCCTAATATGTTTGGTTTTCGCCCTGGGCTTGGGCCGGTTGACTGCATTAGTTACTTCCTTTCAGATGTCTATAAGTCTTTCCTAACAAAAAAATTCACCATTGCCTCCTTTGTGGACGTCTCTTCTGCCTTTGATGATGTGCATCTTCCCGCTTTAGGTTCTAAACTTTTTTCTCTTAACCTCCCTCCCGTCGTCGTCATTCTCATACGCAACCTCTTCCAGAACAGAACTCTCTTTATTTCTTCTCCCTCCCTTTCCTCCTCCAGATGCGTTTATCGTGGGCTCCCACAGGGTTCCTGTCTGAGTCCTACACTTTTTAATATCTACTCTTTTGATACCGCTTCTCTTCCTATTTATTCTTCCTCCCTCCTCTTCGCTGACGACATTTTGGTCTATTCCACCTGTGACAATCTGTCCGTCGCTATTGATGAGTTGAATAATTCCCTGTCTATTCTTAATAATTCCCTTTCTCGTCTTCACCTCTCTCTTTCTCCTACTAAGTCGTCTTGTATCATTTTTTCTCTCCGACCCTTTAACCGAGCTCTAACTCGCATCACTGTATCTGGTATTCCTATCCCCGTTGTCAATTCCATATGCTATCTTGGCCTTTTTTTAAATAGCTGCCTCACATTCCATGAGCACATTTATTTTCTCTATAAATCCTGTCTTAAAAGACTTAATCTCCTTAAATCTCTCTCTCCCCTCAGATGGGGAGGCGATCCGTTTATCCTTCTAATTCTTTTCAAAGCCATCATCCGGTCCAAGCTCGACTATTGTTCCTTTATCTACGGTAATTCCTCCAAGTCTTTCCTCACTAAACTTGACGCGATCCAGAACTCTTGCCTCCGTTTGTGCATTGGAGCCTTGAAATCCTCTCCCATTACCGCAGTTCTATCAGAGTCGGTTGCCCAACCACTGTTTATTCGCCGTTCTCAGCTTGGGTATCGCTTCTTAATTAAACGGCTTCCCATCTCCTCGTCCAAACTTATTTCCTCCTATCTATATATCAAAAACTGCTGGCGTTTTTCTCCTCATAAAATCCCAATCCTGTCGCTCATTGCTACCCGTCTTTCTAATTTTTCTCTTATTGTCCTTTCCTACAGCACTCTTCCGCACTTCTTTCATGACTTCAATAGCCTATGGTAGCCTATCAAATTTTCGTCTCTTCCACTTCGAGCCAATTCCTCCCCTCACGGTGCAGTCAACAATGAATTTCTTCGTTTGTTGAATTCCTCTTTTCCTGCTCATGTTTTGATCTTTACTGATGGTTCCAAGAGCGAGGACAGCGTGGGTGGTGCGTTTACTGCTCTGTCGCTTCGACATTCTGAGTCCTTCCGGCTTCCTTCCTTCTGCTCTATTTTTTCTGCTGAGTCGATCGCCATCCTTCAGGCTATCTCTTATATTTCCTCTTTAAGCGATCTTTCCCAATTCCTCATTATTTCGGACTCTAAGGGCGTCCTTCATGCCATATCCTCTCTTCCTTCACATTCCTCTGATAATATTATTCTCTCAATTCGTTCTCTTACCTCCACTTTGCAGTCATCCCGTTCTATTCTCATTGATTTTTTGTGGGTCCCCAGTCATTCCGGAATTTATGGCAACGATGCAGCCGATTCTTTGGCTCGTTCTGCTGGTCGCCTTGATTCATTCCTCAACCATTTCCCTTCTTCAGATATCCTTTCCTTATCTACCTCCAATCACGCCAGACTTTGGCAGGATATTTATCCCTCCCTATTTTCTAATCGTCATTCTCATTACCGTTTCATTCAGCCAATTCCTCGTTCACTAACTTGGTTCCATTCTATTCCTCTCAGTCGTCGCTCTTCTATTGTCTCCCTAATTCGTCTCCGGATCAATCATTCTCTCCTCCCCACTATTCGTTTTCGATTTGCTCTATCACCTTCTCCTGATTGTTCTCTTCACGATTGTGATCCTCCTCGTACATGTAATGCTAATCACATGGTCTTGGAGTGTCCTGCTCTTCGTAACGAACACTCCCTTTTATACAGTCAGCTCCTGTCATTAGGTCTCCCTACTCCCTGTAACTCTTCCTGTATCCTCTCCTTTCCTTCATTTTCTGTGGTGTCCGCACTGCTGTCCTTTGTTGCGTCAATTTCGGACCGCTTAGTTATTTAATTTATTAGCTTAGTTTTCTTGTTGTTGGGTCAATGCCGCTGGCGTACCCAAAAAAAAAAAAAAAAAAAAAAAAAAGATTAATCAATAAATTATATAATATTGTTTGAGTGTTTTTGTATCGATATAGTTCAGTATCTCAATTTACTCTAACCTCTATTAATAAATGGATGCCTCCATTTAAAACTCAACTTCACCTTTCTTGAGCTATTTTGTAAATTACATTTCCATCATTCTACCCTTTTTATTAAAAATCGTTCTTCACTTGTTTTCTCTTATATATATATATATAAAAATTACAACGTAATTCTTAGACTACCCCCCATTAGAAAAAATGTCCCAATTTTATGTAACGTTTGTTATATTTTATATGATTTATGTGATTATGCTATGTGCCCCTTGACCCCTCTTGCTTTCATTTCCTTCTCTTCTATTGTTTGTATAAAATGATCGTTATTTTTTCTAATTTTAAGAAAGTTGATGAGAGAAAAAATTAAAATACCTACTTTAAAAATCTCGGAATTAGCTATTTTTTAAAGTACGACTTTTGACCCCCCCCCAAAAAATAACAAAAAAAAACAGTTTGAATTACATGATAAATTAATATTTAATTTATTAAAAAAGATGTTGCTAATTTTTTAATAATTTAGCAACTTTTACTGTGAAACCTGAAATCAGACGTAAGATTATTAGTTTCCGTGTTATTAACCTTTAATTAATAATAATAATAAGTTTAGTAGATGTTAAGTTACGATCGAACAGACAGGTGTTGCGTTTTATATTTGCACTATGACGCTCTTTTACACGACCTGCTGTTCGGTTCGCTGATCAACCTTTATCCTCGACCTAAATCAAGTATAGTTAAACAGTGATATGTCTTTGCAAATAAGGAAAATCCTTTACCGCGATACTAGTGTTGAATAATTCATTGTAATGTTTGCAGTTTATTTCCCTCTTCTTCATAATCGTCAATTATTACGTTTTTATTTATTCTTTAATTTTTTTTTTTTTACATTTTCTTAATCAATTAATATAAAAAATATACAAGTACCATCTTACAGATATCTAACATTAACAATGCAAAAATATAAACAAATAATTTTATTGGTATATGGATTTAATGTTCAATTATCAATATCCTTATTTGTAATATATTGTTACGACTGAAGATTAGTCCTCTGGTTCCTTTTATGGGAAGCCAATGTTATGAATATTCCTTTTGATGGACCACTTGATATGAATTGCTTCTTTACGCTGATAAAAAAAAATCCAAGTGCAAACGGGTGCCAGTGGTAAATTACGGCTTACCACGACCGAATCAGATCCGCCGCGCAGAGCTATCAGGCTTTTCAAAAATAAATAAAATAAAACAAAATGATAAAAAAAAGTACATGTAAGAAAAAACGAATCCCGCCGATCGAAGGCGGTCCCTCTCCGTAAGGAGATATTACAGTCACGTAACACGTGCCCAATAAAATTTAGATAGACAAATCAAAATTTACAAACAAAACAACACACGTAACGGAAAGAATTCAGTATTGACTAGAAACTATAAAAACTTTGACTAAACATTTTATAATCCTTTGCGGGATGGCCAAAGGCACAGCTTGATAAAAAGCATTCGCGACGACGGTGGCCAGCACTGTAAAACAACCGAACGAACAGAGTGTGCCTGGTGCGACGGTAACAAAAGGCTACGCAAAACCTTTAAGAAAAACACTTCTGCGTAGATCATCGCACATACTACCCTGCCTGATTTTAGATGGGATTTTTCAGTCTGCCTGCAGCTCAACGTTACTCGACACACACAGTATCCCGCGCTTTCGCCGTAAGCACAAGTCACTGTCTCAGCTCTCAACCACTACCACCCAGATGCGACCGTTCAAATGACCGGACTCGCAACCGAACATGGAGATTTTTGGTTTTGGCCGATTAAGCACTCTTGACACGACAAAGCGGCGATGCAACCTAGGACGACGTTTGAGAAATCGTGAATAGTTGAGCAACCAGAGAATAATTTCTAACTCAAACGTCGTCAAGAGATAGCGCTACGCGTACCGAATCCGTATCAATATGTATGTGAATATATATGTCAGTGGCAAATCCTGATTTTTCCTCAGTAATTCTTTGAGACAGAAAAATGTTGAAATGGAATTAATTTATCATACAACTGAGCGCACTATTATAAAAACAAAAACAAATTAAGAAGTCACTTTTTTTTTGAATTTCAAAAAACAAGATTTAATTCATTTAAGAGGAAATTGACATCCCAATTTACATAAAAAAAATGTAAGAAGCCTATTATGAATAATACATAATTTTAAATTGTTTTATATAAAATTCACTAAAAGAAAAGATCTAACCATAAATTAAATGCTTTGAAATTTTAACTTGGTCATATTTGTAAATAATTTTAAACTCTTTTAAGTATTAAATTAAATTATTTTACATAAAGCTACATTATGGTAGGGAAAATAAAATGCAATCAGAAAAAAATTAGAAATGAGGTAATTTCTTTTATTTATATACACAACTTACAAATAACTGGGTAACCCTCAAAGCCAGCTGTGTTCAATAACATTTCACTATTTTTTGCACGCTAAGTCGCTTAGTAGAACAAGTGTTATAACTTACACTAGCCTGTTAGATGTCTTATCGCCACCTGATTGCGCTGTAATAGGGATTGATCGTGTCACAGCATAAACGCCGACATTTAGTATGACAGATCGAGTCTAGCTTTAAATAGAATATTATTACCTAGATCAAAAAAATGTGCTGGTCGCTCTGCCAGAGTAGAAAAGATCTTGATTAGTTAATTTCTCGGTCTAATTAACTGTTTATGTTGTATATTTTTGTGCTTCTCAATGCGCTTTTAGTTACTCGCTAACGCCGCAGAAGTACTTGCTGCACCTGGCGATTGAATACAACTATTACTTGACACTGGCGCTCTGCAATTTAAACATTTTTTTTAGTATCAGATAGCAGCTTCTCAGATTACTATCCTTTCGGCCAAGTGAATCCCTGCTCCTAGAGAAAAACTAGTGACTTTCTTTCTTTTTTAATTTTCTTCGGTACTTCACTGCATTACTAGACGTACCGAAAGATTTGCTACTGATATATACATATTTTTATTTATATGTATATATATATATATATATATATATATATATATATATATATATATATATATATATATATATACGGGTGTGTGGGTGTGTAATTTATGTATATGTCATATACGTACAATATTATATACATTTATGTTTTTTTTGTTTTTTTTTACCAGCATGCTTTTTAACTCAGCTTTTGTCTTTTTGCTGTTTGATCTTGCAATTTTTAACATTTATAGTAAATATTTTTTTTATTTTATCTCATTTGATTGTAATTTTTTCTATACTTTTATGTTAATAAACTTTTATAAATTTGTGTACTGAACAGGTGGTGATACGTTAGATTCCTCACCATTTGATTTACAATCATGGGGAAGGTCATTTACGAAGTACCTTTTCCCTAAATTCAGTCTTCGTCAAATGATTTTCACTGCCACATTATTTGTTCCATTGTACCAGTCGGCCGTTATTAATCGGATTCTTTATTCTGTAGCTGGATATAAAAATATAAGTTTTAAAATTCAAATGTTTTCATATTATAATTTATATATCCCACATAGAGCATTGATTCCTGTTTCCGATTTTTTTTTTTTTTTTTCCGGGTGCGCTAACGAAAAGTAACAGTCCAACCAACCAAGGAATCTAAGTAATAGCTCAAAAGGAGCAGGTGCGAAATTGAATGAATGAAAAAATCTAGAATAGAAACAACTGACAAAGAAGGAAAAGAGAGAACATAGGAGTCATTGTATGGAGTAAGAAGATCAAGATCCAAAAGCTGAGAATCTAAGAGAGAACGTTCTGAAGAAAGTAAGGAACATGCGAAGAAGACATGATTGACTTCACACAGAAAAAAATTTGGGTGCGGCTGACGGCTGTGTTGGGGCACAGGGCCGTTGATTTAACGTGAAACGCCTATATTAGTTTGTATTTATATATATTTATATATATATATATATATAATATATATATATATGTATATATATGTATATAAATATATGCGGTGAAAAATAATATTCGTTACGTTGCGCGATTTCATTTCACGAGCAATTTTAAAGACGTTTCACGTCAAAAGGAATATATTGGGTGAAGAGGACACCGTGGAGAAGAGACGAGGGAAAAACGAAAAAGTGACGAAGAAAGAAAGGTATGACCGAAACGAAGACGACATATGGTAGTAATCGGGGGACGACCAAGAGAAGGAAACTTGTCAAACCATCTGGTCAGAGAAGGTAAAGGCTGGACGGAAAGATAAAAGGAATTCGGATTGGGGAAAAAGGAAAAATAAATATCCTTCCACAATCTAAGGTGAAACTGTTCGGAAATATGATTATTATTGTAAGCAGGAAATTTATGAAGAGAATTTCCATTGTAAGTTCCCGAGCGAGCCAAGGAATCAGCCACCTCATTACTCTCAATTCCAGTATGGCCAGGGATCCACAATAGATCTATTTAATTTTTCCTTCTTTATGATTCGTATACCGTAAGAGTGAACATAATTAATTGAAAACTAGGAAAGCTGGTCAACTTTTTAAATATTTTGATAAATTTTGGATTACTCGACTATCAACACATTTTAATAAAGATCTTCTTTATGTCAAATTTCTATGGGAGTAAATTCAATTGCGTAACAGTTTAAAATAAGTATTTTTACACATCTGCATTTTTTTTTTTTTTTTTTTTTTAAACTAAGGCCATGTCTAGGGCATTAGAACTGAAGTAGTTATTATAAATACATATAAATTTGAAATAAATCAAAAATTTAAAATAAATGATGATTTTTTAGTGTGTTTTTAAAAAAGAAAGAGAAAAAATATGCTCCATATTTTTAGGTACTTCATTAATATTTTATGCAAAATTTTTTATTACAAGTATAATCAATAACATATGTAATTTTTATTGATGTTTATACGGTAATTCATTTATAGAAATTATTAATAGTATGTTATTTATAAAATAAATATGCGAAAACTGTTTTATAAATTATTTTAATATATCAGAAAACTTGATATTTTCTTTTTCGCATAATAATCTAACAAATAATGCGCTTTGAATTTTTTTTTTTTTTTTTTTTATATGAACATGTAACAAAAAGGGAATATTTCCTATAACCAGCTACGTTTTATGTATTATTTCAGATAACGGTCAAATTACCGCCGGTGCTTTTGTTATTTTTTATCCTTGATACATTTATACAAATATAGATTAAACATTTTAATTATCATTCCTGTATGGCTGCTTCGGTTCTATTACTTCAATTATGCTAAATACATTCCTCGATATTACTTTGCTGCATCTGTTCTCTCCTTTCTTTCGTTAACTGTAGTCGCTCTCCTTGTATCCTTCATTGATGCGATATCTGACCGCGTACGAATCTAAATAATTAATTCAGCAATACTTTTCTTTCTTGTCATGTCAATGCTCTTTGTCAGCGAGCCCAAAGAAAAAAAAAAAAAAAACTTTACTAAAGCGCCATTGATGTAATCTGGCAACCAAGTCGGTCATGCATACACTCCAATGTAAAATATTTATTTAATATATTCGAGTTTTAATGAAATTCTTGATAACGAAAATCGTTTTCAATTTTTCCTATGTTACGGCCATTTATTGTTATAAATATACTGATGTAACGTTTAAATATATGCTTTAACATTGTTCATTTATTATCTCGTAGAATTTGCCTCTTACAGTAACAGCGTTTCAGTTAAATGTGACCTAATAAAAGTAATGACGTGAAAATTTACTAACAGTACCTACGTTTGATGTGCTTATATGCCGAGTGTCTTTTACGAAAGCAATTCAAGTACTTACTCTTTTTATCTTTAACGTCAATCATTCTTCTGTCATTCTTGCTGAATCAATCATCATGTTTAATTCGTCAATTTGCATCGGCTTTACCGAACATTACGTATAATCCTGAATTAGAAGAAAAAAAAGCAAAAAAAAAGCGATATTAATATTTGAAACAAAACCTACTTTTAATTTACATTTCTAGAGGGCAATCGACTGTCGAACTGTATTGACTGCTTCTACCCGACTCAAAGCGTCCATTACAATAATTAAAAAAGCTGTTTCAAGTCAATTCAATACAAAATTCCTTCACAAACTAACCGCCTTCTATCAAATCAAAACAGAAAACAAATAAAACAATATGCATATGGTAAATAATTGATGCGAGAAGTACTTAGTCTGTTAAATACTCGATCTTATTGACTGTTTATGCTGTTGTGTGTGTGTGTGTGTGTAGCTTCCCAATGCACTTTTAGTGACAACTTTGGAGAGATACTTGCAGCGCCCGGTGAATAAAACATCAAATGAACTCAACTAATGCTCGACACTGATGGAGCTGTTTTACAAATTAAGCATTTGTTTTTTTTGCATGATTAAACAGCGACTTTTCGGATTTCTATTGGGAAGATAAAAACTAACTCTTTAGTCAAGTTAACTTTTCTACTGCAGATTTTAAAAAATCATAAAAATATTACCATCGGTTGTCGTTCCATAATCATCTAAATATGTATCAGATTGGACAACGTGAACCAAAATAATAGAGTACAGGACGTAATAGTGTGCGCATAATCATAATAATGTAAATATGTACCATTTACTATAATAATTTTTAACATTATATTACATGGTGTACTTATGCAATTTAAGTATATCTATACAGCACTGTAAATTTGTCTATATGTATAGTATATATGTTAACGCATTAAGCTCAATTTCCCCTATTATCTGCGGTATAACTCGGAATCATTACCCGCGGATACGAGAACAAAAAATTTACTTGAAAAAAATGTGATACGAAATTTTAAAAGGAACTGAAAATTTTCATAGACTAGTCAACTGATATTATATTTCCTTGTTTTATTATTATTTTTTTTATTAAGTTTCAATTATTTATTACTTCATTCATATTGTGCCAGATGTAATTAAAAATTGTTAACAGTAAAACATCGAGAGCACTTATGCAATTATCTAACCGAACACGAGCTTATATAATTTTAACAGGAATGCAAATATATGGATTAAAAAAAAAACTTCTAGATTTGACTTAACCTATTAACAAATAATGCTACTTAATTATTAAAAAAATAAATCGCGCTTGTAATTTAACTCCTATTTATTACATTATTTCTATTAATAGCTTATAAATGTGACTAAAAAAAAAAAAAATACTCCTTGAAATAATGTATTATTTTAATATATATATATTTTTTAAAAAAAATAAAAATGCCGGTTTTAGTCTTGAATATATGAATAATTTTATAGCAAAGTAAGTTTAACTTATTTTATATTTTTTTCTACTTTTTTAAAAAAAAAAGTTAGAACTTTGTTTCTTTGGAAAGCGTTATTAAATATGTTTTTTTAAATTTTCTCTTACTCTTCCTCTATGGGCCATACATTTAGTTTTGTCCTTCTTTGGGTGAAATTTTGACTACAGTTGTATATTTCAATAATTGTAGTTCTTCATTTTGGGATTTAATTTGTAGTGATAAGTGGTTTCTGATTTACTACACTAATTTATAGTACTTACCAGAATCCACTGCAGCAGATGCCAGTTAGCTGATATTAGGCTTTCCTCACTCCAGGTGAGAACTTTTGCAGTACTTCCGTCTTTCTGCTGATTTCCTATTCTTCACGACGGATGCTATAGTAATTAAATTGTAAGTTTCTTGCTTCTATTTTTCATGTCTTTGTTACTATATTAAAAAAAAAAAAAAATAATAAAGAAGAAAAAGTAATAAAGCGAAATATTGCAATACTTATATCCTGAATTCGTGTTTATATAGTGTAACGGTTCTAAACGTTAGCTTGGTCCTCAGGGATGCCAACCACGAGGTTTTATCCTCGCGGATTTTTTTTATTTTTTTAGTTTTTATCGAATTTTCAAAATAAGAGGGTTTGAACAGATTACTTTCAGAACTTTTTTAAAATGAACAATATATTATATAAAAAGGACACCGATCTTTCTTTACCGGTCGACCGCTGAAAAACAATATTAATTTATGAATACGGCAACAACAATAATATACAGAATTTATAAACGATAAAACAAAATGGTACGTAACACTGTTGCCGGCGGTGGTCCGTGGTCCGTGAATCTGCGGTGCGTTGACTGGCTGATGAATTCCAATAGTCACGATTCGTTTATATCTTTTCCGAATTTCACGATTTTCGTTATTAACGATTTTTTTTTTTCACCTTTACCGGTACGACCGAACACTTTAACCAACGATAGGTAAAAAACTCCTTATAATACGAACTCTTCGGAGGTACGAGACATAACTCAGTGGCGGTAGAAAAAGAACTAACTGACTGAAGGTAAAACTGCGACTCTATAAGGCTGCCACTGCCTTTCTCGCTAAAATCTTCATCTCGATTTTCCAAAATTTCGACCGCCTACTCGACCGTGACCGCTGGACTTGGCCGAATCAGGTAGATCCTTTTTGTTTCCTGTGGGATGCTGATTGGCTGGTCCCACCGACAACAGTTCCATGCACGCGCACACTCGCACCCGCACCACACATTCCAAATTATTTTTATTTTTATTTATTTCTTTTATTTTCTAAAATTTTATAAGTTCCATGTAATGGACACATTACAATAGTTAATGTAAACTATTATTAGACAATAAATGTAAAATTAAATTAATTAAGATATATATCGTTTGTATCAAAAGATAAAAGTAAAATTTTTCACAAAAATACATATTAACGTGAATGTTATCGGGCCCCTCTTTGAAGCGCTATTTAACGTGAAAGTAGATCTTCGAAGTTATTTCATTCCTCGGAAGATGAATTGCGTCTCTATTTTCGGGGATTTCTCGAAGATCGATTATTCCAGATGGTGAATCAGGTCCCTATTCTAAGATGACGTTTAATACTAATCTAATCGAGTTCGTTGCACTAATAAATTGCCCGAACGTCAGAGCTAAAAAGATAGTTCAATATTTCTCCGCGAGAAATTGGCGAAAAAAAACGATTTATTTATCAACGGTTATAGTATATAAAAGATAACTACTCGTATTTATTCAAAACAGATTTATTAAGTGTAACAAAAAATAAAAAATGTACATATCAAAAATAGTATTTTTACATGTAAAAAACGTTACATATCGTAAGATGGAACCAGACTAAAGGATATCGACTTATGCAATACGCGACGTGTTTTAAAATTGCTAGCCGGTAACATTAATTTAAAATCTTAATTGAACACGGAAGCCGACGTATATTTCACCCATTCTCTTTCGCCGGCTATTCTTTATCGACGTCGTTTGATCGCAGGTCGCGAATATCTTCTCACGATCACACACACACACACACACTAATCTCCCGACAAAGCTTTGCCAGTTAGTACACAGCGCAGGCAGCGAGCGAAAGTATACTTTTATTGCTAAAAACAGTGTGGTATATTTACTTCCAGAGCTTTTTAATAAAATATAGCGCCACGAACTGTTTATAATTTAAAAATGTGTTGAAAGATAAAAGTAAAATTTTTCATAAAAATACATATTGAAATTCGATGTTTCTTCTTTTTTTACAGAATGCTGTGAGGAACAAAATAACTTCGATCAGTGAAACAGGAAAGGAACACTGGTTGGATTATTCAAGTGATAAATACAGTAATCAACAGATTTCAGATATAAAAGCTGTACTTAATGTTTTATTTCTTTTTATTCCGCTGCCGCTGTTTTGGGCTCTTTTTGATCAACAGGTATGCCACTTTTGTTATATTTGTAAATTAAGGTTAAGAGTTACCGATATCTGAAAGAAGCATCCGAAAAAACAATCGTGTAGGAATTGTTTAATAAGTGAAATGAGTAAGATAATAACTCCGCGAGTGTGTTCATTAAAACATGTCTCCGCATTGTAGTCTGTTTTAATTGTTTCAACGACGGCCAACAATAACTATGAAATCATTTTTATTTAGAAGAAAACTAATTTACATTAATTAATGAATTGAGTATTTTTGTTCTCTTTCACACTAAAAGCAAAGAAAGTTTCACTATTATTTTATTTGTATATATGATATAGATATATATATATATATACATATATATAGAACACCAGTAGCGAATTCTGATTGTTTCCT
This sequence comes from Icerya purchasi, assembly GCA_039619475.1. Lineage (NCBI taxonomy): Eukaryota > Metazoa > Arthropoda > Insecta > Hemiptera > Monophlebidae > Icerya > Icerya purchasi. Next base: position 320,092,416 of record CM077115.1, read on the forward strand.
CAGTACTTTTCTAAGGCAGAAAAATATTGGAATAGAGTTAACTCGACGTACTTTTAAAAATAAGAAATTAAATTTATGTAAAAGAAAAATCGCTATTTAAATTTCGGCGAAGGAAAAAATTTATGTGGACAATGAAAAGGAATATTGTAGAATAAATTAAAAAAATAAATAAATAAGAAGGACCACTCAGTCATATAACATTAAAAACATTAGGACTGCCTTCGCGTATTATAATAAAAATAATTGAAATATTAGAATTATCGGTAGAAAATTTGTTTTGATTTGAATTGCTATTATTATTATTATCATCTTATTTTTTGACCTTAGCGATGTTTTTAAGTTTAATCTTTCAGTAAAGACGTTAAACATAATATAGTGTATTTTACTAAACAAATTAGTTTCAATACAACGACTATTATATATTTAATGGCTCACATACCCCTGAAATTTTCAAAAATTGATTTTTTTTTGCAGATTTTTGTTCTTTATACTTTTAAGAAATTTTCAAAAAAAAAATTTTTAAATAAATTCCACTCCGTTACAAAGTTATGGCAATAAATGTGACCGGATATCCGGTTGGAACGACTACCTAGCTAAATGCTGTGTCTCGCTCGATAGTTGCGTTTTGTATTTCTTTTGTTGGCAAAACCAATTTCTTAGGAAACAAGGACATTTATAGGATAATATTTGTAATATTACCTGTCAGTGATGTGTAAATGGCGTTATGGCGATTTCAAATTCGTTTCTTTTAAATTTGAATCTTCTATAAAGTTGAAGATTCTAATATTAGTTGACTGTTGTCTTTCGAAGGGTTTTTTTTTGCTAATCTATACCTAGCTCATTGGGCTATCACTAAATTCTGTTGTATACTCTAAACACTTGAACGATCCCCGCCCACTGACGTAGGACCCAAACTTAATTTAAGCACTTAAGTCTAATGGCTTCTTCCTGCGTAGCCAACGTGTCTCTATCGGCTTCTTATTCAATAACGCTACCGCTAGTACATTCGTATGAATTTAAAGCCTTCCGATGTGTCTTGCGGCTGATTTTGCAATAACCTCCCTTATATAAGGATTGTTAAAATCTTGGTGGAGAGTTTTATTACTTACGTACCACGGAACATTAATTATTCTCAATGTCTTATTTTGATATCGCTGTATTATATTTATATTTGAATCTGCAGCGCAGCCCCAGAGTTCGCAACCATACCTCCGTGTTGAAGCAAGAATCTGCCTGCAGAGTAATATTTTATTATCTACAGAGACCTGCGAGTTTTTGCCTAGTAACCAATACATCTTCCTTGTTCTAATATTTAATTCGTTCGAAGAGTATAGTTCGGGTGTTTCTTTGAAAATTTTAAAAATGTTTAAACGTCGTTCCGTCGATCACAAAGGATCAAGAGATCAACGTGCTATTCGTCCAAAGGGGGCAATTCGATATGGAAATAATGTTGACATTACAAGTTTTCCTTGGTTTAAAAGTTCTTTAAGACAGTATTGTTGCGTACAAAAGCTCTGCTAGGAAGGTTGATTAACACGATATAACTAATTGGTGTTGATGTCTAGCCATCAATTCTACAACTATCTAAAATCAAAAGTCAAAAAATACGTAAATATAAAAATTGTATGCACATTAAATTTATTTTCATAAATTTGCGTGTTTATATTTTGAAATTGAGTTCGAAGAATACATGCATAATTAAGCAAACATTAAAACTGGTGACTCACTTAATATATTTTCTATTATTTAAGTTTTGCACCAGTTCGATCTATACGTAAAGGCCACGACGAAAAATACTCTACGAGTCACAGATGTGAAAATTAATATATGTGTTCAAAACAAAACATGATACACTGTTTTGTTCAACTAGTATTCCGTTATGTCCTCGACTGCATATTTCAGGAAGAAAACCAAGTCACCATAAATAAGTAAAGAATAATTTAAACGAATTCGCACAAAGAGGAATGCGTAATAAAATAGTCTATTTACTAACCCAGCATTCGGTTGGAAAACCCGTAAAACATTTAAATTGGGAATAAAAAACCATTAAATTACATGAACATGTCAATTCGGTACTAACAGTACACACATTGTGTTCTTGTACTCTGTTTTCGTTAATCATTGGTGACGAAACATAATTTCTCAATAATTTAATAGATGGCATTATCCACAAAACGTGGAAAGTGAGGCACTCCGTTTAATCCAATGCCAATATTTCAACTAACGTGTATAGATTTATCATGCATCATAAATTTTAACATTCTTCATCAGAATGTGCTTTGATTTTATGATTACGATTAACTGAATAAAAAAATGCGATTGTTCAATTGTAGTTCAAACTAATGTTCTCTAAAAAAATTCATTGCCGCTTTCACTTACTTTATTGCAGTGGTAGGAAAAACAATCAACCTAGGAGTGTAGACTGTGTGTTTTGAAGCGCATACAATCAATTCAACGTAATAATAATATTTCAGTAAAACATGTTTTTGTTTTTTTTCTTAATTCATTAAAAGTATAAGAATCTTTTGAAACAGATTTTTCCATATTGTGCGCCGTAGAAAAACGTAGCTTAAAGGGATTTGCTCTTTATTTGAAATGAATTGCATTCATTTTACGCATTTAAATTTTCTGTAATTTTTAAATTCTTACTTAACATTTCTATTCAGTTTTTTTTTTTTTTTTTTTGATAATTCATTTACGTCTGCATTCGAACATTAACTTTAATTAACTACTTGTCTGTTTTTTTATTGTTTATTTTTTAAATCAAAGATTTGTATTATTCAAAATATCCCTTAATCATATTTTAAAGATTATTCAACTTTTTTATTTTTTCCTTCGCTTGTTTTTCCCTTTTTTTTTTAAAATTTAGAAATATCTATTTATGCTTTCTTTTAAATAAAAGAATAATTCATAGTAAACTTCTGTTAAAAGTGAAGAATTCACCGAGATTTTTAAAATAGCTATTATAACACCTACCTTCAAATCTGGAGCTAAAGTAGACTTAACCAACTATAGACCTATTTGTATTCTCTCTACTATTTCAAAAATATTCGAGAAGTGCGTAAAGCGCAGAAAGCTTTCATTCTTACAAACGAATGATTTTTTCAGTTCAAATCAATATGGCTTCCTACCTGAAAGGACCACTCACTGATGATGCAATTTTTGAACACTGCTTTGTATAGCACAAAAACTAGAATTAGGCCATTCCACAGCAACGGTTTATTTCAATTTTAAAAAAAAATACTTTTGATGTGGTTGATCACAGCCTCTTATTACAAAAATTTCACCGCTGCGCATTTCGGAGGCACATTCACAATTGGTTAAACCCAATAATGCTAACATTACTCAGTGCTAACGTGGAGTAATTTCTATTCTAATCCGAACAAAAAATGTTTTATATACTCTCCCTTGGCAATTGAAAATGTAAATGAATAAAAACAAAAAATGAAAGAAAAAAAATATATTTAATTGGCAAAATTGAACAAAATATAAATGGCATTTATTTAATTACTTACTACTATTATAATTGACTGGTTTTCATACTTGAAACTTCGGTGGAAAAAATAATTTTTCATTAATAAAATAATTAAAAATGCTGTAAACAGCCTTTAACTCTCAGTGAAGTGCGCCCAATACTAACAAACATCAAGTATCTTGGAATATTTTTGGCAATTGCAAACTACTATGAAATCGACGCCTTCAGTATCTTACAACTAAAGTACATAGATTAAACTCTGTGTTTTATCACCTAAGCCATCACTTCGACTCAAAATATCTCCATTAAATGCGTACTTGGCGTTATATCAGTCAATTTTAACCTATGGAATAATACATTAGTGTTACGCTTTGGACCATCATTTGAAATATATAGTGCAATTACAAAAATACATTTTAGCCTTCTTTAATAAAAACGTATAAACTTCAATAAAGAATGCACTACTAGATTTACCTAAGTTGTATGAAGCGCAACATTTCTTATAAGGGAAACATAGAATGGATTTGATGATGATAGCGCCTTTCTTATAATAATGAAAAAAAAAGAAATATATATATATATATTTCGATGGGTTTCGATAACAATTTTTAACATCAAAATCAACAATTCTTACATATAGATGATAAACTTACTATTATTCTTTGACACATAAAATCGCAAGATGTTATCGTGGACAGAAAACTTCATCAATTTCGACTTTTAAGCGACCGGAAAAAAAAAGTTTGGGTTCAGACGTCTTTTAAATTTTAGTAACCTTTTAAATTTTGGCGCCCCTTTCAAATGTTTTCGCTCGAGGCCCAGGCCTCACGGGCCTAGGTCTAAATCCGGCACTGGAAGGAAAACCGGGAATTTAATATCTGTTTAGAACAAAGCAGAACCAGACGTATAAATGAAGAAAAACTAAAATACCCCCCGGATAAATAAATATCGTGCTTGCTCGTAAGCATATTAAATGGGACTTGTATTATTTAATTCCTAGCCTACACAAAATTAAACTTACAGTTGAGAAATTATATCTGTAGACAAAAGTATCTCTCTGATTACAGCTCTAATACGCACAACTGAAAACTTTCTTTTGTTCTCCTTTACTTTTCACCCATTCTCACGGTACGTACAATTCCACATTTTTCCCCCTCAAAAATTAAATTTCCGAACAATGAAATATGTAATATTTATCTGCATAATTATGTATGTGTGTAACTTCTAACGTTCATTAGTATTTCGAATTTTAAATTATTCATTTTTATAATCATCTTTACACGTTTTAGTGTGACATCTATGGTATCTTCTTTGAATTGCACTTGCAAATACACATACTGAGTAAATGTGCATAGGCATATGTGCGTTTCACATAATTGTCTGAACCTAGGTAAATTAGCCGCCAATCAATGCCCAAACGGAATGTGTGCATGTTGAAAGTATATTTGAGTGTAATATGCTTTTAAGTATCAAAATTTAAGAAATACATATATCTAGGGAAATCAATGCGTTTATATTAGAAATATTCTGCTAATAAGTGTCCAAATGTATGTATACATGAATCTAGGTGAATGATGGCGTGCATTTTAGTTGTATAACTGTACACATGACTTAATATAACTCTTATAATTTTCAATATACTTATAATACGAGACTTTTTTATTTTTTTACTTTTTATTTTATATTTTATTTTTATTTTATTTTTCGGTTTCGGTGAACTTATACTAATGTTTACTTTAACAAATAGATACTACTGCGTTTCCTAATTTTTCTTCTTGTAAGTTAAAGTTTCTTTTAAGTATTATACAATACCAGAATGAGCTGCACTTTTTTTTTTTGCATTGTGTTTGAACATTATACTATAATAAACTTATTGAGTTATAGTTTTTTTATATTCACATGTTATTTGTACAACGACGGATTTTCTATACCTCCCATGTAATATGCTGTGTTATTCACTGTATTAAAACGCAGCTCTCCCTTATTGTAGATAATAATAATAATAATAATAATAATAATAATAATAATAATAATAATAATAATAATAATAATAATAAACTTATTTAATCTAACAATGAGTTGATTTGGTCATTATTGGCCGTAGAATTATTAGAATTGTAATATTACTTTTATTGTTAGAATAATTCGTCAGATCGGGTTGTGAGAGTTGTAGTAATGACGCGACCGGAGACAGAGGACTATACGATTTACGCTTTGCCGGAGAGTCAACCTTCATTAAGTTCAAGGTTAAATTACTTTATTTTATTCCATATCATTAGAGGAAGCCACCGGGCAGCCTTCTTTAAACAAGTTCATCTAACCTAACGAAAAACCGAAGAATATAACGGTAATAATTTAAAAGAAAAAAGGATGAACAAATAAATAAGAAAATAAATACAGGAAAAAAAAACGAAATAAAAGTAAAATTAAAGCTGCAACGACGGGAAAATACACAAAATCAGAACAATCTCGTCGGGAGTGTTAGTAAAATCACGGTTAGGACCAAGATATGGAAACAAAAGATTATCAACTTAATCTTGTGTACTACGGAACGCCGAAGTATTATCAAAACGCGTAATTAACGAAAGCGTGAAAATTAAAAACAAGATACATGCACGGAATCTATTTCTTTTTTTAATTTTTAATTTTTCCCGTAATTTTCAAGTTTTTCTAAAAACTTTGTTCATACGGCTAACTGATTTGTCGAACTCCTCTCTCCGATAATTCTCACCTAGTGTACTTAAAACTTTAACTTTTCTTTCACTTTTCTATCATCGCCTAGACCCATTCTTCCAGAGTTTCCCTATAGCTCTACATATAAATGAAAATCAGGGAAAGTAAAGATAAATACGGAAGTTCGGTCGCAATTATTCAATCGGTGCTACCTCAAAAGGGAAATTATCATCGTTGTTCTTTCAGTATGCAAATACTCATGTCGCATCGCGTAATAAGAGTCTATAAATTGTTTTGAAATACACATTGCAAAACAAACATTCAATTATTAAAGGGGTTTTTATGCTGCCGCACTTCACGGTAGGAAAACTTATCCTACTCTACGGCTTACGAAGTAAGCAGTAACAATATATACTGGTTTTTATCTCGAAAATAATACAGGTATTTATGTTGTATAAGACAAGCTATTTGCTTTGTAACGTTTAGGTGTGCGCTAATTTTATCGTTTCATACTTATTAGGAAAGCAATCCAAATTGTGCAACATCCAATACTAAGTAAAAATTTCTGATTCAATAAGGTTTATACAATACGTAGGCATTTCAGATTTTAGGAAATGTAATAAAAAGATCTACATTTTTTGTTTGATTATGTTTCCGGCAGTATATATGCTATTCGCGATTTTAAATTAGAATACTAAAAATTATGTAAAAAGAAACAGTTTTCCATATGGATATTAGCTATGAATTTTAAATTGCATTAGAACGAGTTGTGATTGCAAATTTAGTTAAAGTCAAATTTAGTGACATTTATTTTATATGCAAAGATATTGCTTTATTTTGGCTAACTATAAAGATGTATATAAAAGTAGGCATATTTGCTGGTGCTCCACATCGACTTATCAATCAATGATTATTTAGAATAGACAGGTCTGATACAGTCGGTTACGTTCCACACCGCATTCTGTTTTACTTATCAGCTTCTTTTTTTTTTTGATTCTATCACTGATTGTTTTTCATGTCTACCGGTACCAAGATGATGTATATGTGTATTTCACACTTTTAATAATATTTATGTATTTTTCGATAATTATGTAGTAATAGTTTGTTTAGGTTTTATCACAAAACCTACAATTAAATAGAGCTGCAGTTTTTAACTATAATAAACATGTAAACCGAAAATTCTCCTACAAAGGTGAAATTTGGTTTAAACTTTGATCAATTGATGGCGCTGTAGTCTGCAAAGGTGTTTGTAAATGTTTGCCTGCGGGGGCATTTTTCAGAATCTAACTAGTATGAGTTGCAGCAATTTTATACCAGTTCTTCTGAGTGGTGGTGTCTTTACAGTTTACTGCTCAGCAGTCTCCCTAGGCATTTCGCTAAATCCGGTGTTCCCTTATCAGTCCGAATATTATTACTGCCACTAGATGGCGTTATAATTTCCACATTGAAAAAACTTGTCCGACATGTGCTGCGAAACCGAGATCGGAATCGGAAATTAACGATTTCAAGATCATCACAGTAGCAGAGCAGTTCGCGATTTCAGCTTTTTTGGTTTCTTTAATAGTCTGCTACGGCATCCTATTTCAAATCGAAATAAATAGCAAATTACTTCAAACCAAAAAAAAAAAAATGAACACCGAATGCACAAAAATCTCAAAAAGCTGATGTTTATTCGTAGAAAATTGCAGGAAATATGATTTTATTGAAAGAATATAACTAAAGCAAAGAAATCGATAATAGAAAATCGCTAACCTTTAAACTTATTAAAAAGGTTGCGCCTAAAAATGTCAATTCGGCGATTACGCTGATGACGAGCCTATTATTATTTGTCTTCAAAAAAAGTTTAATACTGAATATTTTAATCCTTTGCTAGATATAATTTTAGAGCATCAGTCTCAGTGAAAGATGTTAAATGGTTTAATAATGCTAATTCGGAACTATGAGAATTTTTGTGGAATACGTGTCTCTGGGCAAGGGAGAGAAACCTCTTCTCGATTACTATAAAAATCTTGAAAGTAATCTCACTGCGAATTCAACGTGTGATATCAGTGGGTCACAGTTGTATATGCGAAGGTTAACAAGTATGAGGATGGTAGAAAGGCTGAAACTAAAATTAGTCTACTTTTTTATCGTACAGCTCAGAGTGGAAGATTTATACTCAAACGTATGGATTACAACAAGGATATTGTTAACAATATACCAGGCACAGTAATTAGTGAAGAGAGAAAACTCAATCTAATGAAAATATATTTAAGGATAATTATATTACAAGAACGATTCTTTCAAGTTTAAGGATTTTATCCATTGAAAGTGAAACAGATCGAAGTTTGATATTTCTAATGTAGTAAAAGACTTGAGTTTTGATTTTTAAGTAAAATTTTCAAGATTAGTTATCACTTTTTACTACTAACTATTTTATAGCAAATGATAAATACACTGCGATTGTGTATTAGTTAAATTAATAACATGAAAAATTTCTATTAATAACTCTAATCGTATATACTGCTATCATAACACTGTTATATATTTGTAAACTTTAAAATTAACGAAGGCGAGATCATAGAAAAGTTGAGCATTTAGGACTATTATGTTTCGGAAAATTTGGGTTAACAAGCTGTAACTTATTGGTATTATTTTACACGTAAAAGATAAGGACCTTAAATTATTTGGTTTCGGAATGATCGAATTAATAGCTTAAAGTTTACTGATATTTTGATTATTAAACTAAATTTCGAATGTTAAATGTCAGAGTACTTGGGTTAAAAAAATGAAAATATGTAACATTCAGTATCTAAATTGAACAACTAACTTTTAAAGGATTCGAAAAAATGCTTTTCTAAAAAATACTAGAGCCGGCACAGGTTCCGCATTTGAATTTTTAAAGTAGTGACGTATGCAGTGTTTCTGGTAAAAAAAACTTGCGTTTATTTCATGTGTCTTCAAAAAAGAAATTTTTTTTTTTTTTTTTAACTAAGTCAGATGTAAGTAAAACAAGATATAGAATTACATTTCATATTGCAGTTTTAAGTGGTCGATTTGTTCGAGCGAAATAATCGGTTTTGCAGTATAAAGAGAAATTTTTGTAAAAAATCATTTTCCACATATCAGTCAAAATTATGTATAGCTATGATTGTAAAATGATTATTTGTTTATCAGTGAAAAAAGTTATTCCGTGAAATATTTTACAAAAGTTGTATAACGGACTAGCTCTTCCGTAACAATAGGCATTAAATGAATCAATATACTTTACTTGATACTGAATATAATTAAAAGCTAATTTTAACGACCAAATTATAGATTCCCTTTAAAATCATTCAATTTCTATCGAGTTTGCATATATATATATATATTTATGCATGTGTAGTTGTATGTGTGTATAAAGTATTTTGATATTTTAATGTCTATTGTAGTCCGTTATACAACTTTTGTAAAATATTTCACGGAATAACTTTTTTCATTGATAAACAAATAATCATTTATTTACAATCATAGCTAAACATAATTTTTAATAAATGTTAAAACACAAAGCTCAAATATTTGCTACATACATGGAAGTATAATTGTATAGAAAAAAAAACCGAAATCAAACATGAAATAGAGAAAAAAATGTATTATGCATCAGTGGTTTAATTTTTCCTTGTTTTTGAAGAAATTTGTAATTTTCAATTTTTTATTATAATAAGATGAGTAGAATAGCCTTTTTCCAATATTTTTTGTAATGACCTATACCAAAATTCTTTAGTCAGTTTTTTAAAATTTATAATAAGCATTTAAAATGTAAATTAGCAACTTAAGTGAAACAAAGAAAAACAATGTATCTCTTCCATTCTGTACAAATTTTATCTTTTCATTTATTTCTTTTTATTTGTTAAATTTATCCGCAAAAAACTTTGGAAGTTAAATTTTGGGTCGTCGAGTGTATTATAAGCGATAATTGCTTATCTCCGTTCAAAAATTTTGGTTGCAATAATCAATTTGTGGTTATAGTCGATAGAGATTAGCGTATAGTTTTATGGAATTCTGCCAGTTCCAACAATATTCATCTCTATAACTGATTTTCACTATATAGGTATAATATATATTATATTTAAAGGCGAAATATCTCTACAAAAACGAAATGTTGTTCGGATAGAGCACTGAAATTACGAATGCATAAAATTTTGCTTTTTGTGAAAATGGATAAAAATAGTTTGAACCATATTGCCAAATACCCGTTTTAGAAGTTTTTAAAAAAAGAAACAGCGAGGAGATAAGGCATACGGAAATTTTTTTTAGAAATTTTGGATTTATTTCTTACTAGCTTTTAACCCGTGACGTTGTCCGCGGAGAATTATTATTTCAAGTAAGCTGTTTCGACGTGAAAACAAATATAAATGAAAGAGATTTTATTATTAAATTATAACTATAGGTTTTTTTTTATTATTGTTTTTTTTTATTAGGTATTTACTTCTATATATTTTTTTTATTGTTTACTTTCATGTAATTATTTTTGTTTATTTACAATTACAGTAGTAAAATTTTAATTCAACACATTTTTGTAAACAACGTTTTTCAGACGTTGTCCTGCCAGTGTATATTAATTTACTATTAAATATATATATATCTCAAATGGATGGCCTTTATATTACAATGAAAAGCTTTGTCGTAAAAAAAATCAGTTAAGCGGTTTAAGCGTGAAAAGGTAACAGATAGACAGACAGACAAACACACAGAGTTACTTTCGCATTTATAATCTCGGCAGCCCTTTGAGAGGCGTGACACTCAGCGTCTAAAGCTTGCCGTGCCTGAGTCTGTTCTAAGGTCTCGGCAGCCCTTTGAGAGGCGTGACACTCAGCGTCTAAAGCTTGCCGTGCCTGATTCTGTTCTAAGGTCTCTGAAACCTTTTGAGAGGAGAGACGCTCGGCATCTAAAATCTGTCTGGTCTGTGTCTGCTCTTGAGATTCCTCAGTTCTAGCTACTTTCGCAGCTCGAGCTCTGTTAGAGTTACGCGCTAGATCAGATTTACGCCCGCGAGGCATATTGACAGTAAAAATAATAAGAAGTTTTTTTTTAAAATCAAAATATAATACGTTTATGTAAATGTTTTAAGGAAATCTCCGGCCTACTCACTAAGTACCTATATAACTATCGTTATGATTTAATAATAAAACTTCTTTCATTTATATTTATATTGACGTCGAAACAGCTTACTTGAAATAATAATTTTCTGCGGACAATGTCGTCGCGGGTAAAAGCTAGGAACGGACGAACGAATGGCGACTATCGAAGATGAACAACACGTTAATAAAAGCTAGCTAGTAATTTTGTTTACATAACGAAACCGATTTCTGGCGTTCTGATGTTTCTTAGAATTTCCGAACAAAAACATCTGGCTGAATAAAATAACATACACTAACGAACGAATACGTAAGAAATAATAAAATTAATATAATATTTTCAGAATAAAAACTATCCTATGTTCTTTCCTTGACCTCAAACTATCTCCATACAAAATTTCATCTAAATCGGTTCAGCGGTTTAAGCGTGAAAAGGTAACAGACAGACAGAGTTACTTTCGCATTTATAATATTAGTGAGGATGACAAAAATGAGAGACACCTTTATTTTACATACTAATGAAATAGATTTTATATAAGAAATAATTCAAGTAATCAGATAATTTAGGCATCGTTAAATTAGTTACGCTTGCTTTTTTTTTTAAAAAAGTAATTTTAAAAAACATGCATGTTCAAAAATGCACTTTTTATACCTTAATCTCGTTGTTGATTAAATACAAAAAAAACAGTACGCTTAAGTTCCCTGAAGAATATGACGTACAAAAATATTTTTTTTTTGTTTCTGTTTAATTTATTTTGTAGTAATTGTTTAACGAAATATATAAATTATCATCAGTTTTCCTGAAAATAGAATTGTAATTTTTCATGTAGCCCTTTAAGAACTGCAAGAAAAATGTTTTTACATGAATAGTAGAAAGCAATACAGATTTTAAAAAAAAGAAAATTTTCGATAGTGGTGTGTTTTTAGATTTTAATTTTTCACATTTTACTTTGCTGAGTTTTAATACCTTAATTTTAATATATTATTTTCAATTTTTTCTACACACACACACATATATATATATATATATGTATACATAGTCATAATTATGAAACATGAAGACGTGGTATTTTATTATACAATGTGTTTATGGAACTGAAAGAACCTTAATGTGCAACTGATAGTAATGTTAAACTATACAAATTATATTTTGTATTGTATGTTTATTTTAAAAATTCTAAAATGATATTGTTTTTTTAAATATGGTTATGAATGTATTTTAAAAATCCTAATGGCGAGGTGTAACTCCTACCAAATCGCCGATCTCATTGGTGTACTACTAATCAGAATCCTGTTCAGGTTCTTAAAAACTTTACGTGTTAAAATTAAAACATTAAATTTTTTTAATAAATCGATTTTTTTCTCACGAAAATACTCATCTATAGTTGTTAAAACTATTTCAATATTCAACATATAATAAACCAGACATCATTATCCAGAATAGAAATAAGGAGCTGGCAATTATCATATCAATTATATGTATATATATATTAGTGGTGGATCCAGGGGAAAGGGTTAATAGGGTACATCCCTCCCCCCAGGAACCAAAACCTCGATGAATAAATTTGTTACAACAGAGAAACTTAATTTATGTTATAAAGTTACCTATGGATTTAATTGTAATTAATATTTAATACTGTTTTCTAGTAAACCTATTAATTTTAAGTTTTTATTCTGTTTTAAACATATAACTATCGTCTATCTTATGTATTTTTTATTTATTTTTAATCTTTATTTTGCAGTTTTAATTAAAAATAGTTCAATGAAAAATATATATATTTAAACTTGCTCATGAACAAAAAATTCGGATTCGATTACTGATAAAAATAAAAAAGAAATAAAGTCTAATAAAAATACTATCGTTTTTTTGTTTCAGGTAATTTACTATTCCTAAACTACCATTTTGGCTACAATTTTATAATTTCGTTTTATTTTTCGCTTAAAAATAAAACAAAATTTAAATTACATTGTAATAATTATGTATTTCTAAAACATTTTTAAATTTCTAAAGAGGTGGCTATTTGATTTTCTTTATGAAATTTCTCAAATCTACTGCCTACCGTATAAGATATTACGTAATTATATAATTTGCCTCCCCAAAATGTCTCTTTGGATCCGCCTCTGTATATATGTACATGCAGCAGTTGTAAATTGCCATATAAATTATTTATTTTTCCTTTTTCTTCTTCCGTACGAGAGAAATCGGACACTTTCGTTTCTACCATCTATTGTTAGGTATAAATTATTACGGTCTTAATATACGTACATTTAAGAAAGTATATAATTTTACCTAAATATTTATTAATATAATCTCACACAAATAAGTTTAAAAGGTTATTATTCATTATCTATATAAAATATACATATTTTAAATATGTATATTTTCTGTACTTTACTTGTGTACACATATTCTAGTATAAACGTTTTATGTTACTGCGTGAATAATAAATGTTTTAATAATGTTTATAATCGTTAATTTTACTAAATTTTATTTCGTTACAAAAAAATCATTAAGAAAACAAAAGTAGTTTAAATTTCGTATTAAGATCATTACTAAGTTACTGTGAACATTCTTCGGCTACATGATTACATTCTTTAATTATACATTTTCTAAAAAATTACATTTATCAAGTAACGCACAAGTCTCATTGAAATGTGAATTTCTTCTATACAGGTAATTTTTAAATATAGCGTAATTAATGAAAAATTGACATACATAAAGCGAGGTACGAAATAAAATGCGACAAATATACAGTTATGAATTAGTTAAAAGATCCTACGTAGGTATTTTTTAAATTAATCCAAAAATATTGCGTTATATTCTGTTGTTATGGTTGTCGTAATACTTGAAGAGAAATGTAAGAGAGTTTTCGATATAGTCAATTCGTTTTTGTCCGGTTTGCTAACTTTTTCGACCTGTTTACCGTATTTTAATTCTTTAACGTACTTCGTTCGTTAATTTTTTTTAGATATCATTCTTTTTTTTTCTATATCAGCTCAAAATGAAAACACATTTCTTTTAAGTGAAAGCGAACAAAATTTATAATGTATTTTTTGGCGAGATCATAAGTTCGCGTGTATTACGCACATAGTTTTATACTATGTTTGCGTACGAACATTGACATGACCTTTTTTGAAGTGCGCATGAATATGTATATCATGTGTGCGTGCGTGCGTGAATTTGTATGTGTACATTTTAGTTTTGTTTGCTGCGCATAATAATTACAGTATAACTTAGAAAGCCGTGAAAAGGCAATGGAAATTTCATCAAATTTGACGCGACAAACTTCTCAAAATATTAACCATTTCGTTTCATTTTGTTACACAACCCGTGAGTGTAAACGGCCATCTTGGAAGGCTTTGCATTAAAAGATTTTATAATGCAAGTACTGGATAATGTTCCATGTTAGTCGCACAAGATCTTTGGTTTCGCGGTTATCGTAATTTCCGATATTGAGCGTTACTTTGTAATGCCCCCACTTCTCAATTTTCCGCTTCGCTAGTTCTGGATGAAATGAGGTGAAGTTTTTTTTTCGTTCCTCAATGTAAACGATAGCTTCATCGCTGGTCTATTAAAAAAATAAAGAAAAAAACGAAAAAATTAAATTTCTAATTTATTTTCAGAGCTGTTCTATACTTAAGGCATTTTATTGTTCTTAAACTGCGTGTTATTTTAATTACATGCAATTAATCAACTTTCGATAAATTACGTATATCGAACGACGAATAGAACACAAAAAATTCTGGTTTTAAAAGCGTTTTTCATAGAAGTTCCGGAAGTAAATTAATTCTCTTTAAATCGTAAAACGAAAAATATATTTTAATGACTGTGCTACTGCGTGGCGCCGACTTCCACATATTATCGCGGGAGCCGTATTAAATTTAAGTAGTTTCACACCTTTTCGAACTGGATAAAAATTATCGAAATAGTTTACTCCCGATATGATGAAACGAAAAAAAAAAACAAAACATTCTAGTAGAAATAAGTGGTGATTGTTTGTTTTTTATGTTACAAAAAAGAACAGCCCCCGACTTTTAGAAAAGAAAGAACCGTGTAGAATAAAAAATAACTCTGGACGTAAGGAAGTTTTTTTTTTTTTTTTTTTTTTTTTTGAGGAGTTGTCGATATGGGCATTGACGGAAGAACTAGGTAATGAAAAAAAAGTGTAATTAGGTCTTTGTGCGATCAAAGATACCTGGGCAGGAAAGAAGGGGGCCGGCATAAGAAGAGGATGCAACGGTAGACCTATCAGTAAAGTGAAGTAGAAAGAAAAACGTTCAGCAGCGATGAAAGAGCATTCAAAAAAGATATAATCAACAAGTCATGTATAAAATAAGAAATAGAAGGGTGGAGAGGACAAAATGGAGAAGATATACACGTAAGTGAGAAACGGAAAAGCGGTGAGCTGGGTCCAAAGATTGCAGAGTTTCATATGGTGTTGTAAAATGTTCACACTCTTTTGCTTTTCATAAAATGTCTTTCTTTGCTCTAATTTTTTCTGCCGAGTAGTAAATTTTATAATTAATCCTAATAGTCCGTAAATTTAAAAATTGGACCATTATTACTGAAATCCCCGCAAAAGATAAACGTAAAAAATGCCTTTGTCGAATTTGGGAAAAATAAATTCATGGAAACGGCGATTAAATTTCTCATTCGTGTATTTAACTGATGAATTGCAGGAAAAATAATATAATTGCGCGTGCGAGTTCAATCGATTTGGTTTTTGGCCCAAAATGACCCCGGCAATTATAAAAGTACTCCGGGAAACGTAAATTTTCCAGTTCTTCCTATTAACTATTACAATAAATTACCAGTTTGAAATCTGTGTTACGCCGATGTAATTAAATTAATCGAATTTTCACTGGCTATGGTTGACAGCTAGTTGCGAGGCTTTTATTTAAAAAAGAATATCGCAAATAATAAGATAAAAAAGGAATATCGCTACGTGGAAAATATCGGGAACGCATTTCTTTCCGGGAAGAAAACGTTTTCGAATATAGCCACACTGATCAACAGATGCTTGATGATCAAATTTCCATTAAAAAGACTAGATATTAATTATTAAATTTTTTATTCGGCAAGATTAAGCTCCTCGATCACTAGATGAAAATGTAAAATGAAGCACATAAACCGAAATCAAGGTAACGCAAAATTCTTAGAAAACAACATAATGCGGATAATGAGGCAAATTATCGCGTACTTCGGGCTATTCGACTAAAGTTGCGTACGTTAATCGAACCGCGATTAAAATTACTGTGTAACGCAGAACTGATGAAAAATACGACTTCATGTCACGAACATATTGATTCTCGCAAAAAGTTATCCGAATAATTCGATGTCCAGTTTCGTGAGAAATTATAAAATTCCTGACATCGACTGCGATATTGGCAAAAATACCGAACCCCAATATACATGCTCGCATTAGTTCTCTAAACTCGGATATATCGGCTTAATCGTGTGTATACACCAGAGCGATAGAGTAGAGAACAACATGTTTATATGCACGCGGATAAATTTGGATTTAGCAACTTCGCGATGTTCGAATTGACCGTTGGCGGCGACTATGTCGAAACGAGACTCACGCGCGCGATGTATTACGGCAGATCGAACTCTCCCGAGGTAGAGATGAATTACGAGAGTAAAGCGAGTAGTTATCCGTCCGAGAATAGCTCCGAAATTCTTCACTTAGAAAAGCAACCGAATGAAAGTAATAATTTAAAATTTAGATAGATCGCGCTGCAGATGCGCTTTGTACAAATACCTGTTTATATCTCGTCGTAATATTTATGCGGTTGGAACGATTGCACAACCAAACCGACATCCTCAGCACGATTCCCGATGATGACGAGTGAAAATTATCTTGAAAATGACAATAAACGTTACGTATAAGAAAATCGAGAAGTATTACACGTATGTACCATGTTTTGCCCGTAAGTCGGTGCACCCGTACACACGCATCCACTTTATTATTGTTACGTTTTACCAGTCGAATTTTCAGTGCTATCAGCTGAACTAGCAGCAATAAATCGGGCAATCAATTTGGCTAATGACTTAGGCTTACAGAAAATAATGATCTTTACTGATGCCCTTTGCACCATTCAAAGCATTAATCTTGATCGTACGAAAGCTAACCACCCGACGATAGGCCGGGATATCCATCTGTCGGCTAACCAACATACAGCAAGAAACCATCGTATGCTGAATTCCATCAGATTCTAACATAAAGGAAAACGAGGAAATTGTCGCGAAAGAAGTAACGAAGATGTTACCAGAAATCTCAATCCGAATTCAAGACCAAATACGCAATATCAAAAATCTATTTCACGATGTATGGCACTTACACTGGAAGCGCATTCTCACTACCAACAAAACGTCTCCACGGAAAACAACCACCCCACCTCGACGCGATGAAGTTGTAATAACTCCGCTCAGAATTGGACACATCGCACTAACTCATAATCACATATTTGAAAAAAAATCCACAGCCGATACGCTGCCACTGCAGACAGCAGCCTCTAACAGTCGAACACGTACTAACAAAGTGCATTCCACTCCGGAAATCCTAATCACAACTTTTATATACACACGGCATTTTCTGATAACCACCCAGAAGAACTTAAAAAGACTCCAGTTTTTGAAAACAACAAATATATATATATATATATACATCCGCTCATTTAGTAGCCTCGGTGCCTCTGACACCTAAGTTGTAGTATACGGCACCTAAAAGAAAAAAAGAAAAAAAACCAAATATTTCCAGTTTAAATCGTGGTTTGCACATGTTCACGTAACATATTTAGAACTATCACGAGTGCACATAACTTCCCATTCGCCAAAAATCAATACTGTCAAAATTTCAAGAATTCTTTTACCCTCTTTAGGGCAGCAGGTTTTATTCTCGTCGTGTGTTTTTTTTCTCTCTTTTTGACAAGGCATCCGAATCGGTTCAGTAGTTTTGTCACAGAGTTATTTTCAACAAGAAATTCGCTTTACAGATACATTCTGAGAGGTGTATGATTTAGTGGGAGAGTAACAAAATTTATGAATGCCAAATAACAGATATTAATTTTAACTTACTGACTCAGAATTATGACTTGTATTACTTACTCTTTTTATGTTTCAGCCGAAAATACAATTAAAATTTTATGTGTCTAATCTTTTGAATGAAATCGAAATACCGTCGGAAGTCGAAAGAACTAAAACACAAATGACTTTGATCAAAAACTATTTTAAGATTTTCTAAAAGTGCCAACCAAAAAAATCGTTAATGGATGGAGGCGGCCCTTCATATATAAATATTTGTAAACGGGGCTTTAGACGAAAACCGTTTTCCGATTATTATTATTGCGACAGTTATATTGTTGGTAAGGTTGCAACAACTCGCGATAATATTGTTGAGTTGCCCGCAATAATTGCGCAAATTAAAATTTTTTGTAAACTTTTTTTTTTTTTTTTTAAATATTGAATTATCGATACACGATATTCTAAAGCAACTCGGAGCTGAACACATTCCAAATTTAAATTCCATCTTTAACACCAGCTACTTTCCTGCTGATCTTCGAATAGGCAACAAGAGATGTCGATAAACTGCTGTACTCATGAAGTCGGACACTGAAAATTGTGTACACCTTGTTTTTCAGCATATTTATTATTGGGAGCAGTGCTAATTTCCGGACGTTTGTTCACAAATGACGTCATTTGTAAAATTGTGATAATTTCAGTGATTTAACTAAATGCAGTAACGGCATCATTTTCCACAAAATATCGCAAAGATGAATACACAATTTTTTTAATTAGATGCAGTAAATATTTGCCTAAATATAAAATAGCGATTATTTTTTTTTTGAAGATTTGTTGAATCGTAATGTAAACCTATTTCCACTCTGCAACGTCTTTTTACAATTCCATCGATTTATTTATAAGAACCTAAAAAATTAAGAAATTGTAAGTGTACCATAAAAAAAGCATTTTCCGTTTTTCGAAATAAATTGAAACAAAAAAATACGTGAAAATTATAACTATGTTTATTACTATTTAAGAATGATTAAAATGAAAAATAATTTTTCGTAATTAATATGTTCATGTTAATCGCACATTTCCTTTGTTTTATTATTTTTTTTTCTTTATATAGAAAAATATATTTACACGCTGTATTTATACTGTTTCAGTTTTTTTTCAGAATTTTTTCAGCGTTGTATAGAATTAACAAATAAAATTAAAATTTTAGTCCACTTCGTTATTTATAATTTATAACTGCGTAATACCGATTTCCAAATACTTTGTTAATCATACAGAGCTATGCACTAGTGATGGGCGAGTTCGTTATTTTTTCGGATACAGATCCGGAACTGAATGGCAGGTTAAGTGAATTCCAGATACATATCCATGTCGGATTCATATGGTTCCGATATTAACGCACACGGTACATTCACTACTGATATTCGTTTACATTAGTTGTCGACGCTGCGTACTATTTGGACTACGAGTTGCTTAAACAAATCCGGAGCTTCGTGTAGTATGTAAAACTGTTGGCAAATCGTGCTAAATTTTTCCCCTGTTGAATCAGTTAATCAGATATTTTTTTTATCGTTCTTTCTTCTCCAGGTAGGTTTTTTTTTTTAAATGTTCAACAACAGAACTTAAATCAGCCTAACCCGTCCTATTTTAAACAAAAATAAAGAAAAACAATAAAATGAATCCGTACTTTATATATTTTAAAATCAGAGAAACTTAATTACTTAATATTTTTTATTAAAATCGAGTAAGCCAAGTCGACTTGCACATTTTGCACCATATTACAATGTAAGTACCTCTATAAATGGCAAATATATTACGTAAACAATTTACTTGTTCTAATATGTATAGGCTAGTCAAGTTGTCAGAAATACCTTCTTGTTTTGCCGAAAGTGTCATTATTAGGAAAGAAAACATAAAAAATACGGGAAAAATCGCGTTTAATTTGATGGGCTACTTCTAAACAGCTGAATCGTTTCGGAAGTTTTTAAAAACGGCAGCCAAAACAGTTTTTCTCGTTTCAAAAAGCTAAGTACAAAAAGAAAGTTTTATACAAAATGTTGTTGAACTTTTAAAAGTAACAAAATGTCACCAATGCGAATTAATTAACAAACTAATTGGTTACTGCAAAAAAAAACAAAAAAAAACGTTAAAAACTGTAATTTTTTAATTTTCATATATATATATACATATATATGTATATATATATTTTTTTTAAATAATTTGCTGAAAGCGTCTAGTTCTCAATGAGTGGAATATTTTGGAAAATACAAAATATATCAGTTTTTTTTTTTGGAAAAAAATATATTTTCACAGACATTGATTTAAACGTGTTCTAGAGCACTTACAGAAACTTTCTTTGGGTATTTTTTTTTGAACAGTCGTAGTAAGGTGTGCAGTAATAAATGCACATACTAGTACAAAATTAACAGAATACAGAAAAACCACCTACTATTGAAAAAAAGTTATTAAATAAAAAATGATTAAAAATTATATGTCAATAAATTAGTGTATAATTTTTTTGAATTTTCACTTACTATTTCAATTTTGTGATAGGTAAAATTGGACTACTTGTTATAAACCATTAATTTATTTAAATACTTTTGTAGCTAATTAAATTTTCATATAAACATGTGATGAGGCGATGAAAAGAGAAAAAAAAGAACGCTACATAGCGTATTGTGAATGTGTGCATTTTAATAAAAATAACGAAGGTAAATAGTGAGTAAATAGAAAATAAAAATATTGTCAGTTCCACGCAAAGAAGAAAACTGCAAAATTATAAGAATGTAACCATGCAAAGAGCTGTGTCTAATGTCTGCAGAGGAAGCGATGGAGAACGTTTCTTTCGAATTTCGCTATTTTTCACTTTTCTAGCTGATCCGGCTCATTTCCGCTCAAACAAGAATCTCAGAAAGACACGAAGAGTGGAGTAAACTATTCGTCTCTGTTCGAAGTCAATATTTTAGCTTCTATAACGAAACCGCGGGATCTGTGTATAACATTGGTTGATTCAGTTTCTCATCCCTGGATGATCGTAGTTACGAATATATATATATATATATATATATATATATATATATATATATATATATATATATATATATATAATTTTGGTTAGAATTACATCATCAACTATATATGGATCCCCGTGGATATGTATCTTTCTGAATCTACCCATCACTATTGTGCATAAATCCTAACATTAAAGTGATTATTGAGTAATAAAATAAACAATTATTAATGTCTTTCTATTCTTGAATTTTATACAATAAAATCGATAATTAAAATTATAAACGTTGACTAGGAAATAAAAATACAAAAATCGCAAAGTACTGCAAAAGTAATATTAATTAAAACGTAAAGTTATATGAAATAAGTATTATTTTTAATCGAAAATGATGAACGCTATTGCACGTTACAACGTTTTTGTTATCATTTTTTCAGAATAAAAAAAAAAAAAAAAAGTAATAACATTCTGATTTAAAAGGGAAAGAATTGGTAACTCGCGGTATTATATATCAAACTGCATATTTGGACGTACTTGGGGTTAAAAGTGATCTTCTCTTCTTGAAGTGCCGTACGCTACATAGCGCGTTGGCGCAACCTATTCGTACATTTTTAGCTGTACAGACATACAGGTTGTGTACCAGGCAATTATTATATGCAACGCAGGTGTACACACGCAAGACTATATTCGGAACTGATTAGTAATCGATTGATTTATCGATATATAAGTGTGTCGGATTAATCAGTTAACGCGATTGTTTAATACGAGACGTAATCTGTGAAGAAATGTTTAGGAATTAGCGTCGTCCATTCATTGGCTTGTTCTTGTATAATCGGTATAGAAGACTCGTTTTAATTTCACTAACATTCATGGGCGTTGCCGGCGGGGGACAGGGGGGCAGCTGCCCCCCTGGAGCTTTGAGACTTTTTAATCAACTGGCCATGATGAGTATTCATAGGCGCGTAATCATGGACGATTTGGAAGACTTTCATAATAAAGTAGTAGAACAATTTGCCAGAAACCAACGAAAATTGTATTTTAATTAAGATTTTATTCTTGTTTAATAAAATATTAAGCCTTTACAACTTATAAATTTTATTTTTCCTATAATTCATATCCTCTTTCTATCATCTTGCCTCCCCCTGGCGGCTGACAACTCATCTTGCCCCTCCCTGGCTCATCGGCTGGCGATGCCCTTGCTAACCTTTATTTTTACAACATTTTCCACAACTTTGTTTAAAACCATGACGAACTTTTTCCAGATTTTTTTAAATTACTGAAATTGTCGAATACGAAGAACAAACTCCTTTGCTAAACTTTTATTAGACTCGACACATTCTCAAAACATAAAATAATAGAAGTTTCTCTTTTAATGGTTCACCTTAGCCAAATTGGAAAAAACAGTTAAACAAATTACGGTTGAATAACAGATTCGAAAACAAAACACGTTCATTAATAAATAAATCTGCCGATAAAATAATATTTAATTATCGCTTTGACGTGTTTCGGCTTCGTGATCACATGATCATGAAAAACCGTTTAGCTGAGAAACATGTTATAGGGTGATAATTACGTATATATTAATTTATAGAAGGAGTTTTATGGGTATTTATTTTTTAATCATTAGGAATAGTGTGTGATTTAATTGTCCACATTGAAACTCGTTTATCACTTCACACTAATATATGGCGCAAAAAATAATATCTAGTCGGGACCACAAATACAAAACGCAAATTTAGTCCAGAACTGAACATCGGTCTATTCGCATGCGTCCCATATTTTATTCCAACAAGAAATTGGAGGAATGGTTCATTTAATGCAAGAATTTCATGCGGGGAAAAATTCTACATTTTTCACAAAATCGGACTCATAATATTGCAATAAACGGAAATAGGATATCGTTTTTAGCCCTATTCAATTGCAAAAAATATATACATATATATAAATATGGGCGTCGCCAGTGGCGGTCAGGGGGCAGCCCCCCCCCTGAAGCCTTAAAACTTTTTAATCAACTGGCCACGGTGAGCATTCATAGGCGCGTAATCATGGACAATTTCATGAAAATTATGTTTTAATTAAGATTTTATTCTTGTTTAATAAAATTCTAAGACTTTACAACTTATAAATTTTATTTTTCCTATAACTCATATCCTCTTTCTATCATCTTTTGTTAAATTCATTTAGAAAAACTTTCGAAGCTATACGTTGCGCCGCGCTGTTGTTGTAAGCGATAATTTTTTACTTGTGCATTAAAGTTTTGGTCGTATAATCAGTAATTTTCCGTTGTAACCGATAGAAATGAATATACTTGCCAGTATCAATGACCCTCATTTTGCGCTATAACCGATGCCTTATAATGAACAGGCACTAGACCAAGGTGTGTAGCCTCTCTCTCTTTTAAACTTCCGTTTACAATTCCCTTCTAATTATAACAGGATTTCTTGGAAAAATGATACGATTCTGAAGACTTGTTTTGATAATCAATTGTTCCATTAAGTAAATCTTGTTGCAGCTGTTTTTCAGTTCGTTGTTGAATTTTTCATGGCAATTGCTTTTGAATTCACTGATCCGGTATTTTATTTATTGTAGAATCATTTAGATTGTAAATATTAAATTTATCATACTATCTTAATGGAGCTTGAAAGAAAAAGTCGCTGTTTCATCCAAATCGATATATAGTTTTTCCCCGTTAATCTTTCTATATCACATTTAAGATCAGTCATTTACCAGTGAATAACTAATTTTTATTAGGTTTTCTTGATTAATTACGTATAAATGTATTCGAGACTGTTTCTTCTTCTTTTACGGTTATCTGTATAAAGAAATGCGCTAAACTAATACTTAATTTATCATCCACATTTAAAATATATAACATGTCAAAACAACTCACAACAGTAAAAACTATTGCCGGAATCATGCTGATTTCAACAATTATTGTGAGCAACTTCTATAACAATACTGCTGCAGCAATATTGTCCAGCAGTAATTATCGGAAAAAATGTCTCTGGTCTCAACTAAAGCCCAGCGATACTTGCATCATACTAAGATGTAACCGGTTTTCTAATTTTCGAATCTAATTATCCGTTTAAAATAATTTAATTTTTAACTTTTTCAGAAATATAATTGAAAAATTAAAAAGAAAAAAAAAATCATCAACTTGTTTCAGCATCAATATTACGGTATAATACACCATACATATTGTACTATAAACCTAAAACGTGCTGGCGACTTTTTTAAAAGCTTTTCAGTTATATTTCTGAAAAAGTTTTAAATTATTTGAAATAGTATACGTTTATAAATTGACATAAAAAAACAACATATATTCAATACGAACATCATCGATAAGTATGTGTACGATTATTATACCTTAAAACTTAAACTGCAAGGAACTTTAATCGTTAACGAAGCATCATAAGTATCGGACTGTGATCCCGAAACACGGTGAATTCTTTTTAAGAAATTAAATTATTTTAAATAGTATATGTTTGAAAATTGAAAAGTATATACATATCTAAAATCCGATAATCATTTGATATTTACAATATTGACAGAATTTTTAAAAACGAAAATTTCATAATTTTTATAAATGTTTTTTTTGCTAATTTTTTAATAGGCTAAAAGTTATACTAAACATTTTATAAAAAGTGTGCCGAGAAGTTTTGAGGAGAAAATGAGAAGTATAATAATAAATGACCAAGAAAATACGCTTGGAAGGAAAAAACCCGATAAAATAATAAATGTCTAATCACGCGAGAAAAAGTTATTGAAAATGAGATAAAAATACACAATAATCGTATAAAATCCTGGTCGTAAGATCGCGCTATTTAGTATGTAGATTTATTTAAAATTTTTAGTATATGAAATTATTTTAACAATTAAGAGGGAAATGAAAAAGAACAAACAAATATGTATATATTTCACATTAAGTCCACAGGTGGGGTGGGGGGTTAGTTCTACCCCATTAGAACTGAAATAGTTATTATAAATACACAAAAATCTGAAAAAAATCAAAAAATTAAGATAAATATTTATGATTTTTTAGGGTGTTCTTACATTAAAAAAAAGAAAAAGAAAAAAATATGCTCCATACTTTTAGGGGTACTTTATTAATATTTTATGCAAAAATTTTTATTACAAGCATTATCAATAATATATGTAATTTTTATTTATTTATTTATTTAAATTTATATGCCATGCACAGCAACTATCGGCTAGAGGCACGGATAAATATAGAAAAGTATATGTTAAATGAATTATGGAATTTATATTGCGTAGTATAGTTTTGCATGGTGCAGAAAAGTGATTAGGATCGAAAGAATAGTGTGGCCATCAGAGAGGATATTAGACAAGGAGGAGGGAAGGTTATATGTTAATCTGAGAGGGAATTGAACTGAGGACATTCTGTGACGATATGGAGAACAGAAAGATCAAAGTTACGTATGCTGCAGATTGGAGCCGGTGTCTTAGTAGGTAACCATGTGTGAGTTGCGTATGTCCCAGCCGGAGTCTGCTAATGATTTATGTAATTTTTTATTAATGTTCATGTACGGAATAATTCATTTATGTAAATTATTAATAAACAAATCAAAATGATGGAAATTATTAATAGTATGAATATTAGTGAAAAATGTGTAGTTATTTATAAAATAAATATGCAAAGAAAATTTTTTAAAACTGTAGCTTTTAATTTCAATTTCTTTATTGTCTTCACTATTGCGATTTATCGTATTGGTTTATATCTTTCTTTTTGTTTGTTGCTTATTCAGTTCTTTTTTGTCATTCTATAAAGAAGGAAAATCAAGTTTTTCTCGCTTTTCACAATTATTTTGTACGGTTTAATTCCAGCACAGTTTTCTACGCTACTAGTCTCTTCCATGCTTCGTTTTTGTTCTTTACCATTTTGTTCTTGTGTAATTTTTCCTCAATTCGGTTTTTATCTCGGCAACGATTTGCTCGCGTATTTTAATTACTCGACGATCTTCGTGTAGCTTTTTAATGTCACTTTTCCGTTAAAATTATTTTTCAAATTAGTTGATTTTTTTTTTTATTTATTTTTGGCTTGCATTTTCTATCTTAATGATTTTACGCGATAAAAGTTTTACCTTTAAAATATATCTATTTCGTTCAGATCCGGCGTTTCTTTTATCAAATTCTTATTATTTATGAATTCTATTTTTTTATTTTCTCTATTTAGACGTTTGGTAATCAATTATTTTAATTTTCCGCGCATTATTCATTGCGTTTGAGCAACCATGAAAATTTCAGATTTGTTTGTTTCGTGCTATGTAAATGCGCTTTTTCTTACTGTAAGCTCACTCATTATTTTTTTCAACTATCCTCCTATTTCCAATGCTCAAATTGATGACAATTAAAACGTTTTAATATTGCATTTTTTCTTACAGTTAAATCGCATATAAATTCTTCAAAATTTTGAATTTTTTTTAAAATTCGTTATTTAATTTTTTTTGCTAGCTACTTTTTCATATAGTGTGTAGATGTTACGCGCATGTCGCTCGCGATTACTATTTACTCGTTAATTATTATTTCGAATTAGATATTCCTCTGTTACCTTTATTTGGGGATCTACCAAATTTCACCGCGACGCGTCTCACCGCTGCCAACACTAAAGACCACAAAGCAGGCCGTTGCATTGAATAACAGGATGGATGACATCATAAAAAATTGTATTAATTATTTTGATAGTCGTGTATTACCAAAAAATAATGAAAAATGTAAAACGCATTAGGGAAAAATATGCCAGAACTGAATTATATGAAACGATGTAGTACTAAAAATATTAGCTTGGGTCGTTATCTAATCTATAAGTAGTTACTCACTAAAAAGATAACAGACGTTAAATTTATAAAACTTACAAACAGTGAAAATATGGAATTTTTATAAACGTACTTCTCTATTAAACTGTCATCTCAGAGGATAATAACTCTGTATTTTTCAAATTTGTTTACTTCAGAAGTTACTACGCGCGATATTTAATTTTATTCCATATTCGTTCTTTTTCATACTATATCAGTATTTCTTTATAAAAGCACAATTAAAAATTACCGAGTGAATAAATAAAAATAATGAAATTTAATTAAAGAAATTTAATAGGGAAATATAGAATTTTTTCTCCGGTCACTTTATACAACTGTTTGTTATTTATTATGCTGGCGGTGAAACTTCTTCGCGCCTAAACATGGCGTCTATAGAGTCATTTCTTCATTTTGCGAACAATAATTCTTGATGGCGCTTGCATTTCGACGACAATGGCGATATTTTCAGATAACTTTTTCACTTATTGCATTTTTGATTATTTATTTTAATTTTAAACTTTGTCGACTTAATTAATTCATAAATAAATTTGTATTTTTCAAAGTAGTTTTTATTTTATTTTTCGAAAACTTTAGTTGCGCGCTACTATGGGACTTCTCCCTTTTTTCTCAGGTATAATAATAATCTGTTACAAGTCGCGAATTTTTTTGTAATTTTTGCATTCTGTTTCGAACTTTCTCTTTTGTTTTCAACTTCTGTGTACCTTAAACTACTGCATAATTTACATACTGAAACTCGTAGACGCCGACCCTATTAGATTTGAATTTATCAAGAACCGCCATTCCCTATAAAATTTTGAATAAGAATACGTCAAAAATTTTACTAAAAGTAGAAAACTCGGTACCGCGGTCCCAAAAATTGCCGACAAGAAGGAAACGTCCCGGACGATTAGACGATTCAGGAATAAAAGACGTTATTTTATTACAATTGAAAAAAGAATTTTACCAACAAACTTGCGTTAAAATGTGAATTAAAATTTTTTAACACTACCATGAAGCAATACATTAATTTATTATTAAATGACCATGGAAATTTTTTGAAACCCGTCGGTGGCAATTTAATAATAAATTAATAATTGTTTCTCGGTGATGTAAATTTTTTTGCTATACATTAAAGAAATTAGACACGGCGAGTAATTATCTACTTAATGATTATGCTAAAATATTTCACATAGCGACGGAGAGAATGCATTTTAAACTGATTTTTTGTCGAAAATTAAAATTTCCTTTTAAACGCGGAAAATTTTCCTTCAGTCAACAATAATGAATTTCAGGAATTTATGAGAAAAATTAATTATGTGTAGGGCGTGTCTGCGGATAATTCTGATGCAAACTAGCAGACCTAAGCAAGCAGATAACTAAAAATGAAAGTACTTACTACTGTCATGCGTGTTTGAAATCTGTTTTCATCCAAATACCACTGGATCTTGCCGAAAAATTCCACTAGGTAATCTGTTCTTAAGCTAAAAGGTAAGCTGTTAAAAATGATTTTGATTAATATCGTCGAACATTAATTTATTAATCGCTACATTATAAAGCTAAAAATGAATATCTGCACCGACCTTCATTTCGCTGAATAATTTAAACATGATTAGTCGAATGAAAATTTCATTTTAATTGTGATTGGTAATCTACGAGATTTGTTTAAAGAGTAATCGACGTGTATTGCACCATGCTTACGCTCAGGTAAAAATGTTTATTCCGCTTCCTGCATGACATTTAACAACCCGCTATGTTTTCTTCAGGCCCGTGCCCGGAATTTTGAAAGAGGGGAGGGGAGTTGAGAGTTTCTTTACATATTTATTTTATAAATAATAATACATTTTTCACTGATATTAATATTCCATCATTTTGATTTGTATATTAATAATATTCATAAATGAATTACCCCGTATAAACACATTAATGAAAATTACATATGTTATTGATTATACTCGTAATAAAATATTAATGAAGTACCGACAAATATGGAGCATATGTTTTCTTTTTTCTTCTTAAGAACATCCTAAAAAATCATCAATATTTATTTTAAATTTTAAATCCCCCCCCCCCCCCCGATTTTTGTGTATTTATAATAACCATTTCAGTTCTCATGACCTCCCCCCCCCCTCGTGGACACGGCCTTGGTATTCTTCATAACACTTTGTACCTTCGCATATTGCATTCTGGTAAAGAACATAAAACTAATTTCGAGCAACGTTACGTAATTAACTTCAATGACACAGTCATTGGGAACAACATGTTTGAATTGTTTTAAAATTTTACGTAAACAGTGTTTTCTCATAGGTTTAATTTTGCAAAAAACACAAGGCCACTTTAGAGGCTCGTGTTAAATTTTTTTTTCTACAGTACTTTTCGAAAAACCGAACGATAATCGTTAGTGGCTCCAAGATGCAGTAAAAAACATTCAGCTTGCGTGCAAGTCCGCAACACAGTGAGACATTTTCGTGTATACTTCACAGGTCAAAGACACTTGTCGTTATAGGAAACACTTTAATCTACTTCAGTTGAATGCATACTCGCGTATGTGCGAAATCGATCTCATTCAATGCTCTCTTATTAGAGTAATCAGTCGTATCTAAGTAAAGACATCAAATTTTCGTGACGCTTTTCGAGTTTATGTGCCAAAGCAAAGACATGAAAATGTCAAAAGGTTAATTTCGATGGTCTGGAAAGGTATTTGATGTAAAAAATTTAACAAAAGATGAAGGCATAATGTAAAGACAAACGAAAGAAGTACTTGTAACGATTTGGTGCAAGGTTGGTTACAAAAAGCGAAATGAGATTGTTTCTTTGTAAAATAAACGCTTTAAAGTGTAATGATCTCTTAAAAAGTAAAGTCTGATGAGAATACTGTGGCAAGTTCCTTTCTCTCGGGTGTCTTTATTTTTCCAGATTTCTCTGGTATAACTAATTCAATTTCAGATTGGATATATACCTGGGAGCGATTCGGATCAGGAACGAGACAAGTCTCGAACTCGGGTCCTCTGGTTTAGTAGCCAAGCGTCTTGACCACTAGGCTACCGTGCTGCCTCTCTTAATAAACCAAAATAGTGGGAAGAAATTTTATTTTTCAACAGTGGTAATGCGCCAATTCATTCGGCTCATCTATAATTTTGCACCAATACTAGATTAACTTACACAATTTTCAGACCTATTTATTGTTAAAAATATTTGGAAATTTCTTGCTAAAGTGCTAGTTCATAAAAATGCGAAACAATATTTTTCATTTTATAAGTTGAAACAATCAATTATAATAAAAATGTTGGCTTATCAAGAGGTTTTATTGTTTTGTACACGTACATTAGGGGTTTTATGAAATGTTTTTCAAGTTCTCTTTATTTTTTAAAATTCTGTAAAACTACTCTTTGCCAGATATATAAGTACTACCTATAAATGTTATTTCATAATTTAAATTGCCGTATTTATAATCTTAATTTACCAATATTCAATTTGTTAAAAAACAACAAATAATAATTTTTTTTATCGATGATATTATTTATGCGTTTAGAAAATCATATTAGTATCGCAAATATCAAAAAAAGATTAAAATTTTGTTTAAAAGTCGGAAAAATGATAACGTCACATAGTATGACGTAAATTTTGATGTTTAGTATTTTAGGTTGGATACACTGTATTCTAATTGCTGTGTTTTAACCTGAAAGTAAATATTTTTTCGCAGCTTGCTCAGCGAGAGCTCTGATGAGAAGCGTCACGTTTTCACGTAAACACTGCACACATCCGGCTTCACCGCTTAACCTTCTTTGTCGAAATTTCTGCTAACCCTCTTTGCTTAAAATAAGTTGTAAATTATTCGATTAACCCCCGTTTCGTAAAGTCGTTAGTCGCACACGGTTTTTCTGACCAAGTGTCAAATATAATTTCATTTTTTTATTATTTATTATTATTAGTATTATTTATTACGGTAATAATAGAGTATACAGTGTAATTATTCTAAAAAAAAAAAAAAAAAAAAAAAAACCCTGGGGAAAATATTAAGTTATAGAGGATATTAATTAGAAACATGCGAATTTGTATATCGTCCAACAAGCGAACAGAGTTTACTTTTAAGGGCACGTTAAAGTAAAAAAAAACAAGAAATTGTCGTTTATTCATACGAGAGAACGGAACAGCCGCACATCAATTCCATTTGTTATTCGTAAATTTGACCCAAAACTTCCGGCAAACCGATTTTAAAACTTCATCAAGACATAAAATAAGCTCGATAAAGTATTTAATTCGTGGTCACCTTGTACTTTTCTTTACGTGCTCTACGCATAATTTTTTCAGTGTTACAATTACAATGTTTGCAAAACAGTAGTTATTTAGGTTCGGTCGAATAACAAATTACCGACTCCTGTTGTACACCGAAAACCGTACGCAGTTTTACGAAAGTGCTATTTTGCAGATTACCAATGTAAGCCGGATGTGCAGACATTTTTCAATAGAATCAGCATATTTTTCAGATACAGAGAAAATTGGGTTCACTAGTTTTTAAATAGTTCTATTCATCTCTTCATTCTCGTCAAGACCATTTCGACCATTTCATTTTAAAAAATAATTAATTGACTCGCGATAATAATTGTTCACGTTTGTAATTGAATAAACGGGTTAATTACTATTTTGGCCGTGGGGGTACAAACATCAGGACCAGCAGCGCCAATGCTATGAGGCCGAACAGGAACAAGAGCACCGATTCACTTTTCATGATTTTGAATACATCCGATTCGAACCGTTTGAAGTCGGTCGTTTCGAAGAGAGCCGGTCGATGGGCCGCTTGCTGAACCGGGTCTTCGTTCGTATCTGGTATCGACTGCAGCTTCCGGTTCGAGTTTTTCATCTCCGAAATCAATCTGTACACCTTTTTCGCCTTGTTCTCGGCCGGAACATCGATCACTATGTTCAGCGTGCCAGCGCCGCGGACTTGCAGCGTCATGTCGATGCTCGGAAATGAGACCTGCAACATGTCGTCTTTCTTCTGATCCAGCATTTTCCGTTTTAAGATGTTCTCGTGCAACAGATGAAACTTTTCTCGAGGAGTCATGCGGTTGTACGCGTAGTTTTCATCGTCTTTGATCACGCGACGCCGAATGCAGGCTTCTCTAATCGCTAGCTGTCTGCCGACCGGCGCTGTCAAGTCGCGGTAGCGTGACTCCGAAATCGGTTCTCGCCTTTGAATTGTTCTGCTCATCTGTTCGTTTAACGGGTTTTCGCTTTTTCGTACTCTTCCACTCGGCAAATCGTCGTATTCGGCAGCAGTCGGTTGTTCCGTACGCAACAACATCGTCGACGGCGACGACGACGACTCCGATTCCGCGTCTTCTTCGGCCACCGTACTTGGCTGCTCGGCCGTTAACGGTTTCCCCACTTTTAACGGTTCACTGACCCGTTTTTCTTCTCGCTCCATCGCCGGCTCGTTAATCTGTCTTTCTGTCGCTACACTGCTGATCATCGTCTGTTTTTCCCCAGCCGTACTAGTCTCTTCGTCGACTTCTTGGCGGACCGTTGCGGTAACGTTATCGGATG
Source organism: Icerya purchasi (assembly GCA_039619475.1). Lineage (NCBI taxonomy): Eukaryota > Metazoa > Arthropoda > Insecta > Hemiptera > Monophlebidae > Icerya > Icerya purchasi. The sequence continues at coordinate 320,125,042 of CM077115.1, forward strand.
TCGACAGTTTTTGCACGGAGGAGGCCACACTTTTGCCGACAACGGCGTTAGGAACGAAGACACCGTGGAAACTGTTGATCAACCGACGGCGCGTTTGTTTTTTAACGTCATCGGTTTCATTGCGAACAACGTTCTCGAACGAAAAAGCCGTTCGCCAGCTACCTAAATCGTTGTAGATGTCAGTACGCCTTTTATTGTCCGCGGCCGATCCGTCTAGCAGACCGGTTTTCGAAGTTTTTCTTTTGGCGATTTTCAATTTTTGTTCGTTCGACTCCCACTGATCAATCCACATATTCATAATGCCGAAAGCCTCCTTCAGGTATTTCCCAATCGATTCTTCTAGCTGATCGGTAGCGACGAGTTTTTCTTTTCCGGGCCGCACGACTGCAGTTTTCGTTGACTCCGCGACCGCAGGTGGCCGTTTGTTGTTCTTCGTTTTGGCCGTTTTGCTCTTCAATGAAGTTATTTCGTCACGCTGCAAATGGCTTTCTTTGTCATTTTGCTCGTGCGATATCGCGAGACCCATTAATAATGGCAAACAAACAAGGAAAATTAATTCCAGCCGCATTTTTCACAGAGTTGTCGTTGTTCGCCGGAAAAATCAACTGGAAAATAAACGCAACGAATTAAAAATGAAATAATAAAACTATAAACACTGTGGCCAACTTTTTTTCTTCAGATTGAATATTAAATTAGTAGTATACTAGAAACGTATTTTCAGTCCAATTGGAAGAGTAACAAAAAAAAAAAAAAAATTGCCTTTTGTAATGATAAATTTAGTAAGCCTAAATGATTTATTTTCATTTAGAAAAGAAAATTATTTTTTCGTGGGAGCGGTTGCGTTTCAGTCGTATCCTCCTTCCCTCATCATGTTATTATCGTTTTTCACCTACAGATTCTCTTTATTGCTATCTGAATCCCTCCACCTCCCAGTGGCAATTAGGAATGTAATTCTCATAATATCCTTTTCGAATGTTTCACTCTGTCGTCTAAGTGTTCACTCCTAAATTCTTAAACTTAATATTCCGAATTCTTCACTTTCTTCTCCTGCTGTTCTTCCTCTTGACTCCTTCGCTGATCGCATAGGAATTGAAATAAACAATCTATTGTTATTTTTTGTCGAACATGGGTTAATGATCCTTGTTGGTGCCCCTTCCCCCCAATAAAAAAGAAAATCAATGAATATTATTAAAAAGTAACCTAAACATTTCATTTCTAATTTTACTAAATACATGTGTATGTGTATATATATACATACACACACATATATATATATATATATATATATATATGCTAGCTTTTACCCACGACGATGTCCGCGGAGAATTAGTTTTGGCGTCAATACAAATATAAATGAAAGAGGTTTTATTACTAAATCATAACTATAGGTTTTTATTTTTTTATTATTATTATTTGTTTTTATTAGGTATTTAAAAAAAAAAAAGGGTATTTACTTCTATATATATATTTTTTATTATTATTTACTTTTATGTAATTATTTTTGTTTATTTATATTTATAATAGTAAAATTTTTATTCAAATCATTTTTTTAAACAACGTTTTTCAGACGTTGTTGTGCTGCCAGTGTATATTCATTTACTATTCAATATATATATCTCAAATGGATGGCCTGTATATTACAATGAAAAATCGATAAAGCTTTGTTGTAAAATACGTAAAAATGAAAGATTACTAATATTTATAATAATTTATTATTGTTATTTTTATTATTACAGATTTACGATAAATTATATAACTTTTTTTTATTACTAATTCAGGCGAATGAACAGTATATTTTACGCGCCATATAACCGAACTAACTTTAAATATCTCAAATTAATACTAACGTCTGGCGTAACGCAAGTGGATAAACAATTGTTTTTTTTTGGAATTCATAATCTGGAGCAAGCAACATATAGTTGACCATACGAAAAACATGGATTTTCTAAATTCAAAAATTGGAACCTACTTACACTTAATTTTACGATGAAAAGTCTTCGTTCAACGATATCCGGCTCGGGAAGTACCAAAATGTTACGATATTTTCGTAAATTATGTTTTCGAATGATTTTTTAACGGTCAATTAATAAATTGCATATTAACTAAATACGATTGAGTATCTAATATCGAATGGAAGTCTTAAAAGTCGACTGTTTCTAAAACAATTTTAAAAGGGGTAAAAACGAAATAACGAGATAGGAAGATATGAAAAGCCGAGACGCCAAAGGCGTATATCTAAGGGACATAATCAACCGGACGAACGAATGGCGACTATTGAAGATGAACATCACATTAACGAGACTAGCGAGTAATTTTGTTTACATAACGAAACCGATTTTTGGTGTTTCCTAGAATTTCAGAACAAAAACATCTGGCTGAATAAAATAACATAGACTAACGAACGAATACGTTAGAAATAATAAAATTAACATGATTTTTTTTAACAATTTTATTTTCTGTTCTAACAGAAGACATCTTTCTTATTGGACATGAGGTGGGCCCTTGTGACATCTCCTTAACGGAGACATTATATTTATTTTTTCTTTTCTTTTTAAAAAGCCTAAAAGCTATATCCCATACAAACTTTGCCATCCTATTATTCCCCTCTAGGGGTTGAAATTACAAAAATGACTATTTAGGTGTCTAAAATAGCTTACATACATATCAATTTTCATGCTTCTAAGTTCAGTAATGTTATACTTCCATACAAACTTTCACCCCCCTTTTCACTCCCTTATGGGGTTATTTCCAGAATAAAACTAAAACTATCTCCATACCAAATTTCATCTAAATCGGTTCAGCGGTTTAAGCGTGAAAAGGTAACAAACAGACAGACAGCCAGAGTTACTTTCGCATCTATAATATTAGTAAGGATATTTTTTTTTTTTTTCCATTTTGTTATCCGAGTCGGATGTCGTGACCTTATTTGACGCAAGATACAACACGTCGCTATTTATGCCGATCGTGTGCTAAATCTATGGTATGTTGTAAATTTAATCTGCATATTTTCTTAAGGGGGTGGTAGGGTCTTGGAGGTCAAAAGAAGACGATTTTTTGATAACTTTTTTAGAGAATATGGTCAATGCAAGTTTATTTACATAATTGGTACATGATAAAGTAACATCTGAAGAATATTGTGTTAAATTTTCATTGAAAAATATAAAGAATTAAGCCAATGGCAGCAAATTTTCGTACGCGCCTCGAAAAAAAGTTGTTTTGCGGTGCACCGCATAACTCAACACTGGATTATCGGAAATGAAAAAACCAAAGTTTTTTCATTAATTAATGAGTTTCTGTAGGTAGCAACGTTGAGTTTTTTAATTTTTTTTTATTTTTTAATCGTTGGTAACACTTGGAAGTGAAAATACCGATTTTTGAGTAAAAATTAGCCATTTGTTATTGTAAAATAAATAACAATAATTAAAAAAAAAAAAAAAAAACTCGACGTTGCTACCTTGCAAATTGTCTATAAAAATCGTGTACCAAATTTCAGAACGATTGGTGCAGTAGATTTTGAGTTACAGGGTGCACCGGCTTTGAAAACGTCGTTTCGAGAAAAACGCGTTTAAAGTTTTTTATAGTATAAAATCACAAATTAAACGTTAATAAGGTAGTAATTTTTGTCTACACTCACACAGAATCATCAATGCCAGGCCCATAAAGTGAAGAACTTTGATTTAGAATGTCCAAAGCATCTTTGGTATGTTCCGCCGCTCGTTGATACTCCAATTATTATTTTGAGGGAATCCGCCAATACATCGCTCCAGGAGAGCATCTTTGCTCAGATGTTCATAAATTGGTTTTTAATCCCCTCTAGAATATCACTTGGTAGAGGAGAGTAAGAGTGTTTGAAAAAGCGCAATTCGTTGGCAGCTGCGGCTCTCTGCCATTCACGCCATGATTTTTCGCCGCTCGGGCAGTTTTGCTGTGGGTGTTTGTCAGTTGAGGCGTAGTGATAATAAGTCGCCCAAATGGTCTACTTCATTTCTTCTACAGAATGAGAATTGTAACGGATGACACGACCATAGTAAAGCGTTAGTTTATCAATCAATTTAGCAGTGAGCTTGCCTTTACCGGAAAGTTGTATTTTCTTTGCAGCCTTAGCTTCAGTATCTATTACACTTTTTTTTTTACTAAATCGCGCAAACAGGTCTCCATCCTCTTCTGGACGTGTCCTACACATTCTTTTTGTTGATTAACATACAAAATCTTCGCTCAGCTCAGCGTTACTTGACACACAGTATTGCGTTTTCCGCCGCAAGTACAAGTCAGTGCCTCGACCACTACCACTCAGACACAAATACGTCTCTACCTCGATGCAGCAGTGCAAACGACCTGACTTACAACCGATTAAGCATCCTTAACACGACAAAGCAGCGATGCAACCTAGAATGACGTTTGAGAGATCGTGAATAGATGAGCAAACAGAGACTAATTTCTAACTGAAACGTCGCGTCGTCAAGAAATAGCATTACGCGTACCGAATTCGTCTCAAGGTATAATTATAAACATCTACCTACCTGCGTAAATCTTTTTCGAAAATATCAATTAAGGGATTATACAAGAGGGACAAAAAATATGCTCTTTAATCCCGCTATGCGTCAGAGCCAGATAGTCGTTTTCGTTCTTTTAGTAGTGTTAGAGCGGCACACAGTTATAATGTCATATCTTTATTAGTTTTGCTTCGATTTATTTGAAATTTCGACGCAATATTCTTATGATGTTGTACATTCATTTTATGAAATAAAAAAAAAAATCATGGGCCGTCCATTGGATTCTTAACATTTTTCGATACCCTTTCATTTCGAAAGCTGCGATCTTCCTTCCCATGGTTTCATTGATCGTCCATGTTTCCGATCCGTAAGTAGGGATATATATATACACCCTGTCAAGAAAGTATCGGGAATTGTTAAATAAAACGAACAATTTTTAATTTTCATCCAAATTTATTTTGTCACCTTCAAAATAACATCCATTCGAAGCGATGCACATATGCCAACGCTTTTTCCACTCGGCAAAGCACTTCTGATAGGCGGTTTCCGGGATGGCCTTTAGCTCTCGCGTCGCATTCGTCTTGATGTCATCAATCGATTCGAAGCGCATTCCCCGTAGCGGAAATTTGAGTTTTGAGAATAGGAAGAAGTCGCAGGGTGCTAAATCTGGTGAATACGGCGGTTGTTCGATGATATTTACCGAGTGTTTGGCCAAAAACTCATTCACAATTATGGCTTTGTGAGACGGCGCATTATCGTGATGGAGAATCCAAGAATTGTCGACCCACAAATCGTTACGTTTACGACGGATAGCCTCTCTCAAACGTCTCAAAACACTTAAGTAAAACTCTTTGGTGACTGTCTGTCCGGCTGGCACATATTCATAGTGTACCACGCCTCGAATATCGAAGAAAACAATCAACATGATCTTCACTTTCGATCGGCTTTGGCGAGTTTTTTTCGGTTTTGGCGCGCCAATTGGCCGCCATTCGGACGATTGCTGGTTCGTAAGCGTGTCGTACTCGTACACCCATGTCTCGTCACCAGTAATTATCTTTTCCAAGAAGGTAGGATCCAAATTGGCTCGATCCAGCATGTCTGCAGCTACCTGTTCTCGGTACTTTTTTTGAAAGAAATTCAGGTCTTTCGGAACAAGCCGAGCCGCAACGCGTTGCATACCCAATTTTTCGTGCACAATCGTACGTACGCTCTCGTGTGACATGCCCAATCCATGAGCCATCTCTCTCAAGCTCACATGACAATTTTCAGCAACGATTTCCTTGATTTTATCGACGTTATCATCGGTCACACTCGTTGAAGGCCGTCCAGAGCGAGGCATGTCTTCGACCGTCTCCCGACCATCCTTGAACGCTCTGTACCACTCGTAAACCCGCGTTTTTGATAAAGCAGATTCACCAAAAGCCTTCTGTAACATTTTCAGTGTATCAGCATAAGAAATTTCGTTCGAAACACAGAATTTAACACAAGTACGTTGTTCAATATTTTCACTCATTGTAAAACTTCGACAAAACACTTCAAGGTCGACTGATTTTAACAGCTGCTGTAAACACACTGGTTGACAGATCGCGCTAAAAATAGGCATCATAATACAAAACAGTTGTACCAACCTGGAAAAAAAAAATTATCTGCCTAGCTATTACCCGGGAGATTTAAATTGACAATTCCCGATACTTTCTTGACAGGGTGTATATATATACGAGGGTGGTTCAAATATAAACCGGAATTTTTAAATAAACACGCGAAAAATTTATTGTGGAAAAAGTGGTTGCACTGGCAGTTAGACCGGTTTGTTACGAAGCGTGTAGAGCAATTAGAACCGCGTAACCTCACTTTTTAGTGTAGTTAGAGCCATGAGTGGAAAAGAAGTACCAGTGTCTGTTGCGCAACGCATCATTATTCGTTTTTTAGTCAAAGACGACGTAAGATCCGTAGAAATTTACCGAAAATTACGCGAACAGTTCGGGGATGAGTGTCTCTCCAAAACTCAAGTGTACGAGTGGTGTTCCGCGTTTCGAAAAGGACGTGAAGTGGTGTCAAACATACCACATGCGCGGCGCCCAAAAACCAGCATTACAGATGAACACGTCAAAGCCATCGAACAACTCATTTTGGCTGACCGACGCGTCGGTGTACGCGATATGACCGACGAATTGGGCATCAGCATAGGTAGTATTGAGACAATAATTCATGATCGGCTAGGTTATCGCAAAATTGCAGCCAGATGGGTGCCAAGACTTCTGAATTTTGAACAGAAATTCACTCGTTGGGAAGTTTGTACGCGTCTCCTGCAGCGGTATGAAGAGGAAGGAGAGAATTTATTGTGGCGAATATTCACCACGGACGAAACTTGGGTACACTACTATACGCCGGAGAGTAAACGCTCGTCTATGGAGTGGCGGAAGAAAAAAGAGGGAGCGCCAGTCAAAGCGAAGGTTACACAGTCAGCTGGGAAGGTGTTGTGTACCGTGTTTTGGGACATGAAGGGAGTGATCGCAGTCGATTTCCTAACTGAACAACGTACTGTGACGGCGCAGTATTACAGTAACCTCCTAAAAAATACAGTCAAACCGGCCTATCGAACAAAAAGGCGCGAAATTTCGATCCGTAGTGCGATACTGCTTCAAGACAACGCCAGGCCACATACCGCTCGGCTCACGATGGAGACATCGGCCGAATTGGGCTGGGAAACACTTGAACTTGTCGCCTTGTGATTATTATTTGTTTGGCCCGTTGAAAGAAGCACTTGGTGGACAACGTTTCGACAGCAACGATGAGGTGGAATCGTTCGTGCGCAAATGGCTATGTGACAAGCCGCGAGATTTTTACGAAAAAGGAATAAAAAAATTGCCGGAGAGGTGGAAAAAGTGCGTAGCGTGCGAGGGGGGTTATCTCGAAAAATTGTAAAAAATATGAGAACTGTAAGTATAAAATAAAAATTTTTATGACGAAATTCCGGTTTATATTTGAACTACCCTAATATATGTATGTACATATTCACATACATATACATACATATATATATATATATATATATATATATATATATATATATATATATATATATATATATATGTACATCAGCTGTTTAGAGTGGATTCATCCGCATATAAACACCTGTTAAACCTTTCATTTTCTCTCTCTTTTTATATTTAATTGAATTCATCCCCTCAACAAAGAATGGTTTGTTAGTACTACTTATTCGTACGTTTTTGTTGTACGGATATAGCTCACTCATGACAATTTCTTTATTCATCTCTTTGTAATTTCAGTTTGTAAAATATTCTAGTAAAATGTACTTTTTTATAAAATATTAACTAATACACGTCGTAGTTAATTGATTATATACATATTTAAAAGAAAGTTAAAATTTATAATGTTACTTTTATAAGTTATTAATACTTGCGAGTATATATTACTTCAATAAAATGTCGATGTCACAAAGCTGCTTCCCGTGACTTCATCTTTTTTGCTGAAATACTTATTAGAATAAATTGAGCTTCATTTCTAAAAATTATATTGGTTTTACCACTACACAGTCATCTGCTTTTACTCTTTCTTGAACATTCCATTTTCCTCATGCCATTTCCTTATTCGGTGAACTGTCTATTTAGTTATCCGCTTGCTTTCGTAGGCTTTAAATATGGATAATTTTTAAATTAATATATTTATGTAAATATCTTTTCTTTTTTTTCTCGGGAAGTATGACCGTTCATCAAAAAATCACGTCTAGCCGAAGATTTTCACGGCTTTCTATAACCTGTGTCGGTCGCGATCTAACAAACAGTTTCATTCTATTAAAGGGCACACCCACCATCATTTTAAAAATATACCAAACAACAACTGATACATAGTTTTCGCTTCAGTACCTTACGCGCATAGAATACTCCGTTATAAATCGGCTGCAAGTTGGTCACACGGTAATTTCCTGCTGCCCTCAGCTTCATCTGCAAATTATTATATCTTAAGTTTTTAATTCTTTCCCTCTTTTTACGTGATCAACACTGCTGTATTTCTACAAAAGATTTAGCAAACCACAGAGTCGTTGGCAAGAGTTTAAGATTTGAATGTATGTAATATTTCCCTTAGCGATTATTAAAACTCCCGTGTAGGATTCTTTATTAATTCCTCTGTAATTTTAATACAGATTTTTATAAAAGATCAGTAATACATTGTATAGTGACTAAATAGTGTATTGCAATATTTACAAAATTAAAAAAAACGGTGACCTGCATGTTTAGACTATGTGGTAGAAGTTTAATGATTTAAGTAATGCAAGAATGGACGAGATGGACGACGGTGTTCTTACTTGTGCCGGAAATTAACAAAACAATAGCTTATATTTACATTTACCATAGCAATCATTTTGTTTAAATTTTTACATTTAATTTATGTTTTTCTTTAAAATATGTACAATATTTTACCCAAATTTTTAAAAATTTTATTGAATGCATTTTACCTTTCTATTTTTCATGTTTCATTGGAAAAATCTCTATTGCTTGACTAAATCGCACCAAAAATGGATGAATTATACACTAAAACCTTGCACGCGAATCAGTCTATTCATTGATGAAAACTGGACAACATCATTTCGGTAGTTCGTGAGATTAGTGTGCATAGAAGACAGACAGACAAATTTCCAACTTTCATTTATATATACGTAAGGGGCTGTGCCCCTTGACCCCTCTTGCTTTCATTTCTGTCTCTTTCTCTTCTATACTTTGTATCAAATGATCAAAATTTACAACGTAATTCTTACTGGCATCAACACAAAAAAAAAAAATAACTTAACCACAAAAGTCCTATTCTAACATTTAACTTTCATTATATAAAATTAAGACATTTTTTCGTTACATTTTTCGTTACATATTTCATTACATAAAATTGTGACATTTTTTAAATAACAATAACAAAAATCCTATAAAATATAACAAACGTTACATAAAATTGGGACATTTTTTCGAATGGGGGGTAGCCTAAGAATTACGTTGTAATTAATATATATATATATATAGGAATATATACGCCAAATTTATTTATAATAAAGAAGTAGTCAGGGGCTAGATTTGAAATGCGTTTATGCTGTGTTGGCTTTTCAGGATCCACCTATTTTCGATTAAAAAAGAAAGTAAAAGAAATGTTAGTAATGGTATTCGAAAAACAGGCGAGTTTTTTTAAAGAAAATCCCTCAACATATTCATAACTAATCACTGTTCAGATAATTCCATTATACCTACCACTCCTTTAGTAGTAATAATTTTCAGATATATCATATATTGTATTTTTAGACTTCAAGAAAGAGAAGTTTATACATTCATCGCGTTTTTTTTAAATTTTTTTTTGTTTGTTTGTGCATAACTTGGGCCTATGAGGACTGATTTTGATTATTCCTTGTTCATTGGAAAATATACGAGTCAGCAATGGTACTGTGTAAGTACACTGTTGAAGACCGGTGAACGTAAACTGAGCAGTCAGCAAAAACATGAAATGTGATCTCTTTAGAAAGGTTTTTAGTAATCCAACAAATGCGATTAATTTAAAATGTTATCGGTTTATCATGAAAGCAGAATTTGAAAAAGAACTAAGTTATTTAATGAAAATTCGAGAAAGTTAAATGAATAGTTCAATGAATGTAAATAGAAGATTTTTTGAATAATTAAAATGCAATTTTTCAAGTTACTTCACTTAGCACCCTAACAGTGTTGGGATTAAAGCTAAGTAAGGTGCTACGCACTGAAATTTTTTTTCGATCAGTATTTCTAAAGAATTCAAAATGAATATTAATCGCAGCTTCAACTATCTGTTTTTTCCTTCATTTCATTTAATTTCTTATTTTTTTTTCCTACCCTGGGCGCGCCAGCGGCCTTGACCCAACAACATGAAAAATTAAGAGGTAGAACTAAATAGAGTGGAATCATGATTGGATGTCTCAATCGACCTTTCTCAAAGAATTGAAACCTACGACGGAGCCATGGTAGCCTCCAGTCAGAACGGAACGCAGAATCTTCTCGGCAGTCAATCGCCTGAGAACGGGACACGACATCTTCAAACAAACTCTAAAGCCAAGTACCTATTCGATTTGTTCTATCGATGAATACCCATCAGTTTCACACATCTTGCTGAAATGCACACGTCTCAACGGGTTGCGGCGCGGCCAGATTACATCACTTGCAGACATCCTCTCAAGTACCTCCACCGCTTTGAACAATCTTATGACTTTCGACCAGTCTAACGAACTGAGGAGTCTGATCTAAAACGTGGATCCACGCACTGTGATAACCTAGGTAGTTACATGCAGTGTGTGGTTTAGTACCCCCCCCCCTTAAATTAAAAAAAAAAAAAAAAAAAAATTGAATAAATAAATGGACCGTCGATGATAAAATCACTTATGATTCATATGTATATCTGTATATATATATATGTGTATGTGTGTGTGTATATTTATTAATAACTATCGTTCTTACGTCAGAGGTAATGTGAAAAATACGGCCATGGAAATCACTGTTGTTCTTTTGTAACGTTTTTTCGTAACGCTGTTATCCGACGTCACCATCATAGTGACATATTTGTAAATAGTTTTCATTTTATCGATTTTTCAAGAAAGTAGTTACGAGTAATTACTAATTATTATTAATTTTAAAAAAATATGAAAACTACGTATTCAATGGAAACAATTCATCTGCAAACATTATAGATGAACTAGGAGGGAACGGTTCAGAACACTTACCCATTGACAAGATCCGGAGGATTGGGTTAATATGTATATATATATATATATATATTTATAACGTTAAAGAAACAAATCGATGAAAATTGTATTACTGTTGAATTTCGATCGTGTCTGTTTAAGGTCGGATGGTAAAGCAGGTGAATCGTCATACCATCAGCGGTTGCTATGGCGAAATTGTAAGCTGTTAGTGAGAATTGGGATGATGGTGTGGCACACTTCAATATAAACGGAAGCGCGAAATGTGAACAGAAAATTGTGTCCTACTTGTAGGCCCCGTTTGAGTTTTTATTATTTGTACAAGAAATTTGGAAAGCTCTCCAATTTTGTCGACACATTACGACCGAGTTCCTTCTTAATAAAGCTATTGAAAGAAGCTGTATGTGTCCCCTTTTTTACCAGAATATTGGAATAGTATCACAGAATATCCTAAATCGTTGGGATGTACGTGCATTTGTGTGTGTATGTGTGCGTGTGCGACTGTGTATATGTATAAGTGTGTAAAAGGAGAAAGATTTTACTTTTCGGGACAACTATTGAAATTCTCCGACTGTTTAGAAAAATAAAGTGTATTAATTGTAAAAGTAAGGGTGTTTCACGAACGAAATATATCAGAGAAATTTGAAATTCATTTTTTCCGCGGTTATGACTGATCGAAAAATTTATATAACTGTAGGCTAGCGTATACAGATAAACAGGGGATACATGGTAGGTGGTTAGTAGTAACTGGAGAAAATAATGAAATTTAAAAATTACCGCGTGAACATTTCAAATAATAAACTGCTAAAATATACGAATGAAGAGCCGTCACTTTTGGCGTAAAGAGGTTGGCTAGAAGAAACGAAATATAAAATAAAATCGATACGCCGAATCGTATTAATAAACGCTATGTATGTGTATAATACACCCTGTCAAGAAAGTATCGGGAATTGTTAAATAAAACGAACAATTTTTAATTTTCATCCAAATTTATTTTGACACCTTCAAAATAACATCCATTCGAAGCGATGCACATATGCCAACGCTTTTTCCACTCGGCAAAGCACTTCTGATAGGCGGTTTCCGGGATGGCCTTTAGCTCTCGCGTCGCATTCGTCTTGATGTCATCAATCGATTCGAAGCGCATTCCCCGTAGCGGAAATTTGAGTTTTGAGAATAGGAAGAAGTCGCAGGGTGCTAAATCTGGTGAATACGGCGGTTGTTCGATGATATTTACCGAGTGTTTGGCCAAAAACTCATTCACAATTATGGCTTTGTGAGACGGCGCATTATCGTGATGGAGAATCCAAGAATTGTCGACCCACAAATCGTTACGTTTACGACGGATAGCCTCTCTCAAACGTCTCAAAACACTTAAGTAAAACTCTTTGGTGACTGTCTGTCCGGCTGGCACATATTCATAGTGTACCACGCCTCGAATATCGAAGAAAACAATCAACATGATCTTCACTTTCGATCGGCTTTGGCGAGTTTTTTTCGGCTTTGGCGCGCCAATTGGCCGCCATTCGGACGATTGCTGGTTCGTAAGCGTGTCGTACTCGTACACCCATGTCTCGTCACCAGTAATTATCTTTTCCAAGAAGGTAGGATCCAAATTGGCTCGATCCAGCATGTCTGCAGCTACCTGTTCTCGGTACTTTTTTTGAAAGAAATTCAGGTCTTTCGGAACAAGCCGAGCCGCAACGCGTTGCATACCCAATTTTTCGTGCACAATCGTACGTACGCTCTCGTGTGACATGCCCAATCCATGAGCCATCTCTCTCAAGCTCACATGACAATTTTCAGCAACGATTTCCTTGATTGAGGCATGTCTTCGACCGTCTCCCGACCATCCTTGAACGCTCTGTACCACTCGTAAACCCGCGTTTTTGATAAAGCAGATTCACCAAAAGCCTTCTGTAACATTTTCAGTGTATCGGCACAAGAAATTTCGTTCGAAACACAGAATTTAACACAAGTACGTTGTTCAATATTTTCACTCATTGTAAAACTTCGACAAAACCTTCAAGGTCGACTGATTTTAACAGCTGCTGTAAACACACTGGTTGACAGATCGCGCTAAAAATAGGCATCATAATACAAAACAGTTGTACCAACCTGGAAAAAAAAAATTATCTGCCTAGCTATTAGCCGGGAGATTTAAATTGACAATTCCCGATACTTTCTTGACAGGGTGTATTACGTCAGAGGTATTTTATAAAAACACGAATCTCCGTTGCGGACGTAATTTTTATTGTATACTGTTAAAGTTTGATGCGACGGCGGTGTTAAAAAATGAAAGTTTCCAAATGGGTCTCTAGGTAAAAAATACAAACTAGCCGGGGTCAGAGTAAATAAACAGTAATTTTTGAAATTATACAAGGAAAAAACAAGCATTACAACGGAAAAATATGTTTCTTTTGAGATCACAACAAAATTTCCGACACAAACTACGCAAGGACGTCGCCAACCGATGAGTCAGGGAGGGCAAGATGGGGTAGAAAGAGGATATGAGTTATAGGAAAAATAAAATTTATAATTTGTAAAGGCTTAATATTTTATTAATCAAGAATAAAATCTTAATTGAAATTTCGTGGGTTTCTGGCAAATTGTTCTACTACTTTAGTATAAAAGTCTTCCAAATTGTCCGTTATTACGCGCCTATGAATAATCATCATGGCTAGTTGATTAAAAAGTTATAAAGCTCCAGGGGGAAGGGGGCAACGGCCCTTTCCTGTCCCCCGTTGCTCACAATTTGAATAAGATGTGTACCACAGTGTGAATAAAATACGTCCCTAGTTACTAATTGGTTGTAAGTGAAAATCATTATAAAATTTCGTGACATTTCTTAGTGACGGACGAAATTGAGCCCGGCCATATGATGGCATATTCGTGTCAAAAATATCTTTCAAAAAAAGAATTAGTTTATATTGAAATCTGAATTTTTTTTTTGAAAAATCATAAAATTGACCAAAGAACCTTTGATAAAAACCGCACTACTTGCAAAGGTTAGTTCACATTTCAAACAATTTTCCCGCAATTATTTTCTGTTTTAATTATGCTGCTTAATGATGCTCGTATTTTTCATAAGTTTTATCATTAGTTCACAGTCAGAGGCAAATTCACGAAGGGGGAAGGGGGGGGGGGCTCCTAAAGAACCAAAACCTCTATGAAAAAATTTGTTACACCGGAGAAACTTATTTTATACTATAAAAGTTTTCCATAAATATTACACCTGTGGATTTAATTATAACTAATATTTAATACTGCTTTCTAGTCAAACTATTAATGTTACTTTTTTATTTTATTGTAAACCCAACTGTCATCGATCTTTTGCCTTTCTTATTTATTTTCAATTTTTATTTTGTAATGTAAATGAAAATAGTTCAATGAGAAATATATATATTTTTTGCACTTGCTCACGAGCGAAGAATTCGGATCGGATTATTAACAAAAATAAAAAAGAAGTAAAGTCTAATAAAAATACTATCTTTCTTACTATTTTATCTAAAAATAAAACAAAATTCAAATTAAATTGTAATAATTACGTATTTTCAAAACATTTTTAAATTTCTAAAGAAGTCGTTATTTGATTGTCTTTATAAAACAACGTATTTCTCAAACCTACTGTCTGACGTAGAAGATATTACGTAATTACATAATCCCCCCTCCCCCCTATGTCTCTCTGGATCTGCCCCTGTCATAGTAAATATTTAAATTTCCCTAAACAAAATGAATTTCGAAATGAAATCAGGTGTTTAATTGTTGCTTATTGTAGAAGTAGTAAAACCAATCGTCAAATTATAAAACTGGCAATATAGAATCGAATCGTTAACTATAACGTTGAAAAGTTACTCGACATAATTCGAACGGACAGATGTCGAATAACAACAGTCAAAAATGAACGGCGAATAGTGGTCACTTTCACGCGTTATGGATGCTTCATTGCTTTAGAAATAACGTCCATAATAAATGTAAACAGAGCTGGACAACTGGTTGCAAGTTAAAACGTAGACTTATACAAGTCGATAGTTGTGGACATGTTGCTGCAAAAAAAAACATTTTTTAAGATTAATAAACAAAGACAAGCTTTATTTTTCTCATAAAGCGGTCCTTTATGTATATGTTCGCGGTACGTTTTGGTTTCCCCAACTTTTTTACTCGAGCTATTACTAATGTGGACATCCTTTTTTTTTTTTTTTTTTTTTTTGAATTTTTAGGCCAAAAGGGAGGGTTTAAATAATTTTTATTAACCGTAATTTTGATCCAATTTTAAAGCAAACCGTTCATGAGTTATTGATTTTTATTTGATATTTTTGTGGTTTCTGAACCATCTTATTTGGATTCCGTAAATTATATGTGTACGAAATCCTAATAAAAGTAATAAATATACACTATTTTTTTTACGAATAAAGTTACTTTGTGTTAAATTTATAACTTTATAATTGCAGCATTTCGATGTTTATTAAATATTTTCTACTTAAAAATCTTAGCGACTTATCTAGAGTATTTCGATTTTTTAGGAGCGGGAAAATAATTATGAACGGCACAGTGTACAAATACACATACACACACATATATATGTATTAATTACAACGTAATTCTTAGGCTACTCCCCATTAGAAAAAATGTCCCAATTTTATGTAACGCAAAATGTCCCAAAAAATGTCCCAATTTTATGTAACGCAAAATGTCCTAAAAAAATGTCCCAATTTTATGTAACGTTTGTTATATTTTATAGGATTTTGTTATTGTTATTTAAAAAATGTCACAATTTTATGTAATGAAATATGTAACGAAAAATGTAACAAAAATATGTCTTAATTTTATATAATGAAAGTTAAATGTTAGGGTCGGATTTTTGTGGTTACGTTATTTACGTTGTAAATTTTGATCCTTTTATACAAAGTATAGAAGAGAAAGAGACAGAAATGAAAGCAAGAGGGGTCAAAGGGCACAGCCCCTTACGGGGCCAAAATGGCCGAATTTATATATATATATATATAATTTAACTCAAAATATAAACTTTTTTGAGGTCGGGTAGAAAGAAAAAAATAATAAATGGCGTTTATTTGACTTTATTGGGTAGTTCTCCCTGTTAATAAGTTATTTGTATTTGTAAACGCCTTTAGTTTTTGGCCTTGATCACCTGTTTATTTTGAATTATTATATATCATTATATTTCAGTTCTATTACTTTTTATAGTTATAAAATCCATTCGCCTAATGAATCTATAATCACTACATCAACGTTTACTGGGATTGCGATGGGTAATCACTTTTTCATAAACTATTTTTGTTCTCGATTGAAACTGCGTCTCATTGCCACAATATGAGATGTGTCTTCCCTGTTAATAGGTCGCCTTAAAATAGTTTACATATATTGGTTTAATAAATGTTTAGTTACAATACATAATATATAAAACATGAATTAAATATATATATATATATAAACCTTTTTAATTCTTTTTTTATATTTTTTATGCCACTTTATTGTACAGTGCTCGGTCTAAGAGGGATGAAACACCAGAGTCATGCCCCTCCAAAGAAATTTTCTGTAATAAACTTTAGCATGTCTGTAGTTTTTCCGGTGATTACTCGTTATTTCGGAAATCCTTTTTAGAGGTCATCTCGATTTGGTCTTCATCCGTTTTGATTTAGATCATTTCGCCCTCGTTACGTTTACATCTTGTCCTATTTCAAAGTAGATTTCTTTTAGTATCAGTGGGTTTTCTCGATTTCCCCCCTCTAATCAATATCGTATTTAAGACGTAAAATAATCATCGAATCAAAAAAGAAAAACAAAAAAAAAACACCCACGCAATTATTAATTAATTTTCTTACAAAATAGTGAATGAAATTATCCTTTTTGAAATCGGTCGTTTTTAATATTTTCATTATTCGTACATCACTTAAGAAATTATTCTGGTTTATTATGTTAATAAAAGTTTTGAATAAAATTCGGAACTAGATTGATTTTAGTTTTTTCGATAGTGCTAATAATTTAATTTCAATTGGCTTTCGTAATTATTAAAGTTGATTTTTTATTTTGTGAGACAAATAGAGTTTTTTTAAATCTGTTCGTAGTGAGAAATTATTGCCCAGGTTGGTTAATTTTTCTATAAAGTTTTATTGAAATAACCCGCTACATAGATATGAACGTGTTATTATTATTATTATTTCGATTCTTTATAAGAGGAAATAAATTTTTAAGCGATATACGAACCAGAAAAGTACTGAAAACAACTTATTTAAAAGTGACGATTTCAGTTGTTATTTTGTAAATTATCATTTCCGCTGTTGTTTTTTTTTTAAAATTCGGTGATTATTTTACACTTCAGGTACGATTTAAAAAAATAAATAAGAAAACGCACTTATCACTAAACTAAATCTACTTAGCAATAGGATGAAGCGGAAACGTAAAGACCCCTGTTATTCCACCTGTAGATAGATCTTTAAAATTACAAACTTAATATTATTGCTATTATTTTTGTAAAAAGCTTTCATAAGATGATATTCATGGTTTCGTCATATTGATAAAACTACTTTTAGATAATTCATTAAATACATATAATTTAACTAATGCCTCGAATAAAAATTTTTTAACGCTCTTCCAAGTCAGAAAAAAAGAAAAAAGAAATACGAAACCTATTTTTACTATTTTACGACTGAATGTTTACTACTATTATTTAATTTATTTTTAAATAACCGGGGGAAATAAACATTTTATCTAACGGTTACAACAAAATTATTCGTATTGGGCGTATAGGATTAAAGTTTATTATATTTTAAATCGAAATTTGTACAATAACTTTCTCTTTAGGCAACGCTTATATTATTACATTTAAATGCGGATGTGAGGATTTTGGTTAAACAGTTGGGATGAAACGCGTTCGATTAAATTTGATATATACATACTATGGTGAGTTAAAGAATGTGAAAGTTACAACCTCACACTGTCTCTATGAATAAACAATCGGGAAGACTTTGAATAGGTCGAAATGGTCCGTATCATGCATTCGGCGTGGAAAATCGAGCATGAAAACTAGTATGCTAGACATTTTACAAAAATTAGGAGAGATAATTTTGATCGCAAATAAAATTGTCCACCACCAAACGCGGGCTATACTAGCCCGTTTTGAAGGTTAATTTCTAAGTGCTCTTGGTAAATTATCGGGAAAAGTTTTACAACGGGCTTTATCAGTCGGCTACCGGTAAAAAATTTCAACGCCTAAAAACATCGAATGCGACATCGATGCTTTTGCTTGCTAATCGTCTAATGTTATTTACTACATAAATCGCGATATTCCTAAACTATTTCACGCTTACCGGATGTTCCGAAAGTGTCGAAGTGAAAAGGAAACGAAACGAAATTTAACGGAAGAACACAGACGAACAACAACTCTGTAACCACCTTAACAACGAGCCACCGACCGGCAGGAGCAGCTCTCAACTTGCATCGTATTTCTGGTTAAAAGTTCGCGCAGCTTCGAAGAAACCCTTCGCTACTTTACCATCTCCTTCCCCTACCTGAACTTTCGTTTTAAACATCGACGCGTACGATATCTTCCATTTCGCGTGCTCATCATGCTCAGCTCAACCTCGCTGTTCTTTTACACGTTCATCCCTCCAATCATTGTTATCTTACCCGAGAATCATGTTCCTACACTGGTGGGCCATATAATTCGCTTGCTCTCCCTTCTGTAGTCTGCACACTGATAGTCATCATCATCATTCTGAGAATTATTCCCGGGAATTATCCGGCTTCCCATGTAATGTAATACGTTGTTTTTCATATTCCTCGCTCGGCCGGTCACACCATTCCCCGTCGCCCTTAAAATGTGTGCTGTAACTGCACATCTTATCGACCGAATTTTGACAGTGCGCCTCCAGCGTTTTCCCTCTCTGAGTAAAGGAAAACTGCTGGAGCTAATTTCAATACGAACGGTAAATAAATGCCGCTCTTCCGGGTTGCAGTCGTACTGGACAAGATTCGCTCTTTGACGAGACTCTTACTTCGAGACGCAGTTCAGCGTCATCGATTACGAAACGATGTTGTCATAATTGAACTAGCTTCAAGTATGCAAAAGAGCTTTGCTGACTGTATCGGTCCGATATCGACACGCGTTACCGCAGCCTCTACCAGTGGCGATCAAGGTCATGTTGTTGATGTGAAGAATGCCTATGTCTTTCTGGAGTTCCGGTAAATTTTCGTTTCACTCCGAATTTTCGGTTCGTTCGTAGTCCGGTTTAGTTTCGATTTTGATGCTTTGCAGATCGCAGTATCGCGGAAATTAATCGAAAACATCGAACCAACTAACGACAACTTTAGCAAACGATAAAATTCTGAATTCGACAAAATTACTAGAAATTGGCCAATTACGAATTTTATAGCGTATAGAGGTACCTTGTTGTAAAATTTCCGCGAGGTCGCTATGAATATTCAAGTGTGATTTCTCATAATATTACACGAGTATTTTGTAATTGGAAATTTTAAATAACAACAAATCAAATAAAAAGAAAAGCGTAGAATATTGTTTATTTGTTTGCAGCGCAAGGTGTACACAACAGTTATCAGCCACAATTACAGCATACACCGAATAAATTAATGTATGGATAGAAAAATAAAAATAATCACGATCTAAATAAGATTAATATATACACATGTGTGCACGTATACGCGCAGATTCATTCGGTGTACACAAAAAAAACATAAATATTTAGAATGATTTTTTTTTTTTTTTTTTTTTGTTTTTACATAAATTAATATGCGTTAACTTTAATAACGGGCAAATATTGTGATAATTTATAAAATAATGATAATTAAAATAAAAACGACAATCGTATTTGTATTATGTATATACGATATCATTTTACTGTACCAATTAGTAGAATGGTTCTCAAAAAGTTTTTTAAAAAGCTTCAAAATGGAGTGGAGGCCGGAGTTTCTTTCGTTTGGATCGGTGTTAGTGACGTATTATACAAATTGCTCGTTAAAACTGAAATCAAATTAATTTGGCCTTAATTAGCACGGCATGATGATACAACCACAGCTATGTTTGCTGATGACACGGCTATTTTATCAACTCACCGAGATATCATCATAGCCACCGAACAGCTCTCCAAAACCATCTGCTATGTGCGGAAAAATGGCTTAAACAATGGAGAGTTGCAGTTAACGAATCAAAGTCCAAACAGGTTTTGTTCGCCTTAAAAAAAGGGCAAAATTTTCCGATCCAGCCGAATGGGCAGACAATTCCCAACTCATGTGCTGTGAAATATCTCGGGTTACATCTTGACCAACGGGGCTCACCTTCAAGGATCATATTATTATTGCAAAACGAAAGCAACTAGACATCGAATACTGCAGGCTGCGTTGGTTAATGAACAAAAATTCATCAGTATCAGTTGAAAATAAAGTGCTACTATACAGTGTGTGGACGTACGATATTCAAATCTGTGGAACGACGAGCATTTCAAATCTAAACATCATACAACAATTTCAGCCTAACGTCCTACGAGATATTTTGCCGGCACCATGGTTTGTCCGTAAATTACACGACCTTTGCTAGAAGATACTTTCATCGACTTGGGAACCACATCAATCCGCTAGCAGCTAATCTTTCGCAGAATAGCGTACGATTCAGACGACTGAAACGACACATTAGTTGAACTGGAATTTCATCCGTAGACATTAATTTGTATAGCGCAACATAATCTAATAAATAACATACATGTAAATAAGGAATTTCCACCACGGTTTACATAAAATAACATTGCTACTTATTGTTCAAATGAACAGATTGTATGCAGATAAAAAGGATAGAAAAAAAAATAAATAAATAATTAGCATGGCAAGTATCTAAATGAAAATGTACACTTCCTATTTAAGTGGTTCTGTTTTTTTCTTTTAAAACTGATCGGAACCTTAACCTTTTTGGCATCAGTAGTCCAGAGCTGTGTAAATATGACTAAAAAAAACTTATTTAATATTTTTTACGAATTTTACGGAGACTCAGCCTAGAGACTACCTTCGTCCAGAGTGATTTTTTCATAATCTGCTTACTGAACCTGAAATGAGATATAATTTTAGTTTTAATCGGCTTTCCAAAAAGTACTTTCATACGCAAACACTTCCCCGCACTACTTATTCAAATAGTTTTTCTCTCTCTATTTTTGCCTATCCATATCTGCACTTTTTAGGAAATCACTCGGACATCCGCTCTAAAGCTATAATTAATTAATGTTCTCCATAAGAAGATATTCAACGTAAACTTTTAAAAGTAATTGTGATAAAAAAAAAATTAAATATAAATAGGTTTTATCATTCGTTTAACGTAGTCAAATGTAGACGAAATTTTAGTACATTAAATTATTGCGATACGTTAATATCAAGCATTATAAGGCGGGATGATAAGCAACTCTGGCCTAGTAGTTGAGGCGCTGGACTGTCGAAAAGCGTGCAAGTCACGCGGGCTTTTAATAATAACTTAAGTTACGGAAGATGTGACTCTTGATTTGAGTCGGGGTCAGCAATGCCAATGATGGTCACCTGTGATCGTTGTAGTATATTAAACAAAAAAAAATAAAAATAAAAAAGTTGCGGAAGAAAGCGGAAACATTTTGTCGACAGAATTAATATGAAAAATTTATTAATAAGCAATACACTCAGTGCCGTAGTACGACAACTTCATCAACGTTCGTTTTTCCTTTTTCAAAATCGCTTGTTGGCCAGTACGTGTACACGGTCTGAAAATAGTTCGAATCACCGTTTTCGTTAGATTTAAAACATTTGTGATAAATAGACTATTTTCGGGTTTCCGTATGTTTTGCCTCTTTAAATTTTGCGAAGAAAGTCTGCCTTCTAAAAATTACTTCTATACCAGATTTTTAATTTCTGACCTCAGCAATAGCATGCGAATCAGCCAATTTTGCACACACAAAACCGATTGTCTAATTAGCTATATGCTCGTAACTTATCTAGGTACCTAATTTTGAAAAATTTCCCCAAAATGCGCGCGGCCGGATCATCACCTTCAGACTCACTGCGAGCATGTCCCTGGGCTACAATGCTTATAGGAATGAGCTGTTTCAATTAACTACGTCTTTCTTATCTTTTTTTTTTTTTTTAAATCAGAAGTAATCTGTAATTACCTATTTGCAATATTATCAAAATAACTAAACTGAACACGAAATGTGTTTACGGTTAAATGGTTCAAAAACGTTATAAATTATTCCGCCACTGTTCTTTTCGCATTACCTTCGACGGAAGGATGACGTACTCATTATGTATACCTATATATATTTTTATTTTTATATATATATATATATATACTAGCTGACCCGGTGAACTTCGTACCGCCTTAGAAAGTAAATGTTGTATTAACTTATTAGTTGAATTAAATCCAGTTTTTTATTAAGATAAATACTCAAAATGAATTAAGTTCAATATAAATGTACAAAAATCAAAATGAAAAGAGTATTTTAATTACGCGTGACAGTAAATTATTCGCCTTAATAACAAAGATCGGTATAACCCGATGGTTCACAAACGACAAAAATATTCAATTATACAATAGAGCTCGGAAACGGTTTGACTTATCAGAATTGGATCATAAATTATTAAAACTTCTATCTACGACAATTCACAACTTTAAGCTGAACGATTACCCTGGACGGCAAGAAGCCGTCTAGAATATATAATATGGAGTTTAGAACGACCTGAAAAATCATCCTTAAAAAAATTCATAACTCACCACCAGATAACCCGTTAAAATCAAAATTTAAAATATATAACAAAACACAGAAGCCCTTTCATAAAATCTAAAAATTACGGTTAAAAAATTGTGTAAACCCTCGTTTTGGGCCAAAAACAGAAAAAAAAAATTAATTTTCTTCATAAATTTTGTTTTAAATTTCGTATTCTGTTGAGACAAATCCAACAAATCACAATGATCATGAAAATTAGTCCAGCCGTTCTTGAGTTATAAGTGGTGTCTAACACGACTTTCTTTTATGTATATATATATGTGTGTGTGTGTGTGTCTTTGTACGCTATTGAAATTTTTAACTTAAAACCGAATCAAGCGTCAATTGTTCTTTATTTTAAAAAATTCTTTTCTCGTTTTTGAAATATTCCTTAAACTCTGTTTAACGTTGTCGGTACATTTATAACGTGACAATCACCGTCACATCTAAAGGCAGTCGCGACAGACCTTGAGGAGAGCATATAATTGTAATTTAGTGTTACGGAAAATATAGAAATTTACCGGTCAAAATCATGGAGTATTTTTTTTTTCGTGTTATTTAAATATTGTTGTTTAAACCTTTTTTTTTAAATACTCGTTCTTTTCCTTGTAACGTACCAAACAAACGAACTGTTACATGAATTTTATTTTCCTACGTGCGATAAAATTAATTAATACCGTATTAACAGAAAAAATTCTTAGAAAATTTGATGTTGTCAAAAGATAAAATAAATTAATATTAAAACAATCTATTCATAATCGTGATTCTTTCCATTAATAGGAATTGAAAAGTATGCGCACGGTATTAAATATTTTACATTTTGTTTTAAATAAATGCGTATAATATAACGTAACAATTATTTAAAATTACAACGATGACTTCACATTCATTTTCTTTTATTATATATCGGATCTTTTTTTTTTTTTTTTTAATTAAGAAGAAACGCAACAATTTCATAAATCACGAAGAAGAGTAGAGTTGCAGATTAAAAACAAATCCGGGGTAAAACAAATATAAGCGCAACGGTTATACGAAAAACAGATACAAGTAACATTACTGATGACGTCACTTTTAAAAAGCCATAATTTCACGCATTATTTTGAATACGGAGTGTTTTTGAAAAATATTTCTCTAGCAGAATAGTTCGATTAATATAATGTTTTTGGTATTTATCGCAAATTAATAACTCCAGTTATACACGTTTGTTGGCGCGAATCATAAATGAAAAAAAAGAGGCCAACTTAAAACGGGTAAAATGTTAAAAATGTTTTTAAATAAGTGCTGGAATGTTTACGTAGCTGTAAAGTTTATTGCGTTATCTATTTCATTACTAAATTTTGACGTTTTGTTTTTTGCGGTTTTTCGCTCTTCTGGAATTTTTGATAGAAACAGAAAAAAAAAAAAAAAAAAGGAGAAGCGGAAATCGGGTAAATAAAAAAATTAAATGATTGAACATTGACTCTTTTTTAGGGTTCCAGGTGGACATTTCAAGCAGTTAACATGGACGGCCGGATTTTCAGTTACAATATTAAGCCGGATCAGATGCAAGTTTTGAACCCGTTACTAATTTTAACCTTTATTCCGCTTTTTGAGACCTGTTTCTACCCGATTTTACGAAAATTCGGCATTCGCCGAGCGCTACAAAAGTTAACTTTAGGCGGAATATTGGCTTCTGCTGCTTTTGTCATGTCCGCCATTTTGGAATTTGAGTTGCAGGTAAGCACGTTAAAAGCACCGTTCACTTTCATTCGTTTCTCCTAATATGTTCTTCTTTAATTTATTAAAAATTTACACCTGTCTTCTTGGAAGTGAACAAGCGCTGGTCGACCATTAGAATATTCGAAGCGTGGCCGTCCAGTTGAACGTCGAAAATTACATCCTCTCGAAGTTGGTAGCATTTCTGCGACGACGATACGCTAACGACAAGTGTGGCGCGAATTTTGTGTTTCATAGGCGGCAACAACGAATAATCGATTTTCCTCGACATCGCACCTCTTCTACGAATTGTAGCAGCACCGTCAGTCAGCCCCTGAAGTGTACTATAAACAGCGACAGCAGTGGAAACGTTTTGTTTGTGCTGGAAAAGCACAGTGGGCTGAAGAGATATCGTAGTGGTCGAAAGCCGCTGCGCAAAAGTCCGTTCATAACTTGTTGTACATAATGCACCTTTTAACAAATGTCGCAGACTTTAAAATGAAAACGACGAAAGGTTCGAAATCGTCCAGTACTTTTGAAATGATAAATCGATAAAGAATATTTTCCGAAGGACGCTTACAATCAGTAAAGGAAAAATCTTAATTTCGATAAAAAATTGTTCTCTCCTCAGTTCTTCGAAAACACCTTACAAAATTCAGAATACTTTTTTTTTTTTCTTTTTTCTGTTGCATGACTGTAATTAAAATAAAAATAATAAACTCTGTCATCATATTAACGAATATTTAGAATTATGTTTTTAATAACACGACTTCCTTGAATTGATAACACTACGGCGAGAAAAAAAAAAATAACAATAATAAAAAACGATGCTTATAGTTCGTAGCTTCTGTAATTCATATCAGAATTATATAATGGTAATGATATTATTATACTATGGTATATTTTATGCAATTGCGTTGACTCTGTGGGCTTTGAGCCTATTGAACTGAACTCCTCCTACCCGTAAAAATTTTAATGAATAAAATTTTATTGAAAATATCGACAATATCGTGCAGATACTGACCCCCAAATCCGGAGAATCGTTTCAGGCGGTGGAGAACCACGCAGATTTTTCCTATTTGAATTTATTTATTTATTTTTGTCAGTAAAATTCTCCAGAATGATAACGTGTAATATTTATTGATTATTTACATCCCGATAACCCACTTCTTTTAAACGGATCTATCGATGATCTTAACTAAAAAAAGGCGAATAAAATAGTTTTAATGTAATTTTAATGGTATCGCCCCTTTTTAAATCTGGGCTTGGCAGATATACAGACGATTTTTTTTTTGTTTTTTTTTTTTCGAATAAATTTCTCATTCGCTACTAAATTTGTTAAAAGTTAAATATGTATAATATATATATTAATTACAACGTAATTTTTAGGCTATCTATGCCCCATTAGAAAAAATGTCCCAATTTTATGTAACGTTTGTTATATTTTACAGGATTTTTGTGATTATGATATTCATATGGACCGATTTAGAATTACGTTGTAAATTTTGATCATTTTATACAACGTATAGAAGAGAAAGAGACAGAAATGTAAGCAAGAGGGTTCACACAGCCCCTTCGAGGCCAAAGTGGCCGAGTTATATATATATATATATATATATATATGTATATATGTATATATGTGTATTTAATTTCGATTAACTTTATAAATTTTATTTTTAAAAATAACAAAAAAAAAAGCGTTACGCAAAGAAAACACATTAATGAATAATGATGAACATTTGTCAGTTTTTCAAAACGAATCAGCGAACGTCCGAAAATAGAACTAATTGAGTGAATAACGGAGATGATAGTATAAACGGTTGCGAAACACTGCTCGTTTGATTTCGAAAAATGACTTGGTCTCTGTGTTTCCACAACAGTAAGCATTAAAGGGGGATAATGACGGAGACTGGAAAGAATATTACTTATCTGAAAGAATTAGATGAGAATTACTTTCCATCAGAACTCGTTTCATTCATATTTAAGGTTTATTGGAATCGGTGCTTATTCGGGTGAGACTGTATTTTCTAAAATAAACATGTTAAATTAAAATCGTTTGTTGTACCTTGTTGCTTCGGTAAAAGTCGCTTATAGAAATAAAAGCACCATGCTATTATTGTAAATAAATAATTATAATATCTACGTAAGGCATTTATACGAAATTAAACATTTGTAGACTGAGACCGATTTAGGATTTCTGAAGTAATGATCTAATTGCGATGGAGGTGTGTGCTTCTCGATTATTTTCAAAAGAGACTTTTTAAAATTTTTTGTCGTTTTTTTTTTCTTTAGCCTCTCTCTACAGCCCCAAAAAATGAATACCGATTGATTTTATATAAATATTACGTCTGGCAACGTATAAATGACAAAATTTGTCTATCTGAAAAAGAAGCCAAGTTCGAAGACTAATTTTTTTACTGCGAAACTATTTCGATGAAATGATAATATATATATATGTGTAACATTTTATTATCATAAAGAAATTAATTAGGAAATGTAACTTTCAAATTACATGTTTCTTTTATTTTTTTTTAAACTGATGGGGTTGTTATTAGCCCAACCACAACGAAAACTAGTAACATTTTAATGTAAAATTATCCGTTGGCTATTAGACTTGAAGGTTGAGTCTTTGTGACAACACCTCTGTGCTTATCGTACGCACTAAACTACTGCGATGACCAGTATAACTCCGTTTAAACGTTTTCAAAAACAATTCTTACGCTGTGAAATTAAAAGTATTTTGAAACGATAGAAGCTAAAGAGTTCCTGGCAAATCTTTCGCTTTTTGTAAAGTGCGAATTTTCATAAAATAGAAACTCAAAAAATGCGCTTCAATTTTGCTAAATTGTCTAACATCAAAACAAAAAAGTAAAAAAATAAAAAAAAAAAGCACCAAAAGAATTACAAAAGTTCCAACCAAAGTAAATTTCTTTAATTTATAAGCGCTTAAATATATTTTAAAATTAAAATATAAAATAATTTGCGTCTTATTCTTTTTTTTTTTTTTTTTTTTTTTTTCGTAATTTTAATCAGCCAATTAATAGAATTTATAGATATCCGATTGACCTGAAGAGTAAGGAATTTCTTATAACATATTTTAAAAGATTTTATGTCTGAAGCTAATTAACACTTTAATAATTAAATTCACTATTATTGAAACTATTGGCGTAGTTATCATTTTTGTCTGTTGTATACGACTTATAATACATTTCACCGGGTTGTAAAAGAAAAAAAGGTGTTTAAAACACTCCTTAAAGACACTTATGCTCTGAACGAACGTCTAACTCGTCGGATTTTTTTCGAGCCAACGCATTAAAAATGATCACGCGGTATAGTTTTTTATTTATTTTTTAGAACTGACCGCTGCATTTACCTAGAGGTGTGATTGCATGAACTTTTTTTCCAAAACACTTTACGCGTCATGAAGAACTGGAATACATTTGAAAACAAATAAAAACCAGTAATACCGGGAATATATCTTTCCAATGAAATGAAAACGTTCGCGTTATTCGCTAGACTACATTTACACAAACAGTACCCTTTTTCTCTGGCCACTTTACGATTTTTACTGACGGCTCTACATAACGGAGAGCGATTTCGTTCTTCTGGAAACTACTGCGAATCCTTTAAACTTCCTTTTACTCAACTTTCGACTCCGAATCTTATTTATTCTCTTTACCTCTTCTTCTCTGATCTCTCTAGAATTTCCATACTATATCGGATTCCTAAAGTAAGTCATCTCACTTCCTTTCCACTCCATTGACTTGTAATCGTCCTCATACGTTCTCTGTGATTCGTAACCTGTTTTTTCGTCGATCTATTCGAAATTTCCTCTAACGCACACCTACTCATTCTGGAATTGAAGGCACCAAGTGTGGATCTACTAGTTCGCTTAATTAGCGTTTTCGAATTTTACAATATTACATTTCTTTCAGCAAAGTTCTAAATTGCAGTACAATATCCTTATCGTTGGTTTCCCGACTTTCCTTCTTTGCCACGTTCAATTCTCGGTATCAATCAGCCGTGTTTACGTTTTGCATACAGTCTACTTTCTCCTCATCACTTTTTACCGCTTCTCACTTCTATCTTCTTCATCGTATCCTTTCCACCCTTATTCTTCTCGTAATATATATGACGCTAATAATACTTATTTGAATGCGCTTCCATCGCTGCTCTCTCTCTCTCTCTCTCTCTCTCTCTCTTTTTGATCCTTACTTTCACTAATGTATCTTGCTGCTGTCTGCAGCGCGTCTTTCATTTTCCTTCTTCCTTTTCTCTTTTCTACCGTACACTGGTGTTCTTAGATCCTTTCTGTCCTTCGATATCGTATAAAGAGATTTAATTCTACTTTCCCTTTTCTAATCTTCGCCAACAAACTCAAATAATAATAATAATAATAATAATAAAAAGATTCGATTGCTCGCTAATCGGTGGTAATCTATTTCAGTCATAAGATTGAACCAAAGAAAAAATGCAAAAATAATGAAGATTTATATTCCGCCACAACGAAAACATCGCGTTAATCTTTCTGTAAAGAAAATATCGTGCGCCACCAAAATAAGTTCATCTTCGTTTCTTTCGCCATTTTCATTTATCCGTCTAACGAATTTTTAAATCCGCTCTCCTTGGCATTTTTTCACTCTTGGTACCCGCTGTCTGACTGACCCACTGAAACTTTTGAACAGATTTGGATGCACGACCTAAAGAGCGAACCGAAAATGACTCTCGATAAGTTCACTAAACTAATAATGAAGATTTTTAGCGGTTTCTGTCTCGATATAGAGCTCGCTGAAGAAGAAATTAGCTTTTAATTTTGAGATTTTCACGATATTTTTCGGTCATGTTGTGCCATTTCCTCGATGGATGTCTACACTTTTTTCTCTTCGTTCGCAAATCGAAGATCACCGGATTACGTGCAATGATGGAATATACATATATCATAATTAATATGATCTGAAAAAAACAAAAAAAAAACAAAAAAACGAAACTAAGATGTTTAGTTTTGCAAAAAGTGATAAATGCTTAATCGAACAGGAACAAAATTATTGGAACTATCTAATTACTTTGCTTTTATTAAATACGCTAGTTTAAATGGTAGCGATTTTTTTTCCCCCGATAATGCACTTTTATGATTTGTGTGTTTGTTCTGCGGAGCTTAAATTTTCCGATGGCGATTGATGAAATTTTTCAATCGCGCACCGACATTGATCAATCGATCTGTCTTGGTTTTTTCAGAAAACATACCCTGTATTAGCGGAAAAAGGCGAAGGACAGGTGCGTTTCTTCAACTCTTTAGACTGTAATTTAACCTTCACGCCTCCTTTCAATGGGATACTCGGAGTATACGCACTGGACGACTATGAGTACGTACGCTGTGATTTGAATAAGGTTGATCCGTTTGTAACAAGCGTTACCGCCGACTGTCCTCGAATTCTTAAACCAACCAATGCCTCCATACACATGGAAGAGTATAAGGTTAGTAGTTTTTGTTTATTTGATTTTTTCCCTTTTTCTTAATGCTTGAAATCATTTCGTCTCCAATACGGAGCATTTCGTTAAAGTAAAATGTACTTAACCGAAATATGTAGGCTATAATATTAATTTTACGTTATCGATTGCAGTCTTTCTCGTACTTCTTTACGCAAAGGGATGGCGCTATTGAAGTGGTCCAAAGTTCAGAACCCGACAACTTGGCAAAGGATTCAAAAGGCTTTCCAAAAATTAGGTGAAATGTTTTTGTTTTTTTTTCTCTTTTTTTTAACCAAATATTACCAACATTTTTTCCTTGCATATTGCTTGTCGCGTGGAATTGTTCAATTTTCGAATGTATTATTTTTATCAACGAAGCAAAAAAAAAAAAAAAAAAAAAAGCACACAAATGAAAAATCATCCTACACGCGTTGTATTAATATTTGTACCGAAAAATATACCAACTTGCGCAAATCACGAAGAAAATAAAAATACCGTTATGGTCTGGCAATGTCGAGAAAAGGAAATTGCCGAATTTCCCTCTCGATATGTGAGTAGCTTTTATACCGAGATAAAATTCCTTGTGGTCGATTGCTATCGGTTGAATTTGCTTTGGAAGTGTTGATGACCTTGACCGAACGCATAATCCTTAACCCAGCAATATAACTCGCTATGATACGCTCGGTGTAGTCGGATATGGTAAGAAACGTGAATGATGAATCATTGTAATTTTTCTGCAGCAATCTTTCGAGACTGCTTTTACCGCTACCCATTGCTTCGTCGCGTTACTTTGATGGTAATGCGGTGAACTGCGTAAAACTGCGAAGCCGTAGAATTTTGCAAACTGAGTGCCAGAGAGACGGTGAAAATGCCGGCTCACATGAAGACTTCTCGACATCGTAAATTCGAAAGCAGGCAGTGTCCGCGTGCGAGCTGTTTCGATGTAATATGAATAAAATTATCACGAAAAACTAGATAACGCGATTTTTCTCAGATTCTTCCGTAAGGTAGACAGTGATTTTATGCTAGTAGTGAGTCGACAGATATTTCTTATCTACTTGGTTAATGATAGATATAGATATATTTTGCAACCTTCAATAAGACGATTTAGGTCGGCAATCATGTCGGGCCAGAAAGCAGCACTGTGTACGCGCTGTCTGCACCTATCGATTCCTAGATGATCAAGATGCTGACGAGGCAGAATTTTCGAGCGAATATTGCGAGGGATGACACAATACACGATCGCCTTCACAAAGAATGTCTTCTTTCATGATCAGCTCGCTTCAACATTGATGCTACTGGCGTAATGGGAATGACATCCGTGTTTGATTTCTTTAGGTTAGCCCTGTTCTAAAAGTTTGAAGCTTCAACTACTAATATTATAGTAAACTTTCTCTATTAATAACCGTGTCAGGAGCTCGAAAAAAAAACAGTCTGCTGTATAAAGTGTTTAGTTTTGGTACATGACAGTTCGAAAAAGCGAACTTTTTGAATACGAACACTGATACACATCTACTATATTTCGATAACGATCCGTTTCAATAGCAGAATTGAAATCAAGGAGAAAGACGGAAATTTCTCACAAGTAGCGAAAGCTTTTATGTCTATTTGAGCGCGGTAAAGTTTTGCACTAGTCATAGAACGAGATACGGATGATTTTCTCTCTATCCATCTGGATTACGTTGAATAAGTACTACGCTAGTTTTAAAACAGATTTGCGGTGAAAAGAACGTTGGCGTCAATAGCGCGGTAAGAGCGATTTCCTTCTGGTTTGACGGTAATTTGGTTTCCGCTATATCTGCTTATTTTACTACTCATTGTTTCCTTTATGTTGTACGGTAATTAATTTTAAACACCAATTACAATTATTTAATTTATCAAATACCCCGACGCGTTTCGAAGACAAAGCTTCATGATCACACATATGTTATAATAACTGCTGTGATCATGAAGCTTCGAAACGCGTCGGGGTATTTGATAAATTAAATAATTGTAATTGGTGTTTAAAATTAAGTTTCTGCCACTCTGTTCCCCGATAAAATTTAATTCCGCAACAATTCGCGAATGGCATTATGGTTGTCAGGTATAAAATTAATTCACAGGCATCCGTTTAAAATACCCAGCAACGGACGGATCTCAGAAATGCCACATTACAAGGAATCTTAACTATTGTTTCCACATGGTCTGGGTCGATACAAACTTTCTCTCAATTGATTACATGACCAAGAAATTTCACAAAGACGCATTACCTTCCATTCAGTATCAAACTAACAGTTTTCAGCCTATCGAGAAAGACGTAATATCGTTTAATCACAGCCATGAAATAGAATCACAATCGACTCCTTGCATGTCTCCGAGAGTTTATTTTATTCGGCATCGAAAATATTTCATTGTCGACGAAATGCGAGTGGAAGTCGCACAAAATAGAGTCGATGAATGTTGTTAGCTTAATTTATTATTCCCATGTTTTACTTGTCGAAATCCACTTGAAGCGTCAAGTTTGGCAAGTGGAGAGCCGATTGAACCCGAACGGCAGAGTCAGCGTTGGGCCGAGACTTTTGGAAACGACGACTGAGTTGTGTCAAGTATATACAGATTCGCACTTCTCCATCTGCTCGTTTTACGACAACAATTGGGGCATATCGGTCTGTGAATTCTGCAACGTTTCGAATGGCCGCAAGATTTTCCATTTGTTTTCTTCAACTTTCCTACGTCTCAAAAGGATATAGTTGTAGCAAAAACACTTTGGCTGAACAATGTGCGTGTGGATTGCATCAAACCGCTACCATTCAGATGATTTCGTTCAATTTAAGACAATAACAGGAACTGAGCCGATAGAGATGTAGATAGCAACGATAAAGAACAGTTTAACCGAATGTTTTCCATAAACAAATTTAAGTACTGACTCGGGAATTATGAAGGCGGATCGGCACCCGGTCCAGATAATATTCCGGTAGAATTTTACAAACACTTAAAATAGCGCAAATTGTATTACTCAATATCTATAATAGAGTTTGGAAAGATTATTTACAAAAATTTAGTCTAAAGCTACTATCACTATATTAAAAACCGGTAGGGATAATAAATTTAACTCTATAAGTTACACAGATCTATTGCTTTAACTTTCGTGGCTTGTAAACTCCTTTATAAAATGATCTCTCGCCGCTTAAGATGATATCTGGACCATCACGAAATAATTTCGCCTTTTCAAAGCGGATTTCGACAGTTTCATTCAACGCTAGATCAACTGGTAAGTTTCGAAAACCAAATAAATGCAATTGTTCCAAGACATTGTAATACGTACATTACATTATGCTATATATATATATATATATATATATATATATATATATATATATATATATATATGTTATATATATATATATATATATGTTATATATTTAAAAAAATTAAAATAAAGTATAAATTAAAGTGTACCTGTATGAGAAATTACAAAAAAAAACGGAAATGGGAGCAAGAGTCCGGAATTGCAATTATCCGCGAAAACTATTAATGAGCTTGCGGAACCACCAAAAATATCGATCAGTAGAGCCCGGGATCTTTTATCAGTGTGACGATATCAAGAATATATTACTCGGTGAAAGAAAAAGCATAATACCGCTTCCGACAGAGTGCCCACAACTACGAAAGCAATGCTGACCGGAAGGATGAAAGCGGAGTCCACAATGTCGACGGAGAAAAGAATGGAAAACTTTCCGTCGTCATAATTAGAACTGATGATAAATAGGGGCCCAAAATGTCGATCGGAAAGAGCAAAGGAATTCACCATTATGGACCCACCACTGTACAAGCAGAAGTACTGGCAATGGGAAAAGCAAAGAAAGATCCACGCCACCTAACATAAGCGGAGCCCGCCGTATCGACCGAAAAGGAGAAAAAACTACGCAACGCCACGGATGTAACCGCAAAACGAAACATTCATTATGCAAAGAGTAACTAGTCGAGATAGAATAAAAGAAATAAGGTTAAGAAAAACTGATGCCGGAGATCAA
This sequence comes from Icerya purchasi, assembly GCA_039619475.1. Classification (NCBI taxonomy): domain Eukaryota; kingdom Metazoa; phylum Arthropoda; class Insecta; order Hemiptera; family Monophlebidae; genus Icerya; species Icerya purchasi. The sequence goes on from CM077115.1 coordinate 320,159,183, forward strand.
ATCTTAATTTGATGAAGCGTCCAAGTGAGAAATTTAGCTACAATTTGACCGATTTGCAGAGCATGAAAAGAAAGAATAAAAAAATGTGTACCTATAATATGGAGTAAGCCAGGCAGGCAATGACACTAAAGGAAAAAAAGCGTGATTCGAGTTGCACGAAACTGAGTTACCAAAGAGGAACTGATCAACGTGTTGTCGGAGCGATCTTTTTGTTAGTGATTATTATACATCGTTCAGTAGAGTTAGTCTTCCTTTTTCTCCGCACTTTGCACAAGTCACGAGTTAATCTACATCAATTGCAGCTCAAGATGCCGATTAGCTCGAAGAAATTCTTAGACCGTTTCATTTCAGTAAATTTTCTAGGACGAGAAATACATGTTTTCAAGTGGACATTACTAACGAAAACTACTCCATGACGTAAAGTAACAAATGTTTTGAAAAGAAATCAAAAATAACGTGATGATCTTTTTTAATTTAGAATATTTTTCGGAGGACCGATCGATAATACGACAGCCGAAGTGACGTTTAAACAAGGCCCCGAAGTTACGAATAAAACTGTCACTAGTAATGCGTATCCGACATTTTTTTCGCTTTACTACGGAAGGTAAAATTTTTCGTTCCTTTATTTTTTACCATCGTCTGTGAAAGGCAATTGAAAACACGTGTAAGGCTCGTTGCCCATCGCAGCGAGGAATGTGAAATGTGTAATGTTTTTAATCTGAAAATCGATTACTATACATTTAAATGTAACACTGGCCATTACAGTATGAAATAGTCGAAAGAGGCGAGCGAAGAAAAATAATGATTCCTCGCTCGCATGCATCTCCGAGCGACTTTTTCAAAACACATTTCACTCATTTCAGATGTTTCTTATACCGCATTTGATTTAATAGTTGTCTTTATATAACACTTTTTTGCCGTTTTTAATTTATATATATATATATACATGTATATATGTATATGTATTGTAATTTGTATAAATATCTGTCCCTTTTTTTATTTAATTTAATTTAATTCCTATATACTAATGGAAAAACTAATTTAAATGGTTAGGAAGTATGCATTTTTATACAATACAGAATACAACGATTTTAAAAATGTAAATATATGAAAGGTGATATCCGTAATTACACAAAAACTTGAAGTAAAAGATGGTAAATTATTTTTTGTCCGTATTTAAACTTTACATGCAGTTTTAATTGTTTTGAATTTTATTATTATACGGAAGAATTGAAATACCACTCAGAAAATTGTTGTCAGTTTTATAATTTATTTGTTGTAAAGAAAATGTTAAACTTTAGAAAAGTGTCCATTAAAATTAATAATATAAAGCGATCAAATTAAAAGCAATAATTATATTACAGTGTTTTAATTGTGATATTAAGTCAACCAATTTACAATTAATTACAAAAACTAACCTAAAAACTAAAAATTATTACACTTTAGTAAAACATTAATTATTCAATTTTTCGTACAAGATATTCAATTTCGGTCTTACATTTTTTTTTTTTATCGGGGGTTTGTCAACATGGACATCGGCCCAAGAACAACGGAACAGAGAGGAAAGAGAGACTCAGATCCTTACACGATCAGAGATAGCCAACAGAACGGAATCAAGAGCTAGAATAACCGAAGGAGAAGGAAGGGAGAGAATGAATGAAGCACAGTATAAATACCGGTTTGTAAGAGGAAGGAATAAAAAGAAGCTTGTTCAGTTGATAATTACGAACAACTGAACATTATATGATCGGGATCACGAATACATTGATTGCTGGGAGGATGCAATGGACAATAAGGAGAATTTTTAGTTTACATTAATAGCCTAAGTATTTAACTTGTTGCCGACTAAACGAGTATCACTTTGTTACATAATAGACTTTGTTAACGCAGAAACCTATATTAAAATGGAAGCAAACGATTAAAGAAAAAAAGGTTAACAAAGATCGAATAAAATATCGATAGTTTAATCGCAAACTGTTATTTCTTCACTCAGCGAACTCGCTGCAATGAGTAATCGAGAAAAACTCATTTCACATTCCACATTTCACATTCCTCACTGCAACGAGCAACGAGCCTAAGATCGATTGTTTTTTTTTTTTTTGTTTTTTTTTACGTTCATGTTGCGTACGGAGTATTGTCATTATTATGTACGCTACCTATTATAACAAGAATGTACCAATATATAGGGTAACTACGTAGGTAAGGTATATAGCTTTCATGAATGAATTTATAATATGCATGCAGTACTCATGATGATTATCCACAATACATTCGGCGTTCTATTTGTAGCTAAATCCGTTGCATAATTTCTTACTAGCGAAAATATTCTGCGAACGCGCATCTATTATACTCCGCTCATTAGAGCTGCAGATGTTAGCTAGTACTGAATTTTAAACATTTCCATGTAGTCCCCGTTCTTCGCGCTGAAACCTCATCTAAGAGAAGTTCATATGTACGTCTAACGAAGTCTTCACAAGAAACAAAAACCCATTTATTACTCGGCTGGCAGACTTCCGGGGCTACACACCGGATGCTTAATTTCTATAATAATGCTAGTCGGTTAAAGGCTATAATCGAGTACGTTTGTGGAGAATTGTGTTAAATTCGCATAGATTCCGCACATTTCATGTCAGTAACGGCCGAACAATACGGTGGTGCTAGCTTATACTGGACGGAAGAAAAAAATATCGATCACCGCTAATAATTAAAAATCGATGTTCATTAAGCAAACCGCGAATTTTGTTGAAGCAATTCGAAAGCTCGTTTTTAACACCAAGATCAAAGAGAGTTAATTTACGTAATAGATTGGCTAAATGAAACATAAAAGCGCTACTGCATCGCTTGGGGAATGCTTAAATATGTAATTACCTTTTTGTACGATTAAAAATGATACATCATTTAGTGGAATTTGAAAAAAAAAAAAAATAAATCACTTCATTCTACACTTGTGGATTTTCCCGTTCGTGTATAATTGTTGGTAGTAACGTTCCGATTATTATATGGTCGTTATTTTCGATAAAAAAAAAAAGCTTAAAAAACATAGTTAAATTTTAGTAGTCTAAAAATTGATCGATAAAATTAAATTATTATTATTTTTTTTTCGCATATAGCACGTCGATATTCACCTATATCATTTGTTAAGATTCTCTAATAGACTTTTCTTTCTCATCACTTAACATACCACATAATATTCAGAAATATCGTGTAAATTTATCCGTATTTCGTTACTCGGCAATAAATTCGTTATTAATAATATCGAACAGTTTTTGACTAGTACTTTTCCTTCAATTATTACCGAAAAAATGTACTACAATCCCCATTATGTATTGTACAACTAAAATATTAAACACGTATAATCGGATTAAATAGAAGGAAAGTGAAATGATATAAATACCTACTGTACTTATCATATCGATTTTCGCACAAATACGACTAAAAATTGTACACGTTTTATTTAGGCATATTACATAATGAGTATGTTTTCCTGTCATATTAACAACAATTTTTTTATCGACATGGAAATGGGGCGGATAAAGGCGACTTTGTTATATGCCATTCGTCATCAGTCATTAATTTAATTTTTACTCCTCCAGTCGGTCGCCTGAATACTTGAACTCTTCGCCCCGTCCCGTTGAGATTTCACTTGCAAAATGACGCGGCAATGATTATTTCACGTCTGATTATAAAGCGCGACTTTAATATTTTGAAAGAGCAGTTCTGCCGGCATTTTCCTTTTTTCTACCTCGAATATTTCTCCATTAAACATTAAAATACTTACACGCACGCGCACTCATTTTGATCGTTTTTTTTTTTTTGTTTTTTTTTTTCTTCTTTTCGAATAACACAAGCATTTTTATTCGAAAAATCCTCTTCGATTTTATAGATTTATGCAAAAATAAAATGCCCCTTTTTCAAATTATGCTAACTGAACGCGTCTCAGAAAATTGTCGCTTTCAAAAACGCTTTTCGTTACCACACTCATACAGTATAAGTGTGTGTCGGTATAATTACTTTTTTCTACTTTTTCCTTTATTTTCGGTTTGCGAATCTTCACTCCGGAGTGACTGCGTTGATTTATATAAGTGCAAATTAACGCCGTATTCGAAGAGAAGTAATTAGAGAAAAGCAAAAAAGAGAGAATTCCACTGGCAGGGGAAGATGATACGTTTACGAGTGCCTTACACATTTCACACGCAAAGAGTTATGTGCGTGTGTCATAAACCTGTCATTTTCAAACGCAATCAGTGAAAGAACTAAGCAACCACTGTTCAAATTCCTAGTTGAACTACATTTTTCCTATAGGCGGAATATTTTCTGGCCGCTTATTAATTCATTATCGCAGTAACTTCGAGAATACTCAAGTGTGGTCAAGGACACGCAGTTTACTCGCATTTTTCGGCAAACATCCTTCTACACCACTTTAGTTATGCCGATTTTCTAATATTCGAAAAAATTCAACATGCGCGCAGAATCGATTGACACTAAAATAAATCCCCGTATCTGTTTTTTTTTTTTTTTTTTTTTTAAATTTTAAAATAAGTTTGTGGGTCTCACTGGGCAAGTAGTATGCCCGTTGTGTGTGAGTGCCCGACACTCTTATTATCGTTTATTCGATTTCGGTACAAACTTCAAAGTCGAATTGTATTTATGGGGGCTGTATAGAACTATCTGCCGTAACATAAATAGTATCACGTATGTGTAGTTTCTCCAAAAAAGTAAAACACGAACTGTACATTACAGTGGAATTCTAGGAAATATGCCGGAAGCATAATGTATTTAATCAACGCGTAATATAAATCGATTGATTTTAATCGATACATTTCAGTATTCATAATTTTTTCTCATTTTACGATATAATTTCAGTTACGATATCAACCTAAATGGGAAATTGATAAAGCAGAATATCTACTTCGGACCAGGAAGTATTCACACGATATTAATTCGCGATTCTAAAGTCGTAAGTTTTTAAGAAACAGCTATTATTAATTTTCGTATTACGTCTTCTACGGACGTGTGAAGTCATCGGAGACGTACTTTAGCACAGTCAGTCACCGTTAGTGTCTAATTAATTCGAGTTAATTATGTCTCGTTTCGTCAGGATGTGCCGATTCTGCAAATTGAAAATATCGAAAAAATTCTCTTCATACACTTAATGTTCGTAGTTAGTGGGCGAAAAAAAAGCAAAAAACAAACGAAAAAACCCCTAACCCGACTTTAAATTCGTAGCTAAATAAGTCGCTATCGGCAATTCTTATTTAATTTTTAATTCCGCTTAAAAAAAAAAAAAAAATAGTACAAGTTTGATTTTTTATGTTTATAATATCTAACACATACCATTAAAAGAAATTCCTCCGTGAGGCGCTTCCTTCAAAAAATTCTTTAGCACGGGGATGTTTTGTTTTTTTCTGTAATCTTTAGCACAACCTTTAATATATGTATGTATGTTCCGAAAGTTACGCGTGTAAGGCGCGATATCATCGTATGAAAAGATGCATTCATAGAATCGAATATGTATAATTTCAAGTGTAATCTCACTTATAGCAGCCGCGTTACATATAGAGTTGCTTCGAAAACACTTTGTACAGAATATTATAATTTTTCAAAACGCACTTATATATCAGTATAGAGGCGCATCTTTACGAAATTAAATAAATGCTTAAGACCATTATCAGAGAATAACATATTACGTTCATTACGATACAACCTACGATGTAAACATCATTTTCTTCTTTTTTTTGTAGCTATCAAGCCATTCCTGAACGAAGGCCTGTTCGGTTATACTACAATTCTAGCCTTCGTTTCCGATAGGTCTCTTGACTGTCATCATTACACTGTTTACGTGCACGCACCTATTGTTTTCTTTCCAGTTTTCTTATGATTAATATTATTCATCTTCCGATTCGTACCTAACTCCGTTTGTCGCGTTATACGCTGTTTCCGTCTACTATCTTTGTTGTACTCGTACGTATTATTAGCCATTAGTAATGAGTCGGTTCCGAAGGATACGTATCCCACAACGGATACTAAATCGATGAGTGTTATATAACGTGGTTCCGCTGTAGAAGCTAAAATATAGACCAGCGCCGTGCCTAGAATTTGGGGGGGGGGGGGGATCAAATTTTTGTCCGCATGTTTCTTTTATAAATAACAGTACCATTTCTCACTAATAATCATACTATTGATAATTTTCATCATTTTGATTTATTTCTCTTTTTCTAACACGCGTATCTAACCTAACACGCTGGTATACACTGCGTTTACAACCAGTACAAACCAGGGGCAGTGTTGAGTGCAGGGCCGAATTATAGCCAAATGCCGCTGTGGGCTCAGTAATTTCTGCCGCCTTTGGAATAATTTATAAATTAAGTAATAAAAATTATAATCGAGTAACTGAAGTAAGAAAGGACATTAAAGTTAAAAAGTAATTTTTAATTAAAAGTTAAAAAAATAATTTTTAATTAAAAGTTAAAAAGTAATTTTTAATTAAAAGTTAAAAAGTAATTTTTAATTAAAAGTTAAAAAGAAATTTTAATTAAAAGTTAAAAAGTAATTTTTAATTAAAAGTTAAAAAGTAATTTTTAATTAAAAGTTAAAAAGAAATTTTAATTAAAAGTTAAAAAGTAATTTTTAATTAAAAGTTAAAAAGTAATTTTTAATTAAAAGTTAAAAAAGTTTTGAATTAAAAAATTTCGCACATTTTTAAAACATACCTAAATTTTATTATAATTCTATACATAGTTTACATTTTTTACGACGCAATTTTAAAGATACAAAATTATTTTATTATGTCATCAAAGTTTAAATTCTTTACTAACTGTTCTTCAATAAATAAAACGGATAAATCATTTAACTCTTTCCCTGAGACATTGTTGATCTGAAAAAATTTTTAATTCTTTTCATTGCAGGAAAGGAGCGTCGTGCTTAAGTAAGTTTTATTCAGCGCTAATCTTCTGTGTTTTTTCCCATCATGTTATCACGTTATTGTAATTGTGTGTTTTTTTTAGTGTTGTTAGAGTTGGTTTACCCCCAGTTACATTGAGTTTTTACTTTTCTTTGTTAAATGATCACAAAAATTAAATAAAGTGTACATTTATTCATAATACGAGTATTTTCGCCGTTAGCGTGTTTATTCATCAGATTCGGTATTCAGATTAGTTTCAACAGGTTATGGGTCCAGCACGCTTCCCGCAGTGCCCCAGTGCCACACTGCTTTGAGCACCTTTCATCGTTTGGTACGGCAAGAAATAATATAAATAATTCTTCGAAAAATCTTCTAACTTTTGGTCGTATCAATGAGATATCGCTACTACATTTGTGAATTTTCAGTTTTTCTTCCAGTCTTGTTTAACCTCTTATCATGCCGACCAGCCATTGTCTCGTGCACACTTCGAGAATTTCCTTTAACTGCTAATATTATAACCGTTTTGCCTAATAATAATGCACGTTCCGGTTTACACTTCGTTAATTTTAAATTCATTTCTCGATTCCCCTGCTTACATGTCATTTGTCTGTAATCATTTGGAAATTTTACCTAAATCAATATATTCCCCTTTTTAAGTTGTCTGTACATTAATACAAGTTAAAAAATGATTTTATCATATTCCTCTCCTACCCTAATATGACTAAAACGCCATAATATGTAACAATATTTTGGAAATTTTAAGTATTTTTCAAAAGAAAAAACTTTTCAATCTCATGAAAATTTGCGCCTTTGGAATTTTGCCGCTGTGGGCTGTAGTCCATTTAAGTCCGTGGTGTAAATCCATGACCGGTTGGGTGTATTGTGTACGTAAACAGAGGATGATCCATATCAGTCCAATATAATGGGATAAAGTTCCTGCGATTAAGTTCTAGATCCGTATCCAAAGAAATAACGAACTTAGCCATCACTATTGCCTATCTATTTTTCAATGTAACGCTATGCACTAGCCGTTCTTCTATCTTTTCGCGCTTTGTAATTTGTTCTGCAGTTTTCCGATTAACAACTGAAAGATTTCACTAGTGCAGCTTGTTAAGTGCGTATTGATTCGCGTTACTTTTTATTTCAAATTTATCGGTACTTATTATTTATATATATATATATATATATATATATATATATATATATATATATATATATATATAAAGTACCTTTAAGGGTTTCTCCGTAATAGATGCGTTTTTTCCAGAGAGTTTGGCTTCAAATTTATCACATTTATCATTTGTTCTAGGGGTGTACGAATTTTTCCACCATTTCTATGGTCTGATTTAGAATCATGGTATCAGTTCGATTTCCTGCGAATTTTTTCTTACGCGCTAGTTCATTTTATTGAAGTGTTTATGTTTAATAAATCATGTCTTCGTAAGATGATAATTAGAAAACATACTTAGATACTAATGTAATAACCGTATTTAAACGGTAGCGATAGATAGAAGTTTAAAAGAACGAAGTGTAGAACTCTATAGACTTACGATTATTAATATCGAAGAAACGGACTTTTTAAATCGGCATGTACGTGTCAAACTGTCATAGATATTTGAGGAAATGTTTACCGGTGTAATTTAAATGTCTGCCAATACCGTGAACGATATTTTAATTTCAAATTTCACAGATATCAATGGGATATTTGATTATTTTCGACTTGAAAATATTACAAAACATTATCAGAAATTCATGATTACTAAAATATTTTACAACAGCGGCTCGTTTCGCGAACACAGTTCCATAAATTCATGGTGTGTACTTTTAAGTCGTAGATATAAACCAGCGAATTTTATATTTGATTGACTGAAGAATACGATCAATAGTATGTTAATTTTACTTTCGAATTCGTTTATTTGTCGTTTAAACGGTTTTACGCCTGTCAGAAGTTGTAGATTTTTTTTGTACGAAAAAAAAAGATCCTTTTATCGATTATAATTTTGCAAACTGCGTTTAAAGTTTTTAGTTTCTTTTTTAGCATTTTTTAAATAACTTCAAAATTTTTTCTAATAATTAAAAAAGAAAAGTATCAAAAAAGTAAAAATTGACGCAACTGCAGAATAACAAAATTCATAAACTTGTGTTGTGTTTTATTCGTTCCAGAAAGTAATAGAAATGATTGGAGAAAACTCCGTTCATATGTTGTGGCAGTTTCCACAAATTATAACCATCACTGCCGGAGAAATTTTATTCTCTGTTACCGGACTGGAATTTTCATTCACGCAGGTATGAAAAATATGGCATTTAACGATTATTATACTCTGTTTTTTTCATTTATTTCACTACGAGCCGTGTGCAACTCTATACATAGGTTATTACGGCATACGGCAATTACTAAAGGTTAAATGACTAAGGCTATCTGATCTGTTTTTTTAATATATGTCAAGGTTTGGGCGACCATTACAAGGGCATTGGCGAGGATCTTTTATAAAGGAAAATTTAGGTTAAAGGACAAGCGGAATGTTGAAAATTTAGTACAAGTTGAAAATATATGATGAGCTGAAGGATAGCATGGTTGAAAACAGAAAAGTAGTAAGACAAAGAAATGTGCCCAATTCTCGAGCGATTAATTTTTGTAAAGCCGCACCGGTATATACCCTCCGGTGGCCACTAAGGCTCAGTTAATGGTTTTATGGATCTTAAAACACGGTCTGTTGAGAATCCCGCTGTGACCCCCCATTCCTGTTTAGACTTATGATGGAATAGTCTTTTTATTGGCGATGGATGGGCTACGTCTGGGCCCACGGAACAATAAATTGCTGCCCGTGCGCGGCCACGTCTACCCTTTCATTGCCGGGCACCCCGGTATGACCAGGAGCCCATAATTGTGCCACTCTGCAGTTCTCTTTCATGAGATTAATCGCGATCTGTTGGATTTTTGAAGGTTGCGAGCTGGGCATGAAATAGAGAGATGCAATTAAGTCTGTAATTACCAAAGAGTTTCTGCGGATGAGAATTAGCCAAGTAGATATGCTTTAAACAACACAAGATACCGTATAACTCAGCGTCGAATATTCTACACCAATAACCTAGTTGAAATGAATGGGCCAAACGCTTCGAAAAAACACGCTGCTGGCTCCTGGGACGATACTGTATCCGTCTTTGCACCATCGGTGTACACTGGCTCATAATCAATATACCTATCTATAGTTTGTGTTGTTTTTTCGAGTATATCTAGTGAATTGTTTATCTGATCATAGACAAGTAGGGTTATATACTTATGTTAATTTCTAGGTGGTCCGACAATGCTAAAAGATTAATTGAGTGCATTATAGGGAATTATATGTACCTTTAGTGTAAGAAAGTATGGACTCCTGGTAATGCATTATTTGAAAAACACAAGGGAGAAGGACGAATAGGAGTGAGACAGATTACGTACATAAGAAATGTAAAGGTATCTAGACGTGAATAGTAATTTCTATAAAAGAAAAGAGGTGGGACACCAGACAATGCGCATATATTAAAAGAAAGAAAAGTTCTGTGAACGCCAAAAATTCTTCTGAAGGCAGTATGATAAATGGCATCTAGAGAATTTAGGACAATTTGTTTTGCAGACGAGTACACCTGGCACCAATAGTTGATTCGAGATAGGATTAGGACTCTATGCATACTAAGTAGTAATTTGGGATGGGTATTGTATTTTTTATCGGATAGACATTTTAAGATAGCCATGGACTCCAAACATCCTGTTCTTAAGTTAGCCACATGGAAATGACAGGATAATTTTGAGTCAAACAGGAGACCAAGGAATTTGACATTCCCGTTCGATAGGAATTGGTGAGTTGTATAGATTTAAAGATACGTCTGAGGTAATTTAACGCCTTCTAAAAAAATCTAAGCACACAGTCTTGGAGGAGGAGAAGGTCAGATTATTATCATCGGACCGGGATTGTACTTTAAGGATCGTTTTTTGGAGCATGTTTTGAGCGTTAAGTGGAGAAGATTAGACGATAAGGATATGTTTAGGTCGTCGATGAACAGTCGAAACAGACGCTCTGATACAGTCTGCTATATCGTTTATGTACTCGTAGAATATGAACAAGGTTGCGCTTAAGGCAAAGCCTTGTGTTATTCCATTCTTTGATGGAAAGATGTTATCGACGTACTGATTCTCACATTAAATGTCCGATTGTATAAAAAAACTTTGAAAGTAATTGGCCATATTACCGGTTATACCGTCGGACATAACTTCTTTAATAATCCATGCCGCTATACTCGATCAAAAGCTTTTTCAAAATCGAAAAAAATGGCATGTAAGTGTTGTTGATTCTGGAAGCTTGTTAATATTTGCCTTTGAAGGTTTACAGGTTGGAAAACTGAGAAACCAGGAATAAGCCGGGAATTTTGTTGTAAAATTTGGGAAAAAGTAAATTAAAAACCACAATTTTAATAAGATAAAATCACTTGAAGCGAAAAATGAATGCATTTTTCAATATACTTTACTCGAAATAAATTACGAAATTCTGTTTTATTCATGTAAAATATACTACGGCAGTCAATTCTATTCTTCTTTTTGTACAATTCTAGTAATTAGGAAATCGGGAAGATTTGGACCAGGAAAAACCGGGAATTTAAAAAATAAAATTTGAGTGGTCACCACGGCTCAGTAAATGATCGACTGCAGATCTAGCTGCACCATTTTTCTAGTACTGTATCAATGACACTTAAAAGGTTATAGTTCGCAGGGAGTGTGAGATTTTTGTTTTGGTTTTAGGATGCGAATTATTACGATTAACGTCCAATAGTCTGGGATTCTACTTGTTGTCCATATTTGATTATAAATGTGGAGTAAAAAGGATTTGCATTTAGTGGGAGATACCTTATGCAGAGTATGAATTGCCCCTCTACATAGAAGACATTTGATTCGGTTGAAACATGGACAACACTAAGAACTTTAGATAGCTATTAATAAGCGGCATATAAAAATTATCGAAAACCTATTCAAATCCGCTACTATGAAAATACGACTGTGGACTAATACGGAACAGATCGTTCTAAAGAGAGACGTCAGACAAGGCGATACTACATCTCCTGAACTGTTTATAGTATCTTTAGAGGAAATATTTAGGGTCTTGAACTGGGATATTAAGCGGGTAAAAATAGATGGAGAATATCTCACCCACTTAAGATTTGCAGACGATGTTGTAATGTTCAGCAATAATATCGAAGACATACAGACGATGTTACTGGAGTTAAATGAAACATCCAATAAAATTGTATTGAAAATGAAAAAAACAAAAATAATGTCTAACACATCTAATATAGCACCAATAATGATAAATGGGAACGTAATAGGAGAAGTGAATAGTTAAATGTATATTTAGGGCAAGTAATTAGCATGGAAAAAGAAAGAATGTTACATATAGGAAATATCAAGAAGAATAAATCTGGCGTGGATAGCGTTTAGCAAATTGAATAATTTGTTCCGTAACAAAGATATACCAATCAACGTAAAGGAGAAAATATACGATCAATTCATTCTGTCCGTTTTGTCGTATGGGGCGGAGCATATCGCCCGAAGAAATGATAACAGGTGGTCGAAGAAAACTTTGCAGTGAAGGCTAATGGACTGCGGGAGAAAGGAAAGCAGACCGATAACGCGATGGAAGGATGATATTGTAAACACAGCTGGAGTCAACTGGATAGGGAAGCAAAGAACAGGAATCGATGGAGTGAATTAGGGTCAGCCTACGTTCAGCAGTGAACGGACATAGCATAAATGGATGTGTAGAATCTGATCCGGGTGTGCTATTGGAACTGTAGTATTTTAATTGGAAATTAAGTTGTGACATTGTAAGGTTGCAATTATACGGATTTAAGGAATTCAAATTAAAATTTATTGATGTCCGTTCTTGTGTACATTTTTTACTTACAAAGGTGGAGGAGTAGGAATAGGAAGAGAACTCTGTATAGTAATGCTGGGCAAAGAAATTAACAATATCTTGCGGGTTAGATATTACTGTGCCGTTGCTGGTGGGTGATACAGGAATAGGATTAGAATTAACACCATTTGTGCTTTTCATTTTTGCCTATATATTACGATTAAAAAAAGATTCAGAAATGGACCTTATAAAAGTACACGAAGATTTTTGCTTCTTAACACGTATCACAATATATATGCGCCAGCTCGGCATTTTTCGAATGTGATTAGCTCTGGCAAAGATTTCATTGATTTGTATTTTCTTAAGGTTCTTTTATTGACTATTTCATTGCACCACCATGGGACCCTCTTGGGACAGTGGCAAGACAAAGATTTAGGATTTGAAGCATCAGCAGCCACGAATATAGCACTTAGCTGTTATATGTGATTAAGGCTCACATGAAATATCAGTTTTCTCTGTATAAAATGTCCAGTCCGCTTGATGAAACTTATATCGAATATTTTGAGAGGAGTATTGCATTTTGGATACTGGATAGGAAGTGATCACTTGAACAAATATCTTGGAGCACAAAGAAGCGTAATTTTGGGAAAATAGATGAAGAAACAATTGCTGGGTTTATGGTCGAAAATATATTGTAGGGGAGCTGAAATAAGTGTAGTCTGGTGGTGAGAGGATTACTGGAGCATTATATAATATCAATTTGTGTTAATTATGGAATCATGGATATTAAGGGATGATGCACCTCATAGTGGGGAGTGAGCGTTGAAGTCTCCAAGTAGGATTACAGAAGTCAATCACTGGGCTAAGAGGGTCTGAAGTTCCTTTAGGTTAATGGGAACATTTGGAGAGGGGTCATTGCTATTGACTGTAGTGATGTATCGACGTTGATGCGGTTTACTGTGACTATCATGTGAACAAGGGTTGCAACGCCTCCACTAACTCTACGACCTCCTTTAATATCATGTCGGAAAATAACATAATTTTTCATTAAAGCTTGACTGTTTTAAATGGGTTTCTTGCAGACACACTGCAAGTAGGAGACGATACAAAATTATCTGTCGCAATTCAGCGAGTTGGTTGTAATGACCTCTGTTGTCTAACTGCATGATAGCTCCTTTGTTTGCCATTATTATAGTTCAAAATAGAAGAAGAAAGCTAAACGAGTAAAAACATTCTCTAGCGATTTTCTGATGTTTAGTTTATGGGTTGTTGGAAGTCGTTTTCTGATGTCTATTCGCATTCTGGTGCTAATTAATTTTTTGATAATTCGCGAACAGCGGTTTTGATCTTCTGATCTGTTAGGAAAGGTTTAAGAGCTGACAAAGCGCACAATAAGCCCTCATAATCGGCTATCGCTTTTACAGCATAATTAATGAAGTCTGGTTTTGTAGCTATGTTATTAATCAAACTATTAAATTGATTGCATACTAACGAGTAAAGTCGCGACTCAACATCAAAACAAATGTTTGCAGAAGACGGAGGTGTTTTAAAGGAGACATTTTACTTTTGGATAGAGAGAGTCACCTGTCTTATTGATTTGTTTTACAATTTCTTCGCAATTTGTTACCGTAGACATTAGAGATTTTTTTAACCGGCGGATGGTGGCTGGGAAGGTTGGTTTTCGTTTCAGGTCAAGCTACTTGGGATTGTAGGATGCGGCCGCTTTTCTTTTATATTTGGCTGGTCAACTTCAGTTTCCATTTGGACCTTGGGAGTTCGAATACTAAACTCCAACTGTTTTACTTCTGTTGAGTTAGTCTTATTACAGCTGGAACATACGTGGTCTTCTAGTGGGTCACGTTCATTATGCCCTATTAGAAAGGATTCTGGTAGATTACAGTAATTAATTTGGTTTCCTAAACTTATCTAGGCGCCATTGGCGAAAAATGTGTCTGTTAACTGTTTAGTTTTGCAAAAAATTACAATTCTGAATTTAGATGATGTTCAATGGAGTACTCCGATTAGATCTTTTAGTGCAATAAAATAATCGCGGATATCGTAGTTCGTCAAGAAAGGGAAGATTAAGCCTTGTTCTTCAGATGGATAATTAAAATCGTTCAGCGGAGTAATTCTAAGTTCTGTTTGGATGTTAAAAATTATCAATTATTTATGTTTAAAAAAAAAAAAGAATATATTATTGACGAAAAAAACGAATTTTAACCTATTTTTTGGTACAAAGTCTGCCGACTAGAAATATTTATTGTATCGTGAAAGCATAATTGTTGTACAGGTTGTATAAAATGACGACGAATCTAATAAAAAAAAAATACAATGTTGCATGAAATTATGTGTTCAGTAAAAAAAGTCGCTGCTTACAGGTGGGTGATTTTAACTTTTAGTGCGCGCTGACTTTGTCTTCGGAGACGGTAAATGTTTACTTTTCATTTACCGATTTATTATTGAAGTCGCAATATAAACGATTCATGACTTCAAAATCCTTTTGTACTGGTTGTCATTAACGACACAAATATCCTGTATTAAGATGTAATATTGCGTTCTTTTTAAATCAGCAACATATTAACGTACACACACACAAAAAAAAAACAAAAAAAAAACGATAATTTTCTACGTTTGTATCGTAGCAGTAATGGACAAGAGGGAAAGATGATTCGATGATTATGCGAAAAAAATCAACACACAACGAGAATTGGATATAACAGAAAATAATATTCGGCTGTGGTTGGAGTAAAGTATTTCGATAAAAAAAATTTTCTCTCCTCTCCTCTTCTTTTTCTTTTTTTTTTGTGGCATATAAAAAGGGCCAATTCTTTAAAACAAAGTGGAATGTACCGCTTCTTTTTTATTTCTGAATTGCCACGATTCGCGTGTATTGAATCGGTTTATTCTTTAATATTTTTTCGATTTTTGGGCTAGATTTTATTTTATTAAATTTTCTAACTGGAATTTAATTTTTCTCAAGGCTCCTGAAAGTATGAAATCGGTTCTGTCATCAGCCTGGTTACTGACGGTGGCGTTTGGCAATTTAATAGTTGTAATTGTATCAGAAATTAAAATTTTCAAAAGCCAGGTAAGCACGATGCCAATTACTTTCGCGTAATAACAAATTCCTATATAACAGCACTGGCTTATGAGTGGTTGCAAGAAACCTTTGCTCCATTTGCGGCGAGGAAATATTTTTAAGGATAACTTTAAAACTTGCTATGTGGTTTCCAGTGAATTTATAACTTAAAAAATGTCTCAATCTTATATAATAAAAAAAAATTGAACTAATAATTTATACCATAAGTTTTATTAAACTACCGCAATAACTTAACATACTTCAACATATATAAATAATAATTTTTTTTATTAAATTAGCAACATATTCTTTACATGCTTCTCCTTATGGTGGCACTTCTTATTCACTAACTTGCACAGTAATGAGAAGTGTATTTATTATGTTTCCAAAAACGGAAACCGCCATCGAACGCAAACATGAATTGCGGAAACGAAAATGGGACGACGAACTGTGCAATAGCGAAGAATTTGCCACATTTATACGTGATACGCCTTTTGGTTCGAAAACGACAGATGTAGGAAAGTTTGAGGCGTTAAAATATAACAAACGTTACATAAAATTAGGACATTTTTTTTGTTACATGAAATTGGAACATTTTTTTGAGGCATCTTTTCTAATGGAGGCTGACCTAAGAATTACGTTACTAGGGGATTGGTCTCGCTGGCCGCTTCGCAGCCCATTCCTTCGGATTTAAATTATTTTACTTTGTAAATTTTCATAAAGACTACGCGTTCACATATACTTATTTAAAAAAAAAAAAATAGAAGTACACCAATACGTCAATTAAAAAAGTGAAATTTAGATTAAAATATCTGAAAACCAGCAGGGTAATATCTACGCGAGAGGAATATAAAGTAAGTAAAAGTAAAGTAAAGCAAGTCCCATACTCTTGGAAGGACGTCGGGAATTGTAATACATTTAATTCTTTTTGGAGACGTTAGTATGCAAGTTAAAAAGAAAATCAATTCCGTAACTCACATTGAACCAGCTGAGAAATTTTTCGAAAATTTTTTCTTAAAACTTGATTTTCACATTTTTCAAAATTTGGACCATTTAATTTTAAAATGTTTGAGGTTTCGTATTTTTCCTATATTCTAGAGGTTTTATACATCATTTTAAAATAAAGAGTAACGCTCCAGCTACCATAGAGCTGTGGACCTTTTTTTCCAGTGTTTCCGCTTTAAGCGTGTGTTTTTCCAAATTTTGGTTCCTAAATATCAAAATTTTTCGAAGTTTTTATTTTTCCTGTATTCTGGAGACCTCAGTATGCAGATTAAAAGGAAAATTAATACTATAACTCATATAGAATCGGCTGCGGAATTTTTTTAAAAATTTTTTCTTAAAACTTGATTTTCACATTTTTCAAAATTTGGACCCTTGAATTTTAAAATTTTGAGGGTTTAATTTTCTTATGATCCGACAAAGAAAATACGTCTAATAAAAAAACAATTAACTCTCTAGCTACTATAGAACGGGCTGTACGATTTTTTTTCTTGCAGCTTTATATAATAGATATATTAATTATAACGTAACTCTTAAGCCGGCCTCTATTCGAAAAACTGTCCCAATTTTATGTACCGTTTGTAATATTTTTATTTTTACCGTCTTCCACTAAGAAGGAGGTTATACGTTCGTGGCGTATGTTATTTGTTTTTTTTTGTTATGTTTGTCCACGCATAACTCATACTTATATAGACCGATTTTATTAATTTTTTGTCCGCAATTAACGTTTGCGTTCGGTAGCGATTTTCATTTTTGGAAACATAATGAATACACTTATTACTATGCAAGTTGATGAATAAGAACTTCTTATCTCTATGCAAGTTGATGAATAAGAACTTCTTATCTCTATGCAAGCTGATGAATAAGAAGTGCTACCGTACGGAGAAGCTTGTAAAAACTATACTGCTCATTTAATAATACCACGGAAACGCAAAAAAAGTATTATATATGTTTGTGTTGTAGTATGTTAAGTTTTTTCGGTAGTTTAATAAAATTTATGGTATAAATTATTGGTTGTATTTTTTTTTTTTTTTTATATATAAAATTGGGACATTTTTTCGTTAAAAAATCTAATGGGGGCCGGCCTAAGAATTGCGTTGTAAATTTTGATCATTTTATACAAAGTATAGAAGAGAAAGAGACAGGAATGTAATCAAGAGGGGTCAAGGGGCATAGCCCCTTCCAAGAGCAAAACGGCCGAATTTATATATATATATATATATATATATATATATATATATATATATATATATATATTCGAATAATAGTAGGAGATTAAACAGCGTGTTATAGTAACTTTAATATTATTCGCAGGCATACGAGTTCCTATTATTCGCCGTGCTGATGTTAGGAGATATGGGAGTGTTCATTATAATGGCGATTCGGTACAAGTACGTCGATTATTCAAACTCTCAAACGACTGTGTTCGAAGATGAATCGTCCTCCAAGACAGAACATGTAACGTAGAAGCCAAAAGAGACGTTGCGTTAAAAAGAAAAATATATTTCTATCGAGGAAAAAGAAAGTATTAAATAAGATTAATTGTTAGCATAAAAACACGATATTATAAGTACGGAGAAAAGCTAAAGCTTTATATTGATATTATAGTCCCGGAAATGGGTGTTTCGTCCGTCATCTCGGTTTACGTGCGGTAAATATTAAAATAGAAAAAGGAACTTCAAAAAGCTCGATGCGAATAAAATAAATTTATTAGAAATAACGATAATAATTAAGAAGGTAGAATTTTAATTTAGTGTAGTCAGATTTGTTATTTTTGTTATTTTATAATTCGCCCCCTTTAATCATAAAAATAACGGGCACTTTTAGCTGTATCGGTATAATTTAAATCTACGATGTGATTTACTTTTGTACATCGATATCGGTAAGCTACCTGCAAATAAGCATAAAAACTAACGTGGATTGAAAATATAATTAAAAAAAAGTTTTAAACGACTATTTTCACTCAAACTCATGCCTTTTTCTTTTCTCATTTATCGCACCATGTACATCATCTTTATTTAGAATTGCGGACAGTTGAGCATTATGGCATTATATTTTTTTAATTAGTCCAGACTGTTAAAGAATACATAGAAGGGATATGATAGTTGCAGGAGCGTCTTGTAGTTGAGATTTCAGGTTAGCAAGTACAGGGTGCGGCAACGAAGTGGATCGTATTTTAAAAATTCATAATACAAAGAGAAAGTGTTTTAGGATTTTTTTTTTTTTTATTTTTTTTAAATATGAACTTACTTGTTTTTTTAAAATTATTTTTGAAAAATAATATCTTCAAAATGGCGGCCTTTTTGCTTGATGCATTCTTGCATCCGTTTTACGAAGTTTTCAAATACTTTTTTCAACATACTCCTCGATATCACGGCCGTGACATCACGTATTGCGTTTCTGAGGTCTGCCAGGTCTTTCAGCTTGTTGACGTAAACTTTGGACTTCAAATACCCCCCCATAAGAAATAGTCGGCCGCCGATAAATCTGGCGAACGACTCGGCCAAACGATTTCCGCGCCTCGCATATTTAAACGGTTCCTAAACAGCTATTGCAGAACCGTCATCGTTTCGCTCGCTGTGTGCGCTGTGGCACCATCTTGCTGAAACCACGTTTTTGACAGTTTTTTCTTACGTCTCGAGGCCGGTCCAACGAATTCTGACAGCATTTTGCGGTACCTTTCCCCGTTCACCGTCTCGTCGAAAAAGTATGGGCCAATTACTCCCCATACTGCGATTCCCATCCAAACCATTACTTTTGGCGAGTGTAACGGCTTCTCGTTGATAATGTTACAATTCGAATCACTTTAGTAACGAAGATTTTGCTTGTTAATGTTGCCATTGAGGTAAAAGTGAGCTTCATCCGTAATCATAATAAAATCCAGTGGAATTTCGCCACCCTGAATTTTTCCAAGTATCACTTTACTAAACGTTAATCGTAGGCTGAAATCGCCGGGTAAAATCTGATGGGTACACAAAATTTTGTACGGATGAAAGTTAAGATCTTCGTGAAGTATTTGGCGAACCGTTCGTTCGGATATTTTCAAATTTTTTGCGTGTAAGCGAGCAGAACGTGATGGACTTTTCTGAATCGACTTCTGAACTCGTTCCACATTTTCCGGAGTTCTGACTGTTTTAACGGACCCTGGTCTTTTTTTAAAGATTGATCCGGATTCTCTTGAAGTTTTTCACCTACTTACGCACAGTTTTTTCGGTTGGAATCGGTTTTTTGAACCCTACAGAAAATTTATTTCGAAAATCGCGCGCGGCGGATACATACGAATCAGCATGGAAAATAAAACGCTCTATCATGTAAACACGTTGCTCACACGTCCACTCACTCATTATGCCGAACTGTTGAATATTAAAAAAAAAAAAACAAGTCTCATCGAATTAATTAAAAACGCTGGAATGGTCGCGTTAGAGTAATTTATAGCTGAGATATGATTTTTTGAAATACGATCCACTTCGTTGCCGCACCCTGTAGTTTGTGCTTGAGCCGCAGGCTTTGGAAATTCGTTTATTCCTCTCTTGAAAACGTCTGTCAGTTTATTTTCGACCGATTAAAAAATTGTCCGTGTAATTAGATAACATTTTTTTTGCAATTGAGTATCGTTTAAGTCTAAGCAAGATGCTAAATCTTGTCGTATTTTTGAAAGTTATTTTCGATAACCCCACAAAATTAGACTACGTACTGTTTGTCAATCAGCGACACATTACGATGATACTTTTTTTACACCGCTTTTTTTCTCTTTTGTTCCAGACTGCATTATCACCGTATCTCTATAATTATCACTACCTTTCTTTCATCGTTCCCATTAAAAGAAAAAGTAAAGTATGTTCCATATACCCTTACTTTCCTTATTTCTCCCGGAGGACATTCATTACTTTTTCCCAATGCACCTATCTTTATTCTGATCGCTTTCGTAATCTCTTTTTTTTTTGTCGACATCCTATTGTAACCAGTTCCACGATATTCTATACGAAAGATTTTGGACAAATCGAGTTAGATTGCATCGAATAAATCAACTATTTACCTTTTACGAAAAGGTTTCAGATAAAACGTTTCTTATTCAATAGTCGTCGCACACTTCTTCTGCCTTGATCATACTTACGAAATTTTGTTTCTTGCGGAGCAACGAATATTATATTACTGGAGATAACTTTTTAATCATGTGTTAATTTTAAGTCTTGGTTGTATTTTTGTTGTTTTGTATTCGGTTAGAAGATGAACATCCATAGCTGTCGATTGTTTCTGCATCTATGTTCGCGCTGGCGTATAATTGTATCCGCGTAGTTCCAAGTGCGGATAAATACACTTTTTTTAATTCTAATTTCGCGCGTTTCCTGTACACGCGTAAATTTTAGTTATAGCGAGCCGGGAGGGTTTTAGTATGGTTAGCATTCAAATTTTTATTTGTACACCGCGCACAGCGACCTCTGATGCATCGCAAAGTTACCATACTAAGCTTTTCTGCAGATTCACCGGTTTATTCGGAAAAATCGTTATAGAAGCATTACATGTATTTATAGGAACATTATGCGCATTTAACATATAAAAGAAAAACATTGAAAATTGCGAAATTTAATAAACTACAGTAATGTAACATATGTTGTAATGAAAAATAAAAACTCGAATGTAGTATCATGTAGGCCTACGGTACGTATATGTAGTTACGTACGTACATATTAAAAATCTTAAATACCTTAAATATGTATTAAAAATAATTAAAATACGTTAAAACATCCATTTCGGATAATCGGTATTTTACTGTATTTAACTTGAAAGTAAAATGCGATATACAGACATAAACGGAGCACAATCATAACGATCGCTTCGCGCATTTAAGATTTGATTATTTAATTTTTTTTAACATTTTATCACCGACTTTACTACACATTCGATGTAAATAAATAATTAATATACGTTTATATGTTTTGTTTTTTTTTTTTAATTCTCATTAACAGTTCAATAATTTAGTTCGCCCTAAAATCCGGAGACTGGGGGTTCCCTCGATAAAATTTTCTGGCAAAGCTACTGCATACATAAAACAGAAAGTAAAATTGAACCTTTTCAATTACAATATTGCATTTTCCGTTAAAAACTGCGCGGAAAGAAAATATGAAGATCGCTCTATTCATTTACGTCTACGTTTTTAGTAGATCTTTGTATTTTTTTTTTTTTTAATTTTGCAACAGTCGTACATTTTATGTTGAAAAAGAAAAAAATCAAAAATTTAACTACTACAAGAACAATAAGTGACTGAACATGATTTATGGAAAGTGTGTGGCACTTGTAAAACGGCATTTAACGTTAAGCGTGACTTCATCTTTAACTTTTTCTACCTTTCTAAAAGTTTAATTAATATCAGTGTCACGTTGGATAGTTTACACAAAAACCTATACTCAGCACGCAGCACACCCCGATTCCGATTTAGTGCAAAAGGAAAAAGGCGAGAAAAAAGTTATTTTCTTCAAACTGCGTTGTTCAGTTAGATAATCTCTTTTAGAATTATAAAATTTCTATTTTTTTAATGAAATAGGAGATATATATATATATGTGTGTGTGTAAGGAAACCATCGAGATAAAATTTATCGAGCAAGCAGATTAATCAGTGGTGGATGTAAGAGTGGGGGGGGGCTCCCAAAAAAGAACCAAATTCTCGATGAAAAAATTTTTTACAACAGAGAAACTTAATTTATACCATAAAAAATTTCTATAAATGTTACACCCCTATGGATTTAATTATATCTAATATTTAATACTGTTTTCTAGTAAACCTATTAATGTTAAGTTTTTATTCTGTTTTAAATATCGTCGATCTTTTGTCTTTTTTATTTATTTTTAATTTTTATTTTGCAATTTTAATTAAAAATCGTTTAACGAGAAATATACGTATTTAAACTTGCTCACGGACAAAGAATTCGAATCGGATTACTAACAAAAATAAAAAAGAAGTAAAGTCTAATAAAAATACTATCTTTCTTACGATTTCTAAACTACCATTTTATAGCTAAAATTTTATAATTTCGTTTTATTTTTCATTTAAAAATAAAACAACATTTAAATTAAAACTGGTAATAGTTATGTATTTTTAAAACATTTTTAAATTTCTAAAGAGATGGTCGCTGTTTAATTTTCTTTATGAAACAAGGTACTTCTCAAATCTACTGTTCACCGTATGAATTAATATACCTATTTTAAATAATTCTACTCAGTTACATTTGTATCGGAATAATTCAGAGTCCGCAACTTAAATTCAATCGTATCCTTTATATAGGCGATTTCTTCTTTCCTATTTCTAGTAATAACGACCGCTATGTGATGTGTGCGAATATGCTGTTGGGCTAATTTTATCCGCAGTAAAATTGTTTCAGAAATAAATTGTGTGAATTCATTCAATCTACTGGAAGGTGTGTAAATAAAATAGTATACGCAGGTTACAAGAAGTAATTTTAATTGCACGGAAACAACTATTCACGAGTGCAAAAACAGATGTACTAAAGGTAAAAATTGCGGAAAGGTTAATAGTCGCGGACTTAGTCCTATTCCGGTCTCAAATCGCCGCCAGATGTACATAGCCTGAAATAATTGAATAGCACATTCTAAATGAAAATACAGGCGAGACCGAGACGAAGGAACTGGCCTCCAATATTCTCTTCAGACCTTCACCAAAGACCCCCTTAAGTACATTATGAAAAACTTAATTCCCGAATACATCTGTTTTACCGAAGATACATGTGGAACTTATTTTCATTAGAATAGCAGAAAAGAAAAAAAAAAAAAAAGAATTATTTATTTTATATAAATATACGAAACCGCTAAGAAATGAACCAATAACAATCGTGAAAATAATTTTGAAGTTTTTTAATAATACCATCGCTAATGTCCACGGCAGTCGGAAAAAAGGTTTTAGCTATTGTTAGAAAATTACGGGAAAATATAATTTCATATTAAAATCTAAAAAGGGGATTAAGAACAATATGGAAAATATTCGGTCTGTTGACATTTTCATCTGAGACTGCTCTTAAATAAGATGAAATAAAAATAGCGAACATATTTCTGAGAACTGATCAAGCGTAATTTCAGAACACTGTTTGTTTTCTATCGAGAATTTCTATCAATCTGCTAGTAAGTATCAAAGTCGTGTCCACGGGGGGCGGGTTTTGGCGGTTGGAGGTTAAACCCCTCCCATTAAAACTGAGATGGTCATTTTAAATACACAAAAATCTTTAAAAAAGAATCAAAAATTTAAAATAAATATTAATGATTTTTTTGGTTATTCTTACATTAAAGAAAAAAAAAAAAAATCTTCGTATTTCTAGGTAGTTGATTAATATTTTATGCAAAATTTTTTGTTATAATTAATAACTTATATAATTTTTAATAATGTTCATATACGGGGGGTAATTCGTTTATGTAAATTATTAATACATATAAATCAAAATGATGAAGATTATTAATAGTATAAATATTGGTAAAAAATGTATTATTTTCCCCGAAATTAACTTCTGCATCGCTACCAAAAAATATGTTGCAACAGAAATTGTTTCGCAAACCGTGCAATTAATATGTTAGCGCGCTTATTTATCTGTTCATTTCACTTTTTTATACTCAACGTATTTTCTACGCGTAATAATTTTATTGTTTTTTTTTTTTTTTTGTTTTTTTTCAATTTGTTTTTCGCATTGAACTCGTTTTTAATTTGTTAGCCGCAGTCAGGAGAAAATATTCGATTTTCTCACTACCTAATGATTTTTCGTTAATTGAATATATTTGTAGCAAATTAATTTCGTTACATAATTTTTCATCATCAGAGTACAAAGAAACATATTAATAAACAAGTATTTCTAATATATCGTTCGAAAGTGTTTTTTAATATTTCTCATTATCACGCTGAAACGTTGTACAAAAATAAACCGAAATGCGCAACATGACACGTAATTTTATTCACAGCCGGATTTTTTAACATCATGTTATTATAAAAATATCTGTCGCGAGTTTATCGCGCGGAGTCGTTAAAATTTACGGTGCAACACGATCAATACATTTCCCGTTTGATACGACTGCGTTCACCAAAGTTCGCATTTTCGATCCGGATTCATCGGACTGTTACTCGGACAAGACCAGGCCTTCGAGAACTCCACCAAGTTAGCCAGCGGTCCGTTTACACGATACTTTGCCGGACTGTGATCGTCCATGAACAGTGCATTTGCGAAAATACTATTTTTCTTGCACCAGACCTAATTCGCGCGATGATATTAATCAGAAATATCTTCTTTTCGAAAAAAGACAAAGTATTTATAAATCTTTGCTTGCCGTTTCGTCCTCCCCTCAGTAATAGTTCTGGAAAGTAGTCTAAATTTTTAAACTAAAGAAATCGTCGTATTTCACGCATTACGCAAATTTTTGATGGCCCCTCTCACCCATCAGATATACATATACACATATATATATATATATATTCACGTTAAAAAAGTTTCGATATTTCTTTAATATTTTTTTCAATTTAATACTCCAAAAAGTGTTCATTCATGCGAGTTTATTGTCGATTTAAAAATGTTCGCGTATTCAGAATTTCAGATAAACATTTATTACATACAATGGTAAGCAATAAATAATTTGGAATGTCTAAAAATCAAAAAAAGATACTTATCACTAATTGTCGGAGAGTTCAATTACCGTTACAATATTTAAACGACAAACTTAACATTTTCGGTACATACAGAAGTAATTTATTGTAATTAATTTTAGAGCATCTGCAGCCAAGAATGGAGTATGACAAAAAAAAAAACAAAAAAAAAACGCTACATACTTTTCACTTGCTTGTTTATAATATATATATATATATATATATATATATAAATAGTTAGCTTATTTTGGCTCGGATTTCGCTCTTTGGGAACAAACAAGTTCGTAATTTTATTTATTTATATATAAATAAAGGCGGCCGAGAGAAAGGAACTGGCCACAGTATTCTCCTTAGAGCCATTAGGCTTAGTACATTATGAACCTTAACTTCACAGTCCATGAAACTTTATCAAGGGTGTGGGACTTACTTTTAATATATAAATAGGCAAAGACAATTCAGTACCCTTTTCTCCTGTGTTTATTAACCGACTTTCTTTTCTTTTTTTTTTTTCTTTTTTTTTTTGTTTAGTAGCTATTGAAGATCTTTAATGTTATCAGTACACAAAATTTTAGAAACAGTTTTTTTTTCGTATTTAAATAAAAAATTAATACCAAAATTGGAAAATGAAATCGCTATAGTCAGTAAATCTGTTCTTATTAAAATGCTTTCATTTTTCTTAATAATCATCATTATTTGCTTTTTTACGGGATACTAAATCTTAAGGTGCCACTTAATAATTTCAATAAATGAGGGGTTTTAAATTGTGATTTACTGTTGTTTTATTGTATATTTTATTCAATTATAATGGTACCGAACTGTTCTGTATTGTAAGTACACATATAAAAGTGTATAGTAGAAAAAATAATTTTGAATATATGTAAATTCATATGTTTTTCTCAAATTTTTAATAATAATTATGGTCGAATTTTGACGAATGGGCGAACACTAGTTAAAATAAAAAGGCCGAAAATAATACAGAAATTAAAGACTACATTCAGACCCGATGCCCTATTGTGAAAAAATAAAAATACTACTTACATTAGCAAATGCTAGAAAGAAAACTTGTGACGGAGAAAAATCTTCCAATCCGGG
Source organism: Icerya purchasi (assembly GCA_039619475.1). Taxonomy (NCBI): domain Eukaryota; kingdom Metazoa; phylum Arthropoda; class Insecta; order Hemiptera; family Monophlebidae; genus Icerya; species Icerya purchasi. The sequence continues at coordinate 320,185,771 of CM077115.1, forward strand.
TAGCTGTAGCCTATCTCCGTGTTTAGATGAATACTCGGAATATGCTTGATAAGCTTGATTTATGCCACCATTGTCCGCTATATTCTCAGCTAGTGTCATAGAACCATTTATCTAATTGCAACCATTTAAAATTTAACAATAAACAAATAATAAAAGGGTAAACACAGTGAAAAACAAAAATAGCAGTTAGATATTTTTCTGTAATCAAATGAGAAATAATGCAGTTACGTCATTCTTCTTTTTCGCAATCGATTTGGTGGCTAGCGTGACTATATTGTTAGGTGCGAATGAGACAGTCGCGCTTCCCATCAAGTACCATCCATTGTCGAATGACATATTCTCATAACATCTCTTTTCCTTTCAAGATTTTTTCCCATATATCACTTCACAATATGCGTAAGATATTACCCAAAATTTTTAATTATCTAACATTTTTTAATTAGCTCTTGTTCTTTCCTAATCTTTTAAATTCTGTCATCCTCGCAGTCCTAACGCGAAATTCTCTGACATTATCACGAATAAGCGCTTTTAATGACCGGCTGTCACACCTTTACATCAACACTGGTTCAGCATAATATTATTCGTATTATACTATCTTAGAGTCAAAAGATTTCTCATACGATTAAAAGCAGCGCTCTATTTCATGATTCCGATCTGATTAATCCGCGCATTGCTGACAAATTCAAACTTTTTTATTTCCGAATTTTACCGGTGTGCTGTTGCTACGTTATATAATCTTTAGTTGCTTTTTTTTTCTTTCTATTATTAGAACCGTATCATCCCGCTTACCAAATATAATTGATGTTTTCATGTTTTCTTCTCTTCCTCGTCCTCCTCTTTCTCTTTTAATTTTTTCTCGTTTTTCCTTCCGGGACATACTGTCAAAATCTTTTCTGTGTAAACATGAAATATCGGTGGTAAAAGAATACACCTTTGCCATACTTTGCGCTTAATATCAACTGGCTTCTTATTTCATTACATCGATGTTACTATAGTTTTTCCTTCCGTACACAGCTGCTCTTCGCAAACGTCAGTATCATCTGGTTTATCGCTGATAATACTTCCAATGGTTTGTGGTATTCGATTCAGTCAAAGTCTGGGAATGCAAGGAATGCCGGTCGAGAAAAATATTTCGATCTTCGTAGGAAGATTGCAACGTTTCCCTCGTTCTCAATTTGTTTCTAAAGCCAAATTGTTCCTTCATTAAAATAGATCCGTATACCTGTTTCGCTTACTTAATTATCCTTTACTCTTCGTAAACTTTTAAGTGAAGCGTAATAAATCTTAATGTTGGTCATCGCTTTTAAGTGCATCCAACTCTACATATTTTATTAAGTAGAGTTTATTGAATACATTAATTCCATTTTATTCAGAATCTTGATCAATTCTGTAGTTTCTACATTTGGATCTGGTGCTTTGTACACGTATAATTTTGCATTCCTAATTACCCCAATAAGTTCTTTCTTTAACATAGATAACGAATATATATATATATATATATATATATATATGTATGTATGTATGTGTGTGTGAATATACATATATGTATGTATATATGTATAATTCAGACATTTTGACCTCGTCAAGAAATAAGCTCCCTAAACTCCCCATGCTAGTTCATTAATAATATTTATAGATATAAGTTGTTTCCGCGGACTGCATCATTTTTACCTTTTTTTAAATCAGTAACAGCGGATAATTACTTTTTTATAAAATCATTAAACTAGAAACTATCTTTTCAAATACGGCATTACAATGCTGATTTAACATGCCAAATAACAACGTTAATGAAAACTTAACAATAATTTTGTTACTGTTCTTTTCACGTCACTTCTGGCGGAAGAATGACGTAGTCATTAATACATATATATTTATATATATATATATATATATATATAATATATACATATAAAATACATGTACAGAGTTGGTTGTAGCTGTATTGGAAAAGGAGACTAACTTTCCAGGAGTATGGCAAATGTAACATTGCAATGTTAGTTGGTTCGTGCTTCGCAGTGATTTAGAAAAAAAATAATAATCGTCGTTCTAGCTCGTAACTTTTTGGAAGTCCAAAAGAAATTGGAAAACTTCTCTCTTTCCAAACTGCATAGTTGTTAGTTAAATTACTAAAGTACACGTCTGCTGTTAAATACTGTTGTACTTGCAGCTGCTTTCGATTAATAAACAATTTTACAGTGTAATGTAGTGATAATAATTTATATCTAGGCATACCATATCATCTAGCAGAAGCCGACTACAGTTTATGTTGTTCACCATCGTAATCCTCTTTATTCATACCATGTTCTAATAGGGTTTATTTTCTTACCATGATCGCGCAGTAACACTGCGAATATCTTAAAGTGGTCGTATTATTGATATCTAAATAGTTTTGGATTAGAAGAGCCGGGGGTCTATTATCTCCCTTCACATGGTTACGATGATCATTCAGACTGAAAATATTACCGCATATCTGGATATTAATCTTAAATCTAACATTAAAATTTTCTAACTGCGATAAAATTATTAATTAAATAAGTTGAGAAATATTTCGTCGTGCTCATCAATTAGCGAATAAAAGAAAGTAGGAGAAAAAATAGCGCTTCTTCTTCTTAAAGATAGATTAAAAAAAAAAAAAAAAAACATTATTGTAAAAACTAAAATTAGGCAAAAATTTTAATGGAAATTTTAAAATTCACTTATCGCCTAATGCTAGAAAGTTATTATCGCGACAAAGTAATACCCGGTATTCTGCATACTGATTGACGAAACATTCGGCTTTTTTGTTGAATTTATCCGTCACGTTTTTATTCCACCAGCTTCGTCGATTTCCGTTCCAGTCGTAATCTTTACCTAAGGCGATAATTTTTAAGTGTTTTAATCGGAATTAGCAAATAGATCATTTATCCGCTACTATGACGTATCCGAGAGTTACGTAATAATGTGAAAAATTAAAAGATAATAAAATTTGTCGCGTCAAGTTGTCTATGAAACTGTTAATAAAAAAAAAGTGACGTAGCGAAATGTGAAACTTTAGAAGCAGATTTGATTGACCGTAGCCATATCATTTATTTCACGAAGAAACAACGGTAAGATTTCATTATCGGCATATTTAATGATCGGATTAAAAAAATAATAAAGAACTAATAAAATAAATTAATGATAAAAATTTCAGTGAAAATTCAAGTTTTACGTAAATAGTAATTTTTTTGGCATTTCCGCAATATGTGTTATGATTAATTTGGGAGGACTATCCTATCTTATTAAAAATATTATCTCGAAAGAGTAATTACCACTTACCTTCGTTATCGAAACCATGCGTTAATTCGTGTCCCATTATAAATCCAATCCCGGCATAATTTAATAGGCTAGAAAAAATAAATGGTGCCTATATAACTATTACGCGTATATATAACATTTTTTTCGGATAAAAAAGATATTTCGCTGCTGCCAGTATTACTGACTGCCCTACAGAGTTGTGGATGTGTAGAATTTATTTTGTTTTACTAATTCCAACAAAAGAATTTTGTATTCGCAAAAAGGTGGGTGAATGAACATTTTATATAAACTGATATTTTCAGAAGAAAAGAAAAAACGCTTCAAAAATAACACCGTTTTTATGCGCGTTTATTCAAAATTTGTGTTTTACAGTAGTATCAATATTTTATTCAAATTATTGCCTAAAAAATGTAATAAGGTATGATTTATCTTTTCTACATTATGAACAACAAGCATGTTTAAATTTATCATACTAACGTTACTTTCTCGGTATAAAACGGGTGCTGAAGAATTCCGACTGGAATCGCTGAAAAAAAAGTAAAACATTGATTAAAAACTATGTTCTACAAACGTGACATCAAAAAATACAAGATTACTTAAATAAATAAACAGTAGAGAGAAAAAGTTAGTATGTTATCATTTAAGTGAAGTCAGTTGTATTCGAATATTTAATGTAAGTTGATTTTATAGGCTAAAGATATCGCCTTACTGGTTATGTTTAAAAATTCGTATCTACCTGTTTCCATTGAACTGTTTATCACGTGAAAACTATCGAAACGATTTAAACTGAATTTAGTTTACAAGACCTCGGCAACAATTGGGATCACTGCAACGAATACGTGTTTTTATTTCGATGTCTAAATTTTTATCGTTTTATCATCTCTTCTAACATTCCTTTGAAGTATCTCATTTATTTAATACCATCTTGATAAATTTTAAATTGGCTTGGCGACTAATTTGAAATCATGTGACACTGATTTCTAATTTTTCTATTTCATAGATTACAACTAATATTTTTTCTATATTTTAAATATCTATGCCAAATTTATTCCAAAATTATTTTTATTTTTATATTTATATTTATATAAATTACACACCCATATACACATACACATACACACCCATATATATATATATATATGTGTGTGTGTGTGTGTGTGCATTCGTACATCTAACTAGGTCCAACTTTGTCGAAATTATTTACGGAGTAGCAGGGATTTTTCTGATGTTAGGTCAGAAATGTTGATTTTGGAATTTTTAGCGTTTCTGATAGAGTGAACTCTTTCCAATGCCGCAAACCGCAATGTGATTAGACCTCGCGTTCGTATTCTATGACTGAAAACCTGAATGCGCCTCGTCTGACGTCTGGTTATTATGTAAAACTTTAAACTCGTTTTTCTCAAAAGTATGTTTTTTCAAATATCAACTTCAAACGCAAACATCTCGGCGAGTTTTGTACTTAGAAGGCTCTGTGAGGTCTCAATCGATCAGAAATTTTATCTAGTATACTAGGCTTAACTGTACACCGACGAAGTAGGACCTACTTAGATGCACGTATATATATATATATATAATCCAAACTTGAAATTTAGTTCCTTTAGGGAGTGTTTTCCGAAAAATTTGAATTTTCAGGAATAAAACACGAAAAAATAATTTCAAAGAAAGCGTATGAATCGAATTTCTGATGTACATTCCATTATGTTATTAATAACGCGAAAATATGAAATCATTTGTTAATGTATTCTGATGAATTAATAAATAGATGTAGTATCTTCATTTATAAATTGAATTCTACTCTGTAATATGTATTATACGCTGAACTTTCGAACTTTGCAATGGGAACACTCTTATTGGCCTCCCAGATACTTCTACGATTCTTGTAGAATAATCGGTTTTAATTGTTTTATAATTTACGGTTTGTTTAGCAAAGAAGCAGCCGAAATCAAAATTAAACTGAAAAGTACATCAAAAATAAATATAAAAATAACATTATAGAGATACAAAAATAATATATGCGGCTGTATGAAAATTGGCTTTTGAAGAATTTCAAAAAATACAATAAAAATGAATTGAATGAAACGGCCAAACCCTGTAAATTAAAGAATTTCAGTTTAAAAATACCTTCGGTTTTCAGGATTTCATGATTGTGCTTATAAATAACCGAAATATAAATTTATCATCATCATAGTGCCATACGGAGTTTCTGAGCGTCGGCGACTACCTATTCTGGGCAATTGTAATACGCAACGCGAGAATAGACACGCAAAAGAATACACTTGAGAAACTGATACTGCGATTGTTTATCACGATACAAATGCAATCCCCTTCCGTGCGTGCGTGTGTGTGCGCCTACTACACATCGGTTTAGCGCGTATATGGTGCGGTATGCATGTTTGCCATTGTCTTCCGTGTGCCTATTAGCGGTTAATTTAATTACTTATTTTGTAATTTCTGTCATTGCGTGGGATCGAACTCAAGACTTCCGTAACGGAAGTCGAGTATTTCTAGCAGCTAGGCGGCTATCGCGACGATTACAACTGAAATTTTTAAAATCAAATTATAGAATGGTGCTTTTGAAGTATAATTTGTGAGTAAAGGGAAAAAAACCAAAAAAGCTTTTCAATAATATAACAACTTCTGTCTTGAAATTTTAAATCGCAGTGACATCTGCTAGTTAAAAATAATGCAGGGGGAATAAGACAATACAAATAAATCTACATAGATGACGTCAAAGTTGTGAAATTATTCTGAAGCAAGAAGTTAATAAAATCGTAAAAGTAACCACTAAATTCGGTAACAAGAAGCAAAGATTTTATCATATAAAGCAGAAGCAACCACTTGTGGGAACTTAGTTATTTTTCAAAGTCAATATAAACGACAAATAGAGCAACATGGAAATCATATCGATGCATAAATCTAATTGTATAATTTATGCACCTCCGCACAAATATGAATTCAAGTGATTACGCTTATTTTTCGTTTATACATTACGCAGGTATAATTTTTATTGTATATTATTAAAAACATCGAAATGATCTTTAATACTAATCTTCGCCATTAAACAGCGCCTAATCAGTGTAATATTTTTGATTTGCCATTTTCGGCTTTCCATTGTAAATGTCAAATATTGCAGAACCCGCTTGGTGTAAACTGAATTGTTCAAAATCATCTAACGGAATTGTTTTACATAATACACTGCAATTTAATGGCGACCTTAGTAAAAATGAAATATCGTCAATTTCATATAATTATAAATCTTGCTTCCTCACGAAATCAATACTCGAAAAAAACAATCTTATCTGTAATGCTGATTGCATCTTATCTAAATGTTCCTTAGTTTCCGCGTTGTGTTTTTTGTTTCCCCATGACCTGCTGAAGCTCTACGCTCCTATTGCACATCTTATATTCTGCCCGTTCCATTTTTATCTGTCATTCTAGCTGTTGGATACTGCGCCAAATAGAAATTTAACGGACGACTCTCTTTCTTTTCTTCGGGTTTCGAAGGTACCCCTCGTTTACGTGTTCAAAAAAAAAAAAAAAAAGAAAAAAAATATTCGAGACTATTTGAATTATTTTAATTTATTAGTTACTTCGTCTGAAATAAAAACATTTCTGAAATGTAATATTATTGCAGAAATTTCGTGAAACTCTCATAAATTTTTCATTTTTTGTCCGTAAAAAGAAAATAGTAATACAGTTGACTGACGATAATCCGACAGTTACGGAACCGACGGGTTGTCGGATTATCAAAAATGTCGGATTACCAAAGGTTGATGTTTAAAACTGAATTTTGACTTCTTAGACAAGAGAATTTAAGTTGTCATGGCAATTGATGATTTTAGGCCATGAGGTTATAAAAAAAACGACTCAATTAGGCATTGTTTTACACAAATGAATACGTATGAATATAATGCAAATTTATTATTTACATCTTAAAAGCCTGTGGCGACAAGTGGGTGCCTGTCTTTGTCTGGAGTAAGCGGTGACACCAGCCGACGCGACGTCGGACTACCGAGCGTGTCGGACTGTCAAATGTCAGATTATCGCGAGTCAACTGTATTTGTATAGAAAGATAACTTTTTTTTAAATCATACTTTTTTCCAAAAAAATATCTTTACATTGCCCGGCTTTGATAGAAAATATTAATTTCGCTTTCAACGCTACGGTTAATGTATTGTACAGTTTGAAAAAAATACCATACCTATACTGTTACTTTCTCTGCTGTAATAAGCGTTAACATCTAGCGGATCCAAAGGCCAACTAAAAACAAATAACGATACTTTGTATATTACATGAAAATTAAAATCGATAAACCGCAATAAAGGATTTTGCGCGCATGCTTTTATATCAATTAAAAGCGATTTTTATGAAATTGTAAAAAAAAAAAGAAAAAAGTTCTTCGTGAAAATTATGGTTTGCAAAAATTCGCCATACTATTAATACACGATACGAGAAAGTGGACGTTGCAAAAAAGAATTCTCTACATAAAAATGTTATCAGCTTATTCAAAACTAGCGTGCAATTTTATACGGAATTACTAACTTATCAGCGCGAGAAGTTAAGGGGGTTCCAGGTAAATAAGGAATTCTTATTAAAACAGTAGACCAAATAATTTGATCTATTGTTTTAATTCTACATCCTGTAATTTTAAAAGTATCAGTCGCTTTAAATAACTTGATATTTGCAGGAACGAAATTAAAAATTCGATTTTTTCATCACTTTTTTATTACGAGATCCATTTTATATTTCGAAACATCTGCAGCCGTCCTCGATCAACTTTTTAGTATGGTGCTTGAATTTATTTAAATTTTTTTGCAATTTATAACTTTTGAAAAATCTTTCGTTTCGATTAAACGTTTAGATGATAGAAAAATACGTTAGAGCAATGGCTCCCAAACATTTTTACCATCAAACACTGTATGCGATGCTTTCCTCGAAAAACATCGACTCTACAGTTAGTCCTTATTAATATTCTCTGTTTCCGTATTCTCGTACAGGGGCACTATGTTACACATGAAGGAATGGATTTTGAAAACAAAAAACTCGAAAATCACCTTTATTTTGACACGCATATATATATATATATATATATATATATATATATATATATATCCCAGCCGGGGGGTACTTTGTACCTTCCGGGCAGGAGCTCATTCCGAAGCGGGGCGCGTCCACAGGTGGCAGATTGTGGAATGGCCTGCAGATATGTAGGGTAGCTGTGAAAAAGACGTCAGTCAAATAAGCAGTCGCGGACCAAGAGCGGCTACTGGCGAAAAGTCTCGGGCAGACGATTCCAGTAGTGACAGGGCAGTAGACACGAGGTGACGGAGAGGTAGGTTTGGGAACTGTCTACAAAACTCTGTCTTCCTAAAACTGTTTGCTAACCCTTGGCGAGCTGAGGCCGCCTGTATAAATAAGTCTCACCTGCTATCCCAGTAGCAAGCTGCTGCCTTGCGGTTAGAGTTTTTACCCAAAGGCTAGGGTGTCACCCCGAAATAGTGGCATCTTCTTCCTTTCCCTCCCTCTTTCCTTCTTTATCTTTCTTTTCCCCTTTCTCCTCTCTTTTCCCTATCTTTCTTTTTATCACGAATATTTCCTAACCGTTCCTACACTATGTCTGCATTATTGCATCAGTGCTGGCAGGTCCAGTCGTCTTGGTCTTCCTTGTCACTAGATTGCCTGCCTTTACCGAATAGGCGACATAAGAGATCTTTTTCTTGCGCTACTGCTCTTATGTTCCCATTAAGCGCGGCTATGCTTCTCCTGCCCGTTTCAACCTCCACATTTTATACAAAACTCCTTCTCAAAAATCAGCATGAAAATACCGCAAATGAAGAATAATGCTGGATCCGCGGGGCGAATGCTAATCCATTCATCAAGCAGCGGACGACCTCCTGTAGCAATGCAGGGTGGTTCGAGTTCCCCCATGCCTACAAGGTATGGAACTCTCCCGGAGGGAACACTTTTGCGATCTAGATATCGAACTAGCAATAAAAGTTGGAATTTCGCATCATGGAATGTTAGGACGTTGCTGGATTCTAAAGAGGTAAAAAGAAGAAAAAAGCAACGTCAATTAATCATGGAGCGTCCCCACAAGCAACCAACATCAGACAGTCTGTCACATATGTGGCTTCCGGGCAAATCATCGTATTGGCTTAGTGTCCCATCTTCGACACAAACATCAATAGCAGTAAAACGGCACTCATACTCGGCAACGAGGGAGATAGAATAAATATATACCTACATATATATTTCAGTACAAGAAAACGTTCGATATGACTACAAAATACTGTACAAATATCGCATTTATAGTTGAAGAAAATTAAGATTTACTTTTATACTTGAAAATGTTATGAAATTAAGTTTTTTATGCCTGACAATGGATACGTACATATTGCGCAACAATTAATTTATTACTGAATTTTGTTTTTCCCTGAGAAGACTGAAAAACTCTCTTAATTCACTACTTCAATAAGTGAATAAGAAAAAGAGCAAATATTATATAGCTGTGGGTTAACCCGGGGTGGGGGGTGGGGGATTTTTAAAAATAACGATACCAGATTCAAATTCTTTAACATGGCTACTGTTTCAGCTATCTCCAATTATTCTATTCACTTAAAAGTAAATATCGCTGACATAAACAACTTTCGCAAGAAATCTTAAATGCAGCGGACAAATATTTAATTTACCGCACTTTTAACCGAACTAAGTGTTCAATAATTGACTAATATACTTAATGCAACGACCGGAGACACAGTTTGACTACTGTGGCGTCTCCCCCTCTTTTAATATCAGCTTGATCGAGTTCGTGGCTGCGTACAGGTGGCAACTAATGGTTCTAAAAGTCTGCTCCTCAACCGCATTGGTCTTTACTATTTTATTCAAAAGATAGCCTTCAAACAACACATTGCGAAAGTATCAGTTGCAACTACAAACCGCTCCGAACACGTACAATACAAAAATTGTAGCAAAAAATAACTATTAAACGGTCTACGCAAGTTTTGAAGTTACACACCACATCGCATAGCACCGCTGGAACTATGCAAATAACGGCCTTTTATTAAAACCCTAAAAAAGTGGCACATATGAGATGGCGCCACGTGAACTGAATGTGAAAATAGTACGCGACATGAATGTTTGCGAGGAATATGATTAGCAAAAACATCGTGCCTCTTATATGTGTAGGATAAGAAAAGGTCGTGCGGATCTGCGACATTAGACCGTGACGAAGCTGCATTCGGACGAGTATTTTTTTAAAAGCTGGGTATCTTAATATTTTGGAAGAATCGAATGACTAGTGTACATTTTCTGTTCAGACATTGTTGGACGATGCAAACAGTTTATGGTTTTACTTTGAAATCCCTTTTAAATATCTGATCTACTTCACTAATTTTGCACAAAGTACATCGGAAAACAGGAGGTAACGTTATGCAGACTGCGACTTGGGTACACTCGTCTTACACATTCATATCTATTAAATAAAGAACCTGCGCCGCAGTGTCAGGTATGTGATTTCCAATTAACACCTGCTGATTAAATGTCCGGTCTTCGGCCAGTGTCGGAAACAGTGTGGAATACTATCCAATTTAAAGGATTTGTTGTGCGATGAAGAAGCTTAATCGATTATTTCGATTTCTAAAATGTTCTAATTAGCTAAAGCTGCTTTAATTTTGTTAATCTTTGTTAATTTTACAATTTACGTAATTTTGTAATTTCTTGCCGTGTCTCTAGCCTCATTCGCCATATACGACACGTAAATAAATAAATAAATAAAACATCGATAGAGCACAATTCGAGTAAACCAAAAAAATTTGGAAACCAGATTATATTATTTTTACGAAAATAATTCGAAATATCGATTTTAAATTTGTTGTTTTTTACGTTTTTTTTTTTTTTTTTTTTTGTAATTTCAAATTACACTAATAAAACGCAAATAAATACTGTCTTTTTTTTTGTTTTCTTTTTCAAAGTCTACTAATGATAAACTATTTCAGCAATTTCGTTTCCTGTTCAATAAATACGTTTTGTGTCTTCTTAGTTATATTTGTAAAAACAATTATTTTGGTTTTTTTGTAAAGAAAATTTCGTATTTAAAAATGACGGAATTTTCATTATACTCATACGTTCCAGAAAAACGACATTATATTATTACCTAGTTCGCGATTCCGATTCCGTGACAATCATGTTAATAAAACTAAGAATTCGATGAACATTTTTCGCTTTTATATTTAAAATACTGGCCAAGTAACCTTTTTCTGATAATTCAATCTGCAAATAGAAAAATATTATTATTAATTAAATTATTTTAGCCGGCAAGTGTGCTCGGAAGGTAAAAAAAAAAGTATACTCGACATTAATTTGTAATGCCTTATCCAGCTTTATAATTAATTTTACATTAACTGTCGTGAAATCCATTTTTTTTTTTTTTTTTCTGTTTTTTGGTTTGTTAAGATAGATATTGGCCCGAGAACTGAGGAAAAGAATAATTAGTATATAATCAGAGATAGTCGACAAGAATAAATCAAACGCTTCGATAACGGAACAGAAAGGAATGGAAAAAAATAACGGAAGCACTGTAGGGAGTGTGGAAATCCTTCATAAAAGTAGGGAGTAAAAAGAATTGTTTATTCAAATTGAAAGCGACCGGCATTCAAACGTGTAATGTGATCGGGGTCACTTAGGAAGTAATTGTTGGGGATATGCAAAGAAAATTACTGAGATATCACGAGAGAAAAACGGAAAAGCAATGTAGGAAGCGGAGAGATTAGAGTGCTGCATAGTGGGGAAGTCAAGAAATCAGGGATAGAGAGAAAGGAATAGTTGAATAGAAAAAGAAATCCGGGTTAGAGAATGAAGAGAATTCAACCATAGTTTAGGAGAAGCAGCTACCGACAAATAATATTGCAGGATGAGAATACGGTAAGAAACCTGCCAGAAGAAAAAGATAACCGAACTAATGAATCAACCAACTCGTTTCTTTTAATTCCGGAGTGATTAAGAGTCCATATTTACCCATCGCTTGGTCTAAATGTGTCTTTTTTCGTTGAAAATTAATGATAAAGGCTTAGACGCTGAAACTTAACCGTGAAATTATCAATGTTAAATAGGAAGAGTGAAATAGGCGCAATTCTATCCTCTCTTCAAATAACTTCAATTAAACTTGTTCACATTTTCAACATTGCGAAATATCGTCTGCGATCACAGCTTGGCTGGTTATCGATAAAATCTAATATTTATGATGAAATCATCTTGTAACCTTAGTATTAACTTTATGGAGATACTGTTCGGTTTCTTGTTTGACGATGCAAATTATTAAAAATTTCGTTTTTCCTTAATATATGTAAAGTTCAAGGATTAGGAAATAAAATTGTAAACAAAACGTACGCTGTCGATGTTAACTGATGTCGAGATTTTTAAGGTAGCCGATATCTTTAATTGTAAAAGCAAATAAATAAATGAACCCTGTGCGCAGGATTTATTCTTTAAATTAATAAAGAGGGGTATTTTCAAATTAGAAATAATAGTGTGGATGTCTAAGCGATCGCGAGAGAAAATGTTCCGTTTCGAACAAAAAAGCAGTACTAATGAACGCTCTCTAATGTAGTAAAAATGTTAAGACTATTACGTACAATAAAAGTATTTCTAGACTAATAAGCGATTGTTAACATTGCCGCTCGGTTCACTTTAATAAATGATTTGCGAGAGGTTCGTGAAGTATCGAATTCTTCGAAGCAATGTTAATGCTCGAGATTTCATGTACGGAGAAGATATTTCAACTCCAGTTGAATAGAACACCGTGATCAAGATTAATCGAAATAAATCTGTCATCTGAGATTAATTCATGTTCCTATTCAGCTATTTAAGTGCATCCAAAAAGAAAGTATTAACCAAACCTTAACAAACAAGTTGATTAATTAGATTCCGTGAATGCTTAGAAAGTAAGATTAAGTTGAAAAAAAAACTCGCCCGAAAGATATTATGTGAAATACAAAATATACTGAACAAGTAAGAAACATGGCCAAAAACAAATGTAGTAAACGTTGGGAAAATTAACGAAATTCCGGAGAAAAAAATATACACGTGCATATTCAGTCGTATTAAGATTATTAACATGTTTAATTTAAAAAGTGTAAAAGCCGAATCACTGGAAAAAAAAAATATACATACATACATATATGGTTGTAACGCATGTGTGAGAAAAAAAAAGTAATCGAATTTTCGAACGCTTCCTTAAAAGTACTTTGCTCAGATAAACCGTAACCGATCAGGAGTATGATTAATAATAATTTATAATGCGCTGTGCCCTACGGCTAACTCATTGGAAAGTGACGAAAATAATAATGTCACCGGAATTATTACGGTTTTATTGACACCGATGATATCATGGTTTCCAGTGATGTTCAAATTATGTCAGACTTTTAAAATAACTAGAGAAAATCCTTTGATTTCTGATCTTCAATTTAAAACATTCCACTCCTGACTTTGTAGAAGCCGTTGAGGTTATTGAGCTGTAGCTTTCGACTTAATAGTACCCTAGTAGAAAATTTCTGACAACTAATTCGCTTACGCAGTCTTAAGGAGTGTGCAAGAGTAGCAATCTGAAGAAAAAAAAGATGTAGTAATACCGCAACGTGTGCTGATTCCGTTTTTACTTTATATGTCAGACATACCGCGTCAACTAAAAAAATAACTGCGCCTTCCGCGGCAACACATGATTGCTCTTGCAGCAGCAGGTGACTACAGTATTAAACTGAACTAATCTAAAGATAAATGTTTCAAACTTTCACAGTGATTATTAATCATTTTAAATTATTTTCAGAAATGCTCTGTTAAAATAACAGGTATATTTCTTTTTCACGTGAAGATACGTAAAGTTCACGTTCCTGCGGAAAACTTTCGGTAATCCAGTGTATCTTAGCCGAAAAATCATACCTCAACTTTTTCGAGCAAAGTATCTGAGCTTTTTACGCGATGAAGAAATTACGCGCGTTAGGATCTGAAACAATATTATTTTAGCTCTTAGAACATTAAGCCGGTTCAGCGTTTGGCCCGCACAAAGCCATTCAGTAAAAGACTCACACAGACGACAAAAAATGATTCACAATGATCACGGATAAAGCTATCGTTGCCTTTGCTGTCAGGCGAACGCCTTCATCAGTATCCAACTACTGAACATAATCAAAACGTCAGAAAAACCGAACTGACGGAAGCTTTTGTTCAAGATGTCAGATAACTGTTTATTAAGCTGTAAGTCATTAAAACCAGTTGGCTAGTAGTACACTGACCAATCGCTCTTATTCTCTTAGGTACATTTCTTGCCTAACTTATTTTTTTGAATTATATAACTTCGAAAAATCAGTTCTGAAACGGAAAATTTTGAAAAGAAGCTTGCTGGCTTCCGTTTTTAAAAAATAACTGTTTGTTCCAGTTCAAAAGAACGTTACGTTTTGTATGGTTACTTCGTAAAATATGTTATAATTCAGTCTACAAGTCCTCTTCGGTAGTTATCGTTTTTTTTTGTTTTTTTTTTGTTTTTTTTTTTTTTGGTGAGCATTAACACTCCACTTGATTTTAATTCCAGTAAATTACTTATTATACTTCAATGATAAAACTGAGCAAATGATAAAAAACGGACTAAAAAAAAAAAAAAAATCTAAATAAAACGCTTAAGGTAAAACACGTAACTTCATCAATATGTTTGTGAACTAAAAAGGGTATAATTTTCAGGTTTGCATTAACAAAATATAAACGAGTATTTTTCACTTTTTTTTTTTTTTTTTTTTGCGTACAATACTAATATGAATAAAATAACATCATTTGAAAAAACCTGATCGTAATATTTGGAAATCCAGTTTGGGTCGGTCGCTTCTTTAGGATAACCTATAAATGTTCGAATGTTGTCCACTTTCAGAAAGGCTAATTTCTTTATGTTTTCATCTATCCACGAAGACCTTGAAATGAAATGTTTGAACGTGTCCTTTATAGTTTTCATTATTTCCGCTATCTATAATGCGAAACAAAATTTTAAAGTATGGCATATTTCATTTTCTAAATTTCGTGTAATTCAGTTTTAAGGAAATTTATACTATAATTTTCGGATAATTCAAGCTAAAGATGAAGGAGCCGAAAAATGATGCAGACTAGAAATATCAATTTTCTTTTTTCATAGTGAAAGCATGCTTATATGGCTCAAATCATCAATCATCAGTCTCGGTCAAGTGATGTATTTACAAGAGAAAAGAGATAAGTGCAAATTACACGAGTACTTTTTAAGTGTACAAACCATCAAAAGAGAAAAATAACTTTTTCTGTACTGGCGGCACTTACTTGTACTTTGTTGTCACGCGCTGAACATAAATAATCGTAGAAGAATTTGCGTTTTTTAAAGCCCGTTTTTTTTTAAGTTTTCTCATTTTTGTTCGTTATTTCCTGAATTTTACCAAATCAATTGCAAGTGGTACGTAGAATTTTTGACAGGCAACTGTTTTATTACGATAACCATAGGCGTAGCTAGGAATTTTTTCTAGGGGGAGGGGGTAGCTGATCAGCTGAATATATATATATATATATATGTATATATATTATGTACGTATATGTGCGTTGGCACAAATAATCGTATCATATTAAAAAATTGATATAAAGTTAATAACTTAAATAAATATATAACCGAAATAATTAACAGCTTCTTTTAAAAAGTGCTTTATTAACAGATCATTTCATTTTTAAATACGTACCAAAGAATCAAAATACTTCAAAATAAGATACAGTTTATTATAATATACTTTACGGATTTGTAAATTTCTTACATAAGTTTCGATTTCCTGTGTTTTTCGCTGAACCGATTCAAGACTGCCTCAGAAGTTGTGTTTTGACTATTTCATTTTCTATATGCAGGAAAGACATATGTGAAAATCTATTTTGGAGCATGTCGACAAATGGTCTGCATGCGCAAAGGAAATTCTTGTGATAATCACGGTATCAATTTCGAAGTACAATGTACTCTTACATTTTTTAAATTTTTCTTCGTGTGACATTTAGACAATTCTTCTGGGAGGAGCAACGAGTTTTTTAGGGTGGGCAGTGCCCACCCGTGCACCCCTCTACCAACTACCCATGACGATAACAATTCTAAATTGGAAATATACAATTTGAGGAAGCAAATTTAGTGCGTGGAAAGAGCAATTGTAAAAGCAACTGTAAGCACTTTGCTGTAAAAGATATATATATGTTTTACGGTAGTTATTTTAAAAAGTATTTAAGTAGAAAAAATGAGTACAAGATATATGATGCACTTCTACCCACATTCTGTTTCTCCTTGTGCCGATCAATTTCGAGCGTTTTTAATCGTACTCCACCTTTGGTACTCCGACCTCTGTCCCATATGCACTTAATGAATTCACGTCCTTCAGAATCTGATCGTTGTATCTGCTCAACACGCGGTCGCGACCTGTCCCAACCGAAGCCTTACTCTACATTCTCAGTTTTGTAGCCAGTCTGGTTCGCATCACTATCTGACGTTAGACTACCACCGGTGAAAGTTTTTAAACTTTGTAGAATGGGTGCAAAATATGTACGGATCGTACTTCGCTGATAGACTATCATCTCAGATCCATCGATTCTTCTAGTCTCTGCATTTAGCATAAGTGTTTTATAACTGATTACGGAAAACACTAACGCTTTAATTATTGTAAATACATAAATTATAAGAAAACAACAAGCATCAAAATGTACTTATTAATTCGCAACGATTACGGATCGAGCCATCCGAAATTAGTCGGCATATTAATGTATATACGTATATATATATATATATATATATATATATATATATATATATATATATTAATGTTTATTAACTTACTAACCGTATACACCAGTATTTTAATACGTTCGATATAGAACATCGTTTTAATTATTTTTATTTTCGTGAGCTTGAGAAAAAAAATTTTGGTTTAACTGTTTTAGTAGAGTCGCATTTTTTAAGATTAAGCATCTAAGCAGGCAATATTTTAACTTTGATAGCGCGCCTTGCTGCTAATGCCTCGACTTACAATCAATATTTGACTTTAAAAGAATAGCTATGGGCAAGCTTGTGTTTAAAGATAAATACTCACTACTAGCGTAGCGAGCAATTCTGATGTATTTACGAAAGCGGCTTATGAAAACATTTTCGCTTGGTTAATCGCGCTGTAGGTGTATGGTGCGGAAACACGGATGTTGAAACGGGCCGACTGAAAAACCAGACTTGAAGAATTTGAAATGTGTTGCTGGCAGAAGCTAATAAGCTGGACGGAAAAAATTATGAATAAAGCAGTGCACGATGGAAAAGGTGAAAGAACTATACTGTATACTGAAGCGGATATGTAAGACTCGGCTGGGCTCTCAGAGCATATCATGCTTAACGTGATTATCGAAGGAAAAATCACAGAAAGGAAACCGTGCGGGCATCCTAGGGTGACATCTGTGGACGCGCTATTAATAGAAGCTAACATACGGAAGTAGGCGTACTTGAAAAGAGGGCAGCAAGTGACCTTGCGGTGAATCGGCCAACTATCATATGAAGAAGGAGATGCTTTATTAACGACAGCGTCATCTAGGCCAGCATATAACCTATCATCTGGTTTTCATATTGACCATCCTCGGTGAACGCAAGCATCTTGTAATATTAAGAAGCCATATTAGCGATGAAAAGCTAAATTCTTTCAATAATTATTTCATCCTGACTTTCCATATTGTAGTTTAACAGTATTGCCAGTAGATTAACTAAATTTTGGCACAGAGGTTGCTTGTTACAAATGCAAGTTCTCCGGCAGTATATTTCAAGGTTTTATAGAGATTGCCTATTCCCCCTCTGCCACGCCTATGTGATTGACAAATAAATAATCACAAGGTTCGTTTTCACTGAACGGATATTTCCTATCCTCCACTAATAATTGAACAAGAGCCTATTACTATATACCTAGGGTACTATTTTTTCGCAAATTTTCAATTCCACTCCGTTTAACGCTCGATTATTTCTTCAGAAGCGGCGAAGTTACTCATTTACTTGTGAATTCCTCTCTCTTTCGACGAATTTTTATTAGATCAACGATCACACACTTCTTGGTTCCTTTTTCATAAAAATCTGTCCGGTCACGGCAATCCTTGGATATTTGTTACCTTTGTCATTTTCGGTATTTTTAAATGAGCCTTTTTTCCAACTGCATCATATTATTTTCTATATTGAATCAAACGAAGTCGAGACGTATTTTCTTGATTGCTGTATATTCGTGATAACTTTTTCTTTCAGCATTAACGTGGCGGGTCCCTTCTTTCTTTCGCATGATTTTCTGTTAGGGTTTTGACCAAAATGTTTAATTTCAAAACGCGGGAGAAGCCTGCATACCTAATACAATTTTCTTAAAATATTTTTTCACTAATTTTATCTTGTCCGGGCCAACTTGTGAATAAGTTTTGGCGACTTGTGTGATTTTAATACACAGTCTAGGGACCTATTCGTAAGAATTAAGTATATAATATTAATTTATTATGAGAGTTTAGTAAAGTTTAGGTATCAAAAAAACAAAAAAAAAAAAAAAGAGAGAAAAAACGTATTCTATAGCATTTGTAAATGCCGAAGATCTTGTATGTTTAAATTGGTTTAGTAGATTTTTATAAAAAAAGGAAGCTAACAGAGAAATAGAAGCAAAACATCTCACAGACGGACAAAATCTTAAAAATAATTTATCATGAATTAACACAAATTAAAATGTTTATATGAAAAGCAAAATTTTGAACTATAAATTTAACGGCCATTCAACTTTGTTTATAGACATTCGTGAAGTTAGTTTTAATCTGAAATTGTGTTTGGATATCTCTCATTTATAATTACCCAATAGTTTTTAGCAATAAGCAAAATCTAACATGAAAAGGTGTGTGATTCGATTTAAAAATATCCCCGGAATACAATTTTGGCCATGCTGAAAAGTAACTTGAATCATTTTGCGTTTAGATAAGAAACATTCTCTGTTGTTTACCACTTGATTTGATACCGAATTCTATTTTTGTTCTTTAACTATAATTTAAGCGAAATTTGGACAGAAACTTGTTTAATTTTATGTGAATTTCTTCGTTGTTCCTGCTGAATAATTACATTTTGCGCACGTGACGTAATAACGGCGAATTACCTCTTGAAAAATTGTCATATAATCGGTTTCCTTTGATATCTCGTAACTTAAAGCTAAACTCAAAAATGATTTAACAACTGTAGCGCACGAACTAGCCCTGTAATGAAAATTGATACAGATAAATAAAATCGTCGATAGAAATTATAATTATTATAAGATCGCATAGATCGAATAAAGCTTACCGAGAAGGACTGTTTATCTGAAAAACAGCTTGATTGAACACATCTTTAAAACTACGCATTAAACTGGTCGTATGAGGAGCTAGTGCTTCAATCACTTTCCACCATATTAATCTTTCTAATAATGTATTAAAGTGAAAACAAAAAAAAAATATTAATTCGAAACAAATATGAAACTTTTAAACAGTTGCTGGCAGAGTTGCTTAGATTTGAACAAGACGGTTATAGTAAAATCAGTTCTTTTCCAAAATTAGTTCTTGTAATCCTCATTCTTCTTAATGAATAGTTTCTTTAATTCAGTTCTTAATCCTTTTTCAGAATTTTAGTTATATTGTATAATTCTCAGCTTGCAAAATCAGCTTACACTATGTATAGCATTCTCTCATTTAAACCGACTTTCAAGAGAGTTTAAATTCGTGTGTGTATTGTTTCTTTTTTAGGTTACACTGCTTATTATGTGCTGTACAATTTTGCAACTGATAACAGCACAGGTATTTATTATAGTTGATAAAGTTTATATTTCTTCCGTGTCTCTACCATTTCGATCACTCGCTTTTTCAAAGTAAAATTTCCAACCAACAATTTAGAGCAAATAATCAATCAGTTCGTACGCTTTCCTATATTTGATTTAGCAGCGATCATTCTCATTTACACCTCGCGTACTGTAACCTCGATAATAACATATACACGCCGACACGTTTAACGACTGGTTAAAAGAGTCGTAAAAATCGTATTTTCATCTATTTCTGCGAATTACATTACTGACCGTAGCTAATAACGTTCCAGTATCTTATTTCACTTGTTTCTGTTTCCGGTCTTTCCTTTGCACAACGTTCTCTTCTCTTTGTTTTTTACTCAGCTGTTTCGTTTTTTAAAAGCAAAATTGCAGAAAAAGATATTTGGAAAAAAGTTTTTGTTCTCGGCTAATTTTTAAAAACGTAACTTTCGTCATTAACAAAGGCCAATGCTTGACTATGTTATTATTAAGTAGTTATAAAATCTTCTTTTTTGAGAGATTAGGCCTGATCAAAGGCCAAGATTTAATCACGTGACCGCAACTTCTATCTGGAGCACCTCTATATTTCTATATGGTTTAAAAGACGTACTGATATGTATATCTAACCAAAATAGCCGTAGCACTAACTGCTTTAGGTGAAATATGTTCAACCATATAGATTTCAGAGTATGTTTAACATTTATATAACTAAAATATTATAATTCGTTAATCCTTACTGGATTTATTCCCATTTTCATATACATATCTCTAATGATGTGCTTTATGTATAACTGGCCTAAAACTATATTGTTCTAAAAACTTTTACAGAGCTAACTGTTTTAATAATGTGTTTCTGAGAACTTGACCTACGTCTAATCAGAACTAATTACTCTACTAACTTTTATTACTACACATTTGCTCTAAATGTTAGAAAAGATGTATTTGATTTACATTCAACTAAAAAACCATTTCCTCCATTTCTTAAAGTGTCACAAGTACGTACAATATACTCGTGTATGTGAATGTTTACAGCTAATGGATAAAAATCAATTACCTTTTTTTCCTTGAAGTTAAAACATCAAGTTATATAAACAAAAGGACATTATCAATGCTATTTATTATATACACTGTCTGTCCTTTTTTTTCTTTTTTCCCTGTACTTGCTATATAATAAGACAACCCATCCACCTGCTAACTTATAAAAAAACCTGTTTTAATGCTTTGCCAGCTAATGTGTTAACATACTTAATGTGTACACTCTTTTACAGTAAAAAAATATTTGAATTTATTGCATAATGCAAGCGTTGGAATTAAAAATCAGATTTTGTGCATGTATCAAGAAAATAGTGCTGCTAACATATATATACATATATGCATATATATATATATATATATATATCTATTCTGAGTAAGTGCAATAATATTAGGTATCCCTCTCGTCAATGAATTATTTTTACTTCTAATTCGAAATCTTTGTATTTCATATTATTTTAAACCTTCTTCAATATGATGTTATAGTGATACCAAAACATCAGATTTTTTCGATTTTTTATCATTTATGAATGTAAAATCGGGTTTTTTGACTGTAATGTGCCTGTCTGTTTATCTTCGGTTACTCCCATAGTATGGTTATTTTTAGACGCTCCATGACTTGTTGTGGACTTGGTTGATTCATTTGATCAAATACTTTACACTCATAAAAACACATACGTTCCAGCATAAATGATTAATTACCACACTATGCCTCTCCATAATGCAAGGCCGTGCCCACGGGGTGGGTTTTGGGAGTTAACCCCCCTCCCTCCATGAGAACTGAAATAGTCATTATAAATACACAAAAATCTGAAAAAAATCACAAATTTAAAATAAATATTAATGATTTTTTAAGGTGTTCTTACCTTTAAAAGAAAAAAGAAAAAATATGCTTCATATTATTTTTAGGTACTTCATTAATATTTTATGCAAAATTTTTCATTTCAAGTACAATCAATAACATATGTAATTTTTATTAATATTCATATACATTTATGTAAAATATTAGTATATAAATAAAAATGATAGAAATTATTGTTATTTATTAAAAAAATATATATGCGAAGAAAATCCCCCCCCCCCAATTTTAGGCACGGGCCTGCCATAATGTAAATTTATTAAAACGCAAAAAATATAAAAAAACATTTAAAATGCTGACAAGTTTTGATGTAAATACATCATTATCCAGTATCAAAGCTAGTCGGTATTTTAAACATTTTTTATATTTTAATAAATTTTAAATTTTAAATCGGCATATTATTGTGCATTGCTTTTTAGCTTATTTAAAAATGTATGCTTGGGCCGTTTAGACTATATTGTTTTAAATTGTTATATATTTTTCACGCGGAAATAAGCTATTATTTATTATGCGAGCACTTTTTTTCTGTTTTTAGAGCTAACACTTCATCTTTTTGATCTTTAATATTTATAATAATTCGTAGTTACTAACTGATCTTGATGACAGTCATTTTTATAATAACCATTAGACGTTCTTTTCTTGACTTTTCCATAAATTGATCGTACGTTTTTTTTTTGTTTTTTTTTTTTTTTCGATTTCCCATTTTATTTATTTTTCCTTTATTTATTATAACGTTCCATTTTGTTTTTTTGCTTCTTTCATTTTAATTGTTTCCATCTTCATTATGTATGTTTTTTCTGTTTTCACTTCTTCCGGTTTCTTATTTGTCTCTTTTTTTATTAATTTTTTCTTATTTTAGCGTATTATATTCGTCCGCTTATCCATTTTTTTCAATTTTCAATTTATTATGATTTTTTAAGTCTATAAATATTATCATTAAAAACTTTCATACCCGCTTAAATAGTAGCGTTGTCAGAAATTTTAGGGGCCTGATTAGTTGCCAGTAGAATGGCTGGAAATTTTGGACTTTTGCACAGATTGATTCTGGTACACACTTTTTATTTTTTAATTTTTACGTATCCCGACATTACTTAGTAGAAATAAATCAATAAATTACATACGAAATAACTCCGCCTTATTAAGAGCCAGGTATTTTCCTAATTTGTAAAAATATGTCGGATTATTAACGATGACTGTATCGTTCATATCAACACTATTGTTAAATCCGTTCATAAGACAACTTAAGTATTCATTCCAGTTGAACTGAAACAAAAAGGTTAAAAAACAATTAAATAAATAAATCAAACGTAACTGAATAAATTCATTACAACTGTATAGAAATTATGAATTAGTAATTAAAGTGATTTTGTCCGGCCTAGACTGTTTATGAAAAATGTTAATAAAAAATTAAATAATATTTCGATTTACAACTATAATTTTTACGCTGACCCCGTATGCTACTTTACTGGTGGCTCTAAATCTAACGGTCGTGTTGGAGCAGCCTTTTTTTTTACTTCTTGAACTGACCTTTCAAAGTGGGAATCTTATCAATGATTTAGTTCATCGATTGCAGTTAACCATAATACAGGACGGATCAACATTCATAAATTAACCGTGATTGCATCGTTGTAATCTATATTCGATGAAACACCTTTTTCAGTGTTTGCCCTTTTTAAACTGGACAGAAAATTTTTCGCTTCAGTATTTAGAGTACCGTGTAGTTTATTAGAACAGCTGCGCTCGCAAACTACTTATGCAATAAATTCTGTCGTCAAACATTTATCTGTCAATCCTAAATTTGAATGTGACGTTTTAAAAGACTCCATTTCTCAAAGACAATAAAACAACAGATGACACAATTTGGACAAAAATTTGATTTTTAATCATATTCCACGAAATTAACACGATCTCTTGATTTTGAATTCTGAATCAGTATCTCTCTGTATATTGTTTAAATAACCCGTTAAATGTGACATTCGACCATCAGTCACACCAACTTTGGCAGTTTTTTTTAACGAATTCCAATTTTCAGCAAAATATGATATTTCAGTTGTTAAATTTCAGCCATTGCCTTTTTATCAAACTTTTGCAAAACATCATTAAGTGTCTGAAGGATTTCTACAGATAAAGATTTGTCTTCGATTTCACTATAATTTCTGGCATCCAAGCAAATTTGCGATACATACTTTCAACGAAACTTTAATGAAAGTTCGTTACGACTATATCTAATATCACTTGTAGATATCGATTTTGAACATTGAGAATATTCACCTTTCTATGCCAACAAAGCTTTTTCATGATTACATCTTAAATATACTTCGTCGTTATTCATTTTTTTTAAACTTTTTATTTGGTTGGTATTTTAGCTTTAATATGCATTTATATTTTTAATATTTTCAAGATGGAATTAATTTTATTGCCAAACGTACCAGCCGTATCTTTAACATTTTTGAAATCTCTACAAAACAATATACAGTCGACTCGCGATTATCTGAATCGCGTTTATCCGGATCGACTTTCAAAAAAAAAAAAAAAACCAAAGCGGTTTTATAAAATCCACAGCTGCATGCAGTACGTATCTGAATATTTGTTTACATTCGCTGCAAATGAAGATGCTGTGAAATTTTTAAAACTTGGTTTTACAAAGAGTTTGTGTCCGCAGTTGCGAAACATTTGTGCGACAAACAGTTACCGAGAAAAGCAATCCTTATTCTCGGCAATGCTCCAATCCAGCAACTGAGGAGTTACAAGATGGTGATATAAAGGCAATGTTCCTTCCAGCAAACGTTACATCGGTTTGTCAACCTGTGGATAAAGGAATCCTGGGGGCCTTAAAAAAAAATAACCATACTAATATCAAGCGTTGAAAATGATGACTGTCAGGTTGCTTTAAAATCAGTTGATATGCTTGATGTTATCACTTGGTTATCTGAGGGATGGGAAGATATTAGTTCTACAGCATTAGTACAGTCGTGCAAAATATTAGATCATAAAGTCAGTGACAAATGGGATGAAATTGACAAACAATGTGATTTGGACAGTTCAAAAGACAACGAAGAGCTTGTTTCACTAATAAAAAAATATTCGCTGATGTGAAACGTGTAATACGGATGACGTTACCGAATGGACGGGCAGCGATGAGATCGAAGAAACGGCAGATGAGGATATTGTGTCCATGGTACACAACGAGGATCCAGTTAAAGCAAATATGGATAAGGAGCTCCTTTAAAGTGTTATACCACATGATGAAGAGGACTGAGGGGATCGAAGTAGCGTTGAGTACATTACTCAATAGGAATAAGCGTCACCGGCTGATGCCATTTGTTTACGCAAGTGCGAGATATATCGGCAAGGAAGAGAATGAAGCGAAAGACACAGACTTCTTTAAAAACTAGTTAATGTGTAGCGTAAGTTAATTTTCATGTTTACTTTTTTTATTACGGGATAAGTTAATTTTCTTTCTTTTATTTAATTTGCAGTATTTAGCCTTGAACTCCGGCGTATTCGGATTTTTTGCTGTCCGGACCGGCTGACCGCTCAATCAATCCAGACAAGGACGTCGCCAGTCAATGAGCCAGGGAGGGGCAAGACGGGTTGCCAGCCGCCAGGAGGGGGGCAAGATGATAAAAAGAGGATATGAGTTGTAGGAAAAATTATAAGTTGTAAAGGCTTAATATTTTATTAAACAAGAATAAAATCTTAATTAAAACATAATTTTCACGGGTTTCTGGCAAATTGTTCATGATTAATCAATGCAAGTTGATTAAAAAGTTTCAAGGCTCCAGGGGGGGAAGCTGCCCCTCCCTGCCCCCCGCTGGCGACGCCAATGAATCCAGATAATCGCAAGTCAACTGTATATGTACATGTACATACATACATATATATATATATATACATATATATATATATATATATATATATATATATTTATTTATTTATTTATTTATTTATTTATTTCAAGTATTTAAAGTTACATTTCATGAAGTCTCAATTCTTGAATTTTGTGCATATTTCGATAGCGGAATTGAAATTTCCAAAATTTTCGGGTACATTGTACTGGTTAGAATGACTTAAAATTTTCAATAAATTTTCTTTCAGATTACTAAAGCCTTAAAGCATGCTTCGGCTGAAAAGTGATTATCTTTTTTAATTTCTAGAAATGTTCAGATTAAAAAAAATTTTCAACCTTTTTCCTTTTCTGTAGAATTATTAAAGTTCCACACTTCTTGAACGAAGATGCTTTTTTTTTAACCCCCCCTCCCTTTAGCCATGTCAGCAAAGGATCTTCGCCCAGAAACGACACGAGGGAGAAGGATCAGTTAAATGCAGATTCGGTGTCAAATATTGATAAGATAAAAGAACTGAGGATAGAAACAACGGAGATCGACGGAAACGATAAGATATACGAGGCACAATAAGGAGTAGGGAGTTTGAGTGGCAGCAGATTGGAATACAAAGAGGTACGTTCGTTCACGAGGGATGGACATTCAAAGAGGATATGGTCCGGATCACAGACGGCTTCGTCGTCAGAATAAAGAGGATAATTAAGGGAATAAAGAGCGAGATGAAAACGAAAACGTGAGGAAGGAAGAAGAGTATGATTGAGACGTAAACGGATAATAGGGACAATAACGGAGCGGTGAAGCGAAGGAAAATCGTAAAACCAAGGCCGCGTGGGAAGATTAGGTTGGATGGAAAAATAAAAGGAAGGATGATTAGAAAAGGAAGAATCGTAAAAATCTGACCAAAATCTAACTTGAAACTTTTTATGCAACTTTAGGCGACTTACTATAATTTTTAGAGTAATTTTGTAACTTTATTTTTCAATTTCTTCTTAGCCACGGTGCCGAAACGAGCGACGCACGGGGGGAAACCCGGATCAGCCCTATTGTCCAATACCAAAATACCATCTCAATCGATGTTGTTCCTTCATCGTATATTCAATTCTATTATATACTTCTAGGTAGGTATTATGGTAGGTCTCCGGTAGGGTGGTAGTCACGTTATACTATTTGCCGGTATACAAAACTTCGGCCCAACTTAAACTTTCCCTTACAACCTATTCCGTGGTTAGTTTAATTCAGTGTTGGCAATTTTTTTTTTCTTTAATTAACATCGCTTCAATTGTAAAATAGTCACGAAATCGAAGAACTTGCTTACGGGAGGAACAAAATAATGAATCAATAATTTTTGTGATTAATATTGATAATTTTATGTTTAGGCGTTAGAATATAATTGCGAAAGTGGTGTCATTAAGCGCTGTTACGCATTCATTTAGCATGTTACTTCAATGATATATATTATTTTTGGATAATTGCTTAAATATTGTCGTATCATAATTAAAAAGTTAAAATGATGCATTACACTTATTTTGTAGCATATAATCTATATATATATATATATATATATATATATATATATATGTATATATTAAAGAAATCTGAGAAATTAAAAAGTATCTACTACTTTTAGTTCGTTTTCATGTGGAATCAACTTTTTCCTAATTCTTCTCTTTTCTTCCCGCGGAAAATTTGAATTTATTTCATTGCTCTTATTTCTAATGTAAATATTCCAAGATTAGCTAATAAAGGAAGTGCTTGCGGTGTGATATAACAAGAAAATATTGCATCAACAAAATATACCGAACCTTTCCAAAAGTAATTTTAACAGACGAAAACTGTTTATCGTAAACATACATATGATGTACGACGCATTTTATTCGTTCACTATGTCGCAGCAACGGGAGTTCAGGTATTATTATAAACGTACTCGTAAAACCTAGTTCAATTACGGCAACATTGTACCGAAGCATTTTTATGAACTATATAGTACATTTATTCCAGTAAAATGTAAAAATGATATTCTTACCTGTAAGTGACTACTGCCATTTGTCGATTTGCTATAGTTCATTAAATCCTGCAGGTCTGCAAATTTTACTTTTATATCGTTATTCACCGGATAAACTTCACTATCCTAGGGCAGGAGAAAATACAGAAAACATGTAAAATTACATGCCCAGTCGCGAATTTACTTGAAATAATTATTAACAAAACTATTGCCAATTAATAGGATTTTAAAAGTGTAATTACCATTTTCAGTCGTAGTTCTAACATGATCACCCTGAACGCCATAACCGAGATTGCTGTTGAATTCATTGTCTCCGGAGCGAATTCTGACATTACCGAAGCTACGTAAGATAGCCGTTCAAGAAATATTTGATCGTTTGATGAGGCGGCGTACTTTCTTTTTTTTACGCTATTCCACAGATCTGGTAATGGCGATTCACCAGTTGCCGGACTGATCTTGAATAAAAATCCGAATTTAATAATTACCATTATACTAGTTTAAATATCTCCAAGTTGTTCCACATTCCATAAAATGAGTTACCTAGGCCGTCGCGATAGCCTAGTCGCGTGAACTTTTGATTATTAAGATAGTGGTCATTAGTTCGATTCCCAGCGACAGACAAAAAAGTACAGACTGATATTTACTGAATAAGGTTAATTTAATGATTAGTTAGTGGCCAAATTTTATTTAAAGCCAGGCCAAAAGACAAAAAGTTCAGTCAAGCATGAGGTTTCATGCGCTGAGGATTCCGTATGAAAGTTAACAATAACTATAATTATTTAGTATGTAAGAAAATTTGTTTGAATAAATTTCTATTTTTATTTTACTATTTTAATTTAATATCTTAATAAATTTCAGAGATCTTTTCTAATAATAATTTAAAACAGTAAAGCAAAATACTAATTTGAATCGAAGACTTGGACTAATTTGAAGTGAAATGTAACGGTTATGAAGAAAAATTAATTAAACATCCTTTTTTTATTTATTTTTTTAAATTATTGGTTTAGATTTAATAATACTAATATTAAGGTTTTATGATTTTTTAAAATGTGTAATTTTGTTAATTCCTACACCTATCTTTCTTGAATAGCCGACCGTCAAAGATATTTAATAAATATATAAACGAAAACACGCAAAAAATATTAATTAGAAATAATATTAATGCTACGTATCACTCTGCTGCGGCTGCTAGAATGTTGGTGTTCCCTGCTGGCAGATTGGTGTACGTTGGTGATTGCATCCTGGATTCTCGGCGAATGAACAAATTTTTTACGACACCTAGTGAGACTAATGTTGAGTAAACTAATAACAATGATCAGAAACAGAGGTTTTTTCTATAAATGGGATGTTTCATTTTCTTTTTTCTTCCTAATGGCAAAATTGATAAGCTGTTAGGAGCTTCCATCAGCTCTGTCGTGGATCGACTTAGTACTGCATAATAGTTTATCTAACATATTTTATATACATATATATATGTATATATTGTATATACGAAGGTGTGGTCAAAAAGCAACGAAATTTCCTTCTGTTTTCTTTAACTAAAATGGAATAGCTCGTTAGGAATTTTTACGGACTGGTCGTACGGGCAATAAGGAGTACTATTTACAAGTTTTACGTAATTTGCGTGAGGCAATGCAGAAAAAACGGCTGGAACTAGGGAAAAACAACTAGTGAATTTTTTGCATTAACACGGCGCATCGGTGCATACCGCTTTGCTTATCCAACAGTTTGTGGTAGCATAACATCGTTGGAATGCCCCAACCACCCTATTCTCCAGACATGGTACCCCCCTGCGACTTTTTCCTATTTCCCGAATTCGAGAATACACTTAAAGGACAACGTTTTTCAACAGTAGAAGATGAGATAAATGCGGAATCGTTTTAGCGTTCCAACAGTTTTCTCAAACTGGAAACTACGGTAGCTTAAGTGGATAATATCAAAAGGGCACTACTTTGAAGGGAATCGAATAAACACTAAAAATTAGGTAAAAACTTACGTAAAATACGGTTCTATTAGTCTCATCATCTACTGACGTCGATAATGCTACTAAAATATCGGCACTCATCACACGTTGAGCCGAAGCAAGAGTCTTCGCCAGATTAAAATTGGCCATGTTCTTCGCATTTGGAATTTTTCGCGGCAGTTGCAATTTATCCAACACCTCGTAAACTGGTTCCAGTCCGAGTTCGTCTAAAGCCTCTTATAACACATAAAAAAATGACAGTCAAATGTAGCGTGCTGATTTTACGTCATCATCAGTTGTTTCGTAAAATAACCAGAAAATGTGTGAATTTGATTTTCCGATAATCGAAAAAGGTATATTGTGTAACGGATATATTTATTTAAGGTTTTTTTTTTTTTTTTCGGTAATTTAATTGATAGATGATGAAGAAAATTTTCGTATATATTTTCGGGTATAATAATAGGTAGAGGAAAAATTATCGGGTCTTTTTTGCTTGTTTAACACTTTAAACTGTTATAATTTTAAGCGGGTTAGTTAAATATAAGATTTTTTTTCTTTTTTTTTGTTCGACAGCTGGAAAATCAGTCAATTATCAATGAAAGTTTTGTCATAATTGATGTACCGTCCTAAAAGTTATTGTGAAGCAAAGATGAGCGAAATTTCGCAAAAAAATTCGCTATATTTTACACAATTTTCCTGTGATAAAGGGAAGAATGCGGCACAGTTGCGCGAAAGATATGTATTGTTTATGGCGAAAATACTTTATCGAAAACAAGCGGCAAGGGACGCTTCGCTTGCTTTCGTTCTGGAAATTTAGACGGGAGATGTATCAAAAAACCCAAAATGAACGAATCGTTATGAAACGTAGAAGCAGATAGAAAAAGCACGCTGTTCGGAAGAAATGCGTTCTAAAGTGAAAATGAAAGGAGGAAAAAAATAAATAAAGTAAGTTTAATCGAGAAATGACGAAGACGGCATTTATTGAACCAATGATAACAGCAAAATGTAACGAGAATTTAGTTTACGCGCTAAAGTAGTATGCAATAAGCATTTTTACTGTAAAATTATATACGGAAAATGGAAAATTATTTAAATACTAGTGAAATATATCAGAGTTCCTCAAAATGTCCGTAAGTAAATTAACTCAGGAATATCACACGCTACCGATAGATACAGCATCCATTCTTACAAATCCATTAAGCATGTAAACAACTTTATCAATTCCTCAAAAGATGCAATATTCAACTTTAAAATTTGAAAAATATATATGACACGTTTAAAATATTAACTGGCTAAAAGGTTAAAAGGAAAGACCAGGCCAAAAAAAAAAAAAAATATCCTTCTTACAGATTTATTTTTACATCTGCGACAGTTCGCTTTTATAAAATGGACTAAAAAAAACACACACACACAAAACAAAGTTCTTTTATAGACTGGTATTTCTTTTTACCTTAACTTACCACCAGTGTGTTGGATTAAAAATATGTATATTTTCAAAAAGAGTTTTATGAGTTAAAAAATTTTTGTGTTCGGTATTGAACAAAAGTTGATTTATCCTACTCTTAACCGTAGCGCATAAATAGCCTAATAGCTTAACTGGCCAGGAATAGCATTCATATTCCTGGTGTCCCTCATTCGGTGTAAATTTTTTGAATCGATCGGAAAATTTGCGCTAATTCATGTGCGAACACGAAACGCTCTCAAATATAAAACCGAAAAGTTATGAAGTTGAATTATGCTTGAAGTTAGAAATATTTAACATTCAACCGAAAATAAAAGACCGAAGTAACAAATTCGCGTTACTAAAAAAAGAAAAAGAAAAAAATAAATTTAGCCAGAACTGTGAAACGTTTTACTTTTTATTTTGCATTTTGCCTTGTAGGGGGCTGTAATTTCAATCACTTAAAATGTCACGATTTTATTTGTCTAAATTTTTATTCTACTCGTAATTTAGAGAATATTATTTAACTTTGCCTAATAAAACTAACAAAGAAATTTAGTCAGGGTAGTTCAGATACAAGGTCTGTATACTTAATCGTTAAATTTGAACTTCAAATAGCAAATACCCTCGCTCTCAAATCGTCAGAATGGAATTTAATAATAGAATAAATTCTCTATTTCGTGATCACTTTTTAATCTTCACTGACGAATCGAATGGCCTTGACAGTGTTAGGGACTCATTCTTACGCCCTCAGTTTAGCCATTTTCAGTCCTTTAGACTTCCGTCCTTTTGTTCTATCTTTACTGCCGAATGACATCCTATAAGCCGTTACTTATATTTCCTCCTCAAGAGGTTCTTCGAAATTCTTTATTGTTTCTCGTAATCTTTTTCCTTCCGCCGATGCCATTACTTTTTCTATTCCTTCTCTTCTCCATGATCCATTTCGACTTCTACGCGGACTGACGTTCTCTGAGTTCCTACGGGGTCATTTAGGCATTGATGAAAACGTACCAGTCCACCTCCTTAGCAGCAGAAATCAGCAGCTTCTAACGGGAGTTTTATTTGCAGGATTCTTTTGCACAATATTATTCTTCCTCTTCTGTGTAAATCTTGATGGCGCTCCATTCATGTTTCGCTTTTCGCTATTATATCTGTCGTTTAACCCTGTTTTTCCTTCTCATTTTTCGTTTTATTACTTTTCTCGTCTACGTCGGTCCATAGTTAACTAAAGTAGTTCGCTTTCGCTTCTCGCACAGTCTCCTCCCTTTTTTCTTAAATCGCTCTTTTCCTTGGCTACATCATCATCGTTTTGTCCGTCGCACTCTGTGAAGATTTCTATCATGCTTGTGACGCGGATCGCGCGTTTTTCGAATATTCCCGTTTATCCGGTGAGCGTGATTTACTTTGTTCTCAACATTCAAAACTCGCTTGCTCCTATTCCATGTTCTTTCTCTGCCTATTTTCTCGGTTGTTCCTGTTTTGGAATCCGATAAAATAAGAATGTAGCGCCTGTCCTGTTTCATCCATCTCTTCCATTTTGCCGGGCCAACAATTCTCTCTGCTAGCAAACCCAAGGAGGGTAAAAAAAAAAGAAGAAGATATTCAGTCAGCTCAAAATCTAGACACTGTGTAAGACGGTGACTTGTTTTTGTAATTATTTAAACAGCGTTCATGTTGTGTACTACAAGTTATATTGGCTATAAAATAAGCGAACAGTATACACAATACGTGCGTATAAATGTATTTCACGGGTAACTTGTGTTGTTTCTATTTTTTTTTTTTGGGGGGGGGGGGCAACTTTATTACCGTTTTATTGTTTCTTTTATTCCTCGTTTATGATGAAGAAAATCCAGCGAACGGAATAAATGAAAATAAGCATATTGGTAGTTCGGAATTTTAAAGACTATGGGAAAATTATGCAGACAAGAATAAGAATGACCGCGTATACTTTAATAACCAACATGGGTAGCTGCTACTTAAAATAAATTTATCGACAAATTTATCAAATATGCTAAAAAATAACGAAATAAAATTCGTGCAAATATATTGTATGCAATTAGCGATTAATAAATTCCGACTAGGTTTAGATGTTAAACATTTATATTTATGGCACAATACGGAAATACATATTTTATTTATAATTTAACAAGTCAGTATTTTGTAATTATTATGTATTACCTGTATCTAAACACATACGGAAAAGTTGTTTCGCTTGAATAACCGGTGTAATATCGCCACCATTTGAAATTGGCGTATGCAAAATCCCTAAAATGACATTTGATATTTGGATAATGAATAAAATGCATACGGTAATTGAGAATAAAATACGAAAAATCGACTCCGTTCGTTCGTAAAAGTTAGGATATCTCCCCCCTTATCTATTGTTGTTATTTTATTTATGCATATATTTTATTTAACACCATTCTCCTATAAACAGAACAGTAAAATTGGCACATTTGTTCAAGCCTGAAATTACCGAATCGATTTTCACAAAAACCCCTTATGTTTCTTGAACTTTACGTCATGGTATAAGTATTTATTTTAAAAAAATAGAAAAAAAAAAATCTCGCTGCTTCAAAAACCAACAGTAATAACAAACAAGCCTATACTGCTGCCGGTAAACAGTAATTTAGAATAATATGGTGACTAGCCTCATTTTGAACTATGTAAAAAAGGAAGTTTTTTTAAATTTTTTTATTGTCTTTAATATTAAATTTCATTTTTCTATTTATACGTATCGATAAGAACTGCAGGAAAAAAATTGTCATATTTACAAAGCTTCTTACGAATTCCTTTATTTTATTTTCATTTTCGACCATCGCTATCTAGTTAATCAATTTTGCTAAATCTTTTTTTTTTTAACTCCCCCCTCCCTTTGGGCATGTCAGCAAAGGATCTTCGCCCAGAAACGACACGAGGGAGAAGGACCAGTTAAGTGCAGATTCGGTGTCAAATATTGATAAGATAAAAGAACTGATGATAGAAACAACGGAGATCGACGGAAACGATAAGATATACGAAGCGCAATAAGGATTAGGATAATAACAGATCGGAGTACAAAGAAGTGCGCTCGTTCACGAGGGATGGACATCCAAAGAAGATATGGTCGGGATCACAGACGGCTTCGTCGTCAGGATATGAAGAGGGTAACGAGGGGATAGAGCGAGATGAAAACGAAAACGTGAGGAAGGAAGAAGAGTATGATTGAGACGTAAACGGATAATAGGGATAATAACGGAGCGGCGAAGCGAAGGAAAATCGTAAAACCAAGGCCGGGTGGGAAGATTAGGTTGGATGGAAAAATAAAAGGAAGGTTGATTAGAAATTTGATAAAAATCTAACATGAAATTTTTTACACAAAGGAAGTAAATTAGAAGCGGGAATTTTAGAGAAAAAAAATTTATAGGGTTAATCTGGAAAATCTATTTACAGCAAAAGGGAAACATAGGCGAGTTTATTTTATCCCCATTATATCGTTGCGTAATGTAACACAATTTACTATTCAACGAAATAACTTTTCTATATGTTCTATCGTACTTATTTGATTTTTCTAAAGACAAAAAATCTCCAATTTTTATTAACCTTTTTAGCGTTAATATACACATTACATGAATATTAATCTCCAAATTTCTCATAATATTTTAGTGCTTCGTGAGCAGTGAAAAAAAAAAAAAGTCTTGTTTCCCATATACTTCTTCTTCTTTATCTGCCATCTCCATTTTGAAGGTTGGCGATACATAATTGAAATTTCTTTCTGTCAATGGCTGATCGGTAAAGTTCTGTTGAGGAACAGTTGAACCATTACTAAGATTGTCCATCCATAAAATTTGACGTTTTCCTCTCGATCTCTTCCCGGAAATTTTACCTTCAGGTAGTAATTTTAAAATGGTGTGCCTAGATCCTCTCATGATGTGTTCCAAATATTGTAGCTTCCATTTTTTGATAGTTTGTAGGAGTTCAAGATCCTTTCTCAGTCTGTTAAGTTACTTCAATATTCTTTACTTTTTTATTCCATGGTATTTTCAGGATACGTCGGTAGAAGTACATCTCAAAAGTGCTGATCTTATTTTCCTAATGTTGAGTCTAGTGTCCAGCATTCACAACCATATAGTAGGATGGAGAAAATGTGTAGCATCTCAGGAGTCTGATTCTCTCTGGTAGTCAGAATACCCCCCCCCCTTCTCAACAAAACGACCCCTCTACTTATCACTGTGTGGCAAAAATGGTTCTACACTACATTCTTCTCGGCAAGTTTTTTAAAATCGATTTAAAATTTACAAAATCACGAGCCTTTAAAGTGTTTCCTATTTCGAGGCCAAAAATATCAGCCAAGGTATAATAATAATTTGGCCTGCCTTTATTTCTATTTTTTTGTTATTTTATTTATTTATTACATATATTTACAAGTCGCTTTTGGACTACAAGGTCATTAGCGACTACGGTTTTACGGATAATTATAACATTTTATATTGAATATTTGAAAATGCGCGAAACAAAAAATAATCAAAAAATTAGCTGAAGGCTGGGGAAGTTAGATCAGTTGGAATACAGAGATGTCTTTGAGGAAGGCTACGATTTTTTCACACTTCTCGGCGTCCGAAAACATCTCTGGAAGGCCGTTGGTAATACCCGCTTGTTGTCTGGCCTGCTGGTAGTGATTACACTCGATCAAAAGATGCCTCGCCGATATAGGCATGTTGCAGCGTTGACACAGGTTGGGCGGTTTTTTAGATATGAGGAACGAATGGGTCAAGTTTGTGTGTCCAATGCGGATACGAGTTAGGACACACTGCTCGTGTCTACTGAGAGTTGGCATGTTTTCGTAGGTATCTTTTCTAAACTCGTGGAGTTTGCTCGGCGTTTGGAGCCAAAGGGTGTTCCAGTAGTTTTTGACTGTGTTGCTTATCACCATTTTAGCTTCATGAGGTGTCATAAGTACTTCAGGCGGGCAATCTTGTGTCGTCGCGGTTCTTGCAGCTTGGTCCGCCAATTCATTTCCTTGGATTCCTGTATGCGCCGGTGTCCACACAAGGCTGACCTGTATATGCTTTGATTGGAGCTGGTCCAATTGTAGGTGGATGCGTTGTATGATAGAGTTTTCGGTAAACTGATTTTGGATGGCTCTTAAGCAGGACAACGAGTCAGTAAATATGGTACAGTTTGTTGCGTCTTGGCGCAGTAGGATCAGTTCTAGAGTATGGAGAATCGCCTTAGCCTCACAGGCGAAGATTGAATTATTGTCGTGCGTTCGTTGTGCTGCTAACGTGATAGAGTCAGAGACTATAGCGTAACCTGTTTTGCCGTTGAGAATTGAACCGTCTGTATAGTATTCCGTGCATGGCTGAAATTTTTCGCGTATTTCAAGGAAAATTAATCTAAACGTCTCTGAGCTTGTGATTACTTTCTCGTGCTCACTTAGATCAACATTTATTGTCAGATTGGGTTGGCACCACGGAGGTAGGAACCCTAGCGATCGTTCATAAACCGTTGGTAGTATTATTTCGAGTTCTGCTGTGTATCTGGCTATCCGCGATCTGAGTGGGGGTCGATATTGTGCACAGGGACCTTGAAGATACTGTCATAAGCTGGATTGTCCGGTGTCGAGGAGATTGTCACCGCATATTTTAAGCAGAGCTCTTTTCTTCTGATAACCAGTGGCAGTTCGTTGGCTTCTGCGAGCAAACTATTGACTGGACTCGTTCTGAACGCTCCTAAGCAGATACGGCATGTGGAATTGACAACCGGTTGCAGAGTGTCCAAGAGTGATTATTTCTGTTATTTCAAATCCAACTAATTTTTCTACTTTAAAGTTATCTTCCGCCACAGAAAGAAAATGATGGAATTATTTAAACAGATTGCCTTCCCCACATTTCAGAATTCCGTAAGTAATATTCTAATTTGAAATCTCGAAATTATCTCAATACATACTTTTTCAATATCAACGGCGGAAGCAGCTCTTAAATTTTTCAATTAATCCCATCTTCGTTCTACGAATAATCCAACTATTAAAAATTTTTTGTTTCTTTTTATAACACTTTTTCACTTTTTTCTACAAATGCCTTAATCTCTAGCCTGCTATCTGCTCTCAGCAAATTTGATATTTTTAATTTGAAAGGTAGATTTTCAAACTATACAATCTTCTCCTAATCTAGATTTTTTTTTTTTTTGAAGGTAACATTTTGTTTCGCTTTCATAATTTTATCGATACTATTTACGTCTTCAATGCCAACACACATGTTTAATATCGTCTCACTTATAGTTTTATGCGTCTCGTCGGCGTTGCTTGCTTCCTTCAACGACGTTACTTAATATCATGTAATGATCCACACGCATCATTTTTTTTAAATTGATAGGGGAACCTTTATCCTATTATCGAATTTCCCTCCTGCACTGCTTACATCGTTTAACTAAGTTGATTCTAGCATATGAGGACCCAGACGCGATAGCTGTTTTGAGCGATAGGAACTACTGTTTCCAATTGTCCAGATTTACAGACCACTTTTCTTTTCTTTTCATTAGCTCACTTTCTAATTCTATACTTTTCACCGGAAGGCGTTTTCTCGAGACTGCGCTTGCCATCTTTGTTAATTGACAGCATAAAACGACCTTTTACAATGATTTATATAAGCGATGAGATTTTATGTCTTCTTGCTTTCCTAATTACTCTTTTCCTTTTACCCTTCCAATCATTAAAATATCTTTTATTACGTTTCACCCGGAAGATTGTACTGTTTTACATGGTTATCTTTCTCGTATCAGAAGTAATTCCTCTCTCAGTTTCGTTGATTACCACTGTATAAAAGTTTCCATTTCAGGTTTCGGTCGGATATTTATATTTCCTTCTTTCGCTAGTTCGAAATTATTAAACTCCTTGAGCCCTCTTTTCCAAAAAACCGCTTTATGATCTTTACTGATGGTTCGAAGGAGCCAGTGGGGTTGATTCGGGCCTTTTATTTTTCTAAATTATTCTGAATTTTTTAAATTCTCCTCTTTCTTCGAAATTTTCTACAAGTCTACCGTTACTTTGTGCACCAATTTTTTATTCCCACTTTTCTCAGAATCTTATCTTTACTATGTCAAATTCCGAAAGTTCCCTGCCATCTCATCGCGTTTCCTCTGAACCACTTATACAGTTCATTTTATGCGATCTCTAATCCATAATTTTTTCCATTCTCACCCTTTCGTGGGTATCTGGACACTCTATAATCAAACTGATGACTTTGCAAATCTGCTGGCTCGTTCGCGAATTTCTCAGCATACTCACATCTCACACTATTAACCTTCTTTTTCACAATTGTCTTCTACACGCTTCCACCAAGTTTTATTTGAATGTTCTTTCATCGCTACTGAATTTCTTTCTACTTCTTTCTTCTACCCATTGGTCTTCCTATTTCATACAGTACGATTTTCATCCTCTCATTTCTTTCTCCTTTCGCCATTCTAACCCTTGGGTCCTTTTTATCTACTATCTTTGATCGCATACAGATCTGATTCTTCTTTCCTTCCTTTTCTTATTTATTGGGTTTATGTCCTCTCCGATACCCCCACCAAAAAAAAAAAAAAAAACCTAAAAAAAATCCTTATTAATTTTAAACAATACAACCTTTCCCCCTTAATAATTATGCTACGTGTATTTCAAAAAAAAAAATTCAGCGGAGGTGCTACCTAACCTCAAAAAATTAAAAGTAAAATTCATTTACAAAATAAACTAGTACCTCCGCAGTTTTGTATAGAAGTACACCGTGACAAGAATATATCTTCCGAACGGTACGTAAAGTGTGATACGACTATGGTTTCATTAAAAACGTGAACTCGAACTGTTGATCGCAATTTGAATAAAATATTTACTACAATATAAATATATAAGTAAGACACGGATTAGCTAATAAGTGAAAAAGACGAACTTTAAATTTAAGCCCGGCTGTACAACAAATGCCTAACTCTACTTTTAATGTGCAATACGTTTTAATCACAAAGAGTGTTGCGATTCTTTTCTGACTGTTATTCGGTTCAGTCGACGTATATCTCTTCCTAGAATTACATTTACATAGCATACTTTTCGTTTCGTTTGTTATTATAAGTCGGTATGATGTTATCTCGAACAGTGTTCGTGTATAAAAGTAGAAATACCGTGAAATGATTTGCGCGCCAAATTAGCAAATAAAAATATGTAATTGAAACGTTACTTAAAATATGATCCGTGAGGTGACGTGACTGTTCTTGAAACCAAGTATTCGATTCGCCGGGAGCCGTTATATACCTGCTGGCCCAATTACCGCAAGAATATTCATAAAAATCCACGCACGGATCCACAGACGTGTTCATCGATTCCAATAAACGAGTTGCTGAAGAAAGGAATAATTAGAGATAAAAATGAAAATGATTCCACGTTTATGTGTAATATTAATTTCAGTCGGTTGAATCTTGAATCACTGCTAAAAACTCATCGTCAAATTTATCGTTATACTTACCGGATCTGAGGCATTCTGGGTCTTTACACACTTTCTTTGAAAGCAATGTTCCTATAAGAAAGGAAAAAATAATTAATTTAACCCCGTAAGTAAATGATAAATACCAAAAAATAAATAAAGAAATGCGGAAAATAGTTTATATTTTGTAAAATTTATAACTTAACTGCTAACAACATTTGTGACTTGATCCCTACGAGCATGTGATTAATTTTATTTTAACAATAATTTTTCGTTTCGCTTGTGAGTGAATAGTAAATTTTAAAAAAAAGTAAAAAATAAAAAAAAATGAAGAGTGAAAGGTATGAAAAATTTTAACAAATACATACTTCTTGTACAAATTTTTGGAGGTTAATGGCGAATGTCCACACATATATGTACAATGTCATGTATTCCGCAAATTTTTATGAGGAACTTCGTTGAAAAAAGTATAAAAGTTTATTAATTTATTGTAATAAACAAACTGTGCAAATATAAATTTTTAAAATTACATAAGTACTCAATTTTATTAGTTATAAATTGTGCATTTACGTTATTCTGAAAATCTTAAGAATTACATAAAAATTTATAAATAACTTTTTGTCAGATCTGATGCTGTCCAACATCGATAAAAACTTGGCAAACGGGGCGGCAAACAATACTGCAACATGCTGACCACTTAATTCTAATAGCATAGCAGCATCGTGCGTTAGAACAAAAATTCGGCAGCTGTAAATTACAGAATGTATGCATTTATCCGTTAGCACAGGTTCAAGTACAACAGGTGGTCAAATTGAATGGCACAGCTACGCTGAAACCGCAGAGCAATATATTTTCGAAAAGCTATTCGATTAAAATTTATATCGAATGTAATAGGAGACGAATCATTTTTAGATAATATCATCTCTTAACGATCAGAATGAGATCATCTACGCACATGAAGATGTACAATGCTTTTAAAATGTTTACAACTGTAGAAAAATAAAAAAGTATTTACCGAAAATGTTTAATAATCGCAGAAGAAGAAAAAATTGCCAAGTCATTGCCGATTCGTAATATAGTGCAACATTTTACAGCTTTCACAGGCTACATACTAGTAGATAAAAAATTATTCCAAATTAATTACTAGTAATCGTTGCAAGTTCAAATACTGATAATGGATTTTTGCTCTTTAAGAAAACAGATGCGAAAACCATAAAATAACACGCCGCAT
Organism: Icerya purchasi; assembly: GCA_039619475.1. Classification (NCBI taxonomy): domain Eukaryota; kingdom Metazoa; phylum Arthropoda; class Insecta; order Hemiptera; family Monophlebidae; genus Icerya; species Icerya purchasi. The sequence continues at coordinate 320,226,690 of CM077115.1, forward strand.
TCATGCATGTTTCAAATTCAGCCAATAAAAGCTTCGGTTTCATCTCTTTAAATTGAATTCTTCCGATGATTCTATTCGAAGTGACATCAGCTGAGCGTTTTCACGACACATATCACCAGGTGAATATTGATAACAGCTCTTTTCGTGTAAACAAAAGACAGAAGCCTAATACTAGTGTCTTCGAAATTCTTCAAGGATAGTAACTCTCCGTAGTAGTCTCTTCCAATGATCTGATGTTTCTTATTAAAATTATTTTCGAAAACTAATTTGAAAGATAATCGGCGAATTTAGAACGCCCGTTCTACTTCAGTACGATCACTAATCTTCACTCTTACTTGTAAATACTATTTCGCTTTTGCACACTACATTAACGTCTCTCACGCATTTTTCAATTAAAATACAAAAATATTTTTCACTCTTCCTGTTTCTTTCATTGTGTACAATGAGAAAATCAAATAATTAAGACTAAACTGACAAATCTATTTTTTGTCACTCCTGTAGTTTTGAATGTTGTTCCGCATAATACCATATCTGCACTGCGGTTTTCTATTTACACATCAGGAAAATTAGCTAAATTCATTTCAATTAAGAAAAATGGATATATTAAAAAGAAACTATTTGATGATCCTCATTGTGTTTTATTCATCAGGCACTGTGAATACTTCTCTGATGTTAACAGATCACTAAGGATGCACTGAAAAGCCTATATAGACACACACAACAGCAGTATAAACTGCCAATCAGACTGAACGTTTAACTAACCGAGTACTTCTCTACTCTAACAGAACGGCCAGTGTATTATACACTGCACGTTCTTTTACAAGGCGGTCGGGACGAAGTTGCTTCTTTTTTATTTTTTATTTTGGCGTTAATTGGAGCTAAAACATATGATCGTATAATTTTCAAATAAACCACGCGAAAAAAATAAACACTTTTTATAAAATAATAAATCAAAATATATTGTTATTTTTTAAAAAGTTTTTATATGTTTCATACGGTTTATTTGATAATTAACAGAAATAATGCGTACAATAAATTTTAACATTTGTATAATTAATCAAATATTAACTATTAATTGCTAAAATTATATTCCAGATTTTTGTCTGAATGTTATTACATCGCAGTCGTAACGGCAGATTTGTGAAATCCTTAAGAAGAATTAATAACTGCACCAAAGTATTTGTTGTTGTTACACATTGTTAACCTTTTTAATTATGATGTTACTTTTTGCAAATGATTCAGGAACCAGCGGCGTCGCCAGCCGGTTAGCTAGGGAGGGGCAGCATGGTATTACATGTGTGAATAGGTTCTCATAGTTTTTTATAAAAATAAATCCTTTATTTAAATAAAATATAAATTGTAAGTCAATTGTAAGTGAAATTTAAAAGTTTATTATAATTTTAGAAATAATTTCAAATAATTCGAAAATTTGAATTAAAACATAATCTTCTAGGATTCATCGTAGATTTTTCGATTACTTTGTTGATGAAATCTTCAAGGTTCTCGGAGATGATCTTTTGATGGACACTCATCATTGCAAGATCATTGAGACCACTATCTATAATTGTACTTCTTAGCCAAGTTTTAATCCGCATCAGGCTACTGAATGATTTCTCTACAGTACGCGCACGGTAGAGTGACAAACAAAATCCTCAATGCTTTTCCCGTTTCAGGAAAAAGTCCTCTTTGTCTCTTTTATGACCTCGACAGTACCACTGAACTTTTAGTTTGGTTCGTCTTATCCTGCCATAATTTTTGCAAAGTTCGATTTCGTTTTTCATGTTCGGCAAATCATAAATGTTTGAGGAGAAGGTTGTACAAACTTTCTTAAGATTTTCCATAGACATGTCCTGCATTTGCACCGCTTGTAATTTAGACAACGGGAGTGATGTAATGTTTTCCTCAGCAAACCGCTCCTGAAGAGAAGTAACAATTGAGTCTAAGTATGGTATAATCAAAGATCTCTTCCAGAACTCCCAAGGGTTTCCTGCTAGCTGATTGTTTGCGTACCGTTTCCCCCTAATAATTTTGAGCCCAAGATTTTTTGCAGAAGCAGTGGTTCTCTAATAATTTCCTTTGGGGTACTGTTTTGCGGGATTTTTACGGTGGCTTTTTAGCAAATCTAAAATGTGTTTGATATGCTGCGCTGTCTTGACAATAACCAATGTTATAAATTGGAGAACATTTACCACAGGTTCTATCATAGCCGAATACTTGTTTATTAATACAAGACATAAAATAAATGAAGTTCTAGAAATGGCGGCATGGAACTAAAATGCGTTATTCTGGATCGCAATGTTTTCTTCATTCGTTAAGGTTTCTAAGGTATCCATTATAATGCAAAAATTATCCATAAAACCTCTGATAGTTTTGTGTTTTTCGCTCCATCTTGTTTCGCAGAGATTGGAATTGTGTGACATTAATTTCGTTCTCGAAACTGAGTCCTGAGAAAATATTATTTCTTTGGTTATTTCTGTTGTGTTTCAGTCATTGAACTTACAGATAACTGTTTACGGCACGCTAAGCGCTGTGTGTTTTATATAGCTTTGGTTCTTGATGGATCTAACTGTTTTTTAAACATCCCGTGTTTCTTCTTCCGTAATTATTTGTAGGCTGATTACTTAGTCCGTTTTGTACTGTGGACTTTGTAATTACAGATGTGGCTATGGTATGGGACAGCTAACTCCTTTTGCTCTTACCTTCGGCAAAGTCATTCCTTCTCTTTTCAGGATGCATATGTTTGGCATTTTTCGACGTTGATTGTCATTGTTTCTCCATCCTTGGTTTAGTATTTTTTGTCAGATTCCATTCCTTGTGACTCCTAATTGCTACTATTTACACGTGTTGATGGGTAATCGTCCGTTGCTAATAAGCCCAGGGAAAAACCCAAACAAGAAAAAAAAGAAAGGTAGAACATTGAGATTATTTATTAGAAAATTCAGTTTATGTGAAGAATACTGAAGGAATAAAGCTTTGGTATATTTTTTTGCGCAAGATTGCTTGCACGGCACCGCTTATTTCGAACATTGTCGGACAACCGTCGAATACCAATCCAACACATTTATCTGAATTAAGTTCTTCCACGGCCAAGAAATCATCAATGACTTTCGTAATAGAATTTGCAACCAAACCTTTTAGCTCAACAAACTCCTATAATTGAATTTCACTCTTCTCGTCATCGAAATAACGTATTCCAGTTAATAATTGCTCTTTTCCAAAAATGTCAGCTGTTTTATCGGCCAATGTATGCCTGTTTTTTTACTTTCGTCGCAATATCTGCCTTAAGCACATTACCAAAATTGCTGATTATTTCATTTTATATATCAACAGATCGATAGCTTCAATTTTTTCCCTACGTTCAAAGTGTTTTTTCAAGCCTACATCACCTGCGTTAACTCGTAGCTTGTGTAAGCCCTAAAGAATTCCTTCGGAAGAGATTTTGCCTTGCAGTGCCTAGTCATGGGAACCATAAAATATAATTCAAGATATAATCAACTTAATAACTTTTCTGTTTTCCTGAATAACGCTCTGTAAGTATTTACTGAGTTGTACATCCACCGGCAAATTTTCAAGAAATAATCTAGCAGCTTCCAGTGCTGTCTTATGGAATTGTGTTTTCACATGTTTTTTTCATTGCTCGTGTACATAAATCCGTAAAATGGATTCCTTATAAATGATCTCAATATCCCCCTAACGGTATTGGATTTAAGGAAAATAAGGTATACAATATTTACAAAAAGCGCCTTTTTTGAGTCTGGGGTCTACCGGTCACGGTGAATGCGTTTTCGACGATAAGTAATTAAATTTCCTCTTCAGAAGCCTTGCGTGCTGGGCAAAGTCATATGTCTTGGGAGGCGTCCAACATTTTTCAAGTAATTCTTTCTTCTTTTCGGTCAATAACATCGTTACTGGATTAATGAAGTGGCCAGTGTCATTTCCGTTGCGGTCATCTATGGTTGAATCATGATTCTCGTTAAAATATTTGTGGACGACGTCGGCCACCCGTTCAATAATTTTAATCCTGCGTTTTCAAGACAAAGAGAGAATCTTGGAGCACGTCCTCAAACTTTCTTCTTTTTGCTCCTTCCTTCTCACCATTATCTCCGCTTGATCCGTCATCACTCTTTCTCTTTGAGTTCATTAAAAACCAAATGTACGCATCTTAATATATAATATTTATAAACTAAAAAGAGAATTGAGAAAATTGAGAGAGTAGAGGGAAATCTAATATTGAAATTGAACTAAGGATTGTTATAAATTAGTTATATCACAGAATAAGGATAAAAATAGTCTAAACTTGGGCGCTTTTATAGGAATTTTTTTGGATAAAAGTTTCGTCTATTCTTGGGGCGATTTGACCTCTAAATGCAACCTCACTCAAAAAATTTCCAATAATCGAGTTTCGATTATTTCAAATTGTGAAATTTGCTTCTTTTTTAAAATGCTATAAAATTCAATTCTTCACATTGCGTTGCAATTAATTTGTGAGGAAATTAATAATCAGCACAGAAGGCCTTATTTAGTGAATTTAGAAACCAATCATAAGTACGTATTTTAGCATTGATATAGCAATTAAAATAAAGTTAACTAATATGAAAACATAACCTCTGTATTATGCTTTGCTTATTCATGGCTGCAAGGAAAATCCAAGGTATCGCAATTAAGTAACGAGACTTCACTTCGCTCGTTCTTAATATGTGAGAGCACCATTAGTTTCTAGAGAGAGGCAACTGCCCCCCCCCCCCCGGTAAATCCCTAGTCAGGAACAGTGATAATGTTTATATTAAACAAATTAATTGAATTATTCATTGGTGGCTTTCACTTTAAACAATTTTAATGTTGTTAAAAAGTACTTCTTGCAAATTTTTTTCCTGTTTTAAACTGATAATTTATAAACACAATCATTTGTAACTGTTAAACAACAGTTCTTAACACTTGATTTTAACTCAAATCTGATACTGATAAGAAACAAATTCGATCACGATTGTCTCATCATATTTTTTTTTTTTTTTTTTTATCCAAGCAAGAGCATACAGCGAGACCCGAGCTGCCATATTTAATGGCGACGTTTACGCCATTTTACAATCAACCACTATTACAGCGCCAAGAGCGCTTGCATCTACTTACTGGTATAAGTTTTAACTGTCAATCTATTGAGTGACCTAACAGGATGTTCGACTTTTTTTCTTTTTAACGGTTTCTTCTAAATAAATGCAAAACATTGATTACCAATATTTAAGGACTTTGCAGATCTGTCACTTATCATGGGTAATAATAATACTTAACAATGGAGAACTATGGTAAAATGTATCGGCTATGTTAAGAAAATTAAACAAATAAACAAATACCCGAAACTATGTAAATAATCAAAACGAAGCAGACAGTAAATAACAGGACCGAAAGTATTATTAATTTCTTCTCCAGAAGGCTTCTTTTCAAACAAAGCTTGTACAGAATTCTGCAATTTAAGCAAAGAAAAATTAAATACACTTACAATTAAATTGAACAGAATAAATTAAATAATTAATCATACGAAACGAATCAATAATATCGAAAGGTGCATTCGCATCTTCCGGTTTCTGTCGTTTCGAAGTGGCCACAAATTTAATATTATGATGAGTATTTTAAAGGCATATAAATAAAACATTACATCACCGACAGATAAACGTAAATTTGTTTAACAGCTTTTTTTTGTGAAAAATATTGCACTATTTTTTTTTATATACATATTATATATTTACATGAGAAAGACAAAATATAACCAATCCCAGCCATCATCATCGTATATCATCGCATCAAAGTTAATTATTATAAGTAACTTAATAAATAATATGAAATGTAATCAAAGCAAAATTTAAAAGTCTAAAATCAGTCGAAATTAAATTAAACACTACAAATAAATGCAATTACATTTAGCAAACAATACTGAAATTATATGTACTTTAGTATTGTTTGTTATACGTAATTACATTTATTTTTAATGTTTAATTTCAAGTTTAGCAAACGGGTTATGAATTTTGTTAAATTTTAAAAGTTTTTTTCCTATTCGTGTTCCGTTTAATTCTCCAACGTTATTGAGAGTAAATTAATTTTTTGTAATTCCTATTTTTCATGGTAAATCTTTTGAAATCATGCAAATTTGATTTGCAACTAATAAGCGCATTGAAAGCAATCCACTGCACATGATGTTTAAATATCGATGACATCGTATTTATCAAAATTTCCCATTTCAGATTTGATACATTACAGTTTGTCTACAAAATCCTCTGGGTTAGACTAAATGATTATTCTCCAATCTTATCGTGTGAAGTGATATGAAGTTAAACTCGATGCAGTTTATAGTTTCATGAATGTTTTATGGGGAAACAAAAAGTTAACTATTCCGATTCATAAATTCATGGCCTCGTACAAAAAGCCAATCTTTTAAATCAACTGTAGCAATCATCACATCGAGCTTACAATAAAATAGTAACTGACGACAGAAATTATAGGATCACATTTGCCACGTTTATCACATTATAACCTATCTGATACGCTAATGCTAGAAAACTAAAAATATGGGTTTAACATGATCCTTGACCCCAATTCGAATCGTTACTTCTTGCTTACCGGTAAAAAGTATTTTAACACTTCGCTTCTTTTGAGCATAAATTTCCGTATTTATTTATTGCTTATTATCCTATCTCTTTACTGCAGTCTATATAATTTACTGTTGGCACTTATTTCGTTTTGTTATTAAACTGTTACATAACGGATTTGTCTGAAAATAACCAAGAAAACAGAAGAGCAATGCGAAATATAAATTTCCGTTTTCTTGTTAGAGTGAAAAGCCGTCGTTGAAATTGGAAATACTCGTTTATTTTATAAAATAAAATTAATTAACCTGTTCAAAATGAACGAAGCAGCATTCTCAAAATCGCGATTAATTATATTATTAAATTGGAAATAGTGGAGAACTGTAAATCGGTTGCAAATAGAAGGAAATTTATATCATCACTAAAGAGCAGCCGAAAATAACTAGTAGGCAATGCTGAGCCAATTAGCAGAACATAGACAGAGAAGTATAAAATATTTAATTGAATTTAATTAGTTAATTTACATCCTCAAAAAGTCTCGGATACAATGTGATAAATATTAAAACATCAATTTCAGGGAGACAAGGACTGCTACTACAATTATAAGCGTTATATCATTTGGAAGTACTAAATTTTTGGCAATAAATATGGTGTTTTTTTGTTTATTTAATTTGACTTTTTTCTTACTCTTAAATTTTGTCGATCTATATTGACGTTAAGAGACAACATTCCTCTTTTTAGGTCGACTAGCGTTTCTCCAAAAGTCGCCCCCCCCCTTCAAGCGTTTAACAACTATTCGCTTCCTGTATTCGCCGACCTGCTGTCTTCGGCGAACATTGTTGTTTCGAAAGATTTTCAGTCAGTCGCCAGCAGTAACCTCCACCTGTAGTAACTCAAGCCAGTAAATGTGAATTTAACTATTCTGCAAAAATATGAGTCCCAAGGTGTATCAAAACAACTTATATTGGAAGCATATTAAGTTACTAGGCAGTACTTCAACGCCATCTACTGTTATACCGATGAAGTGAAAGCTGCTCCCTGCAAAAGGTCTTCACCCACTGTGTGCGTTTTTGAGGTAAATCGTGAACTCTTCACAGTCCGTCTCAGAGATTACTGTACCATCTTGGATGAGGAATTGTACGCAATCTTTTTTTACGCGGAGACGATCCTGTCGGCTACTGTAACAGGCCGGGAAGTTCTCTTAGTTACTGGTTCATCAGTGGCTTCCCGAGCGTTAACTGATGGAATTTCTGAACATGCACTGGTGAACAAAAACCTATCGCACATAATGAACTTGCAGAGAGATGATAGTAATCTAACCGTACTATGGACTCCTTGTCACGCTAGGATCCACGGAAACGAAAGAGTGAACGCGGTTGTTTATTCCACCGTGCTGGCCGCAAGTCCGCAAAGTCCTCCTAGTTCGTCAAGACATCGGTGGACCCAGGAATACCTTTCCACTCTCATTTGTCTTCAAACCATAAAGAGCTCGATCGAGCCATGGTGGCCCCCGGATGAGACCCCGGGGGCGAACTACTTTGTGCTTAGCCGTATGCGCTTAGATCACACGCGGGTGTCACACAACCGGAGACGACCCACGAACCTTTTATTCCTTTGCAACACCCAGACGCCACCATCTACCAGGCGTATCCTACTGCAATGCCCCATATTTCTGTTCTTACATGCTTAGTTTGGTATTTTTAACCTACAGTCGGCCCTTTCAAATACAGCACCGCACCTAGGGTCATTTCATTACGGAAAATGGTCTAAGATCCATTCTGTAATGCGTAATAGACTTTGGAACCGTAATAGTCTTGGTAATTGCAATCTGAAGTTGTTTTGATTAATATATATTATTAAAAAAAAAAAAAAATCTTATTTCTCGACGCTTCACTCAATGGGTAGAGTAAACTGCGAAGGATCCAGTGAAATAATTTTTAGGCTTTCAAATATGTTTTTGCTCGTGTGTTACTCAACCGCAATATCATTTTTCGAAATTTTCGCATCGTTTTCTTCTATTGTTCTCACTATGATATTTTGTAATATTTTGAGTGGTCTATTGTGCATCAATCCGTAGAAATTTTATTTACTTTTTTGTTTTCAAGTGCGAAGCATCTTTTCAACAGAGTTAGAATGAGGAAAATACCCTGATTAGTAGCACATGGAAGAGCAACGGTAGAAACATAAAAAATGAAAAGCATCCTATTAAAATTAAAAAAGCGGTATACCGATGAGCAAATATAACAGTGAAAGAAAAACATTCGATTTACATAGGAAATACTAAAACAGCAGTTCCGTGTCGATATGGTTAGTTCGTTTTTTAGAAGAATGTGAAAAATTTAAATTTCTATAGAGCAGGTAATAAAATTATAACAAGAGAATTTAAATTTATTGGCGAAAAAGGGCACTCACTCCTAAATACGGTAGCACATACGATTACAGAGAAACACGATTACACAATTTTAACCTGAAAACAGCCGTTATAGAAATAGTCTTTCGTTCGAGTAAAATTCGATTTTCAAAATTATCATAACTTACGCTAGGTTTACATATGCTCTCATTTGATAAGCGAAATAAATAAAACAACGACTAAAAATGCTTAAAAATAGTTATATTCTAGCACATAATAAATATCATTGTAATCCATTCGGTTTGATTAATACGTAAATTATAAAACACTAAATTTATCTAAAAACTTAAATTACAAAATAAATAACACGCTTAATCTAGTAACGGTTTCAAGAAATACCTACTATCATTTAAATACAGTACAATAATTATTCTGCATTGCAACCTTCAGCACGATACATGGTTCTCGCTAAGTTGATAATCGGGAAATTCTCAAAAACAGTACAAAATTAAATGCGATAGAGTATTTCGCGTATTTTTCGCTACTCATTTTTATATAAATCTATCACTTTAGTACATAAATATGTATTGTTTACAACGTGTTAACTTTTCATCAGCTAAAGCTCTTAGCGGATATAAATCTTGGAACAGATTTAATTTACCTCAATGAAAAAGCGCGACCGAATCGATTAAGTAATGGCAATAGCTAAATATTTTATCGGTCAAAAAGTTAGTTAAGCATAATTTCTTTTGTAACAAGCTGCCGCTTTGTTAAAACACTCGCTATAATGTTTTCAATAACAGTCTATTTTCTTGGTTGATTATTTCGGCGAATTTAGAATATCTATTACATAATTCTTCACTTCTCCTCGCCAGATGATTATAACCCAAGTTTAAACATATGAAGCTAAAATATAACACAATGACTTTTAGGTGAGTTCTACCAATCTCAATGATCTAGACAATAAGCATCGCTAACTGGATACTAAAAGATCAACCAGACCCTGCTCGTGCGATGTTTTTAAATTAATTAGATGTCTAAAATTACAATAAAAGCCACGCATCAATAAAAATACTGAAGTTTTAAAAAACAATTTTTTTCGTAACAAAGAGTACAAATACATCATCAAAAAGTAATTTTCTATAAAACAAGAAAAGGAACAAAAAATGAATAACTATTACCTGCACTTTTTAGAAGCAATCTCAATTGATCCATCGTTTGGCCGTCTGAACGTTCCATTTCGATTGTTACTGTTCGCAGAACTCAAGTTAATCATGTTCTAAAATCATTCTGTTTATATCGATTTTTAAAATATTAACAGTAGCCTGGAAAACTAATATGTGATATATAATAAAAGTTAGAGATACCTCGGAATTTACACGAAATATTTAAGCATTTAAAACGGAAAAAAGGGAGGATCCGGTACTTAGTATATGGATCGTACTATCAGATAAGCCGCTTATGAAATAAAGCACAAAACAAAAACAGAGAAAAACATCAAATTTTAAAATTATAGTTTAATATTTTAAGTAAAAAAAAAGGAAATCCTTACACCGAATTAATAGCTAGCTAATGGATCGTACTATATGAAAACAAAACAGGTAAAAGTCGTTTGCAAAATAAAATATAAACATCCTCCCAAAATTAAAATTACAGTTTAAACGTTATTTATTTTTAAGTAACATTTCGTAACAGCTTTTAAATTTCTTACGCTATACCTCTGCACTTGGGACTTCTCATTAAATGAAAGGCCAAGTTACTACAAAATATCTGCTATATGAACACGTTAGAAATGTTATGAACAACTCTTCAGCTACTTTCAATTGTCGCATCAATTTGTACAATGTCTAGGGCAAACACATGAACAGAGCATATATCAGAGACAAATGAGTTTTTTCACATTGCGAACAGAAAAAAAAAAGTACATTGTAATTCCTGAAAGATAAATGTTTTGACGAATTGTTGCTATATCAACTAGGGTTGTTATACTCGGGAACTGATCAGCATTTCTCGATAATACAATAAAAGCTTATTATACGCCATTATCTGAAAAGTATATTTCAGTAGGAGAAAAAAGTTGCATACTTTTTTATAACAGAATATATATTATACTTATTATTCGCATCACACAAACGTGCACGACAATTACACCCTCTAAACAAACAAATACACATGATAAACGAATTGAAATGTTAGTGCAGTGCAACCTTGCACGAACTGGGGGCAAATTGGACAAACTTTTTAAGAGAGATTGTGACCTATTTTTTTAAACTCATTATTTGTTCAATTCCGGCTGAACTTGTACTTAGAACTTACTTTTACTTCGAATCCAGTGCAACCGGAATATTTAAAATAATATAATAATATCCGTTCGTATTCTTTTTCTTTTACCGACACTCAGGTTTAAACGGCATACTTCACTAACAAAAACACTTATCCCTTCCATCATTGAACCTTTTCGTTAATACACACTGTTCAGACATCTATTTAGCTACGCTTTTCAAAGCATTATAAAATTGTCAAGACGTCTAAAATTACTAAGCATTTTGTTTACCGTATTTAAAAAAAATATTTTTCCTTCAATTATACAAGTAGTTTTTCATTAATTTAAACGTACTGTGGGAAAAAACGTAAAAATGTTTTATTAACTGAATTATTCCTAAAGTATATTACAAAGCATTTTCTTATCGTTAATTATCAACTACAAAATACTGTAAAAACGTGACTTGAAAATAACCATTGTTACACATGTTGAAAAAGATACCATTTATAAAAGGCAAACAGTTCATGGAAACTGCAATAAAGGTGCCCTCTTGCCCAGTATGGAACGGCCTTATTTTCTCATCCGTATTACGTCAGTTATATTTACAGTACTAGTGCTGGTCAAGGCCGTGACCACGGGGGGGGGGGATCCCTCTATGAGAACTGCAATAATTATTATAAATATACAAAAATCTGGACAAAATCACAAATTTAAAATAAATATTGATGATTTTTTAGGGTGTTCTTACCTACTTTTAAAAGAAAAAAGAAAAAATGTGCTCTATATTTTTAGGTACTTCATTAATATCTTATGCAAAATTTTTTATTACGAGTATAATTAATAACATATGTAATTTTTATTAATGTTTATACGGTAATTAATTTATGTGAATTATTAATATATAAATCAAAATTATGAAAATTATTAATAGTATGAATATTAGTGAGAAATCTATTGTTATTTATAAAATAAATATGCAAAGAAAATTTTCACCCCCCCCCCCCCCCCCCCCCCAAAAAAAAAAAAAAATTCTGGGCACGGGCCTGGTGCTAGTGCATTTAGTTGGCATTAATTAAAGGAAAAAAAAAATGAAATTCACTTTCCGCGATTTCTTTTAATATTGCAATCCATTATAAGGAGGAACAGTGCACTCAGTGTTTTTTCAATCCATAAAAAATGCATACGAAGGTAATAGTTTCCTTAACTCTTTTATACAGTCAGTGTTTGCGTCATCGCAGTTGATCAGAACTCTGCCCTAATGTGCTATAACCGTTTCTCCGGTAATGAATTGTTCTTTCTGTAATTTTTTTTGCAAACTGCATTTATTTATCATTAAATGAAAACAGTAAAAAATAAGAAAAAAATGTTCATGGGAAAGTTGAAAGAAATAAAATCGATCACTATAGAAAACATATTTAATCCTTTTAAATACAACAGTTTATATTTTTATATTACCATTTGAACGACGCACACAGTTTAACGCAATGTTTAAATATTCTAAGAATATTATTCAGATCTCAAATTTTAATTGTTTTCTTTATCTTTAATTTATCAATTTATCTGGGCTCGTCTCCCATGGACATTAGTTTTCAGTAATTGATAATTCTGACATTTTCAATGTACGGCAGTACTATTAGAAACAAGTCCCATTTTTGAACAAAGTAATCCAACCAACAAACTTCTTTAGTTTTCCTTACAAACATTAACATGATTGGAAAAATTTCCAAAGCGAGTCTCGATCATCACTGAATCGAATTTTATGGATGAACCATTAATTGTGTTTACCTGATCTTACATAAATATATTCACATTAATATATGTATATACATATATATACATTGGCGCACCTAAGAGTGGTGCTACGGGGCTGCAGCTCCCCTCAGGGATAATAAACGGATACTGTTAATAATGGCAACATTTTTGACAGTAAAAATTAATATTTGATAAAAATATAAAGTGTTTTGAAATAACACGTTTTACACAAAAATAAATACATAAATGAGAAAAAAGAGAGAGATATACCAAACATCTCCGACCACCGTCTTTATATTTTTCTATATGCTACTTCTTCAGCCCCCGCTCCATGACAAATCCTGGGTGCGTCAGTGTGTACATATATATTACATGTATATAAAAAATACATTGGCTTTTGCCTACGGCTTTGAATACTAAAACCAATTTAAAACTTGTTTTTTCTCTTTTTCGGTGAATCTATATTTTTACTAGATTTATTTTCTCTATTTAGTTTTCTTTTCTATTAGTCATATTACTGACATAATTAAAATAAATATTAAATACAGTCCACGACCGCAAACTACCATCGTTGGCAAGAATTAAAAATTTAAAGTATAAAAGATATTGAAACTTCTGTTACAGGATGATTCTGCAATAATTTCTCTGTAATTTAAATTTCTAAATTACTCTTTCTAGAACATTATGTAGTTACTGAATTACATATTTAAATGTTTAAAAAAAATTAATGTTATTGTAAAGAATTATTTATAATGTAACATTTTTGCGTAATTAATATTTGTGAATTCAATACTGTGTCTGCGTTATTAGGTTGCTTCCCGCCACTACAACCTTTTTTGCTGAAATATTTATTAAGGTCAACTGAGCAATATTTCAGGAAACCGAAATGATTTCACCGTTAAAATTATATGTTTTTTATTTCTTTTTCACTATTTAATTTTCCTCATCTACTTACCCGTTTGCTCCGCGGCCGTTAAATGTGGATAGTTTTTTTCTTTTTTTTGTGTATGCATTAAGCGCGCCACCCAACTTGCTGTTTTTGGCTACCAGGGTTATTACAGCACGCGGATGTGCGGTTAGTATTTAGAGATAATTAATTTGGTTACTTTAATAAACTGAGGGATAGATGCCGTTACTGCCGATGAATTAACAAAGATACCAGTAACATTATTGGTGCTATTCCATGAGACTCAGTGACCTGAAAAGGCTGGGCATATACAAAGTATGTGAGAGACGGTAGAGGCAATGTTTTGTAGGCAGAATGAGGAAAATGTAAGGGTCAGAATTACACGGAATAGCTGTATGACCTGTTCGCAGCCGACTCAGAGCACAAAACTCTGCACGAGACATGCTTTCCTCTGGCCACCACGGTTTAGTTGTAGCTTTAATGGATCTTAGAAAAGTCTGGCAGGAAATCCAGTGCTGTTTCCATGCGGACGAACATTTGGCCAAGAACAAGGCCGAAACACAAGGTGTTGCAATGGCGTTTTCAGGCATGGGAGAAAGCATAGCTGATCGAGCAGATATATCGACTCGCTCATTTCTGGGCATACCAGAATGGTTATGTACCCATAATCACGTTATTGAGCAGTGCTTCTTGTACAGTCTATACAACATCTGGCGGATTTGAATCACTACCGGATGTTTGATGTTGCAGCTAGAGTGGCGATGAGTCCGTTACCGTTAGAGCTTCTTGAGCTGCAGCCTCCAGAGAGAGAACGTGTTGACAATAGAATATTCCGTAAATCTCCGCGTGAACGACCGCACAACTATCATTGAGTTTCGCTGATTTTGATATATTACATGCTTCAAATGAACAGGCAGTGGGCGATAACACGTCAGTTGGGTAGGCTTTAGCTGTATCTGTGTGAAATGTTACATAGTCTGGATATTTTTTGAATTGTAGCTCGTGCTATTTGTGCGATATCAGAGTACTGGGGTTTGTTATATATCATTCATGGCGGTATCAGCGTGTTAAGCGTTTGGGGTCGCCCTTTTTCGGGAGTGAATCTTTCGAGCGGTAGCGAACGAGGGGTTTTACTCCTAATTTGTAATATCATATATATTTCTCGTCCAGCATTAACACAAACATGTTTATTTATGTTTAAAAATTTCTGTGCCTTTATTTGTCTTTTTCGATATTTTTCTGAAACCCAGGTAGCTTCGTCAAGGAATTAAATATATAATTAAAATAATAGATAACAGAAGAAACTTCAATAAACGTATCTCCAAATAAACCTGCTAGATACGAATGAAAAAGAAAGATAATATAACGAATACATATTAGAAGCAAATTCAGTCTAGTTATGTTACACTTTAAATGACGTAGAGTTGATGGTTTGTAATTTTTTAAATATTGCTGACTATACATAAAATAAAAAAAAATGAAAAGAACCGATATTGCATTTGACCGATTATTAATATTAACATCTTCATTCGTTTCGTATTGCTAATGTTAACGGAAATCTTTTTTTTTTTTATTTTTTTTTGGGCTCATCAACCAAAGACCTTTACCCTGAAACAAAAGGTAAGGAAAGAAATCGGTTATATTTTTATCCGATCAGAAATTTTATCTAAAAAGGAACAAATAGCAGGAATAATTAGTAGGGAAGGAAAGGACAGGATATAGGAAACACAATAAGGAGTAGGAAGTCCAAGCTTCAGCAAATAAAAATACAAGGCAAAACGCTTCACGGAGAGAAATGAACACTGGAAAAACATATGATCGGCGTCGTAAATAACTGTATCATCCGAATGGAGAGGAGAGTATGGAGAAGAAATCAAGGAAAAACGAAATCTGAAGGAAGGCAGCAAAGAATTGCCAAGGCGAATACGAACAATGGAAATAACATCAGAACGCCAAAGGGAGGTATGCAAGAGGAAACATGAATATGCAGGAAGAGTAAGCTGAACTGACAGGTAAAAGGAGCAACTGTTGGAAAAAGAGGAAACATAGGTGTCCGACCAAAATCGGCTATAAAAGCTTTTACAAGTTGATAGGAGGTTACCGGATGGAATTAAAAAAAAAAAAAGACGAGACGAAGCAGCAGCAGCCCGAGCCAAGGAATCAGCCACTTCATTACCAAATATGCCCGAGTGGCTAGGTTCCCCTAGCAAATCAATATTGATTGAATGGAGATAGGATGTGAATGAGTGAACGTATACGGAGGATAACAAAGTCACACGAATGATCAGGAAGGGGAGAGGATATGGCTTGAAACGGAAATCTTAAATTTACATCGCAAAAGTCTATTTATTTGTATTTCACACCAAAGTCGTTATTTCAAAAAAATAAAAATCATTTTAAAAAAATGAAATTATGTAAAATATGTGTTTGTGATTATATATATGTATGTACATATATATAACATGCTATACATGTGAAAAAACTAAATCGTTATCGAAGAGCGGTATTTTTTGTGTGAAATTTCTGATAGCAGTGGATGGGTAATGTAGAAAAAAAATTTGGTAACTTGTGTTTCCCACTAACACAAATGATAACCCTTAATGGATGATACCCGAAAATCACCGCAGGTAGTCCGTAAAAAGGCCTGAGTTCGGTACGCCCAAAAGATCGCGCTTAAGCGATTGCACCCGAAAGAGCTGGCCCCAAGCGTTCGTTCGGGGAAATTAATTAAGCTTATTCTCCGGACTGACAAGAGCTCTAGAATTTCTGGTAGAGCTGGTGGTTAGAGAAATTTTGAGCGCCGGTGAGGTTCTTTGTGTGACTAATTACACGTGAAATGCAGACAGGTTTCTCAGTAAGTGTAAAGCTCTCTGAAATATTTTAAAAGGAGGATACTAAGAAGAGAGTACAGACTAGCGGACGTGAAAGACCTATGGGCGCACAAAATTGTGCGAAGGGCGGCGTGGTGCACCGTATCAAGGGATTTTAACAAAAAACGGCAAACTTGTGACCCATAGTTGATTCTGGATAGACCAAAGACTTGTAAATGGAAAGAAGGGTTTTAAGAGGGAAATTGTATTTTACATTTGCCAAGCACTTTAGGATCGATCAAAATTTGTAACAGTTAAATCTGAGGTTGACTCTATAAGAACGCCACATTCCCGGACATTTTGCCGAACGATTTCACGAATTTTATTTTCCCGGATGTAAAATTTCCCGATTCAATTCATTACATAGAAATTTTTATTGAAATTATTGATAAAAACAATAGTATGGGCTAAAGTTCGTAAATACGTTACTTCGTTATTTTTGTTTTTATACGTTACATTGTACTGAGCCCCAATATCTCCTATACGAGGGCTGGCTTTAACTTTCCTACCGAGGCTGAGTTCGGCGACAGCGACTTCCGTATTCGTTTGTTCTGTTTGTAGTTTTGTCAGAGCAGAGTACAGGTCGGGGTGGTGTTTGCCTACTAGTAGACGAAAGCGGTTATGCCAACCTCCACTGGCGTTGTTAGTCTTGTGTGTGTTTGCGAGCGCTGCGGTGAGTTGATTCCACAGGGAAGATGGATATCGAGCAGGAACGGCTCTGCGTCGGCCTCTCGCTGGAACGCCAACCACATAAGTGCGTGCGAAGTATTCGAAGACAGGAAATTCGTTCTTTCTGCTTTGTTGAGCGGACGTACAGGTACCTTTCCACACACAACTTAGTTCCCACTAAAGTAGCCATTTAAACGTTTAAGATACTTATGATGATCACTATCGGTATGAACGACGACCGACATCACCTCCATTAACGTTCCATAGAAATGATGAAAATAAGAAAGTAAAAATTTTGTACGTTCTTGGGGAACCTTTCATTTCGGGAAAAGTCGTTCGGGAGAAATTGTATTCGGGAAAATGTCCGTTCTACAATTCGGTTCAGGAAATTTACATTCGGGAAAATAAAATTCGTTAAATTTTCCATTCCGGTAAACAACCATTCGGGAATTCGTATTTGGGGAAATGTCCGGGAATCGAAAGCTAAGTTAGTTTATTATCGAACAGTGTGCCAAGGAACTTAGCAGTAGGCTGAAAGAGGATTGGAGAGTTTTCAAGTTTTAAGAAAATACTAAAAGTGGCCTACCATCCCCCATGAAAACCAACGCACACGGTTTGTTAAGACCGTTATCATTACACCAGGATTTCAGTTTATTGACACTTTTTTGTAGAATCTTTTGAGCATTATCTAAGGGAGGAGGACAAGGAAATGCTTAAGTCACCAATACAAAGACGGGCAATGACGGGCGGCGCGATACATTCAGCTATTTCGTTAATTTAGAAACTACACAAGGTTGCACTCAGGGTAGATCCTTGTGGAACGCCATTCTCAGTTTGAATGGTTGCCGATTAACATGGAGTGTTCTATTTGTTACGAAATAACGTAAATAATTGATCATATTTCCAATTATTCCAACTAATATATGTAAGCTTAGATAATTTCTATCAAACGTCTTCTCTATATCGAAAAAGACGGAGTATACAAGTTGTCGGCTCTGTTATGCTATTAATATTTACCTCTGAAAGATTAGTAAATAGTTAGCTGTAGTGCGTATTTTTCGCTCTCCAACTTGTACTTTTAAATCTTCATTTTATTTTATCCTACTTTTTAATTGCCAAATGTTCAATAAAGTCAATCGAATGCCATTTCCTGAGATCCTACACTTTTTATCGTTATAATCATCTGTTTTTTATTCATTATTCACCGACTTCATCGTATCATTCATTTGTTCTATAAACGGTTAATTTACTTATCCGCCAGCTACTGCCTGCGGCTTCACCCACGTATTAATATACCTATTTCAATTTTCAATTTTGTCTGCCTTTTTATATAATAAAAACTCTATATTATCTTTAAAAATTTATTTTTTTTGTTCAGTTTTCCTTTCTTATGAAAATATTATTAATACAATAATTTAAACAAATTTTAAGTATGTTCCATAACAGCAAACCATAGTAGTTTGCAAAGGTTTAAGATTCGAATGTAAACAATATTTCTGGTAGTAACTATTAAAACTCCTCGTTATTAACTTCCCTGCAACTTTAATAATTCTTTTCTTTATAGAATATTACTAACACATTAAGTAATTAACTAAATTGTATATTCGAATATTCACAAAAAATTTAAAAATATTATTATAAAGAGTTAACATAACGTTTTTGCGTAATTAATATTTCTGTACATGCAGTAATTAAATACTATGTCTACTTATAAAGTTGCTTCTCACGACTGCACTTTTTTTGCTGAAATAGTTATTAAAGTTATCTGAGCTGCGTTTTTGGCAAGCACATTGCTTTCATCCTTATAATTATCTGGTTTTTACTCATTCTCGATCATATCATTTTCGTTACACTATTCACTTATTCTATAAACTGTCTATGTACTTTCTCCCTTCTTTCCTTGGTAAATGCGAATAATATTTATTTTATTATTTTGGGTTTTTAATTAATATAATTATACAAAGGTTGTTTCTCCCTTTAAGAAATATATTTATTACTTTCCAACAAAAAGAACGGTTATCATGTTCAGCTAAAAATTTCAGTATTTCTATAATTTGCGTTTGTCGCAATCTAACAAGAAGTTTTGCTCAACTAAAGATCACACACAGCCATCATCTCAAAAATATATGAAATCAACAACTGACGCGTAGTTCTCTCCTCTCTTTACCTTATGCACATAGAATACACCTTCTCAAACCTAACACTATCAGTACTAAATCTCGCTAATGCAATATTTACTTATCGAGTTATTCCAAATTTTTGCTAAATTAATACAATCTGTGAACCATAGATTAGAGTATGGAATGGGATTTTGAGAAAAACTACATCCAAAATAAGCGTGTTGTTCGAAATCAAAAATAGGAGGGTGCTATAAATATAATTTTTATATATATATATATACATGGGCGTCGCCGTGGGGGCAGGGAAGGGCAGTTGCCCCCCGCCCCACTGGAGCCTTGCTACTTTTTAATCAACTGGCCATGATGAGTATTCACAGACGCGTAATCATGGACAATTTGGAAGACTTTTATAATAAAGTAGTAGAACAATTTGCCAGAAACCCACGAAAATTATGTTTTAATTAAGATTTTATTCTTGTTTAATAAAATATTAAGCCTTTATCAATTATAAATTTTATTTTTCCTATAACTCATATCCTCTTTCTATCATCTTGCTCCCACCCCCCGGCTCGTCGGCTGGCGACGCCCTTATATATATATATATATATATATATATATACATATATGCTTGCATTTTATACTCTAATAAGTACTCCATTTATAAAGAACTTAAAAAAACTTATACGGTTTATGGAGAATTAGTTTAGACTTTTCTATTAAAACAGAACATTGGCTCAATTACCCTATAACTGTAACGTAATTTTTAGCGGAAAACATTGCTACCCAATTCCATCAATTTTCTTATTTTCGCGACTTAGCATCGCCGTATGACCTTTTCCTGTTTTATATAGTGGAAAACGCTTTGCATAATCTATATATAAAAGAAACGGGAGGGAAGTATTGAGTGTAAAATGGCCAAAATGTAGAAGAGTGTACAAATATGGGTGAGTTCAAGGAAAACTTTGTAAACAATATAAGAACCAGTACTACATATTAGAGATGCGCAAATCAACTCCGCTAGAGGAATTTTGGGTACGTATGTGTATATGTGCCCTTTCAGACTGCGTTTATACATATATCCGCTTCTCAACTCCAACTCCGCCGGAGTTATGTATTTCATACTTAGTGTATAATCGCAATCATCTTCGGCAGCGTATTCAATTCCAACTCCGCATAGTACTCCGAACGCGAAACCAATAGAACGTCTTTGAAATACGCGTAGCTAACGCCTTTCGGAATTGAGATTTTTAAATCACCCCACCAGAGATAAAATCTGACTGTGTCCGGAATGACAACATTTGTTTGCTGTATAATGTCTTTCAAATTTAATATATATTAAATAACATTGCTGGAGATATATCCGACTGTGTCCGAACGCGGATATATTTCCAAGGATATAACTGTGTTCGGAGTTATCGATACCTACTATATACGTACACGGGTAATTTTCTATTAGGGCTGATTTTCACCATTTTGTTTTATTTAACATATTGGTCGCAGTAAGGTACAATTTGTTTGTCCCTCCTATAATGCAAGGTTCTTTGTTACGTAAATAAATGAGATTGATGCCGATTCAGTTAAATTAGTGCAGTAAGGTACAATTTGTTTGTCCCTCCTATAATGCAAGGTTCTTTGTTACGTAAATAAATGAGATTGATGCCGATTTAGTTAAATTAGTGACCCTTCTGACTTCCTCATCAACTTCCTCAAAATTTGAAGAACAGAGGGTAGGAACAGAGTGGGGCGGTGTTTGCGGATTTAGTCGTATCCTCCCGGAGGTGAATTAAAATTTCTTGCGATATTTCCTTACAAATGGGATTAAATTAATTTCATATATTCGAGGTAATTTGAATAAATTATCACGAATGAAATCGGAAATCTTATTAGTTCTGTTACGTGTCCTAAAAAAAATAAGTAATAAACAGGGATATGAATAATTATATTTAATTTCGAGTCTAAAACCTTTTTTTTTTTTTTCCTGTAAAATGTGCCGTAAAAATGTAGTACCGATTGTTGCATATTGAAGGGAATACTCGTTTTGTATTTTTTTCCAATAATTTTCATTATATATATATATATATTAAAATAAATGTTTAAAGTTCAAATTCTTTGGTGACCTTAAACCAATTACGCTACCGGCCTATATAGCCCTAATTAGCGCGAAAGAACAGTGTAAAATTATTTTGGTATAATCTGATTAAGCATCCTGCTAGAAATTGTCACAGTTAAATCCGAAAGTACGCTTTAAATCTAAATCTCCTGTTAATGGTATTTTCGGAGATTAATAAAAATCATTTAAGATCAAATGTATCTGTTATAATTATCATACGGTTTAGAAGAAATCCCTGGAATTTTTAACATCTACATAAGAGACAAACACATGAAAGGTTATTTTTTTGTTCCTATCGACAATATCCTCGTGGACGGAGAGACAACGAAGAGTGTCAGTAAAAGTAAACAACGAAAAAAATGATTTAATTTAGCACTGCCGACAGCGTGCTCAATATTAATTATAATTTTCTCTTAATCTAGTATCCCTTTTTTTATAATTCGCAATGTTGCTTTAAATATTAATTTAATTTGTCGGTATTATCTTCACTGTAAGCATTAGTCATCTCTCATTTCAATTTCGTTTTTAATGTCATATTATAAGTCAGATTTCTACTCGATCAATAATAATTATTCAGCTAATTATTACCGATATGCATTCATGCGGTTTATTAAATTTATTAATACATTACACACTCCAAAAAAAAACAAAAAAGCAAGTAACTTCCTGGTTCCATTAAGGCATATTAATACTTGTAAATATGTGAAATGATATAATTACTTCTGCTTAAATTTCGCTTTCGGCTTTTACGTATTTTCACACAATTATCATTACCGCTTTTGGCACCGAAGAATCTTTGGCTTATCTATCATCATTTTTTGAACTGCAACGGCGGAATTTGAATACTTTGATGATAAATTGTTTGTACAATTCATTATCAATGTTCTAACTGCTCAAAATGTTTACAATTTTATTTTCAGTGATTTCTACAATTGTCAGTTACTCGACATCGATGATGAATATGTTCTTAAAATTTCTTTTTATTTGAAGAGTGTTCGTATGAGTAATATATTCTGAAAAACTATATCATTAACAGGAAAATTTAATCATTTTACGAGAAAATAACAAATTAGGAAAATGAAATAAATATCGATATTAACGAACTCAGTTCGTTTTATTCATTTCTTATATGTAAAAAAAAAGCTTTTTCAGCGGTTTTATATTACTTAATAGACAATGTGCAATTTTCAATGTTATTTTTACTTTTCCATGATCAAATTCTGCGAGAATATTCTAATTTTATATTCTCTCTCATTCAATTCCGATATTTTTAATAAATATCAAGAAAATATTTTTATAAACAAGCCAAACAAAATAATATTTCGAAAATCATTAATATATTTCATAAAAAACTAATTTCAGTAAATAATAATCGCAAAAGAGGAAGAGATAAATAATGTTCTTAGACAATATGAACATAATAATAATAGGCGCTTTTTCAAAGAACTATTTCATAGTCAGTTTCAAGAATAAATATTAAAGAGGACTTTACACGATTAATAATACTGCCAGTAGTTAAAAGTATTGTTGTTACTACTGATCGTGTAATGTAAAATACTAATGGACTGATATTTAATACTGATGTCATCCGAATTTTTTAATCAGTGATAGTACTAAGGCGTGTTCGTTATTTGTACGCATGCCGATAGTAATCTTCGTATTATTTTCGTTTGTTAGTTTGATAATAACAATAGTCGGTAATTTGTTTATATATTCGTTTTTTAAAAGATTAAATTGATCGTGAAATTGATGTCAGTATTTGTAATTAATTTGGAAAACTAACCAAGAATGAACAATAAAAATAAATTTCAATATTCACAAATGACAAAATAGTTACCCCGGTTTTTGACATTCGGCATGGAATTATAAAATATAAAATTCTGAATATGAATATAATATATATATTGAATTTCACGGGTTTTTAGTTTTAGATTGCTACAAAAACAGCGCTACTCGGACGTACGTTTAAAATTTTCAATTTTTTAATTAATTCATCATTTATAGTACGAGAAAACTCAGTAATTTAATAATTTTTTTCCTTTTCTAAAAAACTAATATCGAGTAACTCTTTAAAATCATTTAAAAACAAAAAAAATTTTTTTTTTCACCATCTAGATCTTTAATCCTATATAATCTATACAAAAGTAAGCCTAGCATTTGAAAATTTAAGTTCTGGAAACGTTTTACTGTATGAACGTTATAAAACCCCATTAAATTTACTTGACTAAGAAAATAAATGTATTAAATAATAATGTAGCTATGATTTTTAAAACATATCGATTTTTTACGCTATTATTTAATAATTAACCATTTATTTTCTGATACAAGTGAATTTAGGTGTTTTATAGAAATGTAAAAGTTATTCAAATTATTATTTACGTTTAAATAATTTTGTAACATACAATCCAATGATTGGTAAGTACCCACGAAAATTCCAGACCTTCGAAATTTCTACTTATTGCCAAATATCTTAGAGTAACGACCAGTTTTTATTCAACCGTAATACAACTTTGTATCTTATTGTTTTTACAAAAACAGCTATATGCTTACGTCATTTTTAAAATATCAAGCCAGTCGTCATACTGAATTAGTTTCTAATTCTTCGTTATACTTATTTATTGTATTTCAGCTAATAATAATATGAGAATACTTCTATCGTTTTCTTAGCCAACCTTTCATTCATCTTTTACGGCAAAAAGTATTTTTTGAACTGAAGCAGAGCAATATTGCTATTCGAGCTTGAGTTATATATCTCTAATATATGAAAAAAATATTTCACTAGACATTGCTAATTTTTTTTTTTTTTTAATGAATTCATTTAACTCAATTCGATTTCATAAATATGGATTTCTTACAGCATCACAGAACTTAAGTTACTACCCGAATTCAAATAATAATTTGTCATTTAAATTGATAATATTTACGACAAAAATATGTAATTACACGTGGACTATGAATATGCTGACCTAGAATAATTTGTAAAGTGTAGAAAAAATACACACTGAAAATTTCTATAGTTTATTCCACGAAGAAATTCGGGAAAAGTCAATAAATATAATTCATCTTGTCCTTTACATGTTACAAAATATAGAGTCTTCACAAAATGAATTTACAATTTTAGATTTTTATTTTGTAATCGTTGCTTTTATTATTGTTTCTTTTTTGGGCAGTATTCAATAATTAACTTATTTTTGCCCCGTTATCTCTCTTCAAAAAGAGGTCATTATATGTTCACTGCGTAAGCTTAGGATTTTTATGTTTGTTCGCGCAAAAGTTGTGTTCATGTGGGTTGATTTTATTGATTTTTTGTTCATTCGAAAGCGTACTAGTTAGTAGCGGTACTATAAGAGTACCGATGAATATCGGTGAACTTAGATACTCAGTAGTCATCAAGTAGTACGAAAAAATACGGTCACTTTAGAGAAGTTTTTTGTAATATAACAAATGCGATTCATTTAAAATATAATTAATTTATTATGAAAATGTGTGTTGGAAAAAACTAATTTTTAATAAACGAAAAAATTAAAATATTATTAATGTTAATTACCACGAATAAATATAGATCGGAATAAAGAAAATTGAAACGGCCATAGCGCCATTTACAAGTTAATTTATGATCGAAATATTACGTCTTTACATTATTACATGTAACTTGTGACAATGTAGTGATTCGGATGATTCTTTATTAGGAACTATGTTGGTCAGTAGTGGTCTCATATGAGTATCGATGGGTGTGGTGAGTACTTACTGAGTAGCCACCAAATAAGTTTAAAAAAGTCGTCTCCTTACAAATATACTTTTTTTTTAACATAATATATAGCGAGACAGGGAAAATATGAACAACTAAAATTTTACGGAAATGACATAAAATACTACCAACGTTATTTTCCTATGGAAATGTAGATTCGAATGAAAATAATGAATTTGAACTCTCAAAAATGCGATTTACAAGTTCATCACTGACAGTATTTAAACATTACTCCCGAAGCAATACTCAGCTTTTTACATTATTGTAAGTAGAATGATTTCAAGTTGATTCAATCCATATTATCGCTCAAAAATATATGCACTAAAAATTACACTAAAAATTGTGAAATAAAACATCAAAAAAATACCGATTTCAAGATTTACTCTAAAAATTTAACAAAAACGTACTATCAAGTAAAAAATGATTATTTGATAAAATATAATATATTTCAGAGTAAATACACATAAGAATATTACGATAATTCTTGAGCAACATTAAATTTTTGGAATGGGCACCAAATTCAAATCGCGACAATAGCTAAAAAGCGTTTTAAATATTTTTGTTTCTACTATTTAACTTATAGAAAACAATTGACTATGTTGTTATACTCATTATTGTTTTTAAATAACATAATTTTAATTTGGTGTTGACTTTAAACAGGTAATGTTTAAGAATTAGCATAACATCTTCATATATATTACTCTAAAATATACTTCTTTTTATTAAATAATTATTTTTTACTTTTTAATGCATTTTTATTAAGTTGTTAGAGGAAATCTTGAAGTTAGTATTTTTTACGAAAAAATCGTTTTATTTTTTTATTTTTCTGATACTATTTTGTAATAAAGAAATTGTAAAACTTATAAACGTACACAATAAACTTATTTGAATTTGAATTCGAATATTAATCAAATAGCTAGAAATAATTAAAATGTGAACACTAGAATAACATTTCTGATAGTTCAACAAGTAACAATACTGTGTAGGTGTGACTGAAGAGAGCAGAAGGTTGAGTTTCCTAATATATTTATAAATTGTTTGATAATTTATTTTTCTCATTTCTGTACTTTTTATGCACTGAGATATAGCACACAATTATGACAATTTTTTATTTTATTTGGAATATATACAAAAATATGCACACCAACCCACAGCATTGCGGTAGCAATGTATATACATATATAAATAAGCCAGAACTTTGTCATAAGAAGTTTCATAAATTACACCAGTCATATGAATAGGTTTTACTTTAGTTGAGTTATTACAAATGTTTCCTCTTCTTCTTGTACTAACAATAACCTTTATAACGAATTTTGCGAGTATTGCAAAGTGTCTTTCACAGTTAAACATTAATAAGACATTATTAAGTGGTTGCTTCAATCTGTCGATTATTAGTTTAATTAAACCAAACAAGGTGAACCAAAATAATCTTTATTTTCTTATCCTTCACTAATTTATCATTAACGAATACAATACATAACCATCTAAATGCAATGTTACAAGATCGACTTATCTTATAATTTACAAAAATTCCAAACATCCCTCCTTCAATATATATGTATATACCATTTTTCGTGAATACGTTAGAAATGAATTGTAGTAGAATGAAGGATTCGAAAAATAAATAAAATTGTTTTATCGCAATACAAAATGTATGAGGAAGAATAGTTTTTTTTTTTTTTTAATCTTGCCGTTTTGGATTAATCGGATAAAAACAATTAAAAGCGTTAAAGAAGAACGAAAAAAAGTTATGTGAACGGTACAAATGTTACAAGAAAAAAGAAATAAAAAACGTAGAGCGATAAATACAAAATCGACAAGTCAGAAATAATTATTTCAACTTTAGCATTTATTTTCTCGCCGATATTCAATGACCTGAAATTATTGCAAGGCGAAAGCCCAAGCGAAGCGAAGGTCTCGAGAACGAAGTCTCTAGAAGAATAATTTCTAACTGAAAATAGTTTAGGAATTTATTATTTATTTGTACAACTTTATTGTATAACATAAAATATTTTTCTTTCAACTTTATATATAGTGAAAAAAATAAAAAATAAAAAACAGTTAAGATAAATTACTGAATATTTATTTAAGTCACTTTTGAGTGAAATTATATGCTTATACTTGACTCTTAATATACCATCACGAATATCAGAAATTAAAGGTACATGTTTCTTTGTAATATATAAAATTGAACGCGTTTTGGAATAAAAAAAAACCATTATTTTACTCGTTTTATTTTCTTGAAAGACCTCTTCCGCCACGACCACGTCCGCCGCCGCCACGTCCACCCCGGCGAGGACCGCCTCTACCGCGACCACGGGAAGGTCCTGCAATTAAGTTTTTAAATTTATTATTAAAAAAAATTAAATTCATATATATATATATATATATATATATATATAACAATTAGAACTGCAGCAGCTTTTCAAAATTTAGATGACTTTACTGGTTCATTTTCAAAATACTTCAGCGATCACTCAGAAATAGATTTTTAATTTTGTAACAAATCGAATAACATCATTGCCTGGTTTTAAATCACTTTCAAAAAACAATCGTATTCAGTATGCGGTAATTTGAATGCTTTATTTAAAAAAAATAGTTTTAATCTACTTACAATTAATACTAAATTCAGCAAAATTAAAAATTTAAAAAAAATAAAAACGAAATGTTATGTAAACTTTAAAACCACGAAAGTTTATAATAGCCTATACATTTGCACCAGGATATAAATTGTTTAATACTTAAGCAAGATCCGTGTTTTTCAACAGCAACACATCAATGAATCAAGTTTAGTTATTTATAATAGACATCCTGAAAATTAAATAGGTATAAAAAATATCGAAGAGAAGGGAAAAATAATTGTTTATTTGAAGAAAGATGTTCTATCTGTAAAATGATATAATATTGATGGCTGATAGACAAAAGAACGAATAAGTTATTTGTCGTTAGTTGTTTCATTGGATATTTTTTAATTCCTTATTTTAAAATTTAAAACCTTATCTTTGCGATCAATCTATAAATGTATATATTTCACCAAAACTAAACAGTTAGATGTTTTTTTGTTTTTTTTTTAACGTTTAATGAACATATTTACATATTTCAAAACGTTATCATCTAATAACAAATGCATATAGGAAATTACAAATTCAATACAACATTCCTTCCAACTTTGTAGACAATTTCAAATATATAATTGAGTGCGTGTGCGTGTATGTGCGATTTTTATACAAAAGTATTCACAATACATAAATATGAAATGCCGAAATATGCATTTATATGCACTCTTAAATTGGTAAATTTCGAATTTATATCCCTTAAAACGCCTAAATATATCAAAGCATTAGCAAAAGCAGAAAAAATATATGCAAAATACGAACCCTAATTATTATTTATCCAAAAGCTAAAAGTCAAAAGTACAGATATTTTGAAATTTCGAAGTTTTTAAACTAAAAATGATACTTCCATCTCTGATTTTCCTGATGTAATCCCTGAGATAAAATTATTTTTACCTTTTCTTGTGATAACAGTAGTAACAAAATACTTATTTTCGAAATTAAAAATACAAAGTACCAAATTGAAAAGAATTCTCGATTTTTTTCCTATGAAAGTAAAATAATAGAATAAGGGAATATTTATAACTATTTATACGAAAAAAGAATTAGAAAAGAAAAATTTGTCTTAAAATTTTATGTTTCAGTACTACTTGAGTTGAGAAGTGTATTTAGTATTTTCTGTCTTTTACCTTATCCTTTTCGTTATATTTTGGAAACAAAAAGTTTAATAAACGTTTTAGTATAGGTTCCTATATCTTTTGTCAATGTGAAGTGGTACCAAACATATACATGCGTGAGGAAGAAGTCAAATTTGAAGTTATGCTCTACTACAGTTAACTTCCGAAAGTATTTAATTTTAATATAAACAACAATAGTTACCTGTTCTACTTTCTTGTCGTTTTTGACGAGTTTTAGCTGTGTCATCAATTAATAAGTTTTCCAGAGTTAATGAATCTGGTAATATAACGTTTCTAATATTATTACCCCTAATTGTAATCGAATCTAACTGAACTGTTTGTTTTTTTCGTATCATTCGGACAGATTTTAAATGAGCATTCATCGATACATCAACGCCTAGGATACAAATTGTAATTAATTATAGGAGAAACACAATTAGTATATGAATCTAGCAACTTGTTTCAAGAAATAATATATTTATAATTACCTGTTAATGTACCAATTATAGAATCGCCGTTTTTTAATTCAATAGTTACTGTTTCATGGCACAATTTCATTAAAAATCTGTAAATCATAATCAAAATCATAACAAATCGGTAAATTACAACCAGCTATTTTTTAGGAAGTAATTATCTTAAAGTAAGCAAATGTCAAAACTTACCTGACTAATTTCATTTTTACGGTATTAAAATGAAAATAATTACAATATAAATTGCTATTGCAGCTGAATTATAAGTTTACAAAAATTAAACAAAATGTATAAATAAACCAACGCCGCCCGGTAAGTGCTTATTTGAATACAAAAAGTAAATTACATAGGAATCGGAAAAAAATTAACATTGCATGAATTTAAAATATTAAATTATAAATTTTATGCATTAAAAATAATATTACATCTATTTATGTATTTTGTTTGCTAAAATAAAAAACAGTTTTTAATTAATTTATTATTTATGTACTTGGCTAGAGTTTTTAAACATGGTTTATTATTTTCTTTAATTGTTAGAAATGTTATAATTCAAGCCTTAAGCTTAATTTATATTTATGTGAAAAATTAGAAATGTATTAATATTTAATATTTACTTTAAGATAATGAATAATGAAATTTGGAATGTTAATTATTATTATACAGTATGTATAAGTACAATATTATTATTTTATTATAGTCGATATTAACCGATAAGCTTTAAATTACGTTATCATTGGTGCCGGTAGTCTGATCAGTATTTTTGTACTTTTTCGGTTGAATTGATCGTCTTGAATAGAAGTTTAACAGAATTTTAAGTTAACTTGTATATATTTTATTACAAATTAAAATGTGTTCAAAACTAACAAAAAATTCTAAAAATTTATCTAACTTTTCACGACAACGTACGTAGTTAAATAAGTTTAAAAATGAATTTTACTCGTTTCTTTTCATTTTATATATTTCATTGATGTATTTTAATTTTAAAGTATCACACATTATTTTATATTGAATTTAATATTGCTAAGTTTAATGCAACTTAATATGTTGTACAAATGTAAAATAATTAAAATTTAAAATAATATACCGCAAAGTTGCTATGAACCTGCATCAAATAAAAATAACGCTGTTATAAGAATTAACTAAACTGTATTTTATATTCGGATTTTTTGCTTTAATTTTGAAACTGAAAAATATCTGATGAGAAACACAAAATTTAATTTTTGTAAAGTTGCTGGTTATTCATATTTTGAAGAAAAAAATACAATAAGCGAAAAAAATATATTAATTCTATTCGATTACTTCCTTTCATTTGAAGACTGATTTATTTAAAAAAAAGTGAGGTTGTAATCATTTTAGATAATATTTTATTGTTGGTAATTGTCAGTTTTTAATTAAATGTTTATTATGCCTGCATAAATGTTTAATTCTAGGTTTTCAATAAATGTTACATTAATATATATTGAAATAATACATTTATATGTAGGTACTAATCATTTTTAGCATTGTACAATAACTGGTGTAATTTTTTTGATTTAAACTAAAAAATTTCTTTCAGCTATGTGGCTAGAAGCATTTCGGTTTCACCTTATACCGATAGTGCTCTACCAGAGCAATTTCGCACAATTTTAACGAGAAATAATGCAACATTAGAAAAAAAATGTGTATACAAGTGCGGAATATATTTAACCGGTCAAAATGTTACCAAGAGTGAAGAAATTGTTCGTAAAAGTAGGGAAATTATGGAAGAAAGAAGACCATACCTGTGTGGCCCAGTAGACATGAAGTACTGTACAAATATGTTCTTAGAATCTGTAAGTATTTAAATCTAAAGTAATTGTTTTTTTATATCATTATTCGATTAAAAGTCTTTATATGTGAGTAGAAAGAACTTTAAAATGTTATCTAAACAGAAAAATACGTCCGTAAAAGAGCGTCATTTAAATACATTTAAAATTCAATTACCTCAACAATAAAAAGTTAAAATCACTTCATCCTGAAAGTATAATTAAAAATAAATACATTAACAAATATAAATATTTAAGCAAATACTTTTTAAATTTCAGTTTTAAATAAAATTCATTAATTTAACGTATCTTTTTTTCTATTGATAGTTAAAGAGTACTTTTGAAAATATTATGTTGAAAGAAAGTCAATTGCATAAAAGGAGAGCAACAAAGATTGTAAAAAGACAGTTAGAAAATACAAAGTTAAAGCTGGTAAGTGCAAATTATTTTTATTTTTTCATATAGGATATACATTTTAGTTAAAAAAGTGTCATTAATATTAGTAGATATCATTACAGCAAATTGTATTTAATTTTGTAATAGTATACAGAGTGTCCCAGACCACTCATCCACCCTTTTGAAGTTTAGAATATCTAGTAAAACGAAGAGTTCAAAGCCTCGTATCAGTAAATTGACTGTGTCACATCGAAAGGAAGTATTTTCGATTTCCGCTCTCCACTGGAAGTGGTTTATTCAGACCAAAAGTTATTTTATGTAAATGGAATGAAGTATTTTTTTACGTATTCCAACTTTACCGTAAAAAATAACAATTTTTTATTTGAAATGTTTTTCCTGAAACTTTTGTTTTCAATCCCAAAATGTCTTTATAAATCTCATTTTTGCTTGCCATGTATGAAATAAATCTTATCCAAACGAATGGTGATGTATTTCAAATAACAGATATTCAAATCGAGCTCTACGTTGCCTAATGCAAGACAGAAATCTTGTCAGAAACATATCAACGGCTCAAAGAATTTCTTCAGCTGATAAATACCGTATAGCATGTACGGTATCCTCTTTTATTGAAAGTTTCTTTGTGTATATCATACTTTTTAGTGTTCTCCGTAAATAATAGTTCAAAACGGTTAATTCTGGATAATGAACTGGACCATATTTACCAATTCACTTGCTGGGAAACATTTCACTTAGTTGAGTTCGGAACAGTCTTGATGCATAAGCTGTACAACCGTCATATTGAAACCAAAATTATTGACATATATCAAGATGAATATTTTCCAACAAAGATGAAAGGGTCATCTGTGGCAGTTTTAAATATCTATAACAATTTATATTCCCATAAAAAAAAGAGGGAATCGATGATCTCATTCTTAATAATCCCACACCAGACGTTAACTTTCCAAATGTGTTGATTATCCACCTTCTAACCAGTTCAGATTTGTAAAGTACTGCGTTATATTGAGAACGATTTAGAAGACATTTTATATTAAGCAAACATGTTTATTTAAAATTTATAAATTTCAAATATTCTTCAATCTAATTTCGAGTTTTTTAATCTAAACTTAGGAGGACATTTTGAAGTTAATGAAGGTTTCTGGAAAAAAGTTTTAATAAAAAAATGTTTGTTTTTCATCGTGAAGTTTAAATCCGTAAAAAAAGGTACCCCATTCCATTTTAGGAAAATAACTTCCGATCGGTCTAAATAGACCACTTCTGGTGGAAGCTGAAGCCGAAAATATTTCCATTCGATATGGCACAGTCAATTTACTAATACCAACCTTTGAATTTTTCATTTTACTATATATTTTAGATTTCAGAAGGGATAGGTGAGTAGTCTATACATATTTCAACTAATTACGTAAAGCTATACCTTTAATTGTTAAACGACATACTGTTACATGCTGAGTAGTTTATATTTTTTTTGCAATGTTGATTTTAATGTAAGTATCAAAGAATTCAAACATAGAATGAACTAGGTGGCTTATGAAATCAGAAAAGGAATGATAAATTTAAATTTCTAGCATTTGAAGACTGTTCGTGGGGAATTCTCGTTTAGCTCTGCGTTTTATTAACTTTACGGGACACGAAAGTAAACGTTGCGGATTCAGTTTTAATGAGGTCATAAATTATTTACTACTTGGATGTGATAAATTTGAATTTAGTAAGGAACTATTCTATAGGGAATTAATATCTTTATACTCTTCTCCGCAAGTATCCATTATATCTTTCATTTCGGCTGCCTTACGCTCTTTACCGTGTTTCACTTCTCGTAGTTCTTAACATTAACTTTTGAACTGTAAATATTCTGGGGAAATTACTAAATAAAGGTTTTTAGATGGTAATAATAGTAATGTTACTGCTTTGCGTAATTTTAATCTTTTTAACACTTTTTACTTTCGTTTAATAAGTTTATAACTTAGTCCTTCTGCATATTTTGCTTTTCTATTTATCTTCCTTTAATTTATTGTTCACTGACGATACTAGGGATTGTGTTCTCGATTTTCAACATGTTTATCCTCATCTGTGGTTCGTCAGAGGAGGAAAATAAGGACGCAAGTAATGTACTATATTTCTACGGGAGACCACCTGTTGCGTAATATATTATTTCAAGTATATCCCTTAAGTCCAACATTTGAATGATTTTCTTAGTGCAATGGTGGTTTTTGGTCAACTTCCATTGGATTTTCTGCCAGAGTTTACTCCCTTAGCTGAAAGGACTCCGTTTGAAGGCGCTGCGTAGTCGCCTACTCGCTTTGAATTAATATTCATCAATCCAACTGGGGCATCTATATTACGAGTGAGCTGCTGATAATCTACTGCTGTAAATGCAGTAAAATGTTTAACGGTAGTTATTAACAAGAACACCTTCGACAAGTGGCCTTTCTCCGTTTTCCTATCGACATCGTATTGCGAGTTCTGATTTAGCTTTTCTAATTAACGCTAAGCCTGCTGAAATAGAATATTACCACCCTCACGACGTGGATGTACAGAACTCACTCAGTTATTGTTTCTCCATCAGTGGTACTCAACTTCCTAGGGAAAGTAACTGTAGTTACAACAACCTCCCTTCTCTGACAATAATAAATTATAGACTGGAACATAAAATGCATAAAACCTTAAGTAAAAACAGTTTGGTTTTATAACGAATGAAACTACTAGAAACGCCATATTGTTATTAAACGTGATCATTTAGAAAGCTTTTGGTATAGTTCATCGATTACGAGAAAATTTTCAACAGAGTTGAGCATTGAAATTAATTCAAATATTACGATTTGATATTGATAGTAGAGACATTCAATTTATTAAGCAGATCTGTATTGGTATCAGAAGCTAAATATTACGATAGGAAGTGAATATGCCGATGAATATTATAGCATTAAAAAAGGAAGTCAGGCAACGATGCCCATTGCCTTCTAGGTTTTTCAGTACATGTGTGGAGGAAATAATGAAATCCTCGAAATTAAATTCATTTGTATTGTGAATTAATGGATACTTAATAAATAACATTTTATATGCAGATGATAAAACACTAATAGCTGAATCGGTCGGTCAATTGCAAAGAATGGTAAATATTATAAATAACGGAAGAAAAAATATAATATGAAAACAAATACAAAAAAAACAAAAATAATGAAATTCTCCAGATTAAGATGCACAGAAGACACCAATACAAATAGTCGGTTAGAATATGTTAAACAATATCGATGAGTACCGACAACTGATGACAAACGTAACGACTAAGAAATAAAATACAGAATAGTAATAACAGACAGGTTTTTGAAAACTTGGAAAAAATCATAACAAATAAAAAAATAAACACAGAAATGAGGAAACGAACCGGCGCTATATGTGGTTGTAATGCTTTCGCTGAAACTTGCACAATGAATGCAGACTATAAAAAACAATTGACGTAGTTGAAATGTAGGCCCACAGACGTATTTTAAAAATCCCGTGTATGAACAAGATAACAAACCGACAAATGTTGGCACATGCAAAATTGACAAGTTGCAAATATTTTGTAATGTACGAAGAAAAATTGCATGCATTTCAGATGAAAGCTAGTTCAACTTGCGCATGGGGGGGGGATTAAAATAAAGGCTCGAAAATTAATGAATGCAAATGCAGGGATTAAAGATTTTTCCCTACTGATGAAATTAACCAGATGCCGGAATTTATAGTGTTCGTAACATACAATTTCTCAAATGGGAGATACAATAACAACAACGATGATGGTGGCTTGTGTTCTTATAATCGTAGTAGGTGATAAAGATCAGTGAATGGACATAGTCGATTCAATTTTTACACGGTGCTATACAACCTTAAACATCTGTTTTGTAGTAGTTAGTTATTCTAAAATTGTATTGGTCATAAGGCTCTAAACTAGGTACTATTAAATGATAATGGATTAAATTAAAGTTTTATATAAAATTGAATTGTTACTACATTTTTGAAAATTATTCATATAGATTGCAACAAAATTATAGTTTAGATGACTGTGTTATTATTTGATTAAAAAATTATGCCTAATTATTTTATCTGAAAATAATGATAATTTTTTCTTTTAAATTATTGAACAAGCAGACACTTCTAAGACAATACCCTAGGCTTGCTTTTAATTTAATTAATATTAATTTTTCACATCTTAAAGTACGAGTAAATTACAGATGATTATAAATCAAAGATGTTCTAAATGAGCTAAAATGCAAAGCGTAAGGTTAGTAAGATTACATTTTAATCAGAATGTGTAAATGGTGCGTCTAAGAATTAATAGATAAAATACTCATTAATTTAAGATAAATTTAAATTTACATGAATTTAATGTACGTCAAAAAAAAAAAAAAAAAAGATACTGAACAGAAAGAATGTAATTGAAAAGGTATATATGTATGTAAAATTTATGATTTCTTATTTTACGAATTTAAACGTTAATTCGTTTTACTGTTTTAAAATATAAAGATAAAAAAGGTTAATTCTTGATATTAGAAAGTAATTATAGTGAATATGATTTCGTAATTGTAAAATCTTTTGAAATGTTACCACGGAATTTCACGTCAAAGAATGTATATTCATGATAATTAGCATCTCGTACTATTAATATGTTTTTAGAAGGAATTAGTTGATATGAAATTAACGCAAGAATGGGAACGTCAAGAAAAAATAATAAATGATACCGTGAGTATTTTAATGGCACGTTTTTTAAATTCGTATTTGTTAGATTAATGTTTAGTAAAAAAAAAAGAGTTTTGTGAAAACCATTGTACGATAATTAATTTCTAGATAAGAAAATTAACGAAAAAATTATTTGGTAAAACTGAAAAGATTAAGTAATTTTAAAGTATTTAAATTTATTAATTTGTATAAACTGGTAATTTTAAATTGTTAAAATTTTCATAATTTTGTCCCTCCCCCTCCAAAAAAAATAAAACAAGTATTTGCTATCGTAAAATTGGACAGTACATTATTACCAAAACTTTAAAATCTATATATGTATATAGTCGGTTGTTTATATTTTAGTTTTAATTTCGTTACAAATTTTTCAGATTTTAAAAGTTGTGGAATCACATATTCCGTATCATTTCAAAATGATGGTATTGTGGTCTATTGCTTCATTTGTTATATCCTCCTTTCTGATCTTTTTAGGTACATATTTGTTTAAATGTATTTAAGATTAATTTTATGTAAACTTATTGTATTGTATTTGTGTTTCTGTTGATTGTAATAAATGGAGGCGGGGTACATGTAATATTTTTCTTCTTCTAAATCGAATTTATCAAAGTATAAATTGTATCCGGAGGTAAGTATGGTATGTTGTTTTTCCCCGGTGATATACCCTTGCTACCCATAGTACTTTCTAAGAAATTACGATTACTAGTTTTCTTTTCGATCGATTTGAACTTTTCGAAATATCTAAATTCAAAAATTTTTCATCCACGCTGGAAAAATCAATCAGCTTATGAACGCAGTGATTCACTAGCTATATCATGATTCATGGTATGCACTAAACCGGTTGCTAAATGTACGGTTTGGTTTATTTCCTACAAAACTTTATTCTTCTTACCCTTTAGCAAATGCTCAATATTGACATCTGTTAATTTATACGAATTAGTAAATCTTCCGTCACTGTTATAAATAGTACTACCTTTCTTCATCAGCATTCTGGTCACCATATTTATTAATAAAAAAAAAAACACTTTCCAATACAAAAAAAAAAATCTTTAAAAAATTAACCGAAAATGATGTTTATTATTTGAACGATTTTTAGTTATTGTCCGAGCACATATTAATGAAACTCAGAGGAAATCGTTGTGGAGAGTATAGGTTCTTCATATAGAACTATATTGACAGCTGCAGCTCCAGTTGTTACCATAATTCTATCGGCTAACCTAAGTATTTTCTTGCCGGGCCAAAAAAAAAAAAAAAAAAAAAAAAAAAACCTAAGTATGTTCCAAGCTGTTTTATTAGCAGAATACAAATGTTCCGATTATCATTTACTGTTCATTATAGATTGCTAGAACAAAATAAGAAATTTAACGTAAACTTATAATATGATAATCACAAAAATATTAAAAATTTTAAAAAACACATTAAAGCAATTATTTTAAATGTCTGGTAAGAAAGATGGAACAACCAGAGTAATAGTAGATTAACGTACAAATTACTATACGATATAAATGTAAGATTTAGATTAAACAAATTATTAAGTTTAAATTTTTATCTAAGTCGAACATTAACCGGTCATGGTAGTTTTGGTACATATTTGAAACGTTTTTAAATTATATCTTCAAACATTTATGAATTCTATGAACTTGGTATTCCCGATACAATTTGCCATTTTTTATTTAAATTCCTTTACACTAGTGTGGGACGTTCGAAATATAATTTAGAAGGTTATAGTATTGATAATGAAATTATAATTAATGATGTAAACGATATAAATGTGTCGAACTGTAGGGCGTTCATTATATTAATTACGCTATAAAGGAAACGTATCATTAGAGAATCGGGAATTCTCGTTTCTGTAGTTATTTTCACCGATATATGATATTCTTACTTCTTATAGTAAGTAACTGGTAACTTACAAGAAAATGTTATTGTGATATTCTAGTGACGTGAGCGCTTAATTAGGAACGCAATGGTCACGAGTCCAGTTGTCATCTATGATAAG
Source organism: Icerya purchasi (assembly GCA_039619475.1). Taxonomy (NCBI): domain Eukaryota; kingdom Metazoa; phylum Arthropoda; class Insecta; order Hemiptera; family Monophlebidae; genus Icerya; species Icerya purchasi. Next base: position 320,265,161 of record CM077115.1, read on the forward strand.
TGTAAAAATTGTTTAAGATAAGAGGCTAAAAAATAATTTAATGAATAGTTACCGGCAAATGTTAATGCTAAACAAAAGAGAAAAATATAAAGAATATTATTTAATATTAAAAATGAATCAACATGTTTCAATGGCTGGTAGAGCCAGTAGTAAGTTCCTTATGAATTGTCGATTACTTGTTGTAATACGCTTAGAATGTGAAATTGAGTAAGAACGTGAATTTCCACATCTGTTTATTGTTAAATGTTAATATATTTTTGTATTGCTTCTGGGGATATTTGATTTAATTATTTTACTACAATCTGGGAATCGTGAGAAGAAAATCTTTGGTGAATGAGCGAAACCGGAAAAAACGTTATAATTTCGCGAAACAATATAAGTTAATGTAAACTCAAATTATTGGAAAAGTGTGATTTTTACAGACGAGAACAAATTTAAAATTTTGTATGGCATGAATATGATAGTTTTAAAAAGTTTGGAAGAGATGAATAGTTATTTTTCTTTTTTTTCAATTTAAAAAAAAAAAAACCGGCTACGATTTTTTTAGAACTAAATGCTATAATACTTTGGAAACCGTTGAGTCCTAAATAAGCTAATGATGGTATATAACTTATTATATTTTGCTTTTGGAATCGCTCATTTGAATATGTTGTCTATTAAAACATCGCTGTGTAATCGATTTTGAGGTATATTTGTGTAATACGATTATATAAAATATTACCATTTGTAAAATAATTGTAGAATTAATACATGCTCATTGATTTTCTCAATATGCATTCTAATTAAACCGTTATAATCCACAATTATCAATCCGACATTACTTATGTTTATATTTATTTAAAAGGTCCGCAAATTTTTAATTTTAAATGTATGTAATGTTTAGCTTGCTTAAAAACCGGTTAAAGTCGAAATTAAGAACCTACATCACCCACTGAGGATTGTATCCGTATTTGAAATGTGTTTGGATTGTATTTAAATTTTTGGATATAATTAAGTTTTGTTTACTGATATTTGGATTAAGGTTAGTTATTTAGCTGTATCATCCGAAAAATAATTAAATATTAATGTATATTAAAATTGTGTTTTTTTATTATTTTTTTCATTTTCCGATTACTTAATTTTTTGCAGAGATGAAAAATGTACTTAAAAGTCTATAAAAATCTGTTGATGCCTGCATACTTTTCCAGCGACCATGATAATAATTTTACTGTTAAATTTCTACGTTAAAACATTAAATTTGCACGTTTCATAAAAGAGATTAAAATTTCCTTACTATCTACTAATATATTTTCAGTCGCGAAATGCAATGTTCTCTAGATTAAAACATGTTTTTCAGCATACGCTAATAAATTTGTTATTGGATTTTCATAAAAGTACTACTTTTTTCCCCTATATATTCGGAAGTGTATGTAAAAAATCTTTATGAAATAGTAGCACAGATTAGTATTTTTCGTTCGCAGCTTAAACAGGTAAATACATTTACTGAAAGTTTAAAAACTTTGCTTGGAGGAATAGTTTCGATATGTTTCCTATTGAAGCATGACGTTTTAATTACTCGTAGTTTTAGAAACGTGAAAGTTGTGACGGCTCTATTGGAAATCATTTTAATTTTAGGAAACTATTTAAAAATCAGCGATATAAAATGGTACTTAGAAAAGGCAAAATAATTTACAACTGCCTTCTCAACTGTTTTTGAAAACGTTTTAACGAAATTTTATAAATGCTTCTTGACAATTGTAGAAGAGTGTATCCCATCTCTGTCGTAGATGTAACGGCAAGATCTATTCTTACATTGTTATGACGATAAGTATTACAAATTACTGTAAGATTCGGGAACAGAAATAAGTAAATGAAACAGGAAAATAACTGTTATTTAACCACAGAACAACATGTCAGTTTAAATTCGCCACCACGCTTAAAGTCGATTATTACAGACGTATCTGCGCGCGTACCTGGTTTCGAGCTCCTGAGGAAGATTTGGATAGCATTAATCGCTTCCGCATTGGGCATGGCCGATGCAATCACCTAATGCATAAGTGGGGCCTTGGCGAGGTATAATCAATGGACCACCTGTTCCCAATATGGTGGACACTTCACACTGGAAACAATCCATCAAGCCGGAAAAGAAGTCGTGAAATGGATTGAAAGTTTTCCTAATGCACTATAGATTTTATATCATAGATTTACTCATTTACACCATTATCACTTATATCTTTGTAATGTTGCTATATAATTTTTTAAATTTATATAATACAGTTTCCGTACTCGAACGAAAAATAAATAAACAAGCAAAAAATTATAATTTTGGCTGGCCCTATCAAATAGCGTGCAAATTTTCGAATTTACAAAAATTACAACGGAAATGCGGCTTCTCCTTGAGATGGACTATTTAGGGCTGACTGTACCAGGGGTTTTGAGACACATACATACATTCCCGCTCACGCCTCGTTTTCAAAATTTTTTATTTTATTTTTAAAATACAAAATACATTAGGTTGAATTTTATATGAAACATAAAAATTTTTATATTAATTTTTGATTAGGTTTATTATTATGATTTTTTGATGGCCACAAATAAATAAGATAAACAAATGTACTACACAAAATAGTGTCTAATACAGACTTTTTTGTAAATTATTTCTCAACCTGTTATTAGGGTTTGTATCTAGTGGTATTAATTTAAGTTTTTGTTGCTGTACAGAGTATTTGTTTGAAATTTGATTAAATTAATTACGTATGTATAGTTTGCTCGAAAAAAAAAACAACAAAAAAAACAGTTATCGCTGAATATACATTTTGTGAAGTGCATTAGATTTACAGGCCTCACGAAATTACAAAGTGTGAATGCATTGATTAATTTCTAGTAATACATATATATATATATATATATATATATATATTTTAAAAAAATGGATTAAACATATGCTGATGTTTGGTATTAAAAAGAAATTACAATTATAGAAATTAAAAGTTGCTCTGAACAGTTTAATCTCTTGCATAAACCGTAACAAAAAACGCATATAAGCGCAAAAATAAAAATACCAAAATATAGATATAAATACTTTTCTATACATATCTCACAGATCGTGTGATTTATAAAAATAAAGATAAATTTTATCAATATGTTGATTGCATTTGATTTATTTTATTAAAAATTGAAATTACTGTAGTAAATTTAATAAACGCAAACGTTTAAGATTCTGTACGAAAATAATTAAAACATATCAAAGAGATAAGTAAAAAACATTAAAAGGAAATTATCCGTTTTAATCTTAATCATTAAGTTAAAAAACGATGCGATCGATTAATAAACATAGCCTTTTTGTCTGACCCAATTTTAAGAAATGTACTAGTAATTTAAAAAAAGAAAAAAAGCATTTAACATTGTTCCTAACATGTCTAAAGAACAAACTGCAACTATAAAATAAATTCGTTAATAGCGAACAAAAATAAAATTTTAATTCAAGTAAATTATTTTATACTTATTTTTGTTTGTTATTAAGGAGTTTTATTTTATATTTATAAACTATACATCGTGGTATTATTAAAAACTATCCATCTGACAATATAAAAAGAAATATATAAGAATACAAATAAAATTGCCAAAATTATAACTACAGTAAAACCCCTCTGGTTCACGTTTTTTTTTTTTTTTTTGTTGGGTTCGTCAAAAAGACATTGCCCCAAGAAAAGAGAATAGGACAAGAAGCAGAATCAGATATGGAGGATAGGAAAGACTCAGGTGCTGGAATGACCGAGGGTAATGGCAAGGAGAGAACAAAAGATGCACAATACGGAGTTGGAAGACCAATTGATAGAAGAGAAGAGTAAAAGGAAGAACATACGGAAGCGATACAGGTGCACTCAAACAAAATGTGATTAGCGTCACCTATAAAGTTGCGAGAGGAAGGGTGTAGGGGACTAGAGAGAAGCGAAAGAAGGAAGTAGGAAGCAAACTGCGCCCAAAGCGTAGGCGACAGATTGCAGAGAGAGTTGAACGCCGCATGGAGGGAAAATTGAAAAATCATGGATAAGACGGTAGATTAGGCTGGTTAAAGAGATAGAAGGAATCCGGATTTGAGAATGAGGAGGAATACAAATTTAACCATAGTTTGGAATGAGCTGAAGTGAAGAGGAGATTTATATTATGAGATGAAAAAACGCTGAGAAATTCACCGGTAGAAGAGGATGAACGAGCTAGTGTATCGGCCGACTCGTTATCTTCGATTCCAAAGTGCCCAGGAATCCACAGTAGGTCAATTTAGACGGAGTGAGAAAGGAAAATGTTATGGATAAGAGAGCGTATGAGAAGGATTACGTAATCAAGAGATGGAGAAGAAAAGGAAGAAGAGTTGGCTTGAAGGACACTGTGGGAATCTGATATAATAAGGACTTCGTGCGAAACTAGGGAAGAAGCAACAAAAAGGACGGCACGCAAGATAGCACAGTAGACTCGGCATAGAAAACTGAACAGAAGGAAAGATGTTTAAAGTTTTCAGAATAATTTAAGGAAGGACAAAAGAAGGCTGAGCCAACTCCATTCGGTCTTTTGGAACCGTCAGTGAAGATGTCAAAATGATTAGGGAAAAGAGAGCCAAAGATATTTAAAAACCGATTTGACAACATGATGAAGGAAAGGTTTGGTAGGGCAAGTTAATAATAAGCAATTAATAGGATGTAGGCGTGTGGAAAAATGTGAAGAAAAGTATGGCAACTTGTCGTATGAAGAAATGTATGGAGAAAATTGAGAGAGCCCGGTGGAAATGAGAGATAGTATTAGGGTTTTGTTGATGGTAAATCGCCGGTTGCGGTGGATATAAGAATAGGAATTGACCAGGGAAGAAGACGAAATAGGTAGACGTTTGAATAAAAAGCGGTAACCTAGATAGGACCTTCGAACGAAAAGAGGAGGGATGAGTGATTCGGGTGAAGCGGGGATAGGTGTGGACTTCCTAGCTCCCAGACAGAGATGGAGACATACATTTCGGATTAACCGGTCCAACTCTGGAACAAAGTTTTTTTTCTTCTCTGTCTTTTTCTTTCAGCGAATATTACGCACATAGTAGCTAGTACCTAGATGACTCATTCCACGAAAATAAAACTGGATAATGTAACGTTTATACTTTTGAAGTGTGAGGGAGGGGGATGATTTCGCGAAGTTCAATCGCACCTTGCTACTGAGTTCATTTTTCTACAAATCAGTACATGAAAATTAGGAAAAGGCGACGAGGAAGCTACAAACTGTACTGAAATTTTTTCTTTTAATTTCGTTCTGGACTTTACGTGGGTATCATTTGTTGAATAAACATGAGTGAGTCGGGAAAACGAAAACGTGTGATTGTCTTGTTTGGGACAAGGTTAAAAGTGTTAAAAAGACTTGACAACGGGAAATCGGTAAAAAAAACTGACGAAATGAACGTGGGGAGAAAACTTCGGCCTGATATAGAAAATCTAGTCAAGAGTAGCAACGATTCAGAGAATGAAGAAATCGAAAATGAAATCATTTTACACGATCTGCTGTCATTACCAGGTGGGAACCGAATCCAATTGGAGCACGTGGAGGAATGGATATCAAAAAATGACAAAGGACTTAAAAACGAATTTTTTACGGTCGAAAAGAAATAAATTGTCAGTAAAGATAACTGCGAACTTGACGATGGAGAAAATGCAGATCGGGAGGGTTCCCAAAAAATAAGTCACGAAAGAGCAAAAAAAGCTGCAGAAATTTTATTGCAATATGTGAAGCGGCAACAAGATTCATCAGCATTAGACGCGATGAAAATAAGAAGATGGAAATACTTGGCTTTTAAAAACTCGTCGAAAGGGAAAAAACAGAAAAAAGGAACTGTTTTTTTCAAACAATATTATATGTTTACTTATATCTAAGTATTCAGGTAATGAAGTTAAAGTTTTAAGTTTTCAAAGTTTATGTAGTCTAAGTTCATTCCATATGTTCAATTTTTTCGCATTACTTTATGTAAGAATATATATATACAATAAAATGAGTTGCAATAACGTCTTACATATTTGCTTGTTTATTGATAATACACCTGATGAAATCTGTTATCGACTTTTCACAGAAACCTTGGATTAACCGGCTAACGTGGGACCGGCCAGGTCCGGTTAAGAGGTTTTTTACTGTATGAAAAAACGTTTAATAAAGTAGGACAGGTGATTTAAAATTTTGTTCTTCAAATCACACTACGTACTGGTTCATAAGCTCTGTGTAAAATTGTTGACGTCATTGCAGCTAACCTGTGTTTAGAATCTCTACGACTTTAATTATGATAAGCGGGAAAAATATTCAAAATTGATTGTTGTTAGGATTTACCTTGTGAGAAGATATCACCTTTTGGTTCTTTTAATCAATCGTTATTCAAATATTAATAAAATCTGGCATTGCACCGAAATGCCGATGGTAAATTTACAGTTTTAAAATTAAAGATTATAAACAATTAGAGTATTTAAAAATATTTTGATGAATATTTTGAATTACTTTCACGACGTCAACGTATTTAAGCAAAAGAATAATTTTTAATTTCTCATCGAGAACGTCAACTGTCATTTTCGTGCAGTTATAAAGTGAACTTTTTTAAATTTATTTTTCGATTTTGGTCAATTGCTGCATTATAAAAAATATCAATAAAAATGTTAGAATTTCACTTTAATTAGTATATGATGCATCTGAATATATATTTGTACTTTTGACGATGAGGTCGATTATTCTTTTATCAATTGTTAAAGTATAGTAACTGTTATTGCACTTTTTTTCTTCTTTACACCAGTAAATGGGTAATAATGTTAAAAGGCCTAGTTTTAATATTAGGTATTGGTAATATATTCCAACTGTTTTATCTTTTCCTAAATAATCAGTCTTTATTTCAAAATTCTCTTTGATCACTTCATACAACAGATTTGCCTACAAGAATTTTAGAACTGTATTTTTGTAATATTTTAACGAAAAGGTGGTTGTTATTCAGATAATGAATAAATATAATATGGCACATAATAAATGTTTATAGTGATAGACATCGAAATATATATATATATATATATATATGTCGTCGCGATAGCCTAGTTGCTAGAGCGTTTGACTTCTGTTACGGAGGTCACGGGTTCCATTCCGGGCGACTACAGAACTTATTACAAAGAATTAAAATTAAAATACTTGCTGCTAGTCACGTGGAAGGCAATGGCAAACCACCACGTACATCATATGCGCGCTAGGTCAATACATAGCAGACACACACGGGACTGCACATCGATAAATCAAACGATTATTATCAGTTCCGAATGTAGTCTTGCGTGTGTACTCCTGCGTTGCATATAATAATAATTGCTTGGTACACAACCTATATCGGTACAACTAAAAGTGTACCAATAGGTTGCGCCAACGCGCTATGTAGTGTACGGCACCTAAAGAAAAGATATATATATATATATATATATATATATATATATATAACCCGGCCATTTTGGCCTTGCAAGGGGCTGTGTAACTCCTCTTGCTTTCATTTCTGTCTCTTTCTCTTCTATACTTTATATAAAATGATCAAAATTTACAACGTAATTCTTACTGACATCAACACAAAAAAAATAAAAACGAGATAAGACCATAGATTAGGGTACTGGTCAATAGTTTTTCGCACCTCGGTTTTAATGAGTACCAAACTTTTTTCCATCTGGCAAATATTTTAAAGTCAAAACACTAACAAGTGCCACATAATTTTTCTCAGTCTACCTGTTGAACGTGTTAACCTCACTAAAAGCACCGTTATTATATAATCTACAATGCGAATCAATCGTGAAGTTACCACGGTTTTGCTATTGGCTTTCATTCCGACAAAGCATATCAATTAGCGGTTGTATGTATATATCTATGTATATATAAAAAGTACAGGAAAAAACATTTTTTACTTGACAAAAAGAATTCGTTATTACGAATTGTATACCAAATTAAAATAGGCTACTTTGTCATACCGTTGCACTAAACATTAGCCGACATGCTGTTTACCATAGATAATGAAAATCTTGAAAAGTAGATTAATGAAATAATGTCAGCACATTTCTTGCACAGTAGTACACTTAAAACACAGTAAGGTAAAGATGTGCTCTACGCGATTAATATGAAAACCAACACTAGTTCACGAATAGGTTTTAATTAAAAAATAACAAAAAACACTTTAATAATTTATTCGTGTTACGGTAGTCGGTGTAAGAATTTTCGAGATATACATAGATGTAATCGAGAAGTTATTGGCGCGGCCCTTACTGAACATGGTACATTTAACTTATTAATACTGTCGCGCGACTTATTCGTAAATTCTGAAAAAATCCTATCTCAACAATATAATTTTTATTAAATTAAACACATCGTTTTGTATACATTTGATGTAAAGTTTATACTTTTTTAGATCTATCTTATCCAAGTTATGCGGCTATTAAATCCATTTCTCATTCATATTTCACTGTAATTGCCCCTAATACATCGCAATTTTATCTGTTTCCTTTTTGCAACGCTTTAACATTTTGCTTTTTTTTAAATTCGTTTTTCTTATCAAATATTCGATTAGCGCTATACTTCACAATATTTTCAAAAGTATACTCTATTTTAGTCCTTTCATATTTCTTATCCTTTAATAAGCAAATTTTTCGTAGGAAAATATATTGAACCTGTTTAAAAATTATAGGGAAATCAACTACCTTCAAGTTATAATTTTCATCTATTCTTTTGGTAATGAAATAAAAAAATCAATTTGAATAGTTCAGCAAACCGAGAGCAGCGCTAAATTATGTTTCAGTATTGTTTTATTAAAATAATTACCATGGTAGAGAAGTAATTCATGTGAATATATAAAAATATCGTAAATTGGAACAAATAAAAATATAACAAACGATATACAGTATTTAGAAACATTTTCATAGTCCGTCATCAGCTACAAAATTTACAAAAACACAAAAATGATTCTATATTAAGTAATTTATATTACTGTAAAAATAAACATAACAAATACACAATAGAATTTTTTTTACTTAATTCAACAGTAATCACATAATTATTTCGTCTTTCTTCTCCTGAAACCACCACTTTTTCTTTTCTTATTATTAGCGTTCGATTTGCGCTTACGTTGCAATTTATCCAATTGCGTTAGATTGCCTTCTAAAACAGAAATATCTTCGAAACGAGTTACATCGCTACCTAACTGGCCCATAGTGAATGATGATAACATTTTACGTTTTCGTTTTTCTTCCCTCGATATTGGTAAGCGTGTAAAATACGTTTCTTCAAATTTTTCTCTTTCTTCATCACATTTTAATCGAGTATTTCTTAATGTGTTGGTGTGCGATATTTCAACCGGACTATCTAAATACTCTTCCTTCAATTCTTGTATTACCGAAGTGTTCAAAGCTCGTTTTTTCGCTCTTTCTAACAACTTTTGTCGTTTAGTTGCTATACTATCATCATCGTAAGGGACGGAAGCTAATTTGGGAGGAACATATTCGCCGGTTTTTTTCGCTTTTCTTATATTACTACCGGTATCATCGTCATCACTGTTTTCCGTTGAATCGTCTTGCATGTCTGTGGGATTCGGTTTAAAGTGTGTTTTATCTGCATAGTCGGGTTCATTGGTCAATGAAGTTTTGACCAATTTTTCAATTTGATATTTTAGTTTCTGTTCTATCGGAGTTATTTTTTCTAAAACTACGCGAGATTCAACCAGTCGTTCAATAGCTTTATCCGACTCGATACGATGCCCATTACATTTTCTTAGAATAAGGTACACGATATCCATTAAGTAAGTATTTAACAAATCATTTTTTACGTCTAGTAAACTTAAACCACTTTTAAAACAATCAACTGGATACGATTCCAGTTGTTGTATTAAACTTTTGACAAAAGTATTTACTTCTTTTATATTTAACTGTAAATCGTTGCATACTTTACTGAATTCTAATATATCGTTATCCATTACGAACTTTGTAATTAACAAATTACTATACGCGAATATGTTTCAAACAAAATTTTAAAAACAAAAAAAACGTTACCCATACGCACCGTTTTAAAATATTATTCGGAAGCAATGTGTTTGTTCCCTTCTTTTTATAACACTGAAAGATATTATCTTGAAAATTAAACCATTATTATTCAAAATAATTAACTATGAGAATAAAAAAAAACGAGTTTTTGTTATTATTTTCTAGCTCGTGTCAAGACATAATCTACGATACTACTAATCGATACTGACGATTAAATAAGTTAATTTTTTTTCTCGCGATTGAGTAAAAATGTAATTATAAATTCCCATAATAAATCTATGTTAAATAATTTTTTATAAAGATATCCTTTTGTGATCGGTAAGATTAAATGAACATTTTACTTAAATTAAAATTTATAAAACTGCGTTTGTTTTCCGTTTCAACATGATTCATTATGCTACACGTTGATCATGTTCAATATACAAATCCAAAAAAATTTAAAAATTCGAATTTTTCAAAATAAGTGTAGAAATGAGCAAAATTAGTAATTGTTTTTTATCTCTTACTACGGTTAGTATTTTATTAATAATAAGTATTAAAAAATAATTGTATACAGTGTATCAACTTTTAAATAATGTACTATTTAATAGATTTTTATTTTTTTTTTATATATTTTAATTGGATATAGTATACAAATTTACCGACTGTTTCGTTTTAAATGTTATAAAAACAGGCTCAATTTAAATATACCAGTTTGCTAACAAATGAAAAAAATGAAGGACAATTTAGAAGTACAGTTTGGGATCCGTTTCTTATAATATCGCAGATAATATCTTTGCAGTGTATTTATTACGCATCATTAAGCTTTTGTATAAGTACAATATGTTTTCTTATCGGAACAACTCGATCTTTAGATCATATATTTGATTACCAGGTATTAAAATCTAATTTAAACATTCAGTAATGTAGATAATGAAAAGCCTTTACACTATTAAAGCGGGTTCTTACTACTTTGATAATTTACGTTCATTTTTAAATAACTTGCAGGACATTCAACTTCGAAATTACCAAGGAAAGGTTGTAGTTGTGGCTTTCTTGTCGAATGCTTTTATAGGGTAGGTATTTAAACTGTTTTTCAGTGTCGAATAATGTGTTGTTTTTTTTTTTGTTTCTTTTATTAATATTTCATTACAATTATTTGAAACTAGTTTTCTTGAATAAACTATTTATCTAGATATTTTCTGAATGAATTGGTTGATAAAGATGTAGAACAGCATCTCATATTGGTTGTTTTTTCTTTAAATGTTGGTTTTACTTTTTCAATTTGAATAATTTATTTCTTTTTTTTTGCCTTTTTTATTTGTTAAGCTAAATTACTAATAAGAAAAAAAGGTGTATCTTTCTTTTTGTGATAATATCGCCGATATGTTTTACTTTATAGTTTTTCAATAAATTCGAAATTAAATTTCATTGTTAAAAATAATATTGTACACTTTTATTGGTTAATAGTTAAAAAACAGAAATCCGATAACATTGTTATAGTATTGTTATTATTAAAATATGTAATTAAATAACTTTGCAGGGCATTTGCTTTATGGTTTCTGGTACAGCGAATGAAATTATGTTTGGATTTCTCCAGTACAACGCATTTATTTCATCTGTTAATTTGTTGGTACTATAATGGTCGGTTTCCGTTTTTTTTTTCATGGTGGTTTCTAAACATTATTTGTTTAGCTATTAGTTGTATATATGGCGAATATTTATGCATGAAGACTGAGCTGAAGTCAATACCGTTGAAAATAAGCCAGAAAATTGACCTATAGCATGTGAACGCTTGAACTCACGTAAATTGCTACTTCTTTATTGTTTTTCGGAAACTTTCGAGCAATTCAAAATTCATTACTTGATTTCGTTTACCGATTAAATGTGTATTGCAGCTTTATAAATATTTATAGAAAAAACGAAAATTGAGAAATTCCTAACGATGACGTTCGAACATTAAAACAAAACAACAGTTCATCTCGATGTATAACCGTAAATTTAGAAAATGTCATACTTTATCACTGGAAAATTGATCTGATAAAAATAACAAAAAAAAAAATAAAAAAATCGTATTAAATAAACTGTTTGAATAACATTTTGGTAAATAATATTGAAAATTCTAAACAGCGAGTTTTTCTGAAATGTAAACTTGATTTTTTTTTACTTTTCCTTATTTTACTGAAATAAACGTTGTTGAAAATCTGTTTAGTATATCGAAAATTTGGATTTTTAAAACAGCGTATTTTTCACCAAAAATGAATTTTTAATATCTCTTAGTAAACGGATACTTTTAGGAAGTTTTTTTTATTTTTTAAATGGGGATTTTAAAAACAAAATAAATTTGAATGAGCTTGAACGAAAGGAGGTATGACGATATAGATAGACTTATAAATTTTTTCGCGGAACAACTATTAAAATTAAAATTTTAATAAAAGCAACAAAAATACTTAAGTTTTTAAATATTATCAGGCAATCCTTTGAAAGTTTCATAGTCGAGCTCACCGAAATGTAAACAAAAAGTTTTATTTTTTCTAAATACGTATTTTACTTTTACGGCGCATAAAAAATTTCATGCTTATAAAGGAAAAGCTTTTCATTTTACAACTGATACAGAAACTTAAATTATTATCTAGGGAAAAATATAAACATTATAATCACTTAAGGCGTAAAATGAAAATTTGAATTTTTTTATTTTTATTTAATCATGTGTTGATAAGGAAGTGTCAGTTATATATTTCTGAAAATTGTTAAAAAACATTTCCTGTTCAATATAGAAGTTGACAGAACTTTTAATTTTTACTTTTTGCTTAAAAGTGATTATACACAAATGAGAAATTAGATATCATGGAGTAATTTTTGTGTGGTCTTCGGTTTTATCACTTCCATCTGTCATAATTATTTAAAAACGAATCACATATATATATATATAACTCGGACAAATTGGGACATTTTTTTCTAATGGGGGATGGCCTAAGAACTACGTTGTAATTATAGTAGAGCGTCGATTATCCGAAATAATTGGGACCGGGATCAAATGTTCGGTTATTCAAACAGTAATATTAAGTAAGTGTATCAGTTGTAAATTCTTTAAAATGAAATATTGTATTAAATGGGCAACTCTCAAAGCCATTCGTAATATATATAATATATATATATATAGATATATATATATATATATATATATATATATATATATATACATATTTGTTATGCGGATTTACACAAAGACCGACTGTAAACACACACATTAATGTAATTCGAACGCGGTCTATATAATTAGATGAGAATCAACCGACGCGCGTGCGCAATGATCTGCGAGTACATTCTGTATTTTTTAAACTATATTTTTAACAATATTTTATACTTGTTTTAAATTATTCCACTCTTTTATGTTTATATCTGTTCTAGTCAGTATTATCTAATTTATTTCCTGAAATACAGCCGAACCGATAAATAGCGAATTTGGATGTAACGAAATATTTTGTTTAATAAATAATTTTCTCGTTTGGTTCGCTTCGATTATATTCCATGTAATCGTATTTGTTCATCCGGATACAAGGAATAAATTTAAAATTTATTTATTTAAAAAAAAAAAAGAGAAAAAATTAAAATTTGTTTTGCTTGTGTTATAAAATACATGCATGTCATTATTCAGCTTGGGTTCTTATAAGGTATAAATTAGGTAGGTCTATCTCCATGAATATCCTCATATATTTATGTATCTGTGACGTAGAAAAAATTTACTACTGGGGAGGAATTTTTCCCGGATTTTAATATTAAACTAAAAGAAGTTTTTTTTTTTTTTTTTTTTAAAGCCAAATTAAACTAAACAAAAAACAAATGAGGATATTGCAAATTGATTAAATTATCAAAAATTTATTTTTCTAGTCCTAAAAATCGTTTATTTTAGCATTCAGAACTTTAATTTTTAATCGTTTCATCGTTATTTTTAACATCAAATTTTTTACGATGTGCCGCCTTACCGGAGGTACGTAAATAATGAATTCGATTGGTTACTTAGTATGAAATGTACGAAAGTAGAGGGTTTTAAAATATCACATGTTTTATTCTGGAAAATGTATCATGGTCATTACCAATGGAACAGTCAAGAGGGGAGTGCCGACCTAGGTGTCTGGACCTCCCCCAAAATGAAATAAAAGGTACTTTTTGGGATTACAAAAATATTATCGGTAAATACGATATTGTTACAATCAAAATCCCACTACACCAAAAAATAGTTTTGCCACTTTTTTTGTTATGCATTAGACCATACAGTTATTCTAATGTTGAATTAACTTTTGTATATAATGGTTGGTCCAAAAGTTTTGGCCATACTCCTTCCATTACGCGATAAAACAAGCCAGCGAAAACTAAATTACATGTGCTTGTAGTATGCAATGTTTTACATTAATTTTGAAAATTCCAACTCGATAGCTTCAAATGGACGCTTGTACGGACCATCCGCGTAAACTCATATCGAAATCCATCTATGGATTCAGAGTGAAGTGGAAAATTCGCGGTGACTTTCATGGTAACACTGCTGTGGATAAAAGAACAACGTGGTTGAAAAGTAGACATCCGTAACTGATGAAGAGAAAAAATAACCGTACCGTTTAAACGTTTCCTGCGTGTGATTAACAAAGCGATTTTCATGTGAGATTTTTGATGCCGGTGTTTTTTCATGAGAATCGATGACGATATATGCCCATATTAACCCACTGCTGAGTGAAAGCAATCCCTAGCGGGATAAATTGGCCTAATCTCCCGTGCTGACCAGACAAATTAGGAGATTCATTTTATACCTGCTGCCAGGTGTTCATGGGGTAATAGTTAATATGCAACGCTAATAAAGACGACAGTGTAGACGCAAGACTACAATCGGAACTGATCGCAATTGCTTGTTATCAATGCAGTCCCGTATGCGTCTGCCTACTACGCATCAACTAATGCGCATATGGTGGTATAAGCGGTGGCTTGCCATTGCCTACCACGTGATTATTAGCGGTTATTTAATTTTTATTTCTCGTAACAACTTCTGTCGTCGCCAGCAACTGGGCCATCGCGACGACCATACGTCGAATATAATATTGCGGTGCTGACATATCCTCCGTACAGTCTTGACGTCGTACCTCGTGATTTTTGGAACTTTTCAATACTCAATCGCGCCTTATGAGGCCGTACAGTTCAAGATAAATGGGGAAGCAGCCCACGCTTGTGAGGACTTCTTTAAACGCGTTCCTCAGACTGAATTTGAGAAAACTTTAACGGTGAAATAAGTAGAAAAGTGGAATAAATGTACGAAACACATAAGAAACGATATCTTGAGAAGGATAAAAATGTAAATGACCACTGAAATGTAAATTAAAATTTTTTAACACGACATCTCGTAAGCGGAATTCGATACGACTTTGCGATGAAGCTATCATGCTGAAATTTTCAGAATCAATGTAAAACATCGCATGCTACAAGCGTATGTAAGTTAGTTTTCGCTAACTTATTTTTCTACGCGATAAGAGGGATACGGCCAAATTTTTTGGACCAATCATTGTATAACCAAGACTGACGTCTGTCACTTTGGTTCTTAGAGTATATGTCGGCACAACAAAGAAGAAAAAAAAAGAGAGAGATAAATACAATGAAGTGACCCACTTCAGACACTAGCCAGCAATTTATAGCACGACCGGCGTTCTTTCGTTACGTACTATGTTTGAAAGAATTCATGTAGCAGGCAATGTTTTTGGTACTAGCTGGTCGGTATTTTATAGTTGATTTTACACGTTCATAAGTTGCAAAATCGCAATTTTTAATCATTACTAGTCTTTTGATCGTTTTTATTTTTATTGAACGCATCGAAAATCTCAGAATTTGTTTAAAAGTAATTTACTAATTTCATAAATTTGTAAATTAACATTAAATACGATTACTTGTTCGTTACAAAGTCATAAGAATCAACTACGATTAATAAACGATTTATATTTGTCAAAGTATTCTCTACTTTATAAAAATTTTCCTGTAATTAGTAAAGTAAAAACTAATCTCTTTGATTTTATCATCACTGTGATTTAGAAAGTTTGTACGATTTTACACATGTCCTTGAGCTAAATACAATAATACTCAGCAACTAGACCTGCTTCTAAAATTAGACCATTTTATATTCATATTTTTATTCCTGATCTTATCTGCAATATATATCGATAGGATCCGTCCGAAAAAAAAAAAGTTCTCGCTATGCCACTAGTTACTGATCTCATACATAGTAAGAATTATTAAAGAAGCGATAAATAATGATATAAAGCGAATACCTTGTTTTTAAAAAGCACTGTTCACGCACATATAGGTGGATACGAATGGTAAATTTGACCTAGAGAGCTATCAGGTTAATATTTCAGTGGTAGGTGGGTGCCACCGAGGAACATCCGTGACAGTAGTTCCACACCCCTTACCCCCTAGCTTTTGGAGAAAAAAAAAAACACCTTTTTCCGAAGTACAGTTAATTTTTTCTTCTCGAGCGCAAGTTGATCGATTTTCTTAATTTTTTAGTATGTTATAGACCCATGGGGGAAGGGGCATCTTAGAAAAAATTAACAAACTCCCTCCCTTCATATTTCACTCTCCAAATGATACTTTCTAACATTGTTAATGTTTTTAACCAATGAAAATACATGAGTACAAAAATAAAACTGGCATTTTTGGATGTTTACTTGAAAAAAAAATTCAGGTGGGTCATGGTCAAAATTGACAAAAACGTAGGGTAAGTGGAAATTTTATTGAAAGTGAAGCTATTATTTACGATACAATACATTATATTCCACATATATACTGCTTATTTCAATACAACTCCCTTGAGCCCTTGCATAAACCCTTGTAGCATCTTGATAACTTTAAGTGGAAACGAGGTAATATACAAGTATGCACTTCATGTACGGAAATTGACCTAGGGCAATTAATATGTATGAAAGTGTTAAAGTATGGCAGCGGAAATCGAATCCTACCCGAATGAATCATTACTGCCTAACCGAATATGCCACAGTAGCTAGCCGAGTAAGGAGTACTTGTTTTTAAACGCTTTTTTACCCATTTTAATACAACTGCCAATTTCTCACACACAATCCATGAGATATTTTAATGCTGATACTTGTTCGATGGTCTTACGAGAGTCAGTTGTGAACATGAATGCCTTCACTCATGGTTATAAATGAATGAAACAAGTTTTATACGTAAGTCTGAAGTGTCATAAAAAATGCACGGCTCGTGGTACTACTTACTATCAATTCGAACAATTATTGTGTCACATTAGAGAAACTAAAGAACGGAATTTGAAGAATGCGACTTACTATCACTGTCTTTTTGCTGCATCACGACAATGCGCGCTCTCACTGCAGCGCTCAAATGAATGCAAAGATCGAGAGCTTGAATTTTGAAATTATTTCGTATCTCCCTTATTTTCCGCTGCTGAAAAAGGACCTTAAGGGCAACCACTTTTATAAAAAAATATAACTGTGAAAGAAAGAAAGGACACGAGGAAACAAAAATATTATAATTAGACAGTAGTAATTAAATATATTGACAACTGATGATGAAAATGTCAAGGTAGTTAAATTTACCGTTGTTAGCTGCTTTCTTCTTCTCGTTTCGGCCAACTATGGACCACGTAATTTCAGTTTTCGTTCTTTCTTTTGGCCTTTATTTGCGCCTAATATTCCTTCATTAATTCACTATGGTTGTTCTTTCTTTCCAGCGTCTATGCCGCTTTATATTTAGGAAAAATATTTCATTATAATTACTGCGCACCTGCGTGTATTTATCAATATAGCTACAGTGCATATAGATGATATTGCGAAGACTGAATAAATTATTTAAAAAAAATGTATCACAAAGGCAAACGTAATGCTTTTCTTACACACTATTTTTTTTACACGTGTTTTTAAAGGAGCCAAAATTAAATTTAAATGAACCATTTCACAAGCAATAATTTATAATTAATTATATCAAAATATTCGGTATTTTATTTTCTGAAAGTAAAACAAAATGGATTTTGAACTATTACGAAATAATTTGTCATATGTATAACAGGAAACTTCGTGCTGAAAGTATCGTTTACTTTTTTATTATTTCCCCGTTCTTTGAATACATTATTAATCTTTACAACACGCAATAGCATTTCTCTATCGGTAGTAAACAATTGTTAAATATGTAACATATTAAAAACCAATGTGCAACACTACTCCGTATTCTTTTGTAGAGTGAGCAATTTTCCCTTCCCATTCATTATTTCCGTTTCCACTTTACCGCGTAACATGGTTTCTTCTGCTTCGTATTTATTGCGTGAGTTGTATTTGTCATATTCTTGCAAACAGTGATTAAT
Organism: Icerya purchasi; assembly: GCA_039619475.1. Lineage (NCBI taxonomy): Eukaryota > Metazoa > Arthropoda > Insecta > Hemiptera > Monophlebidae > Icerya > Icerya purchasi. The sequence goes on from CM077115.1 coordinate 320,283,545, forward strand.
CATACTGACTCATTATGGTCTAAATAATAAAATAGTTCAAGAAACCGTTCTGAATATTCATTATAATCTGTTGCGTAAAGAATTAATACTTATGTCTGATGTTTAAGTTATTGTTTTTGTTTCAATTTAGAAATTAAAATAAAAATCTTATATTTTTGAAGCGCATCACGACTAAGTTTAAGAGTAGACAGTCGAGTCCAACGGCAAAGAGAAGCTTTGTTCATTGTACTTTTTTTGTGGCGACCTGCTTTAATACTATACTCAGTATTTCTCAAATAAAATTTATTTTTGTACCGTAATAGCCGTTAGATTTAATGCGTAGTAAAAAACGTTTCGTTTTTAGTTGCTCTGTAAGAATTTTTATATACTAGTTTTTACTTTTTAACGATTTTGTAACGTAATTGTGATAGTAACGTGCATTCCGAACCATCGCTTTCTTAAAATTCTTTTTCGGACATTTAATCACGTTTGTATTGTATATTTCTTATTTTCATGTATATATCTTCTGTGTTTCTGAAACACCTCTTGAATGTAAGCCTACATTTTTTGTAAATTTTAAAAATGTAATACTAATTGTAATAGTTATATTACGATCGTTTTTAATCATTCTTAATTCAAGATTCGCGAATGTGACACTAATCATTTTCAAACTTGATTTCATCAGCATTTGAATTTTTCCATTTTATAAGCAAGTCTGTTATTTAGGAGTAAAATAAACCGACAGTCTAAAGTACATTAAAAAGAAAAATAGACTCTGTTCGAATTAAAAAACTCGAAATAATAGAAACAATTTTAGGGGAGAAAATATATCCTTCGAAAGCCTTAAAGTTAAATACATCGTACTTTGTAGATTTTTATTATTTACATTAATGGAACAAAGTTTTCCATATCAGTTTGGAAATATCAAAAATGAAAAATTTGAATACGTCCTTTCTTGGAGGACACATCCGTAAATATTTTTGTTTTAATCGTTAAGAGTAAATAATTACGCAAATATGTGTTACGTTTTTTCCCTGCATTATAATGACGGAATTTGTTTAATTTGAATAATCTGAAGTAATTTACAATATTAATGAATACTCCTTGTAACAATTGAAAATTTCGTAGTGCGATGTAAATTATGCTCCGTATGACTTCACTTATTTAAAAAAAAAAAAAAGTAAACAACAAGAGGTAATTAATGTGACGCTGATAAACAGCAATTTAATATTTAACGTATCGCGCGCCCAATGATCATTACGATTAATAAAATTTATTTTCTTGCTATTTCAAGTTTATATTTGATCGTAATCAGTGATAATATGTTATGTCGGTAAAAATTTGACCGTTATCGATACATGTTTTGCGTAAATAAAAGTTGATACTTAACAAAATCATCAATTTTTTACTTGATGATTGAATTTTAATTTATACGAAGAAATTCTGAAACATAACAAGATTTACAGTGAAGATGCAAATATATTTACCTTATTATTATTATTATTATTATTATTATTATTAAATACACCTTTGATAAGTTACGTTATTGGTTTGTCTAATTATAGTAATGAAATAAAATGCAATATGATGAAAAAATAATAATAAAAAAATATACGAATTAAAAGTAAACGATTTTCTATTTCTACTTTTTCGGAAATTGCTCAATAGTAATATTGGTAAGTGCTAAACAGATAATTTGCTATTTTTCTTTTTAAATTCTACAAATTTTTGTTTTGACCGTGGCTAACCTCTAGCTTAGTCACATTTGGTCTTCCCGACAGAATTTCGTTTAGCGACAATTAAACTTGTTTGTAACGGCATTATTAGTTGCTTTACTAAACTAATACGTAATAGTTAACGATTTTTAATATTAAAGAGTTGACGTAATCCTTCTATCTATAAGTAGCATAGCTAATTATTAAATAAAATCATAGAGGTTTTCTTTGAACAATAATTATTGCAAATATACGGCGATAGGGGGTAACAACTTTGCTATTATTTTCTATTTTGATCGTTCATTGTTTCCATTGCGCGATTTTTATTCGCCTATTTTCTCTCCTGGTTAAGCTTATAATTAACTATCACTTTTGCCGGATCTCAACTATCACATTTGTTAGCTTAATGGCCAGATTTACGCAACACTATATTTTTTACGTTGTCTAAACGGCGCACCTTATTTTACACCGTTTGCGGATGATAAACGATAGGCGATTACAATAATCGACTTTGCATATAATGCAGACGACGATAAGGACATTGCTCGTTTACGGGCGTATTTCACATTGTGACTGCATACTGAGGAATTAATCTGAAATATTTATAATCTTGCTAATCGCCTATCACTTTAATTTACGAGTAATGATACTAGAGATAGTATTCATAATTTAAAATAAAAAAATAAAAGAAAACGGGCGAAAATGCAACAAAAAAATTTAAAAAAATTACGATTACTTCGGTTCAAAAATTTAAAGTTTGTTCTTTCATTAATTATAAACATTGCACCGAGAACGAAATTTGCAGATTTAGAAAAAAGTGTTAGTATGTTATTCCTTTTAAAGTCTTCAACTTGTCCTCCTCTATTTCGAGCTAAGTTTATGAGGCCACTTAATTTAGTAATACTGTTCATAATTGAAGAGGTCGTCTTTTTTCTTTTTATTTACTAGGTTAGGCTATATTTATTATAAACTTCCCTATTGTCTTTAATTTTTTTATTATTATTATTATTAAAAAAACTGATAAAGTATACTTAAATACGGCATCATATTAGAAGCAGGGAATAATAGATTCGATAAAATTAGAATAAAACAATTGCTAAGGATTGATCCCGTTCGTAACTATTTAAGCGTTATTTTCGTTTTTCTTCATCATCGCTTTATTGTATTATTGATATTGCATGATTTTTCGTAAAGACACGCGTGCCTCTTTTCATGGTTGAAACTTTGCTAATACTGAATAATTAGATGAGGAACTGAATTTTTTGGTTTCGTTCAGCTTAAAAGTATAAAAAGGCTATATTGTATAAATAATTTTTTTAGTATATTCTTAATGGAGATGAGTGAGTAGACAGTTTCCAGTGTTACAGGCCACGTTATAAATTTTCAAATAATTTTTTTACATTCAAACCAAACATATATATTCTAAATATTATATTTATTTTGATGAATGTTGAATATAAATTAGAAATTTTTTAAATTATAATACATGAAATAAAAATAAACCACAATAGAAATGAAGAAAGAAACGTAGACTATTATTAAGCATTTTAATCGTAATTGTAATCATAAATAAGTGCAATTTTGTAATAAGACTAGTTTATAAATTTATTTCTTGTTGAATGTTCACGAAGAATTGAAACAATTTTAAACATCCGTAAGAATAGCAACACCCGGTAACGTTTTACCTACGACAAAAAAATTTATTTTTTTATACAAATGTGCACGTAAATAAAAAATTAATATAAAACACTGACACCGAGCAAAAAAAAAGACGAACAAAAGCAAGCGATTTAAGGTGTTTAACAAAGAAAATGATGCTGACTTTAAGGTGGAATTAAACGACGAAATTGTTTTTTTGAAAAAGTATACTGAAAAAAGATAAAAAGAACAAGGAAAGATTTTTTCAATAAATACCGATTAGAAGAGAATTCCACACTTACAGGAGGTACAAGAACAATAGCAGAAGGAAGAAATGGGGAAAAGATTAAGGAAAAATAAGGATAACAGCAGGTATGGAAGTTAAGAAATTACATGATTAACGCTCAGACATAGTTAATTCGTAACTTCGACTTTACATTATAGATAAGGAAATACCATTTTGAGATTATTGTTCACGGTCACCTGTTTGTTAATGTCTACGAAAATCATAAATATAGTCATTAGTGGACAAATGTTTTCATGTGCAGAGAAGACACAAAATAGTACTTTAAATTTCGCATTTCTAATAATTCCATTTTGCTATCTAACCAAATTAATATTTTCTTCTTTTATAATAAAGTATATTTCGACAAAAGATTTCTGTCGAACAAGTTACATTATTACAGTCATTAAATACAAAATGTATTTATTAAAGAACTAACGAATTATATAATAACACTCATCGAATAATTAGTTTGAAAATGTAGTATAACAGACTTTTTTTTAAGCACAACTGAATCACGATATATCTTGGTGCTTGAATGTTCAATACTTTCTTATTACTGTAAATAGTATATTTAAAATAAAACTTGTCAAATCAATTATCAGAAATATCGAATATTTCGAGTATACTTTCTTTTAGCCATAAAAATGGATACCGATATGTGGAAGATGTCATTTCCCTTCATATTTTCTTGGTTTTTAATAACGTTTCCTTGTTCCTTTAGACATGTCCTTAATTATATCCAAGTGTTCAAATTACTTCAAACAATTTAATACCTTTCTAACTGTTTGTTTCCGACACTCCGATATTTAAACAACATATCTAGACTTTATTTTTAAAGCTACACATTTGAATTTATATAATAACCGGTATCATCGTATTTTTGTGTTTTCCATTTAGCAGGACGTAATTAATTTTATTTTGAACTTTGGTTCCGCGATTTTTCTGTCTACATAATCTTAAAAGATGATGCACGAAGTCCAATAAATTTTATTAATCAACCTCATCAAGCACTTTTTTTATTCGCGCCGTATTGTCTACCATTAGTTCGTGGAATTTGTTTTCTAACTTTTACACTAAAGTCGTACATTAAAGTCCGTGGGTCATTCTGTTTCTTAATCCCCCCTCCTTTTCCAATTTTCTCATAAAATACCCATATTTAATTTTCATAATCATTATAACATGCAAGCATGTATCTGCAGCATGTTGGTCTTAGCTAAAGGTTGACGATGAATAGAGTGATCATTACACCCGACACTGGAACTGGCGTACTGCTTTCAAACGTTACCTTAAAAACAAACGATTTCGTATTGGTTTGATATAATTCAATCACGTTTTCCTATCCGGTTTTATTCGCGCTTAATGTGTCTACACTTTTTCGTTTTACTCCCATTGTATAATACTTCTACAGTGGTTTTATGTTATGGTTACATTTAATTTTTTGTTATGCGGCCGTCCTGTTACTCTTTCCTCTTCCTCGTATTTTTAAAACCCTTTCCGATCATAAAGCGGCATGTGGAAAACTGAACAAAAAAGCATTAACTTATTTTGCTTACCTGTCTAATTATAAACGGATTTTTGCAGTAGTAAGTTTCACACATTTTCTATCCGGGTTTACTTTTTTAATTAAAAGAGGATTTTAAATTTAAAACTAGAAGTAACTTCCTAATGCTAAATACAAAGGACGTTTTTATTGGACTTGACCTTGGCAAATGATACTTCATTGTTTCTCTGCCTTGTAGAGGATGTGCTCATATACTGTTCTCTATTAGTATAAAAAAGAAAATCACCACTCCGTACGATACAGTTATTAAGATTTCCCGAAAGCTATTTCATTGCGCATAAAGTGAGCAAGCTAATTGGGTGACTATCTATTAAAGAAGGAAGACCTTTAATTACAGTAAATACCGGAACATTCCGGGTTAGGTATTTTACTATTTACGTATTGATCGATTTAAGTTCTAAACGTAACGAAAATAACGAAAAAATAATTTCAAATATAATAAATTCCACGCATACCTTCTAGTAATTCCAAGCTGGCTCCTCCGCCGGTGCTCACATGTGAAATTTTATCTTCAAGTTTATAATTTGCCACAACGGTAGCTGTATCACCACCTCCAACGATACTCACTGCTCCCTTTTCGGTAGCTTCTACGACTGCGTCTAACATATGTTTTGAACCGGAAGCAAATTTTTCAAATTCGAAAACACCAGGCGGTCTAAACAAAATTGTTTAATGTTTAATTAAACACGACATATTTCTTTTTTAACGCGCCATCTTTACATAACAAGCATGACAATGCATTCAGCCTAAGTTTGAAAAGTAAATTTACGACAATCTGATAACTCGAAAAGATTACAGAGAAATAAATAAATAAATAAAAAAAAAAAGTTCAAGGAGTTATAAATTTTTATCTCAATTAATACATACAATGTTTTGTATTATCCAAGAAACAACAAAAATATTTATGTTATCAAAATTTTAGCAGTCCAAAGTGAATCACCATAATACGAGTAATGTCAGAATTCTGACACTGGCATTTTTTTTTTGAAAATAATAAAATTCGTATTAATTTAAAGGGATACTAGAAATTAATTTTCAGCGAGAACGTTCAAATTATTTTTTTTTTTTTTTTTTTTTTAGGGGTGTGATATCAGATGAAAAAATATAATTTGGCAATAACAAAAACAAATTTTCAATAATAATTAAGGACGGCACAAAATGTTTTTAAATTTGTGCAAGAGGATACCCTTCTCTCGTTAATTTAAGAACAACCGAAGCTAGAAAAGATACGGTACTTTTATGTCAGGGAGAGAAGTGTATTTTTTTGTAAGACTAAATAAATCGCAATTATATATTTGCTACAATGTTTTATTAAAAACGTTCAAATTCTAACATAATAATTAAGAAAAATACACTATAAACGGATAAGATTTAAAAGTTAAAACAATAGTAAAATAAAATATTTCTTAGTTCGTTGTTAAATTACAGCCTAATGACACTGGTCTTGAGTGTCATTATATTACTCAACTTTTAGAAAACTGCTAAATAAAAATCTGTCAAGTGAACAGGAATGATATATAATGAGATATTAAATATTTTTAAACACTGGGCTATTAACCGTCAGCGGAATGAAAATGAAGACACATTACAAATAATAATAATAATACAAACACATCAACTGAGAATAATTTAACGTATGCTCATATAATAGGTAATTTTTATAACAAATAGTCTACACTTTCCGGAAGTGAAAATTTTGTTTTTTTATTCTACTGATTTATATTGGACATCGATACTTACCCATTCCAAACAATCAATTTCGACTTTAAGATCACCTCCCGGAAACATTTATTACTTTCTTCACCAATGTCCAGACCTAACCAACCTTTTTCTATACCCTGTTCTCTGGTTGCTACTTTCGAAGCGGCATCAGCTTTAAATCCATCCGCTACAATAAAATCGAGTGGAAAATAAATGTTAACGTTTTTACTCTTAGCTTTTTCTACCAGTTTTTCTACAATCTTAGATCCACTTTCATCGAACAGCGAATTTCCAATCTATTTTCATCAAAAATACAATTTTAATCAATTTTACAAAATAACTCTTTTAACTGTACATTCCAAAAGTTATTTAAATTCCTAACTTAAAAAATGCATCGCGAAGTAAAATAATGGCAATATGTTTGCTGCAATTAATACAATAGAGAAAAAATTGTAACGTGCTTATGATTATACAGTTAGAGAAAAGAAAATTTGAGCAGTTTTTATAAAATTCAACTATAAACTGCAATTACTTACTTCCATTTTGTAAAGAACTTTTAGAAATGTAAATGCCATTCCGCCCCCGACAATCATGTCGGTAACTTTCTCTAATAAATTTTCTATTAACTGAATTTTATCAGCAACCTTAGCACCTCCCAAAATGGCAAGGAATGGTCTGTAAAAATTAATCAATTATTAATTCTATAACTTTACAATATATTTTTATTACATAAACAATTGTATAATTATCGATATTTAACATATAAATACACAAATTAAATGAATTCGCATCAGTCAATTTAAGCGGTATATTTATAAATTATTTTTTCTACCTAAAGATATCGAATATATTCTTTTCAAATATTATAATTTATATTGTTCCGATTTTTGTATTTGTACGTTGTAAACAAATATTAACAAAATATAGTTAAATGCGATCAGGTTTGTAATTCTTATTATAGTTAAATATAAACGGATTTAAAACTATCACTATACGCGTATATTTCTGGTATAATAATAATTCAGATAAGGGAAAATATTAATCTTTTTACAATTCCTTGCTTTAAATCAAAACGTAAAGGTTTTTAAATTAACTTTGTAAACAATATTTTGAGCCATCATTAGGGAGATTAATGTTTATTCAAAATATGATGAATTAAAAGATAAAATTCTTGACTCATGCCAACGTAATAATGTAACTGAACTTTTGATTCACGAGAGAAAAACCATTCAACTTTTTACGAAAATAGACGAAACTAAACGGTTAATTAGTAAAAAGAAAATGTTTTAGAAGTTATAGATTATACGTGAACCACATATCGTTATGTAAATGAAATTTTATTTTATACAACTTTTTGTTTATAACATTCCCGCTTGTAATTTTAAAACCTGAAAAAGCAGTACATTACTTACATAAAGGAGAAAGTTACAAAAAGTCTGGAGGAAATATGTACGTTTCTTAACGGATAAAGTTAACATTGTGGATAAACATTGTATCTTTTTTAATAGACGTCTAAATCGAAATTGCAATAACATAACAGTTCATTTATTTTTTTTTAGAGATTCAAAAATGTTCATTTTTCATTAATATTTTTTCAACCTCTACGATCCGTGTTTGTTGTTGCTAAGTGTAAAATAAAGAAATAAAATTAAATATCTAACCATGACCATATTTAATTAAACTAATCCATGGCAAATTAGATTGCTCGCCAATTTTAGAAAAAATTAACTTAACGGTTCCTGTCTATAACGTTCGTCGAAACGGAGGTACTAGCGATAGATTTGGCCAAAGCGAAGCAATTTTCATACTCCCCTTTTCGTTCCCTGTTAGTGTTATATAATAACTTAGATAAGGAACACGATGACATTGACATTTTTCATAGCAATAATTTTAGGAAGTTTTTAAAAATTATACAGGATATTTTGCAATAAAAACGTGGGGTTGCTCGGAATATAAACTGTTACGTCTGTATTGGAATATATTATGTTACTGTAAGTTTATTTTATTATTTTTGTATTTGTATTTATCGGTAACAGATTAAATGTAAATTATCCGTTTGCTTATTTATGCAAGTGTATTTAAATTTTGATGAATGCTTATTTTCCTATGTATGCTTCTATTTGTAAATTACATTGATATATACGTGTATGTATATATGTATGCATGTGTGTGTGCGTGCGTGTATGTATATGTGTGCATGGATAAATGTGTATATGGTATGTATGTGCTTATTTCTCTGTTTATTTCGTATTTTTAAGTGTATATATATATATATATATATTGTGCTGCACATTAATTGGTCTTCAGGCTGTTGTACTGGCGATTTGTAAATAAATAAATATCATTATTACTAAAAAATAAGTTTTCAGTTGAAAAGTTCTTTTTTTATTATTATTATTATATTTCTATTTGTTCGAGCTTGTCAACTATAAATATTATAATCCAGGGAAATGATAATCTTTGGTAGTTTCAGTATGTAAAAGCGAGGTTTAAATCCGATTATATTCAAAGGAAAAATCGCTGCGTAACCTACATGCTACGGTAACTGGCTAGTCAAAAAAATAAAGATATATGCTAAGGATCATTAATAATAAAAATTGATGGCATCTACTATATACCTGATACGAAAAGCAGTCAAATATAAACGAGACTGTTTTAACTGAAGCCGAGCGAACGCACATTGCGCGATGTAACCTGGAGGGGATATTGTTTGGTATCTTTAGACGCGCTCAGTGAAGTAGTAGCGCAATAAAACGTGTTCTACCGCGTTTTTTTGCGACGAGAAAGCAACAAGTAGCAAGTAGCGTTGCGCAACGCATTATTATCGAGTTTCTTGGTAACGAAGGCGTAAAACCTAGTGAAATTCATAGTTAGGAACTTATCGAAGAGTTAGGTCTATAAGTGATACCGTTCGTTCAGTAACGGTCGAAATAAGGTCAAAAATTTGACCCATCCACGTCGTCCGAACATGAGCATTACCCGCGAAAACATTAAGCGCGCTGAAAGTCTCATTAAACGTAGGAGACGGCTTACGATGGACGATATTGCGCCTTCAGTTGGTATTGTCATGGTAGTGCCCAGGCCATTATCCAGGTGGGTTTCTCGGTTGCTGAGTAACGAACAAAAAACCGCATGCGTTGAAGTTTCTCAGCGCCTACTTAATCGATTTGAGAAAGAGGGAAGTGCTTTTCTCAAACGGATTTTAACGTGTGACGAAACTTTGGTGTACCATTACACTCCTTAATCAAAGGAATGGCGAAGAAAGAACGAAGCTGCATCAAAGAAGGTGAAAGTTAATTTATCGGCAGGAAAAGTTCTTTCGACTGTGTTATGGGATTACCGAGACGCGTAGTCTACGATAACTTTTTATCTGGACGAAGGACTACTAATGCCGAATACTATTGTCAACTTCTTGATTCAGTCAAGGCGGCATATCGTTTCAAAATACGCGGCGTTTTGATCTAATCCATATTGCTCTGGCATAACAATGCCAGGCCGCATACAGCCGTCCTTACTCAAGCCAAACTCGACCAAATAATGCACTGGACAACTGCTGAACATCCGCCATGTAGTTCAATTTTAAGTCCATGCGATTATCATTTGTTTAGGCCGCTGGAAGAGGCATTAGGTGGACAGTGATTTGAAAATGATGAAGGTTGTGTGCAATTTGTGCGCAATTAGCTCTCTGACCTACCGCATTCGTTCTTTGATAAAAGCATTAAAAAATTACCAAAACTCTGGGAAAAATGCATCGATAAAAGTGGTAACATGTAGAAAAATAGTGCTAGTGTTAATTTTTGAAAATGTTTCAATAAATTTTAATTTTTAAAAAAGTCTCACTTATATTTGACTGACCCTCGTATTTCATATGGCAAATTAATGAAACCGAAGAGCAATTTGAGAAAAATTTTACTTTCGCGTGCCATTTTTAAGCGTATTTCTTTTTCAATACTATATTGAATGTTTCTATTTTATAATTAGTTGCAATTTGCAATGTTTAAACTCAATTACTGTATTTTATAAAGAAATAATCATTAAAATATAATTGAAATGGCAGTGATATGTTTACAAATTTTTATATATTTTTTAAATACGCTTCAATACCTAAACATTCGAAATTATAGTACCTTTACGAAAATGTGCAATTTATGTAGCTTCATAAATATGAAACTAAGACAACTAAAATTCAAATACTTTTATTATCCTTTAAATTTACATTTCAGAATATATTTATTTTCTGAAATAATCGATTCAATTAAAGACATGTTTGGCAATTTTGAAAGATATTTTTTCATTTAATTTTTAGTGATTATAATTTTTTTCTCTCTACAGTCAGTGAAAGTTTAAGATGTAATTATGTTGGTCGCTCGTAACAAACGGGTTTTATGCCAGAACGACTCCCCCCAAAAAATAAATAACTGACGAATCGAATGAATAAAATTTCTGTACACTTAAATAGTTATATAATTAATCCTTAAATCGTTGCTTGCCACAAAACAATGTATATTTTAACCTCAAAAGTATTTAAAAAGTTTTCAATCTTATTTCATCACGTTTTTTTTTTTACAAACGTAACTTATTACTTTCTGCGTAAATAAATTTAAAAGCAGCGAGAAATTATTCTATTTATTTCACTGGAAACGTTTTAAAAAAATTATTAAAACAAAGTACCTACTTTTGTGGGTTCTCTAATGCTTGCGCGAAGTACGTTAATTCCTTTTTCATGAGGAAACCAGCAGCTCGAATATCAAAACCTTCTCCCATTATAGAGCTGTGAGCTCTGTGAGCTGTTCCAAATGCGTCATTAACGTAAACATCACCCAGTTTTCGTAATGATTGGCGAAATGTTTTTACATTTTCCGGCGAAGCCGTGATCTATAAACCGCAAAAGATGTAAAAATAGGGAACTCACCTGTGCTCAAAAATTTAAATTTTTTTGTAATATAATTTAATACCATTATTTAAGGTTTTGTTTTCTTTTTTATTCACTAAAAGCGCTTCTGAAGAATTTAAAAAATAAGATACAGAACTGATTCTATTTAAAATTCTCCTTCGCTTATTTTCGTCGAGTTTCTCGCAGCGCCTCGATTGGGACTTTGTATATTAACCCAGCATATTCTTCCACGTTTAAATAGTATAGAATAAAACAATTACAATTGTTAATTTTCACATTTCATTTTATACATGTTAATATAGAGCTTCAGTTTGTACAAAAAGATTACATACATTTCACTCGTATATGAGCGCGTCAAAAATTAAATGTTTTCTATAAATAGTTGTTTGTGCATAATATATTTAATTCGATTATTTTTCACTATAACAAAATTTTAGAGGTGATAAGCTAATGAATGAACTTATGTGAATCTGAAAGAACACTGACCTAATCACTTATTTACTCTGCATTTAACGCATATACACATATACAGAACTAGAAGTCATGGCGCTTTTAGCAAAAACAAAAATTTATAATAGATTAAATTTATATATAAATTCAATGAAATTTTTGATGTAATTAAGCCTTAGTACCAAGATATTTAATAATTAGTTATTTTCTTAATCGCTACTTCGGAGGATACACGCAGAACAGTAATGAAAGATTTAATGCCACTCTTTGCTCCATTTCATTCAAGTGAAATAAACTGATGTATATTAAAACGTTTTTATACGTCTAAGCTTATATTGACCTAAGGCGCTCATTAACGACGATGGCGAAAAAACTCGATTAATACTTAAATCGTTGAGAAAGGAAGATGAAGAAAAATTTTCTTTTTGAAATTCAACTGTATGAGGTAAAAATAATGTGTTTTTTCAAAATTACTTTTTTCCAGCTTCTTTCTTCTTCTTCTAGACTTCCTCGGATGGAGTATGCGTAGTCTTCTTCCCGTATTTATATCTAGTATGCAAAATCAGTTCAACCCCATGTATCTAATTGGTTATTTTTATACGATTTCTACTTATTTTTTTCAATCTAAAGTTACTCGCCTTTATAGCGTAAATGTGACAATCTAACTGCTTTTTCGTTTTTTAATACAGTATATGATGGCACCTTTTTGGGAAATTGTGATATCTTTTTTTTTTTCTTTTGCGAGTGACTATTCCATTGACGAGTAAAACAATTATACTAAGTATGCATCTATTCAATAGTCCATCCTTCCAAGTAACGCAAAGAATTTTCCAAGGAAAGTACAAGTAGCAGTTTCTAACTTTTCTCATGCTTTCTTGATAACAGCAATATTTTGCTAATAAGCAACGTAATTGGTATTAGGATTGATTAAAACACCATTATTTTAGTTTTTATTGTTGCGGATAAGTAGATGTGATAATTTATTATACGCGACATTAATATTCCTTAATTGGGAGAAATTGCATGCTCTAATGTACCATTTTTGTTAATTAAGCTACACCGGTATTTAATATCTATCGAATCTAAGCCGTCTCAATTTAAACTAACTGTAGTTGTATATATATTAATCTACATGCCCTCGGTTTTATCAAAGTTCGACAGTAGCCTAAAGTTCTTACACAACACGGTTTGTTTTATAGTGTTTCCAGCTTTTCATTAATATGATATATCTATCTGATATTAAAAACTGTTCAATCTGGAAAAACAAACCGCTCTCACTGTTCTCTATTTATTCAGGTTATAAAGACCGGTATCGGATAAATATATAATCTCAACAGCAATGTTTGCAAATAGATAATTACATGAGCGTCGCCAGCGGGGGCAGGGAGAGGCAGCTGCCCCCCTGGAGCCTTGAAACTTTTTAATCAACTGGCATTGATGAGTATTCATAGGCGCGTAATCATGGACAATTTGGAAAACTTATGTTTTAATTAAGATTTTATTCTTGTTTAATAAAATATTAAGCCTTTACAACTTATAAATTTTATTTTTCCTATAACTCATATCGTCTTTCTATCATCTTGCCCCCCCCCCCTGGCGGCTGGTAACTCATCTTGCCCTTCCATAGCTCATCGGCTGGCGACGTCCTTGTCAGTGGTTATTCAAGTGTGTAGTATGATGTACATCCCGACTCTTCTTAGGACATCTATGGTTATATGATTTTTTTTTAAAACGCTGGTATATACCTAACCAAAGTAACCACTGTACTAACCTTTGTGAGAGAAACGTGTTCAAGCATGCCGATTTCAAAGACAACTTAAGTGATACTTTAAATTTAAATTTTGTTCTTGTTCAGACGGATGATTTGATTACCGTTACTGAACTACGTATTCGTATAGTATGTTTCTAGAGCTTGTGTTTGATATGTATCTAATCAGAACTGGGAAGAAGGAAAGTCCAGGACGAAGAAGAATATCTCGGCTCAAAAATTTAAGAACATGGTTTGTCATAGCAACTACAAAACGCGTTAGAGCGGCAAGGGACGACAAACGCATAATTGCCAATTTAGTCGCGAACATCCGTTAACGGATATGCACCGAAAGAAGAAGAAAAAAAGAATGAATGGACATTAATGTATCACATTATTCTCAATAATAACACATAATTATAGTTGTATTAATTTTAGGGGTGTTAATGGGCAGTCAGCAGCTTTTAAAAATAGCCGTAAAGCTTCCTCGTTAATTGAATCGCATGTAAAGAATTCTTTAGCTAACAAAAACCCACACACACACAAATATTTTCAGAAACTGTCTAGGGATTTTTCAATTAACTAATTTTTTTAAAAGTTACCTCTTCTTTTCCTTCAAATTATTTTATAAGAGTAAAGAACAAAATATTCATCTTTAATAAATTTATTCTGATTTTTAAGCGTATAAAAATTTAATTCCTTTTTGTTACTTTTACCCTATCACCATGTTTTGTATAAATATAATTTTTTTATTCTAACTTCTCTGATTTAAAACCTTTACATATAGTAGCCGCTCAAATATAATTTTTAAATTCCCGGTTCAAATCCTACCGATTTCCCGATTACTAGAATTGTATAAAAAGAAGAGTTGAATTTTTTTATTACTATTGGTAATACTCGACCACCACAGCATGTTTTATACGAATATAACAGAACTTTATAATTTACTATTAAGTAAAGTACATTAAAAAATGTATTCATTTCTCCCTTCAAATGATTTTTTCTTATTATAAATGTCGGTTAGCTACTTTTACTTTTTTCCCGGTTTTATAACAAAATTCCTGGTCTATTCCTGTTTACAAAATTCCAGGCTTATTTCCGGTTTCCCGGTTGGGTGATCCTCCTATGTTATTTGTTAACGTTTTCGTATTCACATTTTCATTTCTTTGTTCGCATATCATACTAGTTGTAAGATTAAAAATAAGACAATATTCGAAAATAATTTTAATAATTCGATTGCACAAATTAGTTATGAATTGTAGAAATAAGATTAGAATAAATAAGACGGGACTGAGAGAACATGTGTATATGAGTGTAGACAAGGGTAGCGTAATATGGTGCTTGGTGCGCGTGTGTTATTGGGATACTAAGAATTTACGTAGCAGGTGTGCGTATGTGTGTGCGAGAGAGAGTGTGTACAGGTGTGGTTCTAGGAATAGTTGCGGATGGTGTGTTGTTGTATATGTGTGTGTGCGTAGGTGTTTGTGTGTGTTTCTGGGTTTGCGAGTGGTTTTTGGTTACGGTGTGTGTGTTTCGGGTTGGCGGTGTATGGTGGTTTGATGTAGAGGTGTGCGGTGGCAGGGTGGAGGCGGTGTGAACAGTTTAGGGGAGAGAAAAGGAAAGAAGATAAGTGGAAAGCGGAAAAAAGACAGTAAGCGAACGAAGGAGCAAGAATAAGAGAGAGAAGCAGATGTGATAAAAGATATGCAAAGAAACAATGATGAGGAGGCAGGTGAAATAGATAAGATGCGCAGACGTGCATCCACCGCGCCGCTGCAGGCCTCTAAAGTACGTTTTAAGTTATGTTTATATCGTAATCTAAACTATCCGTTTAAAAATGTTGTTAATTTCTTGTTTTCAGTCTTGGTGCGTTAAAAACTAACAATCTAAAAACAAACAGATAAAGGGGAAAAAGAGAGCCAAGGAAAGGAAGGAAGAAAGATAAATATAAGCTACGAAACAAAGAAAAAAGAGGTTAAATAAATAAATAAATAAAATACAAAAAAAAAAATGATTACAAAATTAAATATAGCACACATAAACATTAGATCAATGAGGAAAAACTGGGAGGAAGTAGAGATATTAGAGGGAAGACAAGAATATGATATATTAATTTTAGGGGAGGTAAATATAAAAAAGGACGAAATAAATTTATATAATTTAGAAGGTTATGAGAAATGTCACAATTTAGATGCAAAAGGTGTAAAACATGGGATTGTGATATACTTAAAAGGGGACAAAAAAATACAAACTCAAATTAAAAACAAAAATATGGAAAATGCGGAATGTGTAATAATTGAAATAACTTGGTATGAGGAAAAACTATGTCTATGGGTGTTATACAGATCACCATCAGGAAAAGCAAACAAATACATTAAAGAAATAAAGGAGATTGACAAAAAATACATGGAAAACTGTTCTACTATATATATAGGAGACATAAATATAAATACTGGAAAACATAACTCAGTAGCAACAAAATACATGAACACAATGGCAGGAATGGGATATGAAAGCAATTTAGAAGGATATACAAGAGAAGAATGGAGAGAAAACCGGTTCACACAAACCAAAATTGACCATATATACACTAAAAAGAAGAAAAGAAACATCGACTTCGAATATTATAATACAGATATTAAAATAGCAGATCACAACATGATAGTGTGTACAGTAAAAATGGAGATAGGAAAAATCGGAGGAAAACAAATGGAATTAAACAGAAGTTTTTTAATGGAAAATAAAGTGAAAAACGAACTAAGACGCATAAAGTGGGAAGGGAAATCAGATAAATTGGACGCTGAAAATTTATACGAAAGCATAAAAGAAAAATTTGAAAAAGTATATACAGAATGTAGGCAAACAAAAAATACGTCAGGAGAAGGGAAAATACAAAGGAAGAAAGAATGGATGACGCAAAAAATAATTGAAATGATAAAAAAAAGAGACAAACTGTACAAAAAAGTAAAAAAGAATAATCAAAATATTGAGTTAAGAAGAAAATACAATAAATTCAGAAACCAAGTGAATGCAGAAATAAGACGGCAAAAAGACATGTTTGTCGGAAAAAGTTTTAAAGTGGCACAGGGGGATATCAGGAAAACTTGGTTAAATATAAACAAGATTATAGGAAAACAAAGGAGTCTAGGAGTAGATGAAACCATAAGTAAATACTTTGGCAAGGAACAAAAAGCAAGAGAAATTGCAGATAAATTCAGTAAAGAATTCAAAAATGCTATAAAAAAACTAGAACACAAATGTAATAAAGTGCTATTAGGAAAAAGAGAAGAAGATGAAGTAAAAGTAAACATGTACTTACCTAAAGCAAACGTAGAACAGGTGGGGAAAATAATAGATGGATTAAAGGAAACAAAGGCCACCGGAATCGATGGAATAAGAATAAAAGATATAAAAACAGTAAAAATATATATAGTGAAGGAAATTACTAAGCTAATTAATCAGACGTTAAAAGAAGGGAAAATACCAAATGGGTTAAAAATATCGAAAACAAGACCAATATATAAAAAAGGGAAACACAGTGAATATGAAAACTATAGGCCAATTGCTGTAAGCAATGTAATTGCAACAATATTAGAAAAGTACGTAGCAAATAATCTAACGAAGTACCTACAAGAAAATAGGATAATTGACAAAACACAATACGGATTTCAAAAAGGAAAATCCACATCGAAAGCAATCGGCGAGCTTACTGAAAAAATAAGAGATAGCTTTGAAGAGGGAAAGAAGGTGCTGATAACGTTCATAGATCTTAGTAGAGCATTTGAAACGGTTGATCATAAAATAATCATAAACACATTAAAGGAGATAGGAATAACGAATAATTTGAAAAAATGGTTTCAAAGTTATTTAACACAAAGGAAAACATGCGTAAATATCTTAAATGTGCAAAGTGAAAAAGAGGAGATGGATGTAGGAGTTCCGCAGGGTAGCAACCTAGCGCCAATACTGTTTATTATATATACGAATGGTCTATATAAGGAATTACGTTACAGTGAGGTAGTCGCGTACGCGGATGATATAGCAATAGTTACGTCACATAAAGATATGAAAGAGGCAGAAATAAAGATGCAAAAAGATCTAATAACAATAAGTAAATGGGCACACGATAAAAGTCTAAGAATAAATGTAAAAAAGACTAAAGCAATGGTACTGCGGAAAAAAAGAGACAGCTCTGATTTGTATTGTCCAAATATAATAATGCACTCAAATGAATGTGTACATTCAATGGGGGAAAGACGCGAATGCGAAATGAAAAACTGTCAAAAGTTAGACATAGTAATGCAGTATAAATACTTGGGAGTAATGATGGATCAACACTTAAGAAGGGACATACATATGGAATACATTGCAAAGAAAATAAGAGCAGTTTTACCAGCTTTATATACATTAAAGAAATATGCAACCAATGAAACATTAAAAGTAGTTTATTATGCGCTAGTAGAGTCGAGGATAAGATATGGAATTCAGGCGTGGGGAATGGCGAGAAAAGCATACTTGGGGAAAATAAATAAACTGCAAATTAAATGCTTGAAATTAATAGGAAATCATAAAGGAGAGACCGATAGTGAAATAATTAAAAAAGAAAACGTAATGAGCATAAGAGGAATGTACTTATTACTGAAGATATGGGAGTACATATCAGCAGAAAAGAAAATTGAATTGGAGGAAAGAATAAACACAGAATACGAGTTGAGGGAAAAACTTTCGTACCAATTGCCGTTAGCAAGAACAAAGATGGGGGAGCAAACGGATAAATATATTATAACTCAGATGTTGAATAAAATACCCAAAGAAATAATAGAGAAGGAAAAAATAGGGGAAAGAAAAAGGAAAATAAAGGAATGGCTTCAGGAAGAAGAAAATATAAAAAAAATAATAAACATAAAATAAGAAAACAAAGCGCAACAAAAAAGCTAGGAAAAAAGAAACAAAAAAAAAACAACTGAATATAGAAAATAGAAATAGATTAGCAATTATTGATAAGTAAAATAGATAGATTAAGTAAATATTACACGATCATGTATATGTATAAGTTAATTTAAGATGGTAAAATGTCAAATAGGATAATTCGTCGACAAGCGTTTTAGCTTGACGAAAATTTTTGTATATAAAAATTATAAATACATATTTTTCAAAAAAAAAAAAAAAAATATTATAAATATAAAATAAATAAATTCCCTAAAAACTAACCGAAATAAGTAAAAATAATTTACTTTAATAAATTAAAATAGATACCCCATTTTAGAAAGTATTTTTAGTTCTATTTGAGTATATTGCGTTTGTTAGCTGATAATGAGCTATGCCTGAAAACGTTTCCAAAATAAGGTATCTATTTTAATTTATTAAAGTAAATTATTTTCACCTATTTTTGTCTGTTATTAAGAATTTATTTTACAAATACTAACAAACAGGTTATAGATTTATCTACACTTCATACTATGTCACATATCATTGATTCTTTTATTATTTACTACTTTAAAAGCTTATTTAACCACCCTTCTCCCTATAGAACTAAGTTAAAACCTTGAATTGATGGAAAATAAAATTTATAAAAAATAATAAGACAATAACAGAATATGTCGCAATCATTAACCTATTTAAATCTATTTTAAAAACTCAAATTTCAGTTACGTTTTGATAAATATTACGACTATAAAAAATATATTAATTAATAAAACAGTAAACACTAACCTTTTTTCCTGCTGCATCCACTCCTTTGCCCTCTTCTTCGACATGATAACGCAGGTTTTCTAACAATATTACACTGCCCGGTTCCGGATCAGTGCAAGCTTTTTCTACTTCCGGCCCAACGCAATCATTAACAAATTTAACTTCCCTAAAAATTATTTATGTATGCTTAAAACCAACTATCTCATAATACTTTTGTAATGATGAAATATTTTTAGTACCTGTTAAATTATTGCAGTCAAAACACGCTTAAATTACTTCTACAAAAATCAACGTTAAAAGAATGATAGAAATTGTATATTTTACTTCTTTAATAAGCATGATAATTCTTCGGCGACTGGTCGTAAAGAATACTCAGGTTTCGGAGTACCATCAGGACGCCCCAAGTGCGACATTAATACAACAGACTTCGCACCTTTTTCCAATACATATTTAATAGACTCCAGAGCTCCTACTATTCTCTGTGTATTTGTAATTTTTCCATTTTTAAGAGGTACATTGAAATCAACCCTAAAAACACCAAAATCAGAAAAATATAATATATATTTAATAGAAATACAACGTACGTTTGAAAATCTATAACTTTTACTTACCGCATTAATATTCTTTTTCCTTTAACATCTACTTTATCTAAAGTTAATTTTTTACTTAACGACATCGTATTATATAATTTATTACTTTGGAAGGAAAGAAATTTATTAAAAATGTTTGAAAAATAACTTAACCAAATTTTAATATAATGACCGATCAAAGTCAAGGGCAAAATAAATGAATTTTAACCCTACAACAGATTATACGTCCGGTAAAAATTTCACATTAAATTTCCAATAATTATTGCAGCACAGATGATTACTAACGTTATTAACCGCACATAACTGATCGACTTTATTATCATTTTATTAACCGAATATCACCGTCGATTAATTAAAATTACCGTTGACATAAATATTTTTGCAATCAAAAATTCAAATTATAGCTTGTTAAATAAATATTAAATATTTAACAAATAAATTATCTTACTTTATTTAAACCCCGTTTCTTAAAATTGTAATTAATATTAATAAAAATGAAGAAACTATTTAAAAGTAATTTCTCACTTTACTCAAATCTGATTAAATTTTAAAAAAATGTAATTTGAATATAATAAGCAAATTTTTTAAAACTTTTTCAGTTCTTCGTTTTGAACTGCAGCGTTATTTTTAAATACATTTCGACTTGGATATTACTTTTTTCCAATCTCGAGATATTTTCTCATTTGTGAGGTGTTTCGAATGATTTTTAACCTTTGTTTATGATTTGTTATTGTGTAATAAGTGATATTTTCTAAAATATATAACTGAATTAAAATAAAATAAAAGCTACATTTTCTAAGAAAGTTTTAATTGAAACACATAATGCAAACTGCTAAAATAAAAACAATCCCAGAATTTACATCAGCAAAGGTCATTGGACACAAATTATAAGTGTATGAAATATTAAAAAAATGAAATAAACGAAAGTGAAAAAATTATTTATTATCTCTATATTAAAGTGTACATACATTAATGCTTGCAAATAATTTTTTTTTTGTATGAAAAATATAAAAAAGGTATAAAAAAATATATATGTATATCTCTTGTTTACATGTAATGTACTGTACATCACATTTGGGACTTCTTGTTATACTTATAATTATCTTTCATGTTATTGATACACATATACAGCAAACATATTTCGCTTTTGTGGGACTGCATCGCTTGCATCTGCAAAACTGAGTAAATTTTCTGATTCACAAGAGTTTATAATAATACATTTGCAAGATGTTTATGATTTAATAAGCTGTGATTTCTTTCTAAACATATATGTAGATAACTTTGATTTTATACTATTTGTTTCATCATTTTTATCATCAGACTTTATTAGTTTGTGCAAATTAATTTATAATCAATTTATTCGTTTGAACATTTTTATATCTACTAGCAGTCAGATTGGTAATTATGTATAATTAAAATTATGTATTTTTTGTAAAATGTTATACTACCAGATGCCAAATGGATTTTTCATAAAGCCCCTAAAACGAACGAATGAAAATTATCTTCGTTTTCAAAGTTGTTTGAATTTTTGTCATAAATAATAGTGCATCGGCTGATAATTTATTTTGGTAACTCTGATTACCTATATCTGTACAACTGAAATGTATGAATAGGTAGTCTCGCCTACACTCAGAAGCTAAGCATCGCGCTATAAAGAAGAAACTCTGACATTGTTAGACTGAAATTGGATTATGGTAGTGGTGAAGTAATTTATATTAGTAGTGATAATGAAAAAGATAACAGCTGTGAATTTGAAAAAATTTTAATTATAACAAGAACACAGATTTGAAAAGTATAAACGTTTAACAACAATGGGTAGTCCAATAATTTTATTCAGTGAGTTGGTGCAGTATAGACTTTGGAATAGGGTTTAGTTAATAAATATCGCATTAGAAAATCAGTGTATTGAAAATGAAAGTTGGCAATTTTTTTTTCATTTAAAAGTTATAGTCAAGATCTTGGAAGTAAGTGTACATGTGTATGCAAGGCTTGGTTTTATATATGAATATGTAGTGGAATAAAATGTAAATAACTATTAAGATCTGGTAACAGCACATACAGGCATGGATGGTGCACATTTACTAGAGTAAAAGCTTTGGCAAATGTTTTACAGAATTGGTGGTTTTGTTGTATGTAGAAACAAGCAGGTCACATTTATAGAATCCTACGGCAGTGATGGGTTATGGAAAAAAGTTATGAATCATCAATACAATTAGGTAGGAATTTGGTTAGTTTTGATACTGACATAGTAAACTT
This sequence comes from Icerya purchasi, assembly GCA_039619475.1. NCBI lineage: Eukaryota > Metazoa > Arthropoda > Insecta > Hemiptera > Monophlebidae > Icerya > Icerya purchasi. The sequence continues at coordinate 320,306,053 of CM077115.1, forward strand.
TGGATAATTTTGAAACTTTGGTACACAATGAGAAATCAAGCTTTATGATTCAGGGTATGCCCACAGGTGGAAGATTAGGAATTGCCGCTAAATGTGGAGGTTATCCGTGATACGACCATTGACGGATAAGTAGTTGTAGACGAGAACAACGGTTATTAAAGAATATTGCTAAAAAGTACAGCATAAACTTTTCAACAACGTCATGTCAAAGCGAATAGGACCACTTCAAGACTGTATTTTTCGGTCAGCGGCTTTAGTTTTCTGCATTAGTAGTGACTGCTGTAAGAAAAAATTGAATATTGTCTAACAGGAAACACAAAAGCTAAATGATAACTTGTTGTCATGCGATTTTCTGGTTAGCATCTGACATTTTGGAGGTTAGTACCAAAATGCGAAGTACACAAGAGAATAATGACCTTGTGGTCAGGAGCAAACCAGTTTTCACATGGAAAATTTTCTGCAGAGAACTTGAGCATGAACCTGAACTTTATTAAGCATAGAATATCACGAAGTTATTTTAATCTCAATCATCATAGAGGTCTGAAAATTATTGAGTTTAAAATGGATATATGTTCTATATAAGTGATTTATTATAATTGGTCTGGAAATTTCTGCGTAGAAAATAAAATGATAAATTACTCAAGTATCAAGGATGGAAACAGTCATCATCTGTCTGAAAACATATGAACATCAGTTAATAATAGGTCATATGTGTATATAATAAGAGCAGGATAATTACAGAAAAATGCTTAACCCGAAACCAGTTCCGGTCAGTATTACATAGGTTCATGCATCCTGCATGCAATAGGTCAAATAAAAAAATCGAAATATAACTATCAAAACAGATAAATAAGAATTAGAATGGGCGCTACGAGTCCCAGAAATCGGTAAAGCGGATAGTCTTCTACATTATGTATTTTTTTTAATTTTTTTGGGGGAAGCTCCCTGACTCAACCACTTGAATGTATTATGCTAAGAAATTAGATTCTGAGGTGATAGGAGATGGAAAGAACAAAGGACTGAAGTAAGGGAATTATTGATAGAGATGGAAGGAGAGGATAAAGAAAGCACTATAAGGAACCAGAAGGCCAAGAGCCAGATTTTCGAGTACAAAAGGGAACGTGCGCTAACAAGAGTCGAATGTTCGAAGGATGCGTGGTTTGCGTCGCATTCAAAAAGAAAATCAGAGTTGCAGAGGGAACCGAAAGGAGAAGAAACAGAGGGAAGAGAATGATTAATTCTTAATCTGATTAAGGAGATAGTAGTAGAACGACGACTGAACGGAATGGAAAGATACCAAGCTGAGTGCCGGTTGCACGAGAAGATAGTGTGAAGCGAGATTAGACAAAAAAGGAAGGGTATCTTTCCAATCAAAGTTTGGAATGATTGATTGAGGAAAGGAGGAGTAAGTCGGAAACTGGAAAGTGTCTAGAGAAAGAACCATTGAGGGCGGCTGACCGAGCTTGAAAATCTGCCGTGTAATTGCCCTTAATGTCAGAGTAACTGGAAATCCATAAAAGATCTATAGCGTTAGAACGAGTTGATAGTAAGTTGGAGAAAAAGGAACAGACTGAATAGAATAATATTGTTATAGGAATGAATAGGAGGAGAAGAAATTGCTTGAAGGCCGCTTTTCGAATCGGAAACAACGAGCAATTTGAAAATTCTGCTAGTTGCGGAAATGAAAGATATTGCACGAAAAATGGAAACTGACTCTCAGCTGTGGTGATAGAGCAGAAGGAAGGGAGTCTGAACGATTCAGAATAATAAAGAGGGGGAGAAGTAAACGAACCGCCTACGTCCCCCCCAATTTTGGAACCGTCGGTAAAAAAGTAATACATGAGAAGGAAATGAGAATTCTAGTGCATGGAGAAATTCAGATTTAATTAACTTTCAAGAAGTGGAGTTAGCGCGAAGAGGAAGAAGAGAGAAATTGAATGGTCGCCATATGCTGAGGAAATTACGGGCAAAATAGGGGAGCTTGTTATAGGGCGGAGAGAAGTCAGAAATCCGTGCAGATATGCGAGAAAGAATCGAAATTCTATCGGGAATAAAACGCCAGCGGTTCTTAATGTAAAAATAGGAGGGAATGCGGTTGGAAACGAAGGTAAGGAGACGTTTAATTAGGAAACGATTAAACGGAAATGCATATTAGTTTCGGATAGAACTGCGGGAGTAAGAGAAGAATTTAAAGCTCCACAATGCAAAAGACGGAGGCAGGCATGGTGGATTTTGTCAAGTTTAGGTAGGAGCGTTTTGCAGGAATTACCGTAAATGAAGGAACAATAATTCAGTTTGGAACAAGTTTCGAATTTGCGAAGGATTAAAAGAGTCACAGGATCCTCTCTCCATTTTTGAGAAGATAAAGTTTTTAGAAAGTTCAGTCGTTTGAGAGAGGAATTGTAAAGATAATTGATATGCTCATGAAAAAAAGAGGCGACTATTTCTATATTTTTCATGGAAAGATCGGTTTCAGTTGATGTCATTTTTCGCAAAATCAAATAAATGCCGTATAAGCGTGACAGAAAAACATTACACATTTCGTTACAGAATTCCCTTATTACCTTTAGGCAGCGTAAGAATGATAAAATTATTAGCATATATATTATATATGTATATATATGTATGATACACGCACATGAGTGAATGAGTGTGTGTGTGTGTGTACGTATTTTAGGTTTGAAAAAAAAAACGAAGAATTACTGTGCTTCTTGTTTCGAAACTTAGCGCAATATTCACACGCACATTTTCACTGATAATGAGGTATTGCTGAAAGCGTTTTGAAGTTAAATATTTATCCGGTGTATGTTAATAACTTTCGTCTGATTATGAACCTGGTTTATTTCATTGAAGTTGAAATATTTCGCAGCCAACACTGGAAATGTACACATAATAACTGTGCTAATTAGGCGATAAACTTTAAAAGAATTTGTCGCACTTTACTGAATCCTGGCGATGGTCGAATCTCAATTCTCTCCTACTTTTTTCCCTTTGATATGTAATAAATAATGTTACGGGTAGATGTTACAGTTCGCTTGGATTTTGCATCAGCAGTGATAGCGGACGAGCTAGGGAGGTGTTTGTTTAGTTTAAAAACGGTGTAACGAGGTGCCGGTAGATTGTTTAATCTTTTCTTTGGTAACCACTTGGTATAATTTATCTATAAGCGCAAACTAATAAAACTACTTGAAGACCACCACATTGTAAATTACTCGTAGACTGTTTAACAAGTGTTTCGGTTCTATGATGGAGTTTTAAACTTCTTTCACTTGTTTGTTTGCCGTGTGAAAAATGCAATAAATCATCATTTTGTAAACATTTACCGCCAAGCCGCCTCCAGTTATAAATTGGCGATAGTCGCACGGTTCCTCTATCTACCTAAGACGCTTGTTTGCGTCACCGTAATTTACCTCTTTTGTCAACCCCGCACAGTCAGGCTCGAGCTCGGCGTTGAGCTGCCGCTTATGCATTCTCTGTTCGAATGATGCTACCCCAAGTGTTTTATTAAAACTGATAATAAGCGATCGCGAAGCATTTTCTTCAAATATCGCAGCGGTGATCCGAAACTTTTACAACTAGCGGCACCGTCGCGGTTAATATCAGTGCGCTCTTTTGAAAATAGCCGCATTAACGTGAACCTCCCCATCATGCCGGGCTCGAATAATCACTTAACACCTGTCATTTATCAAAATTAAACACGTACTTTTGCGGTTTCCTTCGGATTAGCTCCGGTATTAGACGATTCTACAAACAGTTATTAGCGCCCGTGTTTATTCTGCCTGTTACCTTTCGCTAATTATTAAGCGTCGTCATGAACTTACCAAAAATTGGGCTAAATTAATGAATCCGCCCAAAAAAACAAACAAAATCTTACACGTATTTTTAAGAGAAGCTGTAATTGTGGTGCCGAAATAATGCGCTAATATCAGTTATACGGGCTGGTTTCCGTTATTTATTTTATTAACTGACTTACACGTGTATAGTAGATTATAAGGAACTCGTAAATTTTACTCGGAAAATGTTTTTATTTTAATAAAAATTCCGAACAAAACAAAGTTTTATTTACGGTTCCCCTTGTAATTGAATTTTTTGGAAAAAGAAAAATGTTCAATCAAGAATCTAATAACGGTAGATGTGAACGTTCGATTAATGTTCGATAAATTTAGTTCGTCTAAACTAGGCCTGGCCAACTGTGGCGGGGCAAGACCTAAATTTGACGTAGGCAAGGTACATTTTGCGAGGCCCTCTGGTAGCGTAAGAAGACGGATTTTATAAAACAGAAAATTATTACAACTGTCCTATTTTTATTCATAAAAATGCAAACTATTTGACAAAAAATAAAAGAAATCAATTAAAGAAACAGAAATTCCCTACTTTTAACCTTACTGAGTAATTCCTTAATAATAGCATGGTAATTCAGCATAAATGCTGTATCTGCTTCAATATATAAAACTGCCAAAGCTGAAATCTTACCCGTTGTATTTCTTAAATCATTTTTAATTAGTTTTAATTTTGAAAAGCTTCTTTTAGCGGGCGCTTTACCAGAGTCTTGTTAGCAAAATTCGAACGACTATGTAAATGTTTGGGTAAATTTCTTTCAATCTATTTTCCGTTATGTATTGGAGCAGATGTTTCACATCTTTAATGAATTTGGGTAAATTTTGGAGAGCATTGCTATTAATTCTTTATACAATTCGTAAGGTTGGAAGTCGCTGCTCTCACCCACTCGCAGGACAGTGTGTAAATCTTGACAGTTTTTTACTAATTGCTCTTTGAGAATATACTTTTTAACTTGTTTAGATCGTAGAGAAAACCAACGTTTTTATAATATTATTTAAAAGAAATAAATCCTGAATCCAAATTGCTTATTATAGAATCAATCATGGTATTCAAAAGAAATCTATTTCATACCGTCTATTAGGAGACACTGTATACAGGTTGATCGCTGCCTTCATAATCGAACATCCTTTTCCTTTTGGCTACCCTTTTATTTTTATAGTCTTCTGGTAGATCATAACTATTTTTCACCAGCTAGTTCAGTTTGATATTTTAAGCTTTCGATGCGCTCAACATCATCATCAAATTGCAATGATACGGCCTTCGATGCTTCCATTCTGCTTTCCCACCTTGTGTCTGACAAAAGCTTCATATAGTAAGCTTTAATTTGCCTTTCTGATTAATTTCCAGCGTTTGCTGGAACTTGAAAATAGCAAATAAATTTTCTGAATAAAACCAAAAGGTTTTTGCTGCCACAGAAGAATTTTGTACGTCTACCGACAACAGCAGATTCCAGCTATGACAACCGCACGGTGTAAAAAATTCCCTGAGATTAATATTTAATATTTGAGTTTTAACTCCACCATTTACGCCTGCTATATTTGCACCATTGTCGTATCCCCTTGGCCATAACAGTTTTGAATATTTAAGCCATTTTTTTCAAGTTCTCTCAATATTGCATTAGTTAAATATTCTCCAATCGTTTCAGTGACAGTAAGAATTACGATAAAGTTTTTTTCTATTGTGATTTACATGTTTGATTAATTTACTCTGGCAGCCTAAACGATCATAAATGGACGACTGACAGAACAACACTGAAATTCGACATATTGTGACATCCATCTATTGTACTTTATTAAAATTAAAATATAAAAAAAAATTGACAGTTCGGAGATTCGTTAATTATATTTATCGTTTTATGATGAGTGAAATTTTTTCGTCGCGGTCATGGCTTTTAATTACCTAATGCATAAACCTTTGAAGAACAAGTCTCATGTCAACGTAGCCAATACTTTTTTTTTTTTTTTTTATTATTTCTATTGCTCTTTACACCATGCTATCAACCAAATTTTAACCTTGTTTTTCTGTTTCTCCAGATTTTTTTCATTTCGAATTTCCGTTGGTACCTTCCTCATTAATTTTATTAATACCTCTTCCTCTACATTGTCTATTTTACTGTAAATCCTCCGAGATCAAACATAGCAAGGTTTATCGCAATTTATAGTTCCGTACGTTCTTGTTCTAGTTGGTAACTGCCTATGTTCGAGTTTAGCACTGAGTAATTTGCTGTAATAATATAACATTTTTGAACGCAAAAATGTCCCAATTTTATTTAACGCTTGTTATATTTTATAGGATTTCTGTGATTATGTTATTATATTCATATGGACCGATTTAGAATTACATTGTAAATTTTGATCATTTTATACAAAGTATAGAAGAGAAAGAGATAGAAATGTGACCAGGAGGGGTCAAGGGGCATAGCCCCTTGCGAGGCTAAAATGGCCGAGTTTTATATATATATATATATATATATATATAAATATATATATATATATAAATATATATATATATATAAATATATATAGATATATAAAGATATATATAAATATATGCGGTGAAAAATAATAGTCTTTGCGTTGCGCAATTTCGTTTCACGAGTGATTTTCAAGACGTTTCACGTCAAAAAAAAAAAAAAAAAAAGAGCACTTGCTTTTAGCTAGGTAAAAATAAGGGAGCTCTAAAATTACTTATATGGTTTAAAATAGGCGATATTTTTATTATGATATATCAACAAAATTTACCTGCTTGAGTATTATCTATGAATTACGTTATGAACGTAGTTATAAAAAGATAGTAAGTTACATTCGTTCACATGCTCTTTAGCACCAGCAGTTCGAAGAATTGATTATAAAAATTTTTTGTATAATTTTGAATGAGGAACAAGAATTTGTTCCTGAATTAAGTGATAACGATTGGTTGTTAGGTTTTTGTTTTTAGTGGATATAACGGACAAAAACTTAATCAGCTAAATAAGAATCTGCAGGGTCAGGATAATTTAATAATCGATGCTTGTAATTTCATCAAAGCTGTTAATAAAAAGTTGTTGTTATTTGAGTACCAGCTTTGAAATAATGATGCTTAAAAAGCTGAGAATTTCTTGAAATATGCTGATGAAGTAAAGAAATTTATAAAACTGGATTTGTAAGGGTATTTTGTACAAGAACGAATTGTAAGTGCTTTTGGATCCACTATGTTTGTGAAACATTTTTTTTTAAAATGTGAAATTTATAAAGAGTTCTTTTCACGTACTTTATGCCAATTTTGTGGTCTTTATATTCAGTTTTGTTAATAAACTGTACTTGGCATAGGGTAATTTTGGAAGCTTGAAAGAAAGGATGTATGGTTTACGGACAGTGGTAATAAATAGATTTTGATGGAAGGAATTATTGTATAAATCTCGTTGGATATGGTATTTTTTGTAGTGTGAGGTGTGAGGAGGAGAACATCCTATTAAAGCGTACGTGTGAGGTTACACCGAGTATCCTACGAAGAGCTAAGTGGCGGTAGAATTTAGGGATTTTAATGTGGACAGAAACTAGATGACGAGTAGACTTGGCACTCGAAATTTATTTCGGATGGAAATATAATTTAGGATTTATATTATATTTCAGGTTAGACAAATATTTTATTATAAATAACGATTTGCAATACTTCGTCTTGAGATCAGATATATCTGGTGGCGCCAGCATAGTTTGGAATCAAAGCGGAGAGCCAAAAATTTTTGACAGATGACTGAAACGTAAGTAAAAAATTGTTTACATTTAAGGATATATATCAGGTATGATACAACACTTTCTGCAGAAATCAACACTTGCAGTTTTGGAAAAGGAATTTTTGACCATAGCTGTGATTTATGACAAAGAAACGTTTAGATCGTCGACGAAAATCCGGGGCTTTTATTAGCGGCTGGACGCGGTCAACTATATCATTTATATAGAATATGAACAAGACTATACTCCGAGTAGTTAACTTTCCTTCGTACAGTAAAACTAATTTTAAACTAGTATGTTTGAGGAAATAATTTATTTCGCTAGTAAAAATTGTTAGATATTTTTCTTTAAAGCTAGAAAATTTTACTTTAGATTTTTAACGTACTTTTTGAAAAAAGAACTTTGTTATCGTTGTATTTTCTTAAATATCCTACCGGAATATTTTTTTTTTTTTTTTTTATGCGTCAACTGTGGACATCAACCAAGTGTAAATGAAAATTTTGGAAGTTTCAATGTGCGACAGCTGAATTCGAACCGGGTTCTATCTGAACGAAACACCGGGTCTAACCAACACTATGCTACGGTAGCTGGGCTACCAGATCAATTTTCTGTCATTTTCGTTGATTCAGCATTACTCAGTTATAGGAAATCTTAAAGATGTTCTTTCCCATGGTGGTCTTGTGAAACCTCCTTCGTTGGAGCTAACGTTATATTTTTGAGAACAACACAGTTGTATTCATTTATTTCTTCGCGATACTCTTCATACGTGTTTGTAAAATTCTAATTATTGAAAAAAGTCGTTTGATTTGCAAATTGTTTTATTCCGTATCTAATTTTTCCAAAAATTTTCTATTTTGTACGGTAAGTTATCCGATTTTCTCTATTATATCAGAGTAATATAATACTTGCAAAACTTGTGACGCTTTTTATCTTGCGCGCAAAATTCGATGTTTCTTTTTTACTTTTAAACTTTCAAATAAAAAGGTATGATAAAAGAGTTTTAAAAAAAATATCGATACTTAAAGATTTAATTTAAAAATTCAATAAAAATGCGCCAAAAAGTATAAAACAAGTAATCGATAGAAGATAATGTATTTGAGACAGTAATGTACATAAAGATATTACGATTATTCTTAAATAGCCATTAATACTTATTCGAGTCGACACCAAATTCAAATTGCAACAGTAATTAAAAACCGCATTAATTACAGTGACCGACGATCACATCCGAAAGAGTTATGAGAAATAATTTCTTGACAATGTTTTCATCCGTTTTTTAGTGCAACATTGTTTTATATTGGGTTGATGTGTGTTTTCCATAATAATTTCTGATCTGAATAAATTCTTCGAATTGCTTTATTGATTCGATTGAGCGGATAGGTTGATTGTGTAAATAAATGCGCATTTCCTGGCAACATCGACGGATACGATAGACGCCTAATCTCTTATAAGTCTTTTATGCGGAGAAAAATAAAAACCATTTTCTTCCAACATTCATGATGAAAGTTGGTTAATTGTGCACAGCAGAACCTCTTATTCTAGCCGATCTTAGAATAAGGGACAAAGATTGCATTGACAAGCAACGGAAATCGGAATCGCGGTTTGATTTAGGTCGAAATTGATTTTATCGCGATGTTAAACAAGGTTAGAGATTCGAAGCCTTGCGGACTGTCACTGAATTGTGTTTGAAATGTGGATGAATCAATGCGGGCAGAAATCTTACGAGTGCAGAAAGAAAATTCTCGAAAGCTAAGTGATCTCGAATTCTCCAGTTGGCTTTTAAGATCTGGCGAATCTTAAAATGGTATCGAATGCTTTTTGCAGATTGAAAGAATACAGCAAGGAAGTCGGTCTTCTAGCGAAGAAGTCCTGAATAGAGTTTTTGATGAGTAAAAGTTTATGTATCTAGTTGCTCGAAAAGTGCATTGTTGGTCCAGTAAGCGATTTTTTAAGCGGGGTTTATTACACGACTTAAGAGAAATTCAACGATAATTAGTAATTAGTAGCGGATTTCTGCTGCTGTTATTGATGATATTGGAATTATCTCGGACATGCACCAATTTTGAGTTGTCTAGATGATATTGAATATTAACAGTAAATTCCGTCCGGTCTAACTGACGAAGGCTCCATATTGCTCGTTGAATTTCGTAATTATTGTATTCGTCCAGGTTTGAAATTTTCAAAGGGAGAATTAGTGTTTGATGAAGGAGTTCATGGTTCTAAAGGTCATTTAATTGATCAACGAAGAAATCAATGAACGTGGTTGCTATTGTAGACAGCTGCGAATTTTGTTGATTATTAAAATACAATGCTACGTATTTTGAAGATGAAGATCATAAAGCTGTCGATTTTTTCCCAAACTTTAGTGCAGTGAGAGCATTAATGTTGATAGATCTTGTGTAATTGTGACATAATTTGCCTTTTTTTTTTTTTTAAAGTTGAAGTTGGTTCTAGTTCGTTCTTTTTAGAAGTTCATATGATTTTCCAGTGAAGGATTAGCCTTCAGTATCTTTAGAGTTTTTGTTTTTGCACGATCTTCGATGAGAGTGTTCATTGCTATATTGGAGACGACGTTATTTGTGAATAATTGAACCATCATCGATTATCTTGAGCTGTAGTGATATTGAAAGTTAAGGAAATGATTGGTAATAGGGTTTCTTTTTATTTTTCAGCGTTTGGCCGTCGCGTCAGATATTCGCGCAGTTGATGATAGTCAAATCAAACGTCTATACCGTATGAACGGGAGGCGAGATGAGACTGGAAGAACATGCGTTTATAGTCGCTGTACGGACACATCTGATGATTAGCACTCAAAGCAGGATCGGAGAAAATAGTGAGCGAACAAATTCGAGTGAAGAAAAAAAAAACGATGCTCAAATGCAATATCTATTTTTTCCGCTAATTTTTGTTTTTTATCAAACAATTTTTTGAATATTTACGACGGTACGAGGTATTGACTCGGTCGTGCGAGCAGCACTCGGAAGTGTTGGTGCGTATTGTTGTCGGCAGGAAGATATTTATTGAAATACACAACAGAGAGATTAACATTTACAGCACGTTTGCCACATTCAGGCGCTTCTACTGTCATTTTGAAACCGGCTTTCATCAGCATCACGAGTAGTTTTTCGTCACGTCGACGTTAAATCGGGCAAAAGAAGTGTTGCCCGGGAGGAGGGGGACCCAGACAGCATCGAAATCGAATAAAAAAAGCCAAGCGCTCAAGTCGGAATTTCTATTTAAAATTTAAAAAGGGACCGCATTCGCGAATTAAACAGAAAATACCCGCTCCGAACGGGACGGAATGGCGCATTGCGCAGTTTTAAAATTAGTCAATTTGATTAGGAAAATTTTCGGAAATAATGACAAAAAATTATTTTTCCAGTCACTTCTCCGAACTACGATAGTCGCGGCCGACAAATTATGGAAACGAGTAGCAACATTCTATAGAATAATTGCGCGTGCTGGAATTCATTTTTTCGTACAGTCGCTTTTGGCTGTAATTAATTTGCATTTTGCCTCCGCTACGTATTCAGATCATGTGACAGCGTTTTTTTTGTTTTTTTTCCTCTCTCTCTCTCTCTCTCTCTCTCTCTCTCCTTTTTTTTTTTTGTTGTTCTTTTAAGAAAAAAAGCGCCGTGAAAAAGAATAGTATTATCAGTATAGTACGTTGAACGCGAAATCAGTTTGTTAAATACGACAAAAATTCGTTTTAAGCGATTGCGATGGAGAATTTTCATTGACCTTGTATTATTTGAAGTTAGATGATCCAGCTTAAATTAGGTAAGAAAATTTCTCCACAGAGTCTTTAGTGTATGCATATATATATATATATATACATATATATATATATATATATTTATAGATGTATATATAATAAATGAAATCCTTCGAACCTCGCCATTGGAAGAAACGTTCTGTTATAATTTTTATGTGAAAGTTAGTTTCAACTGATTATGTCATTTTCCACAATATTAAATATCTTATAAAGGTAACTCAAAAAAATTACAGATTTTGTTACATGATTTTTTTATTACTCCTGAATGAGTAAGAATGACATAGCATATATGTATATAAGTAGATAGAAACCCCGCGTTCTGGGACACTATTGTTTGCCGGTTGCATATCTTATTATTTGTTTATTATAGGGACAGCTTTTAACAAAATATAAATTTAAATAAATAATTAAAATAATACTAATATAATTACATTCTGTTTTTCTCATGGCTTCTTGAGTAAGAGTTTATTATCATGCTAACATATTCTACTCTAATTACATCCTTCTGCCTGCTGCAACTTCACCATTACAAACCAAAATCCATGTATCTCAACGTTCACCAAACCTCAAATCAATCACCTGCTTTCTCTGCAGACATCAGTACAGGAGTGCTCAGGCAAAACATGGATTAGGGGAAAGGTTTTAACCAGCCACTTAAAATTTTGTCTAAACCCTTCTAAGTTGCTTTGTATGCTTGTGTGTTTGCATGTGTGTTGATGATGCCTTTACCATCGTTTGACCGATGTAACAATTTGATAACCAGTATACTAGTTGTTCATGTTTGTGTATGCTCTGAGAATATGTTTTTTACCGTTGACTAGCCCCACCTTTAAACTCTTCTAACTCGTACCAAATCTGCTGTTTTGTATGTGTTTACTTGTGTCTCGATGATACATCTTCCATTGTCTAACCAATGTAATAATTTGCTAATATGCTTGTGCGATTGCGTTAATGTTGATGATTCATTTATGATTGCCTAACTGATGTAATAATTTGCTAACCGATACTAGTTATTATGCTTTGAGAATATGCTTTACTATTGACCAGCCATCACTAAATCTTTCTAACTCATACCAAATGTGTGTTGATGATGCATTTACCTTTGTCTAATTTGTGTAATAATTTGTGCTAACCGATATTATTTATGACTGTGTATGCTTTGAGAATGCACTTTATTATATCTGTAACTATCCAATGCAATTTTATATATTTCTTTTTCCGTTCGCTTGAAGTATAATTTAACTAAAGGCAAAGGCCATCGTTGCCGTCGACTTCCTTTATTTTATCATTTATTAAGTTCTGTTTATAGCCTACCCGTTAGTTATCTACTCTATTCGTATTTGCGCAGCCTTTTATATGCCGGTCTTTGTTATTATCTCTTCGCCTTTCCGGGCCATCTTTGAATAAGTTAATATACTACCTTCTAGTTATCTATTCTATTAGTTTCCGTTGTCGTCATCATCCTCATCGACCTATTTAAAACGGCGGCCCTTTTACCATCGATGTCTGGAATTCGAAAATATTCTTGACTGTCAGTCAGTTTTTAGCTCTGTTCGGAGGCTAGTTCCGTTCTCGAATAGTGTACCGGCTCGGCGTAAAAGAGGAATTTTCTTCGTTCCTCCTTTTTCGATTATGTTTTCCTTCATCGTTTCTGCAAATGAAAGTACACGCACTAGGGCTCGTATCGTTCGTAATTTCGTTAATAATAATCGGGTTTTTATTATATTTTAAGAATTTAGGAAATTCCTTATAGTTCTCTTTAAAATTTTATTTTCGTTGCTTATTTGTGTCAATTACTTGTTGGTTAATTGGATTTCTAGACAACGCATCGACATAGATATTTACCTTCCCCGGTTTGATACTTAATTTCGTAATCATATTCGGATGTAGGCGATAGGGTTAGAACTTTTGTTTCTGATTCTTTTTCAAAGACTGTTTTGATCGGAATTTTTTCCCCATGAAATTATTGAATTTAGATTGTTTTCGAAATTAATTTTTGCCTTTTCTTGTAACAAAACGTCATTATCAATTATTCCATTTTTCGGAATATTAGTCTTAATGATATGAAACTTTATCGTCAAATTAATATTACCAAAATTTAAAAGTATATCCTAAAGTTTCGATGGAAGGATTGGCACATATGCGCCATTTAGTATAATTTTTTTTCATTGTCGAAGAATTGCGTATTATTTTTGAGACTGGTTGCCTTAAATATAGTTTGATTATATTAGATCCTGTATCAATAAGAAATTTGAGATGTTTGTCTCTTTAGCGAAATCGGATGAACATTCCACGAACATCGCGTTATTAATGCAAAGAATTTTCATCGTTCGGACATTTGAATTTCTTGGGCACTTCGCGGTTCCGTATCCTTGACCGAAAGTCGACGGGAGTTTAGACTGCGTTTTGGTCTTGTACGTTTTTATAATTTTCTGCATTCTTCTATAACATGTCCGAACTTTTTACAATATTTCCAGATTTTATCTGGAGGCTTATCGTTAGGTCTATGGTCGTTTTTACGATACTTATCATAGTTATTATCATTTCCATAATTATTGTTATTAGGATTAGTATAAAAAAAATTTGTTTATCTTCCTGTATTCGTTTGTTATTTAGTTTATAAAATTTACAATACTTTCCCGATATATGCCACTTACTAGGATTTGATCGGCGATTACTTTCTATCATGTTTAGGGCATTTTCTTCATCTAGGGCGGCAGTGAAGCATTCGTTTAAGGTAGAAAATTCTTTCCACCGTAAAAATCTTGAAATCTCGGGATTACTATGAAAAACAAAACGATTCATTGCTATGCCGTTAGTCGATTTAATTCGTCCCGGAATGAGCGATTTATCATTTTGCGATTCGATAGTTTGTAAAATTCGAACGGTTAAGTTATCTAATTTGGTATAACAAAAGTAATTGAAAGACGTTATTTACATTAGATATGAAGTCGCACAGATGTTCTCGATTACCAGAAAAATTCTCTCGGTATTAATTTAATCGCAAAAAAGTCTAAGAAGGACGTTACGTCTTTTCCCGATGAATTAGCCATTGTTTTTTAACGTTTACACGAGAATGTAATTAAATCGATACTAAATCGGTACTACTAATCGAGAAGTTAACGGGAAAAAGGGAAACAAAAAACAGAATTTGCGCGGGAAAGAATTGAATAGCGAATAAAATTATCCCCGAATCTTCAGCGATGGTTTATCGGCGTGAAGAGATGGATCTCCGCATCAGGTTAATCCTTCGTGTCGCTGACTTCTTCGCAAACAATCAGCTGTATGAATCTTAATAACGGCGGTGACCGTTGATGATGAATGGAACGAGTATTTGCGAAATCTTTTTTTTTAACGGGTAATGGTCGAATTCGTGTCGAAATATTTCGTTATTTCGGAACGAAAGGATAAAAAAAAAAAACGAAAAGTTACGCATATTTCCTGATTGGATAATTAACGGAAAAAAAAAACAAAACAAAAGGAATGGGTATCTTACCGACTGCGCCAGAAAGACTCCTAATGTTGCGTTCCTCTATTCGCGAAAGTAAAAGAGCGGCATATGAATGTGGGAAAAATTCCAACATAAGAAACACAATCCTTTTTCATTTGTTTTTCTTTTCGTTAATTATTACAATAAGGCAACAATTGCGGTAGAAGCCCGAACTTACTGGTTTACCGCTCGTTGAAAATTACGACACCGATTAGAGAAAACTCCGAAGATCAAAAAAAAAAAAAAAAAATCGAGAAAGGAGAGAAGAAGAAAATTCCTCTTCTCCATCGAGCGAACGGTACACCTATTCGAGCGAAGAGAGCTAAAAATTGACTGACTGTCAAGAATATTTTCGAACTCCACTTCGAGTTCCAGACAACGATGATGGAAGGCCGCCGTTTTAGAGAGATCGATAAGGACTAACGGAAACTAATAGAACAGATAGCTAGAAGATAATTTAGGCAATCAACGTTTGCCGAAACATATTAACTTATTTAAAGACGGGCCTGGAAAGGCGAAGAGATAATGGCAAAGATCGGCATTGTAACCGGAACTTAAATAAATGATAAAATGAGGAAAGTCGACGGCGACGATAGCCTTTGGCCTTTAGTTGATACTTCAAGTGAACGGAAGATAAATAAGAAATGTATAAAATTGTTGCAAACGCTAATGGAGGAAAATATAGAACCGATGATAAGCTACGAATAATGTTGAATAAACATAATAATAAATAAATAAGAATAATAATAACGATAATAAAATTAATAATAAATTTATTAATCGTATCGAAAAATAGTTCAATGGAACGAGAGTAAGGAGGGGATATACGGTAGGAGTACAACACTTAATTTATAAATTACTTCGTTAATGAAAAACACTAGAAATGTAAAAAGTTACGTTTGATTTAAATCGTATTTTCTATCTGTAAAATTTCAATATCCTCTCGATATTATCATTTTTCACTTTCCTAGCTGATCTGACACATTTCTGCTCAGATATTCGTTATGAAACTTAGAAAAGGATAGACGGTCTGTTCTTCTCTGTTCGAGGTCTATATTTTAGCTTCTATAGAGGAACCGTGTGCATAACATTCGTCGATTTATTATTTGTTGGGTCGGAGTAATACGTGTCCAAAACTGAAGTCGAAGTTATAGCATCAACTTCGCTGTGAGATAACGCATTCTTCCGGACCTATCATCATTAATCTGTAGAGTTATATGCGGAATTTTTAGCATCACTCTTAGCCATTTTCTAGAAGTAATTTCTTATATAAATTCCAAATAAACCGTATCATTTAAAAGTTTTTATGATAATACCGTATATAGGTTAAAAATTACAGTAGTCCCAGTGGTCAAGTCGTTGATTGAATTTTAACAATAATGATAATTTGATAGTCCGTAATGAATTATATAAAAGATCTGATCTATGAGTTATACCGTAATTCGATAAATAAATGAAACCACAAATATTAAAACACATTCGCATTAATAGAATTATAATTAAATACCGACTAGTTTCGGCAATCTTGATTCGGCCAATCATTCATTATTGGTTTTAATTATAATTTTATTAATGTGAGAATATTTCGATGTTTTGCAGTTTTATTTATTTATTTTCATCCTATAATACGGATAGAACTTGTATATCTATATACGTATTCGTGTAATTGATTCCCGGAAACAGTGTTCTAACGGATTTCGATGAACTTCGCGAATTAGCAGGTTTCAGCGGTTTAGAAAGATCGATTGCTAGAGGCTTATCGTCCGGAAAAAATTCTAGAAAACTCGAAATTTTGAAAGTGCGATGACCGTGTTCAGCGATCGTCGTATTTTTGTGTGTTCTCTTTTACTTCGGCGACCGAAAATTGTCAAATTCTCTGATTAAAATGCTGAAAATTCCCATTGAAATGGTAAAAATACAATGGACGTCGGTTTTGTCTGCTGCTTCTGTCAGCTTATGATGGCTTTCAAAATAGCGTAATTAACGTAGCGTGTAAAGAGAACTCTTCTGATCGTTGAATGTGGCCTTCGTCAGGTCTTTAAAAGAAATATCTCGAAGAAACAGAATTATCGCAAACAGAACTGCAGGCTAAGAGAAAAAACTTTTCAGTAGCGTACACGGCTTATTAATCCGCCTCCATCCTGCGGCGGTCATTAATTACGTGTTCATTTGCGGCTTTCAAGCAGTATTTTTTCAAAAGAACCTATTTCGTCTACAGAAAAAAATTCAGCGATGTGCCTCCGATAAAAGGCCATCGCAACCGATTCTCGTGGATACGAAAGCTCGCGTAGTAAATTTTACGAAAAAGGCGAAAAAACCAACAGAAAATGCTTTATCCTTTGTTTGCGAAAGGCATCGTTTCGTAATTAAGAGCATACGTCGACTATATCGTGTTTGTTGTAAGAAACGGTTTAAAAACGGATCTTGTCCTTTATTACCTAAAAAAACCGAAGGAGAAGGAGGAGAGAGAGAACAAGAAGATGCATAATTTATTTTTATTCCGGCGTAGAAGTGCCATCTGTGTAACTTATGACGTCAGTTGCATTCGCGCGAAGTATCGAGTTTAATTTATTGCATTTAATAAAGTCGAGAGCCCTTGACAAACCGGCAGACGGTAGTGTTGGGTTGCGTTTGTGATAGCCATCGGAGCTGGACGTGCCAGTCGTCATCGTTATGCGTATTATTTCGTCACATTATTTCCTTCTCGTTTGCTTAAATATTTGTACTTGTACTCCAGTACGACGAGATCTCTTTCGGGACTTCTTCCGCTATCGCTCCTAAGTATTTCTTCGAAATTTTTATCCGATTTAATTTCTTTGCCCATTTTTAATCGTCTATTGCTCGCGATGTGTCTTTGTCAGCAGCTTTATGGAAGTAGAGTGTAACGAGTTGCGGAAGGGAATAATTCTGCATTAAGCTATTTAGGAGTTCCTTCACTTTCGTCAATACGCTATTCGCTGAGATGAGGATTATCGGATTTTTGTAGTAGTGCGAAGATATTTAAAGTTTTCTCTCTCCCGCAGCAATATTCTAAATCAGACGTTAAAGGATCTGAAACAAAACGATTTAGAGGTTACTTGTACATTAAGCTGCCTGAACGTTCAGGTTTCACGGCTAATGGCCACTCTAGACTTTTGTAAACAAAAAGTGCCAAAGGTTTTTAACGACAAAAAAAAAAACAACAAAAAAGAAAAAAAGAAAAAAACGTTACGTATTTGGTTTTATAATGCAAAACAATTTTTAACTAACACGATGGCGTTGGAGTCACCGATTTTGATGAAATTTTGCAGATTGATAGAAGATCATGAGGATATGAATCGTGTAAAATATTACAATGCAACGTTTTGATTTACGTGAGAAATGTAACATTTTTGGAAGCCGAATTTAACGGATAATATACATAGCCGTTTAGACAAAAATATGCAATACATTCCAGATTATGTCTATTCACCTTGTGCAAATAATTCGGATAACCGATTATTCCAAAATCAAGTATATTAAAAAAAAAAAAAATAAATACTAAAAAACAAAGTAATGAGAAAAAATTAATTTTTAATTTAATACAAATTTAAACGCGTCTTTTATTATATTAATCTATGTATTTAAAGCGCAATTGACCGATTTAATTAAATGTTTTCTTTAAACGGAAGCTTATAATTTCCAGATGAGCCATCAATAATGAAAAAACCTTAAATGTATTAATGTATATATATATATATTTAAAGTGCAAGGCGTCATCTTTCCACTCAGCGTTCGCTATTTCACGTGCTCAGTTAATTTTTTTTTTTTTTTTTTACATAAAAGCTTACAATTAATAGATGTGTGATTTATGACTAAAAAGTTTAAAAAAATCGTGTAAACTCATATGTTAAAAATAAAACTCATTAAAAACTGTAAGCGTTTTCTTTCGACAATCGGCTAACAGTCCGTAATTGGCTGATTTTGACAATTTTTTTTTCTGGAATAGAAGAAAAAATCCTCTGGATGCGTCAACAACTTTAAAAAATTGAAAAAAAGAAGTAAAACCCGTACACATGAAAAATACAATCGGCCAGCAGTTCTTATTTGACCGATTTGATTTTTATTTCTCTTTTTTTTTTTCAGATAGAAGCCCACAACCTTTTAGATGAACCATCAGTATTTAAATAGTTCAAAAGGGTTATAATGTTCGTTCATTTGGAGATCAAAAATTTTTCCCCAAAATTAATTGTTTTTTTGTCAATCGGCCATTGACCCCTATTTCACAGACTTTGATTTTTTAGCAGTAACGGCCGCATAGTCAAATATTTTAAGATGCAAAATAAAAACTAAAAGCGAATAAAAATTAAATAAAATTAACTTGACGGACCAAAAAAATGAAATTATCATACAATTTACTGACTAATGTACTTTTCCCTTAAAGACAGTTATCATCATAAATGTTTACCGTATGAAGTTGGTCTTCGTTTGTAAAGGTGATTTCCGTAAATATTTGTGTTTATATTTTGATTTAATTGTAATATTATTCCTATTTTAGGAGATGGTAATTGTGTATTTCGGGCAATTTCATATTGTTTAGATAAAAGTGGTGACACAGCTATCATCGTCAAATTCGATTACAAGTACAAAATTAAGTGTGCCCGGGAACATCATAAGGGGACTTCATTATCGGTAATTCTTTATATAGATTACCAACAAGCAGTGCAGCTGAATATCACAATTTTATATTTTTAGATGGAAGCAATTAACACTGCCGCTGTAGCATCCATTCCACTGACATCATACACACAATATAAACGGGTACCTCGGTGGTACCTAGAGATTAACGCAACCATTTCTGAGAGTAAAAGAGATCTCCGTACGTACAAGGCCACCAAATTATTCAGTGATCTAGTGGAATTCAAAAAGCGCAGGCCCATAGCGAGGTTACTTATCCGGACAAAGAAACGCCAGTCCTGCATATCTTTTGTCTCTTCTAGAAGAATTAACTCTCTCAATGGAGCCTCGAATCATTTTTTAACACCTGTGTTATCCATAAATGGCTCGCTGGTCAAAGAAGAGTCTGACGTTGCGAGAGTCTTTGCGCTCCATTTTAAAAATTCCTCGTCGTCCTCCTTATATGATCCTTCCTTTGCGGCCCTGATACTAACCGTGGAACAACAAACAAAATCCTTTAATTCCGACGAAAATGATCCTTTAAATCTTCCTTTTACAATTCGTGAGTTAAATCATCAACTAAACTACAGCATACGGAATAGCGCACTTGGAGTTGATACATATTCCTTTATGCTCAAACATCTTCCTACATCTGCCAGATTATTACTGTTCTGCATCTACAACCAAATTTGGTCTTCTGGTTTTATCCCACAATCCTTAAAAACGACTCTCCTTTTCCCGATTGTCAAGTCGAACAAAGACCCCTTCCTTCTTTAAAGCTATAGACCCGTCTGGTTGATCTCAGTCCTTTCTAAGGTAATGGAGAAAATGGTGAACCGACGCCTCTATTTCTATCTTGAATCCAAGGAAATCCTTTCTATAATAGAAGCAGGCGGCCGGAAATATAAATCTGCACTCTTTCATCTTCTTAGCCTAAAAAGGCAAATCCTAACAGCCCACAGCAGATCACAGCATTTCTACTCGGTCTTTTTTGACATACAACCGCATATGGCGATATGGAGTACTTAAAAAGCTGAAGAACGCTGGTAATATGGGCAATTTTATCCAGAGCTTCCTCACTGATAGAGTTATTGAAGTAAGAATAGTCTCTTCAGTATCTTCATCCTTCACGACTGAAAATGGAATTTCACACTGGGTTCGCCTTTAAGCGTAACCTTGTTTATCCTTTATATAAACGATATAGTAGATCACATAAGGCCGCCGGTAACAGCCCGTTTGTTTATTGATGACCTCAATATTTCTCTTCCCTCAAACTTTACCGCTAATGCGATGTTTATTCTACAGTCAACGATCAATAGATTACAAAACTGGGCGGAAAAGGATGGCTTGAATTTTTCATCCTCAAAAACTGCATGTATCCAATTCCTAAAGAAGCGTCGTTCTATTTCCAATCCCGATATCACCCTTTACCTAAAACAGGTACCTATCCCGTTCCTTCTTTCCATAAAATTCCTGGGTCTAACGTTCGATGACACATGTCTATCCTTAAGCGTAGTTGCACGAAATCCTCGTCCATCTTGAAATGTTTATCCAACCACAAGTACAATATAGATCCGAAATTGCTGTTATCAGTATACAAAGCCCTTATCTTAAATAAACTATCATATGGTTGTCAGGTGTATTCTTCTGCTAATAAAAAACTTCTAAAATCTATCGATCCTATCCATAATTCATTCTTTACGTATTGTACTTGGTGCGCATCAGACTTCTCCTTCGTTGGTCGTTTGTGCTACGAAATGATATTATTCGAATAGTCTTGCGATACCCCAACCTTCTTTACAATATTCGCGAATTTTTTCCCGAAAATCTGTCATTCGGGCTCCTGAAAGCCCCGCAGGTACTATTTTCTTCGGCCACCTTCTAAGGAGCAATCGTTTTCCTGGCATGATATTCATTAATTTCAGTCATACACCGTCGTCATCGAAGCTTTTTTGACATAGGACAGTACCTGGATACTTGGCGTCGAATGTGAAGTGGTAGTACTGCCTTATGTGGGGAATCTTCTTCTATTTTTTCTTCGCGAAGAATTCTGTCCTATCATAAAGGTTAATGTAAACTTTTTCCTCCTCAAGTTCGTGTCGCTTCATTAACTTTTGATTGTGGCGTTGACGCATTCACAACTTTAAATAAATCGTCTATATCGTGTACTTTTTCTTGATGGAACTTTTTCTTAATGAGGCCAAAAGCCCAGTCACAAGAAAATTTGGTATGGGCTACTCTGGATGGAACATGATTTTTTTTTTTTTTTGTGGGCGCGCCAGCAGCGGCATTGACCCAACAACAGGAACACTAAGCTAAAAAACTAAATAACTAGGCAGTCCGAAATGGACGCAACAAATGACATCAGTGCGGACACCACAGAAGATGAAGAAAAGGAGAGGATAAAGGAGGAGTTATAGGGAGTAGGGAGACCTAATGACAAGAGCTGATTGTGTATAAAAAAGGGAGCGTTCGTTACGAAGAGCAAGACACTCGAAGAAAATGTGATTAGCATCACATATATGACTAGGATCACAATCGTGAAGAGAACAATCAGGAGAAGGCGGCAGAGTAAATCGAAAGCGAGAGGAGGGGAGGAGAGAATGATTTGGAGACGAATTAGGGAGACAATAGAAGAGCGACGACCGAAAGGAATAGAATGGAACCAAGACAGGGAACCAGGAATCGGTTGAATAAAACGGTAAGTGAATTTGATTTTTGTATTTAATTTGAGAAGAACACGAAAGAGAAGATAATAAATCATTGAATGATTTTTATTCCGAGTGCAGCAGTTATCAGCACGCGGTAACATTTCTTTCTCGCCTATGCTATTTCTTTCAATGAAATCGTGTAAGAAGCTGATGACACAATTAGAGCCTTTACTGGTGACGACACTCTCGGGAATTAAATAATTTCCTTGATGATTGAGAGTGTCGTTCATAACACCAAACAATCCAATTTTACAAGGGCACATGAAATACAGCGGCCCAGGTTTCCCGTTCATTTGTAGCGGTTCATTCTCTTTTCTCTTCTCTCCATTGTGCAAGAAACAGCTGTTCCAAACCTGCTTCGGTTGGCCGTCTATTACACGCGCCTTTCCATGTACCTGCGGCTACGAAACTTTGCCACAGTGTAGTCAAAACATGATAGAGAATAATTTCCCACTAAAAACTCAATTCCGATAAAAATCAACTTTTTGACCGTTTTTCGCGACTAGCGCGAAATTATGTTTTTCACCCTAAGCTATGATTTCTCAGAACGCATCACATACACACACACAAATATATATATATATATATATATATATGTATGTATATTATGACATTTAGGAACCGCAAATGTAAGACCTAGAGAAGTTATCAAATTTTCTAGTTGTTTACTAATTAATTCTATTTCAGTCAGTATACTTATTTATCCACGTGGAAGGCAATGGCAAACCACCACGTTCAACATCATATGCGCGCTAGGTCAGTACACAGCAGAATAAAACATAAAAAAGAGAACGAATTAAGCGAGGAACAATATGATTTTAGATCAGGAAGAGGAACCAGAGAAGCCATTGTAGGACTCCGCATGGTGACTGGAAAAAAGTGTGTAGACCACATTGCAATGATAGACGTAGAGAAGGCATGTGATAAATTTGACTGGAACATTCTAGATCAAACTTTAACAAGAATAAACATTGACCTTAAGGACAGAAGAATAATAAAAGAGCTATACAAAGCACAGCGACTAATAATTATGAGCAGAAACTTAGAAATAGAAGTGAAAGTCAGAAGAGGACTAAGGCAAGGATGCAGTCTATCATCGCTGTTTCTTAATATATATATATATATATGTATACATGTGTAGAGCAAGCGTTTAAGCATTGGACAGAAACTAGTGAATAAATGTAGATGGAATGAAGACAAAATCCTTTAGATTTGCAGATGACATAGCCGTAATAGCAGGAAGTAAAAAGTCATTGATTCAATTCTTAAACGCTATAATATGACAATAAATAAGAAGAAAACCGTGGTAATGAGATGCAACAAAACGGAAAATAATAAAGAAGTAAAAATAAAATTAGACAATGAAATACTACAACATGTAAAAAAAGCACAGATTTTCAATAATAACAGAAGATGGAAGGTGTGATTAGGAAATAAGGTGTCTAGGATAACGTAAATATCGCCTTCATTGAAAAACATCCAGAAAAGTAGAACTGCGAAAAAGATTAATGAAAGTATACGTTTGGAGTGTGCTTCTGTATGGTGCAGAAACTTAGACCATAAATAAAGGAAGATGAAAAGGCAATTGAAAGCGTTTGAAATTGAGTGTTGGACAAAAATGCAAAAAGTTAATTGGTTAGATTAAAATTACAGAAATGCTCGAGAATATTAATGAAGAACGCTGCTTAATGAAGATCGTAAGTGAAATGGTAAAAGAACAGACTGCGACAAAAATTCATTTCACAAGTATATATAATGGAACATACAAAGATGAACGAATACCAGCCAATTAATAGAGACAGCCTGACAATTTGTTTAAAAGCGAATCTAAGTAATGTACTTTCCTGATTATTGACCACCAGTCGAAAGATTGAGGAATAAAAAATAGAAGCCCAGCAGTTAAGATGTATTTTTGATATGCTTTATATTAGTTTCACTGGTAACTTTGTATGTTTGTAATGGAATTTTGGAATCCATTTTTCACCCACTTCCTGAAGTCCGAATAATTTGAAATTTTTAATAATTGCTAGAACCCGATGACAATGCAACATTATTCGGAGAAAAAAAACACCTACATCCACAAATAAAGTTAAAAAAAAAAATGCAAATATTTATAAACGGAATAATTTTTATTTCCCGCGAAAACACGGCAACTTAACGGAAACAACGGATCATCCTCAGCCGTTCTCATTATGTTTCCCGCCACGATGCGGCAGTTCGACGAAAGCAACGATGTCTGTAACAGGTCTTTTTCTCCAAGCCGCCATATCGTGGCGAGAAACATAATGAGACTGGCTGAGGATCATCCGTTGCTTTGCCGTGTTTTCGCGGGAAATAAAAATTATTCCGTTTATAAATATTTGCATTTTTTTTTTTACTTTATTTGTGGTGAAGGTGTTCTTTTCTGCATATAATATTACATTGTCATCGGATCCTGACATTTAGTAAAAATTTCAAATCATTCGGACGTCGGGAAGTGGGTGAAAAATGGATTTGAATTGTTCTATTCTATTGTATTGTTGAATTTACGGAAAATATGCAACGGAATTAAGTATAGCTTTAGTTAAATGCAGAAAATTATTATAATGAAATATGGATTCTTGTGTTACATTTTCCCTTCCAGTCTAAACAATTAAAAGAATAAAATATTATAGTTTAAAAAACTAAAAACAGATGTTCTATATGTAATATCGCTAAAAAAACGTAAACTAATTATTATTCTATTACGATACTAATCTAGGAGTGAAGAGGCTGATGTTAATAATTAATTTCAATTCGAAATAAAGCATGAGGTAGTTTTATAGCATTTACATTTTTTTGACGAACTGTATGACTACTGATAAAACCACCGCGTGCTTTACTTTGAATTGAAATTAATTATTTATGTCCACCTCTTTTAGGTTAGTATTGTAAAAGAATTTAAATTATTTTACGCTTTTTAGCGTATCTTACATGTAAAGAGCATCTGTTTTCAGTTTTTTTGAACTACAATTTTATTCTAAAGAGGATAAATGTGGATTTATCTAAAGGTGGATGATTCTAGGAAGAAGCAACACTGATTTATGTACTATTTTCCGTAACGTCGTCAGTAGTCGTACATTACGAAAACCAATCAGCATCTTATCGATCAATTTATGGAACTGTCGAATGATTGCTTTATTCGGGCATTGTAAATACTAATTATACGACATGGGCGTCGCCAGCGGGGGGCAGGGAGAGGCAGCTGCCCCCCCTGGAGCCTTGAAACTTTTTAATCAACAGGCATTGATGAGTATTCATAGGCGCGTAATCATGGACAATTTGGAAAACTTATGTTTTAATTAAGATTTTATTCTTGTTTAATAAAATATTAAGCCTTTACAACTTATAAATTTTATTTTTCCTATAACTCATATCATTTTTCTATCATCTTCCCATGGCGGCTGGAAACACATCTTGCCCCTCCCTGGCTCATCGGCTGGCTACGCCCTTGTTGTACGATTTCATCAATAAAAAGAACATATTATTATTCGAATCTATTTAGTACGTTATTGTCATTTTTAATGTATAAATTACGCGCGCGTAATGCATTTTTAGCGGATAAGATACTGGGAAGAAACTGCTATGGATTACAAATTCAGATCTCATTTCGTAAAATTTAGGGATGAACATGCACGTGAAGATTTGACAGCTAAAGATTAATAACGCAGTACTTCTTGACCGACCTTCCGGTTGGGTCAAATAAATAGAAGTGAAAATAAAACGTTTTTCTTCAAGGATATCATTAAAGAATAAATCAAAACGGGTAAATCACCGACTAGTTTCGGATTAAATTTCTTCATACGCGCAACATTGACAAATTTAAAATATCAAATATACGAAAACTTAAAAGTCAATAATGCCGATTATATTGGGGTCGATGCCGAAAATTGCGTAATAAACAAATAATTAAAATAAATTAAAAATTAAATATTAAAAAAATACGGGATTGTTCTTATTTAGTAGATAATACTACCGTTGGCGCTTTCATAAAATCGTGTAAATGCAGATTTCTCTACACATTTATTTTGTAAATCATATATATATATATATATATATATATATATGTATATATATAAAACTCGGCCATTTTGGCCTCGCAAGGGGCTGTGCCCCTTGACCCCTCTTGCTTTCATTTCTGTCTCTTTCTCTTCTATACTTTGTGTAAAATGATCAAAATTTACAACGTAATTCTTACTGGCATCAACACAAAAAAAAAAAAATAACATAACCACAAAAGTCCTATTCTAACATTTCACTTTCATTATATAAAATTAAGACATTTTTTCGTTACATTTTTCGTTACATATTTCATTACATAAAATTGTGACATTTTTTAAATAACAATAACAAAAATCCTATAAAATATAACAAACGTTACATAAAATTGGGACATTTTTTTTGGGACATTTTGCGTAACATAAAACCGGGACATTTTTTCGAATGGGGGGTAGCCTAAGAATTACGTTGTAATTAATATGTACATATATATATATATATATATATATATATATATATGTATATATACACTCATATAATTTCAGATTAATACAGATTTTTTTACAAGTGCCCGGCAAATAATAAAAATATCAGGATTATCGTTTATATTTACATCGATTAATTTAAATTTATTGTATACGTTATTATTGGTATACGAAAGAGCTACATCTCGGTAATTTTGTGAATAGCTTGTGTGTAATGAAACTTTAGCCATCTGTTTTTCGACCTTTTTCCTTTTACATTTTTTTTTTTTTTGAATATTTCATTCGCCGAATTTTTATCGATGTTTTAAATAACACAATTTTCCGTTATTTAATTGTTCATTTTCGATTCATTTTAATTTGTAATACACGTTTATTATGGCTTTTTTTACTGTCGACTTTGACATGATCAATTTTTTGAATTTACTTTTTGTTTTTTTTGGTTTTTTTTTGTAGTGTTTTATGTTTTAAATTTATTTACGCCGTAAATATAGAGATATATTTTAATCGGAAAATTTGTATTTTATTTATTTTCTAATTATATCCGGCGAAAACAGCGCGTCTCGTATTTACATATCACTATTTAAGTGAAAAGTTTACTCGGAAAATCTTTGACTGGTTTTTCCAGAAACATTTGAAAGAGAACAGACAAGATTAGCTTCGAGAAATAATCTGTACAAAGAGCAGTAAAATTTCAGTTGAAAAGAATTAAAAAAAAAAAAAAGGAACGCGTTGTCTGCGAACGTATTTTTGTGTGTATAATGCATTTTACTCATTGCTGATATATTTTTGTTTTTGATCATTATTCATATTTTTCTCTTTAGTTAATTTACCAAAAATTTTTTTCGAAACTACTAGTCGAATTTCGGAATGTAATTTACCAAAAAAAATAAGGCCATACCTGTGACTCTTCATTCGATAATTTTCGTTTTTTCCCCGTTTTTAAAATATAGAAATTGTTTCCAGTTTTTTTTTGTTTCCAGTTTTTTTTTGTCGTTTTTCTTTTGTTTACGCTGTTTAATCGCGCTGTTAGATGAAAGGGGGAAAAAAAGCAACAAAACTACATAAATATATTTTAGAAATTACATAATACCGGGGAATAGTTTATGTTCCAATTTAAATTTCGGTCTTGCGTGTGAAAAACATTTTAATGCAAATCATCTTGTACATAAAATATCGAGCGAAAGCGAAATCGTGAAAATACTGATAAAAGGCGCAGATAAATACGGTTTGTTCGATGTAGTCTATAACTGATTTGACGTCAGCAACGGATTTAATCGAATATATAATTAGGCTTTTCGGAATGGCCCCCCGCCCGTTAACCGTCAATGGTGTCGAAAAAAACTCGTTTTTTCCGCCTACGCTTCGACGGGGCTTTTCATGCTTCTTTTTTTTCGTTTTTCCGTTGTTTTTTTTGTTTTTTTTTTGTATTCTTTATTTTCTCGCGTTTTTTGATGTCTTTTATTGGGTTTTCCGTTTTTGTCTCTAATTTGCATTTTAGAGATTTTGTAATCGCGTGTTGTTGAGTAGAGATGTGCGATTTTTAAAAAAATAACTTATTAGAAATGTATCGGCCGACTCTACCGAACAATTAATCACGATCGCCGCGAATCGTATTTTTATACATTTCATACGAGGGGGGAAAACCTGGTTATTTTTTACTTTTATCTTTCTCTCTCTTTCTATCTCTCTTTGCTTTCAGTGTGAAAGTGATGGTAGTATATATGTGTGTACACCACGTGGCACCTCTGAAGAGGTTGATTGCTTTTGTTTGTTTTCAGTAAGTTCTGTTCGCCGTGTTAGCGTAGCAAAAAGATAGGAGCTCATATATCAATAAAGTCGGAGGAATAATTATAATTTTCGATCGAATCGTTTCGTTCTAATTTAGAAAACTATCTCCTAATTTGAAGTTACCCGAACCTCCGATACGTAGGCACACAACACGCTGGAACAGATGCTCAATTTTATTGGTACGGTTGGGGCGCAAAAAGCGTTTTCGATATTTATTCTCAGAGCCCCCACCTGCTCCGGGGGGAGGGGGGGATGAGGAGAAATCATAAGCGGCCGAGTTCAGAAAAGCGACAGACGTCTACAGTTGTGTGTAAGCTTTAATGACGTGTGAGTATTGAAGTATGAAATTGTGTAACGAACGGGGCAACAGCATGTGCCGTTGATGGCGCGCGGTGGCTTGCTGTCAGGTGTTAAATGTAAAAAGGGGAACGGTTGAAATTTGTATCAAAACCAGATGCCCCTCTCCGATGAAATCCTTTGATGGTCCGTAAAAGTGTTGTGGCGCTCAGTTGATAAATTGAACATTTTCTCGACACCGTTTGACAGCTATCTACTAACATTTACCAGCTGAAAGATATTTTCATTTTTACTTTTTCATTTCGTCATTACTAGCGAGTATTATTAACCTCCGTACGTACACGCAGTTTTGTAAATCGGCTTGCTTCTCGTATAATCGCGCGTATACGTACAGTGTCAAATTCAAAATTCGTTTAGTAGAAACCGCTTTCCCCGACTGCTCGTAAAATTTTCTGAATCGAAATTATCAAAAAGCGACCACCGCGCTGCCCCGGAAGTTCCTTCGAGAAACTGTACCCCATTGACAGTGTCGATGAATCTAAAACGGAAAATAACCGAAAGATGTAAAATTAATAAATATTTCCTCGCCACGTTAATCATTAAACAGTGTGAAATTCGAAAGATTATCATCGGGAAAGTTGTTATTACTCTGACCGATGTTACGCGGATGGATTTGAAAGCTTCTTCCGATTCTTACAGATAACCAAATTAATCGTGAACATCGATCGATACACGTAGCATGCCGAATTTAGAAATTATTTTTTTTGGCGGTGAGAATCTCATTGTAACGGAGTTCTTTAGGCGGGAAAAATTGTCATTTACTTCGAAAATGGTCATCGACGATTAAGCACATTAATCTGCGGTCACGTCTGATGCTTATGGGTACGACGACTAACCAAGTCGTATAACTAGCCGAAGTAGCCGTGCGATCACACTACATCGCAGTTTATGTTTTTTTATGTTTTTTCATGTTTTTTACGTTTTTAAGTAGATGTGAAATTATTAAGTGTCGTCGGAAAGTGAAAATGAATATTAACGGAATTTATTCGGCGAGGTAGTAGCGGAAAGAAAATTTAGTGTCCGGAAGAAAAAAATTTTAATTATATCTTAGACCGAATTAGCTCTAAAATGGGGAGGTGGCAAAGTAATTTTCGAACTCGTATTAAAGCCGCAGAAAATTAACAATTACCTTAATGGTAATAAATTTCGGATATTATTACGTTGTTTCATTAAGTTATTATCCCGTAGGCTATGCGATACATCCGCTCTATAATGGATTATAGCCTCTTTTCATCTTAAATTTCTCTCTACGTTTCTCGAATTAGTCTGGTAACAACATTTTTATCTATATTTGGCACACATTTGGTGCTCTTTTTTTTTTTTGATAACGTTATTTGATTATATGAAGGACAGATTTCGCGTCACGCTTTACTCTTAACGGTCTGAGAACTAGAGTTACGTTCATGTATTTCTTTATTTGTAATTATGCGCAAAGTGCGTTAATAAGTTCGTTGGCTCTGTTTTAGGGTTTTCGGTATATTCGATGATTGAATTTTCTCGAAAAGTATTCTCGCGACAGTCGATAAATGAAAATTTTTATAGGGCAATTCGATTCCGGGAGCGAGCTTTCGACGATGTTAATTCGAATTTCAACTTTTCAAAATTGTATTTTTCTAATAAATCATGCGAGGTCCATTTTCCAGTTGAAGACATATACAAATATGCAGTTTTCTCTAGATGCTCAGATGTGGAGCGCTTCAGGAGTTTTCCAAAAACGAAATATATTTCTTAAATTAAAATTTACAAGAAGTAAAAGAAGAGACTCGTATTTCGTTAACTTCCTATCAATTTGTAAAAGCTTTCACATCAGATCATGGTATCGGATATTTACGCTTCCTCCTTTTCTAATAACTATTCATTTCATCTGTCAGTTAAATTACTCTTCCTGCATATTCATGGTTTCTTTTGCATCCTTCCGTTCGCCGTTCTCATGTTGTTTCCATTGTTCGTATGCGCTTTGGCCATTCTTTGCCGCCATTATCTAAATTTCGTTTTTCCTTGATTTCTTCTCCATACTGTCCTCTCCATCATCCGGATGATGCAGTTATTTGTGACGCCGATCATGTGTTCTTTCACAGTGTTTATCTTTTTTTCTGTGGAGCGCTCTGCCTTGTATTCTTATTTGCTGAAGCTTGCACTTCCTATACTCCTTATTGTGCTTCCTATATTCTGTCCTTTTCCTCCCCACTAATTATTCCTGCTTTATATAAAATTTCTGATCGGATTAAAATATAAACGACTTCTTTTCTTACGGTTTTGTTTCTGGGTAAAGGTCCCCTTTGTTGACGAGCCCAAAACAAAAAAAAAAAAAAAAAAAGACTCATATTTTGTTGTATATAAATTATGAATATGCTTAAATCATAAAAGTTTGTCCATATCGAAGAAAGCACCCTTTCTCTTATCGGTTTATGGAATAATTTTAAATACTATAACGAAATTAGGCTTAATAACAAATTCACATTTCTCCAAATTACTTAAAGTAAAATCCCATCAATTGTTCTTTTTTTGGCAACGATGGCCGATAGGCGCGTATTTTCCAGTGGATTTATTACCCCATTCCAGTTACAAAGTTTAACCTCTGCTTGCGCGAAAGATTCAAATTAGTAATCACCGGGTTTTCTAAATAACGTTTTTATATGGCTTTCTTTTAATTTTAACTTCATCATCATGGGGAAACATGTCCGAGAGCAATTTCGTTTTGACATAGAATACGTCGTTCACTTGGAGTGTAGGTGGTCGGCACTCTTTTTTATAGGACCATTTTGAAAAGTCTCTTTTCAAAAAGTTCTAACTTTTCTAACATTTATGATGCAACAAAAAAGCTACTTAATCAATCGATACAGAAAATGTGAAAATTGATTACAATTACGAAAGGAGTTCGGCCGAACTGAATATCACAAAAACACAATAATAATAGGGTTAGTAAGTAGAAATATGATTTATATTTTGTATGTAATTTGAACGAACTTTCGATTGATTTGAATGGGCTAAGTGTAGGTTGGAGAATAACATGCGGCGATTTTGAGCAACTAATGGAAATGTGTAATGGGTTAATTTCCGTAAAATTTCAGTTCATCTTCTGTGAATAGTACATTGAAATCTTCCTGATTATCTGACTCAATTAATAATGGTTTTTCCTGCTCTTTAATTTCTTGTATACTAGCAATCGTTCCTTGTAGCTTTTGTTTGATGACATTTCCGCAGAAAAATTACTAGCCATATTTCTTGCTTCTTCTAGATCCGGAGAGTAAGCTTTGACGACTCTTGTAAAGTAATCATAGGAGGGGAAGTCTTTTAGCCGCGTTGAAGACATTGATTTTCCGTCAGATTTGAGAAGGGTTTGAGTTGACGTTAGTTTCAGAAACAAATTCCTTGCAGTTTTCCGATTTAATTTGCCTAATGATAGCCTAGTGCTAGAGTGCTTGGCTTCCGTTACGAAAGTTTCTCTCGGGTTTGATCTCGGGTGACCACAGATATAATTACGAAAAAATAAATTTAAATACTCGCTAATAGAGTCATATGGGGGGCAATGGCAAACGTGCATACGATCGTAAGCGCGCTTAAATAGGACTGCATTTGTATATCGATAAATCAAATATGTACAATGTCAGTTCCGAGTGTAGTCTTGCGGGTGTACACTAGCGTTTTCATTATTATAATTGCTAGTATTATGTGCCTATGTCTGTACAGCTGAAATGTACCAAAAGGGTTACCGCCAACGCTCAAGAATTAAGTATAGAATGATTTGTCGAGCTTTTGTACAACAGAGGCGGAAATTGGCTAAATCAGCCTCAAGTCTGGCGGAATAAAATTTTTTCAGTGTTCCGTTGTACTTTTGAATAGTCGTTTTATGTCAAAATTCTGCCAGAGAACATTGCGTATCTTTTCCGACGCTCTAATAATATGGCTATTGCAATTATTAATCGCTGAATCGATATTACTCAGACTAGGATTCAGAGGCAGGCTGTATAATTGTTGAAATTTGTCCGAGAGTCCGTGTTTTCTGTTGTCCAACACTGAAGTCTCATAGACACATCCCACATATTTTCCCTATAGATTTGACAGATTGGATAGTGGTCGCTGTGGCATAAATTCGGTTGGTTTGATTAGCGAAACTTTGGATCAAATTTGTTTAGTTGAAAGGTTTAAATCAATATACGATAGTGAGTCTTTGAAGGCATTGAATCAGATAAATGTATATTTATATTTAGTAACTTTTAAAATATTTTTTCTGTTAGTTTTATAAGATCCTCAAAATCAGTAGGCTATACGCGTTTACATATATCACCTACTAAAACAAACGGTTTCGGCAAATAAGGTACTAAAAGATCAACTTGTTTGTATGACGGTTTGATGATAGAAGGTAGACAGATGTTGCAAATAGTAAACTGATGGCATGCAGTTGACTTGCAAAATTTTACCTTTACTATAACATTCTGAATTAGGGCATCTAGCCGCAGTTCCTTTAAAATTGATGCTGATTCATGGATGAACGTTGCAACACCTCCTGAAGCTTGTAGCTCTATGTCACACTGGAACAGTTGATAGTTTTCCAATGACGTCCAAGATGTATTTCTTGTAAACAGATTATGGCCGGTTGTTTGAGTGAAATTAATTGGCGCAGTTCGGTAAAGTTATTTTGTAATGCGTTTATGTTCCATTGAAGTAAGAAGTTGTCCATCATCGTTATTCTTTAGAGCTAATCCCTTTGTTATTTTATTTGTCTGTTTTATTATTCGTTTTTTAATGGAGCCATCGTTAATAACTAAGTAAACCGACTTTAGTTGCATGGCATTCGCAAAGTTTACCATGAATATTCTCAGTGTGTTAAACAATTTTTAGGCAGACGAATATTTGTTGTTACATAAATTTGATTAAGTTATTATTGCAATAAGTATTATTATTATTATTATTAGAACAAATGGGATAGTGTCAGGTTAGATTTAAATAGTAATACAACCATAGGCAAAGTTAGTGAGATGAAGTATCTAGGCGTAATCATAGACTGTAGATTAATGAGAAATGCACATACAAAAACTACTTGGAACAATAACTAAGAAAGCTAAATTTTTATTTTATTTATTTATTTATTTTACGTGTCGTACATAGCAACTTAGGCTAGAGACACGGCAAGAAATTACAAAATTATGAAAGTTGAAAGAAAGGAAAAAAAGGAAAATAAACAGAAATTAACAAGGATTAGCAAAATTATAACAACTTTAATAAATTAGAAGAATTTAGAAACTGAAATAGTTGGTTAAGCACGGTTTCTTCGTCGCACAGCAAATCTTTTAAATTCGATGGTAATCTATGTTGTTTCCGACACTGGTCGTAGACTGGACATTTAATCAGTAGGTGTTCGACGGTCAGCTGACAATCACATGTCTGGCACCGGGGCGCAGGTTCTTTATTTTAAAAGGTATGAGTGTGTAAGGCGAGTGTGCCCAAGTCGTAGTCTGCATAATGTTACCTCCTGTTTTCTGCTTTCTCGGCTTGAGGAAAGCCATGGTTTCGTGGACGATTTTATGGAGCGTAATTTATTTCCTGCTGGTAACTTTTGCTAATCGCTGTTCCAGATGTTGTTAAAATGGCATTTAAGTTGATGTTTAAAGTCGGTAAACGGTACCGTTACGTTTGAAGTTGACGCACGTTTGTTAATCGTTTTAACGGAGCTTTCCGCATTTTCGAAGTTCTGTATGCCGCCCTGGGCTCGGTTGCACCATGGTGGTATAGGAGATATCGGGTCCCGGGCCAGTGCTGGAATTTGGATGTTTAGCTGATGTAGAACGGACATAACGTGATCAATTGTTGTTCCGTTCTGGTTCTCAGTGGTATCATCTGGAGAGTTTGGCTCTGTGCTCCTTATGATACTGAAAGTCAGCACGGTTAGATAAGTTCGTCGCAAATCTAATGGCCACTCCGCTGAATAGCTAAATTTTATTGTCTATTATCTGAGTGATTTTTTTTTAGCGGGCACCACTTATAGCGGGGTATTATATATGACCCTTTATCAGCCACTTCTAATATATACCGGTTTAATGCACTGGAGCAATGTTGCGGAGTATCATTTGATACAAATAAAGTGTTGGCGTAGAAGGTTATTCAAATTAGTTAACAAAAATAAGGATTCCGATTTGTAACTTTCATCGTATTAACGTATTATATAAAACTCAGCTATTAATATTCCTACTTAAATACAAAAGTGAATTTGGGTTCTTCATTAAGGGCGGTATAATTAGGAGTTGTGATAAAAGAATTAGCGGCTGTACCGAAATTTAATAAATACCAAGCTAAAATGCAGGCATCTTATGTGGTCCTATTACTATATATAATAAGTCACCAACTTTTCCCTTAGATAATATTCAAAATCGTTAAAAATTACAAAAAGAGACGTAAATGTATGTTACATAATTTCGAAAGTAGTTTAAGTGCGTAAGTGTATGCCCCATTCATCACTAATTCATTATCTGTTTATTAATCGCAAACAGTTTTTAAACTCATCCATACTAGTTCTTTCAATTACTGTTACATTTCTCTTTTAATTCGTAATTGTAGCATACTTTTCTTTGTTTTTAATTTTTTAAATTTTCGTGATGTTAACAACCGATATGTATATTTATATGTGTGTGTGTGTATGTGTATATGTATATATGTGTGTATATATGTATGTAAAGTAAAGCAAGTCCCATATATCCTCGATAAGGTATCATGGATTTTGAAGTTAAGGCTCACAATGTACTAAGCCTAATGGATCTGATGAGAATACTGGGGCCAGTTCCTTTCTACTTGGGATCCGCCTTTACTTTCCCAGATTTCTCTGGTACCCAATTATTGCAGGCTGGATAAACTTGGGAGCGACTTGGATCCGGGACGAGCCAACTCCCGAAATCCCATGATACCTCTGGTTTGATAGCCAAATACCTTAACCACTAGGCTACCATGCTACATATGTATGTATATATGTACATATATACTTTTACAAGATTTACAGTTTTTTCTATTGTTTCATTTTTGCACTCAGTAATTCGAGTTGTATTTATATCTTTTCTTTATATTTAAGTTTCAGATGCATTGTTCTAATTTGTTATTTATAAGAAATCCTTTTTTTTTTTTTTTTTTTTAAATTGTATCTAACTTTTATATTGAATTAATTTCTGCGCATAGATGGATTTTGTAAATAGTAATATAGTAATAATGATAAAATTATTTTATTTGATTTGATTATTATTACTGTTATTATTATTACTTTTTGAGCGGTTAATTTAGTGTCCAGCAATTACTTTGAGGTTAAATTAAAATTGAACCACCTTCCGATTTTATTGACCGAAGGAATATTTGTTTTTTTGAAAACAATATAAGAATATTTGATCTATTTATCGGCTGTAATAATTATTGGGAAAATGTTTGTTTGGAGAAAATAGGAGTCGATCCATTAAATAATTCACTTCCTACTGTTTATTAGGAAATAAAATTTAGAACATTTTATGACGCTTTTTCGATAGTAAACGAATCTAAACATTTTAAATTTTTTTTTTTTTTTCGTTGTGTAATATATCAATTTTTGTTTATTTTATTGTCATTACGTTTTTAAATGAATTATTAGTTGCCTCTTTTGCGGAAAAAACATATCGCGCTATGATATATTTTCGTTATACAAACTAGCTTAAGTACAATTTCCTTCGGCGTTTTATTAATAGATTAAAAAAAAATATATATATATATCCGTGGCTTTAAATTACGAGCGACTACGATGTTAACTGAACAACTTAAAATAATTTGGTTAACGAATAGAAGATGTTTTTAGAAGTAAATAAAATAAAACATACACTAACAAACACAATAATATAATAATTTAACAAAAAAGCGCAAACACTAGTTTCGGATACTCAATCAATGTTCACGGTGTATAGAAAAGATGTTTTTACACTTTTGCGGTCTTTTTTTTTTTTTTTTTTTTTTTTTTCTAAGCCACCCCGGTCTGTTGACCACAATTGGCGAGGCTAACAGCTTAATTATAGGTTAAACTTAAGTAATAATTACAGTTTTATATGCCTGTTTCCCTTGAAAAAGGACATAAATAATAGTATTACAACCTTAAAGTGCGTAAAGTACGTAAAATAAGTAGATAAGCCGAGATAACAAATAGTAAAATCTAGTACAAAACAAAAAGAGAAAATAGCCAGCTTATTAACAAATAGTAAAATCTAGTACAAGACAAAAAGAGAAAATAGCCAGCTTATATATGCTGTGTCTCTAAGAGTAATCAGGATCTTCTTAACCTGGGTCCAGGATGTCTCTGGTCCATACTCTTTTAAGCCTTCTCGCTTGAATGTTTCTATGATGCATGCTGGCAATTGCAATGTTTTCACTGTCCCTCAGCTTGTTGAAAAATTTCCTATACTGCTCTTTATAATATTCATGCGTGTATGGTATCCTCAGATCGCTATGGAGAGTCCTATTGGAGACAAAATAAGGAGCGTCGGCTATCTGCCTGAGTATCCTGGACTGCATCTGCTGGATTTGGTTGAAATGGCTCCTGCTTGTAGCGCCATAGACTTCAATACCGTACCTCCAGATTGGTGCCAGGATTGCGGAGTATATTAGCCGTTTACATGGCAAATTTAGTTTAGATTTCCTACCGATTAATTGAGAGAGCAGCCTGTTCCTTGATTGGATGCGTTGTTTAGTATATGATACGTGGGCAGACCAGGTTAGCCTGCGATCTAAAACGAGGCCAAGATATTTGACCGTATTGCTCTGAGTTAGAAAGTTGTTGTTGATTTTGACTTTTGGGCATGTTCGCCTGTTTAAGGTAAATGTAATCTGCTGACTTTTACTGTGGTTGACTTTAATTTTCCATTTTACGGCCCAACTCTGAATCTTGTCCAAGTGTTCTTGGATTAACAAGGAAGCACAATTTGGGTCCTCATGAGCAGCTAAAATACAAATGTCATCAGCGAATGAAGCTGTAATAGTTGTCTTCACAACAGTACTCAATTAAACGATAAATTAACTTTAAACTACAAACGTACGTTACTAATAAATTAAATTTCCATTGCGTAAATCGTACGAATCAATGAAGATGCAAGCGATTTAGGCAGGAGAATTAATAAAAAATAAAAATCTTTGAAATACGGATCAAAATGTTTTTTCGTAAAAACTGATTTAACCAAAATTTCCATTAGTAATTTTTCACAATATAAAAGTTTAATTACAAAATAAGTGCTCATCATATATAAACATTATCGGATACATAATATGTAATTACAAAAAATTGCTGGAATAAATTTTCAGTTTTTCTCTTAAATCACTGATTCAATTTAACCTGCTGAGTGTCTCGAAGTTCGGTCATCAGCACTCTGAAACACAATAATATCATCCAAAATTTGTGACTTTAGCTTATGTCCCGTTGTTAAATTTAAAAAGTCTTACAGGGAATTATTTAATTATCTAATAAATAGATGTAATAATATGTCAGTGGCAACCTGTAATATATACAGAAGCCAACAATATAATAATAATAATAATAATAATACAGGGAAATTAATAACGTTCGGGTCATGTAAAACCTTTTACAAGGAAATTTATCAGCATTGTCGGCTCGAATTTCCTATTAGAAAGGCTGAA
The DNA here is from genome assembly GCA_039619475.1 of Icerya purchasi. Classification (NCBI taxonomy): domain Eukaryota; kingdom Metazoa; phylum Arthropoda; class Insecta; order Hemiptera; family Monophlebidae; genus Icerya; species Icerya purchasi. The sequence continues at coordinate 320,344,488 of CM077115.1, forward strand.
AGAAATGAAGTAACTGACTCTAATATACTCTACCTATATTGTAACGTTTGATTTTTTATTGTTTTTTTATTGTTTTTTTTTTGATTCCAACGTGGAACCAATTTATACGATAAAAATCTATTCTCCTATTATTAAACGTTTTAAATTCTTGCGAGTAATAATTGTGTACATACTTGGAACGTGCTTAAACATTATTCTATGAGTCCGTATAAATTTCCTTGAATTACTGATGGAATCTGCTATTTTCTGTTTGGCTGCCTGTAGTTAGGCAGGAACGGTTGAAATATTATTTAATTGGTTTCGCCGGTGATCGAGCAATTATTATTAACGGTATAAACTGTTTTATTTAACTGTACGTTTATTGATTACGTTAATTACGCTACGAGGAACTATCCCTTTAAATAATCTACCAAAGTTTGACATGTGTGTGTAATTGCAAATTTTTATGGGGTTACCTGTTTATAAAAATCTCACGACATATTGTATTAATTTCGTGTGCGTGCGCGCGTATAAGTGTGTGAATTTAACGATGCGGTCGTCGTTATGTGCGGTACAGAATTTTCTTCACAGTCTTGATTGGCATTATATTGCAATTTCATCGAATCTTATCGTTAAATTTATTTCAATAAAACAGATAGCGTGCATGTACCAAAAATTAATCGATACTTAAAAGAAATAATAGAGAAGGAAAAAACAGGGGGAAGGAAAAGGAAAATAAAGGAATGGCTTCAAGAAGAAGAAAATATAAAAAAAATAATGAACATAAAATAAAATGACAGGGCGCCAAAAAAAAAAAACGGAAAAAAACAAAACAAAAAAAACACAAAAAAACATTGAATATAAAATATAGAAATAGATTATTAAAAGTATTGATAAGTAAAAAGATAGATTAAGATTAGTAAATATTACACGATTATACATATAAGTTAATTTAAGATGGGAAAGTGTTCAATGGGATAATTCGTCGACAAGCGTTTTAGCTTGACGAAAGTTTTGTATGTAAAAAAAATAATAAATACATATTTTTCAAAAAAAAAAATAAATAAATAAAATGCTCACTCGCGTGAATTATTTTTGAATATGCACACTTATAGATACATTTGTCAAAGGCGCGGATCTAGAGTTAAAGTTTGGGGGAGGTCAGAGACTGAAGTTTCTTAAAGCCCCTACCCCTAAACATATTATTGAATAATAAAAAGAGAAACCTTTTTTTCTTACGATAATTGAAAACTAGTGATAGGGTAAAATAAATTGAAAGACAATTATATAGAAAGAAACAAAATATATACATTATAAAAACTTTATATAATGTTAAATGATAAATCCTAATCTATTATTTATTTTTGCGAACTATAAAATATTTTTCAACTTTCCTGAATCAGTAAAAAATTTTATTTTCTTAAAATTTGTAATAAATTATAAATGAAAAATATTTCCGGTTATGAAATTCGGATTATGTCACAATTACGTAATTATGAAAAAATCTTGAAAACTGTTAAATTAAGAATTTGAATGAAGAAAACCAGATTTTATAATTAATTGAATGATCAATTTTTACAACTGGAAACGAAAATATTTAAATAAATGCAATGAAAACAAAAGTTAATAAAGAACTTTAAGAAATCAATTGTTAATTATTTTTGAATAATAGCTAAACATGATTTTATTCAGCTGATAATTGAATTAATTTTCTTCAGATGTTTATTTTTATTCCCGATCAATAAAGTAATATCATTTAAAATTACGTTGAATATAATTGATTGATTAAATAAACCTCGATATCAATAGCCAATTGAGGAATATTCGCGTTACTCGTTCATTGATAAAGATTAATTAAACAATAACATTTTTTCTGAAGTTACAAATTACAAAAAAACTCTGGCGTCTCCATTCACACTATTCTTTCATCTCAGTATGAGTAAGAAGCAAAGCTGTAATTTAAAGAAAAAGTTACACTCAGTTTCGGGGGGAGGTAACGTCATGAACTCCCCTCTAGATCCGTGTTTGACATTTATCCGTCTTTTTGCCGTTTTTCACCTGCACTAACATAAATGCAAGCAAAACGTCAGCATTTCTTCGCGAATCACGAACATTTGCATTACTTTTGGGCGACCGTTTGTTGGCCCGTAATAATTCAAAGCTGTCGTAGAGTCGGTAAATAAGTAAATCAACAACAACGACATAATTGCGTCCAAAAATTCGTTTGCATTAGTGCACACCTTAACGGTAATTCTCTAACTTTCTCGTTCTACGCACGCTTTCCGTCCATGCTTTGCACCTACTCCGGCACGCATTAATCAGCAGCCTCGTGAAACCGCAAAAGTGTTTCAGATGTCAAGATGCGAGTATGTTTTTTTCTTTGCCGTTTATAATATCCGCAGCGCTGGAAGTGCAGTATTGGAACAGTAACGGGGGGATATTATTATCGTGAGATATGGACACGAAGTTATAATATGATACAGGCAATAATAGTAATACGGTTGAGAATTAAGCGGAACAGGCGCGGGAGGGGACAATGAAGCCTTTTAAAAAGGATGAAGCTCAGTTGTTGGTACGAACGACCATCCGATATAATACCGGATTAATATAATTAGAGTCGCAGTTGGTAATTGAATTACGCTAACGTAGTCGGGCCAGTTCGCGATTACCTCTGTTCTAGAATTTCTGCAGTGCTCTTTCCTCTTTTATTTCTTCCTTCGAGCAGTTCTGTTAGATGATATTCCAGAGTAGACGTCTAGTGTAGATGAAGCAACGGTCGTTTATTTTGCAAGCGTGTGATAGTTTTGATATTTTACTAGAGCGGACGATTTGTAGCTGAATCTGAGTCGTCAAACTTTCTCGCTTACATCGGTTTTATTTTCGTCTTCTAAATCGGTGCGGAAGCGTTATGCCGTATCGAAAACTTTTTAGTGGTCGATAGTTGAGCCATGTGTTGGTGTAGTTATAGTTCGTTGGACGCTGATGAAGATAAACAAGAAGGTGGTGGCGATGAAGTTGTAAATTGATAATTTCCAAAAAAAGGGGAATGATTCACAAGCATTTCTGATAAGAATTTGGCGATTAATTCGTTCAGTTTTTATAAATCGGTGTATAGAAATAAAGAGAAACGTGTGCAGTTTTTTTTTCTAATGGGGAGCAAATGAAGGTAATAATAAGGTTACCGTAAGGAATAAAAAAAAGTTTAAAATAAACAAAACTAATCTCATTGCAAATAATGAAGAAAGTCGGCGAGAAATCTTCACGCTTATTCACTCATTGTACAACGAAACGCTGCTATTTACACATTTACTACAGCTAAATAACGGACGATATGCACGTCAATAAAATTAAGAGTTATGCGTGTGTGACTCTGAACGTAATTTGTATAATGTTGTATCAGATTTGCGAACTAGACATATCTGGTGGTAGCACGAAATTAAAGTGAGCTTATGTCGAACCTGTTTATGCTGCGCATAGACTAATCATTGCTCTGTGATTTGGAATCGGCTAGATATCGGTGATAAATAATTAGGATGTATTCGTTAATTGTTGGCCCATTCCTCCCGGGTTTGTTCCGTTCCTGTGGGCTAACAAAATGTGGATTTTAATTCGAAAAAAAAAAAAAAATGAATCAAAACTTTCGCAACAGACTATACAGTGACAACCAGTAATTGTAATTAAGCGATCATTCCGCACGGTTCATGTTAGATACCGTCAATTTCAGCTGGGTTAATTTTTTTTTCTACATTATAAAGTGAACGACGACCAAATTTGTGAAATAGTCTTTTCCGGCTATAGCTTTTTTTTTTTTTTTCGATGCCAATTTTTAGAGCTATTCTCTATTTTTTCTTCTCTTCGTCGTTTGGCCTATAAAAACAGACAAGTCAAACCGCCAATTAATTTATATGGCCCCACTAAATTGGCCGGCAAATTATTTTTAACCAGCTCTTAGATATATAAATATATATTATATAATGTTTTTTTTTTTTTAAATTACTTTTTGGGTTCGTCAACTATGAACACTACAGCATAAAAGAAATTTAATCATATTTCGCCGGACCCCCAGCAACTCGTTGACGAAATGTTTTGAAGTTTGAACGGGGAATAAGCTTAGTGTATTTTTGTGTTGATGGCATTATACGCGATGTAATAAACTGAAAAAAAGTCGAGAAATCTGTTGAATCGGTTAAAGATTATATGATACTTCTTTTTCCATAATGAAAGGCGCTTGCCTTCTGAATAATAACAGCATAGGGACCATTAGAAGTCAATTAAGAAGTTCTTGAAAGATTGCAGCATTAAGTATTTAGAGAAAACTCATTTTCGAGAAAGAAATAAAAATGCAGAAAAATATTAGGAAACGTCGAAAAAAGCGTTTTTTGTAAATCCTAAGCGATTGTTTCCAAGTTTTTGATAGTTCAGCGCGTTAACTGTAAACAAAAATGCAGTTTTTTTACTTCGTTTCATTTTTCGAAAATTTTAAGTTCCGTCATCACACCGGCCTCGTGAGATCTTTGAGTGACAACGAATTTAAATCAGGGCTCTGCTCTGAGCAAAATTTTGAACTAGTTCGAAATTAAATGGTTATAAAGCTACCCTAAAAGGCAAATATCGTAATATCTTTAGCTGTTCTTTTTTTTTTTTTTTTTTGATTTACTTTCAAATGCAAACTCCTAAGATCCGATAAAAAGATTAAACATTATTAAAACGGAAAATATAAAAAGTTTGACTGAAGTGTCATTACCACTTTTGCAGTGCGCGTTCGCTTACTTTGCGTGTTCATTAAAACACTGCAATTTTAAAGCGTTTCTTTGAATAAAACGACCAATACTGATTAAAATGGTGTAATTATACTTTCTTCGGGAAAAGACACTTTTTTTTTTTTTTTTTTATCTCGCCGCTAAATTAATTATCGCATACCATACGTTTCCTAAAAACAGAGATAGTTATATAATTTTTATTTTTTAGCGCATGTTTAAACGGAAGTTACACACAAGGATGGTTGACGAATTTGTGGACCCCCCCTCCCCCCAGAAACAGATTCCTGAATTCATCCCTGCAGTTGACGGTGTGCGAGATACCTTCTAAGGAAAATTCTTCTTGCTGGCAATCACCGATAAATATTTTAGTTACGAATAGGCTAATTTGATTTTTAAATAAATTAAAAAAATATACTGATTATAGATTTAAACCTCTTTGTCGATCGTTTTCGTGATTGGTTATCCGGATATAAAATTCCTTACTTACATTGGTCTCTGTCAAATGCGTGCCGATATTAAGGACGAGAAAAAATTGCTACAGCACTCAACAGTGAAGATAGTAAACGATCTGAAGAAATAATATAAATAAATTTTATGAACGGATTTATTTACAAATGGGCAGCTTTTCACGATTTTCTGAAATTACCTGACCAACGCCTACATATCATTTTAATGAAAAAATCTCCTTTTAAAAATAGTAACAATTAAAAAGAGATAATTTTTTACTCTTACCACTTGACGTGTTCGAAACAGCAAAAATATATCTCAACAGGGAAACAAATCGTACAACACACAGATGGATTATGACATTTAGTAAGACTTGTAAAGATTACACAGTCTCCTTGAATTAAGAATGGGCTTAGTTTTATGGAATATTATAATTACGTAGTTATTTTAACTAGTAAGTTAAATGTTAATTGTAAAATATTACAACATTCAAAGGCATAAGTTTACATTACAGTTAAGTGGAAACGCCGATAAAGTAATGTAAACACGAATATATAAACTCTACGTACGATGAATTTCGTGCTAAAATTTATATTATTATAACATGAATATTAGAGTAGAATAATTATACGGCATGATTATATATGCACAGGTTGTTGTAGCTAGAGTCACCTTCTCTAGTAAGTAGTCACTCGACCGTCATATGGTGCCAGTCACACCGACGGGGAAACGAAACAACAACCGCGTGAGTTCCGTACGTCCACGTTGTGCAGGGTGGCAATTTCCTATTCAGCGGGCTCGGCGTTGATTAGGAAAGCTAAATCGGAACTCACAAAACACAGCTGATAGGAAAACGGAGGAGGGTTCACTTGTCGAAGGTGTTCCTACCAATAAATACCGTTAAGCTTCATACTGCATTGAAAACAGCAGACTATCAGCAGCTCGTTCGTGATTAAGTGCCCCAATCGGGTTGATCAACCTAGAACGAGTAGGCGAGTATCCGGCGCCTTAAAACCGGGTACTTTCGACTAAGGGAGTAAACCCTAACAGAAAATCATGTGGAAGGCAAGGGGAAACCACCACATTATCCTTCCCTAGTAACCATGGCAAGCACAAACACAATTACTCGTACCGGCAACCTCAGTAGCAGCGAGTATTTTCCTGGTGCCGTGCCCGGCTTAAGAAGATGCAGGGCTTCTTCGGTCGTCATCAGACGAAACCCCTGTTTGAAAATAGCAACATGGAATATACGAACCATGCTTAATACCTATCAGTCCAGCCTACTCTTCCTTCATATTCATGGTTTCTTTTACATTCCTCCCTTCGTCGTTCTGAAGTTGTTTCCATTGTTCGTATGCGCTTTGGCCATTCTTTGCTGCCTTCTTCCAGATTTCGTTTCTCCTTGGTTTCTTCTCCACATTGTCCTCTCCATCCGGATGATGCAATTATTTGCGACGCCGATCATGTGTTCTTCCAGTGTTCATCCCTCTCGGTGGAGCGTTCTGCCTTATATTCTTATTTGCTTAAGCTTGGACTTCCTACCCCTTATTGTGCATCCTATATCCTGTCCTTTCCTTCCCCACTAATTATTCCTGCTATTTGTTCCTTTTTAGTTAAAATTTCTGATCGAATCAAAATATAACCGACTTCTTTCCTTACCTTTTGTTTCTGGGTAAAGGTCCTTGGTTGACGAGCCCAGCAAAAAAAAAAAAAAAAAAAAAAAAACCATGCTTAAGACGGGAAAATTGGAAGTAATTAAAAGAGAAATGGAAAGAAACAACATAGATATGATTGGATTAGCGGAAACACGATGGACCGATGAAGGAGACATTATCTCTGGCGAGTATAGAATAATACATGGCGGTAGCTTGAAAGGACAAGGAGGCGTAGCACTGATTTTAAATAAGTCAACAGCAAAGTCATTGTTAGATGTTAGAGTGGTAGAAAATAGATTTATTCTGGCGCGTTTTGCTGCATATCCGGTAGACCTAATAGTTATACAGGTCTACATGCCAACATCTAACAGTGATGAAAGAGAGATAGAAGAAGCATAAGAGAAATTGGAGGAATTATTAGAAAAGACAAAAGCAAGAGATAATGTAATCATAATGGGAGATTGGAACGCAATAGTCGGAGAAGATGCAGAAAAAGGAATAACCGGCAAATATGGTCTTGGAGTTCGAAATAATAGCGGTAATTATCTCCTTGATTTTTGTAAACAAAACAAGTACATTATCACCAACACATGGTACAAAACACATCGAAGAAGAAGGTACACTTGGAAGTCGCCAGGCGACAAGCAAAGATATCAGATTGATTTCATACTGGTAAAGCAAAGATATAAAAACCAAGTAAAAAAATCGATGGCATACCTAGGTGCGGACGCTGACACGGACCATTCTATGGTGATTATGAAAACAGACCTCAAGTTTAAAAAGATAATCAGGAATAAAACAATAACAAAGTGGAATCTGGACAAATTAAATGACGAACAGATAAAAACTCAGTATCAAATTGAAACAGACAACCAGACACAAGAACTGTGTGATAATACAAGCATAGACCAAATGTGGGGGAGTATTAAATCAACAATAATAAACAGCGTACAAAAGATCCTTGGTGAAGCAAAAAGAGCGATACATAAACCATGGATCACAGAAGAAATATTACAATTGGTCGATGAAAAACGGAAATATAAAAATGACAATAGTAAAGAAGGAAAAACGAAATACCGATCTTTAAAAAAATATATAGACAGAGCTTGTAGGAAAAGAAAACAAGAATAGTGGGATTTAAAGTGCCGAGAACTTGAAAGATTAGAAACTCAAGGAAAACCTGAACTAGTTTATAAGAGAATAAAGAGTATGTGCAGAAGGTATAAAGGACTAAAAATAACAGCATTAAAAGGCCAAAATAATAAGGAAGCGATAGACTGCGTAGAAAAAAATAGCAACCTGGCAGGCCTATGTGGAAGAATTATATCATGATGATGTATTAAATTGGAAACCAAGTTCAAACGCGCAGCTAGATCAATGGTCGGGTGATAATATTTTAAGGGACGAATTTGATGCGGCAATTAAAATGTTAAAAAACAATAAAGCACCCGGTACTGATAACATAGCACCCGAAATGATAAAACTGTGTGGAAAGAAAACTCACGACGCGCTTTTTAGATTAGTTACAAACATCTATCAAAAAGGTACATGGCCAGCAGAACATTGTACATCAGTTATTGTCCCGATTCCAAAGAAACCAGCCGCGGTTAGATGCACAGAATATAGAATGATAAGTCTTATTCCACATGCATCGAACATACTGCTGCAAATAATAAAAAGGCTGATGGAAAAGTATATAGAGCAATTTTTAGACAAATCGCAATTTGGATTCCGTAAGAACGTATCAACTAGAGATGCAATAAGGACGCTAAGGAATATTGGGAAGAGATTGATAAACATAAATTGGAAGATGTACGTGTGCTTCATCGATTACACTAAAGCCTTCGATCGGGTCAATTGGCATAAGCTCTTCCCACTCCTTGAGCAAATAAAATGTCCTGAACGAATATTAAACCTGATATATAACTTATACACACAACAAACGGCTGTTATCCGAGTAGATGGAGATATATCTAAGCCGGCAAAAATAAATAAAGGAGTACGGCAAGGATGTTTGCTATCTCCGTTCCTTGGAAAAACTTCAAACGATAAAATTTGCCGATGATCAGGTTATAATTGCTGACTCTCCGAAAATGTTGCATGGAATGGTGCAGACCTTAAATGATACAGGAAAACGGTTTGGATTAGAAATAAACGCCAACAAAACAAAGACAATGATGATTGGCAAACAACCTAAACGTTTTCAACTAGACATAGAGGGTCAGAGAATCGAGCAGGTGCAAGCATTTAAATATCTCGGTCAAGTAATAACAGAGGACTTATACTGTGATACAGAAATAAACTCAAGAATCAGACTAGCTAAGCTTGCGTGGCGGGAAAAACAAAATATACTACACCAAAAGTCAATGCCACTGAAAATACGTAAGCGCATCGTTAAAACTTGCGTTTGGCCAGTAGCGCTGTACTGCGCGGAAACGTGGACCCTGAATAAAAGGAATATCTTAAAGTTGCAGGCTTTCAAGATGTGGTGTTGGAGGAAATTACAAAGAATAAGCTGGACTGAAAAAACCACAAACGCAGAAGTACTACGGAGAGTAGATGAAGAAAGGACATTGGTCCATTCGATACAGAAACGACGATTAAACTGGATGGGACATGTACTCAGACACGGCGGTCTCTTTCGCGATGTAATAGAAGGACAAATTCAGGGAAACAGAAGACGTGGTAGACTGAGGAACACATTTATCAGCGGGTTGGTGAAGGACGCAGTCACAGACCGATACTGGAAAATGAAAAGAACTGCGGAGAATCGGAGGGGTTGGAAAAGGCTTACCATGGAGTTAAACCAGTCCTACGACTGTCAAACCTAATAATAATAATAATATATATATATATATATATATATATATATATAATTATGTGTTATTATTGAGGATAATGTGATACATTAATGTCCATTCATTCTTCTTTTCTTCTTCTTTCGGTACATATCCGTTAACGGATGTTCGCGACTAAACTGGCAATTATTTGTCATCCCTTGCCGCTCTAACGCGTTTTGTAGTTGCTATGACAAACCATGTTCTTAAATTTTTGAGCCGAGATATTCTTTTTCGTCCTGGACTTTCCTTCTTCCCATTGTTTTGCCTAGAAGTATTCTTCTAGTAGCTCATATCTTCACTCATTTTTCATTATATGGCCTAAATATTTTAATTTTCTAGATTTTACCGTGTTCAAAATTTCAAGTTCTTCGTCCATCTTCGATAGTACTTCTTTGTTAGCTCGCTTCTTTGTCTAGGGCATTTTCAAAATACATCTCAAAATCATTTAGCTTTTTAGACATGGCTTCCGTCAATGCCCACGATTCTACCTCATACAAAAGTATTGCAGAAATACATTGCATCCAAAAGTAGTCTCACTTTTGTGTGCAGATTTAGGTCTTTACATGTGAATAGTGATTTCATTCCATTAAATGCATGTCTTAATTTCTCTATTTTACTTTTTAATTCTTGAAATTTATTATAGTTCCCAAATAAATGTATATATGGTGATCAACTTTTTCTCTATATTTTTATTTTTTATGATCGACTGACTTCGTGCTATGATGTTCTTGCTAATGACAGGTAAACAATTTTAGGTTAACGAAATTGCGTTTATTTCTCCAATAGATATAAAAATGTTTGATTCAAAAGCGCTTTTCATTAACTTTGTCAGAGTATCAAGGATTTTAATCAGTTCTGATTAGATACAAATCAAACACAAGCTCTAGAAACATACTATACGAATACGTAGTTCAGTAACGGTAATGAACAAAATTTAAATTTAAAGTATCACTTAAGTGGTCTTTGAAATCGGCATGCTTGAACATGTTTCTCTCACAAAGGTTAGTAACATACAGTGGTTACTTTGGTTAGGTATATACCAGCGTTTTAAAAAAAATCATATAACCATAGATATCCTAAGAAGAGTCGGGATCTTGAATAACCGCTGACAAGGGCGTCGCCAGCCGATGAGCCAGGGAGGGGCAAGATGGGTTGCCAACCGCCAGGGGGGGGGCAAAATGATAGAAAGAGGATATGAGTTATAGGAAAAATAAAATTTATAAGTTGTAAAGGCTTAATATTTTATTAAACAAGAATCTTAATTAAAACATAATTTTCGTGGGTTTCTGACAAATTGTTCATGATTACGCGCTTATGAATACTCATCAATGCATGTTGATTAAAAAGTTTCAAGGTTCTGAGGGGGGGCTCCTCCCTGCCCCCCGCTGGCGACGCCCATGACCGCTGACAACAAAGATAAATATGTGATCTAGTCTACGTTAGACATGCATAGTTTGTTATTAGCACTAGTTACGGCTACAACAAAAACACATCCTCAAAGCAAAGTATATAGTATGAGAAAAATATTATAGTATTCAGTTAGATTCCAGGCGACGACAGAAACTATTACAAAAATTAAATTATGAATACTCGTTAATAGAATCATATCGAAGGTAATGGCAAACATGCATATACGATCATGTGCGCACTAGTTAGTACGCAACAGGCACACACACGGGGGGCTGCATTTGTAACGCTATAAATCAACAATATCAGTACCAAGTGTAGGCTTGCGTATGTACACATTAGTACTGCATATAAATAATTGTCATGAGCGCTACATTTATACAACTAGAATGTACAAATAGGTAATCACAACGATCGGAATCGAACAATACGACTTAAAAGAGAATATGGTAGTTACTAAATTTATGTTCTAAAGCCCACGTGCTTGCGAACTTTGTTCATTTGAGATTAGGTAAAGAGAAAACACAGTTTAAAAATATTCTACAATCAGTGGCAGCTCGTGAATAACAGAAGTGGAGGTTCACAATTAAATATATTAAATATTACACAAATATTTATTGAAAAAAATATATCAAAAACTATATATATACATATATAGTATGTATGTATGTGTCTGTGTGTGTGTGTGCCTGCATGCGTGTGCGCATAATATTAATAATTTTCAGTTAAAAGTCTTGTAAACTAAAAATCTATTCTTCTATCTTTCTTTAAAAAAAACAAATCTATAACAGTTTCATGAAAGTGATTGTGGAACATTTGTTTTTCAATTGAGAACATAGCTAAAACATTTAGACTGTCTTCACACATTGCGCTACGTAAAAATGCTTTAATTTGTTTTAGTGTCGAAAAATATCTTTCAGCTTCTGCAGTAGTCAGTGGTATAATAGTACAGATAATTAAAAGCAATTTATATGTTTCTGAAAATGTTGTTTGTAAATTGTTATCAATAAAAAATTGAAGTAGGTTAACAGCATCATTCAAAATTCCAAAGTCTTCTCTTCTATAAATTACCCCTAATTCAGTTATTAGGCGATCTTTTATTAAGTCATAATAAGTAATTGTCGTTTGTTCAACAAGGTCACGGGGAAACTGTTTTTTATAATGATTAAATTGTTGTGATTGAAGAAGAGCAATAATACTGAGTAGTAAATGTAAACCTGTCCTTTATTTGATTTACAATAACATCACAAATTTCTTTAGCTGCTATTATTCGACTTACATAAATATCTTCTACTTTTCTTCTCTTAAGCGATTGGAGATTTTTTTTCACTTGATCTTAATAAATCCATTGCTTCTCTTTCTTTCTCAATTGAACGCTGAAAAGTTCTTATATATTCTTTGATACGTAACTGATGTTTTCTGAAGCTGATTATACAAAATGTCCACATGAGGCATAATCTTACTGAACTGTTCTAGTTCATACATACATTTAATTAAATCATTTTGGTGTTCATACGCAATATTAATTATTCTTCTCCTACTAATTCCACCTTGTAGCTGAACAATGGGGTGCTGCTCTTCTTCCCACAATCTTGTCTAAAACTTCAGTTCGCTGTGAAAATCGACTGAAAAAGATTAGCAATGTCACTAATATTGGAACAAATTATTCGAACTTGCTTATTTTAGTTTGCTGCTTGATTAATAATCAAGTTTAGTTGATGTGCATGGCAATGTACAAAATGAGAATTTTTATATGTATTCTTAATAAGAGCTTGAATTTCTGAGTGGGAACAACTCGTTACATTTGCACCATTATAACTTTGTCATATTAGCTTTTCTGTGCTGTCTATCACAATTTTTAATATTGCATCAATATACCGAGCAATTAATTCTGCATCATGCCCAGAAGGATTACAAAATCCACAGAATCTTTTAACTGGCTGCCCACTAGATAAAATATACCGAAAAACAATAGCTAAATGAAACATATATATATGATGACACATCGGTTGTTTCATCTGCAATTACAGAAAGAAAACTTGCTTTTTTGATTTCTTCCTTTACATGATTTTAGGAAACAGTCAGCATACAATTCAACAAATCATTCTGAATTTCTTTTAGCGTTCCTTTAAAATCGGTGGCATTAGCAAGATGATCTTTTAATGTTGCATTTAGTTCTGCTGAACAATTAATAAGACCTCTAAATATGCCTGGATTTACAGTCTGCTTGTTCATTATGACCACAAAGTGCGAGTTCAAATGCACCACAAAAGAGAATACAATCAATAATTTTTGAAAGAACATAACGATTTTTTTCAACTTGCTCATTGTGCTTTTTAACTGAAGCACGGTATGCAATATTAAGTCGTTGCCGAATATCAACTTTGCCTAGCAAATTAAACTCTAACGCAGAGTTTAAATACGATTGTGAACATTCATGCTTAATCAATTTTTTGTGTTAAGTGCGATAAATCAGCTACATCACATTTTATCCAACTTGAATCTCCATTCTGTTTATTAAATACTAGGGTGGTTCAAATATAAACCGGAATTTCGTCATAAAAATTTTTATTTTATACTTACAGTGCTCATATTTTTTACAATTTTTCGAGATAACCCCCCTCGCACGCTACGCACTTTTTCCACCTCTCCGGCAATTTTTTATTCCTTTTTCGTAAAAATCTCGCGGCTTGTCACATAGCCATTTGCGCACGAACGATTACACCTCATCGTTGCTGTCGAAACGTTGTCCACCAAGTGCTTCTTTCAACGGGCCAAACAAATAATAATCACAAGGCGACAAATCTGGACTGTAAGGAGGATGTTCAAGTGTTTCCCAGCCCAATTCGGCCAATGTCTCCATCGTGAGCTGAGCGGTGAATTTCTGTTCAAAATTCAGAAGTCTTGGCACCCATCTGGCTGCAATTTTGCGATAACCTAGCCGATCATGAATTATTGTCTCAATACTACCTATGCTGATGACCAATTCGTCGGTCATATCGCGTACACGGACGCGTCGGTCAGCCAAAATGAGTTGTTCGATGGCTTTGACGTGTTCATCTGTAATGCTGGTTTTTGGGCGCCGCGCATGTGGTATATTTGACACCACTTCACGTCCTTTTCGAAACGCGGAACACCACTCGTACACTTGACAGAAGATGTGATATTAGTTAATTCACAGTCACATTCATAAATATTTATTATACACATCTGACTTAAATTGCCCCTTAAAAGTCTCGCTTTTTAAGTTGGTTGTTTGTGTAATATTAAGATCTGGTGTTGGTCTTCTCAGTTTCATTGATATTTTTTCTTCTAATGATAATAATGAAACATTGATCTTCTTTATATCGGAAACAGTGATTACATTTAATGACGTATTTTCTATTCCTATGCTGAATCCTATTGAAGATGAGCAAACACGAAAGGAATTTTAAATACAACAATAAAAGTAGGCAGAAAACGTTATTTTATATTAATTCACTTATAAATCGATCGTGCATTAAAAATATTCGAATGAATATATGCGGTCCATCATGAAAAACCAAACTCTGTTCTCAATGATCGACTGTGTGTATACATATTCAAAACGTTAAGTGATATGTGGTTTCTACCAAAAATTTTAATTCCAATAATATGAACCGTGAAAATTCGTTACATATTTTTATTTAAGTACATTAAAAAACAAACAAAAGTTAAAATTTTGCAAAATGTTTGTTGTTATTGTTTTTTAAGTCTATGTATTTATATTTTATCATTATTTTAATTTATCAATTATTACAATTATTTCGAATTTGCTTAAAAAGAAAAACAATTAAATTTTTATGCTAAAATATCCAACCAACATGTTGAACAGTAGCAGTTTTACATAATGCATGTCTCACTAAAAAGAGTATAATAAAATGACAAATTATAAGATACAGTAGAAATCAGTTATAAAAACATTCAAGGAAGTGAATAATTTGGTCGTTGTATCCCATATCAAATAAAGCATTATAATTTTTTAATGTCCAAAATTGACTCTACTAATGTGAACAGTTCGTTACAAAAATGACATGAAATATTTTATGGCATAAATTACGCTGAATAAGCAATCATTTATTTATAATTATAACTACACATAAAAAATACAAACACCACACTTTCTTTCTTGTACGTGATAATGAAAAAAGCTTAAATCAGTATAAAGCAAGAGTAAGAGAAAAGAAACTGTACCAAAACGGAAGTGGTAGGATATTTTCTTATTTTTGAAGAAGTTCGTAATTTTTCGATTTTTTATTATAACAAAATAAATGTGGCAGTCTTTTTCCAATATATTTTTTACAATGGTCTTACCACAGATTTTCATCAATGTTATATTTATAATAAGTATTTTACATGTTGACGCTAACAAGCAGAATAAAAAATAACGATATAATATCTGTTCTGTTTGCATAAACTTCATTTCTTCATTGAAGAAGATCATGTTTTTGTTTGTTAAATTCATCTCTACATAAATCTTTCAAAGCTAAAAATGCTAATTCGTATGTCGTTATAACCAATTTTTTTAATGTATTTGGAAATTATAATGTTGACAAGTAAAATCACGGTAATTTTAAACACATAACTGTTTTTAAATGTACAATTTTTTACTAACATGTATATGTATGCAACGCAATAACACAACCGATATAATATACAGCTATCAACATTAATGTATTCGGACACGCGTAAAGTTCAATAATAAACGTGAAAAAAAGCCAATGTTACAGCGTACGATTTTCGAACAACTAACGACGAAATATGTTTAGTATAGTAGTGCCTAAGGAAAAAACACCGGACAAAAAAAAATTTACATTACCACAATTATCCCGTAAAGATTAAAATTGCCAAAAAAACATCATCATTTAAAGGTAACAAAAATGAATTCAGACATCTAGCTCATAATGTGCTATTTTTCATGACGATGACTCTCTCATCTGACGCTATATGTCATCTCAGGTGACTTACACCTGTACGGAAAGGCTTTTACGTAATCGCTCGTCACTAGACGTGTCAATGTTTTTTCACGTAAAGTACAATTGAAAATGTCGTGAAAAGGTAAAAATACGAGCACTTCAAAAGGGCGAAAATTAACTAATTTTAATCGCGCAAAAGGTAAAACTTATCGTGAAATTGTTGAATGTCAAAAAAAGGTACACAGTATAATACCTGATATTTGTCGAAGATTCGATCTTGAACGCCAGGTTAGATTTTATTCCTCAGAAAGGACGACCACGTTTAAATTGGCATACCGTGGGACGAACGATTCGTAATGAAGGAAATAAAGAAAGATCCTACAATTCACACGTCGAAATTCGGAGTTTCTTAATCACTTTCAACTGAAAGTTCACCATCCGTCGAATCATCTGTCGAGTCATTAAAAAGAAGAACGGTTACAATTCGCGTACTGCTCGAAGAAAACCTCTCTCGTAAATGAACGTAATCGAAAACGAAACGTTTAAATTTTACTAAAGAAAACCAACAGCGCCGCGATTTTAATTATTAGAAATTGGCGATATTTACGGACGAAAGTAAATCTTAACGTTCTCGGTAGTGACGGACGTTCGAAAGTGTGGCGAAAATCAATGTAAGAATTAGAAAAACGTAATTTAAACGCTACAGTTAAACACAGAGAAGCAAAAGTGTGATGGTTTGGAGGTATTTCGCAGCCGCAGGAGTGGGGAATTTAGAATTTATCGATGGCAACATGAATGCCGAAATCGATATGTTAACGTTTTAAAAAAAGAATTTAAAAACAAGCGCTGCCAATTTGGGACTCGAAAAGCGTGTTTTAGTTTTTATCAAGACAATGATTTCCTTTTCGAAAAGTCCGAATATTTAAGTTACCTTTTTAAATCGCAATGTTTTGACTCTTTTTTGAGTTTTACGAAATTATTAAAATAAATATTTTTAAAAATTTTTGGGTATTTCTTCTTGGCAATAGACACTACAAACATATTTCGTCGTTACTTGTTCGAATAAAAGTAAAAATAAACATATAAATATACCCCGATCAAACTTTATTTCCTTCAAAATTCAAATAATAATCATTTTATGAAAATTTATCGATTAATTTTGCTCATAATAAAATTCACTTCATTAAAGTGTACTGCACACCTACAAAAGATAATCTTGCAAAAACAACGCCCATCATCTGGTTCACAATTCGAGTGTGCTCCATCAAGCCGATGTAACACATGCACTAACACAACATCATTTTTATTCTTCTGACACGCTACTACATTATACTTAGATGGTTTTCGATCGTACGTGCTACAAGCAGCCTTCACACTAACAGAATTAATCGGTCGCTCGATGTGTTTACTTTCGGACTAAGAACAAACCCCCTAATACGATCTAGAACTAGCATCTACTTTAGATAAGACATATCTACGGTGTTAATTCGCCCTTGAAATCTTCCCTAATAAACGTACGACGGGATTGGGGAACCTTTGAAGATTTCTTCCTTTGTATCATTTTAATGATAACCAGTCTTCGAGATGAGCTGAACTATACAAAGAGGAAATCTTCTCATTAAATTCCGAATAGTAAATTTTCAGCCGATGATTAGGCGTGGTGAATGAAAGGCAACTTTCTCGCAAAAATTGAACGCTGACGTGCCCGAGACGATCGATCGTTGCACCTTCTTTATTTTCGACAGACGGCAGAAAATTTATTTCGGGTTTTTTGAAAGGTAATGACTGTAAAGATGTTTCAGAACGTCTTAACAAGAAATGTAGAAATTCTCGATGGAACTTGATTGAAAATAACGATTGGCTATTTTTCCTCGCACGTCCGAGAGTGAGATAGATACACTTACTTAGTAGTAGTCGGAAGGAATAGTCAGCGTTGCACTATTGTTAATTGTCTTACCCCGATGTGCACTTTTTCAAGCTCTTCCTGTCCCGTTGAATTCCGAGCGAAGTTTGTGTACCGACGGCATGCTTTACACCGGAACCCATCTTCAACGGGTGTTGCAATAATTTTCGCCGCCTTCGACGTAATTGTCTTTCGTTTCATTATCCCGGCTATCAGTTGAATTGTGCGGTATATTAGCTTTCCCCCATCACCATCGTCACTGCTTGTTCAAATTCTTCAAATAGCTTTTCCTTCCACATCTGTGTCTTATCATCTTATTTTTTCTCGTTTATCATTTTAGCTTTTCCCTCTTGCGTCTGACGCTTGTCGTGCTCTTGGCCGCGCGATTTTCTTCACCGTTCCACTTACCGCACGCAAAATTACATTTTACCGTTGCTGGTCTTCCGTCTCTTTTTTAATATGTCTCTTTTTGCACATGCATTACCGCCGGTAACGGTGCAACTTACACGGACAATTCTACATTTTTGCAACATTTTCGTTTGTTTTGAAAGGACTTTCAGATCAAATTTCGAACTGAATTGTTTTTCTCCATCATTTATTTCTTATCTGAAATGAAAAACGTGAATAACGAATTTATAAATCAGAACAGTTTGACTATCTCCAGGTTTCCATTACACTTCCTACAATTTTCGTTTTCTATCCTTTCTTTTAATATTCTCTTCCTATATACACGTGTTTCCCATACACCATCCTGTAATGCTAACACGAAACCCTCTGTCTCCGTATAGATCTTACCAGTTGCTAGCCATTTGTGCGTGTTTACTTTATCCACTGAGTCTTTGTTTATCGCTGCCCAGTATTTACCATGGAGAAGCTTTTCATTTAAGGCGTTGAGCACGTTCCTTTCGCTGTTATCGACTAATATCTGTATTTCATTTGTTACTTCCGGAGACGCCAGCTTTAATGGTGTATAATCATCATCACAGTCCCTACATATCTTGTATATATTTTGTTCTACTGCCTCTGTACAGCAATATTTTCTTAATCATGTAGATTTGTAAGGTACATTATTCCTTTCCCACCTTTCACTCGAGAGCGGGTCAGACGTTCCACAACAGCATGTGTGTTGTGCATTCGATGTTCTGTTAGAGAAGTTCTTATTTTTGGTTGCATCTCTTCTAGTTCAGTATTATTCCATTTGACCACTCTAAAAGAATATGTGAATGTTGGTACTACAAACGTGTTTATTGCTTTAACTATATACTCGGCTGGTGTATCATTTTCAGTTGCTTTTGGAATACTTCTATTAATTTCTGTTTCATCTTTTTATGTTGTATACCATGATTTTCGACCATTTCTAGGTACTTATAGTATCAGTCCGGTTCAACATGCTCCAGAGCTGTATGTTATCCAATAGTACTGTTGGCGGTGTGATTTAAATTTTTCCTTTAACTGTATTTATTCTGGCACATTTTTCTAATCCAAATTCCATGCTAACATTTTTGGACATTGAGCTGACAATATCTAACAACGCCTTTAATTGCGTATTATTCTTAGCATAAAGTTTTAGGTCATCCATACAAGAGAGATGATTTAACAACATTCTCTCAGCTCTAACGCGTACTTCATAGCCGCATTGCGTTTTTTTTTTTTAAAGCTGAAATTCATAGCCATTACAAACCAAAGCGGGCTAAATGCGCATCTCCTTGATATATTGTATTCGTTGTTATATGTTTGTCTCCCCGAGCAACCTGTAGCCGCGTATTCCACTGTTCCATACATCTTTTAAGTATAGCGATGACTACTGGCGATACTTTACATACTTTTTTCAGCACTTCTTCCAGCCAGCTGTGAGGGATTAGATCATATGATTTTCTTTAATCGATATAGGCGACGCTTAAGTTTCTGTGATTTTTACGCGCTTGCTGGCGTATTATTGAATCAATCAGTAGTTGTTCCTTACACCCCCCCCATTGCTCCCTTCCGTACACCTTTCTGTTCCTAGTATATTAGTTGATTGTGTTCCAGGTGGCTATATACTTTGCTAGTTATATTACTGCCGTAAATATTTTATAAATCGTTGGCAGACAGATGATTGGTCTATATTTTTCCAGTTCATCTGTATGTTGATCATCCTTCAGTTTCAAATATGTTAATCCACTTGTGAAGAATTGCGGGATAACGTTCTTCTTATATACTATGTTATTGAATACCTCAGCCATCTTACCATACATTGCAGTAAACTTTTTATACCAGAAATTATGTATCCTGTCCAGTCCTGGAGCTTTCCAGTTATTAGTTTTTTGGATCACATACTGTAATTCTGTAACTGTCATCCCATTTAATGTTCTTTATTGTATCGCACTTGGAACGCTCGGCTCTCAGCCAAGTACAGTTCTCATTATGCCTTTTTTCTTGACTACACAACGACTCTTAACTTTATCCCTATTAGGTAATCTTTACTCATTCGGGCTGCTTTGTTTTTTACTCAGATTCCCGTAGAACATTTTTTCGTTGGTCGCCAATTGTTTGTTTTGGCTTTTTCCATTCATATGACACTGTATACTTTTTTAGTCTTCCTGCATAGGCTTGCAACCTTTGAATTTTTATCTCCAAGATACCGACCATTATTTCATTGTATTTTTGAAGGTGTTCTACTTTCGGCAGCTTGCCTTTATTCATTTATTTATATATTTTTTTTGTTTCAGTTAAAATTTTCTTACTTCTGTTATACGCGCATATTGCGTTAATATATTGATCTCTTTCCTTAGTCGGTTTACTATATTCTGTAACCTTACTTTCCAGGCTGAGTCACCATACTTCATTGGTGCAGCTTTCGGTTTTTGCCCATTTAACATTAATACTGTTTGCGCAGCACAGTATGTGTATTCTAACATATTAGTCTCTTGCATGACACTTTTTAGGACCATATTCGCTATTCTTAACAATTTATGTGTGCTGCCTCTGATGATCAGTCTTCTTAATGCCGGCCGTGTTTCCCGGCCTGTATCACACGTACTTCAGAGTGTAGCGAATTCATTTTTAAAGCTTTTGATATACACGCTCTATCGTCGTTATCTATATCTTGCACTCGGTCGTTATTAATTTTCCAATAATTTGTATCCAACCTATCCGTCTCTGTTTTACCATCCCAGTCTATGGCTTTTGCCTCTTCTTGTCTTTCTGGATGTTCTCTATCTTCGGTCTTTTGCAATGTTTGAGCTTACAGCTTGTTAGCTCTGAGATTACTTTAACTATTGCACTTCACGTGGCCTGTCTATACCCAGTCATCATTGTTTCACCCTTTGTAGTTTTATAATAAAATCACATAATCCTAATATCCATATCATAATCCCATTTTCGACGTTTCTTCTGTGATCCTGCATTAGTGGTCCCTCTCGGGAAAACATGTTCGGTAGGTGTAGCTATTGGAGAGATAAAAGGATTGCTATTAAATGGATCGTTATTCGTCCTTCGTTGTGCATCGGCTGTACCTTTTTCAGATTGCGCAGCATTTTGGACAAGCATTTCCTCATGTCTTCCATCCTGACATTTGGTAGGCGCCTGTCTGTCCGGCATCCTACCATTGGTGGATCGCAGATTGTCACACCCAGCACTAGCTCCAGATGTGCCCTGGTGCTCCCCAGGCAGCAGCCTTCTACTTTTATTCCTCGTTATCATTTCTCCATAAAGGGTAGTACATTTTATTCCTACTGCCAGGTTGTTTCTGTGTATTCATTTGTATTTGTAGATTGTTTTTTATTCTCTTGCCTGTTTACTTAATTGTTTACTATACATTACCAGTATTGTACATATTTCTGTGTGCAGATTGAATTTTAAATCCGGGTATGGCAGAATGGGGGTTTTTAGTCAATTCCTACTTTCCTCGTTTGTTACAATTCACTAAGTTACTACGAAGGGCATTTGGTTACCCAACCGTTCGCTCAGGTCAAAGAGTGCAGGGACACTACGTGCAGGTGAGGTAGGTGTTGACACGGAGAGGCTGAGTGGAGTTCTGGAGTTCCATATAATCACTTCCAGTGTCCTTTGACCCCCGTATTATTATCATTATTATTATTATTATTATTATTATTTCGTAATAATTTCTTGTCGTCGTCTGGGATTGAATTGAAAACCTCCGTGACGAAGTCAAGCGCTCTAGCAACTATTGTTAAATATATAATAATCGCTGTAGTTAAAATAAATAGCACCAACTTTCGTTACTCTTCTATCATTCTTGCTCAGCATCTGAGTCTAAAATGTTTTTTTGCGCAATATCAATGATCATTTTCATCGTGTTGTAATATTGTTATCCAGATAATCTGCGTTCGTTAAGAATTTTCTAACCGTTTTAGTCTTATGTCATTCTATTATTCTATTTTATGGAAAATGAAAGTTATAATAGAAACGTCTCATACGAACAATTATGTTACAATAACAAAACAGATCACCTAAAAACAGACGAAAGTGTACCATCAACCAGAAGGTCTGGTTAAACGATTAATTTTAAGAGGAATGTGCAATGTGATTAATAAAAAAAGACAATCATTTCACGTCGCCTGTCGTACGGTATACACTAACAAATTATTTATCCCAACTTAGAGTGATCAAAAGTCACTGAAATTTTAACTGTTAAGTAATGCGATAAAACTCTAAAAATTTCCGAGAATACTATTAAAATACAATTAACAGTGTGTGCTTCGGTAATTGAAGAGACTGTATGGTTACGGTATGTATACGCCATGCGACTCTTCTAATGTTGTTAAACTTGAAACCGAGCGAAGCAGCAAGTTTATTGTTTCAGAGTTATAAAGCATTGGTCACCGATTTTAGAAAGAAATTATCGCAATTACGATTTTTCTTTTTTTTTTTCTCTATGAAATTTTTCCCACCTGTTATCTAGAACTACCAGATATTGCTCGTAATAGTAAATATACAGTGAAAATCAGTTTAGCGATATTCTAGGCGATGAATAATCTGGCCATTGTTATATTTCGAATAAATTATAATTTTTCAATGTGTTATTTCGTCATAAAATATATTCCACGATCATGGTGGTTATTATTAATTATTATTATTGTTATTATTATTAGCCTTTACAACAAACAAATTTATGGTGCGAGTACTTAGCGATTACTGATTTACACTCTCATGCATACCCGCCAAGTATGACATCGTACATTTCCTTAAAAATTACTTTAAACAGTTATATTAACTCTAAAACTAAATTAAAAATTAAAAACTAAAAACTAAAAGCACATATTCTGTGCAAAGGCCTCCCTCAACCTTGTCAATTCTCTGCAATCCTGAGTAATTCTCTCATAATGTCTGTTACGTAGAATTCCCATCTCAGAAATTGTCTGCCTCTCCTTCTTTTATCCTAAATATACCACAGTTTTTTATCCTATATGCCCACTTATTATATTAATAATAGAGTTAAATTTAAGCGACGATATTTCAGAGTCGGCGACTGAATAGCCGTGGTACTATGTAATCAGTTTAAATAAAGTTAATTAATAATTAATAATGGGTTAATATTTAGAATGAGATGTGACTTAATTCGAGAATAGTTTTAAATTTATTAATAAACTTCGGTGTAATTTAATAAAGTGGTTTTCCTATTGCGCATATTTTAAGATATCCGATATCGGTGCTAATGTTAAAAGTTAATTTCAGTTTACTCATTTTATTACACGTTTGGCAATGGAGGGGATTTTTCGGTCAATAATAATAGCGCGACATGCCTGCTGTAGCGTATGCGAAACATTCATCGTTTATTACGTCTGTACCGCATTTAGTTTTGTTATATTTATTTACCACTATTAATTAATTTATGTACATCAATATTCAGGATGTTAAGCCTAAGGATCAAGAATAAGATATTATAATGTTATGTGTGATCAGTGCTACTGTATGGAAGTGAGACATGGACCACAAAGGAAAATATCATCATTCCAAATGTGGTGCTACAGAAGAATGTGGAAAATACCGTGGACGAAAACGTTAAAAAATGAGGAAGTACTGGAACTAATGGGAACTGACCGAATATTAATGACAATAGTAAAAAGAAGGAAGATAAAATTTTTTGGACACTTCATGAGAGGTGAAAAATACAAGTTACTGCAGACAATAATAATGGGCATGATAGAAGGAAGAAGAAAAAGACCTCTTGGATAGATAATATAAAAAAATGGACCGGAATTAAGAGAACAGAAGATTTAGTCAGAATAGCAAAAGATCGTAATCAATTTCAGCAGATAATCCAATCCATACATGATGATTAAGCAAAACCCGAATCGGGTGGCACGAGAAGAAGAAGAAGATATAAATATTATGTAGGATTGTTCTTTTTTTTTTATAATTTAATAAATATAAATAAATTATTAATAAGAAAAAACTCGTAATTAAATGTAGCGCGCGTAATAAAACATACGTCGAACAGTATATTTATGTGATTCCCAAAACATATCGGTTAATTGATAGGTCTTGCATTTTTTTTTTTTTTTTTTTTTTTTAATTCTCCTCCTCACCTTTTATAGAGTGGTTTGACCGAACACATTACCCCCATATATGTGCCATAATGACCTTAGTAGTTACAAACGGCGCATATATAAAAAAGGTCTTACTTATTTCGTGAATCGATATATACTCGTATTTCTGTATTTTATATTTATTTAAAAAAAAAAATATATATATTTATTTACGGTTTGTACGTTAAAATAAAAAAAGTTTTGATAATAATAAAAAGTTCAACTGAAACCGAATTATGAATTAAAATCAGTTTGGATTCTGCATTTCGATATGCTAAAAAAATGAAATTGCTTCCAAGTAAGATGAGGTTGAAACGCGGTAACATTGAAATATTTGAAATTGAGAGGGAGGCATGAAATTATTACTTTTTATTTATTTATTTTTTTTTTTTTGTTATTCTTTGGCTAAATAATTTTAATCTGAATTAACGTATACAGGGTTTGCATATTACCGTCAGGTACAGAACGGAAAAATTTGATGCTACTTGTCTTCATATTTGTAAGCGGATTAAATTTAATTCATAACATCGCATACAATTAACAACAGCTATTCAAAGAAAAGAAGCATTTCTTTTTTTTTTTTTCTGTTCCTCAATTTGGATGCAAAACTGATGAGGCAAATTTATTATAATATTACGTACATAGCGATATGAATATTACGAGCATTTATATTATTTAAATACGTCCAGTTGCGAACTTTTATCTACAGTTTCTTGTTTAGGCACTGAATTTCCTCGTTGTCAGTTATGCTATACAGTTTCCTTGAGAGCGTTCGTAATAACACATTTTAAAAGTTTCCGAAAATGCTCTTTTCCTTGCAAGATTTTTCAAAATGTGCTTCACTCATTCTCTGACGTTTACGAATTTTCGACATATCTTAATGTATCTGTTTCATTATTTACATTTTCCGTAAGAAACCGGTAATCTGAAATCATTTTTTTTCGGGTAAGTTGCGAATTTCACCGGTAGTGAACGTGTTAGAAAGTAGAGTTGGACCTCAAATGTTTATTTTTCATTCTGTTTCCAGCGACCGGTATTGACGCTTCTTTACGGCAGTTTGCAGTGTCTTTTTCGTATGGCTCTTGCATTTGGTGCACTAACGACTTTTAGACTTTTAACGCAATATCGATTTCTCGTTTTAGAATTTTCATTTTCAACAGCTCTTGACGGATTATAGTTCACAACTGATTCTAAAGGTAACGCGATTAGTTCCATTTCTTTGTAAACCTTTTTTTTTTTAAGAAAAAAACTTTAACACCAGTAAATTATCTTTTCTATCACTGTATAAATCAATGAGGGGGCCTCCCCCATGAAGAATGAAGCGCAATATAGACTCTACGAGCAGACTCCATTAGCCTCTCTTCTTCTACTTCACGTCTGCCTCCACGAGGTGGCCCCTGGTACGCAGAGCAACCTAGAGGAAGACTGGGTAACCAACCCCAGTGGAAATTTAGGTCTGCAAACAAAAGGGCGATTGAGGGTCTAGAGCAGTAGTTCTTAACCTTTAAGTGACGAGGGACCATTTGACAAAATTTCTGTCTCCCATGGACCACCAACTATTTGGAGTTAATATATAGTAAATGTAAATAGATAAAGGGTTGTTCTATCTATCTATAAATAAGACAGGTATAAAATTGTTCGAAGCCAACAGTATTTTAATTTTTTTTACGAAAATTTTACGGAAAAGAGGTAAATATATCATTTTAATGCGATTTCTGTGACTGCATCCCTTTTACTAACTTCTGAATCCTTGGTTACTCAAAACCAAACACATGTCGGCACTGGTATTCAAACGATTTCGGTGCTTGCTTTTAATTATCAAAAGTGCCGAGAACCGTTGCTCGCATAGGTATGTCGATGCTAACAAAGTTCAATGACGTACAGCAATTTCTTGAATCTTTGGGAACGAAATTGGCTTTTTGGTTCAAAAGTTTTCAAAATTAATTCCTGTCACAAATATATCTTCCAAGTTACTATTATTGTATTGTACATATTTCAATCACTTTTTCTTGAATTTTATCAGGCGCCTCAGAAACGTTGATTACTTTCCGAACACACCTTCGTCCTCATAGTAGTCAGCAAAATAGCGACTAAATTCACTTTTTAAATTTTTCAAATGAAGTATCATGTTCTTTTGTATTTCTCCTTTAA
This sequence comes from Icerya purchasi, assembly GCA_039619475.1. Taxonomy (NCBI): domain Eukaryota; kingdom Metazoa; phylum Arthropoda; class Insecta; order Hemiptera; family Monophlebidae; genus Icerya; species Icerya purchasi. The sequence goes on from CM077115.1 coordinate 320,371,094, forward strand.
TCTCAGCATGCTGCTTGTCAATAATTCGATTCAGCGTATCAAACGCAGAAAAATTTTTTCTTCCAACCTTGTCAATCCATAGCTCGATTTTAGTGATAAATTCACTAATTTTACCTTCATATGCAAATTTATTGCTTGCGCCTTGCAACTTCAAATTTCACGACCCTTGCAGTTTAAGGTTCAATTTATTTAGTTGCGCGAAAAAATCAACCAAATAAGCAAAACACATTTGAAATTTGGACTCGCAGAACTGATCCAGCAACTCTTTGTTCTCCTTGTTAGTTAATAATATTTGTACTTCCTCTTTCAGTTCATATAACCCCGACAGCATATTTCCTTTGGAAAGCCGACGCACTTCCGTATGGAAAAGCCGAGTTTCTTGTTCAGAGTTCATATCAGCGCATAATTGCTTGAAGAGACGAGTATTAAGTGCACTCTTTTTAATGAAGTTAACTACTTTTATACCTTTCATATTTTTAGGATGGCTTCGCGGACCACTTTGAGTGCTTCCAGGGACCACCAGTGGTCCGCGGACCACCGGTTAAGAACCACTGGTCTAGAGGTTAGCAATATCAGGTATTATGAGAACTGGTAGTCCCTAGATAGATGGAAACAGAGATAGGTTTACCATCTTAAGGTAAGGCAGCGGATGATTCATTTATTATGAACAACAGTGACGTACCAAGCTCTAGTTAGCTGAGCTACTATCAACCCCTTTCCAAGCCGAACTGGTTCATCGTGGAAAGGTATGACCTGTCTACCCCCACCATTATTCTTATCAATATGAAGTACACCAAAAACGAGTGCCCTCAGTACCCTGCATCGAAGGGCCTTAAAATATCAGGGGACCCTAGACCGACCTATCGGAGGCGTCAGTCCGGACATGCAACTCCATCCAAACCATCAAAAACATCGAAAATACCACTATCAAAAACATCGAAAACACCGAAAACATCATTGATGTTAGCCGGGACAAGGATAGCCCTGAACAAATGGGCCTGGGCTAGTCATGTTGCAAGACAAGTAGATGGAAGGTGGACAAAAGAAATGATCCAATGGAGACCGTATATGGGAAAACGAGCACAAGGAAGACCACTCAGAAGATGGACGAATGATATTGTGGCAACAGCAGGAAAACAGTGGCTTCGTGAAGCACAAGATAGACAACGATGGAGTAAACTAAGGGAGGCCTACATCGAATCAATGATGTAACACAGGCAAAAGAAGAAGATAAATCAATGAGTGGGGAAGCTTCTAGTTAGTCGGTCAACTTTATTTTTTAATTGTGCGTGTTAACAAATGTTTTTCTTATTTTTTTATGTTATTTCATAACTTTTTATTCCATAATTATGACCAAAAAAAGGTGTTTTCACCCCCTAGAAAATAGGGGATGCAACTCCACTGCTTAAATCACTGTCGATTACTTGCCCTTCGCACGAGAAATAATTTTCATTTTGTTTCATAAAAAAATATAGAGTTGAAGACGAGATATTGAGGAAAAACGATTTTCGGGGGTGAACTTTAGGGATGGTTTCACCCCTTGGAACTGCATATGGGCCGATAAAAAAAAAAAAACATGTCTAATATTTTTTTATACTCTACAACATATCAAAATCGGCGTCTGACAACTCGTGTACTTTCCTTGTTAGTTTCAGAAAGTGTACATATTAATTGATTAATTGTGTTTATGTGATTTTTATATATTTGATTAATTAAACTATATATTATATATATATATAAACTCGGCCATTTTGGCCTCGCAAGGGGTTATGCCCCTTGACCCCTCTTGCTTTCATTTCTGTCTCTTTCTCTTCTATACTTTGTATAAAATGATCAAAATTTACAACGTAATTCTTACTGGCATCAACACACACAAAAAATAACATAACCACAAAAATTCTAACATTTACCTTCCGTTATATAAAATTAAGACATTTTTTCGTTATATTTTTCGTTACATAAATTCATTACATAAAATTGTGACATTTTTTAAATAACAATAACAAAAATCCTACAAAATATAACAAACGTTACATAAAATTGGGACATTTTTCTGGGACATTTTTTGGGACATTTTTTGGGACATTTTTTTGGGACATTTTTTCGAATGGAGGGTAGCCTAAGAATTACGTTGTAATTAATATATATATATATGTGTGTAGCTTTAGTGGTTTCTCCTCATCGTGGTAACGGTATACTGCCCTTTTCCCGTACATAAAGTCGTAATACTGGAAGAGTGTTGAGTTACCAAGATTCTCAACACAATAATATATATATATATATATAAAAGTAAATTAACGCCCATAACCTTGTCAGGGCGCCGAGGATTGTGAATTTAAGGTTCACAATATACCAAGTCCAACGGCACTGATAATGAGAGTTGAGAGGGCTAATTTCTTTCTCTTGGCTGCCTTCACTTGAAAATAATGAATTTCGTTAACGATAGGTGTTAGTTTTTTAACCTCAACTTTTAAATAGTTCGGCTCTAAATATCGTATGAATTAGGTAGAAGTATTACAGAAGTTTTTTTTTTTTGTTTTTTTTTTTGAAGTTTATTCATTTAAATTAAACAAAATTTGCTAAATAGGTATTTTTTAAATTTAAATCGATAAAATTTTACAGTTCGTTTTTTTTCTCCATTTTCTTTTTTTATTAGATGCGCTGGTTAAAGGCGTAGAATTTTTTTAAAATGTGTTTTTTATTAAGAACGAGAAAATCATGATAAATCTGGGGGCAGATTTATAGTACATACGTTTTGTCAAACGAGAATTCATCCTATTTATTTGATTTGTCCTTCAATTTTGTCATAGAAGGAGGGATGAAATTTTTTTTTTTTTTAGTATATATTGTGCTTCACTTCCGGCCGACGTTCGCATGTATTGTTCAAAGGGCGATCTCAGTAAATTTACTGCATTTAAATCCCCCTTTTTTTTTTTCAAGTAATTACATATTGTGACGAATTTCGTCGCCTGTCGCTCCTCCAGGAGTCAATTGTGACGATTCTCCGCCGATTGCATCGATTTCAGTTTTCGTATTGACGGTGCCTGATTCGACGTTATCAGTCTAATATTGTACTCTTTTCGATAACCAGCTAAGATTTGAAGGTGGCCGGACGCCAAAGTCGTCAGAAATGACTCAACAAAAAAAAAAAAATAGCAATAATATTTTCGGTAATCGAAAATAGAGAAAAAACTAATTTCTTATAACCCACTACGTGGCGCGAATCACAGTGTTCTTTCGCGCAACCCCCATGCCAATCAAACAGAGCATGGCGATAGGTGGAGTCCATCTGCATCTTAATACGTATTCGATAAAAAATGAAACGATTTTTGTCTTTCCTTTTTTTATATTTTTTATATTCTTGACTACGAACAATGAAAAACCATTACAAAAAAAAATCGTGACATGCGAATGGCCTTTTGCTTACAATAATAAATAATTAGAAACAACGGCGACTACGACAAAACTAACAAGTAATATATAGCTAACAGCGCTCAACGGCGCTCAACGGTGATCAACGGTGATCAACCAACAACGATAATTAACAATTAACGATAAGCACATCACAGTTCTTCGCTGCTATCTACACTACTCGTGCTCTTATCTATCTGTTACAATCAGTGAATAGGTAGATAATTCTCATTGGAACAGCGGAACCGCTGATAGAGACGAAAGTGCGTTAGACAAAGCTAAAAAATAATTTCGGCCACTCGCTTAAATTAACGGAATGTCTGATAGAAATGCTGTATTCTGACGAATAAATAAATAGAAGTAAAGCCTAGTTCGTATCAATATAAATTCTTAACCGCATTAATTACAGTCAGTTGGTTACTTTTTAGGGAAGAAAGCGAGATTTTTTTATCTGTATCGAGTTTTTTCATCATACTTTGCTTCGTGCGAACTGTGCCGGGCGTTTAAATATTCGTATACAAAAATTTCAGTAAGTTGCTGTTAATTTATTTAATTTTTGTTGTGAAAAGTTTTCTACATACCGTAATCTACAATGTAAAACACAATAAATAAATAAAAACACCGCCCTTGCGCTGTTATTTAGTGTTATAATTTGTTACCGTAACTTTTTACATTCATAAATGGTAAATAAATAATGTATCAGCCGCTTACATGCCGATTTGACTAGGTTAAAAATTAGAAATTCAATTAAATTTACTATTCACAAAATATGTATGCATTAATTTCGTTTTAAAAATTATAACTGTCCGACTGGTTCCTCTCTTTTTTAAACATATTCATAGACTAAATTTATTGGCTTTGTTTAGGATGTATTTTGTATTATTAAAAATACAATTTTAAATATACAACAGTCAAATAAAAACCCGTTATTTAATACGAAAACGCAAATTATAATTTAAAAATTATAAATAATACAGTATGCTTACAATACATTCCGAACAAAGCCAATAAATTTAGTCTGCGAATATACGACATGAAAGCTTAACCGAATGTAGCCCGGTTTCGAGTATACAGCATTGGTAATCGAACGAGAAAATTTTAACTGTGCGATTACAACGCTATCAGTTGGCAACTTAATAATTTCTTTATTATGACAATAAAAAATCATATTAACTTTTTATTAGTCTTATGAAAATATAATATTCCACCATAGACTGCAATATCTATAAAAAAAAACATTGATACATAAATACAATAATTATATCAATGAAATTATAACCAATATTAATGTTTGATTTACGTAAATGATACTTAGTATTATTTAATCTTTGTAAGTTTTGTAAATTTCCAAAAAAAAGATGATGTTTTAATGCAAAACTCGAAATATAATTTGTTTTAGAAACTATGATAATTGGTATGCGCTATTACTATTAATTTCTATTTTGAACGTGGCCAAATGAACGGTATTTATTCAGGCCAAAAAAAAAAAACAAAAAAAAAAAACGTGTAATGTAAACATAAATAATTTTCATCATGGTCAACTGATGGCGTAACATTCCTGTCTGTAGTCAAATTGTGTCCGATTACGAGTTCTGTAAACTCACATGAAACATCGGGCTGCATTCGGTTAAATGTCATAAAACAGACGAAACTGATGTAACAGTTAAAAATTTTAGGATTTTTGTGTAATTATGTTATTTCTTTTTCGTATCGATTCCGGTAAGAATGACGTTGTAAATTTTGATCAAGAAAAGTAAGAGATGGGAATGTAAGCAAGAGGGGTTAAGGGGTAGAGTCCCTTGCGAGGCCAAATATAATATATTCATATAACCTGTTCTATAGAAGCTGTTAATTTTTTTCTCAATCGACGTATTTTCTTCTTGGAATCATAGGAGAATTATAAAACCTTTAAAATTTTAAAATTAAAGGTCCCAAATTTTGAATCTAATTTGCTTGGCCTTGGCCTCCCGACCCCTTACTGTGCCCCCTACATTCTTGCTCTTCCTTCTCCTTCTGTAATTTCTGTATTGGTTACCTTCATTTCTTCTGTTTCTAATCGCTTCCTGATATAACTTTCAAATTCCTACGTTTCATCATTTGTTAGTCCTTTGTGTTGGGTAAATGTCCTGTGTTGACGCGCCCAAAGGAAAAAAAAGAAAAAATTTTGAAAAATGTGAAAATCAAGTTTAAAAAAAAAATGTTTAAAAAATTCCACAGCCGGTTCTATATGAGTTACGGAATTGTTTTTTTTTTTTTTTTTGTAACCTGAATTTGTAAAATTTTGATATTTAGGGACTCAAAATTTGTGAAAATACACGCTTAAAGCGGGGTAAGACTTGAAACTAAAAAGAAGTCCACAGCTCTTGAAGGTCACTTTTTTTTTCAAATAATGTATTTCAATCGATAGAATATAGGAAAAATAATACGAGAGCCTCAAAATTTTAAAATTAAAGGGCCCAAATTTTGGAAAATGTAAAAATCAAGTTTTAAGAAAAAAATTGTATTAAACACCACCTCGTGTCAAATGTTGTGGGCCAGCGGAGATTAGTGTAATATCAATTGACCAAAATTACCCTGTTTTTGGATCAAAGTGAGTTGGTTGATCACATTTGTTTATTGAAGCAATATGTTATTAATAAGCAGGTTATTAATTTGGTTTCCTATGGAATTTTGATATCTAGAGCCTCATGTATAGCAATGTGCATTGAAATCGCCGAGAAGGATAAACGATTCTGGTAACTGATTTATAATGTCTTCAAAGTCGTATAATGAAGTTTGCTAGTTTGGTGGAATGTAAATATTGCATACTGTGATGAGTTTACGGTAAATTGCTGGGAGTGATATTGTAGCTGTAACTGCTTGAATATCGGAAGTAATTGAAAGCAGAATCGATTGTGGAATAGAGTCATGTATCAAGGTTAAAACTCCTCCAGCTGCTGTTGAATGAGAGGTATCATCGAACCGGAATGACTTGTAACTACGAATTGAAAAACACTGATTAGATTTCAGATGGGATTCTTGAATTCATATCACTGATCATGATGCCTTCGAACTGCTCTGGGCTCAGAAGGCATATTATAACCGCGCGCACGTATATGCTGTCTTCTTTGACCTTCAAAAAGCGTATGACACGGTATGGAAATATCAGGCTCTTGCTAGCCTGCACCAAGCAGGAATTCGTGATCGCATGGCCAGAAGTAACAATAAAAATTCAAAAAAATCCGGTCTTTTAGACCGGGCGCGATCTCTTACGGGTTAATGATATCCAACTAGCTGTCCGAGCGCCGGTACAATTCAGTCTGTTTGCTGATTCGCCCACCAGAGCAAGCAAAGTCATGCAACGATGCATTAAATGGGTTTCCACGCGAGACTTCAAATTTTCGGCAGAAGAGACAATATAAGTAGACTTTTATCGGACCACAAAATACTGTCAGCGACCTCGAATTTTCCTCAACAGCTTAGAACTGCATTTCCAAGAGAAGGTACGCTACCTCGGAGTAACGGTCAACAACAAGTTTTTATGGAACGTACATACCAAAGATCTCAAGAGGACATGCCTTAAAGCTCTTGGTATATTAAAGCGCTATATCATTCACTAATCCCGTCTAGATTAGAATACGGCTGCCAAGCGTTCTGTTCGGCGGCTTGGGGTCTATTGTCATCCTTAGATAATAGCCACTGGAGCCTTTTGCATCAGTCCCGCAGCTAGTCTTAATTTTGAATCCAGACAGCTGCCCTTATATTTTAAAAGGGTGATCCTAACAGCTAACTTTCTTACTTCCAACCTCCTCTTGTTAAATCTGACCCTCTATCTCACATCCCTCTTTCGTTCCGTTCAAGGAGGATAAATATTATACTTACCAGACTTAAGATTTCCTATTCCCGCCTGATTCATTCTTATTCCCTACAACGCATCGATCTCTCTCTTTGTTTCCTTCGCCAAAGAACACAACTTTCGATTTCCCACTTACTAACATCTTGTCATTTTCTTATGGCACTTAGAGCCCAGTATGACCTCCCCCTTCCTTATCACAATTCCTAGCAGATTTTTCCGGTCATATCCGCGATGTGTTCGAATTCCTCTATTCCCTTAACCTCCTAAGTTCGATTTAGTAAACATTTTATATGGTTACTGTTCTGTACGAATTCTGATTTTTGTCAGGTTTGTTGAATTTTACTGTTTTACACATTACAGCAGCCCATGTACGATTAATTTAATTTAATACACGTATTTAATTTTACTTCATTTAATTTCACGTACACACGATGGTTGATTGTCGAGGAACACAAATATAAATTGTAAACATGGGCTATAAAATTATGTTATATTAATTTACAGTAATTAGTATATAATAGTAGCCCATGTGTATTCATTAATATTTTCGCGACTCGCGCTAATTGAGCGCATCTGCGGTTTTATATAATTAAGATTTCCTATATATATTCCACTGTACATATTTCAATATATATATATATTAATCGATTGATTGAATTTCCAGAAGTGCGGAAATTCGTTTAGCTTGAAATATTTATAAGTTCAATAGGTGTCCGGATGATTGTTATTCGAAACGTTAATCATTTTATTACATATTTCGTCACACGCACTGGCTTCATTTAACATTTTAGTTACAAAATTTAGTTGGTAGCTGACAATCTCGATATCCGTATTTTCTTCTATGTTAATCGTGTCCTCTATATTTGGAAACAATTACCGCATATTAATTCGTATTTTGTTTTCTATTTGTTACTTGTTAATTTTTTTCATCTATTAAGAAAGGAAAATTAAACTTTTCTTTTGTTATCTTCCATGTATATTTTGCGAGGTTTACTAAAAAAGTAGAATTTTCAGTCTTTTCCAAGCTTCATTTTTGTTCCTAACTGTTTACTTCTTATAATTTTTCTTTAATTTTTGGCATTGTTTCTACTATTATTATAGCCTTTAGCTTTTCTTTTTTTTTTAATGATTTACTTTTATACTTTAGCCAAGTTAATTATTCAATAATTTTTTAATTTTTATATGATGCATTCCACCGTGTATTTTTACTATTCATTTTTTTCACTTTCGCACTTACATGTTTTATTTTATCAATTCTCTTAAATGCGCCTATCATATTTGCATTCGTTTCCTTTAGGTTCTGCGCCTCGCTTATTAATTTTATTTGCAAAATTCCGTATTTTTCATTTCAATCTTAAAAGTATTATAATTTATTTTTTTGAATTTCTTACATATTATTTATTGTTTGGCTAATTGTGAAAATTTTGAATTCAATTTTTTTATTATATTCCGGGACAAATTCTTTTTTTTTTTTGTTTTTATTGTCTTCCTATTTCCAATGACTGTCATTACTGACATTTTTATTTTCGAGCGTTCTTATATCATTTTTAAACAGTCGAGTCATTGCTGATAATAGATTCTTCGAAGCTTTCAGTTCTTTTTTCGTTATTTATTACTTAATTTTTCATAAAGTATAGATGTTGTACCGAAATCACCCGCGATTATTATTTCTCCATTGTTATGTATTGTTTTGAATCAAATATTCTTGCATCATATTAAAACGTATACGCACCGGTACGTATACGCTTGTGATTGTGTTTATTTTTATACGTAAGCGGAGGAACCGAATATCTCTTACTGTAAACATGGTCAAATCTATATGTGTTCAGTGAAATAATTTTATTATTTAACTATAATTTTTGTTTGTTTTTCCTGAAAAAATTAATTATTTTTCACGTAACTGGTGGACGAAATTGTAAGATGTTTCAATACTTTCCGCTCTAAAACGTTGAAAATAATGAATGATAATAATAATAATAATAATAATAATAAAGAAGCATGTATTTATGCCGGAAAATTTAATGTCCGTATAATTATGGATAAAATTTACAATATTGACTGTTTCGACAAAAGTCATTAATGTGTAACAGCATGCGCCATTTAGATTTGTTTTCGTTGCAATCTGAGAAAAAATCTTTCGGTGTTCATCGGCAAAGAACTGCGCCACCAAAAAATATTTATTAGCCGATTTTACGACCAAGTATGTTGTTACACTGTTATTAAAGAGCTCTCTATATTTCTCGAATAGTAAAAAACAATTCACAGCACAATTTCGACAAAAAATTTTCAAATTGATACACACCATTTGATTCTAAATTATAATTATTTTCCTTGTCGTTAAAGTGGTCTTTTAAATCTGACGTCGGGTCATAAATTAGCGACTCTAGCGAAGGTTTTTTAAAATCATTTTCAATTTTCAGTGCAATGTGATGGTTCAGTTTTCAAATTTCGCCACGTCTTTGCCTCCTTATGAAACTTTTGTGAAACCTCATCGAACCACTGAAGGATTTTTACACGACGAACGGTTTTTCACTGATCCTCATTAAAACCTCGGGATCTAATAAAGCAAATACGCAATAAAGTGTTTCATTAAAACGTTCTAAATATTAATTTTTCGCCGTGATGAAAAAATTTGAAACTTGACTAAGGAATAATCCGTTTTAGGCGTGATACTTTCGTTGATATTTGAAAAGAATAAATTCCAAAAGTCTGCCTAGCGCTAAATATCTATGTTTGCCGGCGCGCGTCGGCTATGTATACGAAATTTCGTAACACGTTTGTACTCGAACAGAAGACATTACAGTCAGGCCCGGGGATTAAGCGTACGATAGGCCCGGGGCTATGGAAATATTAGGGGCCCTTTTGCGGAAGTGAAACAATTATTAGTTATATAAAATAACTAAATTTTCTTTAATTAAATTTAATTATATTATTTTAAATTCACGAATTAATTATTAATGTAATACAAAACTAAATATCATATAGACAATGGGTAGAATTTTCGATGCCAAAAAAAAAAAAAAAAATATATATCTATATATATAATTTTAAACAATGAATTTTTCAGAAAATTTTAACTAAATATTTGCATAAAAGGGTAGTGTGTGTGCGTGTGTTGCGCGCGTACACACGCATACACATTCATACAGACATTTCCTAAAAAACGTAGATTCCGACTCGTTATACCTTAAAAAAAAATTTCTGCTACGTTTTATGGAACTCGAAATTTTACTATTACGAAGTTTCCTCCTCCTCTAGGAGGAAATAAAAATGGACACAAAATTATTAACAAATAAATGTATTAAAAAATGCACTTGCTCCTGTAAAGTTAATTTTATTTATTTAAAAAATAGTTGATGTACATGACAAATGATAGATTAATTTTTTATTACATGTCGGAAGTGGGTGTCTCTTGGGGACCTTTTATAAGACGGGGCCCGGGGCTACAGCGCCCTCTAGACTTCCCCCTAAATCCAGGCCCGGTCACACTTAAGAAAACTGTGAAGTAATTTATTTACAGGAAACTTATTAGAGAACGAAGTTGACTATGACGTCAGTCAGTGTAGAAAATATACACAGTTGTTTTTTTTTTTGAGATAGTCCGAAAGAAAAAAAAACGTTTTTTAAATAATGGTTTAAAAGTTGTAGAGCTATCTTGCGTATGACGTACCATTCTGTGACACCTAATCGGGAAAGTCACTATATTGAATTGATCCATAAACCCGTGTATTACGGTAGTGAATTAATTCCGAAAATTGCGCGCGCTCTGAGTTAATTTTAGAGGATCTTTAGTCGGAAAAGGTAATATCTCGTCTATAACGGTGACATCGTTGTCGGCCGGAAATTAATCAGTTAGTTTTGGAGAAAACGGCTCGGTAGACAAAAAATCGAAAAAAATCGCAATTTATTCGATTGAAAAGTAGAAAAAAATAAATAAATAAAAAAAAAAAAATACGCAACAACAAAAAAAATTGATTAATCCAGGAGGACACATTTTTTTTTTTTTTTTTATTCCGCGAGGATTAATAATTTTATGTTATTTATCGATAGCGGCAATTCGGCCATGCAGCTGTGTAAGCGTCGTGTTTCTAGTAATTAAAAATTTTTTTACAACCACATCGAAAAGAACAAAAACAAAAAAAGAAACGAGAAAATAGAGAGAAATGTCAAAAATTAACGCCGAAAGTAGCCGAAATTGTCCGAACGGGGCGAAGTCGCTTCGGGAAATTTTCATTGCCGTCAATTTAGACAAACCAACGGTTAACGCCTTCAGTTTACTGCTCTGCAACCCACGGTAGACAGTCGAGTTGGTTGCGACTACGTTGATTTCGATCGACTACCGATTATCACCGGCCTTTTTTAATAATCCGAGAGAGAATACGTCGTGCTCATTTAAAAATTAATTTTCGCTTGATAAGTTCCGAGTGCATCGACGTGTCGTTTAATCCGCGAATTCTCCATATTTTTAATCGTTATTTTACCGAGAAAAAAAATAAATAAAAAAAAATAAAATAAAAAATAAATATTACTCCGGTATCGATAGTTTCTGTTAATTTAAATTTTAAATTTTAAACTAATTAAACAATTAATTTTTTTCTAAATTGCGCGCGTGCGGATGTGTTTATTATATCTTTTACCGTCCTAATTTAGAGCGTTTTTTTGTTTAAATTTCGGTTTTTTGGCGATAGGCAAAGTGATATTGCGTACAGCTGTCGTGGACGAACGAGATTATTCACGATGAATCTGATTTCTAGTACGTATAATAAATATATCGAAGGAAATTAATAACCTTTGTTTTTATTTTTATTTACTTTTTTTCTACAATAATCTTTTTCATTTTAATCGATAGATTTTTTTTTGTTCCTCGCTATTTTACACCTCTAGTCTTATCAATTATTTGGTAATCCATGGAATAAGTTAAAATAACATGAATAAGCAACCCATCTCCAATGAAGGGTGCTAAAACGATAAATTTAGTATTATTCCGAGAAATCGACGTAAGCGCTTTATCGCTAACGCGAGTGCATGCCACTTTTTTGATAGTTTTAAAGGTATATGTGCACTACCACCGAACACATTAAATCAAAAAATGAATTTGTAGATGAATTTTTCGATCTAACTCTTTTCTCTGAAACAATTTTCGGAAATAGTCTGGCGATAGAATGCGCATATAATCTCTTACCGGAAATATACTGAATGCGTACGATTTTAGTAGTAACTAGATGGGATAAAGGCAAAACTACGTTTATTTCTTTCGAGTTCATTTTAATCCGATAAGTATATTTATCTAGTAGGTTATGGTTTTGATAAAAAAGAAACTACAATTGGCCATATATACGTACATATATATAGTCTGCGAGAGCAGAGGCGGACCCCAAACAGAAGTGAACTGGCTCCCGATATTCTCTTAGAATCCATTACAATACAGAGTGTGGGAAACTTAGCTCCCCACAAATCTATGATAGCTTATTTTACTTTGTTGTAGCCTTACGAGATTTGTGGAATATACATATTATATCGACACTATGTACGTAGAGAGAAAATCTTGCTAGCTAAAGAAGAAAATTGCTGGGAAGTTAGGACGCCTTCGGCTTTTGTTTGTCCATTTTATTTATAAGCACACGATTAGTTAGAACTCAATAAAGAAACTCGAGAAATTCATATAGTCTCATATTCCACCCATGTGTACTTTAGTTTCTTCGACGCATTAGAATTTTCTATGTCCCGGACTGAAACTAAGATAATACAACGTGTAACGAAATACGATTTGATACGAAGCTTTAAGCATCAGTTATTTTATTTCACCTTTTTCGGTTCATTGCGTATATGATATTGGGGTTAAAATGAAAAAAATTTTAAGGGAAAAATAAAAGAAACGAAAATCAAAACAACTGTAAATGACTAATTTTTTTCCATTAAAATTCTCTGTACATTCCTGTGGGGCATTTTTAAATTTGCGCCTATATTTTAAATGCATACATATATATAGTATTTATGTATGTATTTATATGTGCAAATAATTATTTTTATAACGATGCTATAGTTAAAATTTATTGCTAGTAATTTTTTTTTTTTTTAACGATATTATAATTGAAATTTACAACGTTATTTCGCTTGCACAATATTCAGTGTATCTACTTGTTACAAGCGTAAAAATAGATAAAAACAGGCATTTTCAGTTTTTCGTTAATTTAAATGCGAAACAAAGAGAAAGAAAAAAAAAATGGTAATAATAATTTCGACTAGTATTTGTAAATTTTTTGAAGAAATTGTATTTGTTTCAAAATTTATCTTTTACATAGAATTAAATACAATAAGCGCTGCCCAAATTTTGCATCAGCCATTAAATGCAGAGAGCTAGATCAGTGAAATTTTCAATGCGCACTAGTGTCTCTGATTATCCCTTTTTCTTTCTTTGTCCTGTAAATTAATCTTTCCATTCGAAATTCATTGGAAAAAAATCGGAAACTCTTTCCGTGTAACTCCACTTTAGTACGAAACGAAGCGTAAGCATGCATAGGATTTTTCATTCTGTTAGTTCTTTATAATGATTTTTAAGTTAGAACGAGAATGATGCTGTGTAGTAATTCGAAAGCGAAAGTACTTTTACGCGATTTTATTTACGGCGGAATCATTTTTCTATAAATTATTTATGGATCTTTCTAATTCGAACGATTTTGTATTTTAAAATAAAAAAAAAAAAAAATTAAAAGAAAACTGGAGTTTTTCAACAACGTTTACTAATCTTAAATTCTATTATTTGAGACAGTAGTTAGTTCAATACTAATTTAACTAAATACTTTTATACCAACCCGTTTGCAATTCTATCTTTTTTTTTCTATTTTTTTTTTGTTTCATATTAAATGCAATTTTTCTATTCCCAAGATATGTTACAAAAAAGAAAAAAAAAAACAAAACAAACAAACTAGAAAATGTAAAAAAAAAGAGGAATTCTCGAAAGGGACATAATTGATTATAAGTTAGTGTTATCATACATCGGACCCGGCCGGAGCGAGTTCGTTGATGTATCAAAACTGCCCAAAATCTTGAATATATATATATATATATATATATATATATTAAAAACCCGACGGGTTAAAAGTAAAAATAAGAGGTGTCTTCGCAATGGGAAAAATATTTTTAAAAAAATTGGGTCGTTTCGAAAACTAACCTTTCTATTTTAAACGACAAAAAAAAAAAAAATAAATAAAAAAAACGATAACGGATATTGCGTTTGCTAAAATATTTGTATCGATATCCTTTAAGATTGGCTCGATAACATGACGCAATTTATTGGAAACGTTTTGAGAGAAAATAGTTACTGGACTAACTGAAGGTGTTATTATCGGAAGTTACACACAACTCAAGTCGCTCTATATTCCTATATGCATCTAATATCGGAAATTGAATAATCCCAGAGAATTGATTTAAAATCTTAACGGGATGAAGAAACTGACATCCTGAATACTTTTTTTTTTTTTTTACATCTGCTATATCCTTTAATACGTTATGAAAAAAAAAAAAAATTAAAAAAAAAAAAACCGGTAATTACCCAGGATAAATTGTACTTACGTTATTTTACTACTATGAAGAAAATAACATGCGCCATCAACAATAGCAACGACCATTTTTCTCGGAAGAGAATATTAAATTATTATTGACGGCAGGGTAAAACTTGAGGGGCTTTACTGTGGTGGAAAATTAACTATTTGCGGACTACGTAAAACTACAATTTACAATGGGGGATGCTTATAAGTTTGGTGTTTCATCAGATTAACTTTGAATAATCCGATAAACAAATGGTCTCCGTAAAAAATCCGTAAATTAGTCGATCCAGCAAGACAACATGATATGCTTACAATTTCGTGCGACTACGCTTATGATTTTCAGTTTTGTACAGACCGGGTGAGAGGGTAAGTTTCAGATATATGTGTGCGTGTATTCTTCGTTCATTTTCAAAATAGATTCGGATTTGCGCATGGACTCAGCCTATGAAGCAAGTGTTGAGACCCTTCACCGAGGGCGTGTATTATCGGTTAGACATATCCTGTGGCGGGCTTTGGGCTGTGGTTAATTTTGATCGTCCGGACACTGTAATGCGGATTTCGAAAACTCCAGCGCATTATCATACATCGCTAGGGACTTCAGACTGAGTTTTGGGCTCGCGGAAAAAAAGTTCCGGCTACATTTTGAACGGTTTAATTACCTTTTTGGTGTTCAGGCACCCTGAAACTAGGTTAGTTTCTGCACTCTGCGAATTTTTATGACGTCAGAGTCACTAGCTTCGGCTTTTATAGGTTACCACCCCATGTGTACAACTATATACGTATGTTGGTGAAATAACCGGGGGGAGGGGGGACTAAAGAAAGTAGTTTTTGGAAGAACTTGTTTAACAACCTAATTTCATAAAAATCGACTTTGCGAGATACCGTTTTTTTTTTTTTTTTTTGTTTCTTTTTTTCCCGTGTCTATCGTCTGAAATTAAAAAATAATAAGAAACAAGTGTTTCGAATCAAAAACGAGAATTTCCGCTTCGAGAATTTGAAATTTTCGCGCTGACACTAAACCCAGGATTATATATATATATATATATGCATATAATGGCGAACGGTCACGAAGTTGAGACACCTAGATTGGGCTGTCGAAATCGCAGCACGTAATGTAATTGCACGCAATCAACCACTTCGGAGACAAAAGAAACGAGACGAAAAAAAAAACCTGAAATGTCGAATACCGCGATAAAATTGCCCCCACCCACTTTCGAAATATTTAAAAAATCCCGAAACTACTTAATTATTATAGCCAGAGGGGGTTGTACGTATTGTTTTCTCTCTACCTCCCGTATTTTCGATCATCCAGCTTATTACACTGTAATTGTGCTTGTGTACTGGTGACGTTGAACACATTCTTCATGAGTACTTAAGAGTACATATCATACTGCTACAACGTTTTTATCTCTGTTTCATTTTCTTTGTTATCCCCCCTCCCCCCTTTCTTTCTTTTATCGGCATGAAATTTACCTAATAATTAATAATCCGTCGAATATAATTGCCAAATGAAATTCGAAAATGTCCGTGCACGTAAATAAATAATACTGACACGCAACTCGTTCTCGCTGGTTAACAAGAATTATTAACGATGGTAACTTTTTTCGATTTTGCTTTTAGAATGAAAACGGTTTTAAAACTTCTAGTCGAAAAAGCCTCGAATAACATAAATTTTTGTAGCGATTCTCCTTTCCGCTTTGCAGTTTTCGTTTGCATTCCCAACGGTGTGTTTTTACTTTTTAAATATACAAATTCTGCCATTGTGCCCGACTCTTTGCTCCTTTAAATAGTTTGACAAAAATGATTTCCAACGCCAAAAAAATAACAAAAAAACAAAACAAAAAACAAATACTTTCTACAAAAAATTGTATTTAATTATCACAAACGTTAGCTAATTATTTTAAAATCACGTTAACTCCGGATCGAAACTGCATTAATTAAATATTTCATCGAAATTGTTTCGTCTAGATTTATTTCTTAGTGTGTACACTTAAACAGTTTATTTATTTTTTTATATACCTACTCGAATTGGCCGCGTTGTCGAAAAATCTTTAAATTAAATTCATACTTCTATTCATTAATATAAGGCAAACTGTCTTTAAACAATTGCAATGATTTAACTGATTTATCTGTTTTCGTTAATTCATACTTTTATTCATTAATATAAGGCAAACCGTTTTTGAACCGTTGCGCGCTGCTCATAACGGAGACACATTACATATGTATGTGAAATGGCGATTCGAAAATTTTTTGTCAAATTTCTGTATGACGGAACAGAATTAAATAGAACCCCAATTGGATAATTAAAAAAAAAAAAAAAAAAAAAAAAAACAAAACGTACCTTTTTATCTAGATCATTGTGATCTTTTAAAACATAATCGATGTTACCGTAAGGAAAATAATGGCGAAACCGTATATTATAAAAAACATTAAATTGTTAACACGTTCTAGAAAAGATTCCGAGCATGTGCCCCCATCATCAACTGGAAAAGAGGAAATAAACCCGTCAAAACGAGATAAGTCACTTTCATGCTAAATGGTAACACGGTAACTGATTTTTAAATAGCGGCACTCTACACATTTGCGAGAACTACTTTTCTAGTAGTTTTTAATGAATTAATTCGGATAGGCCGTGTTAAACTTTTGCCGGATCGTATACAACGGCGAACGAGGACCCTCTATATATTATGGGATGTTAAACAATGGGCACAAAAGGCGGAAGATGGATTTTGCGGGTCTGCGTATTGGGAGGCGATATTTAATAATGCGTCGGACACCGGGAAAAGATTGTTATTTGGAATCGGGAAGGTGAGCGCTAGAGACTAAAGCCGCATTCGGGAACAATGGTCGACCGACCGAGATGGCGTGTGTGTGTGTGTGTGTGTGTGTGTGTGTGTGGGTGTGGGTGGGTGCGTGTTTAACTTGTTTACCTTACAGCGAAAAGTGACGCGAGCGAGCATGTTTGCTTTTTAATCTGTCTCTTGGCGGTTGACAGAAATTATTTCGGCGACCGGTGTAAAAGAAATTAGTTCTATAATTAAGTTTCCGACAGTGCAGCCCCAGTCGTTTTTAACGTGTCGCATCCGACGAGGCTTAATATTTCTTTGCGTTTACAGCAATCGCGTCGTTTCGAAATTAAAAATTATCAATTAAAAAATTATCGATTAAATAAACGTGAAATAATCGAGCAGGGTAGAGCGCGATTTGTCGAGTTCTCTGCGCGGCAGATAAATTAATCTGAGACTGAAAAGGGCGCATTACGTGATACGAAATTGTATTACAAAGAACCCCCCATCCGGGCTTACGACAAAAACACCGTTTCAGTTTTAGTCCGGGTTGTGGACAAATCTGAAGGAAGGTTTTTATGTAAAAGTAATCTTTAAAAAAGAGTAATAGAAAAAAACCGCCAAAAAAGAAAAAAACAAAAACAAAAAAGGCAATTTATTAAAATTAATATTTCGGGTAATTTAAAAAAATGAAAAACACAATTTACCGGTTTTAAATTAACCGGAAAACCGCTGCTCTGATAAACGTGTCCGAAATGTTAAATATTCCAAACGATGTTGTGTGTTCTCCGCGATTCCAGGCAAAAATTCGGATTTTTTAATATCGATAATGAAAATCGCTAAAGCTTCCCCCCCCCCCCCCATCTTTGCCTACATTTAGTCGACGAATTGTGAACGAACGTTTTCTTTTTATTTTCGAATTTATTTTCATTATTATATTAACTATTTGTAATAGCGTTGATACAATCGTTTTAATGAAAAACTGATTTATTTAAGGCGGATTTAATCAATCGATATCGTATTAATTTGTGCTTCAAAAATCCGCTTGAAGAATTTTTTGTAGTACTGTGAGAGTATGATGTATTCAAAATCGGTGTACGGCCTGAATAGTTTTGCCTTTTTTTTCCCTTTCATCCGAAGTAGTTTTATTGTCGATGAAATTTTAGGATCTGTATTAAAAAGAAGGAACTGTAAGATGTGATGTTTGATTTGTTTTGTTATTTTTCATACACTTAACTTAAACTTGTATATACATATATTGTACTTTTTTTTTGTTTTATTTTTTTATTTTTATATTATTATATATGTTTTTTCTTTTCACCAATTATATTATTATCTTCCAATTGCATGCAATTAATATTTATAAAATGAAATTTACGTTCCTTTGTTTTACTTCTATATAACAAAACTCACAAAAGAAATTGAATTTATCATTAACTAGCGCAGTTGCTGTATAACGTATTTGTTGCTTATTGTAATTGCATCCATTATACCCATATATGAATTACGTTACCAACTTCATTACAAATAATGCGCAGATTGTTATATGATAAACCTAAATAAGTAATCTTTAAAAATACCATGACCGGTTAAAAATTGTCTAATAAAAAAATTTGGAACAAAAATATTGTTATCTAATCTGCAATGTAATAATATATTATTAGAGTTCTGATATATTACGTTAATATATATATATATATATATATATATATATATATATATATATATATAATTATTAATTATTTTTTTATTTGAACTTGTATTATATAGATAAAAATTACCAAATTACCAAATTACCGTCTGTATACGTCACGATTAATATTATTCTTAATTAAAAATAAGTCTATATGTCTTCTAATATTTCTAATTCTAAAGGATGTATACCGGCTAATATTATTGCTGACACGTAACTAATAGCTTTTTTATACCTTAAAGCTAATATGATAACTTTGGAACATCTTAACAGACTTTTTAAACTGTAACATTTCTCTATATACTACTTCTAGTTTTGGGTCTTCCTACTCCCTTTAACGCTACCTATATTCTTTCCTTCCCATTGCCTTCAGTTATCCCATTGCTACTGTCCTTTGTCCTCTCCATTTCTGACCGCCTGGTTATTTAGTTATAACTGTTAATTTTTCATGTTGTTGGGTCAAGGCCGCTGGCGCGCCCAGGGTAGGGAAAAAAAAAAAAAAAAAAAATATATACTACGGTGCAATATTTAATATTAGATAAGATAATGGATTTGTATGAAATTATTGCTTTTTTATAAATTATAGGAAGTTACATTATATTTCTAGTTTTAATTTAAGTATATTGTTTCTTTTAATTCAACTTTCAATATTGTTTTATTTATATTTAAATATGTTCATCCCACCGTTTGG
Organism: Icerya purchasi; assembly: GCA_039619475.1. Classification (NCBI taxonomy): domain Eukaryota; kingdom Metazoa; phylum Arthropoda; class Insecta; order Hemiptera; family Monophlebidae; genus Icerya; species Icerya purchasi. The sequence continues at coordinate 320,391,057 of CM077115.1, forward strand.
ATTGGGAAAGAAAAATTAAAAAAATAGAGCTCTTCGTTAATTATTTTTATGCGAAACCGAAAAGCCACCGAAAGCCGAACATCCGGAGGATTATGAAAACAAAATGCCGGAAATTAACCGGAGCGGTATGTAACTGATCATGGCGTAAATAAATCCGATTAAAGTTGCAAATTTACCGAGAATACGTCATCCGCGAATCATTATTGTGATCTCTTCAGTCATCTCGAGTTTCCTGACTTATGCACTTATTTTACTTAAAAACATGACCAGTACAGATTGCATCATCCGGTAGGTCTGTTCCTCTTTCTTCGAGTGAATGTCCAAGATTCCCAGAGAGAGAAGAAGCCTTATCATTTTTTTTTCTTCGTTAATCTTCCGCAATTTTTCCCCAGTGAAGGAATTCGAGCGTAACATCAATAGAACAGTTTTCATTAGCATTTCGCTGGCCGATACCGTATGCCATCAGTGTTTTCGTCTTAATTTTAGGCCGCGGTCATTATTTTCCGATTTGTCTACGAGAGTAATTTCATTTCGCGTCCAGTTCGCTGTTTATCCCCCCTCCCGAGTATTCTCATCAGATCCATTAGGCTTAGTACGAAAAGCGTAACTAATCCATGATACCTTATCGAGGATATTCTATATAGGACTTACTTTACTTTATCGTTCGCAAATAGTCTCAGTATCGGCGTCAATTTCGGTCTTTCGATTAGGCATGACTCTCTCTCTCTCTATTCGTTATCTCTGAGTGAAATGGTATCGGGGACGGTACGTTTTGTCACATGTTACTGTTTTCAGATACGATGCCACGAATAAGGGGAATTATTCGAAACTTTCGTGGTTTGTTCCGATTAATGTTTCAAATTTTGTGCTGACGCTTATGGGAAACAACGAGTACACACAGTTTTCATGTGGTTTACTACGATGATATTAATAAATATGTTTTATTCCCGCACCGTTTGCTCTCATTAAGAGTGCACTGTAGTAACGAGCGTTTCGAAATGTCTCTTTTCATTCTTATCAAAGCGCGTCGAAAAAGCGCAGAGATTTGTGGCGGATTTTAAGTTTTTCCCTTACGTCTGATGTCGGATTTTCGCTCGAGCTTGCTGAAGTCTATCGATCATTTCCTTCGCCTGCAATCGCTATTCTTCTTCCGCTTATTTCCAACAGCGCAGTTATTCTTTTGACACTTGATGCATCATATTCTTCCATTTCGTTCATACAGACATTTGATACCTGGGTAGTCGAATTCGGGGCTATTCTTCCGATAATGAAGTGGCAGATTCTTTGGCTCGAGTTGCTGTTTCCTCGGGTCTCTTTTTTCTTAAGCATTTCCAACCTACTGCCACGGTGTTCAAATTTCCATTTTAGATTTTATTTCGGCATTTTTTAACTGTCCAATCGATACTAGTGATATCGCCAATTTGTTGTTGTCCCATTATTATTCGTCGGCGTTCTTAAGCCATACTTCGCGGTTTTCGCTATTTCCCCTGGTTTCCTTTCGACACTGTTGTTGTTCGCCCTTTCAAGAATGAATGATGCAGTTGTCTGAAATGATTATCGAGTGATCCTTTTCTCTGCGCAACGTTCTGTTCTGTTCTGTTCTGTTCTATTCCGGTAGGTATGTTAATTGTAAGGGAAAAAAGATTAGACCTTCAGCGGTAGGTAACATCTCGATTATAACGGAGCCCCCCCACCCCCACCCCCACCCCGTCTGGAGTTCGTAATAGAAAAATTCTACTCGGTTTGGCAGTTTCCTATTCACAGGACACTTAAATTCCAGCATTGAATCTCTGTGGGGGAACCTCTGTAGAATGTTCGCTAGAAAAACACGAGTAATGAGCGAATAATATTAAATATTGGCGCCCGGCAGTAACACTAATTGGTAGCACTGTATTTATTGTTTATATACATTGTTAATAATATAATTATGACAAAAAACAAATTTCAACACTTTTTTAAAAATTATATATATGTATATATATATATATATAATTGTTAAAAAAGTGTTGAAATTAATTTTTTGTCATAATTAATTGGTAGCTTACCGTATTGGAGAACGTCGAAGGTATTTTTTTTGGAACTGGCCCCAATTACATATACCGAAAACAGAACTAGAACATCAAAATATGATGTACAGAGGTGAATAATTTTTCCAGTAGTGAACGATCAGTTTCCAGTCTCGAATGCCGAGCGTCTGTATCTGTCGCGGTAGCGGAATTAAAACGAAAAAAACAAAAAAAAAAAAAAAAAGCTTCTTTCCGAAAGAAAAAGCCACCGTGTGGTGATGATGAGTAAATGTTATGGACGTGGGAAAAAGGGAACAGCAGCCGCCAGGGTCATCCGAAAAAGGTATTATACTCCAGTTTACCGATGCTCCGGCTTATTCTTATCATTCCGTTTTTTATCAGCGCCACATATCGGTTACTACTTCGATATCGTGTGGAACTGTATTTTTGCTCCTGATTGTTTCTGAGTAAACCCAGTTGACGAGTCGAAGGAAAAACACAAAAATTGCTTAAAGTACATATCCAGAATAATTTTCCCATTTCGTAGTGCGTCCCGTTATAGATAGACCGATCTGGCTCATTCTTTTCGTACTTTGTCGCAAATTTTCGGTGTCACGTTTATCACCACTATACTTTTGTATCAGTTCGACGCGCCGCTATTCGATTAAAGCCAATCGCCGCGAGCTTTATGGAAGACGTTTGATAGAGCTTTTTACATTTCCCTGTTCTCGTGATGATGCAAAGTTTCGTTGGTATTACCGTACACTACTAACAGGTGTATTCACGCTCGAACTTGATATTCATTTAAACGTGCGCTTCGATAGAACGGGTCCTACAGTGATTACGGATGATTCTGGACTTTTCCGCATTCAAATTTTGAACAAGCAATTGTGTTCTCGAATTATTCATTATTATCATCCTGCGTGATTTTTCCATTACGATTACTACGGCAATGTTTCTGCGCTACCGCCATTCGCGGTGGCTTGAGTGAATCCGGAATCGGGAATCATTTTTTTCCCCGTTTGACCGATCAATCCCATCGTTTTATGCGAATTACACGAACTGCCTGCAGCCGCCATATCGAATTTCATCGTACAATTCTGCTTTTTTTTTTTTGTTTTTTAACAATGTTCCGCGCGTGTATTTTTTGGCTCTTGCACGATATCTTTCGGTTTAGTTCGCATCGAGAATTTTTTTGCGGTTTATATAATTATTAAGCTTTTTTTCGGCGATGAAAACATTCTCTGGCGGCTGGTGTTCCCTTTTATAACATTTACTCATCATCACCACACGGTGGCTTTTCCTTTCGGAAAGAAGTTTTTTTTTTGGGTTTTTTCGTTTTAATTCCGCCACCACGACAGATACAGACGCTCGACATTCGAGACTGAAAACTGATCGTTCACTACTCGAAAAATTATTCACCTCTGTACGTCATATTTTGATGTTCTAGTTCCGTTTTCGTTATATGTAATTGGGGCCAATTCCAAAAAAAATACCTTCGACGTTCTCCAATACGGTAGGCTACCAATTAATGTTACTGCCGGGCGCCAATATTTAATATTATTCGCTCATTACCCTGCGAACATTCTGTAGAGGTTCCTTCACGGAGATTTACAGTCAAAAGGTGTCTGCGATTTGACGACGGCTGGAATTTAAGTGTCCTGTGAATAGAAAACTGCCTTACCGAGTAGACTTTTTGGGCTGGGGATGGTGACTCCATTATAATCAACATGATACCTAGCGCTCCCGGTCTAGCCTTTTTCCTTGCACAATTAACAGACCTACCGAATAAAACAATCGACCGCCATCAACACAACTTGAAAGTGTATATAGCAGGACATTGCGGTTCTGGTTTGTTTCTTTCGATGGCGTGCCTCGCACCGTATAGCCGGACGACTTAATAACGAAGCCAATCATTAATCTTGTTTATTAATACGGATCGGCGATAGTTTGCGTATAATGTGATTCAGCGTCATTATTTTAATACCTTCGTAATCTATCTTAACCTTTTTTTTTTTTTTTTTCTTCTATTCCTCACTTGGCCACACAATGACGGTTGGAAAACAAATTTCCAGGTAAATAATAAGTTCGTTAAGTCTTTAATTTAAACGCGGGGGGTTATCTCTGATTGCATAAAGATCTGATACCGTATTTTCCGCCCTTCTCTCTTGGGTCAGTGTCGACGAGCTCGGAACAAAAAAAAAAAAGTGTACGCATTTCGTTTAATATATTCCGTTTCGAGTAAAAGGAAATGCATACAATATCACGAATTCAGCAGGTAACGCGTTCCGCGGCGATTCAGTTTAGCCTAGGCGTGTTAGGATGTTTTTATTCGGTGGCTGGCGGCTTCTTGTTTGAATTTATAATGTGACTCGGTCAGTTTTCTTTGTTACAAGCAGGCGTAAAAACAAAAAATGGAATATATAGACGCGGGTCATATAAAGAGTTCAACGTTAATCGACGGAGTCTAGACATTTCCTGCACAAACCTATTTAAATAGAGGCTACGTTGAAATACGATTTCATTTTTACACTATTGCCCCGGCCGCAGTTAAGAACATTAACGAGACAGTTCAGTCGGCTACCGTGTGCTGCCCCGTTGGATTAGGCGGCGGTGTTCCGTTCGGCTAGGATACATCCGGCTGCCGTACGCTGTCGTTCGAAAAATTTCGTTTACGTTCCAAAGTTGACGTGCCCTCCCACTCCTAAAAATGAAAACGAGTTAAAAATTTTTTTGAAATGCGAATAATAATTATAACAAATTAAAAGGCAATAATGAAAGATTTTTTCTCTCTTTTTTGTTTTTTTGCAGAATACAATTATCGGCGTTTCAATTTATAAAATTTCTCATTGCGGAATAATCCATTTGGTAACGGCGCCTCTCATTTATCATTAAAAAATTTATATACATTTTTATCACACTTTTTCTTTTGTCGACGAGAACATTAGCTAGAGAATTCGAAAGGGAAAGGGAAATATCTACTTTTCCTTTACTGGAGCATTCTAAAGAGTTTTAATGCTAACGGAAAAGAAAGAAAAGAAGAAAAAAAAGGAGGTATTTCAGTTTTCGCCCCGAAATTAATTAAGGCGTCTTCTTATTTTCAGGCGCTACGTACAAAATCGTCGAAAGCGATTTCTTATTTACCTTCTATGCTCTCTGGACCCTTAGTTTTTCGCTCGTCCGGGGGGATACGCCATAAATTCGAACACTCTAGACGTGGATAAAAACAGAGAAGTTTAAAGTAACCCAATTCATTTGTAGAGTACGGTACAAATTAGAATTCGAAAATAACGATCGGTCTTCTGCAAACGGCTCTCTCTACCATCATCATCAATCGCAGAAAACTAAATGCGATAATGATTAAAAGATGCAAAAACGAATGAAACAAAAAAAAGGAAGGACACATAAAAGTAGTAAAATCTTTTCGGCGCCGTTAGGAATAAAAGATTCGAGGTAGTAACTTTAAAAGAACGAACAAAAAAACTTGATTAGCCGAAATAAAAATCGGCCGTTGTCGCCTTCATGAGATTCAAAGAATACTCACAGCAAAATAGAACAGCCCGAAACGATGTTAAACACATAATAATAATACATACAACCCGATGAAATGCAAAATCGATTAACCCCGGGTGGGTGAATACCTTTTTTTTTAGGACAGAGATCATCGGATGAATCAAATGTTTCATACACATATATATATATATATATATATTTCACAAAGTGATCAATATAAATAATAAAAATTATCATAAAAAAATTTTCATACAAATCATATTAACAGGTATATTAAAAAACATCGACTGCCTTCTACGAAAATTACTTTCATTATCAAGGTGTTAGTTAATTATTACAATCAAAACTTATTTGGCTTTTAAAATCTAGTTAGAATAAATATTACTATTTAGATAACTATATCAATCTTAGTTATAATTTCATCGTAATATAAAGAGGATTATTCTCGGGTAATTGTATAATTTTATATTTAAATTTATTAATGTAGTATTTTTCTGCTGTAATTAATAATTGTTTGTCATATACATAAATAATTTTTACTGTGATAATACTTTTTTTTTTTTTTTTTTTTTGTTCTTTTCGATGTCGTAAGTAATGTTATAATTATATTCTTCGAAATGACTGTTCTAACAGTGGTTAATACCCTAAAAGGAATACGTATTAAATCATCATCATCATTTCTATCTCCTATTCAGGAGGTTGGTGCGGTCCCTCGTTTTACTACAGTTGTCTCTGCCTGGCCATTTGTATTCCTTCTAAGAGTGAATTTATTCCAGCTATTCCATGTATGTAATCCATCCGTCTCCTTCCTCGTGGTCTTTTTCCCTGAATTTTCCCTTGTATGTCCAAAGTATTTCTTTTTTGCTTCTTCGATGATATTTATTAGGTTTGGCTTACCAATTTTACATTTATTCAGTACTACCGCATTTGTTACTTTTTCCTGCCATGATATTCTGTGTATTCTTCTGTAGCACTATAATTCGAAAGCATTGATTTTCTTTTTGTTGGCCTCCGATATCGTCCAGGTTTCCGAAGCGTATCGCATTGTTGACCATACGAAGCAGTGAAGGATTCTCATTTTTAATTGTATTTTTAGTTTTCTATCTTTAAGCACTCGTTCTAAATGATTAAATGCAGTTCGCCCACAGCCTATTCTTCTTCTTATTTCATCATCGTCTTTCCCATTTTCTGTAATTAAACTCCCCAGGTATATGTACTTGGTTACTTGTTCAATTTTTTCCCCAGCTATATATATGTATTTCTACGGAAGGTCTATTTAATGTTTTGGCTATTCTCATAACTTTTGTCTTTTTAACGTTAATTTTCATTCCTAATTTTCTGCCTTCTACTGATATTATGTTCATTATTTTTTGCAAATTTCTTCTGGACTCTGCCACATATACTTGGTCATCAGCGTATATGCGCTATTCTTGTTCCGTTTATATTAAATCCGAGTCTATTAATATTTCCTATTCTGACTATTTCTTTCGCGTATGCGTTGAACAGTCTCGGTGATAACAGGCATCCTTGTCGTACGCCCCTTGCTATATGGCAATATTCTTTTGATTGTTCCTGTCCTATTCGTACAGAGTTGCCTTCTGGTTCCAATATATATGTTTAATTATATTTATGTCTCTTACGTCAGTTAAAAACTTTGATCTCGAATGCGCCTTTAAAAACGAAAACAATACTAGTTAATTCATTAAATTTTTCTTTCAACGTCGAACTTTCGATGAACTCTTATCTTTATATACGCCGCCAGAGTAATTACCATTTTTTTACACGCTTACTTAGGTCGTTGAAATATTCGGACCCGGATTTCTTCTTCACTTTCCGAGACACAAATCATCGGAAAACAGACTGAAAATTAGATTTAGAAGATTTCGAAATCTATTTTTATTGAAAATTATTTTTCCCTTTAGCAGCCATCGCGGAGAAACGGGGTTACGCAGAGTTATTATTCCAGTACGGTGAAATATAATACTCGAATAATAATGGCGTCTGAATTGCGACGGTATATGTGTGTCGAGAAGCTTTACAACTTCTTCGCTATATTATTTGAGCACTGCTCTGTGTATCTAGGTCATGTGAATTTTTTTGAACGCAGATTGTCAGAAACCCGAACACGCCGCGACAGTTCAGTCTTAAATATAGAAATACTCATCTCGTTCTTTTTGCATTTTGTACATCCGTCAACAGATTGACTACGTGTGTGTCTGATCAAACGCAGATCGAAAATTCCTCGGATGAATTTAGACGAATTTGATGAAAAAATTCACGTATTTCCATTGAGCATCGTTAATCGGCAGGGATTTAGATGATTGCCTTTAATTTGCTAAGCGTCACTCCCAGATCTAAAACAGAAAAAAAAAAAAAAAAAGAACATCAAACGGTTTTGAGGTGATATAAATGACGAGAGCGAATGAAAAAAAAAGAGGGAAAAACAGAAACAGTCTCACAGATTTTTTTTTTTTTTTTTTTTTTTTGTCACTCTCACTCCCCGTTAAAGTGAATGGGCATTAGAAAAGAACAAATAGTAGCTTTTTTTTTTGTTAATTCGACGAGTTTACTTTCTATCGGAAAGCTCGTAGTATTCCATAGGAAGTTTCACTTCAAAAATGATTATTTAGGTAAATATGGAAAACCGGTTAGACAACTCCGATCGAAATCGTAGCCTGTAAATTATTATAAAGTCCCCTGTCAAACAAATTTGTATTCTCATTGAACGATTGTAGAAGTTTCGTGTACATTTCGTTATTACTTCGTTTATGTAAAATACTTCAATTATGACCGCGTTGTGTATTTTTGATAATACCCTAATAACGACTTCATATCGATATACTAGATGGGATTTTTGTTTTCTATCGATTCTCTTTACAACCTGTTTTCAATTCAATTACACCTAGTAGTACGATATCAACTTCATTTAAAAATTCACTCTGGGGAGATATCTACGAATCAAATAATTCAAAAACAATAATTGAAAAGCAACTGAAAAACAACTGAAAAACAAATATAAATGTATCACACGAAAGCGATGAAGAAAAAAATCGTACTTCATCGTGTAAATCGGTAAGATTTCGGATAGACTGTAACGGGAAAACTGCAAGAGATAGCCCCACGCGCGAAACAATCTAGATCGAAGTTGTTCGTTTTCGGTTTTTTGTTTTTCCTTTTTTTTTTTTTTTATTAATGTAGAGCCGAATTGTATGTATAATTTTATATAATTAACTAAATATACTAACTATTGGTTGAGAAAGGTACATTTTAGATTTTTGCCTGATATCACATGAATCTTTATAGAAAATTAATAACAATTTCAATGTACTAGTAAAATAATAGTTGCTTTTTACAAATGTCTCAAGAACAGTGATAATATTTATACCAAAGTGATCGCGCTAAATTATTTATTACTGGTTTTTAAAAGATTTTGATATTATTAAAAAGTATTTCTTACCAGTAGTATATTCTTCACTTTTAAATCTTGTAACGGTCTTATAATACTCGCTTTTCATCGAAGTCTGTTATTGATAAGAGACGAGCAGCAACTTCGATCTGAGAAAACAACCGGTTACTTTTATCTTTTTTCCAGCGTTATACTCTGAAAAGTGTACACTGATCAAGATTACCCTAATGTCGCATAAGATCGCGATGACATATTTGACGCGGTTGCATCTCGAAAAATTATAGTATATAAGGCCATGACGCGAGAATATCTTATGTTTGTTTCTAACGTGTAATTATGCGATTCGAAAATAGAACGTATTCCATTCTGTAGAAAAATTCTGCGCAATTCCTTCGATTTCGGTTAGTTCTTATTCGTAACTGACCGAAAAACCCAACTGGTATTAAATTGCGATGTAACAATTTCAGTTCCAATTAATGTCTATAATCCACGAAAGAACTTACGATTAAATTTTATCGCTAATAACAACAAGAAAGTTTAAATCATTCTCAGCTGCGAAGAGGTCTATCGAAACCTAGAATAATATCGCGTAATTCGTCCTATAGGTAAGTTCATTTTTTGTTTGCAATGACTTTTCTTACGATTTTAATAGTTTAATTCGGACCATCTTAAATAAAATTGCTAAGGCAATCTACGACATTTGATCGAATTAAAGCAATATAACGAATAGAATCTCGACAATTACTGTACTAAGGAAAATTTAAAAAAAAAAAAGGAGAAAAAAAATTACATTTAAAATGACTTAGCCTTTGAAGATTTTTTCTTTTTTGTTTTTGTTTTTTTTTTTAACTTAGCTTAACCGTCCGGGGTCATTAATTCGAAATTCTTTAATTTCAGATTTTTTCACTAAGGATCTATTAATTTTCGAAATCATTCCGCTATCGTTGCAACGGAGAGATAACTAACTGTGCACATGTTGCCATTTCCGTCGCAGAAACGTCCGAAGACATATTTCGAATACCATATAGTCTCACGTTATCTGTTTGTAACCCGTTATTAAGCATTTTCAAAATGGACTCTTGCTCTATCTTTATCACATATTTGATTACATATTTGATCACATATTTGATCGCATATTTGAACCTAGCCAGTGATGCACAGATTTTTATTATAGTTTCAGTAGAGGAAAATTATATGCTAGCATCGAAACTACGTCTTCGAGAGGATGCCACACGTTTAAAACAATATTTTCGTATTACATATTTGACGCGTTCGATTACGTTAAATTTTCAGTCTAATTTCAGAATTTTCTAACGTCTCCTCAACAGGGTCTTCGCCCGGGAATTGAGACAATACGCAACGTGCATTCTAGACAGATTACCTATCGAGAGCTGGTATGTAACTGATGATAGAGATACCCGTTCCTCAGCGGAATGCAACGACAAGCAATTTAAAACTAGCTATTTTGTAGAATGCTTTTTCGGAAATTATTCGTTTATTTTATTTTGCCTTCATCTATAAACTACAAAAATTATTTCAACGTTAAACAACAAACGAATACGTTAAATTGTGCCTTAATACACGTTTTTCTGTATAACGAGTAGTTATGCTGTTCAAGTGATAGCATACTTCGTAATTTCTGTTTTGACAGTTTGTTCTCTTTTGGTTATCATCCAGCGAGATATCTAGAATTAAGCCGGATTCGTATCGCGTGCGAACTTATTGAATTCACGAAAGAAAATCATCATATCAAAGGGTGCAGATGGAAATTATATATTCTATGCACAAGTAACAATCCGTTAATGTTCGCTGTATATTAAGTGTTCTGGCTGTGTGTTATACAGTTTTGGTTACGTTTAACAGGGCGTCGGGGGGGATTGTGACGTTAAGGTTCACAATGTACAAGGCCCAATGACACACACCAATGAGAATTTAGCCATCGCAATTCAATTGGAGACGTTGAAGATTTCTTCTTTTGCCGTATTGCCCAGCTGCGAACTAACATAAGTTCGTATTTTGAATGAACTCGCGAGCGAAATTCGGCCTTCAAGAGGACGAAGCCGAAATATAATTTTAAGTTGGAAGAAATGAAAAAAAGAAAAAAACGCGGGGGGAAGAAATAAATAAAGGAGATTGAAAAAAAAAAAATATGACAAAGACTGTGGACCGGATTTTTAAGACTTTCGTGTAACCGGCGTCGCAGATAAGCAAGCGCTTACTGTAAAATCGGATTAGACCGATTTCGTTACAGTTTAGATTTAGGGTGCAAATCTTCGGAAAATTAATCGGGAAATCTTTTACGGGTGTTGTTCTGCTATAATAATAAGCTCATCACGAAATGATGTGTAGCTTTTAAATAGCTTTTAAAATTCTTTCCCGGAGAATTTCCAACGTCATCGACTGCTTCTGCCGTGAATCGTATGTTTTTACGTCCCTTCTGTAACCATCTGAGCGTATCTCTCTATTCAGTCTTAATTGCGCGCGAATTTTATCGCAGCTGTTGCAAAACTTTTTCACAAGAAACAGCATGATATGAATGGCTGAGCCTTTGCCGTGATTATTATCTTTCACCGAGATGGAGGTCTCCTCGTCCGTCGTAGTGTAGCACAGTTAAAGGTGATATAAACTAATTTCAATACACAGCGAGTCACTAGACCGCTACAGTCAAACGACGAGTGAATTCAATTTTTAAATTAAATGAAAAAAAAAAAAAACAGAAGTTATTGTTTTTTTTTTTGCAATAGGAAAGAGAATAATTGCTGGAAGAATTTTAGAAAAATTTAGGTAGAGTTTTTTTTTTTTTTTTTTTTTTTTCATAGTAAGCGGAAACGTTCCCGATTTGGATTGGATGAAAAATTTTCGCAATCGAAAAATTCGTTGACAGAAGAAGGAAAGAGAAAAAACCGAACAAATTAAATAATAATAACGATGAAAAATAAAAATAAAGAAAAAAAAAGGCTAAAAAAAGAATAAACGAGAAATCTTCGGAAACCGATTATTAACGCATAGATTTCCGGGGTACTACTAAATAGTTGGTTAGATAACTGCGAAAAAGTTTAGTAGAGAATTTCAGTAAAATGGATTCTTCCCTCGGCGGAGCTAGTTTGTAATAGGGGAAAAGCGAAATATGGGGGAAAATAATTTAACAGCGTTTTGCTGTAACGATTTTTTTTCTATCGTTCGCGGTAATAATGTTTAATAATAATCGTAATAACAATAATTACTAGTAAATACGATTTTCGACGTCTAGATATAATTTCCAGTTGCAGTGCGAATAAACATTTTTTGGAACTGAACAGATGACGTCCTTATTGAGTGTGCCCTATACCGTTGTCGTAGAGAAGCAGCGTGTTCCATTTGACAGAGAGGGGCACCTGTTGTACGAATATTTAAGAAATATTTCCTTTTAAAAAGCACGATGGAACGCGTAGAAAATATAAAGAATAGAAGGCGGTGGGGTGGGGTGGGGGCAAAGGAGAAGCGAGTTTCGAAATAATAAAATTTAGCTTCTGTGACGATGAGATGAAATTTTAAAACGATTTGAGCAAAATTATGCGGAAACGCAGCAAGAGTCAGATTGAAATTCCGAGACGACATCTATAGAGCTATAGCAAGGACATGTGTTACGGAGAGCAGTGCTTTTTGGCGGAGTTTAGGAGGGTAGAAAAATTTTAATTTTGAACGCGCGTCTTCTAAAATGTAACCGGCGAGTACGACGACGGATGCTCCGAGTTTGCTGATATGAAAAAGTAATCAGTACAGAAAGTTTTGCGGTTAAATCTAGCGCAAGTTGAGCTGCTGTCTTTCGCGACCTGCCTTTTGTCAGGTTACAGCACAAATTTCTTATTATACTTAGACGCGAAATAACTTAAATCAGCTACTAATCAGTCGAGCAATTCGTTGTTCAGCTATTTAGTAAAATTCGTTACCGATCGCCAAATTCGATCACTGCGGATCGGGACCAACACTTTAAATGCTATCGCAGAGCCTAGTCGGCGGCTGAAATTACAATAATTCGGACGAAATTTATTTACTTTCAGACGGTACGGGTTTTAAATTAATATTTAACCGCGATTACCGAGAAGTGTGACTAGAAATCATGTCCGGGTTTCCTTAAATTTATTTATTTCGTCCAACATTTCACCAATCGTTATACTTTTTTGCTTCACTTTTCTTCTTCTTCATCTGCTGTCTCCAAATTAAAGGTTGGCGATCTACGAATGAAAATTTTCTTTTACAATGGCCGATCGGAGGAGTTGTATAGAAGGGCAGTCGAACCAGTTAATGAGATTGTCCATCCCTCGATCTCTTCCCATTTATCTTTTCTTCCAAAATGATTTTCAGAATTTCGTATTTGGGGCCTTTTTGTGTTCATTTAATTTCGTTCTGTTGCACTCGTTTTAATAATAAACCGGCTCTAAATTCAGTGTACTACTCGAAGCAACACCCGAAGCCTGAGTTTCATTCGAACGGAACACAGTTGTCTAACTGACTGCGCTAGCCCCGCGATCCGATTACTGCATAGGAGAAAAACTCTTATTTTAAACTCAACTTCGACGGTTTTTGCGCATTTCGTAGTTTTTAATTTTAGATTTTTCTTTTTTTTTTCCCGTTCCTGTTATTATACCAATTTTTATTTTTCTAACGATTACTGTGTATTCTTATTTTTTTCACAAATGCCAACCCTGTTTTCAATATTAATCGTGAGAATATCGAGTTTAACAACCCATCTCTGAAACTAGAAATGCGAGCAAGAATATGTTATGTAGTACTTCGAAAAGATAATGAAATAATAAAATCGCAAACACTTTAAGATTGCACATTAAAGTACGTACAAACTTCCCCCGTGGGAAGACATCTCTGCAAGGATAGACACATCTCTCTCTTGGAGGCAATAATTCGCGGACCGGGTGTGGACATAACTCACCGCGTTGCCGAAAAAATCAATAGTTTTCCCAACTCTTTGCATATATATACTGATACTTCCAAAGCAGACCCGCAAATTTCCCCATCTCCAACCACGTGCGCTTATGAAATCGGTGGTGAAATCACTTCGTTGCGTCTAAATGACTATTGCTCGGTTCAGGAAGCAGAATTGTACGCCGTATACAGTAGCCTCGTAACTTGTTTGGAGTCAGGATGTATAGATAGAAGCATACTTTTAGTGACTGACTCTTCGGCTTCTCTAAAATCGATCTCCTCACAGAACAACACGGATATCTTAGCCCTGAAAGTCAATTACACGTTGAAGCTGCTCCATCAAGCAAGAAATCAGGTAACGCTCTGGTGGGTGCCGAGTCATATAGGAATTCAAGGCAACGAGCGAGTTGACATGGCGTCCAAATCAGCTCTGCGCGCACCAATGCCGTTTGCAGCGCCACCAATCTGCAAAGTGAAGATGTATTTTCATGAACGCATGATGGCTGAGTGGATCAGCCAGTGGCAAAGGGATCGATCTTTTATGAAGTGCATAAAATTTACGGCTGATCCATGGTTCCCTTCTCTTTACCTTACGCGTCGAGAATATGCTGTGTTAAATCGGTTGCGAGTTGGGCATACGGCGGTCTCACACAATTATATACTTGAGGGTACCCCTCTCCCACCCACGTGCTCTTTCTGTTCCGGCCCTTCTTACCCTTCGGTAGAACACCTACTGCTACAGTGTACGGCGTTCGACCGCTCCGCTTTTGCCGGTATTCCTCTGTCAACTATACTGTCAAATGACCCAGCGTGCATACGAATGCTACTCACTTTTCTTAGGACCAACAACTTAATAACTAAACTATGAAATAGCCTTTTTACCCTCGCCCATGTACTGTAATAACCATTGTAGTTAAAAATAGTGCATGGGCGCCACCAGGAAAAAAAAAAAAAAAAAAGTACGCTAGTAAAAGATTTTTTTCGACGTCCTACATAATAAGAAAGCGAAAACATTTTAATAAACATAATTTTAAATTTCCGTGGCCATTAGGTGTTTTTTTTTGTATTGGGCCCTTCACCTAGAGACAATTAAAAAGGGAAATGAATCAGTTATATCTTGATACGGTATCAAATGTTGTTAATAGGAAGGAACAAACAATGGGAACGATGTACGGAGGAAAAGATAGGATACAGGAGGCACAATACGGAGTTGGCAATTCGCAGCAGCAAATTCGAATAGAAAGCAGAACGGTTAATAGAAGGAGATAAACACTTAATAAACAGATAATCAGCATCGTAAACATGCTATTCGTTTGACAATATGGAGAGGAAATCAACGAAAAATGAAAACGAGAGGAAGTTAATAGAGTATGGCTTAAAAACGCAGACACGAATAATGGAGACGACAACAGAACGGACGAAGTGAAAGAAACAGAGAAAACCTTAACAGGAAGACTAGGTTGAACAGCCAGATAGAAAGAACACAATTGTTAGAAAAAGAGGAAGCGTAAACATCCGATACCATGATCTAAGATGAAAACTTTTAGAAAAACGGCGGAAAGAAGCAAAAAAAAGTCCGTCGCTTCATTACCAAAATTGTTCGAATAACTGGGAAGCCACAGTAAATATATAATTGGAACGGAGGGAAGAGGATAAGTGAGTGTAGACGAAGAATAATAAATTCACAGGAATGATCAGGAAGGGGAGAACAGAAGGCCTGAAGGGAAATCTATTTGTCTATAAACGTCAATGGGGGAGGGGCCTGTGTGACCTTTACCGAAAGAGACAAAAGTTGTTGATATTAAATATGTTGGAATCAGACCGAAATACTCCTGATATATTATTATTTTTCCGCTTCCGTTTCAAAATAAAGATAAATTATCTTCAAACTGCAACATACAAATATTAGATCTGTCTTTATTAATATATTTTCTCTTTATACCAATTTTCGAAAAGTCATTACTAGAACACGTATATATATATATATATATAAACTCGGCCACTTTGGCCTCGCAAGGGGTTATGCCTCTTGACCCCTCTTGCTTTCATTTCTGTCTCTTTCTCTTCTATACTTTGTATAAAATGATCAAAATTTACAACGTAATTCTTACTGGCATCAACACACACAAAAAATAACATAACCACAAAAATCCTATTCTAACATTTACCTTTCGTTATATAAAATTAAGACATTTTTTCGTTACATTTTTCGTTACATATTTCATTACATAAAATTGGGACATTTTTCTGGGACATTTTTTTGGGACATTTAGCGTTACATAAAATTGGGACATTTTTTCGAATGGGGGGTAGCCTAAGAATTACGTTGTAATTAATATATGTTCAATCTTAAGATGTTTAGAACTATTCTTAATGATTCTATTACTTCTTTATTAACCTGTAAAACAAATAGCATGCATGTAACCGGAATGTGGAATTTTTCTTTTGAAGTTGTAAGAAATAAACGAAGCGAAAATCTTTGACCGGATATCGGCAATTACAATGAAGAGGAGGACGGTTATTTCTACGGTAGGCTAGTCAGGTGGACATGGACTGTAATAATTCGATTTCAGAAAATTTACGCTGACTGTGCGAGGGTACATTTTCGTTGCTTTTTTTTCTTTGTCTATTCTTTCGGCTCGGAATGTAGACAGTCTACTTTGCACTGTTTGGACATGTAATAATAAGTTTCGGTTGGTTAAATTAATATATTGTTTAATATTAAAAATAATCAATTTAATAGATTCAGTAGTGAGCACGTGGTGAGAGAGAAATCGTGTGTGTGTGTGTGTGTGTGTGTGTGTTTCTGAAATCCTGTTAGGGGTGAGATGGAAAGAATCGAGCTAAATGAGGTGTACATCGAATGATCGAGTGAAAGATTAGTCGAAAGATTGTTTGGACGGCATCGAGCAGTTTTCTGCTTCAGTAAAAAATCAGGTTGTACTACTCATCAAGTAATCGTGTTAGCCCTTTTTCTGCTCTCGTCAATTTTTAACGGTTCTTACCTGCGCAATCAGGAAAAAGTTACCAATTATCTCTCGGAGTAACACTTCATTTATGTTTACAAACACTTGATATTAATAGGCCTACGATGCCCGGGTAAACTGCTATTTCACAATTCCTTTTTTTCGATTCATTGTCACACTTATAAATCCAAATCGCTCGTTCATATTGTCCAAGCCGAAATTGATAGCCGCTCATTGAGGCATCTTATTGTTATTGTTTATTAATTCCTTTTATGTCTCATATAAAAGTATAAAGTAACTCTCATTTGTACTAAAGTTTGTGAAATTAAATTTTTCACAATGCACTTAGGATCATGCAATGGGGACCTGACGAGAATAATGAAGGTCGGTTCTTTCCAGATCTTTCTGATGTTATTCAATTTTGGATATCGTACAGTTGAAAGCAATTTGAGCCGGCAATGAGATAGCCACCGAACACCTACTTCTATATACTAGGAGCTTTTACACTGCTTCAATTTGTATTTTTCAGAAAATTGGTGTGGGCCGTTCTTCAATATATAACTAAAAATTTATACGTCGATTTACTAAAATAATAATAACAAAAATAATAATATGCATATTACAAATTATAAAATTTTGATTTTCGGTAGATCTCTAAATTCGGTAGTGGCATCCCTACGGGGTAAATAAATACAGTTGAACGCTGCAATATTAAATGAGATGTTAGCCGAGATCAGACTGACTATTCTAGAGTCTTTTTCTATTTAAGTATTTATATAATGCAGCTGCACTCACAGATACCCCGCAGTATTTATACATCTATACTTACCTATCACAGTCTATCACAAGCACATATATATATTAATGGTTATGATAATTTTTACGCCAGGGGTCATCAGGAAAAGTGTCCTGTCACGAAATTTGTGCCAAAAAATGCCACAATTTTATGTAACGAAATATATAACGAAAAAAGATAACGAAAAAATGTCTTGGTCATCAGGAAAAGTGTCCTGTCACGAAATTTGTCCCAAAAAATGCCAAAATTTTATGTAACGAAATATATAACGAAAAAGTGTCTTGGTCATCAGGAAAAGTGCCCTGTCATGAAATTTGTCCCAAAAAAATGTCACAATTTTATGTAACGAAAAAATTTTGTTGAACGGCCGGCGTAGCCAATGAAAAAGTTTACTCTTCTATAAGAATTATAGAAGAACTAGACCTGGGGTGAAGGGGGCTTGCCCCCTTCCGAGTACTGAAGAGCCAAGTTATATATTATATGAATGTGAATCAAAAAGGCCATTCGTAGGCCGACCCCTATCACTTTTTTTTATACCAAAACGTTACATTTATTGTATGTATAAGAAGACAAAGTATCAAAAAATGAGTTGTTACCTTGGTATATGAGTTTCATATATATATATATATATATGTATACATCAATGGCGACTCCTTAGGCACTTCTCTAGTCATGCGACGAAGTACCGAAGCAAATTGAAAAAGAAAGAAATCTGCCGGTACTTCTCTGGCAACAGAGATATTAACCTGGCTAAAGAGATGGTTTATGTTTAAGAAAAATGCTTAATGTGCAAAACGTCAGTCGCCCGTAAGTGTCCACTGCTATAGTGAATTCCGATTTGATGATCTGCTCGCTCTCTTGTTTTGTTTGCTAGACGCTACGAGTACTTTTCCGGCATTAACCAGTCACATTAAGAGTGTACAGAGAAGCATACACATATAGGCAAACAGATCGCAGCCTATTACGAGAAGCAGTTTGCCACTTTTAGCGAGTTATGTGTACATTATGATGCACCGAACATTTTTCATTATGAAACTACACTAACCACAGTGAGGTTCACGCGAATTATTTATAAATATGTTTGACGAATCATAGTGAAAGTCTGTTGACTTAAGCGATACCGAAGCTGTGGCGGTGTACCGAACGAATGAGATTATAAGATTGCGAATTTAGAAAGTTTATTAAATAATGTGAACGTGTATTCACACTTTTAAATAGATCTCTAAATGAATTGGTAATTTACCTTTAAATAATTTACTTCAATTTTTTCTTGTTCTAAGACGAAGGCGCTCTATAGTCTGTATAGTTCTCAAACTTCGTATGTTATTTATTCCGAATTCTTTTGCGATTAATGATGTTTTTCGTTGTTCGCATAAATTATTTCTGAGAAGAGGTTAAAACGATTCCGCTGACACGCGTTGCGAATGGATAGGATGATTATCAGCGATATGATTCGGATTAAAGAATGACTTGAGACGGTCTCAAGCGATCGAAGGAACGGTTTATGGAATTACACGGGTAATTTATAAAGTTGCGTCGCGTTACAGATTAGCAGATTAAAACGGATTCCGTCTTTAGTGCTGCTTTAATTACAAAAGTTTCTGCAGAGTCGCGTTCCGTAATCAGTTCGTATACGTGCGACCGCACGTTAAGCTTCAAAACCGCTTCAAAGTGCACAGCTTCGAATTTTTCTCCACTTTAAATGTCATACAGCGAGCGACGAATTTTTATTTACATAAAAAATTACTAATTAAGATTGCGCTTTTTAAGCTTTACCACCGAGCTGTGTGAGCTTCCCGACAGCGGTCGATATTAACGCGTGGAACGGCACTCATTTATTTACTTTAAAATATCGGCGAATTTTTCGGTTTTTCCAACACGTCGCCAAGCCCGGAAAAGTAGCCGATTTACGAAGAGAGTTTTCAATGATTTTCAATAATGCGAAGTTGTTCCTCCGGCTCGGGGCAAATAATTTTCACGGTGTGCAACAGTACCAACGTTGCCAAGTGCCGAGATTATCGTGTGAATGACGTTGCAAACGCGCGTGTTTTATACCGTTACGTTTTCAAATGAAAAATTACGTTCTCGGGCTTTAACATTTGATTCTCGCAACGCGTGTCGGTGCGTCGTTCGTAACACGAAAAGCGTTTACTATTTTAAAAGAAGGCGCGCAAAAACACTCAAGCGTTCTTTTTAAATGTGAGAAGCGTCTTTTGTAGACCGGCGCAGGTATATATTTACCTTTCGTCATGATGGCGATCCGAACGTTACGAATATTGCTAAACGGTCTAGCCTGAAGTTTTATTTCATGCCCTCTTTAGCAGTTGACTTGTTTTAAGTGTTGCCTGCTTCTTACTTTACCGGCTGTGGTGCGGAATATTTGTGAAGCTTGTCGCTACAATTGAACTGCAAACACCTTTTGACGCTGATTAATCTGATTTTTTGCGGTTCTTCTTCTTCTTCTTCTCGTGCCACCCGATTCGGGTTTTTGATCGCATGGATTGGACTATTTGATATGTAATAAGTTCTCCGGTCTCTTGCTGTGCTGAATAAATCCTCTGCTCTCTTAATCCATCGTTTGATATTATCTTGGCAAGAGGTCTTTCTTCTTCGTTCCATCA
This sequence comes from Icerya purchasi, assembly GCA_039619475.1. Taxonomy (NCBI): domain Eukaryota; kingdom Metazoa; phylum Arthropoda; class Insecta; order Hemiptera; family Monophlebidae; genus Icerya; species Icerya purchasi. The sequence goes on from CM077115.1 coordinate 320,411,285, forward strand.
TACCCATCGTTATTGTCTGTAATAATTTATATTTTTCACCGTTCTAAAGCAAAATTCAGGTGACGGATAAAAATGAACACGGATAGGGTCGTTTCGCAACTCGTACGTCACGCAAAAATGCGTTAAAAGTGTTACACCTTTAATTATATTTACACTATATGGTGAACAGATTTTATTCGGTTTTTGATTAACAATTTCAGTTAAACAACTGCATTATCCCCGAAAGGCATACCTATCAATGTGTGCTTGTTTAGACAGAAGGTACGGATGTTTTCTTCAAAAAATCAGCAGTTCCCTCTGGCGACCGCATTTTGAATGGTGAATTTATGATTAAGTACGAGCGGGTGAAAACAGAAATATAATCAATTCAGAAATTTTTGACACAGAAATTGAAAAGTCCAAACCGAATTGTTTCGCAGTCACAATCGAGATGTTGCTGTTGAAAACCCTTCTAATCAGATTAACGGCTAGTGTACATTTTTATACGTTTCACTCTGATCAATGTATGCACCGGAAATAAAATAGCAAGTTTTTTTCGGTGATATATTTTTCAATGGTCTTTAAAGAGAAACTCTTTTATTGTTACTTCAAAGAGTGTCTCTGAGAACATTCACACTTTTCTAAATGATTCAGTCCAATTCCGGTGTTTTTGGAACACGAAGTTCTTTTACGCGGCTTGTCGGTAGCAGTAAACTGGCAGAAATGGCGAGATAACGAAAATCGCGTTATACGTCGTCCTCCAGGCGACCTTCACTCGCTTTCTATTATATACGGGTGTGTGTGTCATGTGTGCGTGCGAGCGAGTATCGAGATACGAGCTGCAATGTATAAGCTCAATTCTAAACACGTGTACATTTTATTGAATTTGAAAATTGGGGCGGTTTTTTTAATTATTTAATTCGACCGATTTCTTCCATCAAGCTAAACACGGTCGTCGTCGAATTATCTTTATACATTCTAACATCAAGCACGTAACGAAAAATTTGATGTTTTCTCGGTTAGAGTAAAATTCTGTTAAAATTTTGCCTCTTCTTAACTTCGCGAAGTACAAGTAGTGTTGTTTTTAACCTGTTCTATTTTTTATTGTATAATTTACCGAATGACTTTATAGCTCTAATATCTATCAGAAAGCGCGTTCCTACCGGGTGTCCCTAGACACCATCTCTCTATTTTTCTTTTATTTATTTCTTTATTTTATTTTATTTTATTTTTTTACCCGATCCACGTGCGAATACTGCCGAGATTACTATAACATAGGAATCGGTGTGAGTTTAAAGGCACTATTTTAATAACATCCAGGACTTGTTTTGGCTCGTTTGACAACGCAACAGTAGCCGGTAAATTAGAGGCTGCCCCCGGATGCCGAGCGTAGTGTACCAAGAGATGTGTGTACAGCAGTTGTTAGAGCGAAACGCGTGAATTACATAATCGAAGAAGGAGGTGTTCCTTCTAATAAATAGTTACGGCAGATATTGATATGTGTCCTATGCGGAGTCTGGTCAGTGCTGCGAACTCTCTACGGGAAAATATTTTAATATCGATATTTACACTAAAAGTGAATTTGCACTTTTAGAATTCGAACTGAGTCACGCACGTAAACAATATAATAGAGTTGTTCGGCGTCACATGTTTTAGGGTCATCGTCGTCGTCGGCGGGTTTGATTTTCGAAATGCGTAAAGGATTTCGAAATAACCAACGAAGAGAATGGTTTTTAACAATATCTTTTTTGTTAAACCGCTGAAATGGAAAATTTAGAAACCCCGATGCTTTATAAGTAGATTTTTTAAATACGATAATTATTAATTAAAACTTACGTAATATATGTCATTCGTTAATACGTTACGTTTTGAGGGGAAAAAAAGCAACTATTATAGAACTTCCCCGAAATATATATGTATATATATATAAAATTTAGGCTTCGATATTATATTCTGAAATTTTTCGGGAAAAACGACTTTTTTAAGCTTTTAGAACGCGCACTTAAAGTTTGGAAACTGATTTTCCAAATAGAAGATAAATTGAACGGCCGAAAAGTTTTAACCGCCGTATCATTCATTTTTTAAATGGAAAACACGAATACGGTGTAAACCTTTTAGTCGTGAACATTTTTTAATAATAAAATTTTCCTTAACATTTACTTTAAATAAGAATAAAACCGTTAAATTTGTTTCTCCGTATTAAAAACACTTTCGCTTTATTAATCTATTTTTAGTTTTACCTATTAATAAGATAATTGATACATTCGCCGAAAATCCGATAAATGTGAAAAACTTTAATTTCGGACAAATTTTAAAAAGGGTAAATGTAAAAAACCGTGTTTGCAGCGATCATTTCGAAATCAAACGCGTAATCCAAGTTTATTTATTTAATTTCGAACGTGTGCCGGTAATTTAATTTCGTTTACGATTTTTTTACTCAAGTGGGGAGTGCCAGGCTTTCTGAGATTAGCATTATGCGAACTGATTAGTAAATTTGCCGTGGACGCAGGTAGAAAAATCAAAATTCACCGAGCGCTAATTATCCATAATAAATTCGGAAATTATATAAAATAATTAAACTAAAGTTGAGAAAATTTTAAACTTTGCGGAAAACTATTATTATATTAAGTACGCAGAGACACGGGTGAGATAAATATATATATATATATATTCAGTATGACCTAACAAAAATCCATTATATTGATTTGATTTTATTTTTGATTATAATATTATTTAAAATTATATTTCACATACTTTAACACTATCATGTCAACTTAAAGCCGATTTCAGTTTAGGTTATCATTTCTCACGGTGTTAATTTTTAACGCTATGATTACGGTTCTAACGAATAATTAAAAACGTAAGATATTTTTGGAAATTAGAGAGAAAAACATCACTTAATAAATTATTGTGTGTATCTGACTCACTTTCATCTTTTTGTAATCGTGTTGTTATTCATTTGTTTATTACTTCTATTTATTTATTTATTAACTTTTTTTTAATCGAATGTTTCCTGTTTCTAGACAGATTTTTTACAAATTATTAAATAAATAGGCGTACTTAAAAATAATTGCCGACACGATGAAAACCGTAGAGCCGCATCTTTCCGGGTACGGTACGATAATCTCCCGGTTTTCTTTCCTTTTTTGGTCAGTTAGGAGAGAGGCTCCCTCCATTACAATCTACGTGCGAACAGTTTCCAAAGTAGTACCTTTATCAATTCTTCGCCGCTGGACGAACATATTTAATTCCGCTGGAAAATTTTGATCGATCGGTTTTGCGTGAATGCTGTGCATTTTGGAACATTCTTCATTTCAGCCACTACCTCGTACTGTTGGCGACGAGTAATTTCGTAATCTTGTTTATAATTTCCCAAAAATGTAGGCGAAATAATCCGGATAAGTGTCGCGAATTGCGATAAAAAAGAACGAAGCAGATCTTGGGCACTGGCCAATTCGACGTTTATGACTGCGATAATCTCGTGAGGAGCTGAGGGATATCGAAGAGGGAGAGTCTAATGAAAATAAATATTTCAAACCTGATCTTTCGCAAGGAAGTTTGCATAAGCTCGAAACTATACCGTGATTAGACCAGTCCTGGAACATCTAGCTTCCGGTTTAGTTTACGTTTACAAAATTCAGCCCCAGCGAAAATAACTTCAGCGTGTTATACGAGGGTTAATCGAAAACTTTCCAGTGATCCTCAGTTGGTCAAGAATTTAAGAAAGAATGCTGGATAAACTAAATCCTATTTCTCTCCGTATGTAGCGTTTTCGTTTTACTTTTTTGGGGTTTTCTTCAGTCTGGTCTCTCACTGTGCTACTGTTGATCAGTGACCCCTTACGTAACGCTGTGCAACTAAAGAGATGGTGAACGAGGACCACGAAAGCACATATTTTTCGTTGCGAATTTTTTTCGACCCAACTACCGTGTAATATAGTGTCGATTAATAACCGCGTGCGCTTGACTAGAACTCGGTTCGAATCTTACTATTGTAAAGTACATACAATATATATAGCGTATTATTATTATTGCGCGCATAGACGCATACAGAAAGGGGCGGCGGCAGCAGCAGCCGGTTAGGGGTCGTCGTGTCAGCGGAGAATATTAAAAAGTAAGAGGAAAATATCAAAATGGGAGCAAACTGGTGAAAAATAAAATTGATTCCGTAAAGTAATAAAGTCTACCCGTTTTTGTTTGTTTTTTTGTTTGTTTTTTTTTGAAATTTCCTTTGCAAAACAAAAAAAACAACAAAAAACGCGAGTGTATCGGGTTTTCGGCGTAAATTAAATTATTCATAATTTCGCTTCAATTATAACGCTATTAGCGTAATTTTTAACATTTTTTAAATAAATTTTACGCGTTGAAAATTTTTTTGAGGAATTAATATTAATTAAAAAACTTAAATTTCCCAGTTTTAACGAAACGGTTTCTACTACAACCGAAATATTTTTTTCAATCTTGTCCTCCCTGAAGAAAACTGTAGTAGGCAGCCGTGCCACGTTGCGTTTGTGCCTGCAACCGATAGGCCTGAATAGATTTTTCTTAAAAAAGAGTACCATTTTATCTCTTTGGTTGCTCCGAATTTATAGGAAAAAGCCAACTTAGAGTAGTTAACATCTAGAAACTTTTTATCGCAATTTTTTCAACTTAGGTATATTTCGCGAATGCTACGAACACGTGTATAGATATTTTTTTCTTGTTTCGTGTTATCCATGCCCCCCGTCCTTTCCGTTTTTAGAGTTCTTTTTGAATTAAAAATAATTTCGTTACGTGTGAAAACATCGTTCGCCGCTAAAATATTTATACGACGAAAACACGTTTCGGTAAAGCATCTACTCTGCAAACTCTATTAGTCTGTCTACAAACAGCTCTGATCATGTTGAAGTTGTGCTGTTTTCGTTTCGTTTGGAATTTTAACTAATTAATATGACTTATTGTTCGTGTAAATACCTCCGGTTGAGAGCTAAATTGAATTTTTCCACGAAATTCATTTGGAAACGTGTAATTTTTCTCCCTAGCAAAGACGAATATTATAGAGAAATGTGAACTTTTCTTACTACTTTTTGCCGCTGAACACACTCTGCTCGCTACTGCCGTTCTAATTAGAAAATGATTAAATAGACGAAGCGCTAGTTTACAAATGGAAGAAGAATTCCGAATTACTCTGGCAACCTGTTTCCTAAAAACAGCTAAACGATGTATTATGTTTTCTTAAGTAGAAGTTGCTCTCGAGAGAATAATAACAAAACATATATACCTACATAATATGTTTGTATGCATGAATGTATGCTAGTATATAGCATATAAACGTATATATATATATATGTATACGTTGTTAGCTGACTTTTCCATTACAGTAATTTATTATTACCGTACTTTTGTTATCGCTTCAAATGCCCGTAGATAGAGATGTATTTTTATTATTTTTAAAAACTGTACTTAATTTTATTTTTTTCCTAGGTAGAATTATTTAGCTTTATTGTTATGAGTACCACAATTCGAAATATGTCGTGTAAAACTGTGAATTTTCAACAAATGCTTTTATAAAATAAACAGATTTGGTTATTTTCGCAAAGGAATATTTTTATTTTATTTTTATATAAACTCGAATACATATACATGTACATATATAAACATATATATATATATATATATATATATATATATATATATATATATATATATATATATATATATATATATATATATATATAATCGAGAAATAAAGAAACGGATTTTAGATGTTGAATTACATCTGTGGTTAAAAATGTTGTGGCTAAAAATCGATTTTTTTTGCTCAATTTCCATTTATAATACATTTAAAATATTTATCCTTTATAAATGTTTTTTATTTTGTTTATTTTATTTTACGTTTACATACTTTATAAATTATGTATTGTATTGTATTGTATCCATTAAATATCTTGGTATTATGTTTGATTGTAGATTAAATTAGTCATCACATACTGGGTATGTTTTTCAAGAACTGAGGAAGCTAAATTATTTGTTTTACTATATGTATATCGCAATATTTTCCATCAATATGTATAGTTCGGATTTATTTAGCGCTTTATCAGCCATTATTGACCTATGGTATAATTTTTTTTGGGGGAGCTGCACACTACTGCGTTAATAGAATAAAACTTTTACAAAAATCGGTAACAAAAACTATTAGTTCTAAAGATACGTCTGGGTTGGAAAAGCGTGTACTAGATTTTAAAACAATTTATGATCTTCTAATTCTTACGATTTTTTTTTTTTTTTTTTTTTTTTTTGAAAAATATGTGTTTATAATTTTTTACATACAAAAATTTTCGTCAAGCTAAAACGCTTGTCGACGAATTATCCTATTTGACATTTTACCATCTTAAATTAACTTATACATATACATGATCGTGTAATATTTACTTAATCTATCTATTTTACTTATCAATAATTGCTAATCTATTTCTATTTTCTATATTCAGTTTTTTTTTTTGTTTCTTTTTTCCTAGCTTTTTTGTTGCGCTTTGTTTTCTTATTTTATGTTTATTATTTTTTTTATATTTTCTTCTTCCTGAAGCCATTCCTTTATTTTCCTTTTTCTTTCCCCTATTTTTTCCTTCTCTATTATTTCTTTGGGTATTTTATTCAACATCTGAGTTATAATATATTTATCCGTTTTTGTTCTTGCTAACGGAAATTGGTGCGAAAGTTTTTCCCTCAACTCGTATTCTGTGTTTATTCTTTCCTCCAATCCAATTTTCTTTTCTGCTGATATGTACTCCCATATCTTCAGTAATAAGTACATTCCTCTTATGCTCATTACGTTTTCTTTTTTAATTATTTTATTTTCCGTTTCTCCCTTTAAGGATTTCCTATTAATTTCAAGCATTTAATTTGCAGTTTATTTATTTTCCGCAGCTATGCTTTTCTCGCCATTCCCCACGCCTGAATTCCATATCTTATCCTCGACTCTACTAGCGCATAATAAATTACTTTTAATGTTGCATTTGTTGCATATTTCTTTAATACGTATATATAAAGTTGGTAAAACTGCTCGTATTTTCTTTGCAATGTATTCCATATGTATGTCCCATCTTAAGTGTTGATCCATCATTACTCCCAAATATTTATACTGCATTACTATGTCTAACTTTTGAGAGTTTTTCATTTCGCATTCGCGTCTTTCCCCCATTGAATGTACACATTCATTTGAGTGCATTATTATATTTGGACAATACAAATCAGAGCTGTCTCTTTTTTTCCGCAGTACCATTAGTCTTTTTAACATTAATTCTTAGACTTTTATCGTGTGCCCATTTACTTATTGTTATTAGATCTTTTTGCATCCTTATTTCTGCCTCTTTCATATCTTTATGTGACGTAACTGTTGCTATATCATCCGCGTACGCGACTACCTCACTGTAACTTAATTCCTTATATAGACCATTCGTATATATAATAAACAGTATTGGCGCTAGGTTGCTACCCTGCGGAACTCCTACATCCATCTCCTCTTTTTCACTTTGCACATTTAAGATATTTACGCATGTTTTTCTTTGTGTTAAATAACTTTGAAACCATTTTTTCAAATTATTCGTTATTCCTATTTCCTCTAATGTGTTTATGATTATTTTATGATCAACCGTTTCAAATGCTCTACTAGGATCTATGAACGTTATCAACACCTTCTTTCCCTCTTCAAAGCTATCTCTTATTTTTTCAGTAAGCTCACCGATTGCTTTCGATGTGGATTTTTCTTTTTGAAATCCGTATTGTGTTTTGTCAATTATCCTCGTATTTTCTTGTAGGTACTTCGTTAGATTATTTGCTACGTACTTTTCTAATATTGTTGCAATTACATTGCTTACAGCAATTGGCCTATAGTTTTCATATTCACTGTGTTTCCCTTTTTTATATATTGGTCTCGTTTTTGATATTTTTAACCCATTTGGTATTTTCCCTTCTTTTAACGTCTGATTAATTAGCTTAGTAATTTCCTATTCATAAGTATAATAAAAATAGATTCTAAATTTCGTTCAGGGAAAGAGTAACTAGAATATCTAATAATTTTTATGCTAAGCGTTTCAAATTATAAAAAACATCACATGAGAATGCAGATTATTTACCAGGCTCCAATTAAATTCAACTTGTCGCCTCCTCATCCAAAATCTTTTTCCATATTTCCCCTTGCTACCACGGAAACATTTTATAACTTATTTGCACGATTCGACACACAAGTAATCAATTTTTCCGCTTCTAGACTAATATAATGTATATAATCTTTCAACTATCGTTAGGTCCGATTATTATATATATTTTTTTATTTTTATTTATTTATTTTTTATTTAGTTTAAAAAAATCCTATCGTTTTTGTCTCCATTTTCATATTTAGATATCGAAGTTCCCCTACATTTTTAAGTTTATTTTCTTTTTTGTTTTTATTTTTTTTTGTCTTGTTTTTAAGAAATTTTTATTGTTTGTATAAAATTCATTACTCGCGCAGATATGCGCATAGGTGGATATTGTACAATGATAGTAATAGTAATAAAATGATTTGATTTGATTATTATTATTACTTATTACTTATTAGTTGTAATTTTGCTTTGAAAATAATGCATGTATCGAAATAGTTGCTTTACATTATGTTATAATTTTTCTTAATGGCATACTCTGTAATTCCAAAAAGAAGACAGGCGATAATAATTTTTAATTAATATTACGAAAATAAATGAATCCGTTATAAATCGTAGCGGCTCTTTTTTATCTTCTCTATTATATACATATTTAGAAGTGAAGCAAGAATAATCTGTAATATAACTGTCGTGTGATTAACGTGGTATCTATTACGCTAATTTAAAGTTTATTATACATAGGTGAATGGTAAACGGATTTTTCCGGGGTTTTTCAATACGAAAAATGAAATAAATTACTAAAATAGTCGTTCCGCGTGATTCTGTCACGAAGCGTGCTTAAAATGGTATTTATTTTACTGTAAAAAAGCCCAGTAAAGTAAAATAAGTCCCATATTTCCTTGATAAGGGGTATCATGGATTGTGAAGTTAAGCTTTCCATAACGGTACTAAGCCTAATGGATCTGATGAGAATAATAGGGCCAGTTCCTTTCTCTCGGAAAAAGGGGGGAGGGCATGCATCATCGAAAACGATATTTGACAATATATAAAAGCGAAAGTCTGCTTAGGTGAGTTTTGTTTTTGGTTTTTTTTTCTTATTTTGGGCTCGTCAACCAAGGACCTTCACCCGGAAACAAATAGTAAGGAAAGAAGTCGGTTATATTTTAATCCGTTCAAAAATCTTTGCTAAAAAGCAATCAATATAACAGGAATAATTAATTTGGAAAAGAAAGGACAGGATATATAAAGCACAATAAAGAGTAGGAAGCCCAAGATTCAACAAAAAGGAATACAAAATGGTCCACAGAAAGAGATGAACACTGGAAAAACACATGATCGGCGTCGCAAATAACACTGCATCATGAAGATGAAGAGGACAGTGTGGGGAGGAAATCAGGGAAAAGCGAAATCTGGATGAGTTGTTGTCAGAAAAAGAATGGATTATGTGGATAAGCGTGTTTGATTTGAACGATAGCGTCATTCAAAATGGTTACTAAATGCTAGAAGCAGCAATTTGCTAAAAAGGAAACCTCGAAATTCACGCCGGACAGCCGAATGATTACTTTTTTCTGCATAGTTAGTTAACACACATCGAGGGGAAGGGTGAAATTTTAATAAAAATAAAATTTAGTATCGCTTCTAATTAAGCCGTATTTTATAAATCATTAGATGGGCGCTTTGTTTTGTCGGAGCGGCATTTTGTTTGAAGTTGTTTGCGAAATAAAGAAATTACTCGTATCTTTTTGCTAAGAGCGAGAAAAGCCAAAGAAACAGGATGTAGCGAAACAGATATTTTCTTAATTCAGGTTCTTTTATGTTGATTCGGTTAGAAGGTTTTTTTTCGGTTCAAGGTATCCCTGATGAAGTTAAGAGAAAATTTCACCAAAACTTGACTCAGAATAAGATAACGAAGTGCGCTTCAAACCCAAACTGCGACATTACAGTTATGAAAGCGAACTTCCAAAATTCAGAAAAAATATTATCATCGTGTATTATTTTATTTCTCTAAAACTACATTAACATAGGCATTCAGTTTGCAAAATCTTCTAGGACAAATTCCAAAGAAGCCCGCCGGTCTCATAGCCTCCTGCTAAAAAATCTAGACTGCCAGACTAAATTTTAAACCGAGCGCACAGTTACATCAAATAACAATAAAGACTAAAACTATATTTTTTTTATTATTTATTTACACGTTTTACGTACAGAGTGAGAAGCGAAATCTGTGAATTTTCTAGATCCGTAAATGATCTACAATATCATAAATTTTATATATATCTATATAATATATATACGTATATTAAATTCAATAACCTCGCCAAGAGAACACTTCTTGAATCCTCTTTATTTTTTAAAAATACAAGTTATTGATAAAATCAAATCATTCTTTAAAAAAAAAAAATAGGAAAAAAAATTCAATTTTTAAGCGCAAAACTCTAATTTCATGGCGTAAATGACCCATTACGAAATAATAGATTATTCTAATCTAATTAAAATCGAATTTGATTAGACATCGAGGATATAAAGGAAGCAAGTATTTGAACAGCTTAAACGAATGTAATCCGATTTTGAGTATAAGTTTGCAGCGTTGGTAATCACGCAATCAGCCGGTCGTGATGAAAATTATTTATGTTTACATTACGCTCAACCGAATCGTAACAGGATTTTAAGTAGGTAAATGTTAGTAATGATAATATATACTACTTAATTATCGCAGTTTCTAAAACAAAACATATTTCAAATTTTTCATTAAGCACATTATTTTTTTCAGAAGTCTCAAAACTTACAAAGGTTCTAAGTACTGTTTACGTAAATCAAATAATAATACAAGTTATAATTTCATCGATGTAATTGTATTTATGTATCAACTAATAGTTTTAACAACAAATTTTCCGTTGGAAATTACTCTGTATTTCAATGTGTATGTAGTAGGCATTTTTATTTTAAGCAGTATTACAAATAACGGGATTCATGTCGAATATTTTCATAATAAAATTAATTTTATCTTCATGATAAAGAAATCATTAATTTTCGACTGATGGCGCCTCAGTGAAAAAATTTCCATTCGATTAGCAACGCTGCGCAAACGTATACTCAAAATCGGGTTACATTCGTTTAAGCATTTGAACAACCGAAGAATGAGAAAACGCGAGAATAAAAGTATAGCGAGGCGGAATATTAAATATCTATGGAGATCTGAATATAAGAGAGTAAGATGTTCTTCTATAGCAGCACTATAACACATTCGGAGGAGAAAACAAAACGAAAAAAGATTAATTTACGGTTTTCATGGTAATTTCTTATTACAAAAAATTTAACAAAAGAACATTACACATTTTCATAATGGTGCTTTTAGGTAACTTGGGCGTAATAATGACGTCATCAAGATATATCATATTATACGAGCAAAAATAGTGTATATATGTAGATATCGGCGACTGTGTATATATCAGATGAAATTTTGAAAAACAAGGATGTAACAATTTCGATAAAATTCACGAATAAGTAGAGTATTTAAAGCCTAGAAATTGATTGTTTCACGAATTATTGGTTAAGATGTTATATTCGAGAAATTTCTACGAAACGGCAAACTGTAAAAGGAAGGCAGCAACAGACTTCGCTTCAGTGATCATTCTTAGAATTTAGCAAAAAGTAGTATAATAAATTTATTTATATTACTAATTAAAAATAGGCGTAATTAATTAATCTTTGTTTCGTGAGGAAATGTATTTACTCTTTACGCAAAACAAATTTTTATGCCAAATCCCGAAACGTACAGGAGACGTCGTTATTGTACAGGTGATAAGTTTTAATAATATTTCCGGCTTACGAATATGTGTTTTTATTCACGCCGAGAATACTTATAATAATGTAATCTATGGAAAAAATGCAGCTTTCGCGTGACCGCTTGTGAAACTTGTTGAACCGCTGATTGATTTTCGATTTCAGATCATCTCAGCAAGAAGAAGAAGAAGAAGAAGAAGAAGAAGAAACGTATATTTGCGCTTAATTTTTAACAAATAACAATACATAACTTAAGCGGGTAATCTGTACCGGAAAAACATGATTTCCTTATCAGATAACTTAATATATATGTATATCAGAACACGAAAATGATAAACAAGAAAAAAAGAATCTATAATTATAGACAGGAAAAGTTTAAAAAAACCTGACACATTAGCTTATTAAATGGTTTAAGTTTTAATGACTCAGCATAAAATTAGCATAATCTCGCAATTTAGATGAAATTCTAAGAGTTCATGGAAAGAAATTAACAATTTGGTGAGAAACAGAGATATAGGGCTGTAAAAATACTCAGAGTAACACATGTTTAATTCGCCTGTGTTTATATTTCTTCTATCTATGTTTTAAGGACTGATAATTATTATACCTACCTATATTGTTTATAGTTATAATGTCAGACATAGCGCAATAATTAAAGAAACTTATTGCACGTTCTTTTATAATCTCACTGACATACTGAAAATGCAGATAATCATGCATGGTTTTAATGCGTGTGTATAGTGACTTATTTAATATAATTCTAAAACAATGGTTTTGAATTCGCTGGAGCTTCATTAAGTTACTATGGCTGGTCGAACACCAGACTGGAGCAGCATATAATAGCGTGGGTAGTATAATACCGCTTTATAAATCATAAACTTATTAGACACTGTTAGACATGATTTTCTATTAAAAATCGGAAACAGGTTACATAACTTACGCTGAGTTTTATAAATACGTTGATTTATATGCTTTGTAAACGTAAGTTTTTTATCCAGTGTCATACCTAAGTGAGTTACCTCATCTTTCCATTCGATCGTATTGTTTTTAATTCTAACGTGATTGTTAATTGTTGGCCTGCGTTTTGTAAATATAATTGCCTCCGATTTATTTTCGTTGATATTAATTCTCCATTTAGTGAAGTATTTGACTAACTTATTTGCGGCATCCGTGACTCGTCGACATATTGTATCAATTCGGTAGGATGTGGCTACAAGTGCAGTGTCATCAGCGTAAAGATTTAGACTTACATGATGTGTAAGCGGAAGGTCGTTTATGTATAAAATAAAAAGGTAGGGACCCAAGATGCTCCCCTGAGGAACTCCAGCGGCCCAAAATTTCTTACTAGATTTAACGTTTTTAATTTGCACGTAAAACTGTCTATTCGTTAAATAAGTTTTGATAAGCAGTACTAAGTATTGTGGATATCCATATTTGATTAATTTAAATACAATGCCTTCATGCCAAGTGATATCAAATGCCTTTTCAAGATCGATGAGTACACTAGACCGGTATGTTTATTTTGGTTAAAATTGTCAGTGATTGTATCGCATAAAGCGGCAAGTAGCATTGTCGTACCTAAATTAGGCCTAAATCCAAATTGGAATTCCCTAAAAATAGCATTTGTGTCACTGTACTTGTTTAGTCTAATTAAGATTATTTTTTCAATGATTTTGCTGATATTACTTAATAGACACTAATAGGCCTGATATTTTGCACAAAGGAAGCTTCCTTTCCATGCTTCGGAAGAGGTATCGTTATTGAGGTTCTCCAGGATAAAGGGTAATAAGTTAAGCGTAGGCAGGAATTAAAAAGGCTGACTAACCCAAGGGTAGCTTTTTTTGGGAGATTCTTGATCATGCGGATGTGCACCAAGTCATTTCCGACAGAGTTTGTGTTTCGCAGTGTACGAATGCACTTCTTAACTTCTTTAGACGTAGTAAAAATATGTGGATTTGATGTAGGGGACGTTAGGCATAGATATCTGTTTATAGCTTGTCTGATGCTGCGAACATGATAGTGTGTAGATAAGCAGTCATTTTGCTTATGTATATTGTGAAAGTGGGTAGCAAGTACTTCGGTTTTGTCTTTAATGGAATATGCAATCTTATTAATATTGTTTGGGATTGTGATTGGCGGCAGCTCAGTCTGATTTCTACAGAAACGTTTGTTTACCTTCCACAGAGTGTTGTCTTTATGGGACAAATTCTGCAAAAATACGTTCCACTTTTCATTTCTCTCATGAAGTAGCCGGGCTTTTACTAGCTTATTTAATTTGTTATATAATTTTTTGTATGCAATGGAAGAAGGCAACTGATTTTTTTGGCTCATCCTACGGCAGAAATTTTTAATACTAATAAGAAAACCAAGTTTTCTAGAAGCAGTAAAAGGTTTATGTGGAGATAGTTTGGGTACAGATTTTTCGACAGCGGTTAATAATATTGAAGTTAGAAAAAATATAAATTTATCTATTTCCGGAGGTGATTTCAAGGTAGCAGGTAGTATGATATGTTCCTTGATAAAAGCTTGGTAGAGATTCCAGTTTACTTTAGGGTAATTATATCGCTCCACGGAAGGGGTTTGAGTGAAGGTGGTATTTCTTTCAAAAATTACAGGATTATGATCGGAAGATAACTGGCTGACTGATATGGGGTCCGTAAATTTGTGAAATCCCTTCGCTAAGATTCCGTCAATGGCACTAGGTTTGAGACAAGGATTTCGCGGAAAAAATGTAGGCGTAGCTGGGAAACAAATTTGAAAATGGTATGTCATAGATAAGTTTAATAAAATATTACCAGCTCGATTTGCATTATGGCAATTCCAAGCGCGGTGTTTGGCATTTAAATCACCTATGATCAATGTTCGGGAGTTTATTCTTAAAAGATGCTTAATGTCCTCTTGAAAAAATTTCGGCACATTCGGTGCTCTATATACAGAAATTATAGCCAGATTATCATTTTCCGCGCCAAGTTTAATTCCAATTGCTTCAATTCGCTTAGTTTTTATTTGAGGTAGCGGAACGGAACTTATACTATTGTGTATAAGCAAGGCAACACCACCACTGGTACCTGAATTGTCATTTCGGTAAGTATAATAATTTCCAACTTTAAAGGGCATGTTTAAGTTTAGCTTAGTTTCCGAAAGACAAGCTATGTGTATCTTATTATCAATCAAAAACTGATTTAATTCCAATATCCTGTTTCTCACCGAATTAGCATTCCAGCTAACAATTTTAATACCATTTTTGTTGGTCATTAAAACATTTGCTTATTTTAAAATACATTTTATAAGAATGTATCAGTAATACTTTCTATAATAGTTGTTATAATATTAAATATATCTGATGCCCGATTTGATTTTAACTTAGTAGCTATTGATTTAATACATAATATTATTTAATTTAATGTGTCACCTTTAAAAAACGACAATAATTGCGTTAAATCATTAGTTGCTTGTTGAGTTTTTGGATTTTTTTGAGATGCGACTTGGGCAAATGTGCGTGACGTTTTATTACTATGCTTATTTTTGTTAATAGTATTTCTGTTCATGTCATAATTGCTAACGCTGCTATTTTTCCGAGTATTAATATTATTTCGCGCATTTTGGATATCATTATAAACACATTATCATTAGTATTTTTACGTGGTATGTGTTGTTTTGTTAGATACTATTTCAGTAATGCGAATGTGGTATACCGGACAGTTTATAAAAAGTTTGCTGCATGGTTGCCCATGCAGTTTGCACACTTTGAGATATTATTTACAGTACACATTTTTACAGAGTGAGGCCCACTACACTTTAAACATTTTTCCGTTTTGAAACAATTATAGGATACATGGCCGTATCCTAAGCACTTGAAACACTGAATGACAGAATTTTTCGATTTATATCTCTCCCATTTTATCAAACAGTAACAAATTACGTTAACATTTAATATTTCTTTAATGCTAGTATTAGCCGGAAACGTTACCGCGATAGATGGGTAAAAAAGTTATTTGGTTATTTTCTAAATCTTTTTTAGTAAATTGTTTTATGTTTTCAATTTTAAGTTTCCGTTCGATATCGTGCCTAATTTCATTAATATTTAAATTCGAAGGGAGACCTTTTAATATCATCTTTATCGGTTTACGCATTTCAGGTGTGTGCGTATAGTGCTCGATTGATTTATTTTGTAATATCTTTAATACTATATCATAATCGTTTATACTGCTAGTATAAAGTATGTAGGTATTTCGAGATGTCTTAACTTAACGCCATATTTTAGCTCTTTATTAATCTGCGATATAAAATTATTATGATTTTCGTTTAGTGGTCCGCTAAATATAATCGGTGGTATTTTTGTGTTTTTATCGTTAGAGTCTGTGGTAGTATTAGTTATTTTTACACTATCCTTATGAATAACATTATTTATAATGTCAGTTAAGTTACTTATATCTTCAGTGGAATCCCATCTGTTGTAGAGGCATGAACCGGTTTTTCGTGGCTATACCTACATTATCTACTTTTTTCCGTTTTGGGAGGCTACCACCGTTGTGCTGTGATGCTGGTGCCCAGGGGATGGAATGGGACAATTCTGTCGAAATGTGTTCATCTTCGCTGTCGGAAGTATTTCCGTCGTCGCCGTATAATGCATACTTATTTTTCGGTTTTATTGCTGTACCGTTGAATTCTGGGTTTCCTCCGTGAGCAGGGCCAGCAGCAGCTTGCTCCTCTCCACCAGTCTCCATTTGTGTAACATTATCATGAATGTACTGCGCAGCCCCCGTCTGCGCGTTTTCTATGAATGAGCACGACGATAGCGTGGCACTGGTCGTCGGCGGAGGGGTACGAACTACACGCGGCATCCGCGGTAGTGAAGTGCGCGAGTAAAATACGAACGCAGAAAGAAACAACTAAACAATTGATCACTTTAAAGTTCAGCAAAGCTCAGTGTGTATGTTACATTAAATGAACAATTCTCGTATATATATATATATATATATATATATATATATATATATATATGTATAACTGAGTTAAACGGCTCAAACGATTCTGATAAAATTAACGAAAATTAGTAGTCGGTATTAAAGTCTAGAAATAATCGATTGCTCCAGGAAGTTGAGGCAAACAGAGTGTGCTATTCTCGGGGTTAATAAAAAATAAATAAAGAATAATTTTTGCTCATTAGCCCGTGGGGTGGGGGGGTTAAGTGGAAAATTAAAATTTCATTGTGAAATAAATTTTTTTACGTACATATATATATATATTTAATGAGTGCGATCCTTACGTAAACTAAAGTACAAGTTCAAAACAGAAAAATATAATTATTATTGTTGCAATTTTTAATTGTCGGCGGAACATATATGCACTTTGATCGATATGCAAGTTCGGAATAGATCCGAGCATCGGAGGACACCAGCTATACGTGTGGAGGACTATTTTTAGACTATTTTTAAGACAGTATTTTAATTTCTTTAACGCACGACGAATTTAGCCGCACTATTTAGCGGCGATAACGGAATAGAATTTGTAAGCAGAAGAGGGATTTCGAAACAGACTAAACCGTTATTTTAGACTGCACGCCGAATGGATTAGATTAATTTAATACGAAAATATAGAACACCTTTTTATTTTATAAGCAATTTTAGCAGGTGCCATTAGTCGAAAGAAAAATAAACTGATATAAAGCCCGAGACGAAAAAGGCTTTCGTAAAATTAATCTTAAAATCGTTTGTTCTCGAACAATTTAAAACGAATCATATGTATAGATTCGCTGATGGTTTGTTTTTTTTACCTTTCTCGTTGTGGAAGATCATTTGCATGATTACCAATTACCCGTAGGATTGCTTCAATGTACCGGTGTCTTCATTTATCTATTAATTTGCATAATATAGTCCCCCCCCCCCCGGCGCCCCGCTTTATTGAAAAACCAAACGTCGTTAAGTTAGAAAATCGTTATGATTCCGTGAACTGCTTTTCCGCCATTTTTTAACCATAACTGTGGCCATTAGGGGGGCCTGCTTTTGTTAATTTTCTAAAACCTAGTCGGCGGGTTGGTAGGTATTTTTTTTTCTCTTTCTTTTTTTTTTTTTTTTTCATTTTGATTTCCGAGTCTTCATGCAGATTGTCAAAGTTCCCTATTAAGTTGACGACCAATAACGAGTCAGCTATTACGAACACTATGTCCAACTTTTATACGTAGGAATATAGACGGACTTATCAAAATTGTGTACTTTATTAAAAAAAATTCGGGAGGTAAGTTCGATAAATCGCTCGTGTCATTTATAATAGGAGAATTACTTAAAATATTTACCTACTCCCGTTTTACTCCGGACTCGATAGAAGTTTTCAGTAG
Organism: Icerya purchasi; assembly: GCA_039619475.1. NCBI lineage: Eukaryota > Metazoa > Arthropoda > Insecta > Hemiptera > Monophlebidae > Icerya > Icerya purchasi. The sequence goes on from CM077115.1 coordinate 320,429,500, forward strand.
CGGTGGGTCAGAAATTATTATTTCATTCGAAACCACCACCAACACCGGAATAATATAGGAATAAACTTTATCTTGATGATTTCGAAAATCACCCAATTTTTAAAAATTTTCAACTAAATATGATAGTGCAAGAAAAATTTTATACATATACAAATATATATATACATATATATATATATATATATAGGCTGTCTCAAGAAAGGTGAAACTAAACTCAGCACAGACAGCCATAACCTACCGGCTGGAAACATGCTAGGATAAATATTTAGTTCATTATTTATCGATCAATCGCTTGATCAGATTATTTCGTTGAGCTGCTGTATGGCTGTGTTAGAATAAGCACTTTGCGAGTCCCTCCGCGATTTTTAATAACGGAAAACAATGTGAATGAAATATACCAAATTTTATTCGGAATCATTAACAGTAAGTAATTAAATTTTTTTTTCTCAGAATATGATGCCCCCTTCGCAGTTAAATATGCGCCCATTGCCGTTTATTGATTAATAATTCACTTTCAGGTATTGCCGTGAAAGACACCTGCGTCGTTCTGTGATAACTTCTTCGTCCGTTGTGAAGTTGCGACCATATGGGACGGCCTTAAAAGTCGCATGACGCTAGGTCTGGACTATATAGAGGGAAAATATGTTTGATTATCCGCTACCAATGGTTCTGAATAAAAATTGGTATATTTCATTCGCATTGTTTTCCGTTATTAAAATTCTTGAAGGGGCTCTCGTATAAGTACTTATTTTTACACAGCTGTACAGCAGCTTGTTTTCAACGAAATAATCTCGTCAAGCAATTGATCGATACATAATGAACCAAATATTTATCCTAACATGTTTCCAGCCGATAGGTTATGGCTGTCTGTACTGAATTTAGTCTCTCACCTTCTTTGCTGTAATACTTTTTGTATGTTTGTTTCTACTCTCTGAAATGCGAAATGACAATTTTGCAAAGATCAAATCTCCGTCAATTAAAATAACGTTTTTTTGTACAATATAAATTTCTGTAATAATCTTTTAACTTTGTAATTCTTTAAATTAACCAGAGCGTGTTTTGATGCAGTGGTGAGAACTTTTTTAAACGGGCCAATTGTTAAATCAATGAAAACGAAAAATCGATTAACGCTTATTTTTTGTATAAACTTCATCATTTAATGAAAGAAAAAAAAACTTTTTTTTTTTTTTTTTTTTGTATTTTTTTAATTGAATATATTTTTAACTAGTCCGAGTGGATTAAAAAGAAATAAAATAATAGTTCGATCGCTCAATTACGGCAAAGTAGTTTTGCGACTTATTTAAAAAAAAAAAACAAACAAGAATAACAACATAAATAGTATACAGAAAATGTTATATTAAATTCGAATTTCGATCGAGCGAATGAGGAAGCGGTTAATTCCTTTCATATATCAGAATTTTCCGGAACGTATAGAGTGTCTGGTATTCGATCCGTTTCGACATTCTCGGCAGCACTTCCGCATCGGTTGCATGGTCTCTGTGTCAAACATTACACAAATAGACATTCAGAGAAGTTTTACTCCAACTTGTCTTGAATGGCACCATTAAGGGGTATCGGAAGTCAGGGAAAAGAAAGACGACAGCAGATATGCGTCGATGATACAACCGGTCAGTCACCTGCAGAATTGGTAGAAGCATCTAAGATCAAATAGCTGTGGCGAACGTCTAACTTCGATCAAAGATGGCGTAAAAACAAGAGGATTTCAGAAGATAGAAAAATGTCATAAATATATAAATGTAGAAAAATTGAATAGACACTGATCCAGCAATTATTATAAGCTTCTTGTTAAGTTCATCGTTCGAGATGAGTTCGTAGCCCATTGTTGCCGGAAACTTCTACAGCCTGGGACTAAAGAACGAAACGAAGCCAATTTTGTGAGTAGCAATCGATTTCGTAACAAAACTCTGTAATTTATCGATCGAATTTCTAATAAGGTTACATCAATTATCGGTTCCAATAGTTACCGACTTTGAAAAAAAAAAACAGGTAGTTTTACGTATGATTTTTTTTTTTTTTCTATGTTTGCTCGCTGGCATAACTTAAACTGATATGGATCGATTTTAATAGACGTTTGTTTATTTGACCAGTTCCCTGCGAATATATCGGTGATTATCAGAGTGAACATAGATACTTGTTCGAATAAAGGTTAAAAAAAAAGATTCCTTTAGATAATTGTTTTTCATTTATTAATAGACGCGTGTGACCTGAAATATTATCAACATTAAGTGCGGAAACAGGTGGTTTGAAAAAATTAAAGTATTGTTAATTCCCTCACGGATAAATATAGATTCGAATAAATTAAATCGCCATAGCATAAATTAAAAAGCTTGTCATTAGCTGATTTTTAGCGGGACAAAAAATGTAAGTATTACGCTAATAAAAATTGTGCAATGAAATGAAGTTTCTTTTTTTTTTTTTATTCTTTTTGAATACCGTCGTCGAGATTTATTATAAAAATGTAATAAAAATGTAATAAAAATGCACTAAAAAGTAAAAAAAAAAAAAAAAACAAAAAAAAAACAATCACTCCCGATAAGAAAATAATATATTTTAGAGTGTGATATACCAGAAATTATGATGATTTTTAAGCAACACTCGTACCTTAATCCAGGTTTCGGTACAACAAATTTTGCAACAATAATTAAAAACTGCATTAAATATTCCCGATGCTTCCAATCCTCAAATTATACGAAACGAGTAATTGTATTATTATTATACTCCTTGTTTCTAGATATTGCAATTTTAATTTGGTGTACCGAAACTCTAATTACGGCACGAATTTTGTTTAAAAATTATCATAACTTCAGTTATATCATTTTCTTATCGGGAGTAATTTTTTTTTTTCTTTAATTTTTAGTATGTTTTTATTAAACTTTCACGTTAAATTTTGAAGTCGGTATTTTTTCCAAAAAGATAATTTATAGAAAGTTTTGAAAAAAGAAGAGAACTCGTATTACCACTTATTTTTTAACACATTTACAGCTTCTGTCGTTAGATATTATTTCCGATCGTTTAGATTATGACCAGTGCAACTAATCGTGTTTTTCATTTTTCTTTTTGCTGAGCCTTTTTTTTTTTTTTTTTTTCGGAGCGGTGAGCTAATTACGTTCTATTTTTACCTTTCTGCGCTAATTCGAGTTTCCATTTTTTCCCCTTTTTTCTTCTTAATCTCTAGACGATAACTTGTCAACCGTTCCAGTAATGCGAGACGTTCTCGAATTATTCCGGCATTCGCTTCGCGGGATTTAGAGGTTGTTTAGAAAAAGTTAATTAAGAATTTGTTATTTATTCGAATGACCTGCTGCTGATGTTTTTAATTAAGCTATCGAATGTTCCGAAATTTTAATAATAACTTAAGAGGGTACCTAAAAATTACCTTCATCACTGCTGGTAGGCGAGTCTCCGCCATTAGCATCTAAAAGCGGGAGTAGTTTCTTTTGCACGTTGAGAAATTTTACACTAATGGCAAAATGAATATTCTCTTTCAGTTTTCGAAAATCCATATTGTAAACGGAGCGATGAAAATTCGTAAATAATCCGATGACTTTTGAATGTATTTTTCGATGACGAAATCGTAAGTCGTAAGTCTAACATTTTTTCGTAACTTTGCGTTCTAATTTTTTTTGGTTAATCTTTTTTTTTTGTTTGTTTGTTTGTTTTTTTCTTCTTCTACATGAATCGCGAACGTTATAGAAATACTACTTACTACCTGTATGGTCACTAAGAGAAACCTAAGAACAAAAAAAAACATTTTTTCCATTTAAAATATATTTAGAAACATATCTCACTTTCCTTATGCCGGGGGTGTCTATGATTTCTCAACGATATCCACTTGCCTACTCCGATCAGTGTCGTTCGGCTACACTGCGGATTATTTCACAAACAGTGATTCTTTATCAAGCGTACTGAACTCGCTATTTTCCTTTGCTACGCGTCATAGCGTATCTGTTGGTTCTTGACTGTACGAAGTGCCCGCGAGAGAGATTTGCCTATCAAGTCGATCTATTCCGATATCTGAAGATCTTCTTCGTTTCGGTCGATCTCCATTGTTCCGATCCTTCTCAGTTTCTTTTTTTTATTCTATCAATTTCTGAGCGAATTTACATCTCTGATTCTGTTGTCTCGTGTCGTTTCTGGGTGAAGATCCGTTGCAGGCAGTAATGAGGGTATGTCACTTCGAGTGCACAAGGGATGCCGCCAGAACTAATTAGGACTATCTAGAGCGTGAGAACTTTCTACGGCCCGCTCCGCTTGGTGCTCCCAGTCACTGCTACCACGAAGCGCACCGTCCGTTCCCACACACGCATCGGCCGCTAATGCGATTTTTCGAAATTCGAGGCGTAAGTGTTGTACTAGGGTTATAAAAATTCTGATCGTCCGTGCAGCCCCATGCACTCGCATTCGCACGAACGTCACCTTCTACCATCATGCGTATGAATAGTCTTTGCTTGTAATATAGGTAATGTAATTATTAATAATAATTTGTAGGCGATGGGAGGAGTAAACGTTTCGCTGAGTGCTAAAAACGTTTGAAACTCGACACTTAAATCCTAAATTTTAAAGGAATTTTCAGAGTCGCGCTCTGTTCTTATATATTATTTTGATTTTATTTTTATCAGAAATATTTAAACGTTCCAGCAACCAAATGAAGCGCGATCATTCGATTTTATTTATTTTTTTTTTGTTTTATTTATATTTTTAACAGAAAATTTAACTGTCCCAGCAACCGAATGACGGGGACACGAGGTACATGGGTGAATTCGAGACGATTATTCGAAATTAACTACCCGATCATCTACACAGGCCCACACACGCCACCGATGGAATCCTGATCGCAGACGCTGCGCTTTCACACACACACACACACACAAACAAAAGAGATAATGGGGGAGGATTGAACACGCAGTGTTTCGTAAACCATCGCATTCGAGTAAATATCTACATGAAAGGTCTCATCGCTAAGACTGAAATTAGGAGTTTTCAAAACATTGGTGACTAGAGCCAAACGTGTGTCTTCTCGACAGAATCTAGCTAAGAAATTGGAAAGATTAATGGAGGAGATGATGGTCAATGGTTACAGTAGAAAAGAGGCGAAGTACTACATAAAAAAGTTCAGCAAAAATTAAGACGGAACAAAGAATTTATGGTTCAATTTGTTTATCCTACATTAAAGAAGTGACAGATAACAGGATTGGCAGAGTGCTCAGGAAAAATAACATTAGAAACTGATGTTCTAGACATGCGTGAAAATTAACAATTTGTTGTACAGCGTTAAAGATGATCTCCCCCCCCCCCCATATCATGTAGCAGGTGTGTATATCATATGAATGTGGTAGCTGTCATGTTGGACAAACGGGTGGAACGATTAGTACACATATAAAAGAACAGCAGATTGTACGCGTAAGCGCGTGGAAGAATCAGCGTTGGCTGAACATGAAACGGTCCCCTTGGTCACCTAATTGGACGAAATGGAAATTTTGGCGAAGGTGGATAAGTTTAGAAACAGAGTGGTTAGGTTTTTAATAAATACTCCTTTCTCGTCAATTTGTTGCATTCCAAAACGAAAAGAAAGAAGATGACAAGATAAGGAAGAACGCTGAAAGTGTAAAGAAGTATCGCCAAAACAAGAAATTGAAGACGGAAACAAATGAGTCAGAGGATAGACAGTCGAATGTTGAGCGTATCGTCTTCATCAGAAATAGAAGCGAGCTTTTTAAGTTGAATTGGAGTCAGCGAATGACCTTGTACAACCAGTGCGCAAGAAATTTGCCTTCCAGATTATCGCAGCCGATACCGAGTTCAGTAAACGTTTCCATGAAAATCAATTTGGCGTTGCTTGTATGGCGTGCAATCGTTTGTAGTTCGATCGAGATATACTTCCTAATCCACAGAAAAGCATATCGCTTCTTGTCTTGGAATTTCTAGACGGGGGCGTGTGTCAAACATGTTATAAATCCCGGCTAGAAAATAAAATACTCCGTCTTTTTTGTTCAAATGGATTCTCGTATCCCCCATTTCCAACTATTTGTGAACGACTCGTTCCGCCGTGAATCCTATGTTTCTACCGCGCATATCGAGTTGAAGACATATGCGCAATCGAAACAATTATCAACAACAAAGGAACTGTACTTGTTTCAGTTTATCGGCAAAACAAAAAATTTTCGAATTTTTCACTTTAAACTTGCTAGTTTATAGTACGAAATTGAGAGGGATGTTTGGATATTTGGATACATTAGAGCTTTACAATATGCCTACCATTTTTGCAGGTGATCTCAAGATTAGCTTACATAGGCCTGTGGGTATTGAATTTTGTAATTTTATGGCAAAAGATTTTGGATTGCAACGGAGAAAAAATTCTTCTATTTCGACAACGAGCAACATTTAGTCGTTATGTCGATAATCTCGAAACAAATATTTCATATTTCAGCCATTACCGTCTATTATTGTCAATTACTAATGTAATGGCTAAGCCGATGCACTGAAATTTTTGTTATTATTTTGGCCGAGGTTCAGTGAGAGATTTGCGTCATATCACAAAAAAAAAAAACAAATATATATAGAGAAACGTGTCCATGATTTAATGGTTTTCAATAGAGTGGAAAAAATAACACATTTTACTAATTGGTCTTCCAACTCCTTATCACATTAACTCTTTACACTGTTCTTCGGTTGTTCTGACCCTTGAGTTCTTGTTATACGCCATTTCTGACATCCGATTTTATCTCTTCCCGATTTTTCTCGAATCATTGTCTATTTTGACGAGCTAAAAGAGAAAAGAAGAAAGTTATGGTGAAGAAGAGATATGAATAGAAACTTATGGTAACCGGTTCGGCAAAGCCACCGAAAGAGAGATCAAAAGAATAGTGCTCCCCGAGCATATTTCATATGTGTCAAGGCACGGCCTAAAAAAATGTTGGTGGCCTTTGTGACATCAGACTGATATTTGCAACATGTAGAAAAGTGTCGGTATTACTCACTAGGTGCAATGCTAAGGATAAAAGCTACCTGAGTTTCATAAGTCACTGGAATATGTAGTACCTTTCTCATGTAGCTATTGAGCAAATCAGACAGACCGTTAATTCTCGGGTTACGGAGCTGCGACATAGGCGTAATATTTTGTTCGATAATAATACAGTTGCTTGATTGAATATCGTAGTAGAAGAAGATGGATCAAGAAAGCCACCGAAATAGAGAAATGGCTAAGTTTTAGGCGGCTCAAAGACTTGCTATTTGTCTATCTTTGATTTTTTTTTTGTTTTTTTTAGAGTTTTTGATGTGTAGTCGGTGTTTCATATTTTACTCTTAACTGTTTTGGGTTTGTAATTGTTACAGCTGATTTTGATGATGGTTAGTATAAGCTAAACGTCAATCAACTCATTTTTACGAGAAATAATTTTATTTCTAGGTTTTTTCTCTTTTAAATGAAATTTTCTTTAAGTTTTATTAGGTTTTCGTAATTGAACCAAAATTTTTAATAATAGCTAGCTTAAAACGATTTTGTCTCTTTTTTTGCGTTTCTTAAATTTGCGCAACCTGCAGAATTTATTACACGTGTACATTATGTCCGTAACGAGTACCGATTAAATTTATTACCTTAACTCCGAAGTCAAAGCGAATTTATTGCTACAAGTATTTCTTTACCAAAAAATAACGAACATTATTAAAACTAGGGAAAAAATCGCAACCGATTATTTGTACGCGACGAAAAATAATTAAGACTGCGACGAAAAGATTATAAACAAAAAAACGATTGGCGCTACGGTTGGTGATAATTTCCAGGGTATATGCGCAATATTTGCTTAAAGGAAAAGTAATTTAATATTAAAAGTTAATGTTAAGAAATTCTGAAAGTGATTTTACAGAAAAATTTTACCTTTTCAATTTATATTTTCTATAATTTTTAGCAAGAAATTTTTATGTACGTGGCCCTCAAAATTTTTTTCGGCTTTCATTTAATTCGGGGTAAATTAATCATTTTACTGCTTATCGGCGAGAGTAAATCACGAAGCGTAAAAGCGAATTAACCGAGTGCAAAATTTTCCTTATACGATGCCATATACAACAATAATCAGTATGCGGATTAAAAATAGAGGCTAGATTTTAAAATTCGAACGAATGTTGAAAATAATTATAGAAATCGTGGCCAAAAATGTTATTAGTGAAGTGTATAATATCGTAAAGTTGTTTTTGTTTAGTTCTTTTTTTAACTCAAGTTATCGTTTAAAGAAACTACGAAGATTGTGACTAAATAGGTAAATATAAAACTTCGTACGTACGATGACAAAGTGACAGGATTTCGATTGAACTTAAAAATGACAAAAAAAATGTAAACAAATAGCTTTGTTCTAAGTAAAAGTGAATAACCGCAAGAATGAATGAATTGTACACTTCGCTGTTTCCAGAAGTCTCCCGATTTCATCTATGGCTGTATTTTCTTCGTTCTTAAAAATCCACCTGATCTATCTTTCCGTAACCTTTTTAACATCAGCTTCCCGTTCTAAATTTGCAGTAACTATTATTTCTTTTCATTTTCTAATCGTTTCGTCTTCTACCTGTTGTTCGACCGAATCTTCCGCTTCATCCTCGGTTTCTCAGTATTTCTTTCGCTGCAATATCTCGACGAACAAAAAAAAAAGCAAACACTTTCGATCATTTTCTTTTCATCGCCATTACTCTTCCTTCTTTGAACTCTTTCACTGTTAACGCTATCCCTAAAAATAGAGCCTAAAAAAGACTCATCCTATTTCCTTAGTTTCGTGTTTTAGGAAATTGTTTGAAAGTATGCTCAACAAACGCTTGATTTAGTTGCTCAGGTGCAATAATACTTTTCCTGTCGGTATGATGTTCGGCTTTCGTCTAAGTGCTGCTAATGTATCAATCTTTTTTTGTGACACTTAAATACAAATCTTCCATCAATAAACAGAGTACTTTGGCTGCGTTTAATGATATTTTCAGTACTTTTGAAATATACATCTTTCTACTATTATAGTAAAGACAAAATGATAGCATTCAATATTCCTATTCACTTCCACTGTTACAATCTTATGCTGAACCGTACTATTCATTTCACCTCTTCACTGCTTTATGTTACAAGGAGTACCTTTCGTGGTCTTCCTCAAGGTTCCTACTTAAGCTCTACTCTTTTTAATTTCTATTACACCTCTTTCTATGAATTCCTCTTTCCTACTCTTTTGCCGATGGCATATTATTCTTCTTCTCTCCTCATGATACGGTGTGTGGGGTCGCTAATGAAGAGGTTTTATGCCGAAACACTGTTGCGCCATATATTACAGCTCTTTGTTTCTTTTGCTAAATTGTTCCGTATTTTTCCATGTTTATGACCTTATGCTTTAACGTATGTATGTTCTAAGGTGTGCTACCTTTATCCCGCGTGCAAATTGCTCCGCTACCCTATTTCGGTATGTGTCTGAGCGGCGTCGCTTGCCATTCGAACATATCTTCATGAAACGTGACGTTTTTCTGAGAAAGATGATCGAAGGAGGAAAAAAGGGGGGTTTCCTTTTTCTAGGAGTGAAAAGAAAAAAACAAAACAGCGACCGAGATAGATGTATGGAAGCATAGAAAATCGCGAAACCTCAATCACCGTATCGTCGAACCCACGTCGTGAAAAACATGGCGGAATTCTTACAAACCTGCCTTTCACGTCATCGAATTAGGCTTTTAATAGGTGCAGTTCGAGCAAAATAACCGATTCCTAATCCGATCTATCATGAAAAGAAACACATCAATAAACGGCCGTTAAACGATTTCATATAAAAGTAATCGGCGAACTACGTTTTCCTTAAAGTGATCGAACGTGGAGATGCTCTTAGACGACATACACGGCGTGGTTGTAAGGGCCAGACCCACAACCTATTCGCACGACACACAGCATCATTCAACGCAACGGTCCGCTCGGACCCACACGAGCAGGCGGAGCATTACCCAGGCACTGTTCACGCGCGTGATCGGCTACTACTCTTCTGAAACAACGACGAAAGTGCCATCGGCTACCTATCCACATATATAATACACTTAGACCTGCTCGAAACCGTCGATTTAGGAAAAAATTCCCATCGTAGCCGGAGCCGAAGCCCGTGTTTCGACACACGTACACACATACAAAGCATTCGTCACTGCAAACTTGGACGGTTATTATTTAACATTATCCAAAATTCGTTTCAATATTGATTTCTTTTCCCCTTCCGCTCTTACAAGACACTGAAGCTGTCGAAAGCCCTTTATTCCACTAGATCAAAAGCAATCCCCATTTATTCTTATCTATTTTTTCATTCCAATTATATTGCTGATTTTGCTTTTGGACCCTTCTTCCCAAACTACGCAGGAAACAAAATTCGTGTCTCGGCTTTGTGTCTCAGTGCTCTTAAATCTTTCCCAATCCTAGAAAATCTCGATGAGTAAAACATGCCACTCTTGTTGGTTACCGCTTCCTATTTAAACCCGGCGGCACCACTTTCTTCTTCCTAATACCGGAAGATGCAGACTTATACCGTTCTCGATTATATGTATATTTTTACGGACACGCGAAGACCAGTGAAAAGTAAAAAAAAAAAAAAAAAAAAAAAACAGCATCTATTGTAACATTCGTAAGAAATATTAAGCTCACATTTGAACTATGATGATCAGCGGATGTTCGATTTTATTGTTCTGTGCCGACTGCGAATTGGTCATACAGAGTTATCCACTATAAAATGCTAGTTTATCAGCAAACATGCAGCAAGCTCTTTCAAATACTGCAACCATCATTACGAGGGTTATAGCATTCGTTAGGAGAAGTGGTTTAACGCGGTACATTTAAAATACTTCCCCGTTTATGTGTACTACGTAAGATGAAAGGGGACGAAAAATTCGCATTTAAGCACGAAAATAAGCTGGCATTGTTGAAAAAATTCATATAGTCTCTACACAGATGTGCGTGTTGTTCTCGATCTAGTTTTTGATCGAGAACTGAAATTACAGAAAGAGTATATAATTGAAAATGCGCGTTTCCATACTGAATGTTTTACACAATATACTAGAATGACGTGTCACGCACTGTTGAATATGCTAATAACTATACACGATCACAATTTTCAAAGAAATTCATTGGATGCCGTTATGGTTGACTAAAGTTTATTGTAAGTTTTAAACGGCTTCTTTTGTGCATTTGCATTATTATTTATATCTTATTCTTTTTCTCAGTTTTCCTTCGTTTATTCCTTCCACGTCTTTCTTAATTTTAAACACGTAAGTTCAGATTATTGTACTATTCTTCGAAAGTAACGTACAGTCCTCCCCCCCTCTGCAAGGATTCAAACACTTTTACAAATTCTAGCGTAGTCATTACTTCAGTACTAAGTACAGAATTCACGAATAATTTTTCAGCTAGTAAAGTAATTATGTAATGAAAGGAAATATAACGAAATGGATAAAATGGTGTTCTATAAGTTTAAAACTCAAAAACTATAATTAAAGAAATAACTCGTGCAGATGGAAGAATAATAGAAGAAGAAAAAAAAGATGAAAACCAACTTTAATAAATAACACAGTAAGCGTATGAATTAAGAGCGCGGCGAAATAATAAAGGAATTAAATAAGCTCGAATGAATAATTATACACGATCACTGAAGCAGTCTTGTTTTGTTTTTCTTTAGGTTTTTCATTTAATTTATCAGTATATCCATCGGTTTAGTATAATCACTTTGTTATTGCTAAACTTTCTTTATTCGAATGAGCAGGCTGATATTGCAGTTGCTGAGCTACAGAAAAGCGCGAATACGGTTCTACAGTGGGCTCAAACGTGGAAACTCGAAGTGAACCTGGAAAAGTGTAGTCATGTATCATTTACCAAGAGAGCTGAGCACCAGCTCCACCTAACACTGGGTGGTAACACTATACCAAGAAGCAATAGTGACAGATACCTAGGAGTCCACTTAGACCGTACCTTAAGCTGGAGGACACACGTACAGAAATTAAGGAATAAGCTTGATATTAAATTAAGATCGCTATATTGGCTAATAGGATATCATTCGAACCTCTCCTTAGCTAATAGGGTCTTAATATACAATGCTATCTTAAACCTACGTGGACTTATGCAGCACCAATTTGGGGCTGTGCAAAGAAGTCAAACAGAAATGTGATACAGCGATTCCAGAATAAAACGCTACGGTTGATATACAGAATGCCGTGGTATGTTACCAATGAGGCTATTCATCGAGACCTAAGAGTCTGTACTGTCGATGAGGCTATAAAGCAACGCGCTCGTAGTCATGCGTTACGCCTCTGTGGACATAGTAACGAGCTAGTAGCTGCCCTTCCGGACAATGCAATAACAAGAAGACTGGAAAGAACTAGGATCCGTGATCTAGTATAAGTGATGGGCTGAATACATCAATGGATGTATTCTCCACTCAACTGAATACATTGAGTCCATTCGCAGATAGCCAAATAGGCTAGGCACGAATCGGCAGAAGTAGTAAAAAAAAAAAAAAAAAAAAAAAAAATTCGAATGAGCAGGGACATAACATTTCCGAAAATGTAATAAAAAAAAAATTTAGCGCATTGGAATTCACATGCAGTCGACTACTCGCGATTATCCGTATTATCCGGATCGATTTTTCAATAAATAAATAAATAAATAAATAAATAAATAAAAAAAGAAGAAAAAACCAAAGCGCTTTTGTATATGCAGTACGTATCAGAATATTTGTTTACAATCGCTGCCAATGAAGATGTTGTGAAATTTTTCAAACTTGATTTCACAAAAAGATTTTGTGCCCGCAGTTGCGAAATATTTGTCCGACAAGCAGTTACCGAGAAAAGCAATCGCTATTCTCGACAATGCTCCAATCCGGCATCTGAGGAGTTACAAGATGGTGATTTAAAGGCAATGTTTCTTCCGGCAAACGTTACAGCGGTTTGTCAACCCCTATGGAGATCAAGAAATCATAGAGGACTTAAAAAAAAAAAAATATCGACGCTGCCTTCTCATCAAACTAATATCAAGCGTTGAAAGTGATGAGGATTGCCAGGCTGCTATCAGTTGATATGCTTGATGTTATCACTTAGTAGGGTTAACTGAGGGATGGAAAGAGATTCGTTCTATAGCATTAGTGCGGTCGTGGAAAATTTTATTTGCGATTTGGACAGTTCAAAAGACAACAAGGAGCTTGTTTCTGTAATAAAAAATATTCCAGGATGTGAAACGGGTAGCAGTAATACGGATGACGTTACAGAATGGATGGACAGCGACGAGATCGAAGAAACGGCAGATGAGGATATCATGGTACTCAACGGAGGATCCAGTTGAAGAAATATGGACAACGAGCTCCTTCAAAGTGTTATATCACATGATGAAGGACTGAAGACGATCAAAGTAGCGCTGGAGTAACTCAGTAGGAAGAAGCGTCACCAACTGATACCATTTGTTTATGCAAGTGGTGAGATACATGTATCGGCAAGGAAGAGAATGCAGCGAAAGACACGGAGACCTTAATCACAAACTTCTTTAAAAACTAGTTAATATGGAGCGTAAGTTAATTTTCATGTTTACTTTTTTATATCATAGTTTTCATTTAATTTGCAGTATTTAACCTTGAACTCCGGCTAGTGGTTGAAGTATAGTACAAATGTTTAGTATAGTCGAATATTAATTGTTCTAGAATAAACAGAAAAAAAAAGAAGAAAGAAATTGATAACTTTGGCTACTGAATACTAATGCGCTTATTTACAACTTTGAACCATATTATTGGAGTTTGGATTTCGTAGTGTTTCATGTTTTACCTTTATTTTCAGCACGGGTTGATAATGCCTTTTTTGCAGTCATCATTATATAGTCGTAATCCCGCTAAGGAATGTTTGCGACCACAATTCACGTTACCGCTTGCTCCCACTGATTCTGATCGCCATTTTGCCTTACACATTTCACGACCGACTTTCATGCAAATTTTCGTTGGCCATCCATCATCTTCTACGAATGTGTGTTTCCCGTCCGTTTTTTTCTGTATTACTTTTTCACTACATGGAATTATTCTACGCGACACGACGTGATGAAAACATTTCACTATTCTCTTTCTTGCACTATTCTCTTTCTTGCACTATTCTCTTTCTTGCACTATTCTCTTTTTTGCACTATTCTCTTTCTTGCATGATTCTCCTTCTTGCATGATTCTCTTTCCTGCACGATTCTCCTTCTTGCATGATTCTCTTTCTTGCACGATTCTCTTTCTTGCACTATTCTCTTTCTTGCACGATTCTCTTTCTTGCACGATTCTCCTTCTTGCACGATTCTCTTTCTTGCACGATTCTCCTTCTTGCACTATTCTCTTTCTTGCACTATTCTCTTTCTTGCACGATTCTCTTTCTTGTACTATTCTCTTTCTTGCACTTCGATAATTCCCGGTAACTCTAATTTCTGTTTAGTTGCGTTGTTTTTTCTAATGTTATTATTTGCTTTTTTAAACGTTCCATGGTTCAGTACAGTTCTCAATTTTTCCTGTCGGATTTTTTTGTTTCTCCTTTCTGCGAAAATGTAAAAAGTCTGATATCGGAAAGTAAAATACAAACAGCGTTCGTCGTAACGAGAGAGCATTGGAAAAGAAAGCGCTAGAAAGTTTCCCTTCGTTAATAATAAAAGTGTTTTCAGATACCTGCAGAGAAAAGATGGAAAGCAATAATTTTTCAAATAACTTTCCATCATTTTTCTTCGGTTCAGCATTTTCAGTCAGCCCTAAAAAAAAAATCCGCGAATTTAATTTTTCCGTATTTTTGATTTTACTTTTTCTAATAAAACATTTTTAAGCAAGCTTAATCCTCCGGAAAGAAATACATGTATTTCGGAGGCCGAGACTGCTGCAAAAGTTTCTTCAAGTTTTATCGTCTGTGACAAATAAGAAACTTTTACCGTACGATCTCTCATCCGTTGCACAAGGCAAAATGTTTTTAAGGCTCATACATTTTCGTCCGAGATAGTCGCTTCCCATCCAAATTAAACGTATACCGAATGGAAAAGTTTCAATAGCGTAAATTCGACCCATCCGTATTACAATTTAGTCGTTGAACGTTTAAAGGCACGCAAATGTTCGTGTCAATGCGAGATTTTTTTAACAAATAATGGTAACAATAGTTGGCCAGTTTTCTTTGCGGACGGCAATTTTTTAAATTGAACTTTAATAATAAACGAAAAAAAAAATTGCGATTCCCGAAGTCGAACGGAGGCTGAGCAAAATTTTTAAAAATCTGAAACGTTATGGAATTGAAAAGTTATTAAAAAAAAAGTCGTTTCCAGCGAATTTTTTCAATTGTAATTATAAAACTAACAAAATCGTAAAAGTGATAAAATATTACACGATAAGCCCAACGGCGTTGCTGCAAATGCCAAATTGACGTATTTACGTGTGCCTCGCAGTGAAATTCCGTTTGTTACTATAGTGTAGAAAAAAAAAAGTAATTTTATAGGAGGTCCAATTTATTGATATTTTTCGTATCAGCTTTTTAACGATTTTTTTAAAATTTTAATATTAATATAACGACCGTTACGATAGTTTGACGAGATATTTTAAATTTAGTTCGCATTAGGTCGCAAATTTTTAAGACTCGTTTCATAGCTGCAGTTGTTCTCACAAGACTACTTTTTGATGAATGTCGCGTATCGCGAGAAAAAAATTATGGATTATACCGCATTTTGTCGAAATGACGGGGTTCTTCTTTTTCAATTTGAAACTGAATGTTTCTTTCGTGAATTCCGAGGACGTCCGTTCGAAGATTTTTATTTGAGGTCTATTCTTTAACGAGGACAGTAAGAATTAGATATTATCACGAACAATTTCAAAGGCGGCAGCTACCGTAAGACATTTAATTCGAAGAAATGTACAACCGGAAGTTAGATGAAAGCGAGAAGGCAAGCGAGAGTCGGTAAGTAATTCTCCGTCAAGCACGCCTTTGAAGTAATTCACGATCGAATTTTGAGTCGTGCTACGAAGAAAGTCTTCTTTTCCGAATATTACGATTTCGCCGGCTGCAGTAGCGTATCACCTTTTGATTCTGGAAACTAGTTAGCAGGCAGTTTGCGCAGTCGATCGTTGTCGATTACAATTTTACATTTCGAAAGAATAAAATCCGTAGATTAAAGAAAGTGTTGAACTGAGATAATACTATGGTAGAAGATAATTCCACTTCAGGCTACAAAACGCGACTGTCATTTCCGATCGTTGCGAATTCGTGCCTCGATAAATCGGTAAACTGTTACGTGAATCTTCATATTCCTTTGAAAGGCGTAATGAATAAATCATCCCAGTAGCCGGTCTTAGCGTGACGTACACAAGTGTTCTTGTCACTGCGGTCGTACTCGTATCGGTATGCGACTTGAGAATGGTGATCAGTTTGCAACCGTGTTAATATTTTCGGTAAAACCCACTTCGAACGTATTATTTATTAACGTTAAACATAACACGACTGCATCGATGAACCGCGAAAGTTTAAAATTATATGAAATTTTTATAAGTTACCAGTTTACTCTTTATCTGCACGGTAGCGATAGACCATGTACGAAAGTTTTTATCCAACTCCGGACTGCAGGAATGCTCAGTAGACGCGAAGAAGTCGACCGACTGTCGCCAAACAGAGCTCCAATAGCTCCAATCTGTGGGGCATCGATGTTTAGCTCTGCATAGCGTAACATAGTACTGTTAGCTTCGTTGACGAGACGGCTTCTTGACAAGCAAACGAAGAGTGACATCCCCGATGCTGGTGTCAGGTTTCATTGTGTGAGTCTTCTGGCAAGCAGCAGCACATTGCGAACCCTTAACTTCACGATCCCCCCGGCGCGTCCTGTCAAGGGTATGGGATTAACTTTACTTAGTATTGTCAAAAATTGTATACGGAATCTCGGTATGGGGAAAGGGAAAAAGTACGATAATTAAAAGGATGTTTAAAAGCGATAATCCCAATAAATATAATAACAGCTGATGGAGAGAGAAAAATGGAATGTCCCCAAAGATGCTCACTACCGATTACTTTCGAATATAATACTAAAGGTTCACCAATTCCCTCGAAAGCGATAGAAAATTGTATTCCACTCGACAGTGAAAAAAAACGGTTAACAAAAAAGATAACGTCGATGAACTAATTAAATTGCTTAAACGTATTATAGAGGATTTGAAGAGATGATAGGCAGATGGAAATTGCGAATCAAACAATGGTTCATAACAGAAGGAACAATTAATTTTTTGAAAATTGTATTTCCGATTGTAACGATTGTAATTAAGAATGATGCGCACTGAATTCGTTTTTGCTTTTAGTTGTACGTACAGTTCTTTATATACATAATTGTTAGCACTATTTTCGTAATTATATTACACAATAAATGATAATAGGAGTGTTTTGCCTTGCGGAACTTCTTATTTACCGAAAACAAAAAAAAAAAGAATAATAATAATAAAATATTCAACTTGATTGACACTTCGGGAGGTTTGTGCGAACTTTCAATTCAATCTGCGGTGATTCCGCGTTCTTCCGATTCTACGACTTTATTAGCTCGCATAATGCGACAAAATTTGCAAGTTTCAGCAACTTTTCGTTTTCGATCTTGCTGCTTACGTTTTTCTACAGCCATATTTGTAATGAAATAAAAATATTCAAAAAAAATACGTACGAATAAAATAAAAATAAACCCGAATAACGCGTATAAAACGCCAAAATGTAACAATAGAATTTTCGAGAGTGGTGTATGGTGATCTCGCGGAGTACAATTAATTTCCGACAATAAGAGTCAGATAAAATGTCGGATAAATGTGTCGGATGTTGCATCATCCTATTTGTTTATTCATTTAATATCATTACATCGATTTAAATATTCTGGAAATACGATTATTATGAATATATTCGTACTTTTAACATATGAAATACAGTTCTCTAGTACGTAGCCGATCATTTGCGAGCGTGATTTGTATATTAACATTTATTGCACTAAAGATAGCGATCCAAGCATTCTCGCAAAATATGATTTACCGTCAACATCTGTACATTGAGGAGGTCTTGTTCCGTTTAATAAGTGCTGGTGAGTGTTTAATTAGCCCGTATGCAGCCCGCAAGATAAAAAAACACTAAGACGAGATGGATCAGCAGTTAGTATCGGTAGTAACTGTAGGTCACAACTGGGGTCTCTGTGTCACAGTTTGCACATGGTCTGTCCTGCTCAGCTTTTTTCTCATTAACTGTGGGAAATTTCAGCTTTCGCGTCTTTAAATATTCACTGCATGTCTAGTAGAATGTAACTCTGTTCCTAGTCACGGTGCAACTTGATAGATCGCGAGAAAAATGTAACAGAAAGTCCGCGTGTGATGGCCTATACAGGCTTATTATTATTTCGACTAAAAACTTTCACTTTAACAAAGTGTCCTTTTAGTTCCGATTAAAGCAATACCATTTCGATACGATAGATTAAGAATTCAAAAGAGTTACGCTCATTCGATTGACAAGCAACTATCGTTATAGGAGTGCAGAATCTTCGCTGTCGTTCAGCTACCGATTGTTTGTTTACATTGCTCATTTTCATTAAGCAAAAACAAACAAAAATAGATTATCAGGAAACTTTGAAGTGTTCCGTTCAGGATTTTCCTGTATAACGTGGAAATAATACGAATCGTTTCGCGTTAATATCGTAATCGCTTTTTAATTCGTACCGCACCGCTTTACGCGCTCCCGTAAGAATCGAACTTTTTTTTTTCACAGGACTGTCTCTAATTTTTGTTCTTTTCTTCTAGCTTACGGCTTTTTAACCGAAATATATTCAATTTCAGCGGGCCAATTTTAAATGCATACTGCAGTGTTATCGAACGTACGCCAGAGATTTTTTTTAGAACGGAAATGAGAATATCTACGTATACGAGAGAATGCAATTATCCAGAACTCTTGCCTCCGTTTGCGCATTGGAGCCTCGAAATCCTTTCCGGTTCCCGCAGTTTTATCAGAATCAGGTTATCCCACCACTGTCTATTCGCCGTTTCCAGCTTCCGTTTCCTAATTAAACGTCTCCCCATCTCCTCGTCCAAACTTATTTCTTCTTATTTTTATATCAAAAACCGCTGCCGCTTTTAACATCACAATCCGGTCGCTTATTGCTGTCCGTCTTTCTAATTTTTCTCCTGTTGTCTTTTCCTACGTCCCCATCGGCTACTTTTATCGTGGCTTCAATAGCTTATGGCAGCCGATCAAATTTTCCTCTATCCCACTTCGGGCCCCTTCCTCCTCTCACCTCTCACAGCGCAGTCGACAATAAATTTCTTCAATTATTGAATTTCCCTTTTCCTGATCTTTATCGATCATTGCAGAAGCGAGGATGGCGTGGGTCATGCGTTTACTGCCCCGTCGCTTCGGCTTTCTGAGTCCTTCCGACTTCCTTCCTTCTGCTCTATCTTTTCTGCCGATTTTATTTCCTCTTCAAGTGGGCTTTCTCAATTCCGTATCATTTCGGACTCTGAAAGCGTCCTTCAAGCCCCATTTGATGGTACTATTTTCTCAGTTCGTTCTCTTAGCTCCACTTTGCAGTGATCCCGCTCTATTCTTATTGAATCTTTATGGTTCCCCAGTCATTTCGGAATAGACGGCAATGACGCAGTTGACTGCTGCCTGCCTTGATTCATTCCTCAACCGATTTCCCCTCTCCAAAAATAATTTCCTTATCCACCTCCAATCACGTCAAACTTCGGTGCGATATTTATCCCTCCCTATTTTTTCTAATCGTCATTTGCATTACCGTTTTATTCAGCCTATTTCTCGTTTTCTATCTTAGTTTCATTCTATTTCCTTCAGTCGTCGCTCCTCTATTGTCTCAATCATTCTCTATTCCCCTTTTCTCGCGTTCGAATTGCTCTGTCGCCTTCTCCTTATTGTTCTCTTCACGATGGCTATCCTCCTCGTCTATATACGATGCTGATCATATTTTATTCGAGCGTCCTGCTCTTGTTTTTAATGAACGCCTTATACGGCCAGCTCCTCTTCACGTTAGCTCCTTATAACGTTTCCTTTATCCTCTTCTTTCCTTCATCTTCCGTGATGCTTTCACTGCTGTCCGTTATTGTGTCCATTTCTGACCGCCTAGATATTTAGTTTTGTAGCTTAACTTTTCCTATTGTTGGGTTAATGCCGCTGGCGTGACCCTGGGGAAAAAAAAGAAGAAAAAAAGGATTATTCGGATCGCATAGAAAAAAAGGTACTAATTAATCTTTTGGAAACCGCATGCTGAAGTTTTAGGTGTGTAAGTGCTTTGAGCGGATTCCTGTCGTCCGAAGGTTATAGCAACGGCAAATGATCGATAATATTCACCTGAAGTTTTACACCATTTCAGCGTTACATGCGAAGTTGGTAGACTTGCGATTGAGCTACAATAAAATGTTATTGTAAATTAGGAATTTTTTTTTTCTTTTTCGTTGACGAGGTGTAACTTGACACGGGGCTCATTTGAAATGTTCCGCGCCTTCGGTAATAATCAGTTTTCCGAAATGTTCGTGGCCATGAAGAAAAATCGTCATAAGAGGCGCTTGTGACGTTTCATCATAGGGGGGGGGGGGCGCACTGTCGATGCTTTTCGAATGTTCAATTATATTCCTGATTCAGCTGAATGTTCTCGTTAAATAAACACCGAGTACTCGGAGCGTTGCTCGTTAACCACACTGACATTTGCCGGACGACTTCCCGTTTAATTTTCCATCGGTTTTAATGGTCGCTATTCGATATAAATAATTTTGGCGCGAATTAAATACGGCAACTTTGAATGAAGTCACGACATCAGTTGACGGCGGGGCCAGCGGTTTCAGCGTAAATTAGAATAATTTGTTAGGTGCGCGGCGTTTACTCGCCTATCTGCGCGCACCGGTTACCGATTTATCGTTTAATAACGTATCCGTTTCATTTGTCTAAATTTATGTGACAAGCACGCGGCAAACTCTAATTAACCAGAGTTTGCTTTCTCTGCTGTCAATTTCGCGATCGACGCAATATAAGACTTTTTCCACTGAACCATCAACTTTGAACGCCGATACCGATATCAAAGCTCAAAATTGAAGCGGAACTTTTCTCAGCCGCCTTTCTCGCTATTTATTGGTTAAAATGTTTGACGTATACCTTAACGGGGATTTAGTTTATTTGATGAATTTCGCGGTTATTAGAGAATTCCGAAGCAGACATCTGCGCATTCTACTGATGGCGGAAGCGAATGTGTCGGTAAATCAAAAAAAAAATACGACAACTTTTATGAAATATATATGATATATATTTCGAATAAACGTTAGTGGATTTTGCACACGCAGGAAAAAATAATAATGTTGTTTGACAACGTGCAGGCACCCGCTGCGCTTATGCGGTCAGTGTGAGGCCGGAGTGTCTGAAAAGAATATTAAAATCGAAATGGTGGCCAGATTAAGCGAACGCGTAAACGGGAGAACGGTTCGTGGACACGTCTTGCCATATATACGAACAATATTCTGGCCGTTTTATTTAACAAGCCCCGTAAGAAAAATGATCGAATATGAATTAGGGGAAGGATTACGAAATGAATTAAATTTTAAAAACCGTACAGTTACAATTTTTACGAGCAGAATGGGAACATCAAGTGCGGTCCGATGAAAATATAAAATTTTGTCGATATTGATTTCTTCGCGATTTTTGCGAAATTCGATGATTTTCAAAATTTCTATAAAATTTCTGAATATAATTAACGATTTTTTGCGACAAACGCGAGCTGCATTCCGGGTGATTTTTGTAAAATTTATATCGATAGCGTAAATTATTATTATAGCGTATCCGGTCGGTTTAAATGCCTCTGGTCGTCCAAAATTTTAGAAAATTGACGGTTTCCTCGTCAATATCCTGATTTTTCAAAAATTCCGAATAATTTACAATTAAATATGTGCTTATCATCCTGCGGTTCGCCACAATCATTTCAACGTTATCTGTCAAACCTCATTTTATTAAATTATGTCTCGTTCTATCTGTACCGCTACGCAATCTGTTTAGTGTTCTCCATGGTATATGGTTCAGGAAGCCTGTCTTTTGCGAGAGATTCTTTTGTTTTGTTTCTTGTATGCGTGTACTTCACATCCGAGAAGCCTTTCAGCGTAATCATCATTTTCACTGTAGCTAGAAAGCTATGGCGGGATTTTGGATGGCTTTCAGCTAGCTCTTTGTATCCATGTAGGTGATGGCGATTATCATGGCCAGATTTCCATTTTTCTTTTTTTTTCTGCTACTGTTTTTCTGACATCACAGGTGGCTATGCCACTTAGTTCGTATAGTCCCCCAACCGGCGTTGGTTTTAAGCAGCCGGGGGATTATTCTGCATACTTCGTTAAGAGCAATATACACCATTTTTGAATGAACAGATATCGACTCCAAACCGGAAGTATTGTCCAACAGGAGATTAGCAGAGTGCAAGGGATGACGTTCTTAATACATTTGGTTTGGCTACCCAGCTAAAATTTACTAGTTTCCGAATAATACTTGTTCTTGACATAATTTTCGCTTTTGTGATCTCGCAATGACGTTTAAAACTAAGAGACCTGTCAAATATAACACCCAGAAAATCAGTGTGGCTCAGTTTAGTTTCGCTCCATTGAAGTTGTAATTGGCGATTTGCATTTCGATTTCTGAGATGAAAGGCGGTTGTTTCGGTCTTAGCTGGATTTGGCTTCAGCTGATCAGTGAAGTAGTGTAAGTTCATGTTTCTGATTGCTTTGTTTAATTTGTTCTCAACTTCTTCAAATGTCTCATATTGGGCCGCGATTGCGTGATCCATCTGCACATATGAAATGCTTAGTGCCTTTATCAATTGGCTGATCATTGGTATAAATATTGAATCGGGTTGAAGCTAAAACACTTCCTCGAGGTAGTCCGTTTTTCAGTCTCCTCCATGCGCTGTTCTTCCAGTTGAGTGACTCATGGAATCTTCTCTCGAGCACGCTATACGCGTGCATACACCATCTCAGCCTGCTCTCGCACAGTTTTTATCGGCTATTGGCACGACTCCCACTGTTCTCCGGATAGCGTCATTCTAACACCCAGTGACCACCGTTTAGCATTCACATTTCTATTACTTGCAGTGTGACTGCTCTTCCCGCTATAGAGTCACTGGACGGCTAACAGTCCGATAAATTTTTGTCGTTAACCAGAAAGTAAAGCAAAAAGAGGCTGCATTTGCGCACAACATAATCGACTGCTTGATCAGCCGTTACTAGAGACGTAGTTAATTATATTTTCCGGTGTAGGTGTAAAGCCAGCTAAAATTAAGCGCCAGCAAATAGTAGTTAATTGTACCTTCAAATTAATTAACCACAACAATGTAATGCATAGGCGAAGACTGGGATAATCTTTATTATCGATTCAGAAATATAAATTAGCACTATTATTGGCTGTGCCATTCGTAATATCGAAATTGTGTCTGGACTTCATTACACCGAGTATATAATGCAAACGATTAACATCATCCGCATTTTGTATCACGCTAAAATATTCGGTACAGAACTCTTAGGCATTCTACTGAAAGTAAAAAATCGTGAAACACGTTCTTAAAGGGCGTTTAAAATGTCATATAAACCGGTTCATTATTCCAGTGCGAGGGAAAAGTTGTACTAACTATACGGAGATGCTGACCCAATTGGAAAGAAGAAATTTTCAATCTCTTTCCCCCCCCCCCCCATCCCAATGACATTTTATATAATTTGGCTTTAGTAAAAATAATTTTAGCGAGTTAGATTTTTATCAAATGTACCGCTCGAACCGTTCGAATTATGTATTGAAATTAAATGACCGAATTGAGCACCTTCGGAATTTTTCCAGAGAAAATATTATTCCGTATTACAATTTAGACGTGCGTTCTCGGTGAGTGCAGTGTTAAGTTCAGTTTTGAATTGGAAATTTCCCAGCATCGATTGTAAATCGCGAACAAAGCCGGATAATAAAATGTAGTGTCCTCAATGGGAATTTCGTCAATTTTTGATTACGCTTTCATTCGGTTACACATTAATGAAATCGAAGAAAACGACAGCTGGATTTTTTTGATTTGACGGTTTAATTCTGAAAGGACGCGGACAGAATTTATAGCGCAGCGAAATCTGGAAAAATCAATCTAAAATGAAAATTACTCGCGGAGAAAAAGGCGTGGATAGGATTTCTCCAACACGGTCATCTGCGCGGAAGGAAAGCTGTGAGATTTCCAATTTCAAAATAAAACATATTTTTTTGTGGCGAGGCTTTTGGATACATTATTCCCCTTTTACTTTTTTTCCGGATTTTGCCATCTTTTTTTTTTTTTTTTTTTTTTTTTGTTTCGATAATTTTTAAATAAAAATGTGCCGAAATAAACGGTAATCAGCATAAGCGATGGAGTGAGGAGAAACATTAAGATCACATCAAAACCCTTTCATAAACCGAGAACCACTATAGAGACTCTTTTCCTCGCACTATTGATTGTCGGTATGCAACCTGTTTAAAAGAAAAACATTTTTTTTTTTTCACACTCGAACGATTTTTCGGAAATTTTCTAATTCGCCCTTTAGTATATACTCAAAAACCGAAATAATATTAAAACAGTAGTTGCTGGGTTTTTTTTGTTTTTTTTTTTTTAAATTCCCTTAAATTGTATGTGCTGTGTGTAGCTACTATTGTCATTACAGCACACACAAGGGAGGGGGTAATTTAAATGTGGTGAGTTAAGCCACTCATTTTAATGAAAGCAATAATCCTGTTAATGGAGATTACCTCGTTTGAGAGGGTCTGCCCCATATCTATGGGTAGGCCAAGTTGCCTCCGCAACATAGTAAACTTTTGGCAGGTAAGTATTATGTGGGAAACTGTCGGTGCGGTTGTCTAGTTGTACAAGGGGCACGTAGCCGGAGGCGGCGTTTTATCAATTATGTTTGTGCGAAATAGCGATGTGGCCAATTCGCAGCCGGCTGAGGATCTTAAAGTCGTATCGGGATGTTCCCTCCGGTGGCCACCATGATTCAACTGTGGGCTTAATGGTTCTTAAGGATGTTGTTGCAGCTGCCCATTCAGTTTTCCATTGGTTTTCGCACACCTTTAGGAATATATATGTGATTGATGAGGGAAGCTCCGCGTCCTGTGGCATTGGCGAGAGCAAGGCAGAACGTGCTGCTCTGTCGACACTCTCATTACCAGGCACTCCAATGTGCCCAGGAACCCACAGCAGCGACACGTGACTATCCATTAGCTGCAATTCACTCAAGTAGTGATATATTTTTAGGATTAGCGGGTTGTTGAATTTTTGACTTCTAATCATGTTTAAAGACTGCAGGGAATCAGTAACCGGGAGGAAATCGCTGGCTCTGGTGTGAGTTGTAACGATGTGGTGGAAACAGTGTGCAATTGCGTACAATTCTGCATTCAATGCGGAACAGGCATCATTGAGTCGAGTTTCGCATGAGATGTCGTGACCTTCGACTGCACAGGCTGCGGGCAGTGGACCTGCCTCGCTAACTGCCTTGGCTCCATCAGTGTAGTAAATTAGGTGGTCCGGGTACTTATTAATTGCCCTAACTGCCGCTTCCACTGTGAGGAGAGAACTTGTTGTGGTTGGATGCTGTTTCAGCGACACATCAATATTTATCTGGAACGTGATCCAAGGGGGAATATAAGGGTATTGAGGCTGGGTGTTGACCTCTGTACAGACGTGATACCACATCTTCGCAGGTCGGCCAGTAATTCTGGTAGTGGGTCGCCGGGAAAGTTTGGTTCAAGAAGATAATGTTCCAACTTTAGGGGGAGGTTTCGTGTGTGGCTGAAATGATGGTACATATTTCGCAGTATGAAGTATTTTCGGAATTAGGAAAGTGGAGGGCACCCAGCTAGAACGCACATGCTGGCAGCTGGAGAAGTTCGATGCACTCCCAAAATGGTTCTCAGTGCGGAGTGATGTATAGGATCAAGAGATTTCAATATAGATTTGCTAGCTGAGGAGTACACCTGGCACCCGCACTTAGAGCAGAGCCTTGTGGCACGCCATTCTCCGTTGGAATGGGTGCTGATTATGATGTAGCGATCTTAACCCGGATCGTTCGGTTGCTTAAAAAGCTAGCGATGTGATTGCCCATCTGGCCATTTATTCCTGCGGCTTTGAGCTTTAGCAATAATCCATGCCGCCATATGCGATCAAATGCTTTTTCTAAATCGAAAAAGACCGCATATGTATGTTGATGGCATTGGAAGCTCGTTATTATTTGCCGTTGCAAAGTTATTAAGTGATCGCCTGTCGATCTCGCTTTACGCCCTCCGGCTTGTATAGGAGAAAGGATATTATTTTGTTCAAGGACAAAAAGGAGGCGCCTGTTTACCATTTTTTCCATTACTTTGGATAAGACGTTTAAAAGGGAAATTGGACGACAGCTTTCAGGACGGAATGGATCTTTATTTGGTTTTAATATAGGAATAATGTATGCCATTTTCCAGAATTGAGGAATATCGCCAGATACCCATATTTGGTTATAAATATTAAGAAGAAACTCTTTTGCCTGCGCTGGCAAATACTTAACCATGTATGGATGAACAGAGTCGGGACCAGGTGCACTGTTTCGAGTATGAAATTTGAGTTGAAAGTTTAATTCAGCCAAGGAAAATTTGCTGTTGAAAGCATCCGTGGACTGTTGAAGGAAGGATAATTCTTGTTGTTCATAAGAAGCTTTTCTAGATGTAAACTTGGTGGAATAGACTAAGGAGGAGAACTCATTCTGGTAGTGCCGATTGCTTGGATCGGATACAACTGAGTTGTTATGGATTAATGAGGTAGGGGGTTTGGATCGATTAAGGCCATTCATCGATTTAATTTTTGCCCAAGTCATTTGGTTAGATGTGGATTGGGCTATTGAATTAATGAAAGAGGTCCAGGATTCTCGCTTCTTCATCTTAATTATGAAACGTGCTTTGGCGCGTAGCTTTTTAAATTCAATCAGGTCACTGAGTAATTGTGAAGATTTATATTTCCTGAGAGCTCGTTTACGGTTTCGTATTGCTACGGCAATTTCGCTGCACTACCAGGGAACACGGCGTGGGCGGGGCGAGGGGGTAGATTTAGGGATCGCCGTTTCCGCTGCAGTAAACATAGCCTCAAGAAGTATCCTGATATTTTCTACCGCAGAGGTCCTGAGTTGATGTGGGACAGAGACCTTGTCACGAAACGTTTCCCAATTTGCTTTGTGGAATAAGAAGCGAGGAGTTGTTGATGTGGAGACGTTTGGTATATTACTTGTGGTATGTATTATAATAGGGAAGTGGTCGCTGAAACACAAGTCGGGCAGTACTACCGACTCCAATTTAGGATATAGGACAGGGGAGGAGAAGTAGTTGCTGTTAAAAATGTTAAAGGAAAAAAAAAATAATAAAAATGTTCTGCCCTCGAGATATATAAACAGCGTTTTACTCCAACTGCTATGACTGTTGCTGCATTTTGTTCGTCAGTTTTTCCTAGATAAATTCGTAAAATTTTTACAGATTTATAAAAACGAAAATATTTAGTTTGTGGGGATTACAGAAAAAAAAAAAAAAAAAAAAGAAGAATTAGAAAATTTCTGTACGGTACCGCTTACTTATTACCTACTTTTTCGAAAACCAAACGATGCACTAAGGAACTGCTAGGAAAATCCGGTCAAACAGTGTGTGCAGAATATAAGGCGTTGCGCGGATCTTACGATGTGTTCTCGATGTTCAGAAACGAAGCCTCCAACTTCAATAGCTAATCCTGATTCCGATTCGTTGCTCCGGCATCTCAGAGAATATGTAGTTTATGCAGACGCAGTTTTTGAGTGTAAAATTTAGTCGGCGAAAGTTTTTATATCAGAACAACTTTAAAGAGGCGCATTCCCAAAAATATACTTCTTTCCGTTCTGCTGCGACAAGAAGAAGAAAAGTTATAAAAGTATCTTTAAAAAGAGACCACGTTCACACGTAGGACACGCAGAAAACGAGGCACGTGAAAAACCGTTAGAGCTTTCACTTAAAAATAGTGCGTTACTAAATAAAATTTCTCGTCGAAGAAAAAAGGAAAAAGGAAAAGGAGGTAAGTAAATTTTTCCAAATACCGAAATTTCAGTTTTCTCGTAAAACTACGTAGCGGAATTACTTTTGTCACAATTTTATCACTGTGCAATCTGTAAAATTCTTGTTACCGTCATAACGACGGTGTTTATCAACTGGAATCGTGGTTAAATAGCCAGGTGGAGAAAAAATCAAGTCGGTGATCGCTTTTCGTCATAACTAAAGGAGGACTTTTAAAGTAACCGCATCTAGAGAATTCATAATTTCCCCCAATATCGTATTCGATTACGTACGGAGAATGAGATATTTCGGATAAAGATTCGGGCAGATTTATGAAATTAACATCCGCGACCGTATGTATATAACTTCCGCATTGATGGGGAGCTACTTAAGCAATTCGATCTCAATTTCTAATCTTTTCCTTATATATAAGGTACAGTTCCTTGCGCTGGGTAAGTTCCACTGTTGACGTTCCCAAAAAAAAAAAAAAAAAAAAAAAAAAAAAAATAACCGCTATATCGATTTTTCGTAATGTTTCTTAAAGTTCTTCGATAATAATCACAAAATTTCGAGGCAATTGCGTTAGTCTTTTTAAAATTTTCTCATTTCCGATCGAAAATGTTATGTACAAGATGGGGAGCGGAGTGAGGTTGTCGAGTTTTCGAAAATCGGAGCGCCCATTATAAGAATTAAAATTAGGAAAAAAGATGATAAGAACAGCACGAAAATCCTCGACATAAAAAACTAACTTTTAAAA
Source organism: Icerya purchasi (assembly GCA_039619475.1). Lineage (NCBI taxonomy): Eukaryota > Metazoa > Arthropoda > Insecta > Hemiptera > Monophlebidae > Icerya > Icerya purchasi. The sequence goes on from CM077115.1 coordinate 320,458,316, forward strand.
TATCAAACACTATTATTATTGAAAACTAAATAGATACGGTAAAAGCGTAAATTCAAATAAGCACAGAAGCCGGATGAATACAATTAACACCGACATGTTTCGCAGTCATTTTGTAATAATCATCACGGCGGTTGCTAATATTAAAGTCGTACTTATTAAAGTACTTTTCCGATTTTATAAAGAGGACAATCGGAATTTAGTACATAGAACATAGTGACCGAAATTTTACTAATACGCGAAGCTGGTAGCGCGGTAGCCTAGTGATTAAGATGGCTGGCTACGAATCCGGAGGGGTATCATAGCTTCTCGAGACTTATCTCGTTATCTGGGGATCGCTTTGATACCTAATCTGAAATTGAATGTTGGTTTTACCAGAGAAGTCTGGGAAAGTAAAGCCATGGATTCTCTTCAGACCTATTATAGGTTTAATGCATTATGAAAAGTTTAACTTCACAATCCACGATACATTACTTTACTTTTTAATACGTGAATAGAAACGTAGCAACAGAGTCTACAAGTAATTCTGATTCTCTCTTAATAAGCACTTCAGAATAAGAAACTTGCTAGTACGCTAGAGCATGTTTATCTATGGAAATCCAGAATTATTGTCGGCTTATCTAATTTTTCACGACGTGTCGAAATAAATTTATTAAGATATCTGACAAAATAAAAGTTAATCTAAATTATTCGCTTTTACGATACGGCTTGTGTGCGCAATGTGTAACGGCCATCGAGTTGGAGCTGCTGTCGACAACGGTGGTACATTTTTCAGCTGCACACGGTTAGAATTGATTTAATAGTTTTCATGTCCGTGCGCGCCCATAGTGAGTAGGGAGAAAAAAAAAAGGCTGAATAAGTCTTATCTAGAAAAAAATTCGAATTCGGATTTTTTATCGAATTTTAATTGCCCGGTTATAATTTGACTGTTTTTCAGTAATATAGAGGTGTGTAGATTATCTAGTCTAGTCAGTGAATTGCTTATATATATATATATATATATTTTTTTATTGGTTATATTATTTTATTAATGTGAAAACGTCTGTATAAATAACCACTTTATAATTGGACTGTGTTATTTATTGTTAAGAGAATTATGACTATCATTATTACGATGGTCATTATTGTTATTTATATTATAGCGGTTACTATTATTACTGTTATCCTCATTGTTACCGCTGTTATTGTCATAGTTTTTTGTTTTTTTTTTACCGATGTACCGCGAGAAACCAGAGACGTGTCGTCGTTGGTTCGAAATCAAATTTATTCGGATTTTCGAAAGACGCGCGAGTCACACTAGTGCGGGTCGGACGCTTTATCGCGATGATCGAATATAAAAGCAAAAATTCGAAAAATTCGGAAATTTATTCGGCATTTACAATTTGTTACCGTTTGCGGTGGGTTAAACGATGGGTGGAACTTTACCAAAAAGCCAAAAAAAAAAACAAAACAAAAACAAAACAAAAACAACAAAAAAAAAACGTTGTTGGTCGCTGCGTGAATTCATGAATTTATAGTTTTACATCGTACTCTACGCAGCGGTCACGCGCTCCAATGCCCTCCACATGTTATACGTTTATGTTCGAACAAAATAATTGAAAAAAAAAAAAAAAGTAACGATAACATACTTTCCTCGTAAATCAAACGCGCTAACTCGAATTTAACGTTAGCAGAATGCGGCTAGAGCTAGCTAGTAGTTCAAAAATGTAAAAGTTTAACTGATTTTGATAACAGCCAGCTGCGTCGGTTAATGGTAGTTTTAAAGAAATAGGCTGACAAGTTTTGGTTGAGTTTGATTCCAGAATCGATGCTGTGATCATCCATTTTGAGGTAAAAAACGAATAGAAAAACGGTGAAATTTAAAACCTTATCAATCACGCACAATCGTATAGGGGCCCTCGGATGTGGAAGTTGAAAATGAAATTAACGAAATCTACTGGAATCGGTCGTAATAAATGTGCATTACTCCGCTATTCGTTAAATTTTTATCAATTTTCAATTATACATACCACCAAAGTCGTAAGTGAAGAAGTAATAATTTTTCGCAAAATCTTTAATTGTAAGTGAAAGGCAAAATACAACATGGTCACATTTATGATGATATTTTACGACTCACACACTGACAATAACTTTCCATCGTGGTCACGAAAAAAAGGAAATTTAAGAGAAACGGTTCTTCTCTGAAAAGTCTAGTAACTCTCGTTATGTGTAATTTTGCCGAAATCGGAAAATGACTCGAATTAATAAATGCATTGTAAATTGCTATATTCGGGGGGGGGTCGTTTTTGTAAGCGGAATTCTTGTAAGTTCATTTTGCGCTACATGGCTCGGAAAAAGCAGGAGCAGGCAACTACGATACCGTCCAAAATGCGTAGCACACACAGAGTCTGCCCGTTGTTCCACAGTACCACTTCGTGCAGCAGGTGTGGAAAAACTATCACCACTTATGCGCATCGCATCAAAAGAAGTGTCCGCGATACTGCAGTTGTTTATTACCGTCGTAACGGAAGACGTACACATTCGGATTTGAAAATTTCTTGTTCGACGACCTTCTAAAGCGTAGAAGTACGCAACGACTGGCACCCAAATCCGGGGAGGTCTTGGAACTGTTGCTACGACGATTTAAGGCGTCATAAGTGCAAATCCCACAACCTGAGCAAATTAAGTTACATTTGTAAGTGTGTATGTTAATGTTTATGTTTATGTGTATTTCTGTAAGCATGTATATGTATATCTATTATGGAAAATTGTACATTGTTGTTCATAAGTTAGCCGGGATTAAGCTGTCATTTCTACAGTGCGCGTCCAACTTTTGTAACTAATTTATCAGGTTGTTCTTGACTTCGTCATTATTGTTGAATCGTTGTGTACCCAAAAACCGTTTCAACAAGAGGAAAAGGTGAAAATCAAATGACACACGGTCCGTGGAGTATAACCATTTCCATTTTTCGATGTGCTGGAGCGTCGCCCGAGAGATCAAGATTGGTTTTTTCGTCAAAAGGCCCGGTCGCTGTGTTTTTTATGGATTTTTTTCAAATTATCCAAACGTTTGGCAGTAACTATCGAAGTTTATGGTGGTGCCTCGAGGCGTAAATTCGATCAAAAGAGGCCCATAGCAGTCCGAAAAGACCGTGGCCATAAGCTTCTTCGCAGACTTTTCTGCTTTGCATTTTGTCGGCCGCGGTGAATTTACCCGTTTCCAGACCATGGTATCGATGCTCGTGGTTTAAAGTGTTGAATTCATTTACGAACGGGTCAGGTGTTCGACATTGCATTAGCAGTATACGTATTTTTCAACTGGTCGCGAATATTTTTTTTTTGCCTGAAAAATTTTTCGTAACGGAGTAAATTGCGCGTTGTTCACAAAAGTTGGACGCGCACTGTATTGGTAGCTCTATGTTTAAAAGTGACGGCGTGTGCTAATTAGGACCTTGAAATGTTTACCATTTACTCGGACAACCGTCTCGTGAATATAATAACGTTGTATTGTTTATCTCGTCATTGTAACCACAAGCTGAGACGTGAAAGCGCGGCGGAGACTTTTGAAACGCCCCTCGTACTAAGAAAAAGTTTGTTCATCCTTTTGTCAAGATTCTAGTGAAATGGGCACGTATAGGACGAAAAGGTATCACGTCCCTGAGCGGATCGAATCACTAATTGCACTGACTCAACTAAGATGATCTCACCGGTCGTGCCATAAGAGTGAAAAACTCCCTCCCCCCCTTCAGAGACACGGTCAAAGTGAAGAGGAAAGATCAAGAAGATACGTTGTAAGGTTATAGATCGGTCTTGTTTTAAGAAGAGTAGACTATTGGGAAGTTATCGCTTAAAAAATAAAACGACGTCGTAGATAAAGTTACCAAATTTCCAACTAGAAAATCACTAAGCAGACACCATGAGCTCACAACAATATGAATATATCACAAGCGTTATTTTTCAGCATTTTCACTATTGTCAGGCTTTTAGATCGCCGTAATAAACTTAAATTTGTATATATATATATATATATATATATATATATATATATATACATGTATCATTCGGACTCGAGTTTTAGCTGTGACGATGACGATGATGCAGCTTATTAGAGTGCATTTCTTTCTGCGATCAAATAAAAATTCAACATACATACATTCGGGCCGATAAAAATTTAAGTTTTGTACATTAAGAAACATTTTTTTTTATTTTTTTCTTGCAGCGGAAAAATGTTTTATATCTTTAGTTTGTTATAACGATACGTAATGTAAATACATATATTTACTTTCGAAAAATATATTTTTTAAATTATATTAAAAATTATTATTATTCAATAAATGACACAGAGTTATACTTGAAATAAAACTTTGTAAATCAAGATTATTATTTTCTGTTGGTATTCTTTATTTTTTAGAAGACCGTTCTTTTTTGTTTCCCTTAAAAAGTTTTTTTCTTTTGTTCGTTTTCTGTTTCCCATTAAATGGAGGAAGTTACGCAAATGATTAAATATTTCTCGATTGTGTTTATTTCTGTTTTCTTTCATTTCCTTTAAATAAATTGTAATGTCGCTTACCCGAATATGACGGTAAGTACTTTATCTTCGCCCCTTTGTAAATGAACCTTCAACAGAAAAAGGGACCAGATTTTATTTCAATATTTCCTAAGAAAAGAACTGCTGATTAATTTCCTTTTTTTTTTTTTTTCTTTCTGTTGTTCGGCTCTCACCTTGACCAGTTTACTTTGTCTCCGTTTAAATTGATCGAAAAGAGCCGATAAATAGGTTCTATGATAAGTTCATAGGAGTAAGAAAAGGTGCGGAAGTGGTAAAATCGTCACGGAGCACATCGTATTTTTTTTTCTCGAATTTGACTTTTTATATAATATCTTAATATTTTAACCGAAAAAGAATTATTAGCAAAAGCTACGGTTATAATGGAATATTTTTCGAACGGACCATTCCTTCAAATAACCGTGGTGTAGAGAAACTTAACGAGTGAAACTGTTCTGTATAAAGTCTAATGGTATTACACAGAAAACGTTGATTTCCCGTTTTGCCTAATTTTAAAATCTTTTTGTTTGGATGAAAAAAAAAAAAAAAAAAATCACTGGACTGGTTATTTCGAAGTAGATTTTGGTAGTTTAGTACTGTCTCAATTCGTAAGATAATCATCAAACCAAAAAATAAAAATCAGCGAAATTAGTAATTAATTTTTTTTTTGTTTTTTCCGATTCGGTAATTATTTTACACTTTAAATTAAAGGAGAAAAAAACTGAAAAACCACTAATACTAAGGTGAATCTGCTTCGAAGTAAAGCAAAACTACAGAAGCTCACTTGGTTCGTCATGAAAAAAAATTTTAATATTTTGAAGTTTTTATTGCATAACACTAAATTAATTTGGTACACATGGTAATGCTGACGAAGGAAACTATTTTTGGTGGTGAAGCGCTTTTAAAACCCTGTAAAGGTCGAAATATATGATGTAAACACGGCGCGGCTATGAATTTTCTACGAGTATTCCTTCTAATTGTTTTTAAGTATACCATAATAGGTCTTTTATCTCTGGGAAAAAGGTGTATGATATCTCGTCTATTTTACTTGCAGAACTACCTTCAAAATCCCATACCATTTAAACGAATTAAAGGTCGAATTTGCAATTAAGAGTAGTCAGTGAATTATTTTGAAAAATAGTACATAATTAGTAAGCTTTCGATAAGAACTTTTGTTAGCCTAGCAACTTAACTTTTTGCCGATTTACAAAAGTTATGTTTAACAGGTCGTAACAAAAATAATTAGAAAATAAATAAACAAATAAACGAACACTGATTAAAAAGTATTTAAAAAAAATTAATAATTTAGCGAATTTCTAGCTTGATTCGTATGCAATTCAACTTAATCATCTTTTTATTTAAACTCCTGACGAATTCATTCCGAACTAATTTTGTTCCTCTAATTCGTTATAATTATGCACGAATTTAAATTTAATTTTTTTCCCCTGGAATTTAAAGTTCTCGCATGGACAGAATCGAATTCAAGCGTTTTTTTTTTCTTCAGGAAACTTTTTTTTTTTTTTTTTTTTTTTTTATATTTATACACTATTACGAGCTGTCCATCAAGGACATTTAGTAATACGTGTGAATGAACTTAAACATGAAGGGAGGAGTACCCAATGGCACCTACCCGATTACCCCTACCTTAAACAAGGTCCTGCGGTTTCTGGCGTTTCAGTCTTCTTACATTATCAGTAACATCGAGCAATCCTCTAGCAAGAGTGTTCGGATGAGAATCGAGTCTGTCTGCGTGTCTTTTAGCATGAACTTTGATGACATCAGCCACATAATCTACACACAAATCTCGATGTAAGGTTAGATTAGTAACGTACCAGGGTGCCTTGGTTAACAACCGAAGGATCTTATTCTGGGAAGTCTGTATTACCTTCAGGTTTGACGGTTTAGCGCAACCCCAAAGTTGAACCCCGTATGTCCAGATGGGTTTCAAAATAGTTGTGTATATTAGACGTTTGTTGTCCGTTGTCAGTACACTGTTTCTCCCTATCAGCCAGTACATTTTTTTAACCCGGATATCTAATTCTTTCTTTTTAACCTGTATATGGTGTTTCCATGTCAATCGGCTGTCTAAGTGCAAACCTAAATACCTGACCGTTGCTCGTACAGGAAGATCTATGTTATTGATCTTAACGGGTGGGACTTCAACTTTTCGGTTAGTCAAATGGATATTCACCGATTTGCTTTCGTTTATCCCGATTTTCCATTTTTTAAACCATGTTTCAGCCTTCGTAAGAGCATTTTGTAGATTGTTGCTAGCTTTCTTCGGATCTTCATGTGATGACAGTAGTGCCGTGTCGTCCGCAAATGTAGCCATCTGCACATTCTCTGTCGCAGGAAAATCTACTGTGTATAACAAGTACAGCGTGGGGCCCAACACTGAACCCTGAGGAACGCCTGCTAAAACTGGATGTATTTCTGAGTAGGTATGTTCGTAACATACTTGAAAATGACGATCTTCGAGGTATGATTTTAGCAACAGGTAAAGGTTACTCGGGAACAAACATTTTAATTTGTATAATAAACCATCGTGCCAGACTTTTTCAAAAGCCTGTTGAACGTCGAGAAATACCGCAGTACATACTTTTTTAGTTTCTAAACTATTTTCAATTACACTAACCACCCTATGCAATTGATCAATCGTGGAATGATGTTTTAAAAAGCCAAACTGATGTTGCGGAATTACATCAGTTGACTGTATATAAGGCTGTAACCTTTTTAATATTAATTTTTCCATTACCTTCGATAAAACAGGCAACGAGGAAATCGAATATTAAGACGTTACAGAGTAGGGATCTTTACCAGGTTTCGGAATCATTACGATTTGCGCAAACTTCCATTGTACCGGAAAGTATTGTATGCGAAATACTGCGTTACATATAGAAGTGAGCAGTACTATAGCTTTCCGCGGAAGTTTATTTAATAATTCAGCGCTTATTAAGTCGAAACCTGGGCTTTTCTTCTTTTTCAGCGTTTTAAGCAGACACTCAACCTCGTGAGGAGAGGCTGATTTTATTGCTAAAGATGGTCCACATGGACTGGTTATAAATTCATGTATTTCCCTGTCCGTGTTTGTCTGTATGTTTGGCTTAAACACGGTTGCCAAGTACTCGGCAAATAAATTCGACTTCTGTTTATGATCTTTCGCCCATGACCCGTCACCATGTTTCATCGGAGGAACATGTTTATTCGGTTGCCTAATATTTTTGGTACACTTCCACAAGGAATAATCATCAATTGCTAAGGGTGATAGTTTAATTAAATAATTATTGAGCGTTTTATTTTTGATTTCTTCCAAAAGTTTTTTTAATTATTTTATTTTGTTATTAAACAACTTTTTATCCGAAGGGTTTCCCGATTGGAACCACCTTCTTCTAAGCTTTCTCTTTTCTAAGACAAGTTTCCGGACTGATATTGGATAATTTTTATTACTTTTTTTACATTTAAGAACAGGAGTGCTTAAGGTAGCTGCTATTTGTATTTCGTTTGTTAGGTACCGTACGGCATTCTCGACGTCAGTTGGGCTTTTTAAAGGAATTTTTAAGTTTAACTTTGTATCCAAATGATCTCTAAATGATTCCCAGTCTGTTTTGTGGTTATATAAATGTATTTGCTCCTCTCTGCATATAACCGAATCACCGAAGGTTAAAATAATAGAAGAGTGATCTGAAAAGAGATCGAAGGAAGAATTTATATTTGTATAATAACTAGCGGTTCCTTTTGTAATGAAGAAATCTAAAAGATCCGGTATCTTACGATTATCGGTTGGCCAATAAGTTGGTTCCCCTGTTGATATATAGTTGACATTGTGACTTTCAAGTGCTTGTTTGAACACACGTCCTCTTGTCGTAGTTATCCTGCATCCCCACGCTGTATGCTTAGCGTTCCAATCTGCTCCTGACACAAATCTGCTCCCTAAATTTTTTATATATTTACAGAATTCCATCAATGTTATTTTATGTCGTGGCGGACAATAAGCAGCTGATAATACAAGTTGGCCACCCATCGTCTGTATGCTAATGTTAGTTCCCTGCAGATACTCCTCCCTAAAATGATTTAGTTCGTGCTGTACAATGTTATTTTTTATTAATATTGCTGAACCGCCGTGAGATTTTCCTGAGGGGTGTGTGCAAGAATACGTGTTGTAATTATTTATTTTGAAACAGTCTTTATCAGTTAGGTGGGTTTCGGAAACTAAAATTACATCCACAGAATTGGAAGTTAAGAACAATTCAATTTCGGCTTTATGATTTTTTAAGCCATTCGCGTTCCATTGAGCTATCCTCAGGTAGGCGGGCATTATTTGGATAATTTCTGAATTAACATGGTAAGCATGGATAGAACCATGCTGTTTTGCTCGGCTAATTGACGGAACATGGATTTAAATTCATTCAGGAATTCGAACAGGTTCACAAAAGGAATATTCTGTATATCATCCCTTAAATTATTTGGTGATTGGGCGTTAATGGGGATTTGACCGAAATTCCTTATATGAGTTGCATTTGCTGTTATATTGTCCGCTTGACTAGGAGTGTCAGACTTAGTAATTTGTGAATAAGTTACGGTTGGTCGTCGATAGTTTTGTTTAATAGGTTGATTTGCTGCAACCCCCGAATTCGTTTTATTTTGTACTAACTTTTGATAAATCTCACAACCTCTATAATTTGCGGGATGAGATCCGCCACACAGTCCGCATGTAGCCGGAAATTTCGGGTCTTTTTTACATTCGTAAGTCTTATGGCCACCTCCACATTTAACACAAACCGGCGTTCTTGTACAGTAAGCTTTGGTATGTCCCCATTGCTGACAGTTCTGACATTGCGGGATTGATGCTTTCTTGTTGGGCGATTCTACTTTAATTATAGTATTGCACAATGATTTTAAATTATGTATTTCTCGGCAATTTGCTGTGGGCTCGAGATCCACGAAGAATAATGGCAGCGGTTTTTTTGTCTGATATTGTTTCACATTATGAACATTACGAACTTCAAAACCATGTGATTCTAATTCTTCTTTTATAACCAGCGGATCGATTGAAAAGTGTAAATGTCTGATCACCACCTTATAAGCTCTGTCCTGTTTCATTTGATAAGTGTGAAAAATAATATTTTCCTCCCTAAAAACTCGCGTTAGCTTACGGTATTGTTCCGGAGAAAGTACGCTTATTTTAACCACGCGATCTGTCAGTGCCTTCGCGTAGTAATCGGACTTGTTTATAACGAGCTCTATTCTCTCCTGCATTTTTCTGAAATTTTGCACTCCATGTACGAAAATGGGTGGTGGCTTGGGAATGGACGGTGTGGAATTATTCATTGAACTTTTTTCGGCTGAACCTACTTGACTTTCTTCATCAGAGTCATTTCCGTCGTTCGTTGAGAGGGCCTCAAATCGATTGCGAGTCATTTTAACGTGTTTCTTACTATTATTATCGTTGGCAATAGCAGATTGCCGCTTTTTTCCCTTTCTCACCTTAACTTGCTGCCAATCATTTTCCTGGCTGTTTTCATTCTCATGCATATCGACTTCTTCGCCACTACAACTCTGATTCGTTCGTTGCGCATTGTTTTGCGGTAAGGGAGGGAAGTGTTGATTATTGATGACATTTTGATTTTGTACGTAATTAATATTTGACTGTAAATATTCGAAATTTTCGGGAGTCGGCGCATAAACAAGTACGGGCTGCGCAGTGGAGATACCTGTTGATGAGCCTGCCACATTATATGTCGTCGTGAAAGACGGAGTAAACCGAGCCGGCTGTACGATTTCGCTAGAACAATTACGTAGCATATCGTCAGGTTGCGCTTGTGTACCGGTCAACGTATAGAGCGGTTCGTGTGTATAAGTTGCCGATTGGATAACGGTTGATGTTGTTGCATGTTGACGCACGTTTTGCGTTTGTGTGTGTGTGTGTGTGTAAAGCGATTGCGTTGTGTGTAACGGTGTATCTGCTGTCGTCGCCATTACAGCGACGACAATACACGCGTGGTAGGTATGTGCTGGTGTGTGCTAATGTACGAGTTGTTCCGAGAAATGAAGAATATGTACGAAAATGAAAAGATTAAATGATAAATAATACAGAATAGATAAGAAAAATGGTTCAATCTCACCGATCTGAAGTGACGAAGTAACTGATAAATAGCGGTAATATATATTCGAATAATTTGGACGATAACGCGACTATTTTACTGAAACGATATATAAATTAAACGCAAGACACAACACGCGACAAACGAAACCGCACATTGATATCTTCAGGAAACATAAATTAGCTCCGTGTAAATTGACCAAATAGCTAAAACGTGAGCCAGATTAAACAAAAAAAAAAAAAAAAAAAAAAAAAGACAGATGTTTCTGTTAAGAACATCTCTCATTTAAAATTGAAATAAGACAAATAGAAAAAAATTAGGCAACGATTTTAAAATTAAATATACCGTATTTTGGGCTCAGAAAATAAATGTATTTCGAAATAAAATGAATTCTTATATATTTCCGTGTTAATATGTGATTTGCATAAATTGGTGGCTTCTTGCAAACTTTTGTGAAAAAAAAAAATTGATTCTAATTTTATCAGTTTTTTGAATACGCATTACGTAGAATATATTAATTATTTTTTTTTTTTTTAAATTTATCTCTGATTTTCAGTACTTATTCGATTTATTAAGGTCTGATTATATGTTTCTTTAAATCAATGTTTATTGGAACACACTGGTTATTTTTTTTTTTTTTTTTTTTTGTTGTTTTGTTTTTGGGCATGCCTCGGCTATTTCGCTCAGAAGCGACACGAGGGAAAAGAATCAGTTAGATAAAAATTCGGTGTCAGATACTGATAGAATAAAGAAACTGAAGATCGGAACAATGGAGATCGACGGAAACGATATGATATACGAAGCGCAATAAGGATTAGGGAGTCTAGTAACAGATCGGAGTACAAAGAAGTAGATTACATTAACGAAGGATGGACATTCAAAGAAGATACGGTCAGGATCGTAGACGGCTTCGTCTTTGGGATGAAGAAGGCAACTCTAAGGGATAGTACAAAAGATGAAAATGAAAACGTGAGGAAGGAAGAAGAGACGTAAACTAGATGATTCGGTCTTAATTAAAATAATGAGTGTAATATCTCCAATTATATTTTAAACGCAAACAGTATTACGGAAAAAGGAAGTAGTGAAATGGCTGAAGGAATGGTGTAAGGAATAAAAAACCAAACTAGGTCATAATTCTTTCCATTCAGATAATTCAGTTATGAAACTATTTGAATCTATATATTTTCTTCTGTGATTATTGTGTCTTTCCTTTTCCGATACTTTCTGCTGTATTACTTAAAGAAGAATAAGTATGCGTATTGAATACATAAACAACCTTTATGTTTGGTGTGTATGTTTAACTAGAGTGAAAGCGTATATTATTATAAATATTTATAAGGCATATATTAATTAAGGCGCGTATTTATTTCGATTTCGTTCAATAAGTATGAATAATTGTGTAATGTGTATAAACTGAATAAACGATAATAAGAGTGTCGGGCACTCACACAACAGGCATACTTGCCCTGTGAGATCCACAACTTATTAAAAAAAAAAAAAAAAAAACGGATGATAGAGATAATAGCACGAAGGACAATTGTAAAAAACCAAGGCAGCTAGATTAGGCTGGATGGAAAAATGAAAGAAAGGTTGATTGGAAAAGGAGGAAACGTAAAAATCTGATCAAAATGTAGCGCGAAACCTTTTGCACAGTGGGAGCAAATCAGAAGCGGGAATTTCAGTAACGGGAGGACACAGCAATCTGAGCCAAGGAATCTGCCATTTCGTTTCCCTCTATCACTATATGACTGGGAACCGAGAGCATATCAATGCGGATTGCATGAAGTGCTTAAATTGTATCTTTTCGCTTAATTGAGAGACTAAATTATTACTATTATATGTAAAATTCGCCGGCTGCTAGTTTCGCTTACACTGAACCATAATCGAAACTGAAACTAGTTAGGCAATTTTATGCTTATGTGATTGTTAATTGGGTTCATATATAGGTTTTATTTACTATAACTGTTTTAAATATTGACATACTTTGTTTGTGTAATGGCTGACCGCTTAGTTTTTTAATTTTTGGGATATTTTTATAATATCGAGAAAGCGGCGAATATCGCTCGATTAATCCGAATTTTTGGATTTCTCGCATAAAATTTGTATACGCTTCACGGTACCTTTATCAAAAGAAGTCAACGAAAAGAGAGGAAAAAAAAGTTAACCCTTTATATGTCACTAAATCACCACTTAGAGGTTTTTCAATTACAATCCTATTTCCTTACAGTCCCTATACTATCGCAAAAAAAAGAAAGAAAAAAAGTTAAAAATCGGTTGAATCACCCGGAAATCAAGGAAAACAACTAAATTTATGATTTATAATAAATTAACAGAAAATGGAAAAGAGGATTGCGTTTATCCGCGTGACACGATAAATGTGAAGCACACAGTTCTATTTGGTCGTTAGAGAAGAATTACTTAACATGCGAAAAGTTTTAAAAGTATCACAAAAAGAATCTCGTCGGGTTTAAATTTTATTCTGTCTAGTTTTGTTGAAGCATATGAAACACGCTTTAGAGTGGCTGTTTTTTCGGTCAATGAAAAATCGTTGAAAATAAAATGTATCAATAAAAAATATTTTCGGAAGGTACAAATTAGTGTGTTATACGTAGGAATTGCTTTAATCGATGTTATCCAAGAAAAAATCTTAGCGTTGTTATTCCTATATTTATTGTATTATTATTATTATCAAATTAAATTTTACGTGCCATGTGCAGAAACAATGGCTAGAGGCACGGGAGCAGAAGAAGGATTAGATCAGTGAGTAGAGTCCGGACTTATGAAGGAAAAGGATTAAACTGGATAATGAGGAGGAGTTGTCTTTTAGGATGAGGGGAAGAGAGGAAGGTAGGTTGAAAAGTTTCTTTTCAAAGGAATCTAAAGGGCATTCGGTGAGGATATGGTGAATGGTGAGGGAAACACTGCACATGGTACACTGAGGAGCCTCGGTTCCATTTAGTAAGTATTCGTGGGTGAGACGTGTGACCCAATCGAAGTCTGGTGATGATTACGTCATCTCTTCGATTTGGAGAAGTGATATGTTCCACAGTGATATTGACGGCTTGATTACGCGAAGCTTATTCGTTTGTGATGTTTGCTGCCATTTCCTCTGCCATAGGGTTTTTAAGCTATGTTTTATATGAATTTTAAGATCGGTTGCTGCAACAGGAATGTTTGGCACCGACAGAGTAACAGCAGCCTCCTTTGCAGTCGTGTCTGCCAATTCGTTCCCTTGAATACCAGCGTGGGCAGGAATCCACATGAACGTTATTGTCCGATCTAGTCTCGACGATACTAATTTTTAGAATTTCTTTGGCTACTGGATGTTGATCGTGGCTGAAAACGTTGGACAAGGCATTGAGTGCTGAGAGAGAATCTGAGCATATATACTACGGACGCTCGATGTGAGTCAGATCTCATGAGGAAATCGACAGCAAGCCAGAGAGCATATAATTCGGCGGATAGGATGAAAACGGTTCCGGGAGTGAGTAGCGGATTATAGCGACATCATCAAAGACGACTGAGCAGCCAGCAAACGAATCGAATTCAGACGCGTCGGTATAGAAGAGAGACAAGCCGGAGGTTCGTGTTCGAATGTTTTCCTCTAGTTGTTTGATGGATGCGCAATCCCTTCTCAGTGAAACCATTGAGCGATCTATCTTGATTGGATTGTCATCCCACGGTGGAATTAATGCATTAGAGAACCTAAGTATCGGTATATTAGGAACGTTTATCTTTGACATGATGTTATTGAAAATGTCCGAAACCGATTGCGATTGTCTTGGAGAAGGCAGGATCGATGATGAAAACAACCGTGGTGACGAAAAACCGGAGGCATTTGATTGTACTGCAAAGTTGGCCAAGAGAAACCAGCGGCGAATATCAAAAGGCCATTCCGATGATTCAGAGTGCAAACTGTCAATCGGCGTAGTGCGAAATGCACCAGTAGCCAACCGGAGGGCTGAATTCTGCACAACAACATTTAGGGAGCTGAGAGTAGAAGGGTTCGCGGTAGAATATAACGCAGCTTCATATTCACTTTTAGACCGGATCAAACAACGATAGATTCGCAGTAGAGAGGTTCGGTCAACACCATAAGAAGTGTGAGACAGTTTTTTTAAAATGTTCATTTTCCGAGTACAGGTTGATTTAATGTAGTTCAAGTGAGGCTTCCAAGACAGCTTTTTGTCTAAAAGCAAGCCAAGGTATCGGACTGATGGGGCGTTTCGAAGACGCGTGCCCTGAAGGTTGATGCGTATTTCATGTGTACAGTTACGAATGCAGCAGAAGTGCATTGCGGAAGTTTTGTTACTTGAGAAACTTCATCCATTTCTAGAGCACCAAGTAACCAGATGGTCCGTGCATTCTTGTAGTACATGTTCGCCGGTAGATACAGTTCGACAATGAATGAAGATTGTTAGGTCGTCAGCGAACAGTAAGCTTCTGACTGGAGAACGAATAGTATCTGCCAAGTCGTTGATCGCAATATTGAAAAGTATCGGGCTCAACACTGAGCCCTGTGGAATACCAGTTACCAAAGGACGTAAGGAAGATGAATTTCTCCCCATCCGTACGAAGAAATTCCGGTTGGTAAGAAAATTACAAATAAATGTTGTTAAGTTTCCGGAGAAGTTCCAGCTGAATAGTTGACTCGTGATTTTGTGCCTTGGTATCTTATCAAAAGCCTTGGATAAGTCAAAGAAGATAGCTAATAAATGATTTTTTTTTTGTCAAAGTCTCCGAAACAGCGTTTTGGATGGCATGCAGTTGGTGTAAGGTCGATCGATTACGACGGAAGCCACATTGGGTAGAATGAAGCAGATTTTTTGTTTCGAGCAACCAGTTTAGACGATAGTAAACAATTCGTTCAAATAATTTACTTAGAACTGATGTAAGCGAAATGGGACGATAGTTCTCAGCAGCTGAGGGATCTTTCGCAGGTTTTAGAATTGGGATTATAACAGCTGTTTTCCAGGCTGGCGGAAATTCGTTCCTCATCCAGATCCTGTTAAAGATCTGAAGTAAGATATTTAGTTTTGATGCAGAGGCATGTTTTAACATAGCAATATGTAGGCCATCACATCCAGGAGCTGTCTCTCTAGTGGATTTGATTGCTTTAGTTCCCTTAATGTAATTTCTTTATTGTAGGGTTCTGAGTCTAAGCTTCTTGTAGGAAAATTGAACGATTGAAGATCGGTAAAGGTGTTAGGACATTGTAGTTAGATTCGATAAGTTTTATTATTTTAAAGAACTGTTATAATATACAACCTATAATTATAAAGTTTTTACATATATGTGTGTATAGTATATTTGTGTGTGTGTGCGGGAAGAGAATTAACCCAAAAATAAAGTCTAAAACAATCTCTGAACTGTGTTAAAGATGTTAATTGACATCAAAACTTTTCTAAGTGAATTTAGCACTGATTACTCACTTTGGGGATCCATAAAATATCTCAAAATATCAAAAAGCTTCACCAGAGATAATCAGAAAAGTGCTAATAATTTATTCTAAATGTATTTATTTATTCTTCTGTTAATACGGAAATGTAAAAAATTTTACTTATCATCCCTCGCGTAAGATTAGTCGTTATGTAATAAAAAAAAAAATAGTGTAAACATACGGCGTTATAATTTAATTACGAATGCAAGTAATGGACATCACGATGTGAACTTATTTTTATCCTTTTACACTCTAAATTCGCATAGCACTTTTTGCCTTCATATATATAGTAGAGTTACATTATGTCACATGAAAAAACTAACTAAATCGGCGGAGGCCAAAAAAAAACCTCCAAACGCTTGTGTAGTCCAGATGTCAATATAAACAAAATCTTATTTGAATGTATAAATTTTTACGGCTTCCCTGACCTTATGTCTAACACAACTTTTTTAATATTTGAACAGTGATACAAACTCAGTTGTGTACGTTTAACAGATTAGAATATTACTTTTAGCATTCGGGAATAATTGGAATTTGACGGAAGTCTATAAATAAAATTAAGAATGTAAACGATAATTATTATTAAACCTATCTCATATTTGTCCTTATTATTACTATTAAATTACAAAGTAAGCATTAACATTTCGAAGATATTTTTAATTTTAAAGTTTTTAAAAAAATTAATGTTATGCGAATGTTTCAAATTTGAAAAAATATGGTATTTCGTTTTATTTTCACATTAATTTTTTTTTCAAAAAGAAAAATTTCATAAGCGACTCCTAATGTTGTAAAAGAAAAATTGTTAATGTTTATCGTATTTGTTATATGTATATAAAATGTAACTGAAAAAGCATTTGAAAGCACGAAAAAACACATATTTTTTGATATAGTTAGGTGAAAAATAATTTCAAATACTATTCTTTGTTATTAAATTTACAAGTGAATATATCAAATTTACTAATCCCCACAAATTGGGAAAAATTAAATAAAGATTTAAAAATAGTTTAAAAAAATCTTCAGTTTAATTATAAAAAAAAAAAAGCTGAATAAATTAACGAATAATGCGTTTTAAAAATAAGGGGATTAACCAAAATGTTCCTGATCGATATATATATATATATATATATATATATATATATATATATATATATATATATATACATATATTTCTATGTGCACCCGTGTATAAGAATAATCCGGAAAGTATTAAGGAAATTTGAAATTGTACTAATCATTCGCTTTTGAACTGCTGTCTGTTTCCCCATGCAGCAGTGTACCAGCTGAAATTAGGCTTATCCGCAAGTTGTAATAGAACTGTCTAAGTAGGATTTTAGCAATATTACCATATGTTTTCTACACAATGGACCCTACTCATCACCTGTATTATCAAAGCACCAAAAAACTTTAATCATTACCGGATTTGTAAACTTTACAGATAAACAATCTGTACGCACAGACGAGCCGAGGCTGTGCCTAAATTTTGGGGACTAAAATTTATCCTGATATGAATGAAGTACGAGTTTTATTGTTCGCAGTTGAACTTTTACTTTCGCTGTTCTCGCAACACTCGCATCGTCTATCTACCCGGGTGATATTTTGATCGGCTCGATAATTTCGCCTAGTCGACAATTCAACCGAATCGAGAACTGTAAAAGGCCACACAACATATATGTGGAAATATCCGAAATATCCGAAATATCCGTTTAGCTTTTACCGTGTCATATGTCAGTTCGAAATTCTGCAATACGCTGATTGTGCAGTTTCCTCTTGTACGTTTATCTTGCCGGAAAAAAAACACACACGTTAAGCATGTAGCCTGTACAAGGAATATCGTTGTTACAACTGTAACTTGTTGGAAATGATCACAAACTGAACGAAAAGAAAAAAAAAAAGAAAAAAAAAATCGTTTTCATTAAAATTGTTTTTTTTTTCTTCATATTAAATTCAAGAAAATATTTCGGTTTCTTACATTTAAGTAAGGAATTTGTTTCACTTTTTGATACCAGCGGTACACTCTAAATGAGATCCATGGTTTGGAAAGTGTTCGAAATCGATGATGCGAATTATCGCAAAATACGGTACGAAAAAAATAGTTTTTTTTTTTTTTTTTTTAAAACTAAAGGTCTGTATGAGGATTTCCATACACAATGTTTAATATTAAAGCACACGGGGAGTCTGCTTAGGAGAATTAAACGCGATAGAACAGTGTGAAAGCAAAAATACAACTGCGACCGCGGACGAAGCATTTGATGGTATTTTAGAAATAGAGGAGGCGGTAAAATGAATGGATCGTGGTACTGCAATAGAGGAACATTCGAGGAGTAGCTGAAAGGTGGATGGGGCGCTTGGTTGACCACAAAAAAGGCAGACATTTGGGGGTGCCTGGTTTGTGAAGTTGTAGCTGTGCGATAGGGTTATATGACTTATTCGAAGACTAATCTGGACAGGAAAATCTCTGCGGGACTTCGTCTGTGGGCTACCAGAGCTCCGTAGTTGTTTTTACGCTTCGGAGAAACGTACTTGAGGATCTCCATTCCTGCTGCCGTTCTTCTTCGGTTTGGTGCATAAACAAATGGGCCAATGTACCGGAGGTGGTATTGGAGAGAACAGTGTCGCCTGAACTGCTAACCTTACGCGAAACCCATAGAAAATATATTACAGCGTTTAAATTTGATAGCCTGTATGGATCTTCCTTATCAAAGGATTGCTGGATTTAATCTCTGAGATGAGTTGAAGATAGTTTAGAGAGAGTCGGTTATGAGTAGAGGGCCATTTGGGACTGGGGTTTGCTGTCGGTGTAGTGTTGGCTGCAAAAAACCGTCGCGTATATATTTCAGTGTCCAGTACTGCTACAGCAATCGTGCAGTCTGACTGACTCTGCTACCCCTGATGAGACTCCAAAGGAGCATGCCGCCGCTGACTGATAACCTTTTGCCTTCGCTCCATCTGTGTAAGGGCATACATGCGCTGTGTAGCTCGCTATGGTATTTTTTGCAATTTGTGCTATGTTTGGAGGGTATATTGCGCTTTGTGAAATTTTGTTAGTGATATGTTTGTGATTGGCTGACTCCAAGAAGGCGCAGTTGCTGTGAATTGAAAAGATTTAGGAACGACCCATAACCGAAAAGAGTTCAGTCATTGGGTCATTCCCAAACCTCTCATTAGGAGATACGGTGATCGGCTCGAGCGACGGGGTTTTGGTACTATTAAGGAGGGAACTCAATTCTTTAAAGTTATAGTACTTAGACAACCTGCCAGTGCACACAGAGAGGATAGACCGGAGGGTCGCAGAGTGTATAGGATCTAAGGATCTTAGCACACATTTAGCGACTGAGGAGTACGCCTGGCATCCGTATATTGATTCGCGAAAGGATAATTGATCTTTATATTGTAAGGAGTAGTTTTGAGTTTATATTGTAATCTAATTGATATTTCAGGATAGACAAGGATTTTAAGCATCTGTCTTTGAGATTAGCTATGTGAGCGCCCCAGGAAAGTTTTTTTTATCAAATATTAGGTCTAGGCTGACGGACGATTTGGGATAGGAAATCCATTTAAACTGAGTACGCTGGGAAGTGCGGTTTTGACGTTCCTTGTGAAAATCAACACATATTATTTTTGTTGAGGAGAAAGTCAGACCGTTATCTTTGTAGATTTTCTATGGATTTTTGAAGGATATTTTGAGCGTTTATAGGGTGGTTGGATGACAGGGAGATATTTAGGGCATCCACGTAGAGCCGGGACGTTATACGGCAAGGCAGTCAGTTGTGTCGTTAATATAATATATGAACAAGGTTGTACTTAAAGCAGAGCCTTGCGGTACGCCATTTTCTAACAGCATCAGTTCAGACGTTGACGAACCAGTCGTAACTCGGATCGTTTTAAGAAACTGTATAGGTATTTACCCATTCTTCCGGTGATTCCCGCCGTTCGCAGTTTCAGTAGTAAGCTACGACGCCACAAGCGATCAAATGCTTTCTTTAAGTTGAAAAATACTGACTAGAGGTTAAGTGAATTTACAAAATTGTTCAATTTTAAGAAGCACACATGTCGTTTTGTGTGCCACTTAAGAAGTTACAAATTTGCGGAAATACATATATTTACTTTGTATTCTTCTAATACATACAACAGCCGCCGTTTTCGGGTAAAAATAGCAGCCATTTTCCACTACCTGCGAGAACAATCGTACTTCTTCTTCAATTTGAAATGTCAGTTACGAAAACATTCTGTATAATACGTTCTTTTACTTTTGACTTACTTTTTTTATTTATTTATTTTTTTTTTGTATTTGTTTCTTTTAATCGGTTCTGTATGTTTCTCTCTGTTTTTTGTATAACTTTTTGTTTTAATTTTATCTTTTTTTTTTTTTTACATGAAATATTTTTACCCCATTTTTACGTTTGGTTGCACACATCCGGCGTTCCGTCAACAGATATTTCCAGTATTCATTATCGGCCAGTAATGAAAAATAGAATACTTCGGTCATGTGATGCGTGGGCCGAAGTACACATTACTGCAGAATATATTGATGGGAAAGGTGGAAGGAAAAAGAAGAGTTAGACGAACAAGATTATCTTGGTTCAAGAACCTACAGACATGGGCAGGTTGCAGTGTTGAAGAACTGTTCCACACAGCAAAAGATAGGGGCGACTACAAAGAATTCATCAAGCTTGCCATCAGATGAGCCTAAGATCGAGAACGGTCATGGCACCGAAAGAAGAAGAATGTTAGTTGTAAATTTTGTTATGTTGTAAGCGATAATTTCTGATGATCCATGATGAGCGAAAAAATGTGTAAGAGCTTCAATTTACACAAAAGTCAATCAGACAATAATTTAATTTCTTCCGACGATTTTAATTTTCAAAAAGAATATTTTGTTGAATAAATAATTTAAATGAACCATTTGGGTGAGCGGTAAGACATACCGAGCACGAGGTACGACAACTGAGAGACGTTTACAAGATTAAAAACAGAATGTAAATTCTTATTTCCCCATTTCAGAAATTATTTTCATTAGTAGAGACTGCTTAAATTGAAGTGAAAATGAAACTAAAGACCAAGAAATTTCAGGTATTTCAGCTATTAACACGGTTTTTGAATTGTTTACTTTTTCTTTTTTATGTACCTATTCATGGTATAACAACTAGTACACGAACGCGACAAGAACAAAATTACGTACTTCCGAAAATTTCCGGATAAAATCGTTAGAGGGTTATAGAAAAATATTTAATTTGCACCGTCGGTTCGAACCGTTATTCGCTTTCTTTCAAGCGCATGTTTTTTTTTTGTTTTTTTTTTTTTTTTTTTGGGCGCATCAACTATGGACCATTGCCCAGACACAATGGGAAGAAGAGACAACTAACTAGAACCTAATTCGGTTGGAGACAGCTGAAATAAAGGAACCAAGGACAAGAACAACAGACTGGGAAGGAAGGGACAAGATGTAAGACGCACAGTAAGGAGTGGGAAGCCCCAGCTTTATAAGGTGAAGATAGAAAAGAGAGCGCTCCGCAGAAAGAGCAGAGCACTCGAAGAAAATGTGATCAGCATCACAGACAACTGCTTCATCTGGATGCAACGGACAATGAGGAGAGGGAAGCAAAGAGAAACGATAGCGTGAAGAGGGCAACAGTGTATGATTAAAGCGCAGGCGGACAATAGAGGAAATTATAAATCGTGGAAGAGAGGGAAACTCCGAGAACCATGGATGAGAAGGAAGTGTAGGTTGGATTGAAAGGTAGAAGGAACGATTGTTGGAAAAAGAAGAAGGGTACACATCCGACCAAAATCTGAAGTGAAGCTTCTTAATTAGGGGTAATAGATTAACAGCCGGGATTTTTTTAAAATAGAGGCGAGAACGGACAGCAACCTGAGCCAAAGCATGCATGTTAAAAAGTAGGACTGCATTGATTTCTACAACTGTTCGTATTCGTCTGAATTAATTCTTGAAGAGTTGGATGATATACTTCGGATGATAAACTGTCAAAGGGACGAGACTGATCGCTGGCGGAAATTGAACAATGCTCTAAGTTTTCTAAGTGGTAAATATCTACGGTGATAACTGATTAATCGTTTCGAAATGCAATAATCTGCGTTTGCGTACCGGAAATGAAGAACGTTATTAATTCAATTGCGCAACTGGTATATTGTTTTTCCGTTGCTGGTACTTAAAAGTTTCATGTTGATTAATTACTTTACAAGTTGAAATTAAATTTTTTACAGTTCTTGAATGAAATTTAAAAAAAGCGATGAAAAAATCGACAAATAATTTTTAAATGTTTTTATCGGATCCATTTTTTTTTCTATTACGATCATTGGCGATTACATCAGCAGAAACAACGGATAGAAAAGGTAATGGGGGAATATGGGAGCATAATAAGGAACAGGAAAGTTCTAAACAAATGAGAACAAAACCAGAACATTGAGCGGAATGAGAAGAACATTCGAAGGAAACATTAAGATCGCAGATAAAATTATATTCATCGGCGAGGACAATATAGAGAAAGCAAATTAATAAGGGGGGAAAGACCAAGGCAGCGAGAGATTAAAGTGTAAGCGAATGAGAAGATTAGAATAACGTCTGAGAGGCGGAAACATCTCAAGGGTTGGAAAACTGTCTTGAATATCGAGAATGAAGATTCGCGAAGAGAAAAAGAGATGACCAAAATCCGGAGTTTATGCATACGGAGGTAGAAGACTAGAACTTGGAATTTTCTTTAAAAAAATGCGAGAAGGAGCGGAGCAACCACTTAGTTAAAGCATCAGCCATTTCATTATCTTCGATGATGTCCACGAATGCACACAAATCAAGTTGAACAAAGCGGTGAAGGAAAAATGGTGAACGAGCGATCATGTACGAAGAATGATTAAATCAAAGCGGCAGCGAGGAAAAGGGGAATTTAAAGGGTACTCGAGGGAAATCGAAGATAATTAGATAATTGGAGAAATAGCTATTACAGCTAATTCGTAAAAATGCTTTTAAAAATAATGAAAAGGGGAAGCCGAAGAGATCCGGAAAAATTACGAATCAAGAAGAATAAACAAAGTTTTTTTTTTTTTTGTTCTTTTTGGGCTCGTCAACTAGGGGGGCCTCACCCAGAAACATTAGGAAGAAGAGTTAACTAATTAAAACTTAATTCGATCGGAAATGGCAGAAATGAAGGAACCAATGGCAGGAACAACAGACTGAGACGGAATGGACAGGATATAGGAAGCATAGTAGGGAGCAGGGAGCCTTGACTTTAAAAGGAGTAAATAAAGAGAAGAGCGTTCTGCAGAAAGAGCAGAACAATTAAAACCAAATTTGATTAGTATCACAGATAAATACTTCATCAGGATGTAGAGGACGCAATAGGGAAAGGAAACCAAAGTGAGACGATAACGGGAAGAGGGTAAAATAAAGTGTGATTGAAGCATGGGCGAATAATAGGGACAATAAGAGAACGTGGAAAAGAAGGGAATTTTGAGAATCAAGAATTAGTAGGAAGGTTAGGTTGAATTGAGAGGTAGAAGGAACACTATCATTGGTAAAAGAAGAAAGAAAATTTAAAGTAAAATTTCTTATTTAAAGACGATAGATTAGTACTAGGGATTTTTTTTTAAACTAAAAGCGGGAGCGGGCAGCAACCTGAGCTGAAGCTTAGTCTCGATGCCTCTATGACACCAGGGACTCACAGCAGATCAATGCGGATAGAGTGATGAAAGGAAAGATTGTGTAGATCGTATACGAAGAATGATGAAGTCTGACGAGGGAGGGAGAAGAGGTAAACTGATAGCCTGACTCAACAAAGCTGCGGCACCATCCGGTTCTCCCGAACTATCAATAAAAATCATTATGGAAGCGGAAAATAAGGAGAATTGTAATAATTTCATATGTGCCTTGTTTAGCTTGGAAGAGAAACTTACGGGAATTCGGAAGAAAAGCATACTATCGGGTGGGCGAAAAAAATCAGACTAGCGGAAGGAAGAATGAGGGGAACATTATTAAGGGGCAATTATGCGGTGATAATTAGCTAAATCGAACGGAGATAAGAGCTATACTGAAATGAGAGTTTTTTGCAAAGTAAGATGAGCCTGGAAGAAATTAATGAGAGGCATTTAGAAACAAGCGCCCAAATAACACAACGCCATATAGAGTAAACATTTTTTATCTATTAACTTTTACAATTTTATTTATCAGTTTTTTTAAATTTTTTTAACCGTAATCTGATAGATTGCGGACACCTGCTTGGTTCAAATGTCAATAAAATTAACAATATGAATAAAAACAAAGTTACATTTAAAAAAAAAGACAATTCGGAAAGAGAAAAAGTTAACTTTACAAATATAACCCCGTATTAGACTAACCAAAATTCGTCGCGTCAATAAAGTTTCCTTTTTTGAAACATATATTCGAATTAATAAGAGAACGTGCTAAAATTGGCAGCTACCGAAGAAAGGAAAGAGTATCATAATTATGTTTTTCGAGAGCAGGGCCTGCATGTTTGTATGTCGTAGCCGACTTAATTTATAAAGTGTGTAGAAAGCAACTTTTTCCCTTTTCACTATAGACAGACATTTAAATAAAATTGTTCCTTTGAAGACCTTTTCTATTTATTACCCTTCTGAGATTTCAAAGTTAATAAACATTTCCGTTTTAAATAGCGGAAAATGTCTTAGTTGCAGGACTATCCACAACGTATTGTCGCTGGTAACGTGCGTAAAAAATTAATTATAATAATCCACGTGACAGGCAGACATTGAAATAAAAATGTATAAAAACTGTATACAAATCTTTTAGTGAAAATGAAAATAAGAAGTTTGCGTATACATTTTATAACTTAAGGTTAAAGTTAAACAAAAACGACCGCAAACATTTATTTCAACAAACAATGCATTATTGTAATTAGGACGCATCTGTGTCATCGTTTATTTATCATTTTAATTATTATTATATATATATTTATATTTAATAACGCTCGACTACTGTGGTCATTTGCGTCCACGATACAGAATGGAAATTATAATAACAATGCAAAAATAACTATTATTACATATTAATACGTCTTAATTATATTAAATTGAGTACATTTGCAATTCTTAAAAAATGTATTAATTTCTGGATTATATCCTCTCTGTCCTGTAATACTTCTTCTATGCTTAAACCGACTATTGACGCCTCGTTCCTTTGTCGATCGAATTGTTGACACTCTGTGATTATATGTCCTATCGTTGTAGCAAAGAGCTGGCAGAAAGGACACAACGCTTGCGTTTCTCCATTGATCAGTGGGCCGTGCGTTAGCCTAGTGTGATCGATTCGTATCCTCGCCAGAGCAACTTCCTCTCGTCTATTTGTACGATACGATGTTGTCCAGGTTCCGATTTGAGGTTTGATCTGTCGTAGCTTATTGCCGCTTAGCCTCGCCCAGTGCTCTTGGTTAGCTAGTTCTAACGAATCTCTTATGTGATCTGTAATTGCTATTAGATATTTATCTCTGCCAGTTTTGACTTTTTGCCATGGCGGACTCGGTAGATTAGGCAAGTTCAGTGTTTTAACTTTAATCTCTTTATTGCCATGATTATGGAGTAAGTAACTTCCAAAACATGTCGATGATCATTATGCTTTTTGAATAACTAGTTTTCTGTCGAACGAGTTTTTATGTGTATTTAATAAAAATGATGTAGCGCATTTATTCAAAAGTTCGGAATATCACTTCAAGGCTGGTCAATACGTTGTAGGAGGTAAATTATGCTCCAGCGGAATAGTAATATTATGCAATTATCGCGCAAATGTTTAACGATTAGAAGTACAAGTAATGAGGTCAGATCATATTTTATCACCTACAGGTTCTATTACTGCATATAGAATTCCGATACAAATAAAAACACTACAGGAGGGGCCTCCGCCTGGAGGCGATGGGATTAAATCTTAATTTCGATATCGGATACTGTTGATGTGAAGGAACTAATGGCGCGAACAATAGACTGTGGGAAAGAGTGGAATATGAGGAGCACAATAAGAAACAGGAACCTTTTAAATAGATTCAAATAAAGAATAGAAGATTTATTTGAAGAAATCGCGACGTGTCTATGATAGACAACTGCATCATTGTGATGAAAAAGACATTCCGTCGCGAACCATGCGCTGAAATTCGCGATGACTTTATCCGCTCTGAGCAAGAATGGATTGTGGAAAAAAAAAAGGCAAGACGCATGATAGTAGTCCGGAAGTGGTCAAAAGGATCACAGATCTTCGGTAGCCGGGCAATATATTTTTTTAGCTCTGATTCTTTTTTCGTGAAAAACCTCGTCGCTCACAGCCGCTTGTCTCAGTATTTTTGTTTGTTCCCTTTATGGGTTCGTCAATGTGGACTTCAATAATTGAAGAAAAAAAGGAGGAAGTGAACTGAAATGTTCGATCAGAGATAACTGGCACAAGTGACTGGATGGCTTTCTGAAAACTGATCAGCAAGAGAGATTATTTACCTTAGTTATAAAAACAGATTGAAAACAAAATATTTTCCGAATACTGTTGCGAAGCTGCGGACTAGACAATTTAAAAAGCGCGGGAAAGTTTGAAAACACTACTGATGTGTTCACTTTCCTCCCTAGGGGAACTCACTTATTTCAAAATGCGACTCTGTATTAAAGCGATAATTTTGCCAGTCGTATTAGAGGGCCGATTTGGCTACTGAAAAGCGGTGCGCGCTGGATATCAACGATACCGGCACTTGGCCGAAGAAGTGTCATGCTAGCCATTAACAAAGAAAACAGCAGTTGTGCAACAGCAGGGAATCAGAAATCCGCAACAGATAACGCAACCAGTGCAGAATGTTCGCTGTCGGACACCGAAGAAAATTACGATCGCCGGCTGTTTCGGTCATCCTGACTCTAGCGCGAAGAACTTACGTATTTCAGCCGCTGAAATATCGTTTATTTGTGTGTTCGTTCCTCTTGCCAAATTTTGGCGGGTCGAAAAGCGTGACCCGGCGAAAATTATTCCACGACGATTGCAGTTTATTGGTGAATGCATTGTCTCCGATATTAGCCTGCGAGTCTCTGTAATCATTTATAACACGGCTAGACTTTAAAATCGACTAACGGTCTTGCAATATTATTATTATTATTATTATTACTATTACTATTATGTGCAGGTATATATGTATGTACATATGTGTGATGTATTGTATGTATGTATGTATATATTTATTATGTATGTTGTACGAGGTCTGACAATTAAGTAATGGAGTCTATAAAAATCGTATATTTAAAAATTATTCAACAACAATATAATCGACTTTGAAGTAGTTCTTTTGGGCACCAACACAGCGGCTCTGGCGATTTTTCCATGCATTATAACAGTTTTTGAAGTGTGGGATGTCCGATAGTACTCTCGTCACGGCCTCTTGCGTCTCGTTAATAGATTCAAAATGCGTACTTTTTATCATTTCTTTGACTTTGTCGAATAAAAAAAAAGTCACATGGTGACAGATTAGGCGAATACGGGGACTGCGGCAACACTGCAATTGATTAACGGTCTGTCCAGCTGGAACGAACTCCTTATAGACCACCTCGCGCTATCAAAGAAGTGGATGAGCATGGTCTTCACTTTTCACTTGCCCATGCTTTTATCAGTCTTGGGGCGCCCGGAGATAGCCACTGTTGATTTTGGCGCTTCGTCTCGGGGTTATACTAAAAAAACCCAGCTTTTGTCGCCCGTAATAACGCGGTCGAGCCGCGTAGGATCACCTGTTCCAAACAATCTTGCGCGATTGACATTCGATGGTGTTTTTGCTCCTCAGAAAGGTTCTTCAGTACCATCATCGCGCACCGCTTTTGAAAGTCTGTCTAACGATTTCAATTCAATTCAATTTTATTTAGGCATAAATTAAAATATAAAAATTGTAATGAAATTAATATAACCGCGAATACGCAAAGGTTGCGCGAACTGCGGAATCTATATCAAAAATCACTCTAGTCAAACTTGTATTTTAACCGAAAAAAATATATGTTATTAAATTCAATTTACAGTACGAGTTTGCTTGACCAATATAATGTTTACATAACTTCTGCGGGTGTTTACATCCGAAGCCAATTTCATTCTTTAGTTGAAGCTAATAAGTACATATGAAAGCGGTTGATAGCTAACATTTGAACCGTTAAACACGATCTTAATGGATTAGGGTGCGCCGTTATGTCAGTCCGCACTACCGCCGGTCTCCCACTTTGCGTTTCGTGCTCCAGGCTCTCACGTCCGACTTCAAATTCTTTATGCCAATGAAACACTTGCGAACCACTCATTGAGTCCCTAACATACACTTTTAGCGATTTACCGTACTTTAGGTGACCGAATCGCGCCCAGTCGCGACGTGTTTCTCAAAATTTCGCTTTTCCATTTTCGTGACAAGCATCTAGAAATGTCGAGGTCGCAGTGTCATCACAAGCGCGGGAAAAAAACAGTCTCATTGCTGAATTGTCAGACCTTGTAAGTATGTATTTATGTATGTATTGTAATTATATAGATATGTACGTATGTATTTATCAGGTGCGCAAATATGAAATGCGGATTTGAGATATCAGATATTCACTAATGTAGCGTGCAATATAATGATTTGACACATATGGGGCATTTTGTTGCGCCTTCAACATGTGTGTCAAATGCGCATTAAAAGATAAATTAAAAAAGTGTTTGCTTAGCGCTGTTTTGCTTGTGTTTAATATGTAGAAATTGTACCGCATACGGAGCATTTGCGGACAGCATTAACGTTTTTTGCTTTCATTTGAAAAAGCTGCTGCTGATATATATCCACTGCTTCGTGAAGCTTACGGTAGGCACGCTTTATTGCAAGCTACCGGTGAACGAAGCATTACAGTTACGTGAGATTTTTTCCACAGTTTTGCGATCGTGCCAAGCTCAATAATGAGATTAAATTATATGTTTTTATTTCTTCCGTAAACCGTAAATATATATATATGTTATAAGTACAAATGAAATGTCTATTGAACGGTTACTAATGTTATATTTTTATTTTTTACACGAACATATATTATTCAAAAATTCACAAATATAACATTGTTAAATACTAATTAATTATGTTAAAATAAATCAAATCAAATAATTACAATAATAGTCCGACCGGTTTCCGTCCATGAATATGTATTAACGAAACCGGTCGGACTATTATTGTAATTATTTGATTTGATTTATTTTAACATAATTAATTAGTATTTAACAATGTTATATTTGTGAATTTTTGAATAATATATGTTCGTGTAAAAAATAAAAATATAACATTAGTAACCGTTCAATAGACATTTCATTTGTAATGAGATTAAACATTTTCACGATCCATTCCACAGCTTTAGAACTTAATTTCTTCACTGCGAAAATGTTGAATTCCACAATGCTCAAAGCCGACGCGAACTTTTTCACTATAAAAACCGCCTGAAAATTTCCTTAATCGGCGAGTGAGAAATAACCGTGATTTTTCTTCTTTCGTGTCAATAGTAGATTTGAATGGAATGCAAATATAGAGACGGATAAAAAATAAATAAATTTCGTCCTCGTAGAATGGCTTAAGTCGGTGTGTGATATAGTCGGAAAGTATCGGCAAAGTTTATGTATTAAATAAATATATTTTCGCGGAGAAACTGGACGTATCGAACAATTTAATTTTGTCATTCTATCAGTTTTCTAATATATCGTGGTTATCGCGCACGTGGTGGAGTATGAAAAATTCAAACAAAGAAAGTTGGAAAATGACTACGTACGATATATAAAGAAAAATATCCAAAAATGCCAGAAGTGCCACAGTTAGAGTTAAAAGTTAAGTTCCTTTTTACTTTTTCTTATACTTTTTCTGCGGTTCGATTAAAATCAGAAACATACAGCTTTGTCACCGAACGGCAGGAAATAATATCGGTTTGCCTTAAAGGGAAAAAAAAAAAAAAATCGTGAACTTACCCGAAGTAAGTGCCGAAAAAATTAGTCGGAAAATTTGGGAGTGGTAATTTCCGAAACAATTAGTTTAAGAGGTGTTCTAAACTAAACGCCTGAACGAGCTGAAGCGGGGACCTTATACATATATATGCAGTGAAGCGCTCGCGTTTTTGCTATCGGCAGCCATAATTCAGCTGCATCTCGTCCTGCTAATATATAATTACCTGTTCAGAGTTAGCCCGCGTTTTATGCGACGGCCGTCGCCGCCGCCAAGTTTTCCCTTTAACTTTTCCGGCTATCTCGAGCAACACGCATTACCAAATCAGAAATGGCGAACAAAGTGTACTTTTTTTCTATTTTTTATTTGATATATATATCCCCCCCCCCCCCCCCCATAACAACAGAGAATGGCGTGTCTTCATCAAATCAGCAGATTTCTTGAAACAGGTTCGCTGCATTTTTGCTTCCTCCTTTCAAATCTGGTGGTTAATCAACTTCTTTCCCGGTATATTCTCTGTATCTGATTCATCATTATCTCCTCAACCATTCGGTTGGTAGTGGGCAACCTATTCGTACACTTTTAGCTGTACAGATATTGTACCAGGCAATTGTTTATATGCAGTACGAATGTGTACACAACACGTAAGACTACATTCGGAATTAGTAAAAGTAATTGTTTAGATATTATAGATAAAAAGTGTGGCGGTTATCTGTGTTTGTATTGAGATTGATAAAAGGTAGAAGAGACTTAAGCAAGAAAATTGGCAAAAATTTGCTGTGTTAGAAAGAAAAAACCCGAAAAGGTAGAAAGTACGTCAAAAACAACAATAAATAATATCAATGGTATAATATAAGAGATTATCAAAGTTTTACATTACCGTGTCCTATTTTTGTCATGTAATATACAATCGAAAAAAACCAACATTGTTAGATGAACTTTACATCTACTTATTCACAAATAAATCACATTTAATTATATATACTAACGAATGCAAACGTCTTAAATACATTGAAATTAAAAAAAAACAAAAAAAAACAAGTTATATTAAAATTATTTTTTACAACGATTGATTAATTTTTTGAACGCAAAATGTGATTTATCTGTGAATAAGTGTAAAACTCGTCTATGTCAAAGTTGTTGCATAGTACCGCCGATTTCGATTGCATATTATACGTAAGAGAATTGAAATCAAAAAAGTGTATATATTAGTAGAAAATCTTGCAGCTGTAGCCAAATAAGTTCATATTAAAAGTAAAAGGTTCGACGAAATTTATATTTATGTAAAAATAAAAGACATTTAGTAATTGCATAATTAGGATTCGGAATTGTAATTATTTAAAAAAGTTGTAAACTCTATATGTGTACACTTACCAACATATTGTTATGCTCTGAAAAAGTTTTATGTTGTTTGCAGTCATTTCACGAGCGGATTATCGAGCTAAGAAAATAAGCGAAAATCGATTTCCGGGGAAAGGTTTAACCGTGAAATGTTAAGTATCAGAAACAGAAACGATATGTAATAATGCATCACTAGCTGAAAGTGAAAACCTACTGATAGGTATATAATACTAAAGAGGACAGGTTGATAACATTTACTAGAAACAGGTACGGAAACGCGAGAATCCCTAACGTTGGAATTTTGAGGATAAAGGTAGAGTGAAATACGCGGCGAATTTTAAAGTGAGGAATTCATATTAATCTCCGTCCTATATTTCACTTTTTATTAGTTATCGTTATTTTTTTACGAGCAATGGTGGTATGAATACCGACAAATATGGCGAGGTTCAAAGATAGTAGTCATAAGATGACGCGAAAAAACGGAGTCTCTCTAGAGAAATTTCTGGTAATATCGTTAATACTCAAAAAAATATTATCAAACGTAGATTGGAAAGCGGAAACGAATTAATTTAGCCAGACAAAAAAACTAGAAATATTATTGGTATCAATTACCACGGATAAATGTAGTTTCGAATGCTGACCACTGACAGAAATATCACATGTCTAAAATTGCGGATGAGTCCGATGGTATCTTTTGCAAGTGTACCGGGGTCAGTGCTGGTAAAGTATACCGGTAAGTATAGTACCGCGAGTAGTCTCTTTGAATTAAACGTTAAAAAAAGGAATCTCCTTAAAAGCATAGTTTTTTTTTTTTTTTTTACTACATATAACCGGGGAAAAAATTAGTCGAAAAATTTTATTCATTAGAAAATATAAACCCTGCAAATTTTAAAGTTGAAAGGGCCGACGCATTACGGACACTATAGATAATCAGAGGACACGAGTTCGAGAATTGTCTCGTTCCGGATCCAAATCGCTCCCGGATTGATATGAAACTGAAATATTGGTTATAGCGGAGAATTATCTGGGGGAAAGTAAAGACGGATCCCATGAGAAAGGAACTGGCCCCAGTATTCTCATCAGATCCCCATTAAGAACCGTAAGTACAATTATGAAAAGCTTAACTTCACACAATCCACGATACCCCTTACTAATGGGTTGTATGGGACTTACTTCAATTTTACTACTTTCCATCACATTCTTTTCGATCGCTTCAAATGTCCCAATCTAGGCTTTGTCTTTTTATCATCTGTTTCGCAGCTGCAAACAACGAAAATGCAGCTTAATTCTCTTCCAGAATTAAGTTCTCCAGTTTTTTGTCTCTTGTTCACTTCAGATTTACCGTGTTCTTTTGACGTTTGTTGCTGTACACGTGAAGAAGGCAGAATTTTAATTTTTGCTTTAAATTTTACGAGCATCTAACCAAAAGCTCTCAATAATTTCGAAATTCGGTTGAGCTCTTTATAGTTTTTTCGGCCACGATGAAAATAAAATTTTGCGTTTCTCTATAAAACGGTGTTAATTGAATAAATAGAAGGTTCATTTTAAAATAATACGACGCGGGTGAACATCTAAATAAAATCCGCTTTCCATTAACGATATGCAACCAAAATGGGAGTTCCTGAAATGAAGAATCTATGCTATAACTCGAATACAGTCCAACTTTGAACAGAAAAACAATTGTCAAGTATAAGGGTTATAGTGAGTACACGGAAATCGAATGGAGTGGAAAAAGTAACAAATCTAGACGGTACCGAAAATAAATCTAAGCGTTTCTATAAAAAGTTAGAAAATATCGCAGTGACGAAAGTTTAAAGTTCAAATAAAAAGTTAACGGAACAGTAAAGACACCGAGATTGTTGGGCAGAAGAAAAACGAATAAAGACACGCAGTTTAAAATGGTAAATATAGAATTACACACCTCCGTAAGAGAAGGTTACCAGCGCGAGAAATTACAATCGAAATATATATTTTATTAGACATCGGGTAGCGAAAATAACAAAAAAAAATAAACGTCTAATAAAATACATATTTCGATTATAATTTCTCACGCCGATAAAGGTCCCTTGCGATATCGAAGTTGTCTGTTGAAGTCGGACTAAAAAAAAAAATCGATATTTCCGAAATGCCAATACATGTTTCCATTGCGCCCATTGTAAAGATCGGATTCTGTTACACACTTTTGTACTGCTAACTTGCAAATCTTCATTAAGGAGTAAATTACTTCGACAGGCATTATTATTATCTACGATTGTACGAAAATCGATTGCGCTAAATAGTAGCAATTACAATAAATAGTAATTACGCCTAATTGTCACGACCCAAAATATCGTAATTAATTATGAAATGCTCAACTCTGGACGAAAACTGTAACCGGATACAATGATAAGCTGAGATGAAAACGAAAAGGGGGGGCGAACGGAAATTTAAATTGACGGATTTTTCCTAAAATTTTGTCGTTTATCTCGGATTATGCTGTTGCCATTTATCTCGGGTTTTAAAACATCTTCCATTCACGCCATTTCGTTAATAGGGCGCACTTGTGACCTTTTCCAATGCACAGATGTAAATGTTTAATATAACAAACGATTTCGGAGAACACGCGCGCACCGCCATACAATGCCGATTTCATTTTTTAGCCCACTTACAAACAGCGGGCAGATTATTCAAATTTTCCCGCGTTTTTTTTTTTCTTTTTCTATTTTTTTCCATTCTCCCTTCTTCACTCGGCGGCTTTGGTAAAAATTACGTTTCTAATCTGCGCACCCTAAAAGTGTAGTCTCTTATTAAATAACGACGCGGCTACAACGGCGAAGAACCGGCTCCTCGAACTGGCCGGTCGACGGAAGTTGCGCTTTTTTTCCAACGCGAACAGTGCGTCGTTATTTTGCATAAAAAAGTCGTTAACCGCAATTTAACGTCGTATTAACAAAACTGAGAACCGAAAATAGCGGAATTCTCGAAGAAGCAAAAAACGAAAAAAGAAGCGATAGAACGGAAAGAGCAAAAAGAAGAGACTGCGGTACGCTGTGATCGGAATAGGCACGCCAGGAAGAAGAGCATCCGAAAAGGAAATTATTAAAATTTGTTTCTTCGCCGAATTAGCACCGGCCGCTTAATAGAATCAAATGCAAACGAACTTCCGTGATCGCAGTGTTTAAGTCTCTTTCCTCGGCCAACTTTTAAGCTTTTCACTTAAAAAGTGAAAAACGCGGGTAACTTTTCACCTTCGACTCTAGTTCCGTTTCTAGGAAAAACGGGAAAAAAGGGTAGTGCGGAGCTAACTTTGCAACGAAGTGGGCGCAGGTTATTTTGAGAAAGAGCAATAATATTTGTTTGTTTGTATGTTTGCGTGTTTCCTTATTTGTATGTTTATATGTTTGCATATTTATATATTTTTATGTTTATATGTTTGCAAATTTATATATTTTTATGTTTATATGTTTGCAAATTTATATATTTTTATGTTTATATGTTTACATATTTGCATGTTTTTATGTTTATATATTTAAACGGTACTCTTCTGATTTCATGCAGTTTGGCCGGTAAATATGATATTAGTATTAATTTGTTTAAAGAGCTTAATAAACCGTGTTAAATACATTTAGATTTGTCGACAAATAAATCGTTCCTCCGTAATATTATTATAATTAAAGAAGTTAGAACGTTTGTATTTATGTTTGCATCATCTCGATGTGCGTACACATTTCTTTGTTCTTTGTACAATAGTAGGGGGCTTTTTTGCCAACATTGGTACACCGGTTCCGCCTTGCACACGTTTGACCATTTTCTTTTATGATCGAAAGAAATCATAATTTGAATGGTGTCTCACAATTACAGGGATACCTATTTAAATTTAAAATTTTAAACAATTGCTCCGTATTCATGATAAAATACATGGCTTGTTTGGAAAGTAATATACAGTTTTACAGATACAGTTTTACAGATACAGTTTTACAGATATAGTTATACAGATACAGTTTTACAGATATAGTTATACAGATACAGTTTTACAGATATAGTTATACAGATACAGTTTTACAGATATAGTTATACAGATACAGTTTTACAGATATAGTTATACAGATACAGTTTTACAGATATAGTTTTACAGATATAGTTTTACAGATACAGTTTTACAGAACGTGGTAACCGTGACTCTAAAATAAATTAAGCTCGCGGGAAATATAGTATTTTCAAGTAGCGCCATGCACTGACAAAGGGGCGTGACAATATCCCTCATAAGCAACAAGTGCGGCAGTGAATTCAATCGTGCAGTTTCCAGTTATGGCACACGCAAGGCAAAATTCATGAAGTTACCTGTTTCCGGGGGGAAGGGATCATCATGCATTACCGTTATAATGAACGAAACATATGGTGAATGATAAGGCCTGGGTTCACTATTACATACCCGAACAAAAAATAGTAAATACAGTAGTGTGCGCGCGACAAATTCCTAAGAAACGCAAAAAACGTAGAACTTTCTTTATATAATAGATAGCTTTTTTGTTGTTTTTTTTTGGTCTGGAAAAAAATAAAACACGCTGTAGCACGGTATTTTGGAATTGTCCCGGGCCGTTACTAAAATTTTGGCCTAAGGTCGGTCACCGCGAAGACGCATGTGAGATTTTACGCGATTTGAAGCAAGTTATTGCACGCAAGCGGTCTGAATTGAAGTCGGAGATCCACAAGCGGTACAACTAGGGACTGAGTTTCTATGGCCATAATGAATGTTCCGCAAATTATGTTGAGAAGTAAAACTGAAGTACACTTCTTAAATATACTTCAATTTTCAGTGTACTTTCGAATCATTTCAACGGATTGCACATTAATTTCCGAACAGCCGGCGTACTGTAGCCGGCAGGAAGTTAACATTTCGAAGTAGTTGATAAATAAACAAAAATAAAAATCCAACAATTATTTCTGCTGATTAAGCAAATCACTTTAATTAAATTGTCATACGAAAAATCGGCCAACTCTTTCCCATCAGCTTAAATCATTTAGTAAAACGATTTTTTTTTCTCTTTTTTTTTTTTTGTTTTCTTTCCGCACTGTGTACATCAGCTCGGCTAGGAGCGCGGTCTGCAAGTTTATTATATTTTATAATATAGGTTAACTGATTTGAAAAGATCGAGAAGGGATGCGACGGATATCCCTGGGATAGGAGTGGCAAATGGGGATATTGCGGAGGAAAGCTCGAGCATAGGTTAAAAATCGTTGGACATTCGGTTAGAAGGATGGTGATAGGAACTTCACATCTGTCACATATGAGCAAGTTTCTGAAATATACATGCATGTGTGAGGATGGAATGGCCGATATATAGGCGGCACAGCACCACTTGATCCTTTCGACCTTCTGGCTGAAATTTTCAATCGCAAACTAATGGTTTAACTGCATCATGCAGGTGTGATGGATTTTGTCGCTCCACCAATGCCATAATTTTCGAAAAAGATTCTTACCCGCTTCCTTAATATCACCGGATGGAATCTGAATTTGTCTAACCCAAAGGAATTTAAATGCCTCTTTGGCAGCACGATCGGCCATGAGGTTTCCACTAGAAGAAAAATATAAATAAACAAGAAAACGAAAGAAAATGAAGAAAAAAAGGAACGCATAAAAAAAATATAATAAAGAAAAATCAAAGAAAAGGCCACTGCTTTTCTATGCGAGACAAAAACTTAGTATATGGTGGATATATATGTTTGTTGTTGTTTTTTTTGAGGTCATTAACTGTAGACATTTTCCTTATTTTAACTGCACTGCAGTAAGATTCGAACCAGGTCCTACCCGAACAAACTAACACTGCCTAACCAAGCCGGCTGAAACATTTTATTAGATATTCAGTCAAGAGGACTATTGCTGATCGAATGCCTAGTATCGAACACTAAATGTTTGAATCCACTTTGAAATTTCATTATGATCCATACATGTCGGACAGGACTGGTCGACATCGAGAAAAGAAAATCTTAACTGCTCCATGATCTGAAAATGGATGTACTAAAAAAGCGTAACATTCACGAATGTTACATTCCAAATTCACTGTGCAAGAATTTTACAGAGGTCATTTACACAAAACTGTTCAACAAAATGAATGTAAACACTAAAGATGTAACTCTTTTTAACCATTGTAAATTTCAACTTCGGTAAACAGGTGAAGAATTTTAAAATAGTTAAAATGAATCATGTTGCGTAATTATTATTTATTTTTTAAAGAATGACATAATTAATGTTAACTATTCTGTAAGTATTTAGGAAGAACTATCATCTACAGGAAGATGTCTTTATGGCGTGAGGTCATTGATTTTCTACATATGTATAATTTTGGACAAAGTGGGCAATAAACCAGAAGAATTATTAGATAAAAGGAAAAGCAGAATTTCGTGTAGCTCAAAGTTTAGAAAGTATAGCGAAGAAGTAATCGATCTCTTGTGTAATTCTGCGCCACGTTTACGCTGTCAGAGAACTGGCCATCCTGAAAAAGATTAAAAGTACCACGTACGCATTCGGATCATTTAGTGTGGCCAGCAAACTGCGGCGCTAAGCTTGCATATATTTAATTGGAACGACTCGTTATCGAACGCATAAGAAAAGTACCATCTCGCCGCATTCGCATTCTCTCTCCGTCCGCGAAAACAGCGAAACGCGTTACAACCGTTAACCATCTTTAAACGGCGATTCTCAAAGGCTAGAAATTATTCCGCATTCATCGTGGCTACTAGTCGAGAAGAAGGAAAATTAAATTTCTCCTATATTCAGCTCTGCTCGCGCTTTGCCGAGGTAATAAATAACCAAGATTAAATCTTAACATCGCCACGAAAAATTACAACCTTTTTCTTTCACTTCCGGTACATTGCGTTTTAGCGTCATAAAATTATATGAAACATTTTAAGATTCTTTAATTTTCTCCCTAATGACGAAATAAATTCGATTCATTTTAATATCTCGTATTTATATTGATATTCATATTAGATACATCATTTCGGCTGTCTATTTCCGATAGCATACTTTTGAAATGATTATAAAGTTTTTCTCTTCAAAAACATAAATGAATTTTAATAGATTACCGACATGTTCCGGCAACGCAGGTGCAAACACAATACCTATCTTTCTATCTATCTATCTATATATATATATATATATATATATATATATATATAAATGAATGTTTATTATTATATGTTCGTTTGTGCGTTACTGACCGCTGGACGAATCATTTTCAGGGTCTATTCGTGTTTTCTAAATGAAGGTTTTAAGGTACGGCTGAGTTTTTTACTCCCTCTTCATCACGAAATATTATATAGTATAGAAACGCATACTGGACGAATAACAAAAAAAAGTTAATTTTTATAAAATTTTAAATAAAACGATTACCTGGAAAATATAAATTAAACGTAAAAAAATTCAAATAAAATTATTACTATGATAAATAATTATTAATTTCTGGCGTAAGTAAATATAGCGCGTTCTGTTGGTTCACTGAAATCATCAAACCTTTGTGACATGATCTAAACATACAAGTCGCGCTCTTTGAATAGCTGCTGTACTAATTGCGAAGAGTAAAAAAAAATGGCAGTGTTTTCTATTAGTTTGTATGGGGAATGCAACAGAATTTCTACTAATAGCTGCTAGCGGGAATACTCAAATTCGAAATCTTTACTTAATTATTGTAGTTTGCTGTTTTATTAATAAATTAATTTTAATAAAATGCTCAAGACGCACAGGCTGTGAGATGATATAAGTGAAGAAGATAGTTAAACGTGTAATTTATAGGAGATTGCCGTGTTTCTATCAAAATGATGGCTGTGTGTGTGTGTGTGTGCTGTTTAGTTGAGCGAAACTTTTTGTTAGATCACGACGGACAGGTGATAAGGTAATCT
Source organism: Icerya purchasi (assembly GCA_039619475.1). NCBI lineage: Eukaryota > Metazoa > Arthropoda > Insecta > Hemiptera > Monophlebidae > Icerya > Icerya purchasi. Next base: position 320,497,514 of record CM077115.1, read on the forward strand.
CTTTAGTTAAACGTGATACCATTTTTCGTTGGACGGTGATAGGCATGTGTTTTGCAAAGAAAGAAAGAATCTTTACTTAAATATAATTTCGAATATTTTCTTATGAATTTCCAAGTACAAGTTTAAACGGGTATTAATACATGGACGAGAAGCCGTGGGTAACAGCTAGTTAATAGTAAAAAGTATGGAAAACTCAAAATAAAGTCGATATATATGAGTTCTAACTAGACGTTACTGTCGATCTATTTAAATTTTAACAATATAAAAAATAAGCAATGTAAAAAAAAGTATAAAAGAACGTTATAACCTAAGTTATCACGTTTGCTCGTTCGTCCTCGCGTTGCGTTCTTATCAGCAATCAATTGTGTTCCGATTGCATTGTCTTCTATATCGGCCAACTCGGTGAGATCGTTCTTATTTTATTATCTTATTTTCTAATTTTAGTTACCAGTGGTTTTTAGTTTACGTTCGATTTCTTAATTTTCATTTATTTCTATTTAATCTTAATTTTGTTTTATATTACGAGTACTTATCTCGTTCTATTTCCTCCGATAAATGAGCTCGTCTAGCGGGGGCCGCTCGACGGCCTCCTCCAAAGACGGTAAACACGTCAAATCGGGTCTAGCCCTTCAAGTGATGGAGGTTGACGCCTCAGCTAAGCGTAAACCTTCCGGTCCTCTTTCGCCGGTCGCGTCAATCCCTAGTAAGGATCTACGGTTGTCGCAACCCGATTTATCGACACTTTCAACCCCAATTAACAACAATAACAACAATAATTGCAATAGTAGCAGCGGTACTGGTTCTGGAGGTAAAATTATTACTAACAATGATGCAGCTAACATTAATACAATTGAAGCCATTAAAAATTTTTTAATATAAAGCATTCGCAAGATGGCATTAATAATAACAACAAGAATAGTTGCAACGGTAATACTAATAATAAAAATAACAGTAATAACGACAATAATAATAATTTCGATACTACTAATACTAATAATATTATTAATAATAATGGTAATAATAATAACAATAAAAATAATAGTGATAATAAAAATAACAGTAATAATGATGATGATAATAATAATAATGACAGTAATAATAATGATAATGGTAATAATAATAATAATAATAATAACAATAATAGTGATAAGCCCGGAGAGTCATACCCTCGTGATCATCCTGGTCCTTATCCCATCATAATTGAACACACTTCTCCTGATGCTAATCTAGGAAATTACCATCCGCTTGCTTTAGCAAAATTAATAAGCTCAATTTCAGTATCTTTTGTTAACATCTCCCCTCGTGGAAGAAATCGGATCTCGGTATCCTTCTCTTCCGCCTCAGCAGCAAACTCTTTCTTGCGAAATCAAAATTTCCTTTTCAAGCACAACTTGAAGGCATTCATTCCCTTTACTTCTTTATACAGGTTGGGCGTAATTTCAGACGTCCATCCCTCCTTCTTAGACGACCAAATTTTTAACAGGTCTTGAATCGCCTATTCCCGTAATCTCTATAAGAAGAATATTTGATACTTCTGAAGGTAAAAAAATTCCTACGAAATCCGTTGAACTCAAGTTCTCCAGATCCATTCTTCCTGACTTTGTGTCAATTTACAATCTCCGCTTCCCTGTGTCTCCTAGTATCAAACCACCTATGCAGTGCTCTAAATGTTCTCTTTTTGGCCACATTTCTAAGAACTGCCGTAGTTCCTGCGCCATTTGTGTCCACTGTTCCTCTAAGCACCCTCTTTCCGAATGCTCTAATCTCCAAAATCCTTCACTATGCCGAAACTGTAACGGCATCCACTGTTCTAGTGACCGCAGTTGCCCCGAGTGGTCCAAACAAAGGGATATTAAAAAAATCATGGCTGTCGAAAACGTATCGTTTCACAAAGCTGCCAATATAAGAAACAATTCTTTTACCACTCCAGCGTTTTCTTATGCCAGTCGCGCTTCTAATTTGATCGTTGCTCCGGATACCTCTATCTCCACTCCCCACCATCCTATAAAATCTCTTACTTTCCGTAAACCCAACAAAACTAAATCTTCTTTTAATCATAAGCCTCAATTCCCTCCTCTTCCTTCAAATCATTTCCCCTCCCCCTCCAGTGGCTGGGCTCTAAACCACCCCGTTAGCTCCAACATTAATCCAGGCTTCCCGTGTACCTATGTTACCTCCGCTTCTATCTCCAATAATCCTACACCCATTCCTTCTTGAGTAGTTCATCTTCCTCCTATTAATAATTTAGCAACAGGAATAATTGACCTGCTCTCTTCCCACAACATTGCGCCGTCTTCTAACTTTGCCTCCTTGCTTGTCTCTTTCTTGTCCAGTAATTTACAGCTTAATTAATTTCCCCTTTGATCTCCTTTTGGCTACATCAGCTATGCAGAACGCTGCTGAGAGATGGTTCATCTGCTCACAACAGCTAATTTCAAAATTTGGAATCTCTCTTCCAAATTCTCTCATTTATTTGAGAACTTTAAAATGTACGGAGTTGGTTCATTTGAACCACACTATTGACTTATCCTCACTCTCTTCCTTTCATTATTGGCGGCGACTGGAATGCTCACTCTCCTCTTTGGGGCTCTGCGCGTCACAACAGAAACGGTCGTGTTCTTGAAAACTTCATTCTTAACAACAATTTTGTCCTTCTTAATGACAACTCACCTACTCTCTACAAAGGTGCACACTCATACAGCTCGGTGGATCTGTCCTTTACTTCTCCCCACTTTGGTCTTAAATGTCATTGGAGAACTTTGGACGCTACCTTCGGCAGTGATCATGTTCTCATTATTCTTTCCTTTCAAGGCCTTCTTCCCCCTCCTCCTCCTCCTAATTATCCCAGACCTGCTCTCACTCCCAAATGGTCGTTCAATAAAATTGATTGGGACAAATTCCGCTCAATCATCGACCTTTCTCTTCCTTACATACACTCACATACTGATCCTATTCAACAATATAACGCTTTTTCTAATTCCATTTCTTCTGCTCTTGATATCTCCTCTCCGCCACTTCATCATTCCAAAAAAAACTCTTACCTTCTGTCGTCCTCACTTTGGTGGAATAATGATTGCACGAACGCCTTCAAGGATAGTGTTTCCTCCTTTCGACTCTTCCGGGCTAGTTCCTACTTTTCCAACTTCATGGCTCACAAAAGGGCTAACGCCAAGGCTAGATTCATCCTTAAGATGTCCAAAAGAAATTCATGGCGAAATTTTTATTCATCATTTTCTAGATCTACCTCCACTTCCCATCTTTGGAGAATGGCTAAAGCTTTTCGCTCCTCCAGCTCTGAACGCCCCTCACACTACAACCTTCCTTCAGAGAAGCTCTCTACTTTTCTTGATTCAATTGCTCCTTCCTACGTACCTTCCCTCGAGGAATCATTGGCTCCTCCCCTACCTGTCACATCTCCTTCTCATTTTTTCTCTTCTCCTTTCAGCTTCAATGAACTCTACGATTCCTTGATCAGTTCTTCTAATTTTAGCCCAGGTATAGACGGCATCCCTATCCTTGTCCTCAAGAACCTCTCTGAGTTAGCACTCAAAACACTTCTGTCAATCTATAATTCCTTCCTGTACACTTCTGCAACTCCACCACTTTGGAATTCCTTTATTATTATTCCTATCCCGAAAAAGAAGCCTAACTCCTTCCGTCCAATCTCTTTAGCCTCGTGTTTAAGAAAACTTTTTGAACACATGATTAATAACCGCCAGGTCTGGTGGCTAGAATATAATAATATTTTTCCCGATAATATGTTTGGTTTCCGTTCTAGCCTTGGTGCTACTGACTGTATATCCTTGTTCCTTTCCGACATCTATAAATCCTTCATTCATAGGAAATTTACCATCGCCGCGTTCGTTGATGCCACTGCTGCCTTTGACAATGTTCACTTACCTTCTTTACAAAATAAAATGCTTTCCATTAACATCCCTCTTCAGTTTACTTCCTTAATTATCAATCTTTTCCGGAATAGAACAATTCGTCTTTCTACTCCCTTCTTCGACGATTCCAGATCAATTTTTCGAGGCCTTCCGCAAGGATCGTGCTTGAGCCCTACTCTTTTCAACATTTACTTTCACAGTCTTGCTACTCTTAACATCCCGTCTAAGTCCTTATCCTTCGCTGACGATATTCTCGTCTATTCCTCCTCTAATAATCTTTCTTCTGCCAATGAGGAGCCTAATTCCTCCCTTGCTATTCTGGAATTATCGTTGTCTTCTCTTCATCTTTCTATTTCTCCTGAGAAGTCTGCCTCTGTAGTTTTTACATTTCGTCCTTTTAACCGTGCCTTAATTAACCTTTTCCTATGTCAACTCCCTATTCCTCTAGTTAACTCTTTCTCCTACCTTGGTGTCATTCTTAATAGTAATTTATCTTTTTCCGATCATATCAACTATCTATGTACATCTGCTCTCAAGAGATTAAATTTCCTAAAAGCGTTGTCCCCCCGGAATTTGGGTGGCGATCCGTATATTCTCCTCATACTTTACAGATCCATTATCCTTTCTAAATTAGACTATTGCTCTTTTCTTTATGCCAGTGCTCCCAAATCCCTCCTTATCAAACTTGATCGCATCCAAAACTCTTGTCTTCGCCTCTGTATTGGTGCTCTGAATTCTTCTCCAACTCCTGCTCTCCTGTCCGAAACTGGCTTCCTTCCTTTATTTATTCGAAGACTTTATCTCGGTGAAAGATTTTTGATTAAACGTCTTCATATTCCTCACTCGAAACTCGTGAATTCCTATCAATATATTCTGGACAACTGGCGTTTCTCTCCTAGAAAAATTCCAATCCTTTCACACATATCCTCCTGACTTGTCCTATTTTCTCACTTTATCCTCTCCTATAACAAATCCCCGTACTTCACTTACAACTTCTTAGAACTGTCGTTTTCTCCCAAGCTATTTTCTCTTCCTTCGAACATTAAATCTCTTCCGTTTCCTGTAATACACAACTAATTTAACCAAACTCTACATTCACTTTTTCCAGCTCACATCATGGTTTTTACGGATGGCTCGAAATCTGCTTCAGGTGTCGGAGCTGCTTTTATCCTTCCTGATATCAACTATTCTGAGCCTTTTCAACTCCCTCCCTTTTCTTCTATCTTCTTAGCCGAATCCATGGCTATTTTACGTGCTATCCTTTTTATATCCTCATCATCCAATTTATCAAAATTCGTCATATGCTCTGATTCGAAAAGCGTTTTATCAGCCATCGCATCTTCATTCCCTAAACCATCGTCAGATCCTATTATTCTTTACATTCGTTCTTTAATTTATAATTTATTAACATCCCGTTCTATCCTAATTGACCTGTTCTGGATTCCGGGCCACTACGGCATCGTTGGTAACGATCTTGCGGATTCATTGGCATGTAAAGCTGCAGTAAATGGCCGTTTCATAGACAGATTCCCCTCCCAACGTCTTTGTCCACTCTCTTATCGTTTCCACCATGACTTTTGGACTGATCTTTATCCGTCTCTTTTCTCCAATCCTAACTCTTTTTACCTCGCTATACAACCCTCTCCACTTACTTCTTCTTGGTTTAATAATGTTCCCTGCATCAGCCGTTCTGTTATTTATTCCATAATTCGCTTCCGCTTTAATCACAGTCTGCTGCCTGCTTCCCTCTTTCGTTTTAATATTGTTCAGTCTCCCTTGTGTCCCTTCCATCCTCCTATCTTAAATTTGACCTGCGATGTAAATCACCTCCTATTCGAATGCTCATCTATCTCCTCAGAATGTGCAGCTCTTTATTCTAAGTTGCTTGGCCTTGGCCTCCCGACCTTACTGTGCCCACTACATTCTTTCTCTTCCTTCTCTTTCTGTTGTTCCTATATTGGCTATCTTTATTTCTTCTGTTTCTAATCGCTTCCTGATTTAACTTTCAAGTCCCTACGTTTCACTATTTGTTAGTCCTTTGTGCTGGGTAAATGTCCTAAGTTGACGCGCCCAAGATAAAAAAAAAAAAAATATATAACCATTTCGAAAGTGAATTAAATATGCACGCAACTTGTGGATGAAAGCATTTTCCATTATTACTGCACAATGTAAGCTTCGAAGAAAACCATTTGATATCTGTAAAAACATTTTAAATATTGCAAAAGCAAAAAACAAAAAATAATAAGTAACAAATAGAAACAGTTAATTGTTAACATAGAAAAGATAATAAAAACGCGTATACCTTAAAAAAGACGACTTTTATGTTTGAAAAAAAAAAGATTTCCCCCATAAGGAAAGTTTAAGAAATTAAAAAAAACCTTTTTCGATAATCAATTTTACAAATAGAATAAGCTAGAAGTTATATTTCAGTCGTTGGATCACGCTGACGCGCCCACGGTGAGGTTACAGAAAAAATTAAACTCGTATCTAACGATACGCTATTGTTTGTTCCTTTAAAATAACCATTGCCAAAGTACATTCTACTATAGCGGGAAAAAAGATCAGAAACTTATTGAACTACAAACTGGTCAATTGAGATCTACTTCTATTTTCGAGAATTGCATGAGATTTTTAAACCAGTTTTAATTACATATATTTCGAATACATCGTAAATATATTATGTTTTTCAGGTTCCAATTAATAAGCTTGCAGTGAAAACTGGAAGGAATGAAAAGAGCAAATTTCTATTTTTCTTTACTAAGTTTAAAATAACGAAACTACCCAATAGAGCTTACGAATTACATTTAACCTTTACAGTTTGCTAGAGCATTTGACTTTCGTTATACAGAAGTTCGGAGTTCGATCTAAGGCAATGACAGAAATTATTAAAGAAATGACGCTACCAAAATAAATAATTAAATAACCGGTAATAATCACGTTAAAGACAATAACATGCATGCTATCATATGCACCCCGGTTGGTGTGTATTTAGATAACGCACATTTGCAACCGCATTTGCGTTGTAATAAATCAAACGTTCACAATATCAGTTTCAAGTGTAGCTCCACACTAGCGTCGCATATATATTACCATGAAAACCTGGCAGCGATTATTGCCTGTAGCGGCAAGGCGTTGCCTTTAGCGAATAAAAATAAAAAAAAATCATCGAGAGTGATAAAGTACCGTCCGGTTTTAATTGAAGTATTGAATAACGGCTTTGTTTTAATTTTCTACGAGAATGAAATATAACTAAGTAAATAAATATATAAATAAATAAATAAATAAATGATTGTCCAAATATTGAAGTTACTAACTGTTATAATTATGTTAAAGTTTCATTCATAATTTGCGCATATGCACAACATCACTTATTTGTAAATATACATAAATTAAATTCACGAACAACTTTTAAACGCTTTATAAACATTTAAAAAATTATATAAAACACGTTTTAATCGCCTCGCCGACCGGTTTCGTCTTTCTTATCAGACATATTCATTTCTTTTAGCGAATCGATGGCTGCATCTGGTTAGAAAAAAAAATTGCCTTGTTCGTCTGTAGGCTTACTCTTTGTCAAATTCGCAGGTAAAATGTCTGTTCTGTTCTTGCGCAGCGAATTTGTTCTCGCCTCGTGTTACCGTGTTATTTGACTCCTGTCCTTTTTCGGTGCATCGTACATCTCTATTGCGTGCTTTTACGTTAATTTCGAAGAAAATTTTTTGCTATAGTAGACTACAGCGCGTTTAAATTCTCACATTCTTCGCAGCAACAGCAGCGGGGCAATGTTTAGAGCACATCTACTTTGAATTCTTAGCCGGTTCCATAAGTACCATATACATGTAGACTCTACGGGAGAGGCTGCAAGGCGTGTCTTTTTAAATAAGCATCGCTAAGACACGATTAGATTAGACACGTACGCTTCACCAACGTATAGCAGCCTTTAGGCCGAGGAAATCAATTGAAAACTTCTCGAATCGCACTGAAGAGGTCGATGGCAGCAGGTACGGTGTATCGCTCAACGTTTAAGTAATGACCCCACACGGAAGCACATAAAAGGCTCGCAAAAGTTAAAGCCTTTAATGCTTTTTCGAACTTACATTAATTCGCCGATAATCATTATCGTCGGCTGCTCGCATCTTTTAAAGGAATTCGCCGTTGTCCTTTCGAGGTCGTTCGAAAGGGAACGTACAACGTTAATTGTGAACCAGAATAGTAGCGCCTCTGTTTTTTTAATAATTATTTCCTCGCCATATCCTGGACGAAATGAGTGAGACTATTGTCCCCGTGCGACTTAATACAATCTGAAATAGTATGAATGACCTTTGAAGGTTCATTTTCAACAGCGAAATAAAGATTCCGTAACGGGAATTTCGTAAGTATTCTTCGTCGGGGCAACATTAAATGTGGCAGGATGTTCCTAGTAATTTCAACGAACTTCCCCATTGTGTTCTCTTTAAAGAGTTCTCAAAATGCCTAAGTTGCGAGACCGTAAAGCAATCTTTTCAATACGTTACAGTTTTACAAGGAGATTGTACGGCCTTGGGGAAAGGAATTTCAATGATTTTTTGGTGTAGTAATAGTTTAATAGCATGTAGGTATAGTATATGTAAAATATTAAGGCGCAATACTGAAATATAATCGAGGAAACCGAACTTAAAGTTTGCTTAACACTTCATGTACATAGAACACTGCGCTTGAAGTTGTCGCGGCTTAAGTGATATTTAACTATGCACATTTATTATTTTTCCTTTTTTTATGTAAATACTTATCAATTAATTCATTTATTAGAAAAGTAAATAAATAATTTATAATTATTTATTTACTCATTCGTATATTTTTTTATTATTTTTGCTTTTATCAATGATTTTTTATTATAAATTTCATTTTACTATTCCGCGTCTAATAATATTTCTATAATTTTACTTTTTATTAAAGTTATTACCATTTGAATGTAGTAAAACAATTTTGTAATTTAAACGTTATTTGGTAAAGAGACTGAACCGAAAAATAAAAGGAATTCGGATTGGAGAAAAGGGTACAATAATAGCTATAATCTAAGGTGAAATATTACGATTAATATTGGGGAGCAGGAAATTTATGAAGAGTATATGTCCGTTGTAAATCGCTAAGTGAGCCAAACAATCAGTCACCTCATTACCCTCAATTCTAGCATAGGTAGGGATCCATAGTAAATCTATTTGGGTAGAACGGAACAGGAATAATTCGTGAATTCGATTGCGAATAAGAAGAACGAAAGATTGTTCAAAAGAGGACAACGGTAAGGGAATAGAATGTCGCCTGAAAGACACTTGCAGATTTAATTATTAAAAGGAATTTATCAGAAAGGAAAGAAGAGGAAGAGATAAAAAGAACTGCTTGAAGTACGGTAGGAGATTTAGCAGTAAATACAGAACAGTAGAGGAAAGAAGTTTAAAGGGTTCAGAGTAGTTATGAGACGGAAAAACAAAGGCGGCAACAACCTCATCAGCCTTCTTAGACTCATCAGTAAAAATAACGGGGCATGATTGGGATATAGAGAATTTAAAACCACGTGGAATTCAAATCCAACTACTATGGAGCGGGGAAGGAATTTAACAGAACTTGACATATGACGTGAAGAGGATGTAAAAGACTGAAACTATTAAGGGAAAAGTATGGAGATTCGTCATAGGAGAATATATAGGGAGAAAAATTTATAAGATGAACGGAAATGAAAGATAAAATTGGAATTCTGTTAGGACGTTAATTATGAGAGATTGAGCAGTAAACAGCTATAATTGTAGAGCAAAAAAAGAGGGAATACGTTTAATTACGATAGCCTAGATAGAATATGTGGATGAACAAAGGGATTTATGTTGCAATAAATTATGTCGCGTCTCGTAACAAAGAGTAAACCGGTTTTTTTAATATCAAGTTAGCGCTTGACCTTTTTTTCAGAATCCAGACTATTAATGCAGTTCGTTTTTTAACGACGACGACCCCCTGCAAATCAAAGTCGAATTACGTTTCATTTTTTAATGTTTGTCCGACGACCCCCTAAAAGTCGAAGTCGAGTTACGTTTCATTTATAAACCAGAGTCGATTAGCATCAACTGCTTTTGTGTCGGTCAATTCTAACAACAAGTGCGAGTCAGACTCACGAGCTGAAGTTACCCAATTTCAATTATAGCGGCGCAACCAAGGCATCCGAGGCCCGAATCTGAATAGTTTAAATATACTGGCAAGTCTGAGTATCCATTCCTATTAAAACGCGAATAGTGCATATATTAAATATAAGCCAGTAGGACGATTCAATAAACGATTTTCTGCGTTGAAAGAAAACAAGAAAAAAAGGTGGAAAAAAATTTAACACGTTCTACACAATAAATCGACATTTGAATATTTTTACGCTGTTCCAATTTGAATTTTTTTACATTATTTACACATCTCGCAGATTACTTGACATTTCACTTAGAAATATCGTCAATATTCGTGAACTTACCATTCGTGTTTCAATTAACATTCTCTTTTTTACGCGTTAATGTCGAAAAAAGATTAGCTCTTAAATTCGGAGCTTTTCCATATATTTCAGCTATTAAAAGTTTCATTAGATGTGGTACCTGTATCGTACGGCGAACTTCATAGAAACGTAATCGATTAATTTACAGCGCCATCAGGTGTGAAGGCAAAGAACGGTAATGTTTAACGAGAGTTCTATCCTTCGCTAGGTCAACCACCAACTGGGTAATGTGCATTATAATTTTATGTGTAATGCAACTGAAAATTATATGAAATTTTAAATTATCTATAATTTAAAAGCTCGAATCAATTCAAGCTGTGTAAACGAGGATAAATTATTTTACAAAATCTCGAACTAACGTTTATTTTACTAATTTTGCACGACCTCGTGTTTCTGTGTAACTGATAAAAAGTTCAGCAATGTGTTTGTAGTAAATCGCGTTTGTTCGTTTATTTCAAAAAAGTTAACATAGAACCGAAAGAAACCTATCATATAGTTGCCGAAAAGTATAATTATTACGTCCTTGTATCGTTTGTTCGTCATAAGTGAAAAAAATAACGAAAGAAAAAAATGCGTTTGTAGTCGAACGCAATTTTACAACCCCCGCTAGTAAGGTTTCCCAGATTACGCGAAAGAAAACTTTCAACAACGCTAAAAGTCATTAAGACTACTTAAAAAAACATTATTATGCATAAACCTCAATTAGGGGGGGGGGGGGTTATAACGATCAAAAATCATTTGATAGCGAAAACCGAATCAGTATAATTAACCTATAAAGACGCCTCTATTCTACTATTTTACACGACCGATAAGAAATAACAACGTTAAGAACTTTTTAATTTAGTTTTTTGCCCCAAAAACGATCAATTTTTCCTCGTGATTTCACGAATGACACAAATCTGCAAGACTAATAATAAGAATAATGCGTGAGCAATGGGGTTAATCAGTAGATCACGTTCGGGCGAGTTTGTTGGGCAGGATGTAGTTATGTGACGTCATTGCGCAGGTGTAGATAAACACGAGCTGTTTGTGTGAAATTTCAAGCTAGCGTCGGAAACACGTTGAGGATTTTGGAGTCGTGGCCAGAGTTCAAAAGTCCTAAAGCGAAAAAATAGTCGCCGGAATATATGTGATATCAGGTTTGAAAAATTAAAAAATAATTTAGGAGATGTCTTCCCGTATGACCGGTAATTACGCTTGGAATTATAAAAAAACAGAAGTCGGAAGAAAGTTCGCAACAAAAGCCTAAGAAATCCAACGCGGACGCAGAAACTACAGCCGCGCTGAAAAAGAAATAAAAGAAATTTTAAAATTATTTATATTTTTTCGTAAAATAGCCGAAATAAAAATTAAAATTTTTTTTTAACGATACTTTTGCTAGTTCCAATAAAAAAAGGGGGAGGTTTCCTTCTGTATATTTTTGTTTATTGTTTTACGTTTATTCACACATGAATTCAGACGGATTTTAACGATTGCTTATTCGAAAATGTACCGACCGACCATCGTAATGGTACCATCATCGCTGATTATCGGTGAACACAGACACCGAGTGTAGTTACTAAAATAAATGCTAAAAAAGGCGAATCTCTATGGAGAACGTTTTATTACTCCAACAAACGCAATTGACTCTTAAAATATTATCCCCTGTTTTATTATTCACCACGCGAGTATGCAGAATGGATAGAAAACGAATTTTTACATAGGCAGAGAAAACAGTTGAAATATTATCAATATTAATCGATTTTCGAATAAAGAAAATCATTGCTGACGGGGGAAAATTACGTGTTTTAAGACTATTGACTATCCGGACTGATCCTAATAATATCCTTCACTTACTAGCCCGGTCGGTCAGTGGTGGACCAATGTAAGTATGCTCCTAAGTATCGGCGAGTACCTCGTGTTTGAAGTAAAACTTAAAAATTAAAAAAAAAATAAAAAGTCTCTTTAAAAATGCATACTTTCTCCGCTTAAAATATAACCGAAGAAAAAAACAACAAGTTCACTCAAGAATGAATTGCCCCGTCGCTTCGGCATTCCTTCCGGCTTCCTTCCTTCTGCACTATTTTTTCTGCCGAGTCGATCGCCACCTTTCAAGCTATCTCTTTTATTTTCTCTTTAAGCGATCTTTTCCAATTCCTCATTATTTCGGACTGTAAAAGTGTCATTCAAGCCCTATCCTCTCTTCCTTCACATTCTTCTGATAGTATTATTCTCTCAATTCGTTTCCATTCTGCAGTCATCCCGCTCTATTCTTATTGATTTTTTAAAGGTCCCCAGTCATTCTGGAATTGATGGAAATGACGCAGCCGATTCTTTGGCTCGTTCTGCTGGTCACCTTGATTCATTCCTCAATCATTTCCCTTCTTCAAATATCCTTTCCTTATCCACCTCCAATCAAGCCAGACTTTGGCGGGATCTTTTTATTTTCTAATCGTCATTCGCATTACCGTTTTATTCAGTCGATTCCTCGTTCCCTGTCTCGGTTCCATTCTATTCCTTTCGGTCGTCGCTCTTCTATTGTCTCCCTAATTCGTCTCCAAATCATTGTTTACTTCTTTATTCCAGGCTTTCGATTTGCTCTGTCACCTTCTCCTTATTGTTCTCTTCACGATTGTGATCTTCCTCGTATATGTGATGCTGATCACATTTTCTTCAACTGCTCTTCGTAACGAACGCTCCCTTTAATATAGTCAGCTCTTGTCATTGGGTCTCTCTACTCCCTATAACTCGTCCTTTATCCTCTCCTTTCCTTCATCTTCTGTGGTGTCTGCACTGGTGTCCTTTGTTGCGTCCATTTCGGACTGCCTAGCTTATTTAGTTCTTTAGCTTAGTTTTTCCTGTTGTTGGATCAATTCCGCTGGCGCTCCCACAAAAAAAAAAAAAAAGAAAAAAGAAAAAAGAAAAAAGGAAAAAAGAATGATGTTCCATGCGCTGAGGATTCCGTATAAGTTTATAATACGAAATTCAAAACAAAGAAATCTGATCTGAACTTTTCGTCAACGTCCAAAGTTTCGTTAAGAAAATGAAATATGGTTTCGTTCCCGACGAACAGCGATCTTCCCGACGGGAAAAAAACGTATTTTTTTCAAAACTTTCCACCTTTCAGCGCCCCACGGGTCTAATTTTAATACTGGAAAGATTCGTTACAAAAACTAGTAAAATATACCGGTGTGCGTATATTTTGAATCGTGTTCAAAACTTTTAACTATTAATACTCGCGGAGCAAAGATGGGGGGGGGATAAACGTAATTTTTTGCCCTTTTTTTTATTTTTTAAATTGAATTACCATTTTTAACTACTAAGGTGGATATCACGGTGAGAGCTGCATAGACTACTTAAAGATTACCCAACAGCCCGCCATCATCTCTTCAAAGTGTTATGCGATTATTTGTAAAAAGTGCTCGGGCGGACTGCATTAAAACTGCGGCATTCAATTATGATATGTTGTACTGACGGGTATTCTAATTTAGCACAGTATGGGCATGTGTTTATTAGGGGGAGTTACCCTTTGTAGTACGTGGTCATGACTTTTATGCCTTATTCTTAGCCGATTGATCGTTGTGTGTATTCGACACGCGGGCTATCAGTCGGCGGCTAGTACTATGGTGTTCGATCATCGGCTTTTATGCAGCGTAAGAACGCGTAGTCTTGGACATCCATTCTTCGCTCCACTGCTCGGTTATTCTTTCTCGTAGGAACGTACTGAACGTTGTTGTTGGTCCTTGAGATTTATGCGGCATCGGAGATAACATGTCTTCTAGATTCGAAACTTTTCGTCAACTTTAAAAGTTCCGTTAAAGAAATGAAATATACGTTTTTGTTCCCGCCAAAAGGCAATTTTTCCCGCGATATATCACATGTCCCCGGGGCATACTTTTTTCAAAACTTTCCAACTTGAATATAAAGTTGTGAGCACGGCTATATTTTTCCTATAGAACAGACCGTTATGCATATGTTTGAGATACGTTTTGGTTTTCCCAACTTTGTTACTCGGTCTATTACTTACGTGAACATAATTTTTTGCTGTTTTTGGCTTAAATAATTTTTTAACCGTAATTTTTTCATTTCGTGAAAGGGCTTCTGCGTTTTGTTTTATATTTTGAATTTCGTTTTTATTATCTGGTGATGAGTTATGAATTTTTTAAGGGTGATTTTTGAGGCCGTTTAAAATTTCACATTATATATTCTTGACAGATTTTTTGGTTTTTGCCGCCCGGGTTAATCGGTTAGCTTGAAGTTATAGATATGGCTTTAAACAGAATTTTAGTTGTAATTTATGATACAATTTTGAAGTTTATAAGTCTAACTGTCCGCGGGCTATTGATTTTTAGTTGTCACTTTACATCGTTTCTGAGCCGCCTTATTAGAATTATTCCGTACATTACATATATACGGGGGAATCCTACTAGTCAATCATTGCAGCGTAATATGAAGCCGAAAAAATTTAAAATTAAACAGATACGATGATCTGCAGGTATTACTAATGTTAATTAACACAAATGTAGATTCGAATGAAGATAATTCGGAACGAGCTTTACAAGTTCATCTCGGACGGAGTTTCAATATTATATTCTTACAATATTCAGCTTTGTGCGGTCCGGAAAATAACGGCATCCTATTTCGATCTAAATTACCACTAAAAAATGTAAAAATTGTAAAATAAAACTCTGTCTTTATGTTTTTCTTCTTCTTTTAAACAAATGCAAATTTAAAGTTTAAAAATGGAATAAAAATTCGCTAAAAAATAAAAAATATTTATTATACCATAAAGAATAACTTCGTAGTAATATACCGTGAGAGGTAAGAATACGACCATTTCGAAACGACTCCTGAAGTTTTGAATAATTGACTTTTATAGAAAACGAGTAATTGCGTTGCTATTCTTAACACGGCGGTTTTAATTGTAATACGAATTTCGTGCACACTCTAGTAAATACCAATGTTGTTTAAGAATAATGTCACTACTACTTTATATCGCAAAATATTTGCATGTTATTTTTTACCGTTTAGCGAATTTTTATTTTAGAGTAAAAAATATTGAAGGCAGCATTTTCTTTGTTTGGTAATTAATTCGTTTTAACTCGTTAGAGATCTCAAATAAAATACGGAACCCCCGAGATTTTCAAAATTCTCCAATTCGAAGCTATGACGTCGTTACGTACATACACTGAAAAATCACCCTGTCAAGCACCAATTCGATACAAAACTAAACGAAATAATAACTGATGACACGTGTTAGGCGAGAGGTCGTCGCGCAAGAAGAACGAAAAACTGCAAGTTTGTACAGAAAACGTTTTTTTCATGTCAAATATTTGTTTTAAACAAAACTTACCAAAGGGAGCATGAAAAAAAATTGGAATTTCCAAAAGTTCTATGTAAAAACTAGGCCGTCCGGAGGAAAACTCCACGGGCGACCTCTCACGGTATAAGTATCCAACCATTACGCTACTAAACACTCATGATAGTGTATAGATGTAATAGTGACCACTCACATTGTTGCTCGAGCGGACTCATGCATTGAACAGACTCAATTACTGATCAATAATTCAGGGACTATACCTGGCAAAGACCTAGACTGATGTCGTTGCGTTGTCGCCGTTTTAAGCTTGCAATTTCTGGTGGACGACAACACATCGTCAATCAGAGCGGTAGCTGCGGTCGATCTGACGTCAGAGTTGCCATTAGGAATGTCGAGTTTATGACCAACAGTCAAGAGTGTCGTATTAGTTGCGGGACAAGTTTTTTTAACTGACAGCTGCTATCTTAAGAGAACTGAAATTTGTGATGATCTTTATTCACCCTAACGTGCGGATCCAGAGCATGTTACATAGTTAGCCTGATACTTGGATATCGTCGTGCCGACGCTGGAAGATATCTCATCCTCATAGAAGACTTTAATGTTGAACCCTAAGAGCAGGCAGTACACCACGAAACTTCGGTTACCTCGGGTCCCTACTAGTTTCTGCCCCTGAATACCAACATTGATATAGGCACTTTAATTCGATACCGTGTGAAGTTCAGCTGCTGCTGGCCTTTGAACTTGTAATGTTGCATCTATTACTGTAACAAGCATTATTGCCACTTTTTTTGTATTTTTTCAATAAATATAATGGAATATATTAAATGTACTTGTAATAATTTCGTGACGACGTTTTAAAAAATGTGCTTCGTACGGACCAGACTTATCAATGTGATTTCTATTTTCTTTTTTCTTTTCTTTAACGTCGATTATTTCAATTTTTTTAACGCCGATTATTTTCACTTTTTTTCCAAGTAAAAATTATTGCTTATACAGAATTAGTAAAGTGAGTCTCGTCGATGATTCTGAAATTAAGCTTTTCATAATGTATAGGATCGAAAGAGAGAATATTGGGGCCAGTTCATTTCTCACGGGATTCGTCTTTACTTTCCCGCAAATAATTCTCTGGTATAACCAATATTCAATTTCACATTAGGTATAGAGCTGGGAGCGATTCGAATCCGGAACGAGACAAGTCTCGAACCCGTGTTCTCTGATTTAGTAGCCAAGTGCCTTAACCACTAGGTTACCGCTATTTCCGTTTCTAATGTTCGCGTGTTTTTTCCTTATTTTTGCCGCTTACTCACAACGCCTTTCCCACTGATAAATACAGAATTAGTAAATCATTTTTGGAAAGATTTTCACGAGTTTTGATCTAAATCATCTATCCGTACGAGAAAGACTGGAGTTGGTGTGCTAAATGATCGAAATGCATCGGCCATTTTATGATACACGGGATAGCCAGGTAGCCAAGTAGAGTGTATTACATTATGTTAGCGTTGATTTAGTTAAAAACCTGTAAAAATCGTTTACTTTCTTTATCACGAGTGCGATGTTTAAAACTGTCTAAATTAATAACGTACTTAAAGGTAAAAAATTATAGTTTAACGAGTCATCTTCCTCCTTTATTTACCCTATTTATTATACATATGTGAAAGCTGTTTAGATGAAAAAAAAACTTCCAAATAGTTCGAAATCCTTTGTTGTTATAACTTTCATGTATTTTTTTTTCTTACCTGTAAAATTTTTAAACTATGTACACCATCCTCATTGTGTTGCTTGTTTTACTCAATATCTGTAAATATGCACGTTGATGTTCTGTTTAAGGAAAAATTATCAGCCAGGATTTTCCACCATACATTAGAACGAGTGGTTTAGCATATTTAACACTTTAAACTCCGTGTCTGCATATATGGAAGCAGTGTCTGTTATTAAGATTGCATAATTATTTTTTTATATAAGTAGCAAAAATGGCAATTAGTAAAATTTTTGTCAGAGCTTATATACGATATATTAATTAATCACTATGGAAATTATGTGTTTGTTAATGGGACATCCGTTCTCTTAAACGATTTAAGTCTCCATATACACATGCCTGTCAAATCCCAAATGAAAATGAATATAAAGATAATGTGAAAAATGAACAATAACGAGTTAATATATTTAATGTATATTTTTACGTAATCATTATTTACACAAATTTACGACATAGTACACATTTTAACAATAGAAATGAACTTCACGACATCTGAATTATTTATGAACCATATTAAAACATTTGTAAACACATCGCGGGTTTATTCGTACATTTTTGGTATCTCGTAAATATTTTTTTTTTTTTTTGCTAAGTTGTTTTAGCTTCATCCCTCGTTTTACCATTATAATTTTTATAACAAATGGCGCAGTTTGAACGTTTGCCTTTCTCTAGTTTGTGCATCAGTTCATGCGGTTTCGCAGTATCTATTACGTGGCCCGGGATATATGAAGCGATCGCTTCTCTAAATTGATCGATTGAAAATTCTTTTTGTGTATATTTTTTATATAGAATTGACGCATTCGCAACAGCGACATTTAACAATAATTCTAACGCCAATTTTGCTATACCACTTTATTCCTTTGTGTTCAATGGTACCACCACATGAAGTGAACTGATGTACCAGTTTTATTCTTTTCAACAATCATATCGACTTCATGATATGTAGACAGAAATTCTATCAGTATAACTAGTACCTTCCTTATTTCGCATATCATACATTGGCTGTTTAGACATTTTTGTCTGTAACAAGCTTTTCGGTACACTGCATCGATTACGAGACGCCAGATTCCCACCAAATGAGTACTTCTTTTTAATAGACTGGGTACTACTAACGATATTGATGTACAATAATTATCGTGATATGCAATTCTACCGGAATTAGCTTTTAATTAATTTTAAAACAACATTTTTTGCCAGACCAACTCCTGCTGTTTTCCCAGCATACGTGTTATGGTTTTGATCGTATATCCATCTGGAGTGCATAGTTTAAATAATTTTGTGCCGTATTTATGTAGTTGTTTGCAAATATATTGTCTGAAAGATATACGTCTTCGAAAAGGCACCACCGTTTCATCAAGTACAAGGCGCTGACCAACAGAGCACGCATCTCTTAATTTTTTCCCTTAGAAATATTATAATCCTTTTTGAATTTATACGTTCTTTCTTCAAATGCAGCTTCATTATCTGCAAAATGTAAAAAACAAAGAATATCCTCTAATCTGTTTTTCAACATGACTCTTGAAACATCATTGTTATATAATATGTTTTTAGACAAATAGTTCCGAAAATTTGGACGACGGCATAATCCCATGCATAAAAGAAGTGAGTAGCTAATAAATGGGCAAGCTGGTGCAGTTTCCCCGGGTTTCCCCCGAGTGTCCATGTTTTCCTCCGACATTCCTGGACAGTTCCCCCGATTTGCCATCCGGGTACTCAAATTTCACCCAAATTCCTGTCCAGGTACTCAAATTTAACCTAAATTCCCGTCCAGGTAGTCAAAATTCACCCCAATTTGTGTCCAGGTGTCCAAAATTCACCCAAGTTTCCCCACAGTTCCTCCGACTTCCCCACAATTTTCCTGGACAGTTCCGCTTATCCGAACCCCAATTTGTGTCCAGATGCCCAAAATTCACCCCAGACCGCTAATCCGAACTCAAAATTCACCCCAATTTGTATCCATGCGATCAAATTTAACCTAAATTCCTGTCCAGGTACTCAAAATTCACCTCAATCCCCGTCCATGTGATCAAATTTCACCCAAATTCCCATCCAGCTACTCAAAATTCACCCCAATTTATGTCCGAGAGTCCAAAATTCACCCCAATTTATGTCCAGGTGCTCGAAATTCACCCAAGTTTCCCCCGATTCCTCCGAGTGTCCTCCAGACGGTTCCCGCACATTTCCAGTAAACCGAACGTCCAAACAGTGTCCAGAGGTCAATAAACTATCCAAAGTGTTATTCGGGGGTGCAAGTAACCCCAATTAGTGTCCAGGTGCTGAAAGTTCCCACAAGTTCCCTAAATTTCTTTGAAATTCACCTGTACGCGTCCTGCTCGTTTCCGATAAACCGAACAGATTATTAATTAACATAAGTACATTAATTAACGTCCGAAAGTAAACCAAGTCTCCACTAGCCCCGCCCACCCGCTGCTTTACAACGATTTTTTTAAAAATTCCGAGGCCTAAGTATGAAAATTCCAAAATTTAACCCCAATATATTATTTAAAGCGTAAATCTAACCTATAACTCCAGTTTACACCTCTCACACGTATATTTCGATCACGCGCACGCTCCGGTCGCCGACGCGAAAGCGCACGCGCCGATCCCACACATATTCCGATCTCCGCCGCGATATCACACCCACACATACGCGCTCCGTTCCCGATACCGCGATTATTTCTTAAATATTTCAAAGTCTAAGTATACATAATATAAAATTAGCCGAAGCATATTTTTTTATTTTCATGATTCCCCGATCTTACTGCCATATGCCAAGACGCACGTCCCGATCGCGCGCATATATCTAACATAACGTTCTACGCCGCGATAGCGCACACGCCGATCCCCCGCACGTGTCGTCCGTTTACGCTGCTTCAATTATTTTTTTAATTATTTTTTTTTTTTCACATAATAACCCAATCCCTGCTCTGTTGTCTAAACCTAACCGGTTATCCAAAACATTTACAAATTAACAAATCAATTATTTTTATAGTCTAAATTAGCCTTAGTCTCCTTTACCCCTACCACCCTCTTTTCCGATCAATTTCGTTGTTTTAATATCGAATATATCGCATTCAATTTACTTTTACTACGACCATTAAACCCCCGATCGACGCTCCCGACGCCTCAGTCATCTCATATTGAGAGGTAATTATTTTTTATGTGACCGCTATGAATGCACACCGTCCATTCCCGCACACCAATCTGCTATCGTTAGTTCCCATACCGTTCATAATAACTTTTATTCAACTCCAAGTATTATGGAATTATTCCAATTATATATTTTCTTCACTCCCGATCATTTCTTCTGACCGTTCATAATATTTTTATTTTCCTCCGGTTCTAAAAATAAATCCTACAATGTCTTCAACGCGATGAATGCGCACACATCTTCTGCAGTTAGTTTCCATAACGATCTTAATAATTTTTCAAGCCTAAATATTATAGAAATAGCCGAAGTACATTTTTTTCGTTTCTGATCATTTCTTCCGACCGTTCATAATATTTTTATTTTTCTCTGGTTCTAAAAATAAATCCTACAATGTCTTCAACGCGATGAATGCACACACATCTGCCGTCGTTAGTTCCCATACCGTTCATAATAACTTTTTTCCACTCCAAGTATTATGGAATTATTCTAACTATATTTTTCACGTTTCCGATCATTTCTTCAGAGTGTTTATCATTTTTTATATTTTTTTAGCGTTTCCAAAAATTCCTTTATCGTTCCCAGTCCCTCCAAGCCAAATCTTTCATAATATATTTTCCAGAGCCCCCCCAAACCATCAAACCTCTAAAGAAACATAGACGCTGTCTCCAACACCCATTTTACCATCAGTTATTGTATATTATTGTCAAATTATTTTTCCAAAAGCCTTTTTAAAATTTTTTCACGTTCGTACATATTTTTTATTTGCACGACATTCGTTTCCATGCACACACGTTTCCATACCGATTGTAATATTTATTTATTTTTCATCCCCTCCCAGACTTCATACACATCCCACTGGCACGTTCAACGATAGTTTCTTTATTGATCCTGTACATTTTTTCTGCATTAGCCGCGGGAGCGTAGCACATCAATCCATCCCACACACTATGCGTCCTCATATATTTAATTTTTAATTAACGATCTTTAATTATTTTTACTGGTATTATTTTTCCTACACAATCACTCCATCATACATACTTTACACTGTGAAAATAATTTTAGCCTTTCGATAGAGGAAATCTCCGATCACTAAATAATTGTTATAGGCGTCCTATTTTTAATATTATACACATCTCAGTATAATTATTAAACGAAGGAACTCACAGCATCGTTGCTGCAATCGCACCAGTCTTTCTTTTTAGGAATCGTCAACCTCTGCAGGTATACGCCTCATCGCTACACCAGCCTTTGTCTGCACGGGTTGCTTATCTTTAAGGCCCCTCGTGTGTCGCACACTATTTACCGTTATTCGAAAGAAGTATATTTTTTACGCTCGCGCACGCACCTATACGCACACATTTAACATTAGGGTCATTGGTCAGGCGACATTTCCAAGAACAATCACTGCTCCGCTGTCTAAGCTGCATCACCGGTCGTTCGCAACATTATTGATGAAGCGCCTTTTTTTACAATAGGATAATTTATGACGTCTATACACCTTTTCTAGGAATCAAGGTAAAAGCGACCAATCTTTCCCACTGAAACCGGTTTTTAGACACGCCCCCAGTCTTTCTTTTTAGGAATTGACAACTTCTACAGGTATACATCTCCTTGACATGACAGCCTTTGTATGCGAGGGTTCTTTATCTTCAAGGTCATTTATGTGTCGCATGCTATCTACCATTATTCAGCAGAAGAATATATATTTTTTTTTTTGCGTTCGCATACACCTGTACGCACACATTTAACATCAGGCTCGTTTTCAAGAACAACAATCGCTGCTCCACAACCTAAACCGCCTCGTCTCGCCATTCACCCGCAACATTATTGAAGCCTCTATCATGTACCTGCATTTACGACCTTTTACAACAGGATAATTTATGACGTCTATACACGTTTTCTAGGAATCAAGGTGAAAGCGGTCAATCTCTCCCGCTGAAACCGGTTTTTCACACACGTTACACAATGGTATAATGTGTAGTTCAGGGCTTCGTCTTCCACCGCTCGTTTCTGGAGGTACCGTTTGTTAGCATTAACATGTATATGATACTGCCGTGTGGTAAGAGCATCATACAGAACGATCACGTCCTCGTCATCGACGCATAACCCGCATGCTTATGTAACTGATCTATACACTAAAGAAATCCTCCTTAACCGATCCTGTTAGACTGGTGGAGAGTAATGGCCTCGCACTACTATTTACCGATAACGCCTCAGCTTCAATCACCTCTGCACAGCCATGTAGTAAACGTTATCTTCATTATTACAATCTTATGTTTTAACATTGTTACACTATTTTTCTCATTTTTAACTAATTATACCCCGTTTTCCACTATTTCACCCCATTTTCATACATTTTAGCACTTTTACACTGTTTTCGTCAATTCCTGCTATTTCTCACCGTTTTTTCAGTGCTTTTAGCCCTTTCACACAATTTTCCTCAATTTTTCGCGATCTTTCTTACTTTTTTCTTCCAACTCTTTACTATGCCTATATTCAACCGCGATAACCTTCTCTAGGCTTTCTTTCAACCCCTCAGTCTCTACTAGGCACCTCACCCACTTAGCGACCATCGCCGCAGAAGAATGTTTTAGGTATTCCATGGGGGTCCTCACTTGCATATGGAGATGTACCAGTTGAATCAATCAAATCTTTGAGAGGGTGGTATGATGCATCAAATCGGGAGTTGTCTTCGGTTATTCCGCTGCTAGAGCTCCTCCCAACATTTTCAATGTGACTATTATACTGATGTGCGATAAGAGCGTCCATCAGTTCAAACGTGTCCTAGATATTGACTAGACATCTGCCCAACACGCTTATGTAACTGATCTATGGACATCTTTAAGCACCCCCTCTCCCCCGAAATCGTTCCTATTAGGCTGGTATGAGTAAGGGCCTCCTGCAACCATTTATCAATTACCATGTTCTCGTCAATCACCACTGCACAGGTATGTAGGAATTATTTTCCTCTATAAAATATTCTCGCGTTTAACACTGTTACGCCATTTTTACAGTGCTTTTAGTACCTTTCACACAATTTTCCTCATTTTTTCATGATTTTTTCTTACTTTTTTTTTTCTTCCAACTCTTTACTAAGCAGATATTCAACCGCGATAACCTTCTCTAGACTCTCTTTTAGCCCCTCAGTCTCTGCCAAGGCACATCTCACGCTTAACGACCATCACCGCAGTAGAATGTTTTAAGTATTTCAAGGAGCTCTCCACTTGCATATGGAGGTGTAACGGTTGAATCGATCACATCTTTGAACGGGTTGTCTGATGCATCAAATCGGGAGGTGTCTTCGATCATTCCACTGCTAGAGGCTCCGCTCGAGATCTTCCATGTGATTATTATGCTGAAGAGCGTTCATCAGTTCAAACGGGTCCTAGATTTTGACCAGACATCTGCCCCAGCATGTTTACACAGCTACTCAGTACAGTAAGGATATCTTTAAGCACTCCCTCCCCCCGTAATCGTTCCTATTAGGCGGGTATGAGCAAAGGCCTCATGCAACCATTTATCAATTACTATGTTCTCGGCAATCATCGATGCACAGACATATAGGAAATGTTTTCCTCCTCATAATATTCTCGTGTTTAACACTTACACTGTTTCCATCATCTTTAAGTAATTATAAACAATTTTTCACTATTTCTCTACATTTTCATGCATTATACTACTTTTACATTGATTTAGACAATTTTTGATGTTTCTCACCATTTTCCTTTGTTTTAGCTCCTTTCACACAACTTTCTTCAGTTTCTCACTGTCTTTGTAAGGTTTTTTTATTTCTTACAATTCTTAACTACATTATTCTTCGTATGCATATGCTTCAGGAATATGTTCTACTATATCTACAACAAATCAATGCTAATATAACTTGCTAACCTATGATATGATGCGGTGTGTAGGTGTATGTTTATATGTATAGGTGAGCGAGGACGGGTGATTGTATATGTTTGTATGCTTCTGCGAGTGAATGTGGGAGTCTATGCAAGTGTGTGGGGGTGCGACATGCACGTGATTATTACATTGTTGTAGTCCTCGTCATCGACGCATCATCATAATTATTATAAAAATTGTAAAAACATATTTGTCGTCGTAATAACTGAAATTAACATTAGTACATTCCATCAGGCACCCAATATACTTTAGAGGCAGAGTTAAAATGGGATGCGGCCAGTGGAGAAATAGCCGTGACTGAAATCTCAACTAGATATACGGTTTTCATCACCAAATTTTAAGAAGATGTATATTTTTTCTACAAGTTGGGAATAGTAGTCTCTTGAATAGCATGCAAAATGTCAGAGCGACGGTTACAATGTTCAGGTCTATAAGCATGCTTCTTTTAAGCCAGTGAGAGCAAGGGACTCATGCAACTGCTTCCCAATCACTTCCAGCACATAAGCCTCAGTCGCATGCACTGTCATGCAGGAATTGTATCCATCATTATCATATTTTTATGCTTTAAACACCGCTTTTTCCTCAATTTAAATAATTATAGCCAATTTTCAACCACTTCTCCTCATTTTCTTACATTTTAGTACTTTTACACTGTTTTAGTCAATTTCTGCTATTTCTCACCATTTTCAAATGTTTTTACCACCTTTCACACAATTTTTCCTCAATTTTCACAATCTTTGTAAGGGTTTTTTTCCTAAATGTGGGTACTTTAGTCATAAATGGAGTAATTTTCTGCGTGAGGAGTACTTTTCAGCTCGACGTGTATACTTCGTGATATGACATTCAATTCATTATTAATCTATGTTTCAACAGGTTTGTGGTCGATTGTTGGAGGTTTACAGAACTTTTTGTTGCATTGCTTATAGTATAATGGTTCTTGTGTGCTAGTGAGATGATGGTGTTTGGTTGGGAATAATAAACATGGGTAAGAGAAGGAGTGCGTCCCATGAAGCAGGGGGAGTGTTGCTTCGTAATTAACTTGGGTATTGCGCGCATTGCATGGCAGTTATAATATGCTCGAGCGAAAATTAGTCGCTGTACTCGCATGGCGTTCATGTTATTCATTAAATGTTCACACTGAGAGATGCAATGGGCTCATCAACTTATGGATCCATCCGATCACTTCGATTTTTATAATTGTAATATGCACTGAGCATGTATGTATTCCAACAAACCCATCAACTCTGTTACAGATAGTAATGTTTGAGGATAGATAGTGAAACGTTCATTAGAACATGAATGTGTATACAAAGTGTTGTTACATCACATGTATGTCATCAAATTAACTAGAATGTTGCGTCTATAGTAAAAAAAAAAGAAATGAGGGGTTTTCCCTAAGAGGGCGACTATAATAAAATTGATGCGATTTTAAATGGAAATGGGGTATTTTACAGTAAAAACGCTGTTTTGCACCTAAATGGTGAATATTCTGGAGGTTAAACGGTATTTTTCACACAAAATTTGATGTTTTTTTATAAATGTGGCTATTTTACTCCTACATGGAGTAATTTCTGCATGAGGAGTACTTTTTGGACTGACATGTATACTTCTTGATGTGGTATTCAATTCATTCTGAAGCTATGTTTGAACAGCTTTGTAAATGGTTGGGGGGAAGTTTACAGAACTTTTCTGTTGCATCAGTTATAGTATAGTAGTTTTTTGGTGCTAGTGAGATGAAGGTATTTGGTTAGGAATAATAAATATGGGTAAGAGGTGGAGTGCATCCCCATCAAGCATGGGAGAGTATTGTTTGGGAATTAACTCCATTATTTGCACACATTGCAATACAATTATAATCAGTTTTGGTCAAAATTACTTGTTGTATATCGTTCATGTTATACATTAAACATTCACACTGAGAAACGGACTGGACTCTTCAACATCAAGATCCATGCGATCGTTACACTCTTTTTCAACAATTTGTGACGTTTCATACTATTTTTTAATGTTTTGAACGGCTCTTATGATGTATTTCAGCACATTTTCACAGGTACAAAGTTCGTAATGCGAAATAATTTGAATTATTTCGACAGTCTTTACACACAAATAAAATACTATACCATTAACACACTCAACATGAAACAAATCATTACAAATAGAAATATTAACGAAATTGCTCAGAAATTTTAATGAAATTCAAGAAGCATAGTGTATATGAAAATGAATATATTCTTTAAATCAACACTCCAAACTTGCAGTTTCAGAATTGTATCAGACCCTGACTAAGAACCCCATTGTTCCTTTTGCTGCATATATATGTATATAATCATATAATATTAAATTATACCTATACCTACATATATATATCTACATATATACATACATATATCTACATATATATACATATATACCTACATATATACATATATATCTACATATACACATATATATATCTACATATATACATATATATCTGCATATATACATATATATATCTACATATATACATATATATATACCTACATACATACATATATATCTGCATATATACATATATATATATCTACATATATATACATATATATCTACATATATACATATATATATCTACATAAATACATATATACATACGTCTATATATGTAGATATATATTTGTATACATGTAGATATATATATATATGTATATATGTAGATATATATGTATATATGTAGATATATATATGTGTATATGTAGATATATATATATATATGTAGGTATATATGTATATATATGTAGATATATGTATGTATATATGTAGATATATATATGTATATATTTAGATATATATATGTATATATGTAGGTATAGGTATAATTTAATATTATATGATTATATACATATATATGCAGCAAAAGGAACAACGGGGTTCTTAGTCAGGGTCTGATATAATTCTGAAACTGCAAGTTTGGAGTGTTGATTTAAAGAATATATTCATTTTCATATACACTATGCTTCTTGAATTTCATTAAAATTTCTGTGCAATTTCGTTAATATTTCTATTTGTAATGATTTGTTTCATGTTGAGTGTGTTAATGGTATAGTATTTTATTTGTGTGTAAAGACTGTCGAAATAATTCAAATTATTTCGCATTACGAACTTTGTACCTGTGAAAATGTGCTGAAATACATCATAAGAGCCGTTCAAAACATTAAAAAATAGTATGAAACGTCACAAATTGTTGAAAAAGAGTGTAACGATCGCATGGATCTTGATGTTGAAGAGTCCAGTCCGTTTTTCAGTGTGAATGTTTAATGTATAACATGAACGATATACAACAAGTAATTTTGACCAAAACTGATTATAATTGTATTGCAATGTGTGCAAATAATGGAGTTAATTCCCAAACAATACTCTCCCATGCTTGATGGGGATGCACTCCACCTCTTACCCATATTTATTATTCCTAACCAAATACCTTCATCTCACTAGCACCAAAAAACTACTATACTATAACTGATGCAACAGAAAAGTTCTGTAAACTTCCCCCCAACCATTTACAAAGCTGTTCAAACATAGCTTCAGAATGAATTGAATACCACATCAAGAAGTATACATGTCAGTCCAAAAAGTACTCCTCATGCAGAAATTACTCCATGTAGGAGTAAAATAGCCACATTTATAAAAAAACATCAAATTTTGTGTGAAAAATACCGTTTAACCTCCAGAATATTCACCATTTAGGTGCAAAACAGCGTTTTTACTGTAAAATACCCCATTTCCATTTAAAATCGCATCAATTTTATTATAGTCGCCCTCTTAGGGAAAACCCCTCATTTCTTTTTTTTTTACTATAGACGCAACATTCTAGTTAATTTGATGACATACATGTGATGTAACAACACTTTGTATACACATTCATGTTCTAATGAACGTTTCACTATCTATCCTCAAACATTACTATCTGTAACAGAGTTGATGGGTTTGTTGGAATACATACATGCTCAGTGCATATTACAATTATAAAAATCGAAGTGATCGGATGGATCCATAAGTTGATGAGCCCATTGCATCTCTCAGTGTGAACATTTAATGAATAACATGAACGCCATGCGAGTACAGCGACTAATTTTCGCTCGAGCATATTATAACTGCCATGCAATGCGCGCAATACCCAAGTTAATTACGAAGCAACACTCCCCCTGCTTCATGGGACGCACTCCTTCTCTTACCCATGTTTATTATTCCCAACCAAACACCATCATCTCACTAGCACACAAGAACCATTATACTATAAGCAATGCAACAAAAAGTTCTGTAAACCTCCAACAATCGACCACAAACCTGTTGAAACATAGATTAATAATGAATTGAATGTCATATCACGAAGTATACACGTCGAGCTGAAAAGTACTCCTCACGCAGAAAATTACTCCATTTATGACTAAAGTACCCACATTTAGGAAAAAAACCCTTACAAAGATTGTGAAAATTGAGGAAAAATTGTGTGAAAGGTGGTAAAAACATTTGAAAA
Source organism: Icerya purchasi (assembly GCA_039619475.1). Taxonomy (NCBI): domain Eukaryota; kingdom Metazoa; phylum Arthropoda; class Insecta; order Hemiptera; family Monophlebidae; genus Icerya; species Icerya purchasi. The sequence goes on from CM077115.1 coordinate 320,526,522, forward strand.
TGGTGAGAAATAGCAGAAATTGACTAAAACAGTGTAAAAGTACTAAAATGTAAGAAAATGAGGAGAAGTGGTTGAAAATTGGCTATAATTATTTAAATTGAGGAAAAAGCGGTGTTTAAAGCATAAAAATATGATAATGATGGATACAATTCCTGCATGACAGTGCATGCGACTGAGGCTTATGTGCTGGAAGTGATTGGGAAGCAGTTGCATGAGTCCCTTGCTCTCACTGGCTTAAAAGAAGCATGCTTATAGACCTGAACATTGTAACCGTCGCTCTGACATTTTGCATGCTATTCAAGAGACTACTATTCCCAACTTGTAGAAAAAATATACATCTTCTTAAAATTTGGTGATGAAAACCGTATATCTAGTTGAGATTTCAGTCACGGCTATTTCTCCACTGGCCGCATCCCATTTTAACTCTGCCTCTAAAGTATATTGGGTGCCTGATGGAATGTACTAATGTTAATTTCAGTTATTACGATGACAAATATGTTTTTACAATTTTTATAATAATTATGATGATGCGTCGATGACGAGGACTACAACAATGTAATAATCACGTGCATGTCGCACCCCCACACACTTGCATAGACTCCCACATTCACTCGCAGAAGCATACAAACATATACAATCACCCGTCCTCGCTCACCTATACATATAAACATACACCTACACACCGCATCATATCATAGGTTAGCAAGTTATATTAGCATTGATTTGTTGTAGATATAGTAGAACATATTCCTGAAGCATATGCATACGAAGAATAATGTAGTTAAGAATTGTAAGAAATAAAAAAACCTTACAAAGACAGTGAGAAACTGAAGAAAGTTGTGTGAAAGGAGCTAAAACAAAGGAAAATGGTGAGAAACATCAAAAATTGTCTAAATCAATGTAAAAGTAGTATAATGCATGAAAATGTAGAGAAATAGTGAAAAATTGTTTATAATTACTTAAAGATGATGGAAACAGTGTAAGTGTTAAACACGAGAATATTATGAGGAGGAAAACATTTCCTATATGTCTGTGCATCGATGATTGCCGAGAACATAGTAATTGATAAATGGTTGCATGAGGCCTTTGCTCATACCCGCCTAATAGGAACGATTACGGGGGGAGGGAGTGCTTAAAGATATCCTTACTGTACTGAGTAGCTGTGTAAACATGCTGGGGCAGATGTCTGGTCAAAATCTAGGACCCGTTTGAACTGATGAACGCTCTTCAGCATAATAATCACATGGAAGATCTCGAGCGGAGCCTCTAGCAGTGGAATGATCGAAGACACCTCCCGATTTGATGCATCAGACAACCCGTTCAAAGATGTGATCGATTCAACCGTTACACCTCCATATGCAAGTGGAGAGCTCCTTGAAATACTTAAAACATTCTACTGCGGTGATGGTCGTTAAGCGTGAGATGTGCCTTGGCAGAGACTGAGGGGCTAAAAGAGAGTCTAGAGAAGGTTATCGCGGTTGAATATCTGCTTAGTAAAGAGTTGGAAGAAAAAAAAAAGTAAGAAAAAATCATGAAAAAATGAGGAAAATTGTGTGAAAGGTACTAAAAGCACTGTAAAAATGGCGTAACAGTGTTAAACGCGAGAATATTTTATAGAGGAAAATAATTCCTACATACCTGTGCAGTGGTGATTGACGAGAACATGGTAATTGATAAATGGTTGCAGGAGGCCCTTACTCATACCAGCCTAATAGGAACGATTTCGGGGGAGAGGGGGTGCTTAAAGATGTCCATAGATCAGTTACATAAGCGTGTTGGGCAGATGTCTAGTCAATATCTAGGACACGTTTGAACTGATGGACGCTCTTATCGCACATCAGTATAATAGTCACATTGAAAATGTTGGGAGGAGCTCTAGCAGCGGAATAACCGAAGACAACTCCCGATTTGATGCATCATACCACCCTCTCAAAGATTTGATTGATTCAACTGGTACATCTCCATATGCAAGTGAGGACCCCCATGGAATACCTAAAACATTCTTCTGCGGCGATGGTCGCTAAGTGGGTGAGGTGCCTAGTAGAGACTGAGGGGTTGAAAGAAAGCCTAGAGAAGGTTATCGCGGTTGAATATAGGCATAGTAAAGAGTTGGAAGAAAAAAGTAAGAAAGATCGCGAAAAATTGAGGAAAATTGTGTGAAAGGGCTAAAAGCACTGAAAAAACGGTGAGAAATAGCAGGAATTGACGAAAACAGTGTAAAAGTGCTAAAATGTATGAAAATGGGGTGAAATAGTGGAAAACGGGGTATAATTAGTTAAAAATGAGAAAAATAGTGTAACAATGTTAAAACATAAGATTGTAATAATGAAGATAACGTTTACTACATGGCTGTGCAGAGGTGATTGAAGCTGAGGCGTTATCGGTAAATAGTAGTGCGAGGCCATTACTCTCCACCAGTCTAACAGGATCGGTTAAGGAGGATTTCTTTAGTGTATAGATCAGTTACATAAGCATGCGGGTTATGCGTCGATGACGAGGACGTGATCGTTCTGTATGATGCTCTTACCACACGGCAGTATCATATACATGTTAATGCTAACAAACGGTACCTCCAGAAACGAGCGGTGGAAGACGAAGCCCTGAACTACACATTATACCATTGTGTAACGTGTGTGAAAAACCGGTTTCAGCGGGAGAGATTGACCGCTTTCACCTTGATTCCTAGAAAACGTGTATAGACGTCATAAATTATCCTGTTGTAAAAGGTCGTAAATGCAGGTACATGATAGAGGCTTCAATAATGTTGCGGGTGAATGGCGAGACGAGGCGGTTTAGGTTGTGGAGCAGCGATTGTTGTTCTTGAAAACGAGCCTGATGTTAAATGTGTGCGTACAGGTGTATGCGAACGCAAAAAAAAAAATATATATTCTTCTGCTGAATAATGGTAGATAGCATGCGACACATAAATGACCTTGAAGATAAAGAACCCTCGCATACAAAGGCTGTCATGTCAAGGAGATGTATACCTGTAGAAGTTGTCAATTCCTAAAAAGAAAGACTGGGGGCGTGTCTAAAAACCGGTTTCAGTGGGAAAGATTGGTCGCTTTTACCTTGATTCCTAGAAAAGGTGTATAGACGTCATAAATTATCCTATTGTAAAAAAAGGCGCTTCATCAATAATGTTGCGAACGACCGGTGATGCAGCTTAGACAGCGGAGCAGTGATTGTTCTTGGAAATGTCGCCTGACCAATGACCCTAATGTTAAATGTGTGCGTATAGGTGCGTGCGCGAGCGTAAAAAATATACTTCTTTCGAATAACGGTAAATAGTGTGCGACACACGAGGGGCCTTAAAGATAAGCAACCCGTGCAGACAAAGGCTGGTGTAGCGATGAGGCGTATACCTGCAGAGGTTGACGATTCCTAAAAAGAAAGACTGGTGCGATTGCAGCAACGATGCTGTGAGTTCCTTCGTTTAATAATTATACTGAGATGTGTATAATATTAAAAATAGGACGCCTATAACAATTATTTAGTGATCGGAGATTTCCTCTATCGAAAGGCTAAAATTATTTTCACAGTGTAAAGTATGTATGATGGAGTGATTGTGTAGGAAAAATAATACCAGTAAAAATAATTAAAGATCGTTAATTAAAAATTAAATATATGAGGACGCATAGTGTGTGGGATGGATTGATGTGCTACGCTCCCGCGGCTAATGCAGAAAAAATGTACAGGATCAATAAAGAAACTATCGTTGAACGTGCCAGTGGGATGTGTATGAAGTCTGGGAGGGGATGAAAAATAAATAAATATTACAATCGGTATGGAAACGTGTGTGCATGGAAACGAATGTCGTGCAAATAAAAAATATGTACGAACGTGAAAAAATTTTAAAAAGGCTTTTGGAAAAATAATTTGACAATAATATACAATAACTGATGGTAAAATGGGTGTTGGAGACAGCGTCTATGTTTCTTTAGAGGTTTGATGGTTTGGGGGGGCTCTGGAAAATATATTATGAAAGATTTGGCTTGGAGGGACTGGGAACGATAAAGGAATTTTTGGAAACGCTAAAAAAATATAAAAAATGATAAACACTCTGAAGAAATGATCGGAAACGTGAAAAATATAGTTAGAATAATTCCATAATACTTGGAGTGGAAAAAAGTTATTATGAACGGTATGGGAACTAACGACGGCAGATGTGTGTGCATTCATCGCGTTGAAGACATTGTAGGATTTATTTTTAGAACCAGAGAAAAATAAAAATATTATGAACGGTCGGAAGAAATGATCAGAAACGAAAAAAATGTACTTCGGCTATTTCTATAATATTTAGGCTTGAAAAATTATTAAGATCGTTATGGAAACTAACTGCAGAAGATGTGTGCGCATTCATCGCGTTGAAGACATTGTAGGATTTATTTTTAGAACCGGAGGAAAATAAAAATATTATGAACGGTCAGAAGAAATGATCGGGAGTGAAGAAAATATATAATTGGAATAATTCCATAATACTTGGAGTTGAATAAAAGTTATTATGAACGGTATGGGAACTAACGATAGCAGATTGGTGTGCGGGAATGGACGGTGTGCATTCATAGCGGTCACATAAAAAATAATTACCTCTCAATATGAGATGACTGAGGCGTCGGGAGCGTCGATCGGGGGTTTAATGGTCGTAGTAAAAGTAAATTGAATGCGATATATTCGATATTAAAACAACGAAATTGATCGGAAAAGAGGGTGGTAGGGGTAAAGGAGACTAAGGCTAATTTAGACTATAAAAATAATTGATTTGTTAATTTGTAAATGTTTTGGATAACCGGTTAGGTTTAGACAACAGAGCAGGGATTGGGTTATTATGTGAAAAAAAAAAAATAATTAAAAAAATAATTGAAGCAGCGTAAACGGACGACACGTGCGGGGGATCGGCGTGTGCGCTATCGCGGCGTAGAACGTTATGTTAGATATATGCGCGCGATCGGGACGTGCGTCTTGGCATATGGCAGTAAGATCGGGGAATCATGAAAATAAAAAAATATGCTTCGGCTAATTTTATATTATGTATACTTAGACTTTGAAATATTTAAGAAATAATCGCGGTATCGGGAACGGAGCGCGTATGTGTGGGTGTGATATCGCGGCGGAGATCGGAATATGTGTGGGATCGGCGCGTGCGCTTTCGCGTCGGCGACCGGAGCGTGCGCGTGATCGAAATATACGTGTGAGAGGTGTAAACTGGAGTTATAGGTTAGATTTACGCTTTAAATAATATATTGGGGTTAAATTTTGGAATTTTCATACTTAGGCCTCGGAATTTTTAAAAAAATCGTTGTAAAGCAGCGGGTGGGCGGGGCTAGTGGAGACTTGGTTTACTTTCGGACGTTAATTAATGTACTTATGTTAATTAATAATCTGTTCGGTTTATCGGAAACGAGCAGGACGCGTACAGGTGAATTTCAAAGAAATTTAGGGAACTTGTGGGAACTTTCAGCACCTGGACACTAATTGGGGTTACTTGCACCCCCGAATAACACTTTGGATAGTTTATTGACCTCTGGACACTGTTTGGACGTTCGGTTTACTGGAAATGTGCGGGAACCGTCTGGAGGACACTCGGAGGAATCGGGGGAAACTTGGGTGAATTTCGAGCACCTGGACATAAATTGGGGTGAATTTTGGACTCTCGGACATAAATTGGGGTGAATTTTGAGTAGCTGGATGGGAATTTGGGTGAAATTTGATCACATGGACGGGGATTGAGGTGAATTTTGAGTACCTGGACAGGAATTTAGGTTAAATTTGATCGCATGGATACAAATTGGGGTGAATTTTGAGTTCGGATTAGCGGTCTGGGGTGAATTTTGGGCATCTGGACACAAATTGGGGTTCGGATAAGCGGAACTGTCCAGGAAAATTGTGGGGAAGTCGGAGGAACTGTGGGGAAACTTGGGTGAATTTTGGACACCTGGACACAAATTGGGGTGAATTTTGACTACCTGGACGGGAATTTAGGTTAAATTTGAGTACCTGGACAGGAATTTGGGTGAAATTTGAGTACCCGGATGGCAAATCGGGGGAACTGTCCAGGAATGTCGGAGGAAAACATGGACACTCGGGGGAAACCCGGGGAAACTGCACCAGCTTGCCCATTTATTAGCTACTGAAGTGCTAAAAATACATTTATTTCCTTCTATTTGTGACATTAGTCCTTCGAGATGGCGCTCCTTGTTAAGTTGCATACCTATCGGTCTCTTGAACGATTGAGTTAATTACGTCGTCGTTTACTTAAGTGCTGAACCCCGTAATGGATTTGGATCAGCTTGTATATATTCTGGTTTTGGTGCACTCTGTGCAACAACAACAATTTTCCCTGCAGTTGATAAATTTCCTTCACTACTCACATTTGACCGCTATCACTGCTCTCTTCGATAATAAAGTGAATTAAGAACAACTATTCCAAAAATACTAGTCAATAAGTATATATTATAAATACCAAAGTAAATAAATTCACTAAAAAATATTAATACATATACATGTATTATATATATTCTTTATTATTTCAGAATTATGTCGGTTTTTTTACCACAAAAACGTGTGTAATTTCAATATTAAAAATATTAATGTTTCTAGAATATTTTCAGCGACAGTCCACCAAACGTGAATGTAAAAAATTGTCATAATATTTGTAACGAAGTTTTACATGAGAAATTGGAACCTACCACTTTCTTCGAAATCACTGCTTATTTCATCATGCGATTGTAGTAATAAATCACTAATATCGAACTCAGTTATATTGCGAGACATTCGAACTATTTAAATATATAACAAGCAAAATATGGACAAAATATGGACAAAAAATAAAAAATACGATTTAAACAATATATAAAAGTACATTATAAAAGCACTACAACACGATAAATGAACAATACACAAACGTTTTACACAACACAATAACAAAACATATCTGTACCAGGGAAACGTGACCCGCCATAAACGGAACTTGTTTACTACTTTGCACACTGATAACGTATTTTACTAGCTGTCTTATGTCAACCATATATGATGACAAATGCTTTCTTTTTATTCTGGACCGTCTGCACATGCGGAGACACTATACTAGCCCGTCAACGCAGGCTGTCTCCATATATATGGAGACATTTTTGAAAGTTTCTTATAAATAGCTTTGGGTTTACAACGTTTAATTACCCCCATGTACGTGCTGTAATGTGACGATAGTAGTTACAAAAAAAGAACCATACTTTGGACTGTTTTATTTTTCTTAACGACAGCGGATAGGAAAGATGGCAGAAAAAGACGGAGACAAGAAAAGATCCATGGGAGCGGCTTCCAGAGGTGAGTGAAATAAGGATTGTAGAAGAATAAAGAATATAGTTATTGTGCCGTAACTTAAAACGGAAATTCTCGTATAGTTTGCTGCACGAGAATTTTTACAGGAGCTGGTTGGTAATCAACTTATCAATGGAAGTAAGCACATATAAAAAATCAATCTGTACATGGGGACGGTCGGACGGTCTGATGATAAGAGTTGATCACAATAGAAAGCACTGTGAGGCTCGTGGAGATAAATTGGAAAAAAAAAACGGTAATCAATTATGTAGATTGTTTTCAAGCGGAATATGGAGGTAACATCGATGTTATTTTAGTGAAAGAAATGTAAAGGTTAGCGTGAAAATTGCGATAAGAGCGCAGGATAGCCTGAAGGATTCGGAAAAATTCGAAGAGTTGGGAGTGCCTCTTGGAACTAGCGCACTCAGTACGAGTGTAGAGCGAAGCTAACTTTTTCATTAATAGTTAGGTGAGTTGGGGAAAGGTTAAAAATCAAAAGCAGACGACAACCGCGGCGTAAGAGTTAGGAAAATGAAAGGAATTGTTTAATTTTATACGAAAGGAGAGACTTAATGGGTATTTTTCTAAAAACAGGCGAAGAATGGATGAACGAGATTGAGAAACGGGAAACCGATTGATCAAGAAGCGACAACCGAAATAGGATGTGCGGGCGAGCTGGAGGGCTATATTGGTTTCTGAGGGAGCTGTAAATCGGAAAAGATTTTAATTTCGCGCGACACATCGGCGAAGGTGTAACTTTCAAATCTGATCAAGTTGATAGTCGATTTCGAGAAGTATTAGTGTACAGAAGAGATCGGTTAATTTCGAACCAATAAAATTAACTTTAAACGACACAAATGTTCAATTTCAAAAAAGGTCTCTTTAATTCGGGTCTTTAAAGAACGAATTGGATGAATAATTTACGCGTTTTTTTCCAGATAGTACAGCTCTATTGAGAATGGGATAAAAGGAAGGCAGAAGAATAACTTAAAGGAAGGGAGAGTTATTACGGTAGGAGTATGTAAAGGATTGTAAAGACACGGGCGTTTGAATAATAACATAAGCGTGGCACATTTTCTAAGATACTCAATTATTAAGATCAACGTCGGTTTTTGAATTTTCTGCATGAATTATTAGATATTATCATCACAGCAAAAAGTAATAAGGAGAAATATGGCCGTCGGCAGGATGGGGGTAGAAAAGCTTTAGCGCTGCGGATATTTTAAAGAGGATAGCACATTGAAAGGACGAATTTTAAACCTTTATTTCTGAAGGAGGCTGTAATCGGAACTTTGAGGGAGAATTTGGAGTGCTACTTTTAAAACAACGGAGAGGGGAATTGTAGTGAGAAGATGAAGGACGAGCGAGAGGTGAAATAAAAATGGCCTTGAACTGTCTTGGAAAATTATGTGAAGCGCCGAAATCGTTGTCTACAAATGCGCAGATACGGTTTTGTTGGATACCGGCATGTTTGCAGGGAAAAGAGAATCGAGTAAAAGAGTAAAGATTCCGAATCGACTACGTTAAAATATGTATTTACATTTGAAGGTTCCGGAAGAGTTAACCTCATCGGAAACGAGTAGTTCTTTTTTGTTTCTGATTCTTTTTCGGGTATTTCTGTGTAGAGATGCTATTCTGAAACGTCGAAAATAAACATATATCTCTATTTTGACGCGGTGCCGATTCTGGAAAAGTGCTTTAGTGATTATCAGGCGAGTTTTAAACTTTGAGAATAAAGTGAGCTTTTTTTTGGGGGGGGGGGGATATGCGTGTCGCTAGCGTGCTGGAATGAGCTGAATTGAAGTGGAATTTGTGATCAGTCTTTGACTTCTGAAACTCGTCTCAATAATGACGTTTTTCTAACGAGAATCTGACGCTTCATGCAAAAAACGATTCGCTGCGAGTGAATTTCCAGGACCGAGGTCGTACTGGAGAAAAGCTTTTTTCGCGTAACAATTACGCTTAATCTAGCGCGCGGGTGTATTAGTTTCATCGTGGTTGTTGCACGCTGATGCAGAGAGAAATCCTCTTATTTGGTACTTACACTAGTCACATTTTACGATAAAAGTGTAACTTCGATGCTACGTGTTATACGCGTTACAGAAAATTTCCAGAGCTGCAAAGTTGTCGTCTAGCGGAGAGACAGTATAGGTAAGCTAAAAAAGACCGATATACAGAAGAATCAAGAACCGGACGGAATGGTACGCACGGTGTTATCGTTTAGAGAGGCTCTGGTATTAAAGATATATTAGATAGGTTAATGTCACCCTAGTCGCTATTTATAGTAATAAATTCGGTATGTTTCTGTTTAACTTATCTAACTCAACCCAATCCGGCCATTACTTTACCATCCAGGCGACATTTAGCCACACATAATGGTATTTTTCCATTTTGCGGGAAATTGGCGAAAACCCGCCAAATTGGTTATTATAATCATCGCCGCGTCGTAATGCACTCAGTGAACTCGCTGCTACGCTGCAAACTGGTACAATTTATCGCCAAAACTGAAACTTTAAAATTTATCATTTCCTTCGCTTCTCCGGGCGAATTTCTTACTCGTTTCCGACCGGCCGCCTCACGATAAATTCTCACAGTTGGCAAAATCTGCGCTAATTACGGTTAAAAAACTTTCGAAAGAAAACAACAGCACCGAAAAAGCCGGCCGCAAATGTCAGTAGTGTACATTTAAAGAGCAAGTCGAATTACGAAATATTTCGTTATCTATCGAGCAGGATTACGAGATAAAATTCGCAAATCAGCTGAAACGATGACGGAATCTTCACTGTTATCCTGCTTCTTCACGTTCCAGCAATAAACTATATTACGGCTACGACTCGAACGGAGAGCTACAAAAATAATTAAGTGAAATAATTCGTCAATGAACACATTTGACAATAAATTCGCGGAATGATTTCAATTCGTGAACGTTGCGAATCACAGATAGAAATATTTACTAGTGAGTAGTGCTACTAGCTGGTGTGCGAGGGGTCAGCTCTTTTAGGCGAGATCCTTTAGGCGTGAATCTTTTTGGCGGAGACTTTATTGGAGGTGCATCGTTTAGGCGGTAGCGAGCGACGGTTTTTACTCAGACCTTTTTACGAAGAATTACCTGCGGCCATTTCCAGGCATCGTCCGTTAAACGTTGTTATCATTTGTGTTTAATTGAGGAACACGGGTTACTAAATTTATTTCTACATCATCCATTCTTGCTGCTATCAGAAATTTCACGCAAAAAATACCGTTCCTCGTTAACGATTTAGTTTTTCCGCCTACATAGCATATACATATATATATATATATACACATATATATATTAAACTCGGCTATTTTGGCCTCACAAGGGCTCTGCTCATTGACCCCTCTTGCTAACGTTTTCTCTTTCTCGTCTATACTTTATATGAAATGATCAAAATTTACAGCGTTATTCTTACCGGCATGATACTTTTTTTTTTTTCTACAAAATCGAATAGGGGCATGATTAAGAATAACGTTTTTATTTAACATTTAACTTTCGTTACATAAAATTGGAACATTTTTTCTAACGGCGGTCAGCCTAAGAATTACGTTGTAATTAATATTATTATTATTATTTCGAATTAGCCACTGGTGGACTAAACTGGTTCTGCCATTCTTCTTCCTCTCTTTCCATACTGCTTTCATTGTTTCACTGTGTCTTTGTTTTATTTCTTCGGTCCACGAAACGCCAGTTTTTCCTTTACGTTTCCCCGCGAATCTTTTGCAGTCAAATAATTTCTTCTTTAACATTGATCGCTGTTCTATATCTTCAGCCGTGATCTTCAGTTCATCCAGGTTTTTTTTGGTCTCTGTATACCACGTACCGTTTATTTTTAGCTTTCGCATGTAACTGAACAACCTTCCAGTAAACCTGCTCGGCTCCATCCTTTGCATATTCCCGTAGAATCGAATTCTTCTTTTCCGGATCTCGGTAGTGATGCTTTCCACATGTTGGTATATTTCCTGGTTGCTCCTTTTTATATATTTTCCACCTTGTTTCTCTGGTCCCAGTATTCTTCTTACGATCTTTCTTTCTGCGATTTCAAGCTGTTCATTTAATCCTTTTCTGTTCATTGTTAGGCCTTTCGCTGCATATAATAATATATATATATATAAACTCGGCCATTTTGGCCTTGCAAGGAGCTGTGCTCCTTGACCCCTCTCTCTTTCATTTATGTCTCTTTCTCTTCTATACTTTTTATAAAATGATCAAAATTTACAACGTAATTCTTACTGGCATCAACACAAAAAGAAAAACAAAACATAATCACAAAAATCCTATCCTAACATTTAAACTTTCGTTATATAAAATTAAGATACTGTTTCATTACATTTTTCGTTACATATTTCGTTACATAAAATTGTGACATTTTTTAAATAACAATAACAAAAATCCTATAATATATAACAAACGTTACAAAAAAATTGGACATTTTTTCGAATGGGGGGGGGGGTGGCCTAAGAATTACCTTGTAATTAATATATATATATATAATCACAAATCACATATTTTACATAATTTTATTAGGTTAGACACACTAGCAGGTATAACTGGGTACATTAATATAAATCTATTTTAGGAACAAAACAGTAGAAATTACTTAAATGTAATGTATGCACACGGGTTTACTAGTATGGTAAATGAATCGACATATTTACGACACCGTAGTAATTATTCTACCTGTCTAGATTGCTTGTCCATTCGAGGTATGAATTGTAATATTTTGGAAGAGAGTAAAATAAGGTGTATGCTTGCCGGAGGTTCACTTCTCTGATTACGGTAAACTCTTATTATCGCCTTTATTTTATGAGAAGTTTTTACAGCTGATGACTTGTATTATTTAAATAAAAGGTTATTCCAAGAGAAACTGGTTAAATTAGATATTTTTTGTATTTACACGCGGTGGTATAGCTACAATGAACAAAAAATTTCACTGGTTTATTATAGCTGAAATTCAGGAGATTTTGCAGTGTTGTAAGGAAAATACTAAATGTAGATTTTTGCCTTGGATCAACTCTGAAGTCATGAAGCTGACCACCAATGATAAAAACAGTGTGCTTACAAACTAATTAAATTACACCAAAATAATGCTGAGCTATTAGAAAAATGTAAAACAGACTCAAAATTAGCGCAACAAGCAGTGAGGAGAGCTAAAATCAATCAATTATTACTCAGGCTTACTTGATAAGAATCGCAGTAACCCAAAAAATTATTGGGCGGTTCTAAAGTAGACTCTCGGTAAAAGGACGAGTGCACTTGAATATACTTGTATAAGCGGTGAAGTAGTTCCTATCAGTGGTGATGAGAAGTATATTTCCGAATGTTTTAATGAGTATTTTCGTGACAGTGCTTCGAGAATGGGCAATGAGTAGAATTTTCTCAGCGGTAAGACCTCAAAACCGCTCGATTTATCTGAACCTTAAAAACTCCTAATTCGTTAATTTCATCAAAATCATTAGTGCTGTTTCCGGTGATCCAGTCACACACACACACACATACATATATACGAAACACAATTTTTGCTCATATTATAAGATATATATATATATATACATGTATAACATGAATAAAAATTAAAAACTAAATTTTAGTTTGTTTTTTTTTTTTTTTTTACATCACACCGGTCCTAAGACCATAATTGACGAGGCTATTATTTTATTTTATTTTTTTATTTATTTTTTATTTTTTCATGCTCAGTTACCCAGCGGCAGCATAAGAATTAGTCGATTGGAAAAACTGATTACTATAATTTGAAGTTCATTCCTTTCACATCCGAGATGTTAGTGGCGCAGTTATCTTCTGCTTCTGATATTTAATACTATTTACTATAGCGCTGGATTTTGTTCGTTCGACGGCTGAGATATTAACGACGATGTTATCTATCGCATCTGACACCTAGGGCGTCACCGGCCCAGGTTCTTTTAAGCCTCCTTGGCTGATCCCAGCGACTGATGTTCGATACCTCTGGATTTTGATTGAGTTGAAGAGCCTCATAAAAGTGTTTTGTATTGTTTTAAGTATAAATCGTTTACGTATGGAACATCTAAGTCTGTATGTAGAGTGTGATTCGATACATAGTACGGTGTGTCTACCAATTGCCTCAACGTTTTCGATTGGAACTGTTGAACCCTATTTAGGTTACTCTTCGCAGTGGCTCCATATACTTCTAATCCGTATCTCCAGACTGGCGCTATGACTGAAAGATAAACTAGCCTCTTGCATTTCAAGCTCACTGGTGACTTTTTGCCTATTATGCTGTTGAGAGCCTTAGTTCTTGAAGCCATTTTTTGCCGGATGAACGATATATGGCTTCTCCATGTAAGTCTTCGATCTAATATCATACCTAGGTATTTAATATGATTTTCTTGAATTATGCGCTGATTATTTATTGTATTAGGGGGACAGTTTTGATTATTTAGAGTGAAAGTTACTTGTCTGGTTTTTTGGTGGTTTAGTTTAATCTTCCACTTAAGCGCCCACTGCTGGATAACGGTTAAATGCTCCTACGTCAACAAGGATGCGTACGCTGGGTTTTTGTGCCGAGCAAGAATATAGATATCATCCGCAAAGGTAGCGATTACTGTCGTCCTTAGTACTGGCACATCCGCTGCGTAGATGGAATACAGGAGCGGGCCAAGTACACTACCTTGTGGCACTGATGCCTTTATGTTATTTGACAAAGATAATGATGAGTTTATCTAGTTTTAAAATTGTTTATCAATGACTCCGTCTAATTAGAGTAATATATGTTTGATTCGTTTATGTTTATACTTTTCATATTTTAAGGAAAGGTCCTCCTATAATACCCAATATTGTTTGACGAAGATGTGTTTCCAGGAACTGTAGTTATCGAGGAACTTTTTTTTTTTTTATAATACACTATGTTTTGTATAAATGATAGTAGAGGGCATTAAACTCGGAATATTTGAGAGCTTTAAGAATGACTGCGCAATATTTATTTTAAAACGACTGAAATAATAGCAGATCTGGAAACATTTAATCGTACGGGTGCGCGGTATAACATAGTTAGGCGAATAACACTTTTATATATTATTAATTTATTATTAACTGAGATATTGCATCCTTTATTAAGTGAATAATGAAACTAAAATGGGCTTCATTAACAGCGCAATCAATGTGTTTTTTAAAAGGTAATCCTCAATTCAGTATAACTCCAAAGTATTATATATATCTTTCCTCAAATGGAAAACAACGTTAATTATATTGATGTTTTGATGTTTACACATTATTTCGGTTAAGCCTATACTTATATAACGGGACATTTCCATTGCAAAATTTCACTTTGTCCCTTGATTATCACAGACTGCTTTCGACGAAAACTGTGGTATAGCGCAAACTGAATTCTACGTCTACCGGTTGTATTTTCAGTTACTTCGAAATATAAATAATGCGAATTAGTTGGCCGGCAAACTGAATTTCGAATTAATATTGTTTTAATAGATGAAAGTACGGAAATTTATGTAAATCAAGCATAAAAGTTCGTTTATTTTTGGTTAAATTTAAATTTCAATTCGAGAAAAGAGAAAAATTTTCCGCGGAATTCTCAGCGATGAAGCGGGCACCCGGATTTCTTACTTTTTTCCAGTATTCTACGAAACACAGTTGCTACCTGAGAAATTATCATTACAAATATCACTTTTTAAAGTAGCAGTTTGTTTATCTTAACGTAAACTTTATTAAAAATATCTCTCACTTCAGGACTATTGCGGGATTTCTTTTTTATTTTTCGATTATGATTGTTTTAGCAATTAAAAGCGAATTATTTAAAAGGCATAAAAACAAAAGGCATAATAGTCTCTGCGAATTTAGAAAAGAAAAAATTCGAAATAAATAATATTGTATTCGGAATATAGAAATTTATCATGCTAATAGCGTAGCGTTTTTGACGTGAAAAAAATAGCAAGTTTTATTTATTTGCCCTGTGTATTATTTTTCCGGTTTGTGTTTTTTTAATATTCGGTCGCATATAACTTTTGACCACGTGCACCGAATATCCTCTTTGTTTATTCGAAAATGTACCGATCAGTAGTCGCGTTTCATGTGAGTATTGGTGAATGTTGAAATTCAGTAGGCGTTTAAATGAACGTGTGAAAAAGGAGAGTCTCCTTAGAGAACTCTACACATTTAATATAGCCAGACAAAAACTACCGAATAAGTCTTCATTAGAATATGGAGGAAAAGGAATTTACATACATTTTAAATTAAAGAGGGGACAACGTGAAAGAATCATCGACGTTAGTTTTTATTGTAGTATAGATTCGAATAAATTGCCCCCCCCCCTTAATTGTAGAATTTATAAACTTATCATCACTGATGGAAATGTAACGTTGAATATTAATCTTCCAATATTGAGGTTTACGGAGAAATTAGCGGAATTTTTGGTGGGTCTACTATGACCTAAAAATATTGTGAAATATATATTCTTCTTCTTTCTGTTTTTAAGAAAATACCGACTCCGAGTTTTTTTTTTAAAGTTTAATAAAAATTCACTAAAAAGTAAAATAGTTATTTTCCGGTAATATATAATCGGAAGCATTAAGAACGATATTATATGATATTTTTTTCGAAACAACATTAATACTTAGTAGAGTCTCGGTATACTAAATTCAAATTGCAATAACGATTAGCATATTAAATGAGTACAAAAATACTGAGTCATTCGTTTTCTATGAGTAAAATATTGGAAATATGAGAAATATTTAACTGCGCAATATCGGTATACTCATTTAATATGATTTTTTCATTGTTTTAATAATGAATTTGGTGTTGACGCTAAGAAGTATTACTGTTGTTTCGGAATAATCGTAATATTCACTTTGGGTATGTTGCTTCGAAGTATCCATTATCTACTTTTTAGTGCGTTCTCTAAAAAGTTTTAGCGAAACTTTTAAGGTTGGTTGATGGAAGATGGACAAAAGAACTCTTGATATGAAGACGGTATAGAAGGAAACAGGAGATGGACAGATGATATCAGAAAACAAGGATAGAGGTGGATGGAAAGCATTAAAATCAATACAATGATGTAACACGGGGGCAAAAAACGAAAAACAGAAACTAAAATGTTCCTTTTTAACAATTTTATTTGAAATTAATAAATGATATTCAAGTGACAAAGTAGTAGTGTACTTTCTTTAAAATACGGCGAGAAACGGTAAAATAGAAGTATAAGTTTCAGAAATGTCGAAAATAAACTATAGGAGCAGACTGTGCACTGACTGAACAGAACGATAAAAATGTGTTTCTAAAGTGAATAAGGTGAAAAAAAAAAAAACAAAAAAAATATCGAATGTAACTAGATTACTTAAAATTTTTTAAATATAACATGTACACCGTCGCAAAAGTGACGGCCACGCCGCCCACTTTCGTACATTTTTTGTAAATATTTTATTACTATTCAATATTTCGGCAAGAAAATTAATAATAAATGTATTAACTTTAAACATTACGACGACATGCCCGGAAATCGAGGTAATTTTTATCCAAAATTGAGAGTATCCGAAGCCCGAAAAACACTCCAAATTCGAAGTTGTAATATAGAATCTATTTTCCCTGTAATATTTTCTGAAATGTGTATTGTCCTGAATTTTTCAAGTACAATATTCCGATCATCGACAGGATAACGGTATTGTCCCATTTTTCACGTTTTTCTGCCCTTCTCGATAATTTTGAAGTATCGTTATGGAATAGGATTTCGCTAGATTCAAACAAGTCAGATTTCCGTCAGCGCGTAAGGTGCTAGAAAGAAAATTATTTCATTCGACATGCCGGAGTTTGATAGTCCAAATCTGAAGTTTTGAAATATTGGCTATAAAACGGCCGAGTTTTCATTTTAAGAAGTAACATAACTCTGCCTTCTTCTTCTTCTTCTTTTTATTCAGCGTTTTCCTGCTGGGGCAGGGTCCGCTTGACTTATGGCACGCTTCCAGCCAGAACGGTCAAATACTAGGGATGGGTCTACTGCGACTCTGAACATGACTCTCCGTTAAAGTTTATAATTATGCTACACTTATAAAACTTGAGTAAATTTAATGATACTAGTACACATTTTTAAGTGCATTGCAAGCGGCCAATTTTACCAATAGCAACGGGGAAATAAAAAAGAAGGTAAACTATTTTTTTTCAGAAATGAATAAAAATTATAGAAAAGATAAAAAGAAAAAATTAGATTAGCCATTTGTGCGGAACACAAAAGTGAAAGGTTAAAGATAACAAGAAGAATTAAGAAAAAGCATTACATGGGATATTCTACTAGTAATACGTTCTCCAAATTACACTGTTCAACATTAAGAAAGAAATTTTATAGGAAGCTAACTTTACCGATGTAAATATATATATTTGTATATACATGTGTGTGTGTGTGTGTTTACATGAATGGTGCATCTTGATTTTTTCCCCAGCGCTTCTTTAAGACAGAAAAATGTTGAAATGGAATTTACTGGTATCGCGTTAAAAAACACAAATTAAACAAATGCTTTTTAAGAAAACAATGCAAAAAATGAAAAATTTTATTTATTCAAGGAAAACTGTTATTTAAAATGTGGGTGAAGAAAATTTTGCAAACCTCCTATAAATAATTTATGTAGACAACAAAAAGGAATAATGCAAACAATTAACTAAATATCAAGAACAAAATATACACAGCAGCGCCTTCGTCAGATAATGCAAAAAAAAAAAAAAAAAGCAACAAAAAAGTTGAAATACAGATTGTTTAGAAAAGAATTAAATTCGCACCAGGAAATCTATTTAAAGATGAATTTATCCGTCACGTTAACAAACTTCTCTAAATTGCCAATTTAATAATCGCTAGTTCGCTGCACCACCGTTTCTCCTTTTTCTGCTGGCGACATGATTCGCGAAGCTCATTCATATATAACATTCCTCGGAATAGATTTTTTCTCCATAACAACGGATCAATATTATGATAGAAAAAATTAATATAGGCGGGTGAACGTCGTTTCGTAAAATAGTGGTGGCCTAGTCACAGTTTCGTACTGCGGCAGTAGTGTGAAAATACCATACCGGATACTCTCATATAGAAGAGATCCTATAGAACGCCTGTCATTTTGCCAAAGTGAATAAATGCTTGGTTAGTTAAACGCTCAATCTGATTGTCTGTTTACGTTGTTGTCGAATGCATGTGAATTCTTCTCAATACATTATTGGTAACTCGTTAATGTTGAAAAATTACTCACTGCGTTTTACGAACACAACGCAAAAGCGAGCAAAAATAATGATCGGAATTCAACTATTAGCCGACTCACTGTCAGACCAACTAGCGTTTTCTCCGCATTACCAAATAGAGCTTATCGCATTACGCTGCTGACAAGCTAAACATTATCTTCCTCCTTTATTAGCCAGGTTAATCTGTCAGAGAAGCACCGACAATTGTCTTGCTTTACCAATTTGCTTTTGTACTTCGTTGTGTGATAAGAAATACCGTAGAGCAATCGCTACTGGTGTATACATATATGTTAATATTAACTACGTACGTATGTCTTTACCTTTGCCTCCTCTGATCGAGGTTAAAAAGGGCTTAGCACCGGTCTATCTTAATTGCGAAGAACATTTTTCGGTTATAATGTGCAGAAAGAAAAAGTAGAATGTAAGCGGCACTTGAAACAATCGTTCGCATAGGGTTCCTCTAGATACACTACAGTGCAGGGATATGAAAAATATTTTTCATAAGTGCCTTTGATGAAAATTTATACAATTTATATTGTAAATAAATATATCTTGCGAATAATATGTAAAATTGTTGACGTTAAAATTTTACAAATTTAAAAGTGTTTAAAGTTGTTCTCCGTTATGAAAAATAAATTAAACTGTCGACATGCGATATGCTTTCGTATTCATTGGAGGAAACCGAGATTATTTGCAAATCGTGGACACGTGTAAAGATCTCAAAAGCTAAGGCCCGTTTCAGCTTCTTAACCGAAGCGAAATTTCCCCGCTTCATCTCTACTGCGAATTGATAGCGATGAAATATGGCAGAACAGATAGTGACTGGAAGCGCAAAGTACGATTTTTCAGACTCGTGCGATGAACTGCTCTAAACCCGAAAACACATTTTTACGCCCCGTGGTTGATATAAATAAAATAAAGAACAATGATAGTGAATATAAACAGAAACATACGCTGGAAACTTTTTGTGCAACAACTCATGCGTGTAGATAGAGAGAAATGTTAAAAAAGACCGGGACGCAGTGGGTACGATTGGAGTCTGAGAATGACTACCTAAATCGCCTAAATCCTCAGCTAAAAACGATAACGGATTTTGATCTTGATTAAATTTAGACCGAAATATTTATTGTATCGGTATTTTTCTTTTTTAGTATTTATTCAAAAATATTTAAGATATTAATTTTCATTCTTTTTCTTTTTTTTTTAATATTCCTGCAAAAGTAGTTTCCGGTATTCGTTGAAAATATCTGTTAATTCCTTAAACTGGTTTTTACCGAAAGCAGAATATCTATATACACGTCAGGAAAAGCGGTATAATTTCTTTAAAATTAACAACAATCAACAGGTTAGTCAAAGTTTATAGAAATACGCACGATTATTTACACACTGTTTCGGATTGTAAACGTACGGATTTTACTCGGCGTACACATATGATGGAAAAATTACTTTAAAATCTTCCGTTGAGTAATTATCGTTTCGAATTTGAACAGAGAGACAAGTCGAAAGACCTACAAAAACGTTTCTTCAAATCAAGGACGTCCGTGCGGAGGAGGGCGAGTGAAAGCTGTTGTTCTGGAAAAGAAAAAAAAAAAAAAACAAAACAAAACAAACGGTTTTATTTTTTTTCGTAATAAAATCTGTAAAACGCGGAAATTTTTAAAAAATCCACATTTTCTTTATAATTTTTTTATGAAAGAAAGCGTGAAAACATTATTTTTCGTCGAAAATAAAACTATTCGTAAGTAATTTCTTGCGTGGATTCATCAATGTAATAAATTTTACGCTAGATATGTTTGCTTAAAAACAATTCATCTTCAATTAAGCAAGAATAAAAAGAATTTCCCAGTTCTAGTGTAGTAGCAAAGTGTTTTCTATTTTCAGTCTTGCCTACCTAAGGAAAATGTCCGCGTGCCGTATATAACATCGATTTGCTTAATTTTTTAATTTTAGAAATGAAGAAATTTAAAAATTTTATTGAATTTACAAAAAAAAACAACACCATCGTCAATTATAATTAGAGTAATAACTTTGAATAAAGATCGATTCGCTAGAAGAAAAATGAAAAAGAGCGAAAAAGAGAGGGAGAGACAGAGAGAGCGAGTGTTTAGTTTTATTATTGTCAACTGCAAATCGATCTTGTACCGACGATTTTTTTCCATTGTTGCGTTATAATAAAATTGTTTTCGATATTTGCTCTTTAAAAATTCGCAGAATTGGTTTTTCGTAAGTGGGCTGTCGGTAGGTAGACACACCTTTTCGCTAGTTAAGGGACTTACAACACTAGACAGGCAGAGTCGGGGGCGCTACTCTTATTTACGGTTTGTTAAACGTATTCCGTTTAAACGGAAATTGTGGGAAAGAACGCGATCTCCGTTATTTGGCCTTTACAAAGGAAACTGATGAGAACTGTAAGGCTTGAACGTTCTCCAAAAAGGATCGGTTCTCAATGATAAAAAAAAAAAAAAAAAAGGAAAAAAAAAAGGAAAAAAAGAAAAAGAGATCGGCGAGAAGGAAATAGAGGAGGAAAATTCGACTTTGTGTTGTCGTAGTTGAAAAAGGAAAAAATACAATATAGTGAGAAAATAAAAATGCCATTTTCCAGATTTATATACATATATAAAAGAAGCGTGCGAGTGCGATAGTTCAAAAGGGCCCAAAACGAGCTCGCTCTGTCTCGCTGTATAAGGTTAATGTGCCGTTTAACAGGCCCCCATTCATCATTTCGGATTCTAATAGAAGAACGTTATCCCGTTGTGGCCCCATGCGAACTTGACTACTCTTCCGACCATTCCATTTCCAATTTTGAACGCACACTATCATACACACATTATCAAATAGCGTTGTTGCGGCAGTATATAAACTTACATATACATAAACACACAAATATATATATATGTATATATATTATAGGAGTATTATTATATATATAACGCAATAATGCACATCGAAATGATCGCGTCAAGTATATATTTACATTTATCCGTCTATAAAAATGGCAAGCGAACACAGAAATATAGGATCATTTATGAGCGCTGCTGGTACACGAGGCTGTTCATCTCTGAATGCTTAACGAATGATTAAGATAACACGAAACATAAATTACCAGCCAACAAGTATGACGTTTCCGTAGCTAAATAATGAAAAATAAATACCCAACGCGCACATTGCCACCCAAGCAAACATCACAACATTAGCTCCCTCCTTCGCACACTTTCCTTTTCTTCGTATTATAATATTTTCGCTAAAATTTCCTCGCTGTGTTTCCTCCGTAACGCCTCCTCGTCCTGCCCAACAATCCGCACTTTGAACGTATAAAAATTTACCGCTACCCCCGATCGGCCGACTTCGATTTTCTCTGCGTTCCTCTTCTGATTGGCCGGTTGCCTGCGAGAATTTCGCTTCCACATTAAGTTCCGATTTAAAGGTTGACAACGCTAGCATGCGACGGTTCTGAAATGGCAGAAATTATACATGATCCGCACATGCTACTCTTTCGAGAAGTGCATCGAACGGAATGAACTCTTCGCGGATGAAACGCAATTTTTTTCCAGTTTCACGAGTTCGTAAGATGTGTAGAATTTCAAACAATTAAATGGCTTTTGCTCGTTCCTGGTTACAGTTCATATAACTGAAGGGCTGCAAATGTTTACTTTAAATTATTTAAAATGCGCATTTAGATAAAAAATTCGAGCCAGTAAATTTGCGGAATTATATACATGAAAACTGTACAATTCGTGAACTGGCCGAGAGCTAATTACGCATATTTGGTGAAGATACACGTTTATTGTTCTAAAAATTTCTGATTTTTCTTCTTCACAACGGGGGAAGCTTTGTCCTCTGCTTACTTCGCTCGCTGACCTCACGCTCAGATCGCCCTGGCGCTCAATAGAGGGTAATTACGAACGGTGTGCCATAATTACAGTAGATTACGTACTGATATAGGACGGAGGTATTTATTTTTCCTAAGAGAACGGTTTGTTTGGACAGAGGTTTTAATTTTTGTCGAGTATCCTGTTTCAATTTATGCGACTTGGGCGCGCCGCTGAAGTAATGCAACAAGCTTCGTCGAACAGGCTCGCATCTTCATCCCGATGAATTACCTCTATCCGCTGACTGATAATTGGTAGTTCAGTTAGCAGCGGAGATTAGGTATGAAATGGTCGTTTTCGTTTTCGTTTTCGAGTCGTTGTCTGCTAAAAAGAATCGGTCGTCTTTTATAGATTGTTCGTTCTGTGCGCATCATCATAAAGGGGAATTAGCAGTGTACACGAACATATTTGCACGCACTGCTAAGATCGGCACTTGGTCGAAATTTCATTACCCATTACGTTTGATGTGTGATTTTTTTGTTTTTTTCAGTGAATACGGTGTTTTTACTAATTAGTTATTTTTTTCTGCTGACATTATTGTAAAGGTGAAGAGGTACCTAAGCGGATCATTCTTATAGATAGGAGCGTGTTTTTTTGCGAACTTTTTATATATGTGGCGCGAAAATTTCTTTTATGACAACCGATTCATGTGTACTATTTGCATGAATCATACGTTCACGCTAGCGCCCAGACTTAATCGAAACAAGTAGCGCCTTTGCTTGTTTTTTGTTGTCTCGCCAGACTGGTAGACTAGTGGTTAAAGTGTTTGGTTACCGTTCGAGACTTGTCCCATTCCGGATCCAAGTCGCTCCCGAGTTTACCCAGCCTGAAATATAGAAATCTGGGAAAGTAAAGGCGGATCCCAAGTAGAAAGGAATTGGTCCAAGTATTCTGCTCGGATCCATTAGGCTTTGTACATTGCGAACCTTAACTTTACAATCCACGAAACCTTATCAAGGATACGGGACTTACTTTACTTTTACTCGCCATACTAACTCTTCGCTTTCATCCGCATCGCAGCAGCTTTTACTTCAGTCTAATTTTAATTCGTCACAATCACGTCCGCCGAGCAGTAGCATCTATCTAGTAGTGTACACAATAAAAAACAACAGGGACGTACAGAGGAAATTCGTTGCAACCGGCGCACGTCTAAGGGATCAGCATTACAGTATTTAAGAATGTGAAATAAAAAATTGTTGAACCGTGTGAACGAAAACATATTTTAAGTGCAGCCAAGAATGAATTAAAAATTAAAGAGAAATTTGTTAATAAATGAAAATAAAAACCCAACTAATTGTATTATTTCCGGCTATTAAGCAAATCACAGGCCCTTTAAAACTAAAAAAACAAATCAAAACTTTCTTTACTAAACAGAGTATCTATACAATTTGGGAAATATTTATGTTATAAAAAAATTGCTGCATTGAAATTATTCCGTTGCGGATTATACACATTCGCGAAATAAAAAAAAAAAAAAAACGCTACACCTACATTTTGCAAATTTTTAAAAAATGTTTCTCATTTCACGAATTATACAAGGGTGTTATAGACAGTTTGATAATTTCTAGTCAGAATGTTGCATTTTTTAAAGAGAAAACAAAAGTACCGTTTGAAATATAATGTATGTACATTTTTGACTGGATTTGTAACATTTCACCCGAAAGCAAACCGGAAGAATATTTTTGTTGCTTTATCTTTTTTGTTCAATACAGGTAAAATTTCAATTAATCCTTGTTTCTTTTATTTTAGTATACTGACAAGGATCTGGATAAAAATTCGGAAAAAATGTAGAACGAAGCGAGTACATTTACAATAACTACGATGGTAGAAGACTGGTGAGAAGCAAAATTATTCGTTTACTCCTTCCCCTGCCATGGACGGTCGTTTGCTGTATTGGTTTACGTGCTTATCTGTTTGGTGTTTATTCACATTTTCGTACAGTCACCAAGGAGCGGAATGGGAAGATGACGAAGAAGATCCAGGTATAAAATTCAATATTCCTATTTATATTACTTCTCTTATAAATCAAACGCACAGTGAACGCAGCAGGCGTAATGTCTCTTTTAAGAACTGAAAGGTTTTCCACGCGCTCAATTCCGAGAGACTCGCTACTAATTATATAATTACAATATTAGCTTATTAACCGAAACTGGCATAAATATCACGCAACAACAACCACTACGGAAACGATAAATTAACGAAATACCTGAATTCTGAATTCTTATTATCCGCCATATAAGGTGTTTAGGAATCGTGGGAAGACATCCAAACGGTACTATGGGCAAGATCAATATTCGCAGCTGGAGGTGCATTCGGCACTCGTATAAATGGCGTTTTTATAGACACGCGATTCTACGTAATTCTATATTGCTCCGGAGCACATGAACGATCCAATCAGCAGTTGACCTACTAGTGTAACAGATTACACAGTAAATCACAGTAAATCACAGCAAATCAAATGGGTGTTTGTGTTTCGTCAATACCAGTCGTTCTTCCTACACCACCTTTAGAGAATTATATTAATTACAACGTAATTTTTAGATTAACCCCATTAGAAAAAATGTCCCAATTTTATGTAACGTTTGTTATATTTTACATATTAGATTTTGTAACGAAAAAATGTCCTAATTTTATATAATGAAAGTTAAATATTAGGATAGGATTTTTGTGATTATGTTATTTTTTTTTTGTGTCCATGCCAGTAAGAATTAAGTTGTAAATTTTGATCATTTTATACAAAGTATAGAAGCGAAAAAGGCAGAAATGTAAGCAAGAGGGGTCAAAATGGTCGAGTTATATATATATATATATATATATATATATATATATATATATATATATATATATATATATATATATATATATATATATAGATGTATGTAAAGTGGAACAGAGAGTGCAATATTCTAGAAATACATGTCGGCAACGGATAGGGCCATCAGGGCCCGAGGAATGAGTCCCACATAGAGAGTACTCTGTAATCGTATGCGTACCAAACGTACTTCCGTCTCTCACTAGCCTCTCCTCCTGCCAACGTCACAACTCCCCTTGTAGCGAAGTGTGTGCTCTGTCACTACTACAAGGAGTACTCAAAACTGCTGACCGGCATTTCTTCCAATCATTCAGGATCGTTGACTGGCAAACAATCTGTAGCATACCGGATATTATGTAATAAAATTCCTTAAATTAAATAAAAAATCGACTATTTACTACTTTGTATGAATAATAATGACTCACAGTATTGTAACAACTTTAGCAGTTGCTCATGGTCGATTTGAAATTAAAGTAAACTGAAAAAATTAACGTGAACAATTTTCATTTATTCGGTAAGGCTTGGTTCTCCCCTTAAAACCATTTTTCTTCTTCGCTTAATTTTTCGTTGACTATCTGAGCTAGATTTTGTATTTGTACGTGGCGCTAAAGAGAAAGAAGGTCCAGCGAGAATTCGCTATTATTATTTACCCACTTTTTTCGATAAATATTCGGCATCATAGAATTTTGTAATAGATCGAAAATATTATTATAAATAATATTATCATTGTCATTATTATTACTTAATCTTCGATGATTTAATTTGTAGCGCGGCCATTTATTGTAGCGAGCGTTAAAGTTTCCTTTTTTGTTTTCTTGTAGAATTTCTGGCGATATTTATTAATACCGATTTTTGTATATATCGCCACATACAATTATACAGAAATTAGTATTAATAAATATCGCCAAAAATTCTACAAAAAGACGAAAGAGGAGAAAACTTTAACTGTTCTTGCTACCGACAAACCCAGGCTATCAGCGTTATTCAACCAGTAATTTCAATAATCAGTGTGAAATATTTTAATTGTATTAAGATATTTAATGTGTTCCTTTAGGTGTTAGTGTTCGTTTATTTTTTCTTCGTACATTCGGTTAACATTTTTGCCCTATCTGGTACGGTTCAAATAGCACCAATTTCTTCTTATTGTCTATTAATCACGTATTTATTGTGTTGCACTTTCTTATCGGTTAAAATAGTTCTGTTCCAATATAACTTATACCTTTAAATATACACTCGTAAGGCCCAATTGACGACTTTGAATCTCCGTATTTAAAACGAAATTAGGCGTTGATCTTTTCTTTGTTTTCTTGTTGTTGTTTTTTTTTTTTTTGGTAACTGGCATTTATTTGTTTCCATTATAGTTTAATTCATTTCCTCTGGATTTCCTTTGACATGTTGTTTTCATTTGTGTCTTGCATTTTCGGTTTATTCGCTTCTGGCTTTAAATTAATGAAATTCTGCTCAGTTATAGTTCATTTTTCTTCATTATCCTGACCTGCTAATCGCTGTTCGTTACTTTTTACATTTTTTTCATACTCGAATTCTTCCGGTAGCTTCTTTTTCTAACTAACTTTATTTCTCCCGCGCTTTTAGTAACCTGAAGCAACTTTTTCTCTCCGTTTTTTCTTCGGGTGCCTCAACTATGGACATTGACCAGGCGCGAGTAAAATTTTTGTACATTTTTAATGTGCCGCAGCGGGATTCGAACCAGGTTTTAGCTACTGCTAATGCATCATACGCTTTCACGTTCAGCATCAACTTTAAACATGTCCTGACGTTGCGTAGGAAGCGGAAATTTACATTTACTTCTAGTAATCGTTCTCCGTATAACGCTAATCGTATACTTACTGTCAGGTTAATTTGGTTTCAGTGATTTAGTTCAAACGTGCTTACCATATATAGTTCTCCCGACTTATTTATTACGAACTATTTAGTGTCCATGCTCAAATATTGTGATTACAGCGTTCGGATTGATTTATAAAAGAGCTATGTAAAAACGGCGGTGATAAACTCATTTTCAATTTCCTCATTAGCAGTAATCTCCTAGGTCGTACTCAGGGGGAAAAGGTCATCAGATGTTATCATGAACAGGTGAGGATAAGAGGGTTAGAAATGAGAAACTAACAGGGCGCTTTGTCTTTATATTCGCATAAGCATTTTTAACTCTCTTTATATAATTACTATTATTATCAGTTTATACGGAATTCATTGTAAGCATGGGGGCTAAATCAAATATATTGAAAATGTTTTATTACTAATTTTAACAAAAGAGAGAAAGTATACACAGTTAAGCCCATATAAATTAATATTTTTATTCCACAGATCGCGCAGCCGATTTAGTTTCAATTATGTTATATTATTATTATAAGTGTTTTTGTGTTATCTATTTGAAATTTGATTTGAAAAAAAAATAATTACACGAGTTGATTTATTAATTGATTTGGTTATTATATTACCATTATTATTAAGCTACAGAGATACCTATCCAGCAAAATATTAACGCAATTTTGGATTGTTTAAAGTACAATAGATTATTACTAAATGAAAACAAAATTAAACTGATGATTTAACCTATCAAAATCCAGAGCTGCTGAATTAACTTTCTCAGGTTCCGTTTGACGACGATGGCCTTATTGACAGAATTTTTGAATTTAAATACATCGATCTCGTTTCAGACAGTAAACTTGTCTAGAATAAACATACTAAATATTGCGAGGAGAGGCTGTTTTTAAAAATTATCGAATTTTTTTTTTTGGGGGGGGGGGATACCGTCAAGTTATTCCCGCGGATCAATTTTTACTAATACTACGTGATACAGTGTGGAACAAAGAGTTTTATTATCAGCATAATTTGGCACAAAACGAACACAATTTGTTTGGTTAAATTTGATTTTGAAATTCCGTTATTGGAGGGGCCAACTTGACGTTGCTCATATGATGGCACACATGTTTGCCACTGCATTCCATATGATTCTATTAGCGATTATTTAATTATTTGTAATAACTTTTGTCGTCGTCTAAGATCGAACTGAGCACCTTTGCGACGGAACAAGTGTTCTGGTAATTAGGCTATCGCGATGATTTTATCGTTAGTATTATTATAATTTTACTACAAGTAGGTTGTGTTATGTGTGGTAATAGTTACCATTTTAAGGCTATCTATGCATAAGAACCGCAAACACGGGCTGATTGGAAGGGAAATGTAATAAATTAAGCTTCGGCTGTAAATAAGTTTAAAAAAAAACCTATTAAGTTGTGATATACGTAGGGGTAACTTGCGTGAACTTATATTATCCCATGTTATCTCTAAGCCATTAATTTGTGCCATACTTTAAAATAATACTTTTGCCGCTACATTTTTAATTATGATTCGATTTCATACCGCAGAACACATATTTTAGTTAATTTAATTATTATTTTGTAAATATTATTAATGTTGATTTTGCTTTTAGGTTGCTATTCATTCACATAGTATTCCTGCTTTATGTTTGATTAACCCTGTTTATTTGTAGTATATTTACTTCTGCAAGTTTTTTCTTTTGGTTTTATTTGATCTCTTTTATTCGTAAATCTATAGGTGATTTTATTTTACAATATTTAACTCCCCTATTCGCGCTATGAAGTACATCAACAGTAAGAACAATAAAATAATTTTTACTATTTACAAATGAACGGTTTCAAGAAAAATAACTATTTAAAATTTTAATGTAGCTGAAAGGTAAAGTTCGAAAAAATAACTCCTTACACAGGTCGGTAGATGAAATTGCACCAATATCCTTGTCGAACGGCGGAGGAGTGATGCGAAATTTCTGAATAAATGACGTTAGTGATTTATACGCTTCAGTGTAGGAGGCTATGTGCGGGGGGAGGACGCTGATGAGGACATTCGTTTACGGTGGTAAACTGAAAAATGACTCTATTCTTACTTTTTCTTCTTCAGAGAAGTAGGTTTAGTTTCCGAAACTATTTCGGTAGTACCGAACCATTTTTGAAATATTTTACGTCCAATTTTCCCATCGGACTGGTTGTGTTTATTCAACGTTGTCAAATTCGGACATATGATGTGAAATTCCAACCGGAACAATTTTGGATTATTCAAATTTTGCCACGTTGACCTGGAAAATTGATTTGAACTAGAGACATTTATCTTGTGGATATAATATTCTTGATACTTTTCTTTCAACGCTCTGTAATGTGTCTTCAGCGTCGAGCTTAAAATTATCTTTTGTATCGCGCAATATTTGTTAAAACCTTCCTTAATTCGCGCTAAACGTTTTTTGAAAATAGCTCTGTAAATAATCGATGGTGATTTTCGTTATAATACGTTTTTTTTTTTTTTTCATTATTGAAATTGGTTGAATACCCGCTATTACTCACAAAAGTACAATGTAAATATTAACACTTTTCAGGAGTGTAATTTATTGATAATTAAACAAATTGCACTGAGTAAAAATAATTTTATCGTGAAAACTGGCTCACTTTCAGCAGTAGCTTGAAAAATATCTTCATTTACTGCTTCGGATGTCCACCTAAAAGCAATAATTCGAATTTTTAGCTTTCTTCTTGTTCTATTTCTAAATTACAGATGTGCGCTCCTTCTGCATTTATTGCAGGTTTTTACTAGAAAAATATAAGCTGTTTTAAAACGAAAATTTTTATTTAAACTTCCTCATTTAAAGAAAAAAATTTATTTTAACTCAAAAATAAGTGAAATAATGAACATTGTCGTTATTTAATTATTTAATGCTCCTTGTGAGCTGATCATGAATTTTGTTTTCGAAAGTGGCCCGGTCTATTGTTACTATTATTATTATTATTATTATTATTATAAAGCGAGTGTTAATTACGTTTTCATCATGACGGCTTTTAAAAAACGAGTAACGGAGTGCATACGAAATGAAAGTGTTTGTTCGTAATTTCTTGATATCTTATTGTTACTATTAATTAATGAATCGCCAAATTACCCCCCGATTATATTTTAATTAGATGAATTAATTCTTAATTTGATTTAAATTATATTATTTAAAGTTATTAAAATTTTACGAATAACGCATATTTTCAGCTTCTACACTGGCCTAATGCAAAGAAATGAATGTGTTCAAATTGATTAAATTAAACCGGCTGTTGCGCTACTGTCGCGAGATGTCTACATTTTAAGTTCGTTTTAGTAATTTAAGATAATTATTTCTCTTTAAGATCTACATGGGTAATAAAGTTTCGTGTAAATCGGCAAAATAAAATTTGATTTTAAAAGAACAATACCGACCTTAAAATTTATTTTAAAAACAAAAATGTGTCTACTGAAAAATTAAAAAAAAAAAAAAAATAAAAGAAATAAAAAAAAGGACGGAATAGGTAAAACGATTACTATACTATGTCATTATAGTATGGGTTTTATTAATTTTACGATCCTTGGATGAAATAATTACCTGAAATTTCTCTAATCTGCTTAATCATGTATAAATCGTTTTTACTTCGAACACGAATATTTTAACTTGAAATCAGTCGGTGATTTGTAAGTTTTTTATTGTATCATATTCTAAAATTAGTGTGCTTATATAATTGCCATTTCTATAATCGTAAAAACATGGAGCGTGAAAAAGGTTGGAAATAAAAACGATCGTTAAATTGTATTAAAGTAAATTATTTAATAACTAATTTTGTTTGTCATTAAGGAATTTATTTATTTCAATAAATATTAACAAAAACAAGTATGGACCTCAAAAGAGATCTATTTTTATCCGAAAAAATGCGAAGTAATTTTTCCATTTAATTTAGCAGAAAGCTAAAAAATTTTTTTTAAATTATGCTAACGATCATTAACTAATTTAGTACCCAATCAGCGTTACCATAATAAAAAAATATAATAACCGTATAATCTGCTTTAGTCGTTTTCATTGTTGTTACTCTGCAGACCCTTCTCAGTGTATTTTAGAATCATCCGATTATTAACATATTTTAATTAAGAACGCCGATAAAAAGTGGTGGATTCGGAGAAATTACCGCTCGTTACCCGGTTTGTCATTAGGATATTTATTAATCTTTTTCGGTGGTACCAAGGTTGTTTTTTCATTACCGCCGTGAAACCAGAACCGACGTCGATTTGAAAAGGTGCTAATCAGACGTAGCCCTCCAAATATTGGGGCCACTACACCGAAAACTCTATTCAAGTTCCCTAATGAGACGAGATTGTTTCATGTTTTTTTTTTTTTTTTTGTTTTAGTAAATATAAACACGCGTATAAGCAGGGGCCGATCCAGAAGGACATTGGAGGAGGGGATTACATAATTACGTATAATCTTCTACGGTAGGCAGTAGATTTAAGAAATACCCCTTGTTTCATAAAGAAAATCAAATAGCGACCTTTATAGAATTTCCTAAAAATGTGTTTTAAAAATACATAATTATTGCAATTTTTAATTTAACTTTTGTCTTATATTTAGGGGTGAAAAATAAAACGGAATTATAAAATTCTAGCTAGAATGGTAGTTTATAAATAGTAAAAAAGATAGTATTTTTATTAAACACTTTACTTCTTTTTTGTTAGTAATCCGATCCGAATTTTTCCTTCATGAGCAAGTAAAAAAAAACATATTTCTCATTGAACTATTTTCATTTATATTATAAAATAAAAATAAAAAATAAATAAAAATGGCAAAAGATCAACGACAGTTGTGTTTAAAATAGAATTAAATAGGAACATTAATAGTTTTACTAGAAAATAGTATTAAATATTAATTATTAAAATCCGTCGGTAAAATTCATACGAATCTTTCATAGCATAAATTAAGTTTCTCTGTTACAACAAATTTTTTTCATAGAGGTTTTG
This sequence comes from Icerya purchasi, assembly GCA_039619475.1. NCBI lineage: Eukaryota > Metazoa > Arthropoda > Insecta > Hemiptera > Monophlebidae > Icerya > Icerya purchasi. Next base: position 320,558,566 of record CM077115.1, read on the forward strand.
GTTCTTTGGGAGGGGATGACCCCCCCCGTGTATCCGCCACTGATATAGGTATTAAGTTAAATGTTTCATTTTTCAATATATCTTGTTGATGTTATCCGATATTTATAAACCTATTGCTAGGAATTTCATCTCGTAAGTAAAATTTTTTAATTTTACTATTTTAATTGAATGTTATATAGTTTACGTGTCCGGCAACTATAATTCTGATAAAAGCATACTTCCCCACCTCCAATCACGGCAGACTTTGGCGGGATATTTATCCCTCCCTATTTTCTAATCGTCATTCGCATTAACGTTTTATTCAGCCGATTCCTCGTTCCCTGTCTCGGTTCCATTCTATTCCTGTTGATCGTCGCTCTTCTATTGTCTCCCTAATTCGTTTCCGGATCAATCATCGTCTACTTCTCTTTTCCCGCTTTCGATTTGCTCTGTCGCCTTCTCCTTATTGTTCGTCTTCACGATTGTGATCCTCCTCGTGTATATGTGATGCTGATCACATTTTCTTCAACTGCTCTTCTTAATGAACGCTCTCTTTTATACGGCCAGCTTTTGACATTAGGTCTCCCTACTCCCTTTAACGCTTCCTTTATCCTCTTCTTTTCTTCATCTTCTGTGGTGCCTGTACTGCTGTCCTTTGTTGCGTCCATTTCGGACCGCCTAGCTATTTAGTTTTGTAGCTTAGCTTTTCCTGTTGTTGGGTTAATGCCGCTGGCGCGCCCACAAAAGGAAAACAAAAAAAAAAAAAAATTATACTTCCAAGCGTTGTAATAAATGTAATCTCGGTAAAAATTGGAGAATTTTTGTTTTTTTATCGATCTTCAAAAAGCTATCCCAAATTAATGTCCATGAAACAATATCATCTTTTCTATTCGATTTTTTACCTCCTCTTTGTTCTCGTCCCGTTCCATTCTCATGGACTTTCTATGGGTTCCTAGTCATTCCAATATTGAGGGCAATGACTCATCTGACTCTTTAGTTCGCTCAGCCGCCCGTAATGGTCCTTTCCTCGACTCTTTCCCTTCTTCAGACATTCTTTCTCTATCAAGCTCTAATCATTCCAGACTTTGGCTGGACATGTATCCATCATTATTCTCTAATTATTATTCATACTACTGTCTTTTTCAACCGGTTTCTCATTTCCTGCCTTGGTTTCATTCTATTCCTGTCTGTCGTCTTTCTACTGTTGTTTCCCTAATTAGGCTCAGAATCAATCATTCTCTACTCCCTTCTTCTCGCTATCGATTCGCTTTGTCCCCTTCTCCTTTCTGCTCTTTTCGCGCTTCTGAGCCTTCTTGTATTTGCGATTCAAATCATATCGTTTTCGAATGTTCTGTACTCTCTAACGAACGCTCCTTTCTTTACGCCCCTTTGGGTCTTCCTACTCCTTTTAACGCTACCTATATCCTTTCCTTCCCATTCCTTTCAGTTATTCCGTTGCTGCTGTCCTTTGTTTTTTACATTTCTGACCGCCTGGCTATTTAGTTCTATCTCTTAATTTTTCATGTTGTTGGGTCAAAGCTGCTGGCGCGCCCAGAGTAGGAGAACAAAACGGTTTAACAGTTTAAACTGCCACAAAATAGATAGCGGCATATGTTACGGCCAAAAAATCGATACGAGCTGTTAACCTAAATTATAAAAATAAACAAAAACCCGATAAGTATACAAAAATAATTGGACAATTGTAACGGCATAATCCCTATTTATATGTTATACAAGTAAAACGAAAAAAAGTAGGTTAAACAACGTTTGTCTGTGCATCAATGAAATTGAAGAATTATAATTGTGGTGTAACTATTATTTCCATTAGCCAGCTACCAAAAGCGTTGTTGGTTTTAGTTAATTATATTTCATTCCAGTGCTGTCGCACATTGAAACTTTCAAAAATTTCACTTGTGCCGAGTTGTGATGTCCATAGTTGATGTGCCGAAAAAATAAAAAAAAAAAAAATTATTTCGGTATTTATTTTTTAACATTTCGTGCTTTATAGCATAAAATCAGAGTTTTGTATTGGCGATTGGAATATTGTGGTTTACAACAGAGTTGTGCGGAGAGTTAGGTACTTAGTTACGATCGTATTGTTCTAACAGTTTACATTCGTTTATGAATTACCATTTCGCTAAATTCAAACTGATCTGAGATCATTTAAAGACCATTAAAGATCGCCGTGTTAGTACAACAAATTGAAAAAAATGACTTCATTATTTCCCATTTGTTTCGTCGCAATATAGGATGTCTAGGAAATTTTGCCATTGGAATGTAGTTCTGTTTACGCGTTTTTAATTTACGAAAAAAGCTTTTCCCGTTTAGACGTCCCCAGATGACCCGAGGTGTTTTCTCTGAATTATGTTCTATCATTTTGCACTACAAACGGCTGATCAAGCCTGTGTCAAAATCATTGGTGATCAGGGCGAACGGTGTTTGCATTTGATATCGGCAACATTGAAATTAGTTTAGTTGAACGGATAACTGCCGCTTAAAGTCTGGCTTATTTCGATTCTGATCGTTGATTTGATTAATTTTAAATTAGATAACAAAGTAACAATCAAGAGAAACTGGGAACAGATTACATAATATAGAGACTTATTATTAAAAATGGGAGTAGTTTCAGCCCCTTTATTATAAGAACAGAAAAATAATAATAATAATAAAAAACAATAATTAAACAGAAAAAAATGAATAACCAAATAAATACGGGAGCAATGTTCATTTTAAGAATTAAATCTTTTTCGGAAAATATTACACCTATGTAATTCAGAAACATATTCACACATTGTTTATGTTAAAAACGGCACCATACGTATTCGTACATTTTAAGTGAAAATAATTTAATTATCGTTAAAAAAATCTTAATTTTTATTCCGGTATTTTATTTTTAGTGATTCGCACAGTTTTTGCGTATGCTTTCTCTCTCTCTCTCTCTCTCTCTCTTTCTCTCTCTATATATATATATATATATATGTTCAATAATACTTTTCTAACGAATAAACCGGATTTGATTTAAATCTTTAATCGAATGCTAATCGTAACATGTGATCAAATTGAGAATATGCGCGGTTTTGTAAATTAAGAACTGTATTCGAAATGAGTAATATGTAAAAAGACTAAAAGTGGCGAGATTTTATTGAACTCCAAAATCGTTGTAGGTAGTTTGTTCGACGTTGTTCGGTGTTGTGTGTCTGTGCTCCCGCCACTGCTTTCCCGTCCGCGCAATGCCGATTTCGCCGCAACGTTTATTCAGTAAAATGCGCTTAATATAAAATTCAATTATGACAATATTGCCCGAAACCAGCAGCAAATATGTTCGATTTTTAAAGTCCGAGCTGAAAATAAAATTTGTGAAAATATTGACTTTATAAAAATTAAATTTAGGTTCATTCGCCTCTGAAATTTAGACCCGGGTTACGCAGTATTAAAAGTCGTTTATTTCACGTTCGGAATTTTTTCATACTCACTAAATGTTTTTTTATCTTTTTTATTTGAAGTTGCCGAATAAGAATCATTATTATTTCGGAAATGTTAAGAATAAAAAATATATATGTGTATATATATATATATATATATATGTATGTAAATATATATATATATATATATATATATATGTGTGTGTGTATTCCCCCGTGTATATTTAATAAGATCTCAATGAAATGCGTATTCAATTGACCGAATATACGTAATTCAGAGCATTTCGTCCTACAGGAAATATGTGTATGTAACATTTATCAGTGCACGTACGTTATTAGTTTTTAATAACATTCGCAATTTAACTTGTGTTTATTCAGATGAAGGTAGCGCTGTAGAGTCTAGTAGTTAAGGTGCTGGGCTACCAAACCAGAGGTGTCATAGGTTTTTTTTGGGGGGATTTGCCTCGTTTCGGATTCAAGTCGTTCCTAGGTATGTATACGTAACCTGGAACTGAATATTAGTTATATCGAAGAAGTCTGGGAATGTAAAGGCGGATCCCAAGTAGAAAGGAACTGGTCCCAATCATCTCTTCGGATCCATTAGGCTTAGTACCATTATGAAAAGCTTAAATTCCCAATCCATGATACTTTATCAAGGATATATGGCGTTTACTTTACTTTGTTCAAATGAAATTGTCATTCATCTGAAATGACTGAGGATGATGGCAAAGAGAGAACGAAAGGTGCGCACAAAACGGAGTTGGAAGATCAATTGACGGAAGAGAAAAGTAAAAGAAAGAACGTTCGGAAGCGATACAGGTGCACTCAAACAAAATGTGATTAGCGTCACTTATAAAATTGTGAGAGGAAGGAGGTAGGGGTAGAGAGGAGAGGGGACTAGAGAGAAACGAAGTAAGGAAGCAGGAAGCAAATTGTGCCGAAAGCGTAACCGACATATTGCAGAGAGATTTGAACGTCGGATGAAGGAAAAATTGGAGAACCAGGAATAAGACGGTAGATGAGGCTGAATAAAGAGATAAAAAGAATCCGGATTTGAGAATGAGGAGGAATACGAGTTTAACCATAGTTTGGAATGAGCTGAAGTGGAGAGGAGATTATAATTATGAGATGAAAAAACGCTAAGGAATTCACCGGTAGAAGAGGATGAACGTTACTTTCGATTCCAGAGTTCCCAGGAATCCACAGTGGATCAATTTGGACGGAGTGAGAAAGGAAAATGTTACGGATAAGAGAGTGTATGAGAAGGATTACGTACTAAACAGAGGGAGAAGGAAAAGAAGAGGAAATAGCTTGAAGGACACTATGAGAATCTCATATAATAGGACTTGATGCGGAACTAGGGAAGAAGCAACAAAAAGGATATCACAAGACTCAGCTTAGGAAACTGAACAAAAGGAAGTAAGTTTGAAGGTTTCAGAATAATTTAAGGAAGGACAAAAAAAAAATACTCTTTATAGTCTTTTTGTATCTTTTCCTACTGTCTACATCATATTTCTTAGCGTATTTATATGTAACAGAATCTCTAATTAATTCTTTCATTTAGATATTGCTTTTGTATAGTGGGTTCTGAAGCTGAAAGTTACGTAGGAAATATTATATATGCAAAAAAAAGTAACAGTCCACTTGATGTGGCAATGATTATGCAGCTGAAAATTACATTTAATACATTTAAAAAAAGAATACATAAGTATTTAATCAATTAGATGTCCCATACATAGAGGATTCTCTCCAGTACCGCTTCAACGATGGCCCAAACCTTGGCTTATTTTAAAACTAACCAGATCGCTTCAATTATTTAATCTTTAATTGTTACCATATGGATCCAGTTATATATATATATATATATAAAAAAAAAAAGAAGTAGAATATATTGTAATAATCTATACTGATGGTTTTTTGTACAAGGCTGTAAATGCATCGTTCGCGTTAAAGTTTAATCATAACAGTTGTATTGTTCGCGTTAAAGTTTAATCAAAACGTTATCTGAGAGATAATACCGACACGACGGTACATGGATTTAGGTAAGATAAGAAATATATTTATTTTCTTTATCGCTTAAAACAGTGATTAGAATAGCGAAGACATAAGTAGCAAAAATATTAAGATGGCCCAGCAGGGGCCAGCCCAACAACTTACAAAACCATTAAATTATAGTGAGATGTTACAATATCAAAAACTTCCAACCAGAAAACAAGCTATTATAATTCATGCTATAAACGAAACAAAAATAAAAGATTACATAATTACAGTCGGACAAATAGTAGGAGCGAATAACATTTTATTCGCTTCAAGAGTATCTAACAACAGAATCTGTATCTATTTAAAAAATGAAGAAGTGGTAGATAAATTAACAAAGGAGCACAGTACGATAAAAATTGGTAATACAGAGATGAAAATACGGAAACTTATAAATCCAGCGAGAAGAATCGTTTTATCAAATGTATCTCCGCACATACCAAATTCGGTGTTACAAAACGAGTTAAATAAACTGAACATAAAAACTATTTCGACGATAACTTTTATTAGGGCAGGTTTGCATTTGGAAGAATACAAACATGTATTAAGTTTCAGACGGCAGGTGTACGGCTTAGTACAAGAACCTAATAATTTAAATGAAAGTGCTGAAATTCCAGAATATATCGATATCATGTACGAAGGTGAAAAATTTAGAATTTATATTAACTTAGATGGAAACTCTTTTCGTGCAGATCGTGAAAATAATTTGCAGAAGGAGGAAAATAGTGATAACAAATTAGAAGAGCTAAGCATATTAGGAAAAAGGCAACATTCGACAACAACAGAAAACACGACAACAAATGACGATAGTGATCTGTTTGGGAACGCTTGTTTGTCTAATGCGTCGAGCCTAACTACGCTAGATGACACGGAAATTGAAAACCCAGAACCGCTAATAACGGGGAAAATAATTGTAGAAGAAAAGGAAGAGAAAACCGAGGAGATCGAAATGAACAGTACACTAATCGTTGATATGAGACAGGAAGCTGCGGTCAATAAGGAACCAAAAGAAAAACCGGATTATCCGCAAGAAGAGCAGAAAAATAAAAATAGAAGCAAAGATGCAATTTGCGATCATAAAAGTTTGGAAAAAAGCACTTTAAATTTAGGCAAAAAAAAAGTAGGTACAAAAAAAACTAAAACAGAACAAGATAATATACTCGAAAAGGCATTAATAACAATAAAAGAAACAATCGAAAGTCAATTCAAACACAAAAAAGGAATTTTTAATTATAAACAAATACTACAATTAATCACAAATATAAATAAAAATGAACATGTAAATGAAACCATTAAAAACCTATTTCAGTTGGAACAGATAAATAATGACGCGCTTATCGCACAAATGCAGTACATTCATGAAAGCATAAATGACAGATCAATTAAAATAAAAATTACTAAAATAATAAATAAAATTAAAAAAGAAAATAATAAAGAAAACATATAAAATCTAAAAAAAAAAAGTAGAAATTAAAATGGTTCAAATAATACAGTACAATGAAAACCACTGTAAGTTAGCAAGAGATATCTTATTAAGCAAAATAATTACGGAAAATATTGATGTTGCGTTCATTTGCGATAGATTCAGTAGCAAGTACGTGCCCATCAATTATAAAACTATTATACATAATAAATTACAAATAATTTACCGTGTTGGTATCCTAATAAACTGTATATATGCACATAATGAATACAATGTGTTAGTAATCCAAATAGATAAAGTAAATTTCATATTAACATATATACCACCGAATAATTTGTCATATCAATACTTTCAATTCTTAGATGTTTATATTAGAAACAATAACTTCATTAAATTTATATTACTCGGTGACCTCAACTCAAGACACTTATCTTGGGATAAAGTAAATAACCCTAGAGGGAAACAATTATACAATTTAATACAAATTCATGATTTAAAGGTGTTAAATATTAAAAATAAATACACATTTAAACGGAAAAATCAGCATAGTACGATCGATTTAACACTCATTACAAACAATATTGCACAAGTAATTAGTGATTGGAAGGTATCTCATGAAATTAACCACAGCGATCATAGTTATATATTATTTAATTTTCAACCAATATATAAAAGTAATAAAGAATACGTGAAAGCAATAAATTATCATAAATTAGAGAAAAATATAACTAAATTTTCATATAAATTAGATTTAAAAGTTTCGTGTAATTCGGTAAATGCTATAGAAAATTGGTAAGAGGAATTTCAGCGGTATGTAAATACTGTATTACAGCACTCATACATAAATAAAGAAAAATCAACTGTCTACTGGTGGAATGCAAACCTACAAAACCTAAAATTTAACGTTAATAAACTATATAGGAAATATCGAAACTGTAAGAACGTAAATTTAAAAACGGTACATTACAATAAATACAAGAATAAATTTAAAAAATATAAGTATGAAATTAAAGTAGCTAAAATGCAAGCCTGGAGAAAACTAATAAGTGATAAATCGGTATTTGGATTAAAGTATAAAATATTAATAAGTAAATATAAAGATGTTAACATACCCACATTAGATAAGTCCGCCTACTCTGACAGCGATAAAGTAAAACTACTAAGTTCTAAATTATATTTAAAAGCTAAACCGTTCAAAGTGAAAATAATAAATAATGAGTTCGTAAATTATGTTCAAAAAGACGAAATCAGCACGATTATTAAGAATCTTAAAAACAAAATATCAACAGGAGTGGATGAAATTTCAAACGGTTTTTTAAAGAAGTTCAATATTAAATATCCTGATGTAATAGCGAAATTAATCAATTTATTGTTTTATTATAATTATTTCCCGGAAAGGTGGAAAATAATGAGGACGGTGATTCTACCTAAAATCAGTAAAGACCCAAAATTGTCTAGCTCGTACAGAGCAATTTCATTAATATCAAACTTCAGTAAAATATACGAAAAATGTTTACTTAACAAATTACAAGATTTCGCAAACAAAAAGAATATAATTAATAAAAACCAATTTGGTGCATTAAAAGGCAGATCATCGGAATTAGCAATATGTAATATTATTCAAACCATAAAGAGTTTTAAAAAGAAATCATTAAAATGCTGTCTAATCACACTGGACGTAACGAAGGCTTTTGATAGCCTGGACCTAAATAAACTTATTGAATTATTAAAGAAATTAGAATTAGATAATGGATTGTTAAATATTTTAAATCATTATTTCAATAATAGACACACTATGATACAGATAAACAGTTCATCCTGTAAAAAAAAAATTGTTATGGGTTTACCCCAAGGGTCAGTGTTAGGACCATACCTTTGGAACATCGTTGTTTCACAAATGTACAACTTAATACTACCAAACGATATACAAATAATTACATTCGTAGATGATATTGCCATTCTCATTGCAGATAAAAACGAAACAATGGTGGAAAATAAAATATATAAAGTCTACACTAAAATTCAAACATGGCTCACGGAATTTAATCTTGAAATAAACGAAAATAAATCAAACTATATTCTTTTTAACAGTAAAATTAATAAAAAACCACTTAACCTAATGCAGTTCGGATTAAATATCAAATATGTAACGCAAATCAAATATTTAGGTGTTATTATAGACAATAATTTAAAATTTTATAATCATTTTAATAATGTAAGAAATAAAATTAACAAATTCTTGCCAATTTTCAATAAACTTTTCAATAATAGTAATCGAATAAATTATAAAAAGGGTATTATATTGTATAAATGTATAATAGTACCAAATATTATTTATGGTAGTATTATTTATTTAGATATGCTAGGGACTAACAGATTTCAAAATATAATTAAAAGCTTTCAAAGAGAGATTGCAATTAAACTGATTAAAGCGTATAGAACTACCAGCTATATGGCCGCAATAGTTATCGCAGGCATATTACCTATCGAATACGAACTGCATAAACATATAAATGTATTTTTAATAAAAAATAAAGTTGAGATTAACCATAGATTTAGTAATGTTAGATATAATTTTCCTTATTATAAATATGAAAATAAATTGTTAAAAGAAAAACAATTTAAGAAAATTTTAAATGAACACTACATTAATAAATATCAGGAGATATGGAATAACTATAATGGACTAGCTAGACATTTTTTTCCTAATATCATAGACAGAATGAATAATAATGACTTTGTACCAAATTTTTTTAACGTGCAGTTCATTTCCGGACACGGTAATTTTGGAATTTATTTATATAAATTTAAAATTACAGACAATGAAAACTGCAAAAGATGTAATTTCACAGATAATGTAGGACATATATTAAATGGCTGTAATCACAATAATAAGATTTTTAACAACTTATACGCAACAGATTTAGTTACAAACCTCTTTAATGAATTTAATAAATTTACTGTTGAAGAAATTACACACCGAAAGCAAAACTTGATAAATTAGTATTAAGTATTTATAATAAGAAATAATCAGTACACGATTGTAAAATGGGATCGCAGGCAACCAAAAACTTAATTGGATGGGGCCTGTTGTGAACATTATAGAAAAAAGTAAAATTGTAATATTATTAAAAATAAATGACCTCGCCCAAAGTATTGGGAATGAGGAAAAAGAAAAAAAAAAAAAAAAAAGGCTGTAAATGCATATATATATATATTTGAAAAATAAAATAACACGAATCTATTCAAAGACAGATATTTTTATATTGCCAACTACGCTTTTGCAGATATATTTTAATTTTAAAATTACTAAATTATACATACGAAATAATTCAAAAACATTGTTTTTGACGGCTGCCGTTGTCTCGATCGATTTGGGAGACTGTATTCTGTACCATTTTCCTAACGTTGCTAAATGGTGAAAAAATTTTCAGGCCATTTAGCGAGGTTCGTCATCATTATTTCAATCGAATAAACGTTTAATAATACGGAAACGGGATGTTATATGGGCGCATGTGCACACGTAATTGTGTGCAAAACGTTCGCTTTGTACATGGAAAACGTGCCGCTTTGTTAAATCAGGAATCCGTTCACGTTTTCTCAAAAAATGGTCAGCTATTGAAAAAAGAACTACGGTAAATAGTTGCCAGCACAAAGGTCGTTTTAATAGCTAATAAAAAATCATTGCCGAGGAATTAAGCCGATTCGTTAATGGGGTGGGGGTTGGGTGGGGTGTCTGGAAGACATTGAAGTTTTTATTTTTTTCCCCTTATTCGAAAGAGGCGCGTTAAATTTCGTTTTGTGCACTTTTATTTTATTCTCAGTTAAATTAAAAACACTAACTTTCTTTTGTTACATAATTTTCTCTCTCTTTTTTTCACCATTATTTACGCGCCGCGCGTCCAAACTATATATATATATATATATATGTATACGTATATATGCGCATGTTTTGAACGAAACAAAATCGAACACAAAAAGAGCTAAAAGAGAAGTAACCTGAATTTAACACTCATTTTCCTTCTTTATATACTTTATCGCTCAATTTCTGTTTCGGGTTTTTAATTGTTTCCCCGTTTTTTCCCATTTTCATTCCATTTAGCGCTATTGAATTTAAATTTATATTCTGCATTCAGCCTTCTTTCTTTTGTTTCCTTTAAATATCGCGTTTTCAGCAGCGCTAAAATAAACTGTTCGAATTTGAATAAAAATTTATTTTATTTTTATCGTTAACCTTCTAATTAAAAATTTTACGAGGAAAGAACGATCGATCTTCTCTTTATATATCGCTTATGTGTTTTCACTGTCTTTTCGCGTATAATTTTGAGATTATTCAGACCGATTTCAATGGTAGCCTTTGTTCATTCGAAAGGGTATCAGATAGCGTGCTGGTACCGTGTAAGTAGATCATCCGGTGATCACACAGATTCAGAGTGGTCATCATAAGAACGTAGAAAAAGCGCGTCTCTTTAAAGAAGTTTTTATTAACGTGATAGACGTGATTGATACTTTCTTAGGTGTGTTATTTACCATGTATATTGTAGATCGGAAAGAAAGCTGGTTTTTCAATATAGCCAGGGTTAACAAATATTTGATGTGAGAAAGGGTAACGAATTAAAAATTCCCGCGTATTCATAAGCTAATCGTTGACAGCGGGGTCCTAACATTTTACTGCACATAACTTTTAACCATGTATGAGATTCAAACGATTGTATTAAAAATTGCACCGGTCAATGGTGGTTACATCATCATCATCTGAGTCGTATTGCTTGATTCCGAGCGTCGTGACTACCTCTATTGGTACATTCTAGTTGTACAGAATAGGCAGCGCTCATGGAAATTGTTTATATGCAGTACGAATGTGTACGCACGCAAGACTACACCCGGAACTGATCGGTAATCGTTTGATTTATAGATATACAAGTGCAAACCCGCGTGTGTCTGCTGTATGTACTAAACTAGCGCGCGCATATGATGGTATGCATGTTTGCCATTGCCTTCCGCGTGATTATTAGCGAGTATTTCTTATTTTAATTCTTTGTAATAAGAAGTTCTGTCGTCGCCCGGGATTGAACCCGTGACCTCCATATCGGAAGTGAAGCGCTCTAGCAACTAGGCTATCGCGACGACTTGGTGGTTACATAGGGGTACATAAATATCGATCTGTAGTTCTTAAAATAAACGATGCAAAAAGAAGTTTTCTTAGCGGTATACTTTGTTGTTTCCTTAATATATTGGCCAAAAAAAATTTATTAGAATATACAAAAAATACGAACCGCAAAAACTTTAACATTAAAGGGACGATGAACGAGAATATTTAATGTTACTTATGGTAAGAAAGAAAATGAACTTGAAACCGCGCTGATATCATTGACGGAATTCAAACATTACTTTTGAACCAATATCCAGCTTATAGTACAGAAAGTTAAGCGGATCTTTCACTCAAAAATATTTACTCTAAAAATTATGAAATAAATGTATTATTTTAAAATGAAAATACACGTTTAAAGATTTATTCTAAAAATTTAATAAAACGGATCTTAAAAGTAAAAAAAGAAAAAACAAGAACCAAAAAAAAACGCTATTTGAAAATTACATTTTTAAACGTCATTAACATTTTGGAATTAGTACTAGATGCAAATTGCAACAATAATTAAGAATAATTTAATGAGTCTAACAACGAATCCATTGGTTTATCATAAGTCACATATTGGAAACATCGGTAGTATTTAATGATTGTGCAATTTAAATTTTGCGCCAACTCCCTAAAGTTAATGATGTTTAATAACAATCATAATAATATTCTGAGATATTAAACGATTATTTTTTACTTTTCGATGTATTTTTATTAAACGTTTAGATCCTTGAAGTCGTTATTTTCAAAAAAAAAAAAAGAAGAGAAGAATAAAAATAAAGGTATTTTATTATATGTAAAAAATTTTTCATTTATTTCAATTAATCATTTCGTTTATTAAAAAAGCTAGTTTAAACAAAGATTTTGTGTGAGCGGATCTAAAAAATATGCAAAAATTGTTTCTGTGTGTATTAAAACAAATACATCAATTATATATGCATACATATAAAAACTCGATCCTTTGGACATAAGGATATTCAGGAACGAAACCGATAAAAAAAAGTGGAACATATGGTATAAATAAACGCAAGAAGAGCTATTGAACAAAAACGCTAAGAAGAAAACCATCACAAAAGCCTTCGCGTTACACGTTTGGAATTTAGTTATGTTGCGTGTAACGCAAAACTGTACGAGCGCAGATGTTTAGCAACGTGTACCCAACAAACAAATTCATAACCGCTGTGTCAAATTTTGAAAATTGTAACGATTTTTCATCGTCTTCTAATCTCTTTTGGAAGTTTAAATTCTTTTTTTTTTTTACATAATATAAAAAAGACAGAGCTTATGATTTTGGATCCAATGCAACTGATACGTTTAAAATTAAATTAGTTATATAATTTACGTATATATGCATTGAAATTACCAATAACAAAGGGAGTGAATAGTATCGGCGGAATAAAGAAAAATTGGATATGTGACGACGAACGTTTCATAGCAGATCGTTCTTTGTTAACGAAAAATTTCGCTGAAGATGGTGAACAAAAAGATTGGATACTACAAAGGAAAAAGAGACAGAGAGAATAGGAAGAAAATGAGAAAAAGAGTAGATAAACGAGTAAATGAATCAAAGTCAGAAATGGATATTTGAACAACTTTAAGAATAAGATGGGGGGAAAATATTTTTAGTCGAGCTTGTTTTGAAATACTTTTCGTTACTTTAAAGTTGCGAAAACTGTGCATAATCTTCGAAGAAAAAAATTGGATAGTAATACCGGTAAATGAATTACTTATGAAAAATATCACATGATTAGATGTTAAGAGTAGTTTTTGGAGGTCAACTATCAGCTAATGACAATGGCTAGCTAGAAAAAAAAAAAAAAAAAAGGGGGTAAAATTTTATTAGTTCGGCGGTGGAATTGTTGTTTTTTTGGTGTCCCATTTGCGAGGAATTTCATAATGGTGGGGAAATATTCAGATTAATATACTGTTTGCATTATTAATGTAAGGGCAGGCGACGATACCCCACCTGTTGTGTATTCACTTAGATTCAGTACATTTTCAAAGTCTAATTCGAAGAACGATGTTATAATTTCAGCACAAAGAATCGGAATTAATTGTTTCGCATGTCGGTATTTGTCATTAAAGTGATGGCACTGAGTTAATCAATTGCAACAAAGTTTAGTCACGCATCTAGATAGAAAAATAACATTTATTTCATTTAATCGGTGAAAAAACTAACTGCATACTCGCTTAATTGAGGAACGGATATTGTTTTTTAAAAGGAAACATTGAACATGTGAGATTATACTGCATAGGAAGAGGAAAGGATTTTATGTTTTATGAGAAATGTTTAGTTAGACATTAACCGCAGTAGCTACTATCGAAACTAAAACTGTTACACTCGTGTCTTCGTCTGTCTTTTAATATTTCAGTATTTAAACAGTGTTCGGTGGTTTCACAGTATACCCTTTAATAGCTACCGATATTTTTCAAAATATACGAAGATCAAATCAGAATGATTTGAAGGGTAATGAGAATAACGGGAAACTTTTCATTAGCTTTCGGTTTAGCGATATTACTAACACACTATTCATGACGCAGTTGTACCGGCTTCTTTGATAAGCAACTTTAAGAAATCCGGCATACAGAGGTCGGAGACGCGAAAATGAAAACTGTTTCTTAAAGCTCGGTTAATAACTCTCTATTTGAATAATATGTCGATTAATTTAGGCTGTTGGATGAAAAACTGTTTCAAATTGTAGTACATCCTTTCAAGAAAAGCGAAATAAAAAAATTGTATAAAACGAAATTACACCGATTTTTATTAGAAATGATAAGCGCTTATGATGTAGTTTCCATATATATTTCATTATCTATTGCAACTGCTTTGAGATTTTCACGTCAGAAATGCGATACTAATTGCGTACTTCTAATTAAATTATTGAAAATTTCCCGCTGAGACAAAGGCAACGATTTTTCCATCTCGAGGTATACAATTTATTTCCGAAACCACGATCCGAATGCAGGGACAGTGAAAATTGATAACCTTTAATCAGTGATAAAAGAAAAACCGTCTTGCGATTTAGCGAAAGGGATTAAGAAGGGTATATCAAATAATATCCGGCATAATACAGATGTTATTTTGGGCTATTAATTAACGAGCAAACTTAAAATTTTCATCATTTATCGTTTGTAGGCTAGAAGATGCACGTGTGTGCGCGCGCGCGAAATATACGATTTCATGCTTTAGCCGGGTCCGTCGGACAACGGGGCAGGCAAGTTCATTTGATCAGTTGTTTATCATGTTTTCGTTGTTGCGTTGATAATTCGAGTGCGGCAAAAGAATTTTTTCCTCTCCGGGTCTTTCTGTAGGCCTTTACTTTGACCGGCCGTATATACCTTTCCGCGTGCTACACCGTTTACAGAAGAATAAGGCTAACGAAGGATACAAATCCCCTCTGAGAATGTGCCGGGGATTACGGCTATATCCCTGAAACCGAGTCACGGGATTAATCTGTTCCTACAGATAGCAATTTGTTAGCGTAAAGGTCCTGCCTTTAATTACCGCTATATTACTTTGCTACGACTGTATCTTTGTGTGTCCGTGCAAAGGCTTATTCGTGTTTTTGTTCAGCGATTCCGTGCGCTACATCGTTAAATACTCTCCGAAACGTATCTTATACACGAGCCTAAATATATATATATATATATATATATATATATATATATATGTGTGTGTGTATGTGTATGTATATATTTGTATGTATGTAATGTATACACGTGTAAGACGCACAAAGGTGCCGTATGTAGGCCGTTTAGGAACGCTACATTTTTAGAACAGTACGCGCTGTTATTGTTTAGGTCACTGTCATTCGACTACTAGAGGTTGTAGGCAGGAAATATAATCCTTTCGTTTTCCTTTTAATGGCTGAACGAAAGAAAATGCAGCGGCAAAGGAAACGGCGCAAAAAGTTTATTACCGTTTAGAAAGATGTTTCTGCCACTGGTTTTCCCGCGAAATCGACGAACCCACTTCGTTTCCCACTTTAATACGAATAAACGATTTCGAAAATTTCCTCGAAGAATAATAAGGCGGTTAGTGTAATGTAGCAATACCGGCGTAAATGCCGCGCAACCGGATACTGATTTAACGCTATAAAAAGACCCGTAGCACTTAACGGTCCATCGGATAAATTGTACGCGGTCAGGATGTTACTCAACCTCGGCATATCCCGGATACTCTACTGAATGCCTTTTTTTTCAATAGTAAACGCCGAATTTAAATTTCGTACACCGACCAAAATTTTATATACATTTGACTGATCGTTCTCGAAGGATCAGATTAAATGATTTTAAATGCGACGAAACGTAGCTTATTAAAACATAACGAATTAACCGAGAATGCAAAGCTATTAACAGGGCTCAAGATTTTCGGAATGCAGCAGGTCAGTTGTTTTCTTACAGACTTTGTTACCGAAAAAGCTTGTATACAATTTAAGTGCTATTTCGGTGGGCACGAATTAGTTTGACTGAGCGATGAGTTCATTTACGGCAACTGATAATTGGTTTTTAGGAATTCTGCATTTGGAACTTTTAATTCAATTATTACGAATCAATTAATTTATTACTAGAACCGTCAGTAAAAGCGGTCTTAGCAATAGGAATTTGAAAATTAAAGTAATCCATATCGAAGAAAATTTGGTTCCGTAACGTGCTGGCCCGGCTAAAACGCATAAAACTTTTTCCAAACAAATCTCTTTTTTCGTTCAACGTACCATATGTGATAGCAAGAAAAGTATCCGTATCGGAAATATTTACGGAATATTTTTCAATTTATTTCGTTTTTGTCGATATTTTCTTTATATTAATTATATTAAATTTTGTTCACTTTTTTAAGTATTAAAATTCAAAAATCGCTAACTATTTAATATATAATTAAAATTATGATATTACTAACTTCCTATACGTAACATATATCGTAATAAAATAAATCTAGTAGAAGTGATCGTAAAGCAATTTTAGAGCATCCATCTTCGTCGTACAATTTCTGTATAGTAAACATTTTGGCAATTTAACTTTAAACTGGTTTAAAAACGGAAACTACTTTTATAGTTACTATACGAAAGCACAAGAAAAGAAACACATCTTGACAGATTGGGAAAAAAAATTTCGCAAGTTTCTCCGCTGTATGCGAATATACTGTGGAATATGAGTATGTTTTTGAGTTTAAACAGTACCACGCATTCTTCGACGGCGTATTCGTATTCGAATATTTTCAGGTGAAGCGCAGAAACTGGCGAATTACAAAGAAGTTTTATCAACAATTTTTGATCTTAAGAAAAAGCGTAATACCGTTCTAACTGTAACACATATTTAGCGTTAACGGTACATTTTCAAGAGTATACTACTCGTTGGTGTATCTGTAATAGAAACACTGCAAGATTATCAGTTCAGTGGTTAAATATTCGACGTAATGGTTTTCAGCATCATTATTTAGTTCTAGTGGGAACGGACGTAAACGATAGAAATTCTTTCCCTCTCGATATAATTTAAAATCTACATTGAAAGCGTCTACAAGGATGGTATGTGCACCCAGGCCAGTTTTCCAATGGAGGGGGATCCATTTAAAAAAAAAAAAAAAACTCGACAGAAAAAAAGTAGTAATTATATTTTATTATTAATCTCTTGTACAATAGTTTTAAATGCTTAAGGATATTAGGATTACTTCTGTTTGTTTTCATTTTGAGAATAATTTAAATTAATACATAATTAGTTGTACTGTCAGAATGCCTCTGGTACCAAGGCATCTTACGGCCGTAAAGTGACAATACAGCAACGTAAAAATCCATTTCGGAGTGTTGGGTGGGTGAACCCCCAAATCCAACCCCTTGGTACGCCTATGGTACACTATAATACAAAACTGAATAGTTGGTGTCCAGCTCCGCTAGAATTCCAATTTACGGCAAAGAATTTCATAAGTTAGTCCAGAAAATGAAATAAATAATAATATTTATTATCCCAAACTCAGTATCTATATGTTGACGCGTGCCGCATGCAAAAAAGTCGACACTGGAGACCCTTCCATTTTATATATTGTAACATTTATGTTTGCTAAAACCTGGAATGATAAAAATATATTAATTCTATATGGCAACGTAGTTAAAAATAAATAACATCAGGCTTTTCCTAATAGTAACGTTTTTGTGCACAGCCCATCTTCAGCTGGAATAACTAAAGTAAATGGAAAAATAATGACAGACCGAAGACGACCCTGTGTAACAGATGAAATCTGAAAACACGTACTTCTAGTGAACTAAGAGGCGCGAACTCGATTGAGGGGAGAAATCGATCTCCAATAAATGCGAAGACAGATTTTTTAAAATTCTGAATATTATTAGATGAGCTCATCTAAACGATTACCGAAACAGTGGAAACACTGTTTAGTCTATAAAAAATAAACAAATAAACAAATAAATAAATAAACAAATAATCAAATAAAATGAACAAATAAATAAATAAAACAATAACCAAATAAAATAAACAAATAAATAAATAAACAAATAATCAAATAAACAAATAAATAAATAAACAAATAATCAAATAAACAAATAAACAAACAAGGGAAAATAAAATTATTAAGCAACTAAGAATTAGAATCTAAACTGGGTCAAACAACGATGTGAAAAGGAAAAAAATCGAAATATAAAAAATGATTATTTAAAAAGAACTGCGCCGAACCGATAATGAAATGTAACGGATAGATTGCGCTTAATTATCGTTTTTTCACCTGTTCTGGATCTCTGAAAACAATTGTACGGAATATTTGCCGAGATGAACTATGACGAACGCAAGATCGAAGCCACTTTACGATGTCTGCATTTAAATATTCTCAAGCGTGTTTATCGGATAAGAAGTTCCGCCGTCGTTTATCAATAACCTAAGCGTTATTTTATTTTCTTTTTGCGATGGTTTTTTCAAACTTTTTTCATCTGTAATTTAATTTATTTAGTTTTCTGTATAAGCCTAATAACGAATCGGAACCGGGTTCGTTGCCATGTTTACGATATTTTTATTAAAATGGTGGTAGCGAATTAAAAGCAAAATTGAATTTGTAATTTATAAAAAAAAAAAAATTGTATGCGGAATTAATCACGTCGCGGAGAAGTAATAAGCGTTTTGATGATTTCGCTCTGTCAAACCAGCGGCTATAATTTTTACTCGAGAT
The DNA here is from genome assembly GCA_039619475.1 of Icerya purchasi. Lineage (NCBI taxonomy): Eukaryota > Metazoa > Arthropoda > Insecta > Hemiptera > Monophlebidae > Icerya > Icerya purchasi. The sequence goes on from CM077115.1 coordinate 320,577,726, forward strand.
CCTTTATTTAATTCGGATTGTATAGCGGAAAAGCATGTGCAAAGCGGTTGAAACTATAGACACCAAAATTACGAAGCAGCGATGATTATTCTTTTCTCGTTTCTCAAATGAAAAATCAGCTGACATTGATTATTGGGTAACTGGCGGAAAAAACCATCCATCATCGGGACTCCGTTAGGAAAAACCTTTTGACGCCCCTGGGTGTAAAGAGCAGAATTGCGGACGGGAAAACTTCCGGATTCTTTCACGTCAGAACCGTTCCTTACACAGATACGCATTTTTGGCGAAGTTAAGGCCGTTCACCTAGTCGGTCGTAACTTTATTTTTAGACACTAGGAAATGCGAACACAAATGCAAAATCGGTACAGTTTGACTATCAAAAGATAACATTTGCAGAATTTCTTGTAGAAATGAAAACGGACGACGTTGAAATTTTACGAAAAACAAAAAATTACCGTGACATCAATTCAGCCATTTTATAATAGCTGTCTGAACACTTCGTTTTTCTTACGTCATCCGAGAAATCTTTTATAATGCGGGCAAATGATTTTTTTTAAAATCTTTATGTCAAAAAAAGAAAAAAAAAAAGAAAAAAAAAAGGGTCACCATTCTGTAGCGTCAAATTGGAAAAATCTATTTTGCCACAAAATATTTAGCTGCAAACGAAACGTTCTGGTTTCTCTTCTGCTCTTCTTACGTAGTACGTATGCGGACAGACGCGTACAAGAAAATTGGTTAAACCGATAGAAACTAGCGAACCTACAAATGTTAGCTAGTTTATGTGATCGTTTTCGAAAATACCGAGACAGCTATCAAGCTGAAGACATTATTTTTAACTTTTGACATTGAGAACTTGTTTTATAGCTGAAAAAGGCACAAGTAACGTCCCTATGCGGTTCGAGAAAAAGACAAGTCGAAGCATCGATTGGAAAAATTGAAATTCGGGCAATTTTTAAAATTTCCATCTTCACCGCAATAATAATTCCTCCGGGCTAACCGCAGACCAGCCGAATGCTTGCCTGTTATTTCGGAAACGCTAAAATTACCAGTTTTTGTCGTAGTGACGATCCTATTTTAACGGAAATTAATAAGGATAATCGTTATTTCCTTATTTGTATAGCCGGGTGCGCGGTTATTGCCAAAAAGTACTAGAGTACCAAATGCGCCAAAGTTCTTTTTTGAAAATTGTTGACTTTTGCTCGTTTCGTACTTAAGTTGCTTCCCGTCCGGGGTGATTAATCGAAAATGAAACAACGGTTTTATAGTAATCCCTTGAAAGCAAAAGAGGCGGAGAAGAAGGAATTGACTTTCGACTCGGGCCGGTATACGGTTGACATTACACCTACTATTTCATTTGTCGCTTCTCAATTATTGAAATTACACCGTCACGAGTGAGCTTTTTTTTCCATATTATCAGTGTGCGATAAATTCGGGTCACTCGAATGAAGCATCCCCCGCCTCTGTACGTTGTGAACCAACTTCACAATCCTCGACATCATGCCGATAGTATGAGATTCACTTTAATTTTCTTCGTTGTAAAACTGTGTGCAAAATTTAAAAATTATGAGTGATAATAATAACTGCAGGCTAGTAATTATTTCATGGTGATATAGGTATAAGTATAAGAAGAGGTTATATATATATATATATAACTCGGTCATTTTGGCCTCGCAAGGGGCTGTGCCCTTTGACCCCTCTTGCTTTCATTTCTGTCTCTTTCTCTTCTATACTTTGTATAAAATGATCGAAATTTACAACGTAATTCTTACTGGCATCAACACACACAAAAAATAACATAACCACAAAAATCCTATTCTAACATTTAACTTCCGTTATATAAAATTAAGACATTTTTTCGTTACATTTTTCGTTACATATTTCATTTGTGACATTATTTAAATAACAATAACAAAAATCCTATAAAATATAACAAACGTTACATAAAATTGGGACATTATTCTGGGACATTTTTTTGGGACATTTAGCGTTACATAAAATTGGGACATTTTTTCGAATGGGGGTAGCCTATGAATTACGTTGTAATTAATATATATATATGTAAGTAGTAGACGACGTTTATCATCATATATTTTTCTATTTTCATTATTGGTTTTTTCAGTTCTTTCGACTGGCCGGCCTTCACTACGTACCAATTTTTTGCAGTTGTTTGCCAGTCTTATCAGGTATTTTTGTTCTTATTGTACTTTTCTGTACTTTCTGCTGGATCAAAATGAAGAATAAATGAATGAGCAGCGCGTCTGGATGACCTTGATAGACTTCAAATTTGGGTTAAGAGCTTTATAGCTAGTCTTCAATTCCGGGGAGATTGTTGAATCCATGGTCGGCAAAATACGTGTTGCTTACACCACCAGCAGATTCATCGTATTAGAAGTGAATAGATAATAAAAGCCAAAGGTCTGGTCATCGAATGAGGAACGCCTAATAAAATAAAATAACATTATAATAGTAATAACAGTAATAGCGATATTATTAACGATGACGATAATAATAATAACAATAATAATAAATTAAACAATTTTAATTAAAAAAAAAAAAGGAAAAAGACCCGTTTCGAGATATAGTTAAAAAGGAAATAAATATCGCGATAGAACGCCGCTGCTATCCTGGCCGCTCTGTGCGAATGAGAGTGGCATGAAATTATGACGTTGCTACCGGCGCAAGGCGAATCTTAGAATGTAGGTGTTTAGCAGACAGGCGAGGTGGTATGACGTACTCGTAATTAGTGCTGTAGGGTTAATTAACTTTTTTCGCAGGTGTTGTTGCTTTTATTTTGGCTGCTGTTTCTTCGCTGTCCAAACAAAAAGTGTCGGTCCTTTGCCCTTTTTCGGAATAATAATTATAAAGCTATTTGCCGAATGGCGGTAGGCAGCGGTGAATTTAGTCTGTCTTTTCAGAGCGATAAAAACTCTTCGGAAGACTCATCGGCGCCCGTTCAACAATTCCGCATTTCCCGAAATTCTTTATTTACTTTTCCCGCGTCCGACGATCGGGTTTTATTTCATTTTTTACTGCCTTTTCGTCGGTAATTTCCCAGATTAACTGCAATCGCGAAATACGATCTTTAATATCTTTATTCGCTTCCGCTTGCTATGAGCTTATCGCCCAGACGAAAAGCTCTCGACTTGTCTTTAGCTTAATGAAATATCCGACGCTGGCCGCGCTCCGTTGCTGCATTTTTTATTAACCCGTTTCCACATCGGACCCTCACCGAATCGGCCCCTATTATCTTTTATTACCGAATAGTAAATGTCCGTCGTGACTTAAATTATCGTTAGCGATTTTTTTCTTTTTTTTCCATTCTCTTATTTACTCAACACTACTCCCGTAATAAATGGCAAATTTCCGTTAATAAAGAGGCGCGAATTGATACAGATTAAAATTGCACACGTATATAAAACTGTTTTACCAGTTGTTTTTATGATCTTTTTTTTTTTCTCTCTCTTTTTCAAAATTTATTTCGGCTCGTTACACTGCGATACTACTGATGGAAATTAACGATAGGACATGATAGCGTAGCGGGTATTTCGAAAAAGATTATGAACATTTTCATAGTCGCGCAAGTTTAAGTGTAGTGTTACAGGTTTAAACCGGTTTAGTGATAAGTATGTAAGTTCACGAAACACAACTAATTAATCAATATATAACTATTAAGTAAGTTTCACTATATTTCATAATAAATTAGTGAAATAGCAGAACACGATTAATTAGTATATAATAACTTGTTGACTGGTGGCGCTTAGCAAAAATAACTGAAATGATAACACATTGAAAAGAATAATAAAAAAAGGCGGTAATACGTAAAAGGAATGACCGCTGCTACGTAAATAATGATTAGTAGATTAGAAATTGCGAATAGATAAATTATAATAAATTGAACAATAAATTAATAACTATATGAAATGAAAAAAAAAAAAAGAAGAAGTGTGACGTAATTTGAAATATTAAATAATGAATTTCGTTTAGATTTTGATTAACTTATCGTTTATATTTATTAATACACAATAGCTAATAAACATGAAGATAAGTTAATAAACATACATCTAATTAAAATCCGTTATTTATACATTGCGTTTATTTATTCTATTATCGATTGTTCGGTCTATTATTATCAAAAACATGTGCATATCTTGGAAGTAAGTTAAGAAAACTAAATTATATATTTTTCTATCTTAGTCAGTTATTTACCAGTGTTATTATGTCGTTATTATTCGATCAATCGGTTTTGGTTTATGGAATTATTCATTAGAGTATGGCGGCTAACTGGGTTTATAAACCAAGTTCAAAGATTGCAGAAATTAGTGTTGAAAATAATTTTTCATAAATAGGAAAATTTCCCACCTGTTGGTCCCTTAGGTATACATGCTTTATATGAAGTGCACTTGTTACAATATGTCACTAAGAATAAATTTCTTTTTAAAATTGCTAGGAAAGATGTGGGGATTAAATAGCACACTAAAATGTACAAGTTTTTATAGTTATTAATTTAGTTTTGTAAAGTATAAATGTTTTTTTTTTTTTTTTTTTTTTTTTAGATTTTTACTGCCTACATAGGCTATAATCTACTTAGTCTAGTTTGTAGTACGGTACATAGTTTTATAAAATTAAGTGTAGCATTGTACGTTTAACAAATTTGATAATGTTGTTGAGGTTTTTGATGTCCAAAAAAGCGTCGAGGTCCGTGGCAGTTGGTTGGTTGGCGGTGAACTTGGAGCAGCATAGTACCAGATGTTGTATGGTAATTCTTTCACCAGGGCATGTTTCACAAATCAGTGGCTCTTTCCTCTCGAGAATAAACTTATGCGTCAGCTGTGTATGACCCAGGTATAGCCTAATAATAGCTGATGTAAGCGATTTATTCTTTTTTGTTGCCTTGAATATTTTGTCCGTCCAGTCGCTATTGTTCAGTTTTATCGTGGTCAGGGTGCTTGGTGCTATGACGCGTAAGTTTTCCAGCCACTGGTCGAGAATTTTGTTTCTTCTGTCGGCCAGTGTATCATCTTCTGTAATACGTGCAGAACTTTTAATTTCGCGTATGTAGGTGGAGAGGAAGGTTTCTTTGTTTGTGAGTACAGTGTAATTTGGATGATCGGGATTTGCTTCGATTTTGAAGCTATATCGGATAGCAGTTAATTTCCTCCGAGTGTTTAAAGGCGGTTCACCGCATAAGAGCTGCATGTTAGTTATTCGGCTTGTCGGAAAAGCATGCAGACTTATTCGGATCCCAGCATTATGTACTGGGTCAAGTATTTGGAGGCAAGTCTCCGACGCCGACAGATATACCAGGCTGCCATATTCAAGCTTGGATCGGACAAGAACCCTGTACAGCTGCAGCATCCTTTTGGGGCCAGGGCCGAAGGCCCTATTTCGGAGCATTTTCAGTATGTTCATTCTTTGGTGCGTTTCATGTCAAAGTTGCCTCAGATGTGTCGTCCACTTGAGACGATGATCGAAAGTAACTCCAAGGAAGGTGTGTTGGTCGGTTTTGGGTAGAAAGTTTTTATTTAGCCGGAGCTGTAAGGCTTGATATTTTTTCTTCCTGATGAAGATCATATATTTGGTTTTTGTTGGTGAGAACTCCAATCCTACCGTGTTACTCCATGACTCGAGGTTATGAAGCGTTTGCTGGAGAAGAGATTGGCTGCATGCGTGGTCGTTCGTGGTTAACGAGATGTTTAGGTCGTCTGCAAAAAGGCTACATTTGATTGGTCGTGGTATTACTTCTTCTATCGTGTTAATAGCCATTAGAAAACATAGGATGCTCAGGACTCCTCCCTGAGGCACTCCGTTTTCGATGGTGGCTGTATCAGAGAGTGTGGTGCCTATACGGACCTTAATAGTTCGATTCGATAAGTAGTTTGCTATGAAGGTGAGCGATCTTCCGTTTATACCTGCGGAATGGAATTGTTGTAGCACATAATGACGCCAGGTGCGGTCGTACGCCTTTGTGATATCGAAGAATATGGAATACAGGTTCTTTTTATTGGTAAATGCGTCGTGTATGTCATTTGCTAAACCGACGATTTGGTCTTGAGTAGATCGGTTTCTGCGAAAACCACATTGTGCCGATGAAATTCTTTTGTCAAGAGCTGTCATTAATCTGTTGGCGATCATTTCTTCGAGAATTTTACAAACGTTAGAGCTATAGGTCTATACGAATCCGCTTGCAATTTGTTTTTTCCTGCTTTCAGGATTGGGATTAAAATGGCGGTGGACCATATATGTGGAAAGGTACCAGCGGTCCATAATCGGTTATAAATTGCAAGTAACTTTTTTTCTGATGCAGCACTCAACTGTGTGATGAATAGTAGCGGAATATTGTCCGGACCCGGTGATTTATTTTTTCGGAAGGCTTTTAGGACCTTTTGTAGCTCTGGAAGCGTGTAACTGTGGTTGTACCACTCTTCATTGCTATCATGTATGATGACAGGCTGCGTTGATTCGGTTTGAGACTTGAAGGTTTGGAATTCGTCAGATAATTGCGATGTCGCAGAAGTTGAAGCAAAGTGTAAAGCAAAGATGTTGGCTATTTTGTCTTGTTGTTGGTGTAATTTTCCATCATGGTAAATTTCTGTAATGGCAGCTGAGGTATTTGAGCCACCATTTAGTGCTTTAACTTTTTTCCACATTTCGGATGGGTTTTCTGAGTGTTCGATACTATTTGTAAATTTTTCCCAACTCTCTTTCTTTTTTTGGCGGATTTTACGTCGAGCTTCAGCTTTGCGTTTTCGAAATTCGATAAGATCTGCCAGGAGCCTAGTGTCGTGGAATTTCTTGAGCGCCGAGTTTCTTTTCCTGATTGCCTCCTTGATCTCCGGGCACCACCATGGAACCATTTTGCGTCTATATTTTCCAGTCGATTGGGGAACAGAATTGGTCGCTGCTGACAGAATATTGCTGTTAAGCTGTTCGATTATATCGTCAACGTTAAGGTCTAGATTCAAGTTAGTAAGATCGCACTGCCGTTTATATGTTATCAAATCAGCTTTGTCGCACAGCCATTTTCTATTAAAGCGTAGCTCTTCGTGGTTTTTATTTTTATTGTTGAGATTCGTGATAATCAACGGATAATGATCGCTGTTGCATAAGTGTGGGAATGGCTTCCATTCGAGGGTGGCTGCCAGTGCAGAAGAGGCAAGTGTGAGGTCGATTGCAGAGGACGTTCCATTACTTATGTTGAATCGCGTTGACGACCCGTCATTTAGTAGGATCAGGTCATCATCTTGAAACATTGCTTTCTCCATTAGTTTGCCGCGGTTGTTGTAGTTTCGGCTCCCCCAGATTGGATGGTGAGCGTTAAAGTCTCCTAGTGCGATGAATGGTTGTGCAAACTGATGAAACAACCTTTGGAGCTCCTCATAGTCCGGTTCGTAATCTGGTGGGATATAGATGTTGCATACTGTAACTGTTGATTTGAAGAACTTTGGATGAAATATGCGTACTGTGGTATGTTGAATGGTACTAACTGTGTTCATACGGGTTTGCTGTAGGTAGGCGTCATTTTGGATTAGCGTAGCCACTCCGCCAGAGGCAATAAGGCCTGACGTGTAATCGATTCTGTACATCTTGTAGTTTTTTAATGCAGCGTCTTTTTGCTTCGGTAAAAGGCGAGTTTCTTACAGGCAGATTATAGACGGAGATAGCTTGTTTGTAAGTAGTTTTAATTCCTCAAGATTACTGTAAAAACCATTAATGTTCCATTGAAGGATCGTCATCTTGCAGGACTATTTTGTTCATTAATTTGGTGATGTGTATTTTCGTGCTTCTGTCTTGGATATTTTCGTAAATGTGTCTAAGCTGTATTTGTAGCGTGTCGGTGTTTGTTAACGCTATCTTCGTTATCTGGGCGATGGCTTCTTTTGTGCTAGAACTTTTGCTAGCGCTTAGAAGCTGCGCGATTTCGTTTTGTGTGAAGGCATCGGGTAATTTTTTGTGTTGCTGCTTTATTGTTTCACTAAAGGGAGTTAGCAACTTGTTTATAGCAGCGGTATCAGTTTCGTTACCAGTACTTTTGAATTTTTTTGATTGCTTTTTATCTTTCGGATCAGTACCGGTATTCGTATCGGTGGCGGGTGGTGAAACAGAGAGGTCCCGTTTTGTCAGCTGCGAGTTAGGTACATTTGCATGTGTATTAGTGTGCTCGTTGTCATTACTTTCTGGTAGAAATGTAATATCTTGAATCGGTAGAGTGGTACTACGGTGTGATGTAGCATTTTGTAATACATCGTCTAACCTATCATCGTTAGCGGGTTTTGGCAGAATTGGGTATTTTTTTCTCTTTTCTGCTGTGCATTTGGGGGACGAGTGTTCACGAGATTTACAATGAGTGCAGAATACGGTATCATCAGTGAGGAAAATACGAAAAGACTCACCTTCGTATTCTACGGTAATTGACTCTGGTATTTTGAAGTTGGTTTCGGGTTCGACTGCACAATAAACTTGGCGTTTGAAACTGCAGATATGGCTGTACTCTTCATTTGATACGTTATATTTGATCGGCGATACAGGTGAGGTTAATTTGAGATTTAAACTGATGAGCATCTCTTCAAGTACCGAATGGGGAATATGTGGTGACACATTGGACATAACTACCCGCTTTGCCGGTGCAATTAGTTTTCGTAGTTTGACTTTTTGATTGTTGATCATAATATCTGCGTGGCTTTCGACTAGGTTGTTTGCTATTTTGGATGACGTGAGGTAGATGCATATGCGGTTATGTGAGATTCTTGAAGCGGAGTGGATATTTTTCGGTTGAGTAATGTTTCCTATGGCGTATAGGTATTCTTCGAGTTTGGTGTTTTCCAAGGAAAGTAGTATGATAGCTTGTTCTCGTGTAGGGAAGTTTGCAGGCTTTGAAATATCGGCGTAGGATGGTTTATCAGCATGTGTTAAATTTGAGAGCGACATGTCTAAAAGCCTTGTCTGACACTGTTTGGCGACAATTTGTATACCGGTATTTTATTATCGCATACACGCAATTAAAAATGAACGCGCACGAATAAACTGATAAGAGGTAATAAAAATTTATACACGATAAGCAATTATAAAAATGAACGCACAGAACATACGTCTATTTTCAATCAAAGTTAGATTAGAACTCTATAAATGTTTATTTCTTTGTAACTAAAAATACTCTTTAAGTTATAATTTATGATTTGTTTTCTATTTAATAATAATAATAATAATAATATGGCCATTACTATTAGATAATACTTATGTATTATTATCGGGTAATTATGTCAGAGTATTTGGTATTTATTAATATTAATGTTTTCAGTATTACTTCTGAAATATAATAGGTGATGAACAGGGGGAATATTTTTGGTAATGGTAAACTTTTTCTTCTTCTGCTTTTTTTCTTTCTATAGGTGAGTATGGATGTATACTGTGCAGGTAATTTAGAATGTGTGTATAAGTGTATGGATATGTGTTTTTGAAGAGATGCATGCATATGCTAACTGTCATTATGCTTTGATTGATGTATATATATATATACTGGCATGTGAGTATTGGATATTTGTATTCTAATTGTTTCTTTTATATATAATTAAGGTTAAATGTTTGATTACTTTATTAGTTCTATTTGGTTCTAATGTTTATTTTCTAGAAATAATTGTCATTTTTGTAATTTTTGTAAACAATAGCCAATAAGACTGATATAATTAAAAGGTATCGTTAACTAGGTTGGCCTTTGTAGTTTGTAAAAGTTACGTATTTATTATAATAAGTGGTTACTGCTGGTAATTATTTTTGTTACATTAATATTTAAGTTTGTACAAAATTAAATAAACCGATTTGATTTGATTTTTTATAATCAGTTAATAATCTACACATCGACCATTGTTTTTATTTATCGACATATTACCACTGTTTTTACTGATTTATTATTACTAGTATTCCGCGACCATAGTTATTATTAAAAATTTGAAGAAAACATGTATGAATTTGCATATTTATAAAAAAAAAAATTTTCTGCTCTTATACGTTCGTTCATTGTATATCTGAGAACATACACTTTTATATGTACTTACAATTCAAAACAGTTCAGTACCATTATAATCGAATAAAAAATAAATTTAATAGATATTAAATGACATCTTAACAGATTTAGTACGCTGTGGAAAAGCCGATAATGATGTTTATTAAGAAAAATTAAAATATTTCAATAAGAACAGATTTACTGGCTATAGTGATTTATTTTTTCATTTTTTGTATTAATTTTTTATTTATAATATAACTCTTTCCAATTTTTTTTGTACTGATAACACTAAAGATCGTCAATAGCTACTAAACGAAAAAAAAAAAAAAAAAAGAAAATCGATTAATAAACAGAGGAGAAAAAGGTACTGAAATGTTTTGTCTTTGCCGATTTATGTGTAGATTTTCAATATTCTCAATTAGATGGTATTATTTTTGTTTACTGAACTAGTCAGCGAGTTATATATTAATTAATTGTGTTTTGCGATTCTATATATTTATTATATTATTAACATTATATATATATATATATACATATACTATTATTATTATTCGTCAGTTGATCAACCAGTATTTCATGGTGTAGCCTCGTCTTAAATTGAATTCTAGATTAGGTGGCCCGTTGTTCATCCACTAATCTTAGCCATTTCTGCCGGTCTTAGGCAATTCTAGTCCAGGTGACCCTCAGTCTTCGTCTAAATTCATAGTCCCACCTAAAGTGCGTTTGTTTCCGAGGTATTTTTATTCCTCGTGGGTACCAATGTAAAATTCTTGTTGTCCATCTTTGGTTTGTTCTTCTCGCTGCATAAATAGATTCTTGTTTTTCATATATTTAAATCATAATGATATCGAATCAATTTTTAATGTTTAGATATTACTTGAAAATATTCGTGAAGCAAACAGCTAATCAACGGACAATCGAAACAACTAATTACAGATAAATCATATGATAACGAGAAATGAAAATCTCATCCGAGTTCCATCATTTGTGGGTATTAATCCAGTTTGTTTTTTTTTTTTTTTTTCCCATCACAACTGACCGGTTTTAGTGGTCATTTAGCAATTAATTTATTGCGATAAAGAATGTTTTGTGGAGGGGTAGTACTCAGCAGTACTCCCTCTGAACTTTATAATGGCTGGACAAGGTCTAGAGGCTTATTTCGCCACAGTCTACGTATTTCACCGGAGTTATCCAGCAGATTGTTAGCAAGTGGGTTCATATGGATGCTAAGTCGGGCAACATGTTTATTTGCTTGTTTTTTGATTTCATCCTCCACAGACATGACATTCAAGTCATTATGGAGGGTATAATTTGAGACGTACCGGGGGGCTGCAGTAATGGTTCTCAGTACCCTATTTTGATATCGTTGTATTTTCTGTAAATTCGATGTTTTTGCGCAGCCCCACAGCTGTATACCGTACAGCCAGATCGGTTTTAGAGCTATTTTATATAATAGAGTTTTATTGTCTAACGATAAGCCCGATCTCTTAGCCAACAACCACGACATGGTTCTAGTTTTAAACCTCAAATGCTCCATTTTTTTTTGAATGTGAGTACCCCAGGTCAGCCTAGCGTCCAAGTGCATGCCTAAATATTTTACGTTATTGGCATGTGGTATTACGACGTTATTTATTTTGATTGGCAGGCGTTCAATTTTTCGATTTGTGAATGAAATATGCGTCGACTTACTTTCATTGACTACTATGCGGCATCGTTTTAGCCAAGTTTTCACATGCCGAAGTGACTCCTGCAGTTTTTCTGTGGCTGTGTTTTCACACTTATCAACGGCCAGGATGGCTGCGTCATCCGCGTACAAAGCTACTTCTGTATTATCCAGCATCGGGAAGTCGGTCGTGTAGATCAGGTACAATATTGGACCCAGAACGCTCCCCTGTGGAACCCCGGCCCTTACCGGAAAAATATCTGAGTATTCATCGGTTATTTTCACTCGAAAATATCTTTCCTGTATATATGATTTAAATAGTAGATAGAAGGAGTGAGGAAGCAGATGTTTAATTTTATACAATAATCCTTGATGCCATACCCTATCGAAAGCCTACTGGACATCCAGAAACGCGGCCGTACAAATATTCTTGTTTTCCAAGCTATTTTCAATAATCTTTGTTAATCTGTGAACCTGTTCCATAGTGTTATGGTTCTTACGAAAACCAAATTGAAAATCGGGAATAATTGTATTGTTAGATAATATTGGAAATAACCGTTTTAAAATTAATTTTTCCAGTATCTTTGAGAGGACAGGAAGCAACGAGATGGGTCTATATGATGATACCACCTCAGACGGTTTTCCAGGCTTCGGTATAACAATTATCTGTGAGAACTTCCAAGCTAGTGGGAAATATTGATTGCGAAGAACAGCGTTATATATTTGTGTTATAAATACAATACTTTTGCGTGGTAACTCATTTAAAAGCTCTGCTGTGATTAAGTCAAATCCGGGGCACTTTTTCCGTTTCATATTTTTGAAGAGTTGCTGTATCTCACTAGGGGCAACCGGTGTTATAGGTAAACTCATTTGCAGCGGTTTATCCAGGTATTTGAGGATATCTGTGGAGTCAGCAGCTTGAGGATTTGGTGTAAATACATCGTAAAGATAATTGGCAAAAAGCGCCGCTTTATCGAAGTTAGTACGAGCCCAGCTACTGTCGGGTTTTTGTATTGGTGGAATACACATAGTTGGCCGTTTAAAACGTTTGGTCACTTTCCTCCACAGTGAGTAATCATCGTTTTTGGTCGGCGACAAACTCGACAGAAATGTTGCAATTAATCCAGAGTAGGCGATAATTTTTAACAGTTTGATTCGAATTTTACGTGAACGAATGCGCTGCTGTTTAATTATCCGCGCGCTACCACAGATGTCGGCTTTGTCAGCTATAAACCTAGTTTTTTAACCAATTTTTTTCTTTTTTTTAACTCATTAACCAGAGAGACCTTTGCTACCACCCAGAAACAATAAGGAGAGGAAAGAATCGATTATACTTTTGCATTTTAATAAACAGCAATCAATGAAGCAGTGTAATGATGAGTGGAAAAAGATTAAACAGGATATAAGAATCTCTATAAAGCCAAAATCTCAGCAAACTGGAATACAGGCCACCAAAAAAGGAAGAGTTTTCTCTATGTCGGGACATAATTAAAATACGTTTCGAGCGTTATTCGTTAGTAAAACGCTCGTGGTCTTCTGCTAAATTTAGGTAAGAAAAAAAAACGTATACGCTATATGTATATGTACACAATATGTATATATACATATATTAATTACAACGTAATTCTTAGGCTACCGCCCATTCGAAAAAATGTGCCAATTTTATGTAACGTTTGTTATATTTTGTAGGATTTTTGTTATTGTTATTTAAAAAATGTCACAATTTTATGTAATGAAATATGTAACGAAAAATGTAACGAAAAAATGTCTTAATTTTATATAACGAAAGTTAAATGTTAGAATAGGACTTTTGTGGTTATGTTATTTTTTGTGTGAGTTGATGCCAATAAGAATTACGTTGTAAATTTTGATCATTTTATACAAAGTATAGAAGAGAAAGAGACAGAAATGAAAGCAAGAGGGGTCAAGGGGCACAGCCCCTTGCGAGGTCAAAGTGGCCGAGTTATATATATATACATATACATATATATATATATATATATATTATATATACATACATACATATATATACATATATATATATATATGTATGTATGTATATACATGCGAAATATACAGTATGTGTACGTAATATTGAGAATGTTAAAATGTATAATTTTATTAGACCGGAACACATGTTGACAAAAAAGTTTATTTTTAGATACGTTAAAGAATGTTTTGGTAGCTGAGCAGCTAACTGTGAGCAAAAACCGTGGAGGGAATGTGCTAGATGTTCTATCAAGAACATCAATACAAACTGGTTGGTCGCTCTAATCAGTATGTGAAAGAAAACTCAATTTTTCTAATTTTTCACTTTATTGCGAATTATCCGATTTCTAGCTCCGCTACTCGCCAATGTCGGACGTTACCAAGCGCCTTCTCGTTCTCCAACTTTCTGACAGACATCGGCTAATCCGTACCGCTGGCCGTCCGTATTCTACCTAGATTTCTATGAATATAGCTGTTCTTAGGGATCGAGCGTGTCTTGAACAACGTCAGCAGCGATACTACTCAATAGACTCGACCTTGTTAATTTGAACGTTAATTTCGTTTTCGTTGAAGCGCGTACGTTCTGGGGGGAAAGACAAGTAAATTTCATTATACTATATATTATAATAACTTGTTTTTTTTCGGTCATAATCGAGTGTTTTTGGGAAAATGTGTCGTTTTTATCAGAAATGGTCTAGGAAACGGTCCGACGAAAATTCAGCTAGGAGTGCGCGAATGAAACTCAAGGAGGTTCTATCGAGTTGTTTCGGCGAGTATACTTTCAAAGTCTAAATGTAAAAGTTCTTAAATAAATAAAAGTTTCTTCCGGAAAAATTTAATTTTTTTCGGACACCCTACGAATCGCCCTTAGCGAATTTCCGCTAGTTTCGTATCTTTGTCATAGAAAAGGAAATTTTGATGAAAATTTTTGTCTCAGAAACGTTCCAGCCGGAATAATTTCGACAAATTGTATGCGCGAAAATGAAAGTCCATTTAGTCAGATTTAACTAGCCGTTATTAATTGTTTGTCGGCGTGGCAAATCTCGAACACTAGTGTCCAGTATGTGTGTCCAATCCCGTTATGAGATCAGTCAGTAACGTTTTAGTTTTTGTTTTGGCTTTTCTCGTCCGTTTTTGTCATACTTACTGATATTTTTTCTCCAGCAAGAGCCGTAAAATAAAATTCATGTTGTTCCGAAAGTTTGCAAAAGCTTTTTCTTTTGCAATAAAAAAAAACAAAAAACAAAAGCGAAAACTGAAGTGAAAAGTAGCAGTCTGCTCTGCGCATTATATACTTATCTAAAATTTATCGCAAACACACAGCAATGCTGGCGAACGATTTTTTTTTTATCCTATTTTTTCAGGCTAATAAGTAGAAATTAACCGCACTATCCGTCTATTGTATATAGCTAAAGCAAATATAGAAAATTGTGTTAATAAACTAGAAAAACAAAAAATACTATTACGTACGGCAGATTTTGCAATTATGTATTTTCCTACTTCTTTTGTGTTTTTTTTTTTTTTTTTTGTTATGTGTATATCTAGCATAGTATCCAAAGGTGTCGTCACGGCCGTTACAGCACGCAGATAGGTAATTAATTAAGTTAGTTGCTTTAATAAACTGAAGGATAGATGGCGTTGCTGTCGATGAGTTGGCAAGAATACTACTGACATTATCGTTGCTGTTCCATGAGACTCGGTGATTTGAAAAGGCCGGTCACATTTACAGTATGTGCGATATAGTAGGCTTGTAGGCAGAATGTACAAGGCGGAGCTCCTCGGAACATGAAGTCGTGGGACGATAGAACCATATGTCCCGTTCGCAGAGCCGACTCAGAGCGCAAAACTCTGCACGAGACATGTCTTCCACTGGCCACCACGGCTTAGTAGTTCCTTTAGTGGATCTTAGAAACGTGTGGTAGAAGGCCCAGTGCTCTTTCCATGAGGACGAACGTTTGGTCGAGAACAATGCTGAAATACACGATGTTGCGAAGTTGTTTTCAGGAATGGGAGAGAGCATTGCTGATCGATCTGTTCATTTCCGAGAATACCAGCATGGCTGGGAACTGATAACCACGCTATTGAGCAGCGCCTCTCAGACAGTTTATACAAGATCTGGTGGATCTGAATTACTACCGGATGTTCGGAGCGAAGGTTTTATAATGCAATTCGAGCGGCCAACGAGCCTGTTATCATTAGCGCTTTTTGAGCCGTAGGCTCCAGGGAGAGACAGTACTCTGACAACAGAAGAATATCGTGTAGATGTCCTCCGCGTTTTCGACCGCACACAGCTGTGACATTCGAGTTTTACTGCTTGTGATACATCGTGCGCCCCAAAAGCACGGGAAGTGGGCAATAATTGCCAGTCAGGCGGGCTTTAGCTGCAACTGAGTAGAATATTAAATAGTCTAGACATTGCTGTGTATTGTCGCTGATACTATTTACGCGATATCAGGATGCTGTTTTTTTTTTTTTTTTTTGTTATGTTTCGTTAGGGAGAAGTCGAAAGACTGAGGGGTTCCACATGGGGTATCAGCGTGTTGAGAGTTTGTTCGGAGAAGTTAATTAGGCTTATTCTTTAGTCTGATATGAACTCTAGAATTTAGAGGTAGTGAGTCGTTAGACAACTTTTGGGCGCCGTTTCTGTGTGGTTTTATCTCGGACTTACCTTAAAAATTGCTTTAAAAATTTCCAAAACTATTATGGGGGAACAGTTGACAGACGCAATTGGAAATTAAATCAAATAGCGTCAAATTTAATCGCATCAGATCAAGTCGAATCAAATCACAATTCAAATCACAACTAACCAAATCGAATCAGATCTTAATTCAAACCGGAACTGACCAAATCGAATCAAATCACAATCCAAATCGTAACTAACTAAATCAACTTTTATTTTTTGCATTCGGTTTTGTATATACTGCTCGCTTAATTTACTCCGTATAAAAAATACACCTGATACAGTTAATGAAATGGCTGCAAAAGTTGGACATGCGAGTACAATCTCGGTAATGGATATATTGCAAGGGCAGACATCACGGATTACGACCTCACTGATTATATATCAACGTGTAAAGGGTGTTCGGAAAGAAAATCAGCTTGCATACAAGTCCGCAACACAGTGAGACATTTTCATGACTTTGTCCGTGCAGCGTCCTATTATTATACTTTTCTAATTTCCATTAATTAGCAACTCTCCATCCTATTTCTTCTATCTTGTGCTCTTTTCTTTTCTGTCTGTTATTCTTCTTATCGGTTCGAAGTATTTAGTAATTATGCTAGCATTTCTAGATTTTTAGATGCCAGCTTCAATAAAGAAAACAAAAAACAATTTTTACCATCTACGTTTATATTGAATATAAGCTTATTCCACGTTTATAATTTGTCCAATTTTCCGTCCAAAGTATTTCAAAATTGTCTTTTTTTACGCCTTTTTTTTTTTTTTACACCGCTCTCTTCGCGAGCTAAATTACGAAACTCTTCGGAATCCATAACACTTTTCGCGGGAAACGTTGGAGTGGAGGAATGCAGTGTACACGCGGCAACTATTTACACGAGACTAAAGTGCGCTCGTGTGAAATACACAAACACCGACGGTCTTCACAGATCTCTTTACAAGTCGTTATGGGAAATATTTTTATCTACTTTTGTTGAATGCATACTCGCGTATATATCGGTATTCAATACTTTCTTATTACTAATCAGTCGCATCTAAGTAAAGACATGAAATTTTCATAACGCTTTTCTGTGACTTTCCATTTCGTGACGTTCGGGACGCTTTTCAAGTTTATGTACCAAAGCAAAAACACGAAAATGACTAGAGAAATCATTCTTCAAAGCTCTCTTATTACTAAATCAGTTGTATCCATGTAAAGACATGAAATTTTCGTAGTTATCTAGAATTTATTATTTACCGTAGTAATCATTTTATCTAAATTTTTACATTTAATTTATAATTACTAAGGGTAATTGTTTTGTGCGCTCAGCAAATGTAAACAAGGAAATGACGTGTGAAATACAGAAACCTACGATCTTCACAGGTCTCTTTACAAGTCGTTATAGGAAACACTTCTCCATTTCGTGACGCTTTTCGAGCTTATGTGCCAAAGTAAAAACATGAAAATATTAGTAATCAATCGTATCCAGGTAAAGACATGAAATTTTCGCAACACTTTTCTGTGACGCTCCATTTCGTGACGCGTGACGCTTTTCGAGTTTATGTGCCAAAGCAGAGACATGAAAATGTAAAAAATTTTCAGCAATGGCAGAGTGTATTGTGAGAGTACATGAGTGTATGTGATTCTGTAGTTGATTGAGGTAGGTGACCCTTGTTCATCGATGAAAAAAAGTGAGATCGGCCATGTTGGCGATTTCGATAGCGTGGAAGATAAAGTTGGAAAAAAGCACAACGGTCAGTTTAACAGTTACCTGAAAACTGTCGATGAAAAAAGACGATTTTTTCTCCGGTTTTATTTTAGTGCAGAATAGTATTGGAATTATGAAATATTATTACTTTTCCCTTACCGAAGTATCGGTATTCGACTTTTCACCACATCACGCAGGCTGTCCGGTGATACGTTAAAATAATTGTGCTTTCAGCAAATCGGTGTTATCATTAAAATACAATTTAAAAACTATCCTGGAAATTTTATAATAATAATAATAATAATAATAATAGAAGACGACAATAATTACGTTTAAACAAATAAATAAATCCATGGTAATCGAATGATATCGTGGTTGGCGTCAGGCCGAATAAGATAACGGGAATCGTTACAATATATATATATATATATATATATGTATATATAGTTTTAACGAATATTCTGAATTCTTGGCTTACACTATTCATTCGTCGCTTGGAATGAATCAAATGACTTATATAGGCGTGCACAATTTGATCTTGCCAAAAAAACAAACACAAAAAGAACGACAAATAGAAACATTCGATTGCTGCGGAGGTTCGTTTGACACGTGTGTGTGTGTATATGTCTGCGTTGTATTAGTTTTCCGATGGAAAGATGCAATGATTTATTTTATCACTAGGAGTTGGCTGCGGTGTAGATTTCGTAGAGAAACGGTCACAGGCGAGAAACGGAAGTATGTCTCAAAGTTGTTTGGCGCGCACTTTGAACAAAGAACCGAAAGGCTGGATATATGTGCAGCCGCTTATGAGCGATGTAACAACAGAAGCGATCGCTAAGAGATGGGAAATTGGTGAACGTTTGTCGAATGATGCAAATAAAGCGACGGCATCAGGTAGGGCAACGGTGAGGCAATGTAGATGGCACAGTTCGGCCCGTGCAAGGGCTGCCTCACTAATTACTTTATAAACGGTTTGCAGCGACGCAGATAGTCGAGTCGGGTCGTTCTCCTCTTTGGCTAACACACCTTCATTAATTTAATGACCACTCTCGGTTTGGCCACTGATACTTTTGTGGTGACTGTGCGCGACCCGGTGAAGCTCTTTATCCGGCAGTCTGAAACTTTCCGCCTCCTCCTGCTCCTGCTCATTCGTCTTTCTCTTCGCCGGTCTCTTTATAACTATTTCATCGGTAACATTAAATAAGCCTCTAACGCCTTCTTTATATTGAATGGTGGCTGATTGTTACCTTGTTTCCCTCCGTGTAGTCCGCTCCACTTATATCAGTTCAACCGATTCCTAAACAGTGTTCCCATTCCCTCCGCTTTGCCTACGACACGACTTCGAACTCATCCGCTTACGTGCAGATTGCGTACGGGAAAAAGGTGGAAACTAGACTTGCAGGGTCTCCACGGTTCTTGCAAGTTATTTGCATGGGAATCTGATTTTTTACCGCGATTTTGGTCTGCATCATTTTGCTCTGTTTCCTCGGAAGCCTTTATAAGTTATGCTGGCGCATCTTGCGTAACAGCTAGGTCAATGTTCTGGTCGTCGACAGAACTGCACTGGGCCAGATGTTGGCGATAATTGCGGTATTCTCGTTAATTATTGTTTTCGATTTCTCGCTAATTTGAAGGAAAAAAATTGTTCACGTTTCGTAATCGATCACGCTGAAATATCTAAAGCTGAGAACGGCAGATATTTTCATGTTGCAGGACAAGGCCATCAAGCAGTTGCACTGAAATACAAATTAACACACGCCTGGTTGTCGGTGACGACGTGAAGACACAGCTCAGTGAATCAGTGAAGTAAATAATGAGGGAATTAAGTTTCAATAACAGTACAAAATATTTAATTTAAATCAAATTCACTATCATTAATTAAATATAAAATAAATAAATAAATAAAAGATAAAAAAAAAAAAAAAAAAATCTCCTTAAATACAAGAGCAAGTATATTATCCACACCTGTTTAAGATTCGGAATAATAATGAGCTTTTGAATTGAAATCAAAATGAAATAATGTTAATCAAAAACAACAGGTTTACTCGTTAACATTTTTTTTTTTTTTTTTTTTTTTTAATCTTTATATTAATTATTAACTGGTCTCTATATAGACCATCAAGCAATTGTACTGGAATGCAAATTAATGCGTAAGGGACCACCATTAGCAGAGTTCTCCAGAAACACCTCTATTCAAGTTATTAAAGAAATCAAAGACTCTAGAGAGCGCTTCAGTCGTCGAATTTCTAGGCTGTTGTCAAGCAGATTGATAGTAAGTGGAGTGTGGGTTTTTAAATGACTAGTATACAGCTGGGCAGCACGTTTTATTTTTTTCTTTACATACAGTGCATTGAAACCACTATGGAGTGTGTTGGATGTACCAAAGAGGTAACATAACAAGTCTAATGGCCTTATTTTGAAATCGTTCTATTTGATCGATATGGATATTCTTAGGTCAGGCGGAATACCCATACGTATTGGTTTTAATATTATTTTATATATTAATAATTTGTTTTCAATCGGCAAGCTAGAGTGTCTACTAAAGAAAGAAGCACTAAGTTGACTCAGGGGCTATGTCCAAGAGCTTTATTTTTTGTGAGACATATTTATTGCACCTTAATTTACCGTCCAAGTGCACAACCCTAGAGATATTTTATCTCTATTATAACTTTTTTTTCTTCTTTATAGTTCGGCGTCTTAACCATGTGTGGTCACTTTCAACACAGATGAATTCTAAACTGAAACTAATCTTACCATTTTAAACACTTTAGATAAAACAAAAAAATAATAACTTTAAGCAATTATCATTTAAGCCACAACGTTACAATCGACACAATAAAACTAAATTTAGGCAGCCCAAGCTTCGCCCTTACAACAAAGCAAATATTGAATATTATAAGGTGGAAAAACCGACAAGGAAATTAAGTCCTTGAAAAATGTGTCTCTGCATCGGTCAAATAATTTACAACAAAATAAAAATTGATTGATGCGCCTCCTTTCGAGTAATAATCATATCGTGTGGCCGCAAGTCTGTTTGGACGTTTGACTTTGAATATTTTCTGAAATTCGCGTATGCCCCTTGCGAAGACGACAGATAAAGGTACCGAATTTCCTAATAAGCTTCTTCTCGGGCGTAGTTAGTGACATATGATAATACCATGGGACTTTGACTGGATAGTTAATTGGATTGTATTATAAGTATTTAGCTAGGTTTTATTCTTTATATTTATCCAGTTATGCCGATTATCTAATTTTCCAAAACAAATACGAGTAAGTAGCAGGAATAAAAGAAAAATCGAACGCGCCTCCGAAAGCCGCCTTGGCCAAAACTATCATTTCTCTCTGTTCCGTAGGGACTCGGAATTCAATCGAATTTCAAAACTAATTCCTTTCTCAATTATCTACATTTATTATTTCATATGCAAGCGTGTGTAAAATTTATAGCTAAGTGTAAAATTGTATCGCTGACAGCAAACTTAGTCTGCCGCTGATAACTAGGTGTGTATCTTTTATCGACATCAAGTGAGATTGTTATAAACTCCAAAGCTTAAACCTATAACAGCTCAGCAGTGTAGACCGTCGCCTCAGAAGTGGTAGTTTTAACTTCTATAACGTTATTCCGTTTTGATAATAAAAGCTACACCCCCGCTGCGCTACCGCATTCCTTAATTTTAGAACCGTCAGCAAAAACGTAAACAGAATTGTAATGATCGTTATTGATTAGATAGTTTAATCGCAAATTAATGATATATGCGGCGGAAAAATTTGTTGTTTTCAGTTCTATCATAACTTCAACCATATTCACGCTCCGATATGTGTAATTATTTATTACGTTTTAGTGCGTTTTTATTACATTTTTATATTAAATCTCGAAAAAGTCGGCATTTCGTTTGGGTTTTTTAGTTTTATTCTGAAAGTATTTTCGTAAGTTTGACAATAAAATTAATTCGGTAGTTTAAATAATTCTTTAAAACTTGTTATTAAAGACTAAAAAAAATAAAAATACTGTAGTTAGAAATAAGTAGTTAAGTTAATAGAAATAAAACAAAAAATAACTAATCCGAAATAAGCTAAAAATGTCTCTCCAACAGGTTTCGTACGTACTTTTGAATTGTACGGTTAAAATTATTCTTTTGTATACGTATTTTGTTCAGATGTTAACGGATGAAAGTGATACTCATTTTATGCTGTATTTTATGGAAGTGAGCTCAAGCGTCCACTTGTGAGTCCACAAAGTAAGTGTCCGAAAATAATTTTCATAGAATAACTCTGTGTTGGCCAAAAAATTAATTTATCGCGAGCCAGTAATTAAAATGAATTAATTATCGATACTTTGTTCTCTTTTCATTTGTTTTTTTTTTTGTTTCAAACTAGTAGAAATTATTATAATAAGGAATTGTGGGGGTACACGTCTAATGCAATACTAGAACGTTCAAAAATTAGCCGCGTGTATGGGTATAATATGTTTAAAGGGAAAAACGATAGTGCATAAGAAAAATGTTGGTAGATATGACAGGTGCGAAATAGAATCTTATACACAACGTTTTTTTCGGCTAATTCTGCGTAGCGAAACTGTCCAGTTATCAATTAAGCCGCTGTTTATTCCTTCGGAGTTGGCCAGTGAAATGAATAGTGGTGTACGGAAATCAGAAACAATTTTAGGTTGGTTTTCTTTTAGCAAATGAACTTTCTTCGCGCGACTACAACGAATAACAGAATTCATTGAACCGAGCAAGTCTTTGAACTTTCTTAGCGTATTATAAAATCCCCGTGACTCTCGTTTAGTCACGTAATCGTTTAAATTCCTTTTTTGATTTTTTCACGAAACTTCTCCATCAGTTCAAAGTGATCAGATTAATTAAGGATTTGCCAGTTAAGAGAAGAAATTAAGAATAAATCAACTTGGTAAAAACATCAGATACTATATGTATATAACATATATATATATATATATATATATAAATTGTAATTATTGCTGACACGCTTCAATAATGATGTTTGCGAGTGATTTTCAGGATTTGCAAGTATCCGAAAGGGACAAAACTGCATTTCTCATACGGTATTATTGAAAATTTGAACAATATTAAAAATCGCTACTGAAAAATAACTTATTCGCGTGAACCGTTTTTCAAAAATCGAGCTGCTGTTATACGTAAAAAGTGCAAATTTTCGACAAATTCGCTAGAAGCAAATGTCCTCGCTGAAGAGTGTATTTATTCACTTATAATAAAACAAACTTTAATAACAAACAATAAGGGGGTAAAAAAAAACTAACTTAGTGGAAACTTAAAGTATGTGTTTTAAGTTTCCACTAAGTTAGTGATTTAGCTGATGATGGGTTATGCCCGAAAACGTTTCTAATTAAGGTATTTATCTAATTTATTTTTATAAATTATTTTTACCCCCTTATTGTTTGTTATTAAAGTTTGTTTTTATTATACAGTTTTAACAAACAAGTATGTATTCACCTACATTTATTTATTCATTTGTTGAAAGATATTTGTTGAAGTTGCATAAAAAATGCTTTTCAGGATCTAGAAAGAAAATATTCATAAATGAAAAATCCGTTTGTTTCCTTTTTAAATATGTGTGTTTAATAGAAGAGACTTTTACGCGGACATTAATTTTTATCTAAACTATTAGCGATATGAAGAGAGCAATGTAATAATCACGAAATATAACAAGAAGCAGACAATGGATGACGCTCTAAAAATGTATTAACCGGCAAAATTGATTTCAAGTAAGATAGAAAGAAGTATCGAATGTATCTACCGATATTTTAGATTTCGATAATTTGAAATAGCAAATACAGATATTATATGTTACATTTTTTTCGGAGAAGTATTCAATTGTAGAATATAATTATGCGGATAAAAAAAAAAAAAAAAAAAAAAAAAAAAGAAACTTTAATTAAACATACCGCTTAATAGCGGATATGAATAATTCTTCATTCGAATTTCAATTATCTTGTTGAATTTCATAAATATAAAATGTAAATTCCCCTAATAACGAAGAAAAAACGGTATAAATCAATTTACTTTAATAGAATGTAAATTAACAAAACTTTAATTTTTTTTATAAGCAATTTTTGGGCATAGCATCAGCTAACAACACAAAGCACACTTTATTTTAAATGAACTCTGTTGCCCGAAAAAATTTTTTAAAACAAGATTTTTTATTTTACATTTTACTAAATTTATACTCTATTATTTTTTTTAACTTATTAAATTTTATAAATGTAAACAATCGAAAATGACCGTTAACATTCGGTTACTAATGTTATAATTTTTATATTTGTAACGGTTCTAAACGTTAGCTTGGTCCTCAGGGATGCCAACCACGAGGTTTTATGCTCGTGGATTTGATTTAGTTAAATTTGATTTAATTTTTATCTGAGAATGTTCTAATTGATATTATTATTAAAAGGAAAACTAGTTACCGAAATTTGACGAAAAGAATGATATATTAATAAAAACTCACACCTATCTTTCGGGACCGGTCGACCGCTGAAAAAACACAAAATTTATCTCGGAAGAAAAATAATATAAACACTACGTATCACTATTGCCGGTATTTATGTGGGCTCCGTAGGTCAGTGCTGCTGCTGTCAATCGGCTCGGAAAAATCGGACTCAACGGCGTGTTATTATTCTGGTCGATTGTTTTTTGACTTTTCTTTTACCGTCGCGAAACTCGAATTATTTAAAGAATCAAAAATTACAACTGGTTTCTTACGTCGATATACACGTGAAAAAACACTTCCGCGCCACGAACAACTTCTTAGCGGAGGTAGGCAAAAACTTCTTTTTCTCAGCGCAGGTAAAAACCCAAAATTCTTCACGAAGAAAACGGAACTGATTTTTTCAAAGGTACAAACGGAACTGATCTTCTTCTCAAAAATCGTTTTTTACCACTCAACATTTCTCCCGTCTTTCCGCTTACCGCCACGGCAGGCGACCGAATCAGATCGATCCTTTCTTCCTTGGTCCCTGGTGATTGGCCACCTAACCGACAATAGGATGTCATTCACCCACACATTCACACTCTCACCAATTATTCTGTTTTCCATGTAATGGACACATTACATATTACACGAACGACATAACTCACAATTCACAAAAATATACAAAATTATCTTTACTGTAAAACGCATTAAAAATGAACGACTAATATAATATATAAAACACATAATAAATATAATAAAAAAGTCCGACCGGTTTCGTCATTTGTTCGACATATTCATGGACTGAATTTTATTTCTATGTTATTTACATTATTTAATTAAGAATTCAGTTTAAATCGATATATCATGTTAGCTGGTCTATGTAAACGTGGAACAAGTGTATGAAAATTGTTGAAATAATAAAAGAAATTTTAAAACAAGATATAAGGAACATATATGTACAGGCGATTAAATATAAGTATCTTGAAGAATCAAAATTTGCTAACGACATAATCAAAGAAAATCATACAATATTATATAATACATATACAAACCAGATATGACAAACTTTTGAACACAGCAGAAGATTATTATACTAATAACTACGAAGACCTGACGTTAAACATATAGCAAACAATACCAAAGACCTATTTAATTTAATATCAAAACTTTAAAAAAATTAAAATGTAATATCAAATTAAGATATACATTTTTTATTTTTATTTTTTGTTTTTGTTTTTTATATTTTTATTTCTTTTATTTTATATATTATTTATTTTATTTAATTATCTTATTATTTTATTATTTCATTACTATTTCATCAACTTTTATACACATCTGTTCTATACTATATTATATTTTAATTACACGCACATATATAGTATATATATATATATATATATATATATATATATATATGTATACATATATGGGGGGAAATTCCCTAGTAGCAGACACCTAAGGTTTTCAGAAAATTAAAAAAAAAAAATTACTTGGAGAAATGTAATTTTATTTATTGATTAATTAATTCAACGAAGTTTAAAATCAAAATAAATGAACAAAAATGTAATTTCTACATAAACATAAACTCAAATCAAACTTTGGTAAAGAAAAATTGCAATCACTATAAGTGGCATCTAGTATAGGACAGATTTAATTTCGAATGCCAATCATCGGACATTTTCCAAACATTCTGCATTGATCGCATATGTAGACATTTGCACGTTCAGGAACGTCTGCGCATGCTTCATGAACCCACCCATTGCAGCTGGAACGCTGTATCCAGTCTTCGTCGTGCTCTTCTAAGCACACTACGCGAGTAGTTCTTCCTAATGTCAGATATTTGAATTAATAGTTCCTTTTCCTTAATTTTATTTCCACTTTTTCCTTTAGCTTTCGTGCCTTTAGTTTCCTTTTCTCGCCTGTTGCTGTTTTGAACTTAGCTTCCATTCGTTTCTTTTTATCCTCCTTTTTTTTTCTTCAAAAGCAATTTTGTATGGTGATTATGTTAGAATTTGACTTCTTTCACATTTTCTCTTCCGAGTCGCTGATCGCTTTTTGGCAGCATCCGGTAACGGCGACGATTTATAGGGACAATTTGGACAACATCCGGATGAAACTTCGACGATAGTTTGGGACCGACAATTCTTGGTTTGTTGGTGGATTCTTTAGGAGAATCCGTCTGGAACCAAATTTTTTGACAGTTCTACATCGCAGGTTGTAGATGAACTACTTGCAAAGACGAAATCTGTGAAAGATACGGAAAAACTTCTCCGTTACAAGTTGACGAAGTTCCTTGCTCTTCGAGTGGAATGTTAGTCATGTCTGCAACCAAATAATCCAGATCAGAAAATGCCTATCGAATGGATGAATGCCTGTATATTTAAACCCAGAAACCGCAATATCCAGCCTAGCTACTTTTGTGAACACGCTCTATTGACCAGATCAGCAAATGTCGTAGACATTTCCATCCACATGTCGCAACGTTGGTTATAGACATCTGTAAGTGGCTTTATGAAAGTTCGGTCCCGCGGTTGAAGCTTGCGGGGGTCGTGTGTGGTGCTGAGCTTATCAAATTAATGTTGTTTTCTCAGCGCAAAAATTAATGACTGGCCCAGTGTGTTGTGGCTACAATGATCATACAGTAGAAGCAGCACAGGACTCTCTTGTGTTGGGTGTGAGTGTTTCACGAACAGTCGCAACCATTGCAGAAAAGTATCACTGTCCATCCAGCCCTTTGGCTGAGCTACGCCTATGCTTTCGGCGCTGAAGCATTAATCACGAGTCTATCATTTATCCTTTGTCTGGAAAAGACAAAAAAATGGCGATATGAAATGGCCGCTAGCAATCATACGAAATAAAACTGTTATATTTTTGCTTTTCTCGGCAGAAGCGAGAAATTACTTGACGAACAGCCTTCGGAGCAAGAACTTTTCGAAATGTTTGCGTACACAACTGACTTTAGTTTCATCGCAGTTATAAATGTTTCAGGGTGGAAATTTTTACTGCATTTTCAGTTTTTCAAGGTTGCTATAAAAACAGATTCACTTATGGTTTATACCTTTCTCTTTGTTAAAGCGATGAGGGATCTTCATCCCGGTCGAAAGCTAACTTCAGAAGCTTTTTTTTCTTTTTTTTTTTTTTGTAGCATCAGCGGCAGACATCTATCGGACAAATCTTTTAAATGGTCCACAAAAATTTGTTCGAACTCGGATGAAAAAGTGTTGGTGAATCTACCGATCTTTGGTTGCAACGTCACTTCTTCCTCACGGTTCAATGCGGATGTCTTTTATCATGTAAAGTGCTTTTTGGGATGTTGTAGCGTGACGAAGCTTCTCTCAAACTTATTCCTTCGGACAGAACCTTATCTATCGCAGTCTGTAAACTTTGTCGGTGATCCCATTTTCCATTCGTTTTTTTTGGCAATTTCGATTTATCTCCCCATCTTTCGAAGGAACGTACGAATATTATTACAATGCGTTTAAATACTTATAAAAAAAAACAACTAGTTCACTGTCCGGTGTACAACTTTGTGTCCGGTACTCTAGGGAATCGCCACAATTTCCTTTTCCGCAACAAAACTGTTTTGGAAATCGAAATAGAAAAAAAAAACTTTTACAGTAAATGGATAATAATGGAACACTAGCTTTATTAATAATTACCGTCGAAAAATGTAGTAGTAACACTCACTTAGATCTCTAGTGTGATACAATGTTTTCTCATCAAAAACAGCAATCAACCGCTCCCGTCGTGACCTTTGGCGTCACCGGAAAACCGTGTCCCGTGACCCCCTGTATTGTTACGCTCCCCCGCGCCCCGTTAACCCGTTTTTGGAATCGAACGTGTTGTGGAACTCATCGAGATAGTATGCCTGTCCGGCGCTAGGTTTCGTCCGGCGTTACAGGACTTCCCCCTAAAAAAATTTAGTGTGCCCTATCCAGTTAAGTTTATTAGATCACATTAATTCCGTTTCAGCAAATTTTGTTAATCTTAATTATTTTCTTAATACAATGAATATTATTACTTTTGAAAACTGAGTTGCTACTATCGCGCGGCCTCGTAATTCTGAAAATTGCACTTAACACAATTTTTCGATCTCCTAATTCCATATTTATACAAAAGTACACTTTAAATGTTCCGTAATAAACTGTATATTAAACGGAAAAAAAAAAAAAAAAGGGTTTCTTATTAAGGAATTTATTTTATTTTTATCAATACAGATTTTAGAGCGATTTCATTTATTTTCAGCCTAGTGTAGTTGTCGAAATTGAAAATCGATACGATAGCGCACAAAAGTATCCAGACTCTAGAGCATGTGTCGGACAGTGCTCGACAATTGTTATTGGCGTACGACAGCTAGAGAGCATCGACTTTTCCCTTAGGCGAGTCATTCGTTGGAAAGTTGTGCGACGGTGTATACTTTTACGATGGCTTCTTGATTATGCGTGCTCCATTTGCGAGATCGGACATGAATAAAATAGACCGATTATGAATTTACCGAAAATTTCAGGGTTGACCGGTGACGTACACACCAATCGGCTTGAACGGTCAAATTATTTCTATTTACGTACGCGTGGAAATGCTGATTTCGATTTATAAGCTTTAGATGAGTAAAAGTTGATTTTTTTTTTTTTTTTTTTTTTTTTGTCTCTTACCTTGTCTTCTATGCTACGTAAAAGAAGCTACGAATAGTGCCGACGAAGCCGTCTGTGATCCTGACCATATCCTCTTTGAATGTCCATCCCTCGTGAACGAACGCACTTTTTTGTACTCACTTTCTACTCCTTATTGAGCCTCGTATATCTTATCGTTTCCGTCGACTCCGTTGTTCCTATCCTCAGTTCTTTTATCTCGTCAATATTTGATACCGACTTTACATCTAACTGATATCCTTTTTTCTCGTGTCGTTTCTGGGCGAAGATCCTTTGTTGACATGCCCAAAGTGGGGGTTAAAAAAAAAAAAAAAGCTACAAATAGTACATGTATAAAAATTAATTTTGATAAATAAGTTTTATTTTTGAATACTATATAAGTTCTCACTGGTATTTGACTGCCCGCTGCTCTATAAGTTTCAAATTAAAAATCGCAAGAAAAAAAATTCATATTAGAAATAACGTTCCTTTCGGCTCTAACTGTAAATTTTTAATCATTAGTTTGCGAAAATAATAATCCTATTCAGTTCCCGACTGTTCCGGGGAATGAAGGTTACGGCGGAATTGAAAAATTAAAATTTGGACGTAATCAAAAAAAAAAAACAAAAACGATTTAGATCAGGCTAGAATTGAACAATTAAAATGAAGATAAAATTGGAAAGGATTTAAATTGCCACAGAATAGAAAAGTGAACAATTGTGACTTTAATCACGACAGAGGAATTCTAAATTGAAAATTAAGATGAAATTGAAAAAAAGGATTTGAATTCGAAAATGGAAGATTAAAACGAAGCTGAAAAGAGATTGTAGAAAATTTAAAATTAAGATGCAATTAAATAATCGAGAAACTATGACGGAATTCTAAAATTTAAGATGAAGTTGAAAAACGTTTATAAATTTTAAGTTGTGTAATTCAATGAAAAATATTTAAATTGTGACGGAACTGAAAAGTGAAAATTCAAATTAAGGTCTATACTTCGGCATTCGAGTTTTATGTAGAGATTAACACAGAACCCCTTACGTAACAGTTCGGCAATAATCGATAAAACACATGCTGGTACTAATAGTATAGTATGTATAATAATTTCTAATTGAAAAAAACTAGTACACACGAAAAGTATATAATAAAGGATGGGCCAAAACAATACTCCCTGTATGCAGTATATGGACGTTATGTAAAAACGAGTGAAACACGAAGTTCATTCCTTTAAGCGTAGAACATATGAACAGAGATGATACAGCTGTTTAGACGAATTACGCACTAAGAAATTTCGTAGGAAAAATTGTTTACTCGCTGTCTGATGGCTCCCTCTCAAAGTATCGTTCTTCGCAATACATTTGGGCATCCTTTCCGTCCACTTTTCGAAAAAAAGGGATCAATAGGCAGGTGTTTCACGACCACCATAGGTAAATTATGCCATCGCAATATTGTGTGACTTTGTTTTAAACGTTTCGCATCGTATTGAGATTTTTGTCAACGATAATTTACTTCGAACGCAATAATGAATTGTAATACATGTTTGTTCGGTTATGATTGTCAACTGATGGGCGCAGGCGATTACACGTATAGTCTCCGTAAGGAAAACTCTTCGTCTAAACAGCTCTGTATATTCGTATCGCTATAACGGTTCTGTGCTTGTTCTGCTGTCGGAAAAAGAATGAACTTCATGTTATAACGTCCATACTCCGTACGGAGAGTAGTTGCAGTTGTTTTGGCCCGATCACGGTCACGATATGCCTCTGTCAATCCACTCCTGGACGAAGGCTTTCCCCAACATCTTCCATCCACTTCTGCTCATTCAGTTCTTTCCAGACTATATTATCCTGCTAACGCGTCATTGGTCTTTCTTGGTTTCCCTTTTTTTCTCCTATTGGCCACCATTGCAAGCTTATCTATTATCGATTCTTCTAGCCACCTGACCAGCCCGACTCCATTTCATTCTGGTCATCCGTTCTACTGCCTCGTCTGACCCTGTTTGTTCGCCTATTCATGTTTTAAAAATACGATCCATCTGCCTTATATTTAGCATTTTTTTCTATGCGCGGTTTGGGTTTTTCTCATCCTTTTTATACTAGTTTTTGTGAATGGCCACGTTTCCGAACTGTATGTCAGGGTTATACAATTTCATTTTCAAGTTAATCGGTATTTTTTCATTCCGGAGCTTAATTTTTGACCCACCCACTTTATATATATATGTTATATATATATATATATATATATATAGGAGAAGAAAATTATGAAAAGATCGGACAAGTTTTGAAAGCAATATTATCGGCAGAAGAACAAGAAGAAACAAGAAAAGAAGCTCGATTAAACAAAGCCATCCTTTTCGTTGGCCTAATCGGCGATACAGTTTCTTCCGGCAAATTAAAAGAACCATTTATAACGGATTTGTGCGTAAACATTCGCTATTGCCGATAAGTTATTGTCTATTTAAAAAAAAAAAAGAGAAGAAAAAGCTCGCGCCATTGTGAACCGGTTTCTCGAAGAAGAATTTCTCGGCGTTTGAGCGGCCGCATAGGATTCTCTGCAAATTAGCGCGATGGTAATAGTATTTGCGCAGCCTTTGAAATATCTGAGCGTACGTTAAAA
Organism: Icerya purchasi; assembly: GCA_039619475.1. Classification (NCBI taxonomy): domain Eukaryota; kingdom Metazoa; phylum Arthropoda; class Insecta; order Hemiptera; family Monophlebidae; genus Icerya; species Icerya purchasi. The sequence goes on from CM077115.1 coordinate 320,609,425, forward strand.
TATAATACGGTCACGGTGAAACAAAGGAAATATGTTTGAAGTGAACTAAAACTGCCTAATATCGTTAGCCGGGCTCCTTTGAAAGTTTTAATCTGGTTTTATGCGACATTAAATAAAGCACGACGACCGTGTGTATATTTGTCTTGGCAGTGCGAAAAATGTATAGGCGCTGTACTGTTTGCCGTATGTTAAAAAGTTGTTTAAATCGCGAACATAATCCGAAAACAGTGCAAGAGAGTCGCATTTCCTTAGTACGGTGAACGTTTTTAAGGTTCCGAGCGTTTCTTTTACCTTCGGATAAGAGCAGCGTCGAAAAATCATTCCAGCTGCACCTTAGGTTGTTCCGGTAAATAGAGGTGCCAGATAGCTCGGTAAATATTTTTACCCTGAAAACAGCACTACCGGAACTAAGTTGCCGCATCCGGGGGGCTACTAGTCAAATAGTACCACCGAACGAATAGACCTAGCCGGATAAATTAGAGACTTCTCTCGCAGCCGTCGTTTGGCAAAGTGATTTTTGTTCGACAACAGAACTAAATTCGTTTGCATCGTTTCCCCGAACATATTTTGAAATTGACAAAAGAATTTTCTCTTCCCTCACCACACCTTCGCTCCCCCCCCCTCCGGTTTTCTCTCGCTGATAATCGTCAAAGTATAATGCGATGAATTGCAGAGCCTCTGCTCTGAAAAATCTTTTTAACATGGGTGGGGGGGGGGGCAGCCAAACACCTACATGACCGTCGTGTATTCTTTTGGAACTTTTTATTCATTTAAAAATGGTTCAGAGTCGTCAGCGGTGATCGAACACATTCGGCTATTCTCATCTCATCGGCAGTCCCGCGCATTTTGCCGGAGGACGGAAAGGGAGGCAATCGCTTTTTTTACCATTTTTTTATATGAAAGTATGACACTTTACAATTTAGCCGCTATTGAAAAGTTAAGTGTGCAAGTTTCTAATTCTCCGACGCTCTCGAAGAAGACGACCAGTTATTTCAAACTGAAATCTAGCGCAGTGCTTTTTTTTTCTTTTTCTCTTTTTTTTTTTTTTTTTTTTATTTAATCGGTAAACTAGAACGATAATTAAAGAAAAATCAATAGTTTCTGTACTAGCGCAGTGTTCCTTTTTTGAAGTTTTTTTTTTTTTTTTTATTTAATCGATAAACTAGAACGATAATTGAAGGAAAATCGATAGTTTCCGTACTCGAAGGGTAATTAAGGGAAAGTGTCTACGTTTGTCACTGCTTTAAACTCTATCCCCGGGATCTCTATTACACTTTTCGTGTTACAACAGCGCGCAGTGAATACGAGAGAAATTTCGATTAATTGAAGTTTTGTCAGATTTCCATTTCGTCGAAATATTTTCAAGCTTAGAATCTATCTGCAATGCAATTTTTACCTGCTAACGATGACTAATTTTACAGCACGGTTTCTCTATCGAAGCGGACAGCAGGAAAACCAAAGGTATCTAGGCCGAATCATTGTACAGCCGTTTTGTGGCGTATCATTCAGGTAAGGCTAAGTGTTAAAATTTCGTAATAGGTTTTCGTTTCTTTAGAGAATTTTATGTAAAACGCTTAAAAACTATCTAAAATTCTACATTTAAAAAAAAAAAAATTGCCCTACGATCATCATGATCTGATTCCAAAACTGCTAAAATGTTATTAGACTATACTATATTTTTAACGGCCTCTTCCAAAATGTGTCCAGCAATATTGTTAGTAATAAAAATGGAAAAATTGTTGAATTCTATTACGAATTAAACAAACGATACCCTAAAGCTCAGATACAAAAAATATAAACATAGAAGGATAAAGCACATACTATTAACTTAAAGGAATAATTCTACGAAACTCTTGCGTGTCTGGCGATTGCGCATAATGTCTAAATTATTTGTATTTCGTATCAATGTTAAGCAAGTTGCGAATTTCGACTTCTCGACGCGTACGAAATATTCGTTATCGAATAAATTAGTATAGATCTTCCCCTTTATTTTCTGGAAGGATTTACGCATGTATGCAGGTTTCCCTTTTTTTTGTTTTTCCCGCGAACTTTAATTATGTACGACTAATAATACGTTAATTTATAAGTTTCATGCTCCTATCCGGTAAGAAACATTCGTTTTCGGTACGGATAAAACAAAATTTAAGTGTGTTATATTACTATATAGAGAAGTGTATAAACATACGTTTGTTGTTGTTGTTGTATAGTCTTGAGATCACCTGTGTTAGTTACATTGAGAATATATGTTTTTTTCGTTCGGACGTCGCAATGAGATTGCTATTATTGTACTGTGTCACTCTTTATTGAGCAGTGTAGCAATAACATTTGAGCAGTCTATTTTAATCAACAACTATGTCTCGCCTAAATATTCGTTAAGTTTTATTTTTTTTGTCCCCCCCCCCCCCCCCCCCCCCGCAGTTACATCAAAGTTGTAACGTTCCAGATTGATTCCCTGATTTGTTATCTTTTGCATAAAATGTAATACAACTAAAAGCGCGATGCGCGTAAAATCACGCTGGCGGTGACTACGTCAGAGGGTTTGCAACTGCGCATGCTAGTCGCAAATATCACTAGTAATGCGGTTCTGCTCGAGTTTTCCTTTGGCAGCATTATAAATGTACCTATCACTCGAGCAGTGCGATGTGCACCATGTTGCGGAGGAGGTGTAATATAATCCTAATTTACCGCTTTTTATTTTTTCACATATTTTAAAATGGCAAACGAAATGTATAAACATTTCAATTTTTTTTTTTTTTATTTCAACTATATTACCATTTAAATTATGAATTTTTACTTAAATTATACTTAAATTATACTTAAATTATACTTACATTTTTAAGGCAATGATGAACTAAGGTGCTGGAAATGAAATGCTACGGTCGCTTTGAAATTCGTCGAAATATTAGCAGCAACACTGATTATTGCTGGAATACAGAATTGTATCTACTACTGACCCTGTTATTTTTTCTTTTTTTTTTCATGTCAACTTCAAGTAGATTTCTACGTCTTTCTCGCGGCCGAGCTTGTTCTAAATAATTTAAAACATTTTCTTCACCGATTAGCGGGGAGCTTCGTGAACGAACTAGTAGTACTGAAACGGACTCTGCTTCCTTCTGAAACCTTGGGATCTGTATTCGGTCAAAATTGGGTTAGTCTGCTTATTTAACTATTTTAAATTCCCTTTAAAAATAATTACGAATCCGTTTAAATTTTTTCCACACACCCCTAACAGAACTGCGGTAGCGATTATTTTCATTTTTTCGACTACGATAATTATTCGATAGAGCGCGCGCCCTAAATCTTTGTCACACTTTGTCGGTGATTTCACTTTGCCTCGAGTATATCTCTTCTCGCAGCCAGTTTACGCAATTTTTAAAATAGTCCGGCCTACTCTATTTACATTGCGCCGATAAAAAGTTCCTCTACACAGTATCTCGCCGATGTTCGGGGGGAAAAAAAATAAAAAAAAACGGAAAACCATTTTTATTGTAGGGTTTTCCCAGTGCTTCGTCCTTTCCTAATAATCGTCGCTCATTTCCTTCTAATCCTCGTTTTCTTGACTTTTCCTCCCTTGGGCCACTACTACTCTGTTTGTTGAAGCCATCAATCGCCTTCGTTTGGGACACACACTACACAGGAAGCTTCTCTTTTATCGCGCCTTCGTTCTTCCAATCTCCCTATCCGATTCACTTCTTGATTGACTTGTCTGCGCGCTAACGACCGAGTTCTTACCGGGGCCGCTTTTCCGTTCCCCCCTAATGGTTCATTTCTCTTTCCATTCAACGTCGCGTTAGTTATATACCCTTGTTATTTCACACTGTCGATTTAAATTATAGTAGCGGAAAACTTCTGATACGGCAAGCGCGAGTGACAAAAAAAAAGTTCGCTTCAAAAAATCGTTCACATCTTGCGATGTTTTTCGAATTAAAAAACATTTTGTTTTTTCATTATTACGGATTATGCACGTCAATTCTGTAACGAAATCTGTAACACTTTCAACGAAAATCACATCTTGTAATTTTTTTGCGTTTTTAGCGAAGAATGCTATAATAATTATATTCCAAATAACATATAAATATAAACGATCGCCGTAAAATGGTAGAAACATTGAAAGTCAATGTACCGCGACTGTGTTTAATATTCATTCGGATAAAATACAAAAATTACGCGATCAGGAGAAATCGACTTTTGCGTAAGAATTTATAAAAACGAATGGAATTTTCGGCTATTAGCCGTGTAATTTTATTTTATTTTTTTCGTTTTAACTATGATATTGGTATTTATTATGTTCGTTTTTGGAAGAATGATAGTTCATTCTGTGCGTTCTTCTGAAATCTCTCTTGAAATAAAAATCGTTTCATGGTGTGGTTTTTGTCATTCGCCTAATAGCTTCTTTAATAAGCGGTTTACGGCTCTCTCCGTGTTCTTTTTCACCTCAAATCAATCAGCGCGGTCATTTCCATGTTTCATCGGGCTTTCTCGTTCAGATATACTTATTATTAATATCATTAAGAAAGATGTTTACGTTATATGTACGTCGGTACTCTCATTGTTGCGACGTATGTACACAATACTTTGTGTAAGAGCGATGTACACACTAGTGTTTGTAAATGTTTGATGTTTAATCGTCGTACCGGTGCAGTCAAAATGGTCCGTACGCCGATACGCTAGGGGCTACTACTAACGATTATTTATAAAATAAATGAATAAGGAAGATGAGTTTAAAAGAAAATAAAAACCGGAACGGTCAGAGAAATTTCGATTTTTACGTGTTTTCGAAAAAAGATGGTACACGGTGTTGGAAGTTCCCCCCCCCCCAAAAAAAACAACAAAAAAAACAAAAACGTCCTTCTATGTCTTTTTTTATTTATCAAGCAGGTCGTATATTGGAAAAATTTCATTCGTCGAACCGTCTGTATTATTCGAAAAATGTTCAATCTTGTGCTGGTTCGGTTTCAGGTGACTTTGGATTATTATTACGGTCGTTGTGCAGATGAGCAAAAAGGACGACTGTAAAATCGCGGTGCAGCCTTTTAAGCGAAATCGGTTTAAACGTACGATATTATAACCTCTTTCTTGCTGAATGGGTTCTCTTTAAAGCCGGTAAAGTTGCGCATATTAAAAGAGATTAACCGGGGCAATTTATGAGTCAGCGGCAAAATGGATTTAGTCGGAACGGGGCGTCGTCGCGAACGGATTAGCCCTGTGATATTTAATTAAAACAGAAATAAATTTAAATCATCTCTATTAAACTGAAAATAACTGCTCGAACGGGTAATTATTAACGACATCGTATAAATTTTTCATATAAAACGGCCTGCTTCTCTCGCTCTCTCTCTCTCTCTCTGTCTGTCTCGTGTTTGAATTATCACCACCCGATCGGACTCCCGTATATGTGTCTATATACACATAACTCTGTTACATAGTGCGGATCGAAAAAAACTGTGTCCGCTTAATTTCGAATTACTTCAGTTGTGCGGAGAAGTTTTAGATCTCCGTTTTAGATTTTTTAAAATGTTTAAAATGCAGCACCACACACTATCAGAAACCGTCCTAAAAAAACGAAAACGAAAACGAAAAAAAAAAAAAAAACGACTAAAATAAACAATAATGAATGTGTTTCTCTCGGAATGAGGCGGTGCTTGCCAAATTAGCTGCAGCAGAGAAAATAATCGGAATGACCCAGTTTTGTTCCCAAAAGGGCTAGTGTTTGGCACCACACCTAATCATTACGCGATATAAATCACCGGGAAATCGGAGCTTTTCCATGTAGATTTGTTGTTTCATTGTCTCGGGAAACACAAGTCATTTTCACTCGTGTTACCACCGATATTCGTTCGGGGTACGGTTAGGATAATTGTATTTCGGCGAATTTTAATCGGATACTAATTTTCTCATCGTAAATATCATTTAATTGAGCATCTAGACGGTATAATCGTTCGCACTTTGTAAAATTAATCGAAAACTACTAATAATTAGCTCTGAATTTAATAAGGTTAATTAAAGAGTATCGAAATGACGAGATTGTCAAAATCAAAAGGGTATTGGAATCTAAAGAGCATTGAAATGACGAGATTGTTGAAATTACAATATTATCAAAATTATCAAAATTATCGAAATTACTTCTTCTTCTTTTTCCTTGTACCCACGAGAGAGCGTGGTGGTGTTGTCAAACTGCCGCAAAGCGGGGGAAATTCTATCGATTATAAGGAAAGTGTAATGATTATTCCATTATCCGCGTTTGGCAAGCGTGAAAATACGTGAAAATTAGAAAGATCGAAATGTACGAATAAGGTAACAATTTTTCGCCAAAAGAAATCAATGAGTGAGAAGATCAATTTCAAAAAAAAGGTTAAGAAGAATGCCAACGTAGATGGTGAACAATAAAGGTGGAAGGAGCTAGAATTGTAGGAAAATGAAAGATAAGAATATGAAAAATGAAATTTAACTAAATTGTAGGTTGAAGCGATTGAAAAAGGTAAAACTAATTAGCGGATACAAGATTGGAGAATAATTATCACAATCTTAATAGTTAACGGGGAATTTAACTACTTGAATGATACCGGAAGAGAAGCACACTACTCGTTATATAGGGAAAAAAATAAGAAATGTATTGAGATGAATTAATAGGGCTCCCTGACCGAGAAGATTTTATTCAAATCGGAAGAAATATTTGGAAAAAATTAAAACAAAACGGCAAACCGATGAAATTGCTTTAAAACTTATACGGAATATTCGCAGAAGTTTTAACAGTAATATTAAATGCCGACCGACCGCAACATGAGACAGTTTGATTTACAAACAGAAATAATAATAATAAACATATGTAACTTAATCTTTGGGATGCGGCAGTGGAGACGCTCCTCCTCGATGTCAGTTCTGTAATACTTACGGAAGAGTAGATTTCACTAAGTCGTTCTTAAAAGTATGTGTATGTACATAAATTACTAATGAGCTGCATAATTGTTTTTTTTTTTTTTTTTTTTAAATAAATACAGACTTTAAAAGATTTACTCTAAACACTTAATAAAAAAGTATACTAAAAAATAAAAAATAACATATATTTTGTAATAAAATTAAGAGCGGCAATATCATTCCTAAACATTCGTAAATTCAATTCAATCAAATTTATTTCTTAATAAATAATAATTACAATTTTTATATTATATAACCTACATTTACACCGCATATGCGCATAACTGCGCGAGCTGCGGGGATTATTATAGTCTAACTACACCGAATTCACGCTACAACAATTAGAAAACCGTATTTAAGTGTAACAATTCAATTACTAAGCAATTATTTCAAACTTGATTATTTTTGTAATTTGTATTTGATGCACCGAGAGTTTAATAATGTGTTAATCATAATGTGTTAATCATAATGCGTAATATATTTCTTACCGTATGTTATTTTGAATTATCTTTTGTGTCGCCTAATTATTTTTTACTTTTTAGCGGATATTTATAAAATTTTCAGAGTAAATTTATAAATTTGTAATTATTTAGATGGGGCTACATTTAAGTGCAGAGAGACCAGCAAACGGTTTTCAACAAGTAATTACGTGTCACGCGCGTGCTTTTAACGTAGACGGTTAAGTGCACATTTATGGGAAGGTACCACGATTCAGCAAACTTCTTGATAGTATGCCGAAAATAGAAGGCCTAGAAGTGCTCTTCATTATAAATTGTTGTAATACATGCGATATTTAGGAAGGGCTTGGAAGGTTGACTGGGAACTGTAATAGTTGTACGGATTGCTTTGCCAACTCTTTCACGGCGATTCTAACTATCCAAAATTGCATTGTGGTCGTTCGATGTAAACATTTCGTTTATTAATGAATCGCCAAAAGCGTCACCTTTAAAAATAAACAGGGACCCCCCCCCCCCCCCACCTCAAAAAAAACTTGGTTTTGGTCACGGTTTTTGAACTGTTGAAGGCTTTCTTTTGTAAACGTGAAAAAAATAAATTCGCAGCTTCGTATATTTAATTTGATAGACACCGCTTTAATCGTTACTCGATGTGTATAGTATTGAACTTCCAAATGTTGCATGTTTCCTTTTTTAAAATATGAAACGCCAGAGAATTTTAAAATAATATCTAATATATTAATGGCTACGCCATTTTTACGCCAGGGGGGCCATCGGGAATAGTGTCCTGTCACGAAATTTGTCCCAAAAAAATGTCACAAATTTATGTAACGAAATATGTAACGAAAAAATTTTGTCGAACGGCATAGCCAATGAAAAATTTTACTCTTCTACAACAATTATAGAAGAACTAGACAACTAGACCGAGTCCCGAAGGGCCGAGTCATATATATATATATATATATATATATAGTTCAGATTAGCCTCAAAAATACTATCGTTTAGACTTCAGAACTTGCTTGGAGTTTTTTGAATGTGTAGTACGACATTTATCCGCCTGTCTAAATATACGATCACTGATAAGAGAAAATAGGTATTCTGCAACCGACACGAAAGTTATACGAAAATATTATTTTTAGCCAGTTGCTATACTGACAGACTATTAACAAATCCGAGCTCTAGCCCATCTGAGATACAGATTTCAGTTGTTTTTTTTTAAAATAAATTTACAAATATAAATCTAGGCGCCGTGTATAAAACTACCTGGGCTATTACAAAACCTAGACTCACTAGAAATTACAGAAGGCGGTGCAGTCTGTTCGATGCTGCGAACACTGCCCGAACACAATCCGGGTAGTTCGACAACAGACGGTGAGGTGAGGTATGACTAGAAGTACGAGAAGTATGCCGGCACCATTTCAGCAGATGCTCTACGGTTGGCGAGGTCATGAACACGCACAGAGGACAAGTGGACGGACAGATTTCAGAGTTGACTTGGTGAGGCGGCACATTTATAATAATGTTCCAAGCCTTTACAGTCTGTACCTGCGTCTCCGATGGTTTTTCAGTTTACCTCCGGTGCCTGGGTTTTATTTTAAATCTTCAGCTTTTCGGCTTAACTGTATGACACTATTTCACATGAATATATTTAATTTTTCGCCTGTTACATTTTTATATGAAACGAATGAACTCATTTCATTGCTGATAAGTGAAAAAAAAAATTATATTTTCCAGTGATCTTATTTTTCAGCAGATAATAGCTCTGGAGATGATACTTTTCATTCCCATCGTGACTGTTGGCTGATCCTATCCTTCTTCATTTTCTAATCCTGCTTCCTTCTTTTTAGGCGCATACAGCTTATTCCTCCATTTTCCCCTTGGTTCCAGAATTTCTTCAATTTGAGGTGGTCACTATCTCATGTATAATTAAACATCGGGTAAATCACAGTTGCTCTTCCGTTTCTCCATTATCCAGTCTTCTCATTGCCCGTTTGATCCGTCGGAAGCGTACTTCATTTGTGGTGTGAATCATGTTTTGCTTGAATGTTCTTTCATTTCTTTAGAACACGTGATACTGTATTCCGTCTTTTACGTCTTGACCTCCCTATGCTTTACAGCGCCCACAGCATCCTTTATTTTCCTTTTCCTTCGGTTATTCCTTTGTCAGCTTCATTCATATGCTCCATTTACAATGTGTTTCCTTTATAATCATTAGTACTGTCAAACTTCTGCATTAAATAAACGTCTTTAGCTGACCTGCCAAAAAAAAAAAAAAGTGATTCAACACTCCCTAGCAAAGACACTGATGTAATCGAAATTGTCAGAATCATTGCAAATAATTTTCAAAGTAATTTTCTCTCTTTGAAAAATGCTGACATTGTGTAGTCCGTAATACGAAAACAAGAATGAATTACCAGCAACAAAACATTCCGTAATTTTCACAACGAACGCAACACGTGTTCCGTTAACCATTTGCTTCCGTATTTTTTTTGCGCTGGTAATGTGCTCTTCATTTATTAACATCAGTGATGTTTGCTGCTTAAACGGTATCCGTGTGCGATACTTTCAGAGGTGACACTGTTTTTAGAACAGGGGTGGCTAACCCAAATGACCTTACGCGGGCCACATATAAAATCATATATCCCCATATTAGATTTAGACCCACTATGGACATTTTTTTATAGTGAAAAATTGAAACGTAATGAGTTATTATTATTGTGTTCACTATTATTCTTACATGTAAACATAGATAATATAATAATAATGATATTAAACGCACATTGCAAAGAAATATCTAACACTAAAAATAAAATACAAGAAATATATAAATATATATGAAATAATAAAAAATTAAATCATTAATAAATATTTATTTTACTAGTTTTACTTTGGCCACCCCTCGCGAGCCGCAAAAATGTTCAAGGCGGGCCGCGGGTTGGCCACCCCTGGTCTAGGATATGGACACTATTGCCGTTCAAATACTTACCGTCCCCCGCGGGAGGGATATTTAAATCCCGTTTACTAGGTGCCTACCGGGTTACGCAGGACGCAAATGTAACTTTTACGGAAATCAATGTGGTCTTAATGTGTAGAACGCAGTGATCACCGGTTAGGAAATATTAAAAACTGCGTCTTATATATTCGGCTGAAATCGCAACCGATATTTAAGGTGGAATGATTTCAACGAGACTCCTCATCGTCGCTGATTAGGTGATAATTTGAAATTTACGCGTCGCCTAAATACTTATTACCGCGTTATTATTGTCGCGATCCGTCCAACACGTTCCGATTAAATCCACCGACTGCTTCCGGGCGACATTATTGAAAGACGTCTCTTCTCCTCATCGGTATTCGAGGAAAGAACGATAAAAATAACAGTTTAAAAGCGCGATTATACACGGAAGTTGGCGAGGTGTTCCTCCGATAAATCCGGATTTGGGTCCGACAGAAGGATAGAACATCATCGCGGAAGGAAATAGTTAATTTCGAAATATTCGGTTAGAAATAGTCGAAAAATGGGAAAATTCTTTTCTCAGCGGAGAAATTCAACCGTATTTACGAATTTTTTGTCTCTGGCAGGCTAGAAAAACTATATAGCGGTTTTTCCGTCTTCACCGGGTTTTCCGAGTCGGTTTTTTAGGCGGGGTTTAGGTTTTCACATTTTCCCGGCACCGGCACCGAATGGGGATTTTTGTTTAACCTTTTCCTCGAACAATTTCATTGTTCGTTTCATTTTTCACGCAGTGTGTACTTGTTTGTCGCCCAATCGTAGCCACGCTAGCGCTGCTGTTTTTATTTTTTAGCTATTTTCCAGACCGTTGGCAAATTTCAGCCAATATAAAAGTTCACTAGTGCGCTAGTTGGTTCGTTATGTTTTCATTTTCACTGTACATCGTGGCACAGAACAGAATACAATCTGCCAGCCTGAAATTAATACGAACACATGGAATTGCAACTGCTCGACCCTCGGCAGCTCCTTTTGCGGATTACATATAAACGCCGCACTCTATTGCCACCGGGAATAAACCCTTCTCTACCTGTACAAGCTGCTCTACAGCCTCTATTGCGCTATTTTTATTTATCTAGCTTTATCCCGTTCTTTTTCCCGTCATTCGGTTCCTCTATTTGAACGAATATGATAATGGCAACTGCACATTGTCAGAGAGATAAGAATCAATTCCCGCAAGTCTCAGTCGCTTCTTCGAAGCCCGTTGATAAAGAATATCAGAAAAGCAGCGAAACTCTTTACCGAAGAAGAAGAAGAAGAACAAGCTTTAAACTATTACATATCGTATATAAATATATATATATATATATCGTGTATAAATATATATATATATATAAGAGGACGCTGGGCCGGAGATCTGACCTAGAGTAGGAACTGAGTCGCAGCTTAACAGTCGTAATGGGATTAAAGAAAATAATATCACTCCACGGAACAGTCTGCCGAACTATAAATTTTTGTGCCGGCCTCCTTCTTCGTCCATCCTTCACCTCAATTATGTAATTGAATTTTCCACCTTTCGCCCTGGTTCAGGGATCGCCCGCATGCTGCTTTCGTCTTCGTTCGCTTTCTTCCATTAACCCCACTTATGCAAATAATCGCTGATCTGGGTAAAGAATTCCGGGAAAAAATTTATGGGTTCCGGGAAATATATAGGGCGCGCTCGGTAGGCCGAGAAAAGTTTATTTTTCAATTCTAACGCGCGATATGACGTTTATATATCGCGCGACGCGGGCCCAGCCTTTTGTAGACGTTGGAAATGAACGTTGCTCCGAGCGCCAATAGTGCCACTTCCTATTTTCCCAACGCTAGAATTCAAAATTACTTCGCACGGCCGGTGGGCAATAATAAATTTAGTCGCAGACTCTGCTGGAAATTTAATTCCGGTAATTTTCGTTCGTAACTATTTTACAACACGGGGCAAACGACGGTTCGTACTTTCTTCGATATCGGTGTCGGCTTGTAAAAGACTAAAACTGCAGAACCTTTTGACATTTTCTTCTTACTTGTAACATGAAAAAACATTTTGTCAAATCAAATGCGTCTTCTTATACGCATTTTTTGCGCGTGAAATTACGTTCGTCAGAATATTTTTACATATTACAAGTTATTCTGGCTAGTAAAAAATCAACAATTATGGGACACTTAAAATATCCAAAGCTTTATTTATGTACACACACATGCATATATATATATATATATATATATATATATATATATATTATTTACAACGTAATTCTTAGGCTACCTTGCATTAGAAAAGGGTCCCAATTTTATGTAACGTTTGTTTTATTTTATAGGATTTTTTTTGATTATGTTATTATATTCATATGGACCGATTTAGAATTACATTGTAAATTTTTAGCATTCTACACAAAGTATAGAAGAGAAAGAAACAGAAATGTAAGCAAGAGGGATCAAGAGGTACAACCCCTTGTGAGGCCAAAATGGCCCAGTTTATATATATGGTGTATGTATATATATAACATCTCTCTATACGTATAAAATAATAAACAACTTTTACGGTTACTTATTCGCGTTATGAATGGCTTAAAAATTTAAAAATTATTCAAAATCAATCACATAGTCGAAAACAATAAAAAATTGCGAATTTGAGAATTTTGAAATCTCTCTTTATGGTGGCGTTGTCACCTGCTCGCTTCGTTCACCAAACCCCAACACCGCGACCTATTTTCATTGTGTTATTTGTAACATTAAACATTAGCTAAAAATATTGAATTCTTTTATTAACCTGTACTCGCTCTGAAAAGGGTTCTTCAGTCTATTCGTTTCGATGGCATACACGCTTTAAACTATCGTAATATTCGGTTCTTGAAATATTTACATTTCTATATTTACTTCCTCTACTACGAAATAAAAAAGTAAAAAAAAATACATCCAATATTTGTCACAATTTTTTTGACATGTAGAGAGATAAGTGGAAAGAGAAGGGAATGGAGATTTTAAGCTTTTCATGAAATATTACAAATGTGGAAGAGGTAAATTGTTGAAGCGCTAACGAACAAAGTGAATGGTGGGTCCTGGGTTGTGTAGCTTAGCGAGCAGGGTCCGCAAGCTTCTGGTATGCATTTATCCTCTCCGTATACATGCGTGTGTGTGTGCGTACAAATAAATGTATGTAAAATTAGAAAGGGAAGGTGTGGTTAAAAAGCCAAATTTCTTGTCACAGCGTGTAAGGAGACTTGGACGAAGATTAAGATTTCGCACTTTATTTTTATTTTTTATGGCTTTGTTAATATGGGCATTGGCCTCGGAACTGTTATAAAGAAGGGAAGGAGACTCAAGTCATTAGAAGATCAGAGATGATCGACAAAAAATGAATCAAGAGCTCGGATAACGCAAGACGAAAGAAGGGCGAGAATGAACGCTAGAATACCGTTCAATAAAAGAGGGAAATAAAAGTACGTTTATTCGGTTAAAAGTGACAAAAAATCAAAAATTATGTGTTAAAATTTATTCCACGCATTATTTCTATCAATTATCAAATATAAACCATATGAAAAATATAAACACTTTTTATAAAATAAAATAATAATATATTTAATTTATTGAACATTATATGATCGGGATCACAAATAAAGTGGTTGTTGAAGGGTGGTAAAGTACAATAAACAAGCGGCACAAGAAAAAACCAAAAAGCAGTGAAGGAAGTAAACTGTGCATAAAACGCAGACAGCATATCGCAGAGAGATTAGAGCGACCTCGGCTAAAGTAAAAAGTAACTTGGAATGGTTTTGTTTTTTTTTAAGAAGAATAAATTCAACTTTATACAGAAAAAGTATACGGATCTTTACAGGCATTAGAAGTTTAAAAGATTCCGACTGCTCCTAATATATTTATGTCTGTTCCCTGCTCACTCATCATTTCTACCATAAAAAAAGTAAGTCTCATATATCCTTGATAAGGTATCATGAATTGTGTAATTAAGCTGTTCATAATGTACTAAGCCTAATGGATCTGATGAGAATATTAGGGCCAGTTCCTTTCTCTCGGCCGCTCGTTGCTTTTTAATCTGACCGGATTCTCTTTTTTCTCCTAATTGTTGCTGGCTGAAGTTCTCTGGTTGACAATCCCGAGAGAAGTAAATACAGTAATATGAGTTCTATCCAGTTAATCCTAGTACGCAGTTATTTCATACTAGTTTGGGAGCCATTCGAAATAATGTAAGCTTCGACCACGGACTCAAAATATAACAGGGACGATTTATCTTATTTTAGTTGGGTGTGTTTCTATTTGTACATTCTTAATGTACAGGACTATACGTAATAATTATGCAACACATATGTAAGCTACGCGTGAAACTTCACTGTAAGTGCTTGACTTTTAATCGATATATAATCGCGATACAATATATATATATATATATATATATATGTATCCACGTGCAGTACATGGTGTTCACTGTCGTTTTTTACAGAAGGTTACTTGTAATATACCGACGCGTCCACTGCAATATAAATTCGAACTAACGGGGGGAAAAAAATCGAATTAAGATCAAACTATCATGTTTGTTGCGTGACTTTTCACAGCGGAATCACTGCCATGTGAAATTCTATCAGTCACTAAATATCTATTCGGTGGTAATGTAACATGATTTATATAGAGATTGCATAACCGCGAATGATCGAGTACATCAGTAGGTAAGTGCGAAACGTTAGTAATTACAGCTTAGCATCATCGTTTGGTAAAATTGTGGAGCTTTATGTGGAGAATCATTTGAGAACGTATATAGAAAACAATGATATTTTATATAAAAATCAGTTCGGGTTTAAGAAAAATAAATCTGCTATTTGCTCGCTCAGAGCAATGATGGTTAACAAAGGCCTAGCTGATGGAAAACAATTTTTAATATCTTTTATAGATTTAACGAAGGCGTTCGACGTAGTAAATCGTAATAGGTTAATTCTAGACCTGGGCAGAACTGGCATAAAGCAGTACCAAAAAGAGAAGAACGGTTCATTAATAGGAAAAGTATGGTTAAGATTAACGGAAAGCTAAGTACCAAAGAAAATTTGGCGCACGGGGTGGGACATAGTTCAGTCTTATCTCCGCTGCTTTTCCTAATTTACACCAATGCGCTTATAGTATACATTAAAAATTCCACACCGTTTACGCATATGCAGATGATATAGCTCTGGTCACAGGCCATAAAGACATTAAAATTTCCGAAAAACTCTTGTAAGAGGATGTCAATATATTAAGCAGGTGGACTCACGATAGAAACATAATAGTGAATGGTACTAACTCGAGAACCATGTACGTAAGAACTCCTAGTGGATACAAGAACTACGACCCTAAAATTGTGCTGTACTCAATACAATGTTTACATATAAACGATATGAATTGCTCTTTTGATCGATTAGAATCAGTCTCCAAATATAAGTGTACCTCGAGTTAACACAATAGACCAATCATTGACGCGGAAAAATCATATTGAGGAAATATCTAATAAAACAAGACAGACTATTCACCGGCACTCTGTATAGTAAAGCTAATGTTACCTTATAAAACTGTTCGGTTATTCTTTGAATCCATAGTCATAGCTAGAATTATACATGGTATACAGGTGGGGGAGGGGGGCAAACGGAGGATAAAAATTGCAGCGAAGATGCTTAAAAATAATTCCGCCCCACCGGGGATGTCAGGTAAAAAGTGCTCCTCTTAGTGAATAGGGAGCTGTTTCCGAAAATGATGTTTTTTTTTCACTATAATACGAATTCAGAATGAGTAAAATACAGCTGCCTAGCATAAATAAGAAATGGACTACAAGGATATATATGGCCCAAAGGGATAAATAATAAAATTGAAAATGTCGACAAGCTGATGATACTAATGAAATTAATGGAAATAATACAACAGGAGATATACTTCAAGAATGGAAGATAGGATTGTGGAAGAGCAAGGTTAAAACATGGCTAGTGGAGTGATGAACGAAATAAGTGAAACATCCCCTGATATTATGAACAAAAAAGAAAAAAAAAAGGTGTACATCCCTCTTCATTATTACGTCCTGTCCTTACGAAGCATTTTGGTGATCGTATCTTACGTTTATGCGTACATATAAATGGAAAATTCGAGAAACGCGGGATTTACGTAAGGCATGCTTATATTCACCATCATATGTATCCCCCCTACCCCTTTGTTAGAGGCTACGGTATTATTGATGGAACTAATAATTTAACTATAAGCGAACATTTGTGTAATTTAAGTAAATTCTGAAATAAACGTTGAAAAGCATGATGGACACTCGCACTGCGGGCAACATTGTTCAACGAAACCCACAACTTATTTTTCAAAAATAAAAAAAATAAATAAAAAAAAACTGTAACCTTGAGTAGAGACATATTTAACTTCGTATGGTCCTAGAATGGTATAAGCGTAGAAGGAGGAACCAAAGAAAAAAGGCGAGTGGTGTAGTGCAAAGAATAATCGAGAAAAGGGATTATTCTGTGGTCAATCGTTTGCAATTTCTTCGACAACCACCACTGTCATTTAGCAGAGCATCTGAGAAATTCACGTTAAATCATATGCGAAAAAGGAATCTGAAATTGCGTGTACGTACGAATTTCATAAAGTTTCATAAAGTTCAACGAAATAGTTCTTTTGCGGTGAAGCACAAAAGTGGAGTCACTTCTGAAACGGTTTTTTTTTTTTTTTGTTATGTCTGTTTTTTCTTCCTGTAACCGCACTTTTAAATTATAACATCTTAAAAAAAACTTTTAAACTGTTAAATTTAGTTACATACGTTATACTTTTTATTATTACACGAACATTCAATTTACACAAAATATATAACGTCAATTATAAAAATTATTACACGTCAAACATTTTTTAATTTAAGTCAAAAATCAACATACCGACTATTCATTCGGAGGGAGAAGTAACGAAGAAAACTGGAATATCTGGCTCGAATTTAAAGCTTAAAAAAAAAGCAGTGTGAAAGACAAAAAAAACAAAAAAAAAAAAGAAACAGACTACGAGCAAATTTTGTGTAGTTTCAGTGGAATAAGGAAATTTTAACCGGACATCGTTAAATAAGGTTTTAAAATGAAACACACATATAAACACTTTATGAAATAATAATGATATATTTAAGAAGCTATTGCGCTTCGAAACCCGGTAGCATTTATTTTTTAAATATATCGTTATTATTTCATAAAGTGTTTATATGTGTGTTTCATTTTATAAGTATTAAAAATAATAATGCCTGTTCAAAACTTCAATAAATAAGGCTTTGATGTAGCGCAAAAAGTTTTCATCTAGCCGCTCTGTGTTTTGAAAACAACTACTAGCCAGCAACATAGTAATAATAATGATAATAATAATGATAATAATAATGATAATAATAATGATGGTTATTGAATTTTCCGGGAAAATATTTATTAGTTAGCGCAAAAAACGGTTTTCACTACAAAATGGTAACCGGGTTAGGAAAGTTGGCTAACGCGATTATCTGTGTTATTTCCTTCATTCGTATTTTACGATTCTTCACATTTCTCGCAGGCATACGGTATTAATTTTACTTGGCGTGATGTGTGCATTGGACGCAAACTCGAAAAATACCACGCAGACCGCCTAAATAATAGCCTATGTATGGTACAGTTTGATTTGCTGCTATACGGAAACCCATCATTACTTTAAGCGCAACTTTTGATTTCCGAATTATCTTGCACCGGTCAGAACGGACCACGTCACAGTCGAAATACGAGCTAGAACAGAGCCTGTATTAAAAACTTATTAAAAATGTACAACGTTAATTCCTTTGAACAGAGGGTAACTTTGAATTGAAATGTCGTTTCCGAAACCGTCGGTCAACCGTGGCCTGGTTATTTATTTTTTTCGCTTCAGCCCAGTCCAGGAATGCCATTAAAATCAGTACCGGGGAAAGATTTATCGAGTTTGCGTTCTACCTTCGATACCTAGAGCCTACTGGTGACGATCTGGTATAACTATTACTACTTGTTATTAACAGTTATGTGTCTGGTCGAACCTATGCTAGAAATTGTTACGGGCGCCTAATTCGTTGCGATCGCTCTAACACATTTTACAAAATTTCACGAGTCGCTAATAAAAAAAAAAAATCCTAATCTAAAAAAATAATATTAAGATTAATAAAAAAAATTACCCTATTTGTTTATTCCTTTTTTGTAAAATTATCGAGAGATTAGATTTACCATATTTTTCTTTCGGAATATTCTTTAGAATCCGGTATTTCTTCACGAAGAGTAGCAAAATTTATTATTTTCACTGCTAATTCCTGAAATGTAAATGCGTATACACTTCATAGTTTATTTAGCGCTTTTAAAATTTTAAATCGATAATCAGACTTTTTTTAAATCGAATTTTGCTTCTTTTTCCGAATTTCGACCGACTTACAAGAAACACAAACGATGTAACATCAGTCGAGCAAGAAGTTCTAATATGAAGCATAATTTAAAAAGAACAATTACCAATCTGTGATACCACTGCTTATAATGTTTGTTTAATTTTTGCTAATCGCCAATTTGTTGGAATGAACTAATTCACCAGGGAGACATATAAACATATAATATTGTTGCCTCAATCGAAATTTTTTGGATATCAGTGCTACTGATCCGCTAGCAAAACGTAACGATGCGAATTAATTAGTAATTTTCATAATAATAATAATAATAATAATAATAATAATAATAATAATAATAATAATAATAATAATAATTTTAGCTACAAATGCAAAAAAATTACAGCCGACAACAATATTGCATCTGGAACAATGTACTGTTAGAATTGTTAACAATTGGAAACAACTTACCGTTCCCGGTATGTTCTCTATGTTTTAATTTTTTTTTTTTTTTTTCGTACCAGAGACTCTCTCTGTAATTATTGTGTATATTCCCGGAAAAAATTAAGCATTCTGTCTCAGGAAATTACTTAAGGGTATGCTGCGGTAGCCTAGTGACTTGCTTGGCTATCAAACCAGAGGTATCATGGAATTTCGGGAGTTGGCTCGTTTCGGATCCAAATCACACTCCCAGGTATCTGAATTTGCAAATTGTATTAGTTTACCGTTTATTTCATATTGGCGCAATACGAAATCCAACAGCAAATAATATATGCACCATCTAAACTATATCGTGTAACAAATGTCATTAATTTTGCATGGCTAATCTGAAACTGAATTGGGTACCAGGGAAATTTGGGTAAAGGGGATCGTAAGTAGAAAGGAATCGACCTCAGTGTATTCTGCTTAAATCCATTAGGCTTAGTACCATTATGAAAAGCTTAACTTCATAATCCATGATATGAAGGATATACATATATGAGACTTACTTTACTTACTTTATGCTCGGCGGATCGGGCTTCTTTTTAAGAAGTTTGGCTTCCGTCCAGGTTCTATCAAACATATATCTACTGTCTTCAAATATTTAATTATTTGTGACGTTTTCTGATGATTGTTCGAAATTGATACAATATATATTTTAAAATTATTTATGTAAACACCGACTAGTTTCGGGGACACCGTCATCATGGTACATACATGATTACACCGTGTTTATATAAATAACTTTTAAATATATTTTCCGATGAAGTTAAATTAAAAGGTTTTTCATTTTCGATATCGATCTGTGAACTCAACTTCGTAATCCGTGTCATTCTGTCAAAGGTATACTTTTACATTACATATAATATATATGTGTACCTGCGTGGAAATCTATCCATCGGGAAAATTTTAATGTTGAATCGTACAAATTTCACTTTTTCGCCTCTCTGTCATATAAGTCTTTTAGTCCTACACGTTTATCTACACCATTTTTGTCGCACCACTTTTTCTACAAACTCTGCTGGCATCCCATCCAAAGACATTCTCGCTATGCCAAAGCATTCTCTCTCCTCTTTACTACAGCTTTCCATTTGCTTGCAAAATCCTCCCCTGTAATGTTTTCTCTTCTCGTTCCTATAATTCCGCTTTATTCGTAAATGCTGCGCTCACCATACAGACTGCTTCTACTATTTCGCTCTATTCTGCGATAGTCGTTCGTCCTTTTTTCATGTCCTTTCTCCTTTTGCTTTTAAAGGACTAAACATAATCAAAAAGGATTTAATTTCCTCGTAAAAATTTATTATTCGCTCCGAATTTAACATACCTTATTTCCGAACTAGATGTAAACCGAAATTCGTGTTTTTATCTTCGTCTTGATGTTGGTAAGCCTTCTTTAATTTTTAGTATTGTTTGCTGACTTCTGTTCAACGGCAAAGATCCTATTTGGGATTTTTTTTTCCCCCAAAATGCTTACTGTTGACTTCTTCGAACTCCCGTGAAGAAAATTGTTTACACCCGTATCTCTTTGCGTCTTATTTAACCTATTTGTCTTACGTGACCGTTTTTGTGTAAATTTCTTAAACTGTACAAACTGCACCTGTCCTGAAATTTTTTTACACTTTTTATCTCTCAAATATTTTTTTCTCTTAACCGCAACTATATTCAGGAATTTCATAACTCCATTATTTCCCAATTTCCTTTGCACTTGTACATCTTCACATATAGCTCGAAGGATATTATTTGAAGCCTTCTTTTTACTATTTTGCGAGCTTTTTTTTTTTTGTTTTTTTTTGACGCCTTAATTATGGATATTCCTAGCGTGCAAAGTGAAATTTTTAAAAGTTTCAATCTATAGTAGCGAGATTCGAACCAGGTACTCTCCGAATGAAACACTATTGCCTAACCAAGTACGCCATCAGTCAGTTTTGCAAATTTCTCCGCCTTGTTTCTTTCTGCATAGCTGTTCCACGTTCTATTACTGATATTTTTCCCTATCGTTTTTTATCTAATTATTCGATCGCTTTGAATAGGCGTTTCCTACTTTCCATCATTCTTTTTATTTTTTTTATTCTTTCTTTTTTGCATGAAAAAACGGGAAAAAAAAACGAAAAAAAAAAAAGATAATTGATAGGAGAAGAAAAAGGTTTGCGTAAAAATTCGTTTTGTATATATTTTTATCGTGCTATTGGAGTTCTCTTATCCGATTAATTCGGTCACTCCAGTTATGAAATGAAATGAAACAAAAGTCGGAAAGGCGAAAAATATTTGTTTATTCGGCGTTTCCGAATTTTTTTAAACCGAAACAACTGGTACACTATTTCATGAACTCGGATGAGCTCCAAGTATTGGGAATCAGCTTCTACTTTACATACCATCTCCGAGCTCTATTCAAGAATCTTGAAAGGTTTCTCCCGGTACGTATTTCAACCGGTTTAGCAAAAAGCAAAATTATTTTCCAATTGCTTTTAACAAAGCCGAGCTGTTTGCTTCGATATTTTCCAGCCTGCTAATGCTGCATGTTTCCGTACACGTCTTCTCCAAATCTCTTCTCTTCTTCTGTAGTTTAGTCCTGACACTTTCCACGATGACGTTTTTTCCAATAGTTACGTTCTTCCGTAGATTATTTTAGTGCACACTATAGCTGCCGAGGTATTAATAGATTCTTTATAAATGAATTTCTAAGTCTTCCCCATTTTCCACGGATCTTTGTTTTAAAACACGTCTCGAAGTAATTCGCCACATCTTAATATGTTGAGCGCGTTCTGCGTATCCGGTCTATTAACGCTCTTTTTTCATAGTTTCTATCCAACACTTTCTGATTATTTAGCTTATTCATCCAGCTTATTTTTTCCATCCTTCTGCAACACCACATTTCGAACGTTTTTAAAAGTTTCCGCCTATATATGTAGTATAGCGGATCATACATACAATTCCGTAGGTTTACTTTGATTTTGCCCTAATGGGAACTTGCTTCTCTCGGCACGCTTATTCGTTCATCGGATACGGGCGCTAATTTCTTGATCGCAGTAATTTGCTCTAGCTATTTCAATTTCTTCCGTTGTTCCATTTCTTGCTCGCCATGGAAGACGTTTCTTGCTGATCATCACTGCCTCGTTTTCTTGGTATTTATTTCGGTACCGAATTTCTTTTCTACCCTGTTTAGCAGCTGCAACACATTCTACTTGGTGCTTTCGGAGATCCGGCAGTTGTGGCCTCTGGTCGTCCGCAAATTTTATTGCTTTTAATCTTACATCTCTGATATGCCATAGTTTTTGTATTTCCTAATGCTCTTTATTCACTATTATGCTGCATTTTGTTTAGAACAAAAAAAAACAAACAAAAACGCCCAAAAACTAATGCCTATTAAAGTTTTTTAAGAGAATGAAAATCGATTTGCTCGTTCGTTATGATGTCAATATGAAGACGGGGCATCTGGAAAATTCGTAATCATGTTTAAGCGACTGCCGATGATCACGAAAAATCGGAAATGAAATTAACTGACCTTAGAAACAAGTTCAACAAGTTCTCTCGAAGACACGAAAGTATCGCATACAGTGAGGACGGCAAGCCGGATAGCGGTGGTACAGTTCCAAAGTGAATTGTAAACAGCTTTCTCAGATTGCCAATGGTCCATTTGATCGGAGCGAATGAAAACGCGTCTTATGACACGGATGTTGTCGTGATTACCACGCTGCGAAAACAGACGTACGAAAATGCTGCAATGACGGCCATAGTTAGGTGGGAGAGGCGAGTGAAGAAACAGCTAAACGTGACCGAAAATGAGGCAGAATTGCGAACCACGTCGAGGTAACATACAGTGAAATCGCAAAAATTACCTGTCGGAAGGGAAACGATAAGCGTGGCCCGGAAAGCAGTGAGCCTTTGACACGCCACTCAGTTCTACCGGGCATGGGAAAATTACGGCTCTGGTCCAAGCGCCGGTGAACTTTTGAATCGATTACTTCTGCCTTCATTTAAAAACTCGAGAAAAGAGACAGGATTTCGTTAACCGGCCGGCTACAAGGCGCACGCGATGATGACCGCCTCTCCGTATTTACACCTTCCGATGAAATTTGAACAAACGCAAAAGCACCAGCAAAATTCACGTGTTTAATCAGGACGATGGAGAAGACGGATGTCGTAAAGGGAAATTGGAAAAAAGTCCGGAAGAGCTTATTGTAACGGCATTTGTTTTTATTTTCTTTCCTGTTCTTTTTCCCGTAATGCTTATTAAGCCAGTTCGCATAATATTACGAAAGATTTGCAGCCTGTGTGTAATTCAACAGTTTCTAGTGCGTGAAATAGCGGTGGGTTTTTCTTTGAGAAAAGAGAAAAAAATTGAATTTATTCGGCGACAATAGACTGTGGTCCAGAAATATTACCAATTGGTCGGTCCCCTGAAGAAAAGTACCATCAAGAATACACTGAGGAGCAAGCTACTGCAGAGTATTAAGCGGTGCTGTTTCGTTCGAGTATCGTAAAGAAGTATAGCCTCTCGAAGTATTGTTCAGGCAACGGACCTTATAGTTGTCGGGCGAATCAATTTAAATTTCTCTTTTTCATTTCTTTTTTCTTTTCGTATTTTTTAATTCGGGGTTGCTGTTTATCCAAACCCGATTTTTTTTTCTGAAAATTGCAACAATTTCTCAATAGCCAGAGACAGAGTTTTAGGCCGAGCCGAAAAAAAAGAAAATTGAAAATATTAAAAATTATTGACTTCATTGTGTTAGCTCGCCCGTAGTAAATCAAATTATATTATATCTCAGCTCCCTATGACTGAACTTTAAACACATACCTTTTTGTGTGGTCACAAAGATTCATCGGAACACATGGCTGGTATCCATATATGTCTTCGTTACCTGCAACATTAAATTTGAAACCACATTTCCCGCTGGTATCGTGAAAAACAGTCATTTCCTTATGAAGTTTAGAAAACAATTTTTCCGTTTAGTCTCAGATTTATTAAAAACTTCTTTATTTTTAATTTTTGCAATTCGATATATTTACTAATTTTTGTATGTACAGAGGAACACCAGCACGCGGTATGATAAAAAAGAAACGGAAAAAAATTAAAAATTAAACGTAATTGGAAACAATAGATAGTTTTAAATATTATTCTTCGAATAGCGGTTTATTATCTAATAAAAATTTCGTCTCGCATAAGTTTGACGGTATCTGAATAATTACCATCGAATAAATTATAAATATTAACGTAAAGACTTGAAATGTAAAATTTAAAATTCGAACACACTATATTCACTTCAGTGTGGTGTATCTTTTAAATTCTATGTTTCAATTATATCGAGCGTTTTTATGTTTCTTATTTATCCGAATAATTCGATTTCTTTAACACATACTTGACGAAATTCCTATATAATCTCGTTAAATAATTCCCTAGATTCATTAACAAATTAAACAATTTTAATTACAACAGTCGAGAGCGTTATATATATACATATATATACATATATATATATATATTTCGAATAACATGTTTTTCATATTACGTTCTATCGTAATGATAGGCAACCGGTCAAAGTAACACATACTCGTTTACGATGTAATCCTATTATTCGAGATGGTTGCGGCTTTTGGTGTAATGTGTTGCCGACGGCAAAATCCACTCTGTTTATGTTCACTGCGATGGATGACGCTGCGAAAATTTCGACCTGTGTTTTTGCCTTTCGTTGCCTGTGCGCGATCAAAAGAATCAAAAAAAAGCGATTTTTTTCTATTACTAAATAAAAACGAGCACAGCCGAGTGAAAAGGATTTTTTTTTTTTTTTTTTTGGGTAGTGAAAAGGATTAAAAATATGTTCCTCGTAAAAGAATTCCCTCGTATTTTCTCATTTAGTCCAGTCTGCGGATTGGATAAAATTTTACAGCTACAAACAAATTTAGTCGGACAACATAGCCGGCACGTTTAAAAAATCAGTCAGATATCTGTGACGTATGTCGTATGAAAAAAAAAGATAATATGGAAAAAACGACCATCGTGCTTTTTCCATTTTTGCCATTAAAATTGCCCTCGTTACGAGCGGGTGTGTGACAAAAATGTCACCAGGAAATGTAACAAAAAAGCGTAACCGATTTACCGATCATCGACTTTTATAACTTAATTCTAGTATAATTTCGACGACATGGTTAGCTGAGTTTGACGCTTTTTTTTTCCTTTTTTGATACACGATCATCCTTTCTGTGTAAACAACTACCGAGTATGATTTCGAAAAGCAAAATCTTTTTCAACAGTTGCATTCGGTTGATTTTTTTTTGTTTTTTTTTTTTTTAGAAAGCTGTTTAACTATTAAGGCTATTACAGAGAATCTAGTGCAGTCTATCGTATATTGTAAAATTTAAGACTGTAAACGTTCCAGAAAAAGGTCTCTTCTTGTAAACCGCATAGGCCTAAGTCAAAGATGGATTGCCTCGGACGTCTCAAAACTTGATATCGAATTAAGAATTCGGCAAGCTTAGCTGTAAGTAGTGGCCATCAGGGATCAGTACTTTATAGACACCTAAGCCAAGTTTTCGGTCCAGTAGCGATTTATTTCGCTTTTCGATAAAATGCATATGGAATACAGTGCACTAGTGTTTAAACGCATCGAGCTAGACAGAGTCGTCGCCCTAGGTCCGACACAGATAGGAGCGAGTCTGTAATGAAGAAAACGTTTTTGAATAAAAACAATTGAAAGAGCACCGCTTGAAGACAGAGAAGAATGCCGGGCATTTTCTCTTCTAGAGCGATTTATTAAGCGTTATTAACGAAAGCATCTGCAGAGAATGGGAATCAGAAGACACTTCTGATCATACTTTTCGGGTATGTAAAAAATTGCAAAAACATTAGAGGGGGAAAATATAATATTGACGAAGATTTTTCTTTTTGGGAAACCTTACATAGAACAAGAATAGTACCGGAAGCTTACTAAAGTTATTACAGAAATTCTTAAAAAAAAGATAGAAAATATATCATAACGGACTATAAGGAAATTTATTGTCCAACTCTGAATGAAGAGCCATGAGTAAAAGTTCTGAGTGGGCCTTTATGTATATTTCTTTATTTAGTTATTTATGTATTTGATTTATTTGTATAAATACTTGTATTATTTTTAAAAAAAAAAGCATAAATTACTGCATCTCTTAACCGGAAACAGTTGGTGCAGAATGATTCTGAGAGCTCAGTTTATGGATGCGGGTAAAGTTGGGAAAAGATGCAAACTTTATTCGATGATACCTGGGCTATTCGGACTGCGGTTATATCATCCGATAGAGTTGGGATTGCGGACAATGAAAAATTCTCACGAGGTGCTTTACGCCGCTTCAATTTGTGCCGGTCTTCGGCCAAAAAGAATAACGTCTTGACTGATGAGTCATCGGGATGGAATTTGGTACCTATCGATTAGAAGATTATGATTAGATGAACTGTCGAAACATATCATGAAATAAAACGCGATAAAGGATAAAGGAAGAATAGCTCTACAAAAACCTAATATTCGGTCGGGTTGATTATACTGTTGCTGTTTAAAGAAAATGTTTTCTATTGTACTATGTTTCCATATTTTTTAGATCGGTTCACACCGGCAAATTGCAACATTCGGTACTGTCGTGAGATATAGCTTTCTGTCATATTATTTAAGGACATAATACTCGACGAATTGTTTTTCATAATGATGATTCAAGTTCGCCTTCATGTGTTTTTATCGAAATCCATGTAATAGTTCGAATAAAGAACGTGAACTTTCTCAGCCTCAACTTTTAAGTCATTTCCTTTGTGATTGTTCTCTATGACTTGAAATGTCGACTTTTTTACCGAAACTTAGCTCCATCCTTTTTTCACATAAACTGGAAATGAAAATATGCCTTCATTTCAAAAAGAAACGCATTAATCGTTAGATTTTTTCTTTTTACGAGAATACGACGAGTGAGAGATCTTTTTACTGACATTATAATAAGATTTTGATCATAAAAAAAAAAAAAATCTTTGCAAGTTTCTTATAACGTCTGTTGTTTAGCGCATTAATAATTTTTTCTATAAAATTATATAAGTAATACACTGACTAGAAAAATAGTTAATATATGAATAATCACGGTGAATAAGACTTTTTTAGTTGTATATTCACCACGATTATGGAGCAGTGTCTTTGAAACACGTCGGTGTAATAATTTTTTAATATATTAATTGTTCCTCTAGTCACAGTGTCCATGCTTGTCAAATTTTATTAATTTGGAAAATATGTTTGTAAAAAAACCCTATATAAATAAGTTTTTTTTTAGATACTGTTAACAAGTATCGCGGTGTATCTATATATATTTTCGTAAATTATTTTATATTAATTACATAACCGTTGATTTAGTAACATATCCAGGCGCGAAAAAAGAAATTAGAAAAAATACATGTGTATAACTTTTTCTCTTGAAATTATCGGAAGGAGCGAAGGAAGCGTCAGTTCGACACTAGTGTTTTTGTCGATGGATTGCGTCGCAACGAAGAACAAAAGATTAATGAAAAAAAGAGTTATATGATAAGTTATATATTTTAAAACCTTAATTTACGTTACAAAAGTTATAGTTTTATATATTACACGGACACAGAGTACCTTTTAATTCGTTAAAACATATAACATTTATTTATATTAAATTATTACTTAAAGTCAAGTAGACGAAACCGGTAGGACGAATTTTTATATATACATATTTTGTGAATAATAATGTTTGTAAAACTTTTATTTTAAGTAATAATTTAATATAAATAAATGTTATATATGTTTTAACGAATTAAAAGGTACTCTGTGTCCGGGTAATATATAAAACTATAACTTTTGTAACGTAAATTAAGGTTTTAAAATATATAACTTATCATATCATTGAAACAAACGATTACAGGAAGAAATAACACATAATAAAAAAAAGAGTTGTCGTGTACGTAGTGTCTATTCGGCCAGCCTTATTAAATTTCGATTTCAGCTGGATATACACATATATTTACTGGATTCGTGCAAACCGCACTTTTTCGCTACATATTAAGTGTATTCTTAAACTTCATTTTGAAATGGCTCAATAGAAAGAAAAAAAAAATTGATAACGTAATCAATAGTTTACTTCGTCGAATTTTTTACGATTATTATTACTGAGTTTCAGCGAATGATATCGTTACGATTTACTAGCATTACAAAACGGAAATACGATAAGTTCGCAGCAGATAAATTTTGTAAAACCTGCCGATTATAAAATTTACCTCGTAATGATTTAATTTTTGACAATAATTATTATATTCGATAATTTTAATGTTTCATCAAATATGGCAGTGCTCATCGTTGAAAAATTCCAAAAAAAAAAAAAAAAAAAAAAGAGAAAAAAACAATTTCAAAAATATCGAGATATATTAAAAATTTGAACTTCCGCTAATATAAAAACATCGTTGTTGTATGGAGGGAAAACATTTAAACGAGAACAATTTTCTTTCTACATCGATTGATCAGAGTATAAGAAGCGAACAATGGGAAAAAAACAAAAAAGAAAGGTTCAGCGATTCTTGTTACTGGATTTCTCCTATCGAATGAAAAAAAAAAAAGGTTTTTCAAAACCATCTCTCTCAAGTGGGAAATTTAGGTATAATTTTTAATGTGAAATGTGCGAAATATGTTTTTCCGTTTAGCAGATAATAATTAGAGGTTTTCGAAAAAAGGAAAACGAAATTTTATTTTTGAAAACTGTAGAAAAGTGAAAATTTCTTGAAATACGGTTCCAAAAAAAAACACAATAAGGAAAAACCAATGAAAAACCATTTGACACGTTGAAATTCAGAAGCATCTAACAACTTTCGTTTATATATATATATATATGTGTGTGTGGATATATATATATATATATATATATATATATATATGCAGGCGTTTAGTTCTCGGGAAAGTGTTGAGTTTTGATACACAAATATGTGAAGTATTACAAAATTTCAAAAAAATAAAAAGTACCGTTGTGTCCAATGTATTTATCGTTTCTTTCTTCTTTTTATTCTCACTTAAATGTCAACTTTTTTGAAGTGCTTTAGTTTTCACGTGTGGTTTTAGAAAAAAAATTCTACAATTATCTCAGTCGAGATATAACTTTTAACGGCAAAATAAAACTTTTTATTTATATAGTCGTTTTATTTATTTTTAACACGTGTAATATATTTCATAATCGATAACAGGTTCAAACGAAACTGATGAAATGATGTGGTTCAATTTAGGTAAAGAATAATTTTAATTTAATGTTTCGAAACCTAGAAACTTTGAAAATCAGTGTTATTTAGGTGCAGCTTTATACAAAAAATTTTTTTCTTTGATACTCTATGGCTCTAACTATCCCGTGTTTCTTCTTCTTCCTTAATGTAGGCTGTTGTCCGTTGATACCGTGGACTCTATAATTGCAAATGTGGCAATGTCATTCCTTCTCTTTTCATCAGGATGCGTATGTTTTGCATTTATCGACGTTGATTGTCATTGTCTCTCCATCCTTAGTTTAAAAGGGTTTCTGGTCAGATTCAATTCCTTGTGACTCCTAATTGCTACTATTTACACGTGGTGATGGGTAATCGTCCTAATAAGCCAAAACAAGGAAAAAAATAAAATAAATAAATAAACTTTTTAAAAAAAGCATCCGTTCTTTTGCTTATCATGCATCAAAAAGGTGAGTTGTTTTCGCCATCTTTATTCTTCTGCACGTGATAGAAAGTTAATAACGCATAAACAGAATACCATTAAAAGTTTTACATCTTCGAAAGATACAATTAAAAAAACAAAATTTATTCGACCACGTAATCGGTACCGCTTGTAAGTAGATAGCACGTAGTATTAAATACGTTTATTTCGCTTTATTTAAAACTAAATTAATACGATATCGCGCTACAATTCTTTCAGGTAAAGGTCATATGTACGTATTTCTTGAAGGTTCCAGCGTGGTGCGGAATCTAACAACAGATAACTATATGATATTTATACTTTACGTCACAGTGAATTTTCTTAGAAAATTCAAAGTACAAGAAGGCTTAGGGAAAAGTTTTCGTTCTTTAAGATGACTTAAGGGGGAATTTTTCGACGTTGATTGTTATTGTTTCTCCATCCTCCTATGTCAGATTCCATTCCATGTTACTCCTAACTGCTGCTATGTACACGTGTCGATGAGTAATCGTCTATTATTGGCAAGACCGGGGAAAAAATGTAAACATATTTGATAATTCCTACAATTACGCACTTTTCAAATGTAGAATTAGTTATATAATAAACACAGATAAAATTAAAAAAAGATTAAAAGTAATATTTCTTAATTACCTACGGTGAGTTTGTTCGATATACTGCATGTATGAATATATGACAACTCTTAAAATTATAATATCATCTTGGCTAGAAAACGACTTAATGGAAAATTTATTTTCCTTTCGATTTCACTAGCTTGTAAATTAATTATTTTTATCAGTCGAAATTCTCTTTAAAGCGCCGAATTATAGAAAATTCTTCAACAACAACAAAAAATAAATTATCGCGGCGTGTACTTAATTGTTTCATTTAAAAATGCAACTCCAGCACGTTACTCACATACATCAAATTTATACATTCATTCAAATTTGCCAGTGAGAACTAGTAGATTGCAATTGGTGGCCAAACTTTGTGCGTCTTGTGGACAAAGTTTAAATGGTTTTCGATGAAGTGTTGCTTTTGCATGATTTGCAACTAGAACCGGAGTTGAATTTTTCTTTTTATATCCTTATACGAAGCTGGTAAGTTTATTAACTGATTTTAGGAAATCGAGAATACTGCGTTTGAATTATTATTCGAAATTTCACCGAATTAGGGTTTTATAGATGATGCGGTAAAGGACAATGAGAGAACGTGGGAAGAAACGCACCGTTGCATTTCAGACATTCTGAAGGGACACTGTTAAGGTGTGTCCCGTTAAGTAGTTACAAACCGTAATTTATTTTTTTTATGTTAAATTTAAATTTAATGTAAACTTACCGTATGATGAACTGTTGAGTAGTTTTAATGTAAAATTTACATAAAAAAGTATTAACGTTTGGTATAAAATGAAGTAAAGTTGATCAATTTATGGTCACTAACTCTCGTGATGTTTTTTTACCAAAAAAAAATTATGCTGAAAACGTCGAAAACATGATAATGAAATTAGCTCTGGGTGGACAGTAGAAATTTTAAAATAATTGAGAATAAAGTTCTGAAGTCAGTTCAAAAGGCAATATGGTCGCGGAAATTTAAGAGAGATCGATTGAAATTGAAGATGGTCCGGAATTTTTAGCGATAAAATTATGAATGCCGCTAACAGTGTATAATTCTGACTGTCATTGCTGCTTTAGCTGATCGACTGTTCTCCGTTCTTCGCGGAGGCAGCATAACGAGATCTACGGGAAGCCGAATTCGTTGAGATACGAAAAGATTTTAAATGAGAGAACGATTATTACGAGCTTTACGTAGACGAAGACGAGCGCACCTGCGTGCGAATACAAATTACAAACGCCATCTGTCAAATGCGGTACCTTTATTTGCTTGATTCGTACTAACCTGATGATCGCTCTTTGATGTTGTGAACACAGTCGATAAGTTCGATAGAGATTGCGTATTTGCATTGGTATGTTCGCGCCCGCGTTCGCCTTAAAATGTGTGTGTAAGGTCTAAAAAGCCACAAGTGATAAGGATACCTACATATATATATATATATAAATATATATGTGGAAATTGCAAAACACTTTTTGTATCGGAAATAATTAGAAAATTTTATTGTTATCTCGAACTGAGAAGACGAATGTTAGATCAGAATTCGTGACACAGATAAATCGGATGTTACTTTTTTAATTCGGGCAGCTGAACCGACATAAGAACACCGTCTCTCTCCTATGTTAGTTGCAGGCGATAATACTGAAAGAATTCAATAGAAGACGATGTTTACTCGGAGGAGAGTGATGGTCTGATAAATCGTCTAGGATATTTCGCGGCCATTCAAGCTGGCTTCCTACAAAAATCCGATAATGCATTACAGCGCGATTTTACTTTCTTAATAAGTTTGGTTAAATTTTAAACCGCCGCTTGTCTATTAAATATGTCCTTTTTTACGAGCAGTTAAACCCTTTTTATTGCTATAAGTTCACATAAATACTCTATTAGGAATCAGACAGTTGGCGAGAACTTTTTATTTGGTTTTTATGCGATGTTGGCTGTATTTCGGACATGACAACACGATAAGCTATTTCGGAGGTGCCTAGTGTACAGCTCTAGTGGCTCGACTGAACGGATACTGTCGCCAAGCAGCTTTTTCGATGAATATAAAAGTGACGGATTTCGGTACAAATGTAAAACGGCATATTACTTCTAAATTCAATGTTGAAAATAATTTCTGCAGAGCATTTCGGTGCGCGGAATAAATATATCATGTCTGAAGGTTTGTCGTTGAACGTCGTTTAAATAGCGTGAAACGTCCTCTGCGTATTGTAATTTTAGAGGCTTTTTTATTCCATTAACTACCGGAGAAACATGCGTATATGTGTGTGTTTTGGGAAGTTTTTAACGTCGACACTGATGCCGGCTACGATTTCGTCTCTTTCATATTTTACGAAACAAATTTTCCAGAACTGCTTATTACCAAATCGATGTTGCGTCTTCTATTCAAATTTTGTTCGGCTTCCAATTTCCAAAATGGCATTTATTGAAAAGCGAACGAATATTTTCGGTGAATACCGGTCGGCGGGTTCCTATTTATTTTTTTCCGGTTTAAGCACTGCTGAGGGATAACAACTTGTTTGCGTAAGTTTCGGAAGATATTCAATAAATTTCGTTTAAAAACATGGAAAATTTCATTAGAATTCTATTTAAAAATTGATATATACATATATATATATATATATTATTATTATTATTATTATTATTATTATTATATTTATTATTATGTATATAAGAGATAAATGGTAACTTCCCCTCTGAATAATAATATTATTACAGGAATATATCAAAAAACTGCAACAAAATACAAGCTCGAAAATATATGATCCTTTGTTTTAATACGTATCAGCTACTCGCAAAACGTTTATCGTGACCTTCTTAGTAATTAGAGATTTTACAATTGCGTCCGAAAAATTACTAGATACCAGCAATGGTATTCAAAGCGCCGTCTTAAGATGTATCTCCGATAAATACTTTTGTTTTTATTTATTTTTTTCTTATAGAAGTTCTGATTACAGGACTAATAGCATCACGCATGTTGCTTATCTGTTTCGTTATTTACAATTAGTAATTATTTAACAAAAAATAGAAATAAAAAAAATTAAAAAATTCTCTTTCGCTGGTATTTTTTAAGTTGATATTTTGATCCTTTGATAGTTGCGTAAATTTTTCTAGTTTTGAGAAAAGCAAGTACGTTATGCAATTGTCCTGCGGAACAGCTTTCGAATGGATCTCATTCATAGAGTCACGGAGATTTATCCTGCGATAATGTGAGCCTTCCTAACGGAAACTATACGGCACATCTAGCAAATTCCTTAACGATAATTGTCCTAATTGAATATTTAACAACAAAATTATTTAAACAACCTGTACCACGCGGTGTCTTTTCGGACTGACTCCGAACAAGTTCTTTTACGTAAATCAGGAGATGCCCTACTTATATTATACGAGTGCATTATTGTCTCATTTTTCGGAGAATTTTAATAGCTGCGTGGAAGCAAAAAATTAATTAACTTTATCGTTTCGAATTTATTCAGCTTGTTTAATTTTTAAAAAAAACATTTTCTCCAAAGGATTCAGGTATCTAAGTAGGACTTTAAAGAAAAAGGTATCGAGTGCAGATGATAATTAATGGGGTGGAGAATAGTTTTATGTCTCCCCCCCCACAATACACACAAAAAAAAACACAATCCTAGTTTGTTAAATTTTTATACGATAATTCAAATTGGTTATTCTCCGGCGATAAAGCAGTGGTGCTTATAATAAAGAACCACAATGGCATCGTCTTGTAGGTAAATCGGCGTGCTCAGTGTGGCATGTCCAAAGAGTGTTGGAAAGATTCGTCACGGACAGATTATTTTTCTAGAAAAAAGTCTATAATCCTGTTACATTAATTTTCGGATTTCGTGCTTACAATTTAACGAGGTGGAACAGTTTTACATGATTGTAAATACTGACACATGCTGGAAAGAAAGAATTTTGGCGGTTTCTTAATAGGGGGGCGCTTGATCATGTCTGGACTACCGTCCGATCTCTTTTTAAATGAAAGACAATTCTTCTTCCGCTGTTGTTCTTTATACTGTATTTAAATTATCCAACGTTTATTGGTATAAGTCAACGATTGCAAGCCTGAGAGCATAAAAAATTCGTGCATCTACTCCCCGTGGCAGCTTATTTGAACCACTGCCGCGTGTAATATTTATACAAGGCGTTTAGTATGTAGAATACAACAGTCAGAAATGATGAAATTTTTTACCGGATAAATGGTCATAATATGGTAGAGTGTTTTTCAATTTTTGAGTTGCCAATTGGATCGCGTTGAATTTTTAATCTACTGCGAAGATGTCAGAGAAAATTTGAAATCTTGATTTTTATCCCCATTTAATCTACAAAAAAAAAAGTTGACTTAATATTTTTAAACTAGATAAAAAACATCGGTTTCCGTTATGATTATAAGGAATAAATAGTAAAAAATTTGCCATGAAGTTTTTATTATTCATTCTATCTGTAATATTTTTGTAATGTTGCTTCGCTAGCTGCCGTAGCTGTTTCATATATTTCGATATTTTGTTCATATAATATTCGTTTAAAATTACGTTAAACTGTTTTTTTTTTTTTTTTGTATTTTCAAAAATGTAACAAAGATGTCTCTGTACATGGAATTGTGATTGATGTCAACTTTATTTTTAATTAAAAACATATTTATATTTTTTTGCAAGTTGCATTCTGTGGGCGTCGTAATACCTGCGGTAACTATTGCAGACATATAGCTGATTGTTTTTTATGCTTTAATAATAGCTACAGCTCTTTGAAAACCTGTAAGTATATTTTTTGGAATTTAACATATCCGTATAAATAATATAATATTTCGGTATAATATAATTTATCCGGTTGCTGCGGTTGTATAGTTTATTGAAGATTGTCATTTTATTGATTTTAATTAAAATGGTTGTAAAATTTCAGGTTGTTATCTAAAAATAGCTCATTTGATTTGTGTACCGAATATTTAAGCCAAATAAATTTCGTTAGATTCAGTGGTTTTTTATCAAATTTTCTGTTAAACATAGTCCGAATTATTTGCATTTATTTCAAGATTAAATTTCTCGAATCATATTTTGTGTAGACTTGATATATTTCGTTTTCTAACATCACAAAATATAGGCTGTTTCTTAACATTTTTCACGTATAGCGTGAATAAAATTCTAAATAATTTATTTGTAAAACTTTTGGTTGCGTGTTTCGTAATTTCCTTCTTTGTAGACAAATAAAACGATTCATAAAAAGCGACTTATCTTAGCAGATTTTAATTGCAACGATAACAACATCTCTACTTTCCGTGATACACTAAAGGCAGCGCTAAAAATCCTAATTATCCAGTACAATTTTTACAATGTGATGGAAAAATCCTCTACACCAACCGAATGTATGCGATTTTTTTTGTGA
Organism: Icerya purchasi; assembly: GCA_039619475.1. NCBI lineage: Eukaryota > Metazoa > Arthropoda > Insecta > Hemiptera > Monophlebidae > Icerya > Icerya purchasi. The sequence goes on from CM077115.1 coordinate 320,645,263, forward strand.
TCGAAGTAAGCGGTACCATTAACGTGTAATGTAAGTTGGTAATAATGAATTTTACGCTGAAATCTTTTTGTGAAAGGTGATTTTCACAATTGCACCGGGTAAATATTCGTTATCCCCTTCTGTAATATCATCCGAAAGAAAAATTTTGCAGCCTCGTCACATTTTAGTATCCTTAATTTGCTTAAATTTTCTTTTAATTTCATTTTATCTTTTTATATTGAGCAATTTATAAAAAGCATTTCGCTAGATTTATTTCAGGAAATTATTTTTCCGACACTTGTTTTCTCTTCTCAGAACCAACTTTCAACTGGGTACGTTGTAAGTGATGCTAGTTCGCTCAATGCCTTCGAATCAGCTTGCCCGAATTAGTTTCATGTCAATGTCGGCGGCCATATCGGTTAATCGTAGAAAGTGTCGGTAATAATGAGAGCACTCCGTTTTGCACGGAGTCTCCTGGTGAAACTGGCACACTTTTTAAAATTAATATTTTAACAGCTCCGGCAGAGGAGTTAAATATAATTCATCTAGCTTCGTCACTGCCTTTTAAAGTTGCCTCTGAAAGTTTATGCGACGCGAGATAGTGTGTGACAAAATAATGGGTAAAGTGAAATAATATATGTGTCTGGAGATTGCAGGTAAACTCTTCCTGTCGTCGTTAGAAGAATGCAGCAGGGTACCGTGAAATTATTTTTAAAATTCCGAAATCGATTGCGTAAAGACAGTAGAACGTTCAATTTAAGGTCCAATACGAGATCATTCTGGTGGGGGAAGTGTTCAGTTTCTCGAACGATTAAGCTGCTCGAATAACAACATCGTGATGATTAGTTGGAGCTTTATAATAGTTTCAATTTTTTTTTATAAATTCAAATTCCATTGATCTTGGCAGCGTAATACTATTTCCGGGAAAATGCATTATCGGTGATTGTCTTAATAATGTATTTATGAGGCACCGCTGGGAAATCTGGAAACTTCTTTTGGTGCTCTTTGATAATGGCGTAGCATTGATTGAGGAAAAACTGATTAATCACCACTTCGACATTTTCATATACATTGCTTGTTCGACTACTACGAACAGTCCGGTTTGTTCAAAACGCTGTCTGATGTGGGGCATAAAAATTTTTGGTGAAAATCACGTCGTCATGGTTTATATTAACGTTTCGGATGACGCTGCGCCGTACAACATCAGAAGAAAGTTGTGTTTGGTTCCGATGATGAATGCAGCAATACACTTAAGCAATATAAACTATGACGTAGTTTCAACCGAAAATTTTAATTTATTATTCCAAACAAACGGAGAAAGTTCAAAATTATTTCCAGAAGTTTGCCTTATGAAGCAGACGCTTCTAACTATGCTCGCTCATATCAATTATGTGTACAACGTTGTACGAGCCTCAGTGCGTTTTGATTTTCTCGCGTTCGAAATAAAATATATATATATATATGTTACGAAAATTCAGATAAAATCATGATGGAGAGCACAATTACATGAAATAACATTCTTGTTTACAATCACCTTAAATAGCTATAAGAATTTTCAACAACTTAGTAGATTTAATAAAATACACCGTTTTTTGTGTTTTTTTTTTTTTATTTTTTTCATTTTCGATATAGCTTTTTTTATAAATTTCCAAATTTTTTGAAATTGCAGTCTACGGAAATAACGGTTGACTCTATCATTTTCATTAAATTTTTATTTGCGTGTAATGTATGCATATATGATAAAGTTGTAACATCGTATTTATAAAAGCAAATATATACACGCATCAGTCTGTACCTTACAAATAGCGTAAGTAAAATTAATTTGTTAATGACAACATAAATACGTTACGTAAGTCTTTGTTGATTTATTTTCCTTCATATCGGTTTTCATTATTCATTAATTATTTAGCATTATTAATTGTTAATTATGTTCATGTGAAGAACTTACCAAATTGAAAACATGCTATACTGGAGGTATAGGAATGCAAAAAAAAAAAAAAAATACATACTCCCGTAGGCCGCAGACCAAACATTTTACACTTGTACGCTTAAATAAGTAATGCTGTTTACTTTCAGTTCACGTAATTCAGTGCGTATTTTAAGAAGACTTTGTCACGTGTTTCCGCGTAATTAAAATTATTTTCCCTTTTTTTTTTTTTTTTTTATATGTATGAAAAAAGTAATTCATTTATTTCGTTAAACATGGCTTCAGCCGATGATTCTGTGCAATTCCGATGTCGGAAAAAAATTGATTAGGTTTTGATCAAAAGCGGCACTTTTGAAAAAGGTTTATTTAATGTATTTTCGGTGAACACGCAATTTTGTGACTTACATAATCCGAATACTACTGCGTAAAACTGATTCTAAACTCGGTATTCGTTCTTTTTTATAGTTCATTTTTTTTACCATCACACAAATCACATTATATACGAACAGAACTTAAACTCTATCGAACATAATTATCATTCCACGATTTGTTAGAGTGATCATGTAAACATTGTTTTTGTTTGATTGCACTCTACTCGTCAACTTTACCGGTGCCGCTCTGACGACAGGGTAACCTCATATTTCATAGTTTAAAGTTGCTCGAATAAGGAGAAATATATTACGATTAATTTTGTTCGATCGATTGATTGATAATAATAAATAATGATTAATTGTGACTGCGATGCGAAACGTGACAATTGCAATTTTGATCGTAAAAAATCACCGAAATCTGTTGGCGCGATAACCACGGTTTTGGAGGCTAACAAAATGTGCGATTTCAAAAAAGAGGAAATTTTTTGCATTCAAAAAAAGCGGGTTTTGCTAACTAACGCACAAACCGGTTTCACCGGAATTAGTGCGTAAGACTAAACGCCTTATAATTTACCGAACAAGTATCTAAGCGGATTTACTTAAAACATGGTAATGAAAGTTTAGGCGAAAAAAAAAGAAATAAAGTACATTAATATACACATGGGGGGGGGGGCATGGGATTGTTGCTTCAAACGCTATTTTGATTTGTACAATGATCCGTGATGGGGTAAAATTATATTTGGTTCTCGTACTGAAACCAGGTATTTCCCTATTTTTTAAGGAGTTTTTAATTATTTGTAGAGCATTTAATATTTCCCGTGTGACTTTTAGTAGGTCTGACTATTTCATTTCATCGAAAGCGGAACGACAGAACCTATTAGTACTGTGTAATTATATGCTTTACTAAACTCATCACCAGTTACTGTTATTTTCAGTTAGTTAATGTTCCTAGAAGATGTTAACGTTCCGTGACTTCAAGGTTTAAATAGTATCTGTTTTTTTTTTTCCAAATACCTTTACTAATCCGGAAAGCATCGGTCTATGTGTATTTATATTTTGTCGATGTCTTTGATAGACTCTTTTGTATTTTTTTTGTGGGCGCGCCAGCGGCATTGACCCAGCAACAGGAAATCAAAGTTAAAAAAGCTAAATAACTAGGCGGTCTCAAATGGACGCAACAAAGGACAGCAGTGCGGACACCACAGAAGATGAAAGAAAGGAGAGGATAAAGGAAGAGTTATAGGGAGTAATGAAACCTAATGACAAGAGCTGACTGTATAAAAGGGAGCGTTCATTAAGAAGAGCAGTTGAAGAAAATGTGATCAGCATCACATGTACAAGGAGGATCACAGTCGTGAAGAGAACAATAAGGAGAAGGCGACAGAGCAAATCGAAAGCCTGGAATAAAGAAGTAGACAATGATTTGGAGACGAATTAGGAAGACAATAGAAGAGCGACACGACCGAAAGGAATAGAATGGAACCAAGACAGGGGAATCGACTGAATAAAACGGTAATGCGAATGACGATTGGAAAATAGGGAGGGATAAATATCCCGCCAAAGTCTGGCGTGATTGGAGGTGGATAAGGAAAGGATATCTTTTGTATATTAGCTTTACCAATTTTCAAAATATCTGCGAATGAAGTTAAATATTTTTCAAAAATTATTCTTAATATTTCTGCGTTATTTCTATGTATTATTTTAATCGTTTTGTTTGAAATATCCAAATTACTTTCGTTCGCCCTTATTTGGTTTCTTTATTACGTCTGAAATTGATATCTTCTAAATCTGAATGTTATTTGGTTTGTCTATGTATTTCTTTAATGAATTTTTAACTTCAGGAAATAGAGGACTTTTTGGTATTTTTATATTTCATTCGTTATTTAAGAGATAGAGAAGGCCGACACGTGCTTTAGTGAGAAGTTGATGAAAAGCCAAGTAGAAAAAGTAGAGCTCTAGTCGTAAACATCGTTCTTTTCGTGCTTTGAGTATTTGTTTTTTCTCGAGATCGTTGTGACAACACTGCGAGTTTTAAATTTTTTTAAACTTTTTCTTAAATTTCATTATATATATATATTTGCGTAACTCGACAAATTGCTTTTTTTTATTTTCCTATTACAATTTTTATAAAAAATTAAAGCAAAATTATTTCATTTTTCCTGGTTAATGATCGTGACTTGAAAAGAAAAAAAAAGAAGAAAAAGCAAGAAAACAAGAATAGTTAAAATATTATAAAAACCCGGCGAGTTGACACGTGAAATTCTGAAAAAAAATACCATTTTTTGAGCGTGGTGTAATCAGTGTAATAGAAATCTCTTCATTTCTTTTACATTAAAAAGAAAACAAAACGTAACCATTATGAGGCATATTATTATCACCTTTTCATCCGCAAAAAAAAAGTACACACACATATACACATACATATACATATATATATATATATATATATATATATATATATATATATAAATGAATAATTACTGTTTTTCGCTCTCCAGAGGTACGTTAATAAGAACTAAATGGTTTGAATAATTTAATTATTAACGTCTGGTTGATCCGTTGTGCTGTAAATAGTTTCCCTTAATAGTTCAGTTTTCCCTTTAATTTAATTGTGTATACGAGTTTTTAATTCCTGATTGTGGTAAAGTAATTGCCGGTAAATATTTAAAAAAGGGAAAAAGCCGAGATAATGGGGAACCTAGAAATGGGACATGTAAGGATGCTGCCGAAGAACGGAGGACACAATAAATTACTGAAATAAAAGAAAGAGAAATGGCTAAATGAAAAGAACGAAGAAATAGAATATTTCGTTGAAATTGAAGACAAAAAAAAAAGGGAAAAAAGTTGATTAATGAATAGGCGTAGAAGGTGAAAATGGAAGGACGGTAACTGAATGATGGAAAGAATATATGGTGAAGAACTTTACGCATGAGAAGGATAGGTCGAGCAAGAACTCGAAAGAAATGAAATTCGCAAGGATCACTCAGGCCTCGATGAACGGAGAGAATGGGCTATTGCTGAAATGGAAAACGAGAAGGTCGTGAACGGAATACCAAATATAGATGGTTAAGATTATAATGACAGAGTTTCGGACATTATCTAACGACGAGCAGTTGACCGAAAGATATTTTAATGTGAGGATACCTGTGCGGAGAAAAGGCGAACATCAATCAAGTGTAGCGATTACAATTTACTTCGCGATGAAAAAGTAATTTTGACTGAGAACTGTTTTTGATTTATTTAATTGTATAAATAGAAGTCCTTCGCAAAAATTAACGAAAATATCGGCAGGGAGCGATTAGACAAGCGGTGCCATAGGAGTGACGGGAACAATGCAAAAAGAAGGAATTATGATAATGGTAAATTGTATACCATTTAATAAAATATAAATACGCGTGTTAGTAAAGAGGATCAGAGATGTGAAAATCAAAATGAGAAATAGCAGAGGATTTCTTTTCTTTTTGTTTTTTTTTTCACGCAGTAAGGGGGAGAAGTTTAATACGCGAACTAATCAGGATTTAAAAATAGGATAGTAAGACTTTTTGTTTTTAAAAGTATTCTTTTGTATGGCGCTCAGAAAATAGCCAAGCAGTTGGAGAAACTTTTAAAATGCAAGTGTTCGAAGTAAGGAATTTTTGAGAAGAGTGATTGGATCTCAGTAGAGGAAAACGTAAAGATAAAAGTAGACGATAGGTCACATATATCAAGAAGTGGTAATGGGGTTTATTGAAAATGATATATAAGAGGATAGTGTGGAAAATGAAGACATCGGGTATGTTGTACTTCTTCTGTTGGCGGTGCAAGGAAAAAAATGTTCAGAAAGCCAACAAAAGGAAAGGAAAGGGTGTTTATGATATTTAACAATCGAGAAGGCATGATATAAATCCAGCTAAGAATAGAGATACTAACTGTGTTTCTTGATGTGCTAGCTCCTGAAATGAGAAGCAGCATGATAATGACGATGTGGTATACGGAAGAATAGCAAAAGTTAGACGACTTAAAGAGAAGAGGATCTCACATACAGAGCATCGAAGGATGCCGTATTCGGCGAAAAGAAGCGTAGAGAATAAGTGATAGCGGGGTATCTATGGATCGAGAGTATGCTTGTGATGCGAATCACGTGCTCTTCGGGTGCTTCGGTTTATTTTGCGAGCGTAAGTTACTTTATTATCATATTTTAAAGCTTGGTCTTCTTGTTTTTTTCAACGCCTCTTATGTTCTTTCTCTACCTATTCTCTCTGTTGTTCTTGTCCTAGGGGTATTCCTTGATTCGATTGTCGACAGAATAAAAATATAATTTCTATTCTATTCCATGTATCTCTATTCCTTTTTGCTGGGCTAATGCTCTTTGGTAGCAAACCGAAGGGGGTTAAAATAAAAAAAAACGGAAACGAATGAAATAAAATCTATCGTACTAATTAAATTCTGTTTTTTTCGCGCGCAAGTTGGATAGATTTTTCTGGAAATGTGCACGACGTATCGCATTATATTGCGGAGTAGTAAGTTTAATATCGGCCGGTGATTACGAGTTTCTATTGTTATCAGTCTGTTCATTGTTGCACGTTAACTGTATAATAGTACGAGTATATTAAAGTAAACTTCGCTTATCGTCGGTCCTGTTAGCATCATGTCGCTAGCAGCCGACAAAAATCTATCAACATCATTACCATCATCTTCGTTAGTACCAACATCCTTATCAGCCGAAACAACAACAACAATGATACCTGCATCAACTACCGGTATAATCAATCCGTTATTACATAATACTAACAATAATATTAATTTAAACTCTAATACTAAAAATAGTCCGTTAAATTTGTCTCTACCGTTTTCTGAGCAAAATATCACTAACAATACAACATACGCTAATATGGTTAAACAAAGAATAACGCCGATAAAAGATTTTAAATACCCTACTGAATCTGAAGGAATCATATTTAATCATTACGATGGTTTGAAAATAAGAGACTATCTAATGGCACTTAAAGATCGTATCGGAGGACCAAAATATATTACTGCAGCTTCTAGGGTTAGTAATAACCGAGTAATCGTCTTTTTGTCAAATGAAGAAATAGCAAAAAACTTTCTAACCAAATATGGAGGAATTAAAATCGGAAATAACTTCATTAAGGCTAAACCGCTTACAAAACCGTCAACAAAAATTATTCTTTCAAACGTCTCTCCCGTAATACCAAATAGTGTTTTAGAAGATTACCTTAAAAATGAACTTTTACTGGATGTAGCGTCATCGATATCTATATTAAGAGTCAATCCAAGTGACAGTTTATTTTCACATGTTGTTAGCTGGCGTCGACAAATTTACGTCCGAAATAATATGTCTGATATAAAGCTCCCAAACTCTTTTAATATTACACATAATGAGAGAACATACAGAATTTTTCTAACTTTCGATCAGTTAGCATGCTTCAAATGTCATAAAATGGGACATAAAATCGAAGATTGCCCATATTTGGATGACACTCCATTTCCTGATGTAGAAGATCAGCTAGAAACTAGAGACGACAATAAAGAACACAGAAACATAATAAATGAATCAATACAACATATACTGCACCGGGGAAGATGTTATGGATACCCCTGTAAATCTAAGCAACGACAATTCAAAAATACCTTCCAATACTAATTATTCGTCAGCGCCTAAAGATCAATCATACATAACCTCGGATATGATGGCACCCAAAAAGACAATTAACAACCATAAGCGACCACTATCCCACGCATCATCGACTCCAAGTGAGACCAGCAGACCGATAATGCAAGATGTCGGAGCCAACAAAAAACCGGTAAAGAAAAAACTGAAAAATACCAGCAAAAATCCTTCTCTCCAAAAACAAGAGGAAAGTGATTCATCAAACGACGAGAAAGAAATTCAGCACCAACCAACAGTAATATCGATAAAAGACGCCTTACAACCCATTAAAGAAAATTTCGAAACAAAGAAACATATGTACCCTATACCAGCTTATTCAAATTTTTTACTGTTTATCGATATGTGCAGAAACAACGGCCAAATCCCTACTACGGCTGCTGAGTTTACATCGGATCTCGCAGGATTGATCAACATGATCGAAGAAAACCGGCCTTTCCTCCAAGACCGTAGCATGAAAATATGGTTTACAAAAATCAAAAAAACCCTCATTGAACATCTCAATCAGCAAAAAAACGAGACAAACTCTCAACATGAGTCACAACAAAATAAGAATACGGATAGCGAATTCGATGGAGAACTAAAGTACACCATCTCACAGATGTTCCATGAATCGCCTCAAGTTATCCCTGCAGGAAGTACGGAAAACGATATGTTCGAACTCCTTATGGAGATATTAAAAACCAAAACAAAAATGGCCGATAGAGTCATTGCCAATTACTATCAAAATCCGGAAGAAATCTTTCCTTTCATCGTTCAGCTGCGGCTTAATGTGAAGCACCGCGGCCTCAAAAACCGATTGACTAGAATTTTAAGTCACCATGATACACCGACGTCTGACGCGACACAAGAATTGGACTCAAATGAATCAAACTTGTCAACTTAAGCGATCATCTATTTTTAATATTACTTAATATAAGTACTAACATATATAGTGTAATTATATATAAGTTAAACTTCGTTGCTATATACAATGACAGTCTGTCTACAGTGGAATGTAAACGGTTACTTTCAAAGAGTAGCTGAACTCAAACAATTAATCTATAAACATAAACCATACATAATTGCAATCCAAGAGACACACCTTAAACCACAATCCCAAGTAAACCTACCAAACTATACCGTTTTTAGACACGATAATCCTACCAGTTCCTATGCTAAGGGCGGAACTGCGTTATTTACATCAAATTCATTCCAAGCGACTAGCATACAAACACCAACAGAAATCCAAAACATTGCTGTCTCTATCTCTATCCCACAGATATCCCAAAAACCAATTACAGTTTGCTCGGTTTACATTCCACCAACTCAAAATATATCTACTAGGTCTCTAACAGAACTTCTAGCCTACCTCCCAGAACCGCTCATTCTGTGTGGTGATTTCAATGCCCACAATTCACTTTGGGGCAGTAAATTCTCTAACACTAAAGGCAATATAGTTGAGCATGTGCTGGCTAATTATTCGAAACTAATCCTCTTAAATAACAAACACTCCCCAACCCACATAAATTCAAGTTACGGATGTTTTTCATCTATTGATCTAACAATATGCTCAAACTTTCTAGCACCTAAACTCCAATGGGCCGCATACACAGATCCTTGTGATAGTGACCATTATCCCATAGTGGTCTCTTTAGAACACCACAAACCATGTCAAGTAGGATCTATACCAAAATGGAACATTCTCAAAGCAAATTGGTCTTCGTTTTATGATGTTACAGCCAACATAGATCAACTTCCGTGTCCTACAATCATTGCAGATTCGGTTGATGCTTTCACTAATCTATTGATTCGTGCAGCTGAGAACTCCATACCCAGATCTTTTAACTCAATTAAATCTCGAAAAGTACCTTGGTGGTCCGAAGAAATAAAATTGGCCATAAAAAATCGCAACAAAGCCCTGCGTAAATTTCGAAATAGCATGTGTCAACAAGACTTTATACGATACAAAAAACTTAGAGCAAAAGCCAGAATACTCATCCGCTACTCCAAAAAGCAGAGTTGGATAAATTTTGTATCTAGTATAAACCAGCCTGTATCTTCTGCAGCCATGTGGAATAGTATAAAAAGATTAACAGGCAATAAAACAACTTTTGCTATCACCCAACTCCAACACAACAACCAAATCTATATAGACCCCCTTAATATTGCTAATACTCTAGCGAATCATTTTTCATCTGTGTCATCAGATAAAAATTATGATAAATCGTTTATCACTATTAAAGAGAAAGCTGAATTAATACCCATAAATTTCCACTATCACTCTGGTAATTATTACTACAACCAACCTATATCAAGCCAAGAAGTAAATTACATTATCCATAAATTCAAAAATACGGCTCCAGGCCCAGATCAAATTCATCCTGCTATGCTAAAAAATCTTCACCCTAAAGCTATATCATATCTCACTCAAGTGTTTAACGAAATTTTTACAACAGGCCAGTATCCACCTCAATGGAAAACAGCTACTGTCATCCCAATTTTAAAACCCAACTCAAACCCATCTAACCCACAATCATATCGCCCTATATCTTTAACCAGCGTTATTGGGAAAACTCTGGAAAAAATAGTCAACAAACGCTTAGTATGGTACCTTGAATCTAATAATATTATCACTAACTATCAATATGGCTTCAGGAAAAATCGATCTCCAATTCAAGCGGTTTGCGACCTCGAAAGTGAAATACAAAAGGCCTTCACCAATAAATCCTGTTTATATGGACTATTTTTTGATATTGAAAAAGCATATGATCGGATATGGAGATATTACCTATGTCAACTATTACACCAATGTGGCCTTCGTGGTCACCTTCCTATTCTACTCCAAAGTTTTTTAAATAACCGTTCCCTTACTGTCAGGATAAATGGTGTTTTATCTACGCCATATGAAGTCCAAAACGGAGTCCCCCAAGGCTCAGTTCTAAGTGTAACACTTTTTCTACTTGCCATAAACAATATTGTGACTAATGTTCACTTCCCACTTACACAACGGTTATTTGCTGATGACTACAGTATTAGTATCATAAGTTCAAACCCTCAAAGAGCGCATAGACTATTACAAGAAACCCTAAACCGCCTATCTCAGTGGACACATAATCTTGGATTCCGATTTTCTAGCACAAAAACACATTTAGTAATCTTTCGAAAAAGAAAGCCAGCGCCCAAGTTCCATACCCTGCTTTTATATGGAAAACCAATATTAATTCAAGATAATACAAAATTTTTAGGTATACACTTTGATCAGAAATTAACCTGGCTTCCACACATAAAAAATTTGAAAGCAAAATGCCAACGGGCAATTAATGTGATGAAATATTTAGCTAACCCAATAACTGGCTGCAATAGAGGTAGACTACTACAACTATATAAATCTCTTGTGCTAGCCAGAATTGATTATGGAGCACCTATATATGGCCAAGCTAATAAGTCAGCATTAAAACTTTTAGACACAATCCAGACAACAGCTCTCCGAATCGCTACAGCAGCGTTCCGCACTACTCCAATAGACAGTCTATGTGCGGAAACAGCTATTCCCCCACTCCACTACCGTCGATTACTCTCTACCTCTAATTTTGTTATCTCAGCTGCCCAAAACCCCAGTATACCTATATATGACTATCTCTTTAACCCAAACAATTCACCAAATCATATAATGATCAGGCACCAAAAATTGACCTGTCAAAAGTACAACACCCACCCTCTCTTAACCATATTTTCTGAACCTCCATCGTGGGTCTCTCAAATCCCTGAGATCCGATTGGATTTATCAAAACTTCTTAGACCAGCTGATAAAAATATAATCTTGGGGAAATTACAACTAATCCTCCAAGAATACCCTAACCACATCCAATGCTACACCGATGGCTCTAAAACCCAAAAAAGAGTGGCTTGTGCGTACTCTGTAAATAAAAAAATATTCTCACATCGCTTAAGCAACCGTCTATCTATCCTATCTGCAGAACTAACAGCTATCTTATTATGTCTCCAATATTTCGTACGCCACTTTCAACAAAACCTGATAATCCTGTCTGATTCTCTTACGTCACTCCAACTACTACAAGATCCATTTCCATCAAACCCAATTGCTCAGCGCATTAAAGTGATTCTAAACACTATGCATCTACAGTCTATTTCAACAAAATTCATCTGGATCCCAGGCCATGTAGGAATTCCTGGACATGATATGGTGGATTTGGCTGCCAAATCTGCCAAACTCAACAGTTCAATTTCTATGCTTATTCGTCCTACTGCCGAAGACCTCAAACAACATCATAAAGAGCTAATACTCTCTATGTGGAAGCAGTATTGGCATAACATAGAAAGTAATAAGCTTCGAGACCTCAAAGAAAAGCCGATACCGTGGAACTCCTCAAACCGAAAGTCACGTCAAGAAGAGATAGTGATCACTCGGCTACGTACTGGACACACCCGACTTACTCACTCCCATCTCTTATCAAATCTTTTCCCTCCCGACTGTCCTCATTGTGGCAAAGAGGGCTTAACGGTTGATCATATTTTCACATGCTTAAAGACAGCTCCTCTCCGACTCTCTCTCCATGTTCCTTCAAGCCGTGTTCTAGCTCTTAATGATTCCTCCAACTCCATAGATAAAACAATAAATTTCATTAAACAAGTCAAACTTTTCCATCTCATCTAATCTCATTCCCTTCCTAATTGAGCCGTGAAGCCCTCTGTGTAGCTATGTGGCTCATTAATTGAATAATAAAAAAAAAAAAAAAAAAAAAAAAAAAAAAAAAATATCGGCCGGTGGAAAATATGTAAAACATTTAAATTCGTAATTAGATCAGTTCTCGAGACCTCGATTTTGTTTGATTTAAGCTGCATTGGAAATAGTTGAAGAATGTAAGAAATATCATTCGGTAACTAATTAGGCCTAATTCGTCGGAACAAACGAGATGGAAGCGGCTTCTATGTTAAATTTGCCAATTTATTTAGACTATTTTAGTCAGCGAAACCTGCGATGACTTATACTGCACACATATCGAAAAACGAAATTCAAAAGTATAAACCGGGTAAGCCAACCCAGCAACTTAAAACGCTCGTCCTTCGACTGAAATAATTTGGCAATTTCTCAAGTAACAGACAAAAAGAGTCTGATTACGTTCGAAGTTGAAAAATACACCGATGTTACCGGAACCTTGTTCCGAAGCGAGGTCAAGCATACTTTTTTAAAACGACGAGATTGGGAATGGCTGTGTACTTTTCTAGGCGACGGGAAGATTTTAAGCAAAAAAACAAAAAAAAGGTCTTCAAATTACTTCGCCACTTTTAATTTCATTTCCGATTACGTTATGTTTTCGTTTTTTCTCTTTTTTTTTTTCTTCTTTTTTCGGCGGAATTATAATTTCGAAGAAATACGGTGACTATTAAAAATTACACCTGAAGCGGGTTGACTAACATTAAAGCTAGACACAGTTGCCGAGAGAAAGCAATAACGTGCTGGCCGGGCGACATGGTTTTTTTCATCGATACTAACGGAATTATTCTTTTCCGCTTCACGCTTCTATAACGAGCGCGCGCTGTTTACTTTACCCTTTGTTTTACGTTTTCTTTGAAAAGTGCAGATAAAAAATGGCGAGAAATTCCCGTTTAATGATGTAATAATTTGCGTGCCACGGCTAGGCGTAGAAATTTATTTAGCGAACGACGACGATCGGGCGAACTGGGCAGCATCGGCTTAGGCTCAGAGTTGGGCACTTGGCGGGAGGTTTACCACCCCGGCGGCAAGGGTAACAGAGCGGACTCGGATAGTGCGAAAAAAGAAGAAGAAGAAGAAGAAGAAGAAGAAGAAGAGAAACGTGAAGCAAAGTAGGTGAGAAATGAGTTTCGGCTTGCAGACAGCTAAGCGCCACCGAGATGCCGGAATGTGCCGAAGCGGCTGTCGAGACCGATCTGGCTGCCATCACGCGAATCCTTAATTAATATTAGCCCCGGCGGCGCTGGAGCTGTTATTGTCCTTAATATTAGGCGACACTTTTGTTGCACACACCGCTCACGATGATGAGCTTTTTGCTGGAAACGCTGTTGTTTTCCAGGGCACTCTCTAATCTCAGACCTTGCTGCCGAACGTTATTCTCCAGCAGCCAGCCACGCTCCGGCCCGTCTTCCGCGTCGTCTCTTTTTATTGTTCTTTAACTGCGAAATCGACACTTTTTCTTTACACTTTCTTCCGGATATTTGCAAATTGATTCCGAAGCGGCAACAGCGTTCTCCGCACAAAAACTACTTGTTACAGTTTGGCTGGAAAATTTTATTACCCCGTTCGCAAGAAACCTCCCCCCGTTAAGGCTGTTTCTCGTGTTCGCTGTGAAGCAAGCTGTTCGTATTATTTTATGGAGGACTGTGGACTAGAATCGGACACTTGAAATGGCTGAGGTTACGTCGTCATCGTGTGTTCTACGCTTTTTTTTTGGCAGATCATTTCTGCGAAAGTTTAGAAATAATTTCGGAGCGATAAACGGAATGGGGTTGCGTCTTTTGAAATCGACGAAAACAATTTAAAAATGAAAATTACTCTTGATCGCCAAAAGCTTTTTTCCCCCCGTTAAAATTATATACTTAAAATAACCGGTAGGTTTCGTTTTTTTTTTTGTTTTTTTTTTGATTTTAAAGTTCAGGATTCTTCACATACACACGGGGAAAGTCAAAAGAAATACGCTGTGAGGTTTCGAGTTATCGGGGGAAAAAAGATAACAAAATAAATAAATAAAAGCGATAATGCTATTTTTGCAAATGAAATATTTCGAAAGGGAAAATCTATACGCCTCGTCGTGTGTGGAGAGCATAAGACTTGAGAGCATGGGCGTCGCCAAGGAGGGGCATGGGAGGGCCGTTTTCTCCTGGAGCCTCGAAACTTTAGTATTCATAGGCGCGTAATCGTATTTGGAAGACTTTTATAATAAAGTAGTAGAACAATTCGCCAGAAACCCACGAAAATTATGTTTTAATTAAGATTTTATTCTTGTTTAATAAAATATTAAGTCTTTACAAATTATACATTTTATTTTTCCTATATTTCTCATATCCTATTTCTATCATCTTGCCCTCGCTGGCTCATCGGCTGGGGACGTCCTTGCTTGAAAGTTTTCCAATTTTTGACACATATACGGAACGAATCAGTTAAATAGGTTGTAGCTTTCCTACTATACCAAAAGCTGGTTTGCAGGGAAGGAAAACGATTTTTTTTTTTTTTGTTTTTTAGCATTTTACAACTAAATTTTTAATGATATTAATAAAATACGCGGTTGATATCTAAATTTAATCTATATCTTTCGTTTTCTGCGCATTCCCATTATTTTTCTGATTTTACTCACATGTTGACGCCGATAGAACTCGTTTTTGTTTTTGTATTTTAAATAATTTGTGCCTAGGGATTTCGTTTTCCAATTTTAAACCGTGACGGCGAGCAATTTCTGTAACATATCTGGAAACATCCGTAACTTTTAAACATTTAATTCATTTAACCAATACACTTTATGATTCTCGATTATTCCGCTTATCAAACGCGCACTTTCGAAAACGGAGATTATCATCATCGGTTGTGTTTTTTTGTTTTTTTTATACAGTATAATTTTTGTCCATTCGATTCACACTTTTTTTACGACGATTGTTTTTCTCTTATCGTGAATGTAATCGGGGGAGCGTAAATCACATAATGGTTTTTTTTTGTGGGCGCGCCAGCGGCATTGACCCAACAACAGGAAAAACTAAACGAAAAAAACAAAATAACTAGACGGCCCAAAATGGACGCAACAAAGGACAGCAGTGCGGACACCACAGAAGATGAAAGAAAGGAGAGGATAAAGGAAGAGTTATAGGGAATAATGAAACCTAATGACAAAAGCTGACTGTATAAAAGGGAGCGTTCATTAAGAAGAGCAGTTGAAGAAAATGTGATCAGCATCACATGTACAAAGAGGATCACAGTCGTGAAGAGAACAATAAGGAGAAGGCGACAGGCCTGGAATAAAGAAGTAGACAATGATTTGGAGACGAATTAGGGAGACAATAGAAGAGCGACACAACCGAAAGGAATAGAATGGAACCAAGACAGGGGAATCGGCTGAATAAAACGGTAATACGAATGACGATTAGGTGTATTTCAAATGGTTATTAGTAGTTTTCAATTCGTTACGTTATTATTTTCTCCTAAACTACCATGAAAATCATGTGAACTCATTTATAATGTGTACCATTTTTTTCAGAACTTAAGTGTGCAATAATTAAACTCGCGGTCTCGGATAATCAAAATTTTAATTAAACGCTGCGCACAGTCCGGAATTGTTTTGTATTTATAATTTTTATGTTTACTATATTCAACATTTTCCGGTAATATTTGACAAAATGATGAACCGCGTGTCCATTTTCGGTAGACACCACCTTGGAAGTATTCATCAATAACTCTGGATTACAACGTTCATCATTAGAGTTCTCTGAATAAATGAACAGTGTCGTCTGTTTCGAAACGTTAGAGTTATTGATGAGAGTACTTCCAACGTGGTTTCTACCGAAAATGGATAACTTCAGCAACCACGAAAACCTTTCCTCCTTTAAATCGATAAAATAATTAATCTTAAACACGTGTAATACTAATATCTGTTACCGGTTGCACAGGTTGCACAGGTTGTGCGTTTATTTTATTGATTTATAGAGATCATTCGAAAAGTATTTAATCGCACTCGGTTGAGCTCAAATTTTATATGTCAATAATTAAAGAGTTATTTATATCGTCGAGAATTTCAAGTTTGCTTAATATGCACAATCTTTTGGTCTTCCTACTCCCTTTAACGCTACCTATATTCTTTCCTTCCCATTGCCTTCAGTTATTCCATTGCTGCTGTCCTTTGTCTTTTCCATTTCTGACAGCTTGGCTATTTAGTCATAACTCTTAATTTTTCATGTTGTTGGGTCAAGGCCGCTGGCGCGCCCAGGGTAGGAAAAAAAACACTTCGGTAAAAATGCCTTTTTTTTCTATGTTTTGTTTTTCTCCAAAAGTACAGTCACATCTTACTTTCACAGCTGCATACTGAGTACACATAAATTCTAATGAAAATCCTACATTTATTCTAAACGCATAAATAAATAGTCGAAACTGAATTATCACCGATCTAAAAACTAAACCGAGAATAAAGATTTATTGAATATTTAATTATAGCATAATTTCTCGTTGATTAACCTCGATGAAGGGGTAGTTTAACGGTGTATTTTATTTCCTTCGAACCTGCTGGACCTCCTGTACCAGCGGTTATCGTATGAATTACATCGAAAGCGATTTATCAAGTGCATTTTGTGTGATATGGAGAAAAAATTTAACGAGTTTTTATGTTTCACGAAGTTAATAATTAATACATGAGAATATATGTTACGGGCAGCTTCATCCTGTATTCTTTCACTCGACATAGGAATTTGAACTGTCGGTATGCTGGCTTTATGTGTTGTTATGGACAGCAACGAATGTGAAAGCAGACGTGTTTATGATTTTCACTGTACAGCAAGTGATTCTTCAGAAACAGATTATACGGTATTTACATTTACATCGTTGACGACAGCATTTACACCACATTATTAACATCGTTTACATTATCTGTATCATTGATTTACGCTGTTTAGGCGATTTACAACATTGACATTCGAGATATGCGTTGTTATCAAAAGCAGAATGCGTACTATAAAGTAGAAGATATAGAGTAGCGTGTTTCGACATGTCATGAAAAGACGGTGTCAGTGCACGTGAAATTGCGTGATGTGGAAATGGTTGGTTTATTATTCAGTTCGAGTGCGAATTCTGCGCACATGTATTTCGTTAATTCGGGACCGTGCGACCTTCGTAAATCCAAGTTAAGATCACCACCCTTGTACGGAGTCTACGTTAGACTGATCGACTTCTGTGTTGCGGAAGGAGAGGTGTGTAGCCTGAAGAAACTTACGGTCGACGAATTCGCGATCCACGAAGCCTCAATGATCATCGTTTTCTCCCCTGGAAGTAAGGACTAACCATCACCAATCTTGGTTAGTAAAAATGAGAAGGCGACATCAGCTTGTCAATGTAGCGGCTGCCAGATAATTTCGTAGCAGAACTTTTCACTCAATCGCTTGTAAATCGATGTCTGACAAACAGGCGCTAGTTGACGGAGGTCACACCGATAAACACCATGTCCATACCCGTAAAGGGATGGATGCCTACGATCATGCATAATATGCTCAAGTCAAAAATTCCTGTCAGAGGAGAACGGATCCGATCATATTGCAGTCGTCGACCAAAACGATGCGAACATTTGAGGAAAAACGTTCAGTGCATCCACTTGGTAGCAGCCCTTAATCTTTTGCGAGTTCCTGATATAAAAGACAGCGTGTGGATATCCGATATAGGTATAAATAATACTTTTTTTGCATTTCCACGGTAACAATTTATGGTAAAATTCCGTGTGATATTTTATGGACGGACAAATTTTTGAAATGACCTCCAGTCATAAGATTCATGTCAAAAGAAAATTCGTTTGCTTCGTAATTATACAATTATACCATGCTAAGTAGCATTTTCTGCCTATCTGTTAGCGGAAATCTAAAAAATTATCTCCGAAATTTACAATAACGTAAGCCCGAAAATTTTTGTTTATTTTGCCTATAATAAGTGTAAACTTTAACTTCATTATTTATCGTTCATAATTTTGTCTGATCGATGGATTGAATTTTCGACGCCCAAAAAAAAAAAAAAAAAAAATTTGTCTATAATTTTAGAACTGACTAAGCTTGCCCCAGAATGCACCATAATAGTAATAATAATAATAATAATAATAATAATAATAATAATAATAATAATAAATATACAATTTGATTTGATTATTATAATTATGACAAATATCACTATTATTATTATTATTATCCTTACTGTTATTATTTCCCTCTGAAGTTTTGGGCTAAACGCTCTCGGTCGGTGGTCCAATCTTTTCTATTTTTAAATACTCTTTTCTACTGTACTTTGTATATAGTTCTATGGTTAATCTGCGGCATCAAACCCGCTTTTTTTTGTTATTGTTTTTGTTGTTTTTTTTTAATAATTTATAAGTTTATTATTTCCGATTATTTTCGTTATTGTGACACACAGAGAGAATATTCGAAAACAATTAATATTCAAAATTATTTTATAGCACAATAAATAAATATTATGAATTAAGTGCGCGATTGTCGGAAGAGAATTTCATAATTAATACGCTCGCTCAGCTAGATGCTCTGGTAAATGAAGCGGCATTGTTGATGTCAAAGCACAACCGGAATAATAATTAGTTAGCGATTAACATAACTTTTATCAGGCAATGCGAAGCTTGATTAGAAATATTCAAATTGCTGTTCCGAACATCCGCCGTTGCATATCGAAATAGCACGGTGTAATTTTAACGTCATTAATTTTAACGTTATTATAACACATTTTCTCGTCATTCTTTAAGTAATATTTTTAAAAAATTATAAAGCATTAAACACGGAAGTCTTTATTAATTAAAAATCAAAATCAAAAAAAAAAAAAAAAAAGTACAAAAAACAATTCGGACATATTTTGGAGAACAACGCTCGACATTTACGAAGACGGTATTATGTAATGTAAAAGTTAAAAAAGTGTAAACAATGAAAACGAAAAAAGTTATTGAATTACAGATTAAGATTAAAGTCGCATAATTAAACAAAAACAAATTAATAACTTTAAATATAAACAAACCGGATAACGAAATTCGTTATTACATATTAATGTATAGTTTTTAAAATTTCTATTATTTTTATTTTATTTGTGTAATGTTTTCTAATAAGTTTTTTCGACATCTAACCTGTTAATCGATTATTTTAATTATGCAACTGTATTCTTAACCTGTAATTCGACAATTTCTTTGTTTTCATTGTTTACATTTTTAACTTTATGTTACATAATGCTATTCCCGGGAATATGCAGTGTCGGGACATTTTTTCTATTTTTTTGTGATTTTCAATTAATAAAAACTTTGCTGTAATTTTATTCTCACGAGCGAGTCATTTTACAGTTAAAACCGGCGAATAGTATCTTTCTTAAGTACTTTTTTATCATTCACAGTAGAATTTTTTAATCAAAACGCTTATTTCAATTTAGACTGTTCTTTGAATATTTCGATAATCTGCGGAAAATTTGGTGTGTTTATTTTTGATTTTCAATACAAACAAGGAAGGTTAGGAGCGCATACAAATTTATGAGTGAATACTATGCCGAATGTTTGCGCAAATTTGTGTTTCCAAAGTACCGGAATGGATTTTATTCTGTCGGTATAATATTTATTGTATCGCCTAATTTCACCACTGTTCAATGTTTTGTAGTATATAATTTTTCAGCATGATGCATGTTATGCGTTTAGTTGTTACATTATTTTGGTTTTTAGACGTGTTAATTAAGTGTGACCGATGTTTGCATAGCTACGCCTGCGGGTGTATCTGATTTCCCCCTGTCACGCGATTACATATATTCGAGTCGTACCTTTTGATTTCTTTTCTTTTTTAGGGGATTCGTCGCCTATCGATGTTAATTCAACGCAAGTGAAATTTTTCTATATTTTCAGTGTACGGCAGCGGGATTCAGAAATGAAACACTATTTCCTAACGCCAAATGCGCCACGGGGGAGCTGGCTTTCTTGTCGTGTCGATATGTTTCAGTTATATCATTTAGGGAACAGAACTAGTAACCCCTTTCTCCCTGGAATTCTGGTACATCTTTTCTGAGGCACATCGTGGTTCCACAGGACATATGACGGAGCTTTGGCCTTCCCGGTGTTATACTACAATCTGGTAATAGGGATAGGATACAGTATTTGCAGACAAAGAATTCGTTACTTCATTACCATCTGTACCTATATAGTTAAGCGAACTCGGAAGAAAGCGATGCGGACAGAATGAGAATATTGTAAATGAGAGAATGTACGCGAAGGATGAATCATCGCACAAGTGAATGCAATATAGGAGCAAAAAGTCGCTTATGAAGTCAGAGATGAAGAGCTTGAAAAGGAACGCTGAGAAGGAGAATTATATATGCGTAATAAAGGGAAGGATAGCCGTTAGTTTAGCAGTAAAGATAATAGAGAAAAAAGGAAGACAGAAAGATTCCGAAAAATATTCGTGCCCCGCGGACCTGAAGGAGACTTCAACATACGCGCTGTTGAATCAGCTGTAAAAATGTTGTCCTATAGGAAGAAAATAGAAATTTGGAAATCTTATACGACTGCTGTAGCGGAAAGAGATTTGAAGAAAAAGGTAGAAAATTTTGGGCGAGCGAGAAACATCGGCAAAATGAAAAGTAAGGAAAACTATGAGAAGAAATAATTCAAGATGAAAAAGGGGAACTTAGGCGCGCTAAGAAGTATATGAAAGAGTAGAAATTTTCTTGAGAGTAAAGCGCCAGTTTTGAAGAATAGAGAAAGCGGTAAGAAGTGACAGAAGCTTAGAGAACGTTAATTGTAAACGTTTAGAGATTTACGAATGAAAAGATGAGACATATTTGACTCTGCAGCGATTTGGGGGAAGATGTAAAAGTACTGAGGCAGAGCTAGGAATTCCGGATAATATCTAGTTTTGAAAAAAGAGGCGATTCCGCAATTATCAAAAAGGAAACAATGATCAAATTTAGAAAGGAGTTGCGGAATTTTTACAAAGAAATAAAAAGTAGGGGATCATCGCCTACCCGCTTTGTAAGAGAATCGACTTTTCAGCACAGCTTCTGCCTTTTTAGACGCGGAAAGAACATCATTCGTAGAAACGGCTCTGTTACAGAATAGATCGAGATAGCAGAAGCAATCTTTTCGAAGGATCGGTGTAAAGTTTGAAGATACATGTTACTGGATTGTGTACGATCGAAGGGGGATAAAACAATACAAGGAGATTTTAAAGGAGAAATAGAAAGATGCAATGAGGAAAAACATTGTGTTTGTAGCCTAAGAAAAACTGACATTCTTACTCGCGCCTACAGTAACATATGGTGAGTAAAAAAGCGGTATGTCGTGGGAAAATATCGGTATGTCATGGGAAAATAGCGGTATGTAGTAGAAAAATAACGGTATGTTATGGGAAAATAGCGGTATGTCGTGGGAAAATAGCGGTATGTCGTGGGAAAATATCGGTATGTCATGGGAAAATATCAGTATGTCATGGGAAAATAGCGGTATGTAGTAGAAAAATAACGGTATGTTATGGGAAAATAGCGGTATGTCGTGGGAAAATAGCGGTATGTCGTGGGAAAATAGCGGGAAGAGCGGGGAAGTTCATAGAAAGATAAATCAGCAGAGATGATATAAATATTGAAAAGGAGGACTAAGGCAGCAGCCATGGGGAAGACGTCGAGAGACATTTTTTGTAGCCAGAATGTAGGAAAGGATAAACAGAACGATTTTGAGATTAACAAAGAGAATAAAGTAAATTGCATTGGAATGTTGATTGGGGGACACACGAATTGCGCACCAAGCACTAACACAATGACAAGTCGCACACGAATTCCGCACCAGACCCGAAATAGCCCACCCGCTGACAACTCGAATTGCGCACCGCCTTTAAAAAAAATACTCTGATTTTATAAAATCGATGAAGGAATAAAGTGAGTAAAAGTCTCATTTTCAGTGACTTCCAAAATGTGTTATCGTAATGAAACGTTTACTATTTGGAATAATAACCGAACTACATTTCAGTCGATTAAAAACGCTTTTAACGTTTGCGAAAAATAGGCTACTATCCCGTTAGCAGTACGATTGTTATTCGAAATATTTTTAACAACCTCTAGGGAACGTACTCATATTTAAAGAAATGTTGCATAAAATAGAATAATTTTTTTACGAATATTATATAAAATAAGGTAAATTACGATAATTTCTAACTGAGTATGTAGAATTTTCAGCGCACGGCATGTTATGTTTCATGAAGCTTCTATTTCACATTAATACAAAATACTTTCATATCAACTGATTAATGTACATAAAATATAAATGTGACCAAGTAAAATTTTCGAGTTTGACAAATTAGTATCTATTATTATAATATAGAGTTACTTAGAGTTTGAGGGAACCGAGTTTCGGGAAAGTTTCAGTTCAGATTTTATTTTATCCATTAATCAGTGTTCAATCTCAGTTATAAATTGTCATTTGAATTAAAACCAAATTTGTTAAAAATCGTAATTTTTTCATTTAGTGTACCAATACATAGTATTCTACTTAAATTTTAAATGACAACTCAAAAATTTACCATTAAAATAAAATCCTATTTAAAACAATTTAATAAGAAAACTTACAATAATAATAATTACGCAAATAAATAGTGTTAGTACTACTACCTTTTTTCTTTAAATGTTAGTTGGATTTAACAAGATAATTTTCCTTCGTCAAGTTTTTATAATTTGTAGTTTATTGTAGATTAAATAGTTTCTACTCTAGATAATAGATATTTTTGCGCACATTCGGTCGGTATTAATGTGTTTTGTTAGATAAATGATAAAGAAGCATTTAAACTCAAATTTAGGTTATCAGAATAAAAAAGTAATTCTTAGAAGCAACACTGAAATATGATTTCATTACTTCCGTGTAATGTTTTCCATTAATACAGAACATGCCCGGGAAAACATTTTTTTTTGAACTTTTAAGTTTCCAGCGCCCTCCGGTAATTTAAATTTAAAGATAAAATATCGTTATATTTTTCTTTCCAAAGTATCCGTTTAAATGTATTTTCGAAAACTACATTCGTTTGCCGTTTTCAGATGCAAATGGGGTTTAAATTAAGTGCTTATTGGAAATGTTTATTGCGATGCAAAGTTTTTGTTGTTTTATTTTAAATTTTAAATTTCAGGAATAATATCGGTTGGTGATTCATGCATTTTGAAGTAATTTTTAGATAATTTTAAATTTGTCATATTACATATTCTTAACTCGTTGAGCGACTTTTAGCGTTCAGTGGTTAGAAAAGTTGTTCGAACGTTAGCATTTTCTGAAAGAGCATTTAATGCTATTTTTGTATGTAGCTTTACATTTTAACGTGTAAGCGTCATAATTTTTCCGCATAAAAAAACATCAAAAATTATCATCCGGCTTATAATAAGTACATAACAGTAATTCGACACTGTTTAAATTACTGCTCTATTTTTAATCATAGAAATAAAATGATGTTTCAAAATTGTTATTTTACAGGGGCTTTGTAGAATTCAAACTGTTCCAGAAATATTCATCCCCATAATAAAACTGTTAACACTGATAGTTGACTAACATTAGTGGTAACACGAAATTAACATTAACGTATATATGAAAGTGAAATATTTTATTAAAAATAATAACTTAGAAATAAGGAAAAATTTTAGCTGCCGCTATGTCAAGAGGTAGTATACACGTGTAATCATAAATATAATTCTTTTGAAACTAGAATGAAAAAAGATCACAAATGTCGACAATTAGGAGTAAGCTAAATTACTGAAAGTTGAGCTAACTGGTAAATTGCAAAAGCCGGAATCAATTTTTAATGATTAAAACATAAATATATCACAATTATTTATCGGAACTACTTGTTTTAAAAACAAAAATGGAATTAGAAGTTTAAACAATTACGTATTTTTAAAATTAATCCGAAGTACTGTCAAATTTTTTTTTTACTAAACCGTTATACAGGAATGATTTTTAATACATAGACAGGTGTAGAGTATTTTTCATCGGTAGATTATTAAAAATTAATTGTCAAAAATACGATAGGTAAAAATGTTGAAAGTTATCGAACATTAAAAATATAGTACGATCAAGCGCCATCAGTTTTGGAAACCCTTAGTCCAGTGAACAGCAATTATGGTCCGAGCGTCGTTTTCGTTTGTTTTTTTATATTTCATACCTGCAAACTTCCGGTGCGCAATTCGAGTGTGGCCGTTGATTGCTGTTGTTCTATCTGGAAGAGTAGAAAGATGAGTATTATCGAAACCGTTGGAAATTAGCTAAGGTATACACTGATTACGAACAAGAGAAGAAAAGTACTACTGATAGAATCAACGTGTAAATCTGGACGAGCCGAACTATTTAAAATAGCCGATCGCATTTCCTGCTTTCATCTTATTTTGAATACTTTTCGTTTCTTACGCTATTTGCGATAAACTCAGCAAACGAAATTTACTGGAATCTTTAATTTATTTTTATTATCACTTTGTTCTATTCTAGTACCATACTCGGCTAGATGAAGTTAAAATTTTCCCACCAGCTTAGTAGGGTTGTAAATTTCGGGTATAATAAAAGCGCATTCCTTTGAGGAACCTATATATAAACAATGTACATTTTGTCGCTTCAGATCGTACCGTAGAAATGAGAATACACCGCTAATTTTGGGTCTGTCTTTCCAGCGAGTGTTATTTTCACAATACGTGTTTATTAAAGTTAAAAGTTTTCGGAAAATTCGAACCATTCTAGTCCTATACTTTGTAATTTTCAAAATTGTAAAAATTCCGTAATTTTTTCACTTCGTACTAAAAATATTTTCGCGGTGTTATAATTACAAATATCAGCTTCGTCAGATCCGAGAGAGATATTCTCGTGTCGGTCAGTTGGTATTTTGCAACGTGCATACATGGGGATTACCGGAAATAACGGCATTATTGGTAAGGGGAATTTTCGGTCAGTTTTCAGAAGTCTGTAAGAGATATTATAATAACCATGTCTTACGCTGCGCGGTTAATGGGAAAGTCATGAAAGGGAAATATGTAACACTTTGTTTGCGACACACTTAAAATGACAATGCCATCATTACGTTGAGGATTCTTCTAACGTGTTTCAAGAATGCTTGACGATAATTGATATAATTTTGCTGCTTCAGATTCTGAACGCTCATTTTGCGTACATTTTTTTCATCTTAGAAACCGGGGAAATATGTGAATAATAAGTTTGCTCCCGGAGAGAATTCAACAACGTATACACACATTAAGCAGATAATTCCATTGTCAGAACTCCTTTAATTTGAACAAAAGCTGTAGCTGTTTTTCTATTTTAGTTGAATTAATGAAAAATATTTAGCTTTTCCGTAAATACGCTTCTTAAATAGCGAATAAGAAATGAAAAGTTATCGCAGAAACGTCTTCAAGCAATGAGTCTCCCCCCATCATCAGCTGGAAAAGAATGCAAACGTCAAAAACTGCATGTCGCGAACAAAATTATAAAAATTTTAAAACACGAGAACATAGAACAAAAAGTATGTGCAGCCAACGGAACAAACAGAGAACCGACGAACGTAGCGGAATAATAAAAATTTTGTTCGTGATATATTTTCGGTTCTGTGTTTGTAGGTTTTTTTTTTGCTTTTTCAGCTGAAGATGAGCTTCGCCTGAAATCGTTTCTACGATAAGTTTTTCCTGTTTTTATGTTTTTGCTATTTAGCAAGTATATGTTATTTACAAAAAAATGTTGTTTCTAGCAAAAATAGGTATGGATATTACTTTCGAAACGTTTAGATTTAGTATTTTTAATGATATTCTTTGAATTTCGTTTTTCTAAATGAGCAGCAACAATAATTTAGGTTTCCTTCAATTATTATTAGAATAATACTAAATTTGTCCTTACATTTCTAGTATGATCCTTGAGAAACGTTTGCATTTGTATTCAGTTTTAAGATGTTCCGCTGTTTATAATGTTATTATTTTATAAAAACTCCACGGGATGCCTCAATAAAAGTTGACAACTGTCCGTTGTACGGTTCATTATTTCGAGTTCGACTACTATTCCTATATTTATGCATTTCTTTAAGTTGCGTCGTTAATCTTCGATATTCGCGTCCTCTTCAACCTTCAATTTTTCCCTCTACAAAAAGCCTTGTTGTTAAATTGTTCATTCCGGTATATGGCCTATTATAATATCTTTTGATATTTAGGAATGGTTCTCGTTCTTGGCTTTATGTAGCACATCTTAATGCTTCATTTTCAGCATTCTTCTACCTCAAAAAGAAATAAATTAATTAAATTAATTAGATTAAAATAAATAAATAAAGAAAAATAATTTTATTTCCTCCGAGTGTTTGAATTTCTATTCTAAGCTTATTATTGCACCTGAAGAATAATGTAAACCAGATAAATTTAGCGATTTGTTAGTTCATTGTGTGCGATACCTCCATGTGACGTCATTAAAAGCGAGAGCATCTATTTTTCGTGCATAAGCATTTCGAAAGTAATTCTGCGAAGCCATACGAATTAGCTCTTCTTTTTATCGTTTCTGTAAAGTCTCACGAAAAAAATTCGTACAGTTCCGGATAGAAAGCGCGTAATTTTTATCAAAATTCACTAAAAACTTCGATTCTGTTATGCATTCTGGTCGTTTTCAGCCGGTCTCGTCACTGAACCGTCATATTTTTCTTCTTCGTGAGACACTTTGTAATCTCCAACAGATGAGGTTTTCTTTTTTATCGGTCTGGTGCGTTGGTTTTTTTTTTTTTTTTCTTTTCAGGCTCTCGAGGAATGGGGTACGTTGAATTTTTCCGAAAGGGCAAGATAGGTTTTGCGTATAGCAGCGGAGTGTCTGGAGCGACTGGGATTTTGATATACTTAAATCAGATTGATTTACATACATCAAAACTAATCTGCAGGTATTGATAATGAGACAAAGTTGATTCGGTTCGCGTGATTCATTATCACGGGATCTCAACATGACGCTGCGAGTCGGTTAATCAGGAGATCTGATGAAGTATCCCGTCGAAACTGTGTTTGTTATTCAGAAGCTATATACGGATGCACTATATTGCACTTTATTTGTCTGCATCGGATTGCAGCCGGTCCGACAACGTTGATGAATACGGCGATGATAAAATTAAAGGGGAAAATGGCGAAACGTGTGGTGGACCGATTATTCCGTTTCGGACGATAGTTGGAAGGTATTATAATTTATCGGCCGGGTTTTAAGTTGGTTCTGGATCGATTGCACGTTCAACTTCGTTTCATTTGAAAAAAAAAAACAAAAAACAATAGGTGAACGTTACTTTCAGGAAGAACAGGTCTATTCGTTTTTTATACCGATGCGTGATATGTTTTATACACGGTATCGTTAACTGACATGTGCGGTAAAATTTGATGAAAAAGCGGAATTCCCGCTTTCGTTGAATAAACTGATTCGATATTTCTTTTGGTTTCCGTCGGATTTCAGTTCTCTTGAAAACATGTCGCGATGTCGAACATTATTTAATCCAGAGACGATGTCGTACTATTTGCATCGCTTTCAGACGACCTGTTTAAACACATCACGACAGAGCCGTTTCGGATGTTTTTAGTGGCGCGCTGCAAGACTGACTTGTGTTGAATGGTGTTTGTCGTTTCGCGTTCGTTCGGGTATTAATTAAAACGTTATTACCTTTTTATTCCGATGTCACGCCAGCTCCCCCTTATTGTTGACCAGCTAGAATACGCCGGAAACGTCGATACAAAGCAGCCGTATAAGAAATTATCAGAAAGATGACGGGGGAAATTCTTGCGTTAAAAACATTTCATTCCAACGCTTTAGCGTCAACCGGCTCCAGTTGAATGTTGTGCCTAATTTCGGTCGAAACACCGCTCTGACCTTAATTTCGGTGTTTCCTTTTTAAACTAAAAAGAAGAAGTCAATCACGTCAGTTTCTCAGTTAAACCGTATCGTAGGCAGTATTCATTTTTGGCAAAAGAAAAGGAGAAAAAAAAATCATGAAAAGTTAAAGCATTACTTATTATATTTCAGTCCAAACTCATTACCACTTGCATGTAAATTCGGGAATTTATGTCTAGCCTGAAATTCAAATCATCAGTCGTTTGTTATTTGTGGGATTCCGTACACATATAATGTACGGAATCCTAATAAGATGGTTCTTCAGAAACGAGAAAAATATCAAATAAAAATATGCAATAGCTCACGAACGGTTTCGGTCGTATCTGTGTTTTTTCATACATATACCGCAGGTATACCATTTTTAAGATTAAACGACACCGATGTAAAAAAAATAGTATGTCTAATAGACGAGTTTTTTACCTTTCAATCTGATAAGGTATCTTTCACCGGAACTATATAAATGTCACGAATGTAGCCCGGAAAAGAATGTGCTAAATAATCTCACCCCTTAACGGTAGAGCGCTCTGTTTTATAGGTGACCTGCCTTTGAAAAGTATCACTGTTCGTTGAGTAGAAAACACACACGGTGATTGATCTAACGGTTGACATTTATCACTCATCTTGGTATCACATTATCGTTGATTTTTTACATGTTTCGCATGGCTTAGTTGGGAAATCGAAGAAATACTTAAATAAGGGGCGGTCTTCTGATGCGAAATAAGATTCGTAACTTTTGTGTATTGACATTTTTCCATCTGTGATGGACTAGGTTGTCTGCGATTTTACCTGCCGCAGCAGCATGATAATTAATTTCTCGAAGCATATGCTAAAGTTATAACGAATAATCCGCTTGTACGACCAACTGGATGATCGCATATTGATTCTGGATAACCAACTTGATGAGCTTACAAATACATTGATTCCGAAAGAGCACGTGTCGGATAATTGACGAATTAAGAAGTTGAAAAGAAATATATTTCGTAATTCGTAAACAGAAATATTTTCGTACAGTGAAGTATCGCACTTCGTATGCTGCTGTTATTAATGCGACGTATGCGAAGAGCCGAGCAAGAGGAATCTGCATATGGTTGTCGACAGAAACTGGCAGCTGATCGACTGGAAACCGTATGCCGATAAGATCTGCAGCAGCGATGCGCTATCATCCCGTGAAACGAATAAGCAAAATTAACGTTAATCGATGTGTAGCGCTTTCCCGTTACCTGAAATAAGGAACGGTGTCGCTGGACCCGCTGATGACGCATACACGCCACAGAATGAGCGCGGAGACCAGGTAATGCGCGCTGATTGGTGGCTCTGCTTCTGCAGCATTATGGTGCTGCCCAGCTGGAATGATCAATGAACCAACTCTACGGGATAACCGCTGATTGGTGTCGCTTGAAAATTCCAAGGATACGCGTGTAAAATACAGGACGTGACTGACTCGATGAATGATAATCGAGCGGTATAAACATCAACGGACGGCTTCTCCTGCAGCGTGATTGGTTGTGGTTATAGCGGAACAAGCAATAAAAACCGGTTTGATTTAGCGCGATTCGTTTCCGTTCGAAATTAAGGAGTCTGTTTATTTTAGAAAAATTTAAACAACCGAAGTGCCGCTTAACATGAGAATCCGGACGACGCGAGAGGGCGTTCGAGTCGTTCTGAAAGACGAACTTAGATGTCGAGGCATAAACGACCCTCCGAAGAAAGTGGTGTACTAACTGAAGGTGGTAAGGGCGGAGCGTTAAATGTAACATATCTGTAGTCGAATTTGTCTAGCGTTTTTACTACGTTTTTGTACATTCGCCTATTTTCCTCATCAATATACGCTCTTTTACATTTCCTGTAACTGTTGAAGATTGATTGTGTAAAGTCCAATGTATCAGAATTGTGGATCAGATAAATCCTTTAGCGATTAGTCGAAAAAGTTCGATTAGAAGAATTCGACGTACTGGTCGCTTTTCGAATATCCATATATAAAAATAACCGCCTCGCCTAGCACATTTTAAAGTTATTTTATCCTACGCTGTGAAAAATTTAGCACCTATTATTGGTCGAAACTCTATACATTTCAACTATAAAATTATACGATTTACGACTAATTAAATACCATTTAGTACCTCTAATTAACGTGAAAATATAAAGATAAAACCTCAATAGATATGTCTTCTTTTGATAACTGATGTAAAACTGAAAGAAACGTTACCGCAGCCGCAATTCATGTGCTAACAATGACATTAATTCACAGTTCAATATTTCGTGCCTTGAAACGGTTTCATTCCACCAAGAGGCTAATCCTAGACAGCAACACTGTTTAGGTCTATGAGAATATATATATATATATATATATATATATATATGTGCAATAACCGCGCACATCGTCTTCGGAATAACATTGGCTGGCTACTGAAGTTCCTAGCGCACACAAAGGCGCTAAAAGAAGCAGTGTAAAGCGTTGAAGAATTTCATAACTATTAATTTATTTTACGTCAAAATAACTTATTTCAAACTAGACCCTACCAGCTTGCATCGCCACACGGAGTTTATAGTTTTTTTTTGTTCTATAATTCCTTGATAGCAATTTTTGCAGTTGACACCGCACTATCGTGCTCTGATTTAGGTCAAACAAAAGCAAATCGTAAATTGCAAAGAGCAGTGAATAATATCATGGTGCAAGAAATGGCGAATTAAATTAAATCAGCACATATAGTATTTACAAATATCGTTATATAGAGCCAGAAAATATAAAAATCGATAACAAGATAGTGCCAATCAAAAAATACGTTAAATACTTGGGCTTATAGACCAGAAGCTAACATGACGTAAGCACATTGAAACAAAAAAGGCTGAACTCAGAATCAAAACCGAAAACAATCTTAACTGTCCTTGAAAAATAAACTGCTATTATACAATCAACTACTCTCCCCGATATGCAAGTATAGATGCAAATTGTGGAGTTACAGTGCAAAGAGCAATGTTATGAAAATTCAAAGGTACTACAAAAAAAAAAATAATTGACTCTAAAGTCAATTGCGCAGACTAAGACGAACAAGACCTTTAGACCTGGCTGAGCAAAAAAAAAACACCTTTGTGAGAATTATTCAAACTTAAGTTACTAATAAAGGAACTAGTCACTGGACTACAAACCCTTCACGTCACAATCATTTGCCACACCATCTACTGATCGGCAATAGGCTAGGAATGGTTTCTATAAAAATAATAAAAAAATAAAAAAACATGGTCCCATCATTACATCTTTACTTCTCATGTTAATTCTCAGTTTATATCGTGTACGATTTGACATTTTTTAATTCATCATAATTTTTCGTTCAACTGTAAACGAATTTCAGTTTTAATTGTTACTTTGTTACACGTTTTCGAATAGTTTTTTTACAAATTTTCATTCAGTTCAAGTAGGGCAAAATAAATCTATCCGAAAAAGAAAAGGAAAAGTTGCAATACTCCGTCAGCGAGTTTCATTCGTGGAATTTGGAAATAACGAAAAATTAAAAAGGGAACTCATTACATAGCGCCGATGGTGGTGCTCTCGTATTTCTGACGGGGAGACGATACGGAGAAGAACCTGCGTTGGTAGTAGGACACATGGTGTAGCAAAAGCTTAGTCGCAGTTCTCACTTGGAAAAATGAATGTGTGCAGATAAAGACGGTAGCTGGCTGGGTGGAACGTTCATTTTCCGGCAAAAAATATCGGAACGCTAAAGATTTTCAACGGCGAAATGTGTTTAAAAACCGAAATGCAACAGCAGTATAAAAGTATACGAATGTTGTGAAAATATACTTAGGCGACGAGATTAGGAATTCATTTCGGTCTGTTTTGGATTTAAGGTTCCCCCGAGAGCATTGAGATACGATCAGTTTTTAGTCTCGGTGGTTTCAACGGGAAATTATCTTTTCAATCTTTCCAAAGGACGACCGAACGCGACTTTTAACTGAACCGTTACCAAATGCGATCGAGATGTCGCATCTAAAACCGTTTAACCCAATTCTATTTTTACTAGATGTATCACACGCGAAACCGTTAAAACGTATTTCTACTTTTTTCGAAACCTAAATACAAAGAGTATTTAGGTTTCGGAAAAAGATCCCATATACATATTACTATTTAGCTTTATTGATAATGCGATAAATTATTAAAATGAAGCGGACGACAAAGAAAGGAAACGATAAATAAAGCTAATGAAGTTGGAAATGTTTTCGAAGGTTATGTAAAAAAAGAAGAGTATTGTACAAATAGGGGCAATGTTTGACTGGTCGAACCCGATCCTATATACAAAATCCTCTTTTCAACAGGCATTTCACAAGAAATACTTAATTTCCCAAACACTCTTCTGATCTCATTATTCTTTACATTCTTGGTGGATTCTAGGTCATATAGTGTACCATTGCAGTCTTAGCCGACTCTTCGGCTTGTTCGGAATGGTCCTTATATACGTCGTTTTCCTTGCCTTTGTCTTCTTTTCTAATCCTAACTTCCAGCAGCAAAAAATCCTCTCCTCTTCTTTTCCATAAGTTCAATAATTACAAGCAGATAATTCCATCGTCTTACTCCTTTAATACGAACAAAAGCTGTAACTGTTTTTCTATTTTAGTTGAATTAATGAAAAATATTTAGCTTTTCCGTAAATATGCTTCTTAAATAGCGAATAAGAAATGAAAACTTATCGCAGAAACTTCAGCTGGAATAGAACACAAACATCAAGAACTGCATGTCGCGAACAAAATTATAAAAATTTTAAAACACGAGAACATAGAACAAAAATATGTGCAGCGAACGGAACAAACACAGAACCGTAACGGAATAATAAAAATTTTGTTCGTGATATATTTTCGGTTCTGTGTTTGTAGGTTTTTTGCTTTTTCAGCTGAAGATGAGCTTCGCCTGAAATCGTTTCTACGATAAGTTTTTCCTGTTTATGTTTTTGCTATTTAGCAAATATGAATGGTACTAAGCCTAATGGTTCTAAGGGGAATACTGAGGCCAGTTCCTTTCTCATTGGATCCGCCTTTACTTTCGTAGATTTCTCTGCTATAATCAATTCAATTTCAGATTGGATATGTAACCTCGGGAACGATTAAATCTAGAAAGTTTTTGTTAGAAAGAAGAAAATCATTTTTTTCGCCAGCTCCGTAATACAGAAAACTATTTGGAACATTCGTCATCAGTGTTGACCGGGATATTAAATGAAAGTTGTTCAATCCTTCGAACGTTTTTAATAATGGCTCGAAGTCGACTTCATCCTCACTATATTCGCCGCATTATGCTTTGCTTCGTAAATGTGAAATGTGCAATGTACGTCTGCAAGGGCAGTTGAATGGTCGTCGATGAACGTGTATCAATGTCATTGTGATTTCGCCGCTGTCGTAATAGACGGCCAAGGAACAATCGTTTGTCTTATATCGAGCGTGTGTTATTCAGTTCTGCCAACAGGTTTACTAAGTTCATCCTTGTATACTGCGTTCTTATTAGATCAAAGCGTTCTACGCGCGCTGTTCTAGTTTTTCCCTTTTTCGCCGGCCTGGTCCACTTAGTTCAGAAGTTGGTCATGGGGCTTGAACGGAAGAACTCGGTGCATTTGCCAAAGTGCTTTGAGATTATTCAGTCGATTTGGAATAAAGTTAACTTGTAAGAACATGGCGAACTCTGACGAACAGTCGTTCCGAAGGGTTCGTCAGGATGCGGCGAAATTAACCGGTAACGTCCGATGTATTCGTTAGTCTTGTGACGAATACATAGAAACTATTCTTTTTTCAGAATTTTTTGCATCCACTGTAATAGCCTTAGAAACTGTAATAGCCTTAGAAACTGTAATAACCTTAGAAACTGTAATAACCTTAGAAACTGTAATAACCTTAGAAACTGTAATAACCTTAGAAACTGTAATAACCTTAGAAACTGTAATAACCTTAGAAACTGTAATAGCCTTAGAAAATGCATAGAAGAAATTCATCGATCATTGGTTTCTTTTATTTTTTTAAACCTCTTAGGGTCGTCAACCTTACCTTCACTCAGAAACAAATAAAAAGGAAAGAAGCCGGTTAAATTT
Organism: Icerya purchasi; assembly: GCA_039619475.1. NCBI lineage: Eukaryota > Metazoa > Arthropoda > Insecta > Hemiptera > Monophlebidae > Icerya > Icerya purchasi. The sequence continues at coordinate 320,679,858 of CM077115.1, forward strand.
TAATCCCATCAGAAATATTTGAGCAAATAGCAGGAATAATTAATTTGGAAAGGAAAAGACAGGATGTAAGAAGCACAACAAGGAGTAGCCTACAACAAATATGAATACAAAGCAGAACGTTCCACAGAAAGAGATGAACACCCTGGATGAACACGTGATCGGCGTCGCAAATAACTGCATCATCAGGACGGAGGGAACAGCGAGGAAATCAGGGAAAAGTGAAATCTGGAAAAAGGCAGTAGAGAATGGCCGAAAAGTATACGAACAACAGAAACAATATCAAAACGTCGAAGAGAAGGATTTCGAAACCATAAATAGAGCAGGCTGAAGAGACAGATAAAAGTAACAACTGTTGGATCAAGCGTATCAACAAACGTATGAAATAGTACGGGAGAATTATTTCGATTGATTTTCGTTTACCCTTAAAGGTGTAGTGTAATTTTCAGCAAAAAAAACCATTTCAATGAAAACAAAGAGCATTGATCAACCACCTCAAGAGAAGAACAGCGTAAAATGTTATCTAAATTTATTTAGACATTTTGTTTTCGTTTTTTAAATGCTGAAACTATCCAGTTATCTCTATTATCGCGGAGTGGTTAAAAATTTTACTAAATCGTTTTTGGCATTCGAGAGGCACTATCCCGATGAATTTTAGATTAAAGTATATTCAGTTTTTGCGTAAAAACTGTCTCGATTTCGGCTAATGGACGAAAGTGTAAACACACGCAGGAATTCATTCGTCGCATTAATCGAAAATCGGTACACTGGTAAGAGGAAAACTGAATAACGAAAAAGGCAAAAAAGCAAAAAAAAAAAAAAAAGAAACAGGCTGAACGATGATACGGTCATAAGGAGAACGATAGGGAGAGAGAGAGTTTAGCGTATCAGACGGACCCATCGCAAAAGGAAAAGCTCGATTGCGGGAAGAAGATGTCTCATTTTCATCTGCAGGAATTTACATTACGTTTTAAATTTAACCTATTCCCCTAATTGTCGTCACCTTTGCCATCATATGCTCGAACCGATAGCGCAAGCTCGCTTCGCCTGCGCTGTCATACAATCTGTAAACACTCGGTCCGCGTACGTGCGTGCAACTCTTGACGGATCGCAATTCTGAAAATTTTAATTGAAACTCCGAAGAGCGGACCATTTGCATTCCAAATGGCTGCCGGTGGTCGCGATGACTTGAGAGCGCAACGTGTGACCCGCTGCCTCAGACACCGGGTAATCATCCCGCGCAATAGTCCGTTTAGGATAATCAACTGGAACGGTTGCCGCTGAAACATTTGCTCACTCCAGCATAGGCGCTTTTCGTCCTGGTGTGCAACTAAACGACCCGGCTAGGCTGGATGCAAATTATTCCAGCTGAGAAGAGCATCTTTAAAAGGTCGTCATCGTGGAGCTGAACGAAAAAAAGAGTGCCCGGATTAAATCCCCCCTCCACCCCGGTTAGTTTATATCGCTTACGATGCGACATGTATATATATATAGTTATACATGTATACGTCGTTATGAAGGCTTAATCATCCCTTCGCTGAATTACCGAGAACTTATAATATATATGAGACAAGCGACTAAAACTATGCGTAAAAATAAATCTAAAATAATACCGTATTCGTAATAATTAATAAGATTACACGTAATATTTTAGTACACGTATTATAACTGAAATATCCCCCCCCCCCCCCAGTAATGAACGAGAAATATATTATTATATGGAAATAATAAACCAGCGTGTCACGTGACAAGAGCTGGGAGTTGAACAGTCTCCTTAGAATATGTTTTCTTTGAATTTTATAGCGTGCCAAAAAAGCGGTTACTATTTGAACATACTCGTACATGCAGCGCACCGAAGACGGCACATCATTTTAGATTGGTCCATCCTTATTACCCTAGACAACTCCCGCAATCATGAAGCCTTGTCTTCGAAACTCGTCGGGTTAATATCTATTAATTGTTTATTATTATATGTTAAATTAAATTAAACAATGTGTGACAAAAACTTATATAAAAATAAAAATATTTACATTGAAAATGGTGAAATATTTTAAAAACAAATAAAAGCACCTTACTTCAACGTAGACTTTAAAAATTTAATAAAAAAATTCAGTATTAACGTAGGAAGGAGATATTACGAAGTAATTCTTAAATAACATCCATCCCTTAATTAGAGTCTCGATGGTACACCAAATTCAATTTGAAACAATTAAAAAAAAACCTTATTAAGCATAGTAACACAATCACTTTAAGACGAATTTGTAACGCGGTTGTTTAATTGTTGCGATTTCAATTTGGCTCCGACCGTAATAAGTATTAATGTTGTTTAAGAATCTTTATCATAATACATCCTCCTTCGAGGAATTAATCTCTTTAAAATATATTTATCGAATTTTTTAATTTTTAGTGCAATTTTTAAAAATTTTTAAATTTCGAAGACGGCATTTTTCTTTAAAAAAATTGTCACCATTTTTATTTGACTTTGATAACACGGATAGACTAAAATGTGTTGCGCTACTTTCAGTACTCTATCAAGAGTTGAATATCGTGATTTAAGAATGAAATATGCAAATTCGGTCAGCTGTTTTTGCCGCGTTATAGAAAGCAAAGAATTATCCCCCTCTACGTTTATTTTAATGACTACACTGAGCAAATTCACCGATACTTATCGATACACTCATATAGAATCACCGCGTAAAATTTCTAAAAAGTAAAGAACTCCGTTCGAATCAATTCACATGGTCAAAAGAGTTATACGGAGTAATGTAGAAAAGGGTAGAGTGATGAGCTTGTTAAAAGCGTTACGGCGGTTTCAAATTCATTTTCTTTATTCGCATCTAAACTTCTAAGGTTAATATTGAAATTTTTTGACTTCTATTTTTCCCCTCCTTTATTTGACCCGCGGTCAGCGTCGTACCTTTACGCATCATCGCGCGGAAAATAACTCGAAAAGATGGCGGAAACGGTTATTCATTGTCGAATGCCAAAGGATTTTTCTAGCGTATTTATATCGTTCGGAAGCATCTTCTAGTATTTTTTCGCGCAGGCTCGCAGATTTAGATTAAAAACTATAACTGTACTTACTTTCTACGTCCAAAAACGTGTTCCTTTAAACTGAGGTATTCGAAATTTATTAAAGTATTTTATACTTATTTTTGTTTGCTGTTTAGGAGAATTTATTTATTTCGCATTTTATAACTATGCTCATACGCACTTTTATACATACACTGGTTGTTCAAAAAATTATTATCGAAAAAGTCGTGTTCACTGGATTTCGAAATCCGTCAGCGGTTTCTTCTTCTGCGAGTCCGGATGCACACTGGACTTTAATTTTGTGTACAGAATTTTCCAGCTGAACGAAGAGAATAAGGGTACATTACAAACCCGGCTGCAATAAAGAACAAAAGTTTCGAATGTAAAACGAGACTACACACCTCTTTTAAAGGCGCACCATGCGGAATAACGAATTAGCGAATTAGCGAATCTTTTGTAATTTACCGTAGTTATTACTCAGAAACACGACAGAAGGGTGGTCACAACATTTCAAAGCCCCGCAGGCTTTCGATTTCCAGCTCCGAATTTTGCGTGAAACAATTTTAAATCATTTACGAGAGTACGAAATCGGAAGTAATCGTGTTTTTGGTTAATTTTATTACCGAATTTTACGATAATTTAAAATTACCTACAACACCGCATATAATACAGTTGGATCACAAATTCGAAACGCTGGTAAATTTAAATGATGGCAAAAAAAGTTATTTTCCTATTGTACATAAACATCGTTTTTACTTTAACGATAAGCGCACATTAACATCTTAATGTGAAACAATTAAATGCAAAACATTACCGGCAACTGTAGGTGAGAAACAATCTCATTTACACTTTTTCTTCTACCCGGAACACCGAGAACATTTTTCACGCATCTGCTAACTAGAATCAAACTATGTAATGTGCATTTTCTGTACGTAGTGTTTATATGTTAGTTGCTTCATCACAGTTATTGGCACGCTATAAGGATTCGTAATTGACAGATTGAACAGTTTTTGTTATATTAGTGATATGGTAAAATTTTGTAACGATATGATACTGTTTAGATTGGAACAATTATCGACGTTTAAGATTTTCATAACCAGCTGTTAAGAATTCTAGAAAAAAAAAAGAAAGGATCCTCGGATAGAAGTCTTCGGGCGCCATTGTGCAAATAGCATATTAATAACTGTTTAATTATTTACCGCACGTTTCGACGAATACTTTAATGATCTCATTCAAATGAAAACCGAGGGATAAATAATTTTCGAAGACTTAGCTTAATAAACTCGACATTAGGGAAAAGATGCTTAAAGTCTCGACTTAATCGCGAAAATTAAAGGATCAGTGGAAAATAACCGTCCTGGCACGAAGTGAATGTAGGAAGGAACAACGAATCCTAAACGTGCAGACAGAGCGCTTCGCGCGGAAAATTTTGCTCGGAGCTCCCTCGACAGACACACGTTATCTATTGCATCTGTCGGCAGCTCCGAAAAAAATGTTTAAGTCTGCACAGAGTGTATATTTCGTCCTCTGCTATAATAGTAACGTTCAATGCTCGTGTTCTTTGCATATTTAAGATTGCAGATAACAAAGAGATACATCGATTGCAGTTAAATACTACGTCTTATGCAGGACTTTTAATTGGACAGGTACAGATGTAGAAGGAAGAGAAGCTCTCCTAAAGGCAAGACGACCGATTCGATGGATGGCATAAAATATGTAGTTGACAAATTTTGAATCAGTCAACAGAAAGTAGCCAAAAAAAAGTTGACGAAGAAGAAGCACTAAGAGCTCACAATGATTAGTAATTCTAAGTTAGCCAGCTATACTGAAGCGTAATTGGTTAGGGGCAGCGGTGTTTCGTTTCCGTAGGTATCATCCGGCTGTCGCGCATCGAAAATATACCAAAATTTCACCGGTGCTGAGTTATTAACTTTAAAAAAAAGGTAAAAATACAATATTTAACGAGTTGATCACTTTGAAGAAGAAGGAAAAAATCGCACATCATTTATGTAACCATCTGTAAAATATTGTATAAAAAGTAGCTAAAATATTAAAACATTTATTGCGTTGGAAGAAGAAAACAAATAACGTTAATGCTGCCTTTACACTAAACGATAATTTAAGAAGATCAATTTAAAAAGAATAATTAGAAAGATCAATTTAAAATAAATAATTTAAAAAGATCAATTTAAAATAAATAATTTAAAAAGAAAAAAAACAATTCTGTATGAATAAATTTGAAAATTACGATTTTAAACACAAAATATATTCATAATTAAAATTATAATAAAATTACAAAAATTATAAATTATTAATTATGGATCTGTAATATCCGAAACTATTATTGTTATAATTTTTGTAATTTTATTATAGTTTTAATTGTGAATGTATTTTGTGTTTAAAAGTGTAATTTTCAATTTATCAATACAGTAATCAAAACGGAAAAATGGAGGGAGATAATTTTAATTAAAAAAAAAAAAAAAACAATTTACTATATCGCTGACATGAACAAAAATTTATTGCGTATTTATTGTGATGAGCGAATTTTTCGACAATTACAATAATTTGAAACGCCAATATAAATACGCTAAATACCAAAAATAGGCGCGATTATGTAATTTGAAAATAGTTACATTTTTCTCGGAACTCCCTCCGGTCAAAGCCTGTTTATTTTCGTGGTTGCGCGACAAATGTAATTTTTTTCTCGGTTTTTTGACTTTCATGCACCTGTGTACCTCTATATTAGGCATACTTATGTATGTGTGTTTTGAAAATTATTTAACGCCACACCATTTACTTCTTGAATGGTCTTTGTCGCGTAACAAATTAATCAGTTCCATCGCATACATCTTAAGAATGATATTAGTGTAAGTAAAAAATAAAAAAGAGGACACTTTTTGCTTATGAAAACTCGTAACAAATGTGTTTCAGTAAACACGCGTAGACGCGAAAAAGAAAAAGAATAAAAAAAGAAAAAGGAACAGGTAAATGCAACAAGGGAAAGAGAATAAAAGCAATTGCAATTGCAACAAAAAAAAAAATAAAATAAAGAGAGAACAGTGGACGGGGAAAAAATCTAAAAGAGAATCAATTTAGGAACGTGAAGAAAAAACGGTTGATGATGGGGAACAATAAAGGTGTCATTTTTTAGAAAAATAGGAAGAGATGAATCTAGGAAGAAAAGAGATGAAAAAGAGGCGTTTTTATATGCGGATGGGAAAACAGTAGTAGATAGGGAGGAAGAAAGTAATCCGGTCAGCGGGTTGGAATAGAATTTCGCAAAGTGCGGTCCCAGTTTCGCAGCTATCAATAATGTTGCACGGCTCTGATTATAGAGTCTGCTTATGAAAAAAAGCTATATTATCGGTTAATGTGTCGTCCGATATGAACTTTGAAATATCTTAATGGTAGCGGAATCGAGTCGAAGGATCGATAAAAGCTGGGAAATTAATAGAGATACTATATTCGTTCTTTTTTTCAAACTGACTTTCTATTCTTTACGGGGATGGTCATGTAAAGTAAAAATTAGATATAAATGAAATACAAATTTGCTACATTGTGCGGTTTAAAGAGAATAAAAAAAAGCTAAAAGTCGAAATAACGCTTAAAAACTATGACAGCGTTTTGAAAGACTTCCGTTTAATTTTACACGTACTACAAAGAAAATTTCAGGGAAATTTTCAAAACAACTCGACGAGAGTCGTAAAAGGCAGACGGAATTGAAGGTTAAATGTAAGAAAGGAAACTTGTACGAATACATATTTATTCCAGTTCGGATCGCATTTTTAATCTGGGAAAACAGTTAAGTGGAAACACAAAATTCACCGGGCTAACCGATTCATCTCTCGTCGTAAAAATTAAAATTCGACATTTTAGAAGTGATTTTTCGAACTTCTAATTGAAATAAAGAAAAAATTATCAGTACCTTGTGGAGAACTTTCCTGTGGGTGCAGTGGCGTTTCTAGAATTAAAATCGGTTGAATAAAATCGTCGGAAATGGTAGTTTACGAAAATTAAATGGCCGCAGTAATAAAGGCGAATGTGTTTATCAAAGCATTGTTCGGCGTCGTTCGGTAATGCGCAGATTCCTACCTTTACCTTGTCCGCCTTTCTCTTTTGTCATTTATTTTCTTTTTTATTTCTAAATTTTCCCCTTACTCTGTTTATATGTTACAGCTCTACTGCATTGTGATCGTATGTTTATTATTATTGTTATTTTTTTTTTTTTTTTACATACAAGCCTGATAACTGCGTTGAAGACTTTATAAAATTCAGTCGCGTAAAGTTGGACACTAGTCCAGACGAATACTATTGCTTGTTAATCAGTTTTATCGTTTGTTTTCAATTTTGCGCCAACAATCACACCACACACACACTTCACAGTTAAACGCATTGTGTCCTCTCCTATTTGTCCGCTGTGTATCGACAACACGTATGTGACCCTGATCATGTCTTCATTGAGTGCTCCTCTTTATCATCTGAAAGGGCAGCTCTATACATGGAGCTGTTCTCACAGGATGTTCCAACTCCATATTGCGTGTCCTTTATTCTCTCTCTATAGTCAACGTTGATCATCCCAATTGTAGCAAAATTCCCATTTTCTATACTTCATCATATTAAGATCGTATCCCTTTAGTATTTCCCATTTTGACATTCCTAACTCTTATCGTGTCCGGTTACTTCGAATGAACTCCTCTCTAAACGAAGAGTGCGCACTAATGTTGCAGTTACAGTTACAAACATACACAGCTCGCAGTTGATATTGCAGTACAGCTGTCGCATTTTCGGCCCTAATCTTAGATAATGAACTTCTTGTCAGCCGGCACCGTGGACGCTGCTGTTGCAGTGTGGCCATAGTGTTGGGCGTAAATTCTACTCATTTCCTTTTAACAGAACAGTAGTCGCTGTTTTTGTAGTCGTCGTCATAATTATTATTCGATTTTCATAATTAAGAATTATAAACTTTGCTTTATAGTGGTGGAGAAATTTGTTGAACTTTCGGATCGCTCTTTACAGCACGCTATGTGTTTCATATAGCTTTGGTGCTTGATGGCCCTAACTGCTTTTCAAACATCCCGTGTTTCTTCTTCTTCCTTAATCGTAGGCTGATTCCTTTGTCCGTCGGTACTGTAGCCTCTGTAATAGCAGATGTGGCCATGGTATGGAACAGCTAACTCTTTTTGCTCTTAACTTTGGCAATGTCATTCCTTCGCTTTTCATCCGGATACATTTGCATTTATCGACGTTGATTGTCATTGTCTCTCGATCCTTAGTATAATAGAGTTTTTAGTCAGATTTCATTCCTTGTGACGATTCCTAATTGCTACTATTTACACGTGTGGGGTGGGTAATCATTTATTATTGGCAAGCCCAAAACCAAAATAAGGGAAAAAAACGCATTACGGAAGAGTCTTTTGACGGCTACGAATGCCTTACGATTATTATTCTTTTCGGGAACTCTGTATCCGAGCGATCCAGGCGCAACATCAACTCAATAATGGGAATGAATGTAGCTAACGATTCTGATTCTTGATGAAATGAGCCCGCCGGTTACGTTAAGATTGCTGACCTATCGGTGCGCTTCCTACTTGCTCGAACATGTCTGCTATTTCGTTTATTAGCTTCTTTCACTAGCAGTCTCGTACGGATTGTTCCACGGTCTTTAAGCACAGACACTTTCTGCATGAGATCTCTATTGCATTTGGCTAGTCCAGTTTTATTCATTACGAAATACTAAATACACAGAAGTCTTTATTGAAAATTAAAAAATTCAAAACACTTTTTAATTTTCAAATTTCTTAATTTTCAATAAGGACTTCTGCGTTTAGTATTTTTTCATAATTTTTAAAGTATCATTTAAAGAATGACCATATGTGATGTATTATAATAACGTTAAAATTGTCGACTTCCACTTAGTCGTATCACGTGTGAGCTACTCATGGAAGTTGTGCACGTGCGTTTAACGCTTCGACATTCCAAGTGCCGAAAACTTAAAGTCGGCCGATAGCTGCTACGATGCAGCGCTCAGTTGTTTAATATGTTCGATGTATGATGTAGAAGTTTCGCGGTCGCAATAACCGAATGACTCTGAAGCCTGATCCGCTTTTATACTAAATGAAATTATTGACAAATACTTTTCATTTTGGGCGCCCAAAAGCCGATACCGCACACATTTATTATAGTTCCAAAGTGTATCTTGTGTCATCTCACTCTGCGATGATCTGTTTAAAAATGACTCTAGCTATTTAATAATTGTTTACTTTTTCCAGCATCTTTGATCCATATTTTAATCTGTTTTCGATGGGACTTCCATATAAAGTATTTTCCATTGTAAGTTTTATTTAATACATTTAACATGATCGTTTAATTTCTTCTAGCGGCGCTGCAATAGTACAGACGTCCTTGTTTACGCTATAATTATGACAGTTTACATATCAAAATTTTGGTTTTAGTCCTTAGCTTATTTTTAGTTTGAATAGTTTCGCATCTATTGTCTCACGTTCATTTAATTCGACATATAAAAGCGGCCATCAATATATTGAACAACAGGTTCACCAGATAACAGAAATACGGGCCTTAGCGATTCAAATATTTGACCATTAAGTACAGTATGTTCGTTGTGCATAAAGCCTTTAATATGCGGATGATTTTTTTTGCAAGCAATTTAATCGATCTTGAAAAGGGTGCATATTACTTACTGTGTTGAAGGTTTCTGTTAGATTAATAAAAGTAAAGTGGGTGCAAAAGTGTCTTTCAAAGTACATTTTCCAAATGCTCCTGTAGAACACTTGACGGCACTTTTCGTAGTGATTATACTCCCATTCTCCTATCCCTTAATGATGTCTCCTTACCTGTCCAGTCCAGGTCTCTCCATTTCCCCCGCTGGTTTCTTTCTAGAACTGATTGGGCCAAATTTCGTTCATTTATGACGCTTCTCTCTCTCCTACACCCTAGCGAATCCTGATCCCATAACCGAATACAGTTTGTTTACTCGATCCCTTTATTCGTCCCTTTCTTCATCCGCTCCGGTTTTCCCTAAAATTCATCACTGAAAAGCCCCTTCTGCCTCCTCACTCTGGCCGAATAAAGAGTGTAAACAGGCCTGCCAACAAAGTACTGTCACATTATGCGGGGAGCGGTTCGTTCTTAAAAATGCTAAGAGAAATTCATGGAAACAATTTTGTACCGTTTTTTCTAAAGATACGCTCTTTTTTCAATCTCTCCTTTCTAAGCGTCTTGCATATTCCTCTTCCCCACTGTAACAACTTCTTTCCTTTCTAGGTTTTATCGCGCCCGCCTATGCTGCTTCTCTTGAGGGAAGCTCTCTTCCCGTCCTTCCGTCCAACTCAGAGTTGCACTTCTTATCTCTTCCTTTCCGTTATGATGAGCTAACTATCTATCCTTAATAAATCCTCCAACTCCTCACCAAGTTTAGATGGTATATCGTTCCTTATACTTAAAAATCTCTCCACGCTTTCATTGCATTTCCTTCTGAACATCTTTAACTTCTTCTTACTCTCCGGATCCACACCAAAATCCTGGAATAACTTTATTATCATCCCTATTCCTTAAAGAAATCAATCCACATTCCGTCCTATTTCTTTGGCTTCCTGCCTTCGTAAACTCTTCGAAGATGTATGATGAACAATCGACTCGTCTGATGATTGGAAAACAATGATCTAATATCTTTGGTTTTCTTCCGGAATTGGGTCCAGTCGACTGCATCAGTATTTTCCTATCAGACGTCTACAAAGTTTTCCTAGAAAGGAAATTCACTGTTGCTATGTTTGTTGATGTCTCTTCTGCGTTTGATAATGTCCACCGTCCTAATTTCATCTACGTTCTTCTTTCTTATTCTAAACCTGTTCCAAAATAGATCCCTCTTCCTCTCTACTTCTTCCCGTGACATTTCCAGATGCATCTACCACCGATTCTTTCAGGGATCTTGTCTCAACCCTACACTTTCCAATATCTATCTTCTTAATATTACTTCTCTCCCTATGATTTCCTTCTCCCTCTCTTTCGCAGATGATACCCTTATCTACTCCGGCTGTAGTGATGTGTCCGCCGCCAACGAAGAGATCAATAACTCTTTATCTATCCTTCGTATCTCTCTCTCCTTCAAAATCTTCTTTTATGGTGTTTTCCCTCCGTCCCTGCAATCAAGTTTTACTAAATATTATTTCATCTAACATTCCTATTTCGCTCGTCGACGCCTTCTGCTGCCTTGGTGTTATTCTAAACAGCCGGTTCACTTTCCATGAACTCTACAATATCTCCTTTAGAAGACTCAGTCGCCTGAAAGCCCTATCTTCATCCAAATCGGATGGTGACCCTTCTATTCGCCTAATCCTTTACCATAACTTGTTCCAGGATTGATTACTGTTCCTTCATCTGTGGAAATTCCGCTAAACATCTCCTCGTCAAACTATACCGAGTTAAATATTGCTGCCTTTGGCTGTGCATCGGAGCGTTAAAATCCTCTCTTACTTCTGCTATCCTTTCTGAATCTGCGATACAACCATTTTTTATTCGCATATCTCTGCTTGGTTACAATTATCTAATTAAACGTCTTTCTGTGTCCTCATCTAATCTTACCTCCTCCTACCTTGGTATTAAACACCAGTGGCGGTTTGCTCCTTATAAAATCCCGATCTTCTCTCTTGTAGCAGCTCGGGTCTCCAATCTTTCGCCTCATATCTTTTCTGATTCTAAGCTTCCTTATTTTTCTCACGACTTTACCAGTACTTGGCAGACTATTAATCTCTTCTCTCTCTCTCTCCGGACCAGTTCTATCGCACATTTTACAATCCAAGCGCGATTCCTCCACGTGCTTGATACATCTTTTGCTTCTCATGTAACATTCATTACTGACGGTTCTGAAAATGAGAATGTGGTAGGCCACGCATTTCTCACTGCATCATTCTGAATCCTTCAAGCTTCCTTCCTACTGTTCTATCTTCACAGCGGAGTCTATCCCTATTTTACGCGCCATCTCTTTCATTCCATCCGTAAGAGGGTTCAGTAAATATCTAATTATCTCCGATTCCAAAAGTGTTCTTCAAGCTATTTCTTCTCGTCTTTCTCATTCCTCCAGCTCTATTATTCTCTCAATTCGTTCTCTCATTTCCCAATCTACTCTCATCCTGCTCTATTACTATTGATTTTTTGTGGGTTCCTAGTCATTCTGGATCGTGGGCAACGAGTTAGCGGATTTTTTAGCCCGTTCGGACGCCCGCGATGGTTCTTTACTCTGTAATTTTCCTGCCTCGGACACATCCTCTTTCTTTCTTCAGCCAATCATTCCCGACTATGGTCGGACATTTATCCTTTATTTTCTAATTCCGCCTCTCATTATCTTCAAATTCAGCCGGTTCCCTGTTCTCAGCCGTGGTTTCAATTCTCTTCTTATCAACGCTCCGCGATCGTTTCCTTAATCAGACTGCGTTTTAATCACTCTCTTCTACCGTCTTCACGTTTTTGTTTTTCCCTATCCTCCTCTCCTGATTTTCCCCTTCATTATCTCTACTTCACTACATACTGCAAACCACATATTTTTTGAATGCCTCACCCTTGCTTCTGAACACTCTGCTTTGTACTCTAAAATCTTAACACTAGGTCTTTCTGCTCCTTATAATTCTTCCTTTGTTATTTCCTTCCCATCACCAGCTATAATTTCTGTACTTCAATCTTCCCTAAGATCTATTTCTAATCGTCTCTCTATTTAACTCTTTCTATAATTTCTGTTGTTGTTGGGTCAAAGCTGTTGGCGCGCCTAAAAAAAAAAATATAAAATAACATTATTATTATTTAATATTAAAAAAAAAAAATCTTAACATTTATAATATTTTAAGTCGATCTCCTCCGTTACATTACTAAAAGCTTATTTAAGCGACCGCCCTTTTTTACATTATTTCATGACTACAGAGTATATCTATGCATCAAATTTATGGGGTGCTACAACAGTCCACTTTTCAGTGAGCCAAGAATCATTAAGGTTAGCTCCTCATGAGTACAAATTTAGACGCGAGCAAACATAAAAAAAGAAAAAAATACCCGACAAAGATAAAAGCTTTTTCTTTTTAATGTTGATAAAAATAGCAAAACTTACGTTTCGGACAACTTCAGTAATACTATTTCTACGTTACATACCCAATTGAATTTTTTTGTGCTTATCCGCGCATAACTTTTGCCGATGTGGACTGATTTTACGGTATAAGTATGTCGATGGTATCGCTGGATAGAGGCTGAATAGTCATCAAATAATGTGAAAAAAGGGAGTCTAGAGATATTTTTATTAACGTAACAAACGCGATTAACAGAATATTACCGATGTTATTGACTATGTAAACGTAGATTGAAAATGTAACGTTTAAAAAAAAATTATTTCCTAACAATTTAAGTTATTGGGTCGAAGCCGAGGGCAAGCCCCCCCAAAAAAAAAAAAAAAAAAAAAAAAAAAAACAACTGAAAATTGAATAAAAACGCATTAAAAAGAGAAAATTAATAATTCGGTAAAATATCAAGAATATTTAGAAACCATGTTAAGTGAGTGTTTCTAAGCACAATCACAAACATTTCAACCAGAATTGTACATTGAATTCTGGACATCTTCGGGTACAATATAACCATATTTCAACAAATTGTAAAATATTTAAATTATCAGGTGCCATAATTACGGATTTGCATATCCGAAACTAGTCGCTAAAATTAGCGGTAATTTATTTTATTATACGTTTCGGTGTGTTGTAATTTTTTGAAGTTCAGTTACAAAAGTGTACATGTTTTGTTATTTTGTATCTTTACCTAACAAATTTTTTTTAGCAAAATTAAATTTTACACAGTTTTGGTGTGCAGATGAATTTGAACATACGTTAATATATGAAATATGTATGTACAAAAAAAAAAAGGAATCAGTATATGCTAGAGTCATATGCCATAAGATGTCTGTCGCACGCGTATGCATTTAGATATGTGCACGTTTAGATGAGCGCAGAGTGTAAAAAAGAGCTGCTCTTATTTTTGGAGCGGTGAAAAGAATATAATGATAACAGCGTTTACGGTGCTAGCCATTATGAGGAAAACTATTCATTACTATTCCGCTACCTAATAATATCAAAATTTCAGTGTAAATTTTGACGGCTGTTCAACCGATTGTAATTCTAAAAACTGCATTGTCCAACTATTCCTCAGGGTGTTAAAAGCTCACTTTTTCTCTATTTCTTTATCAGAACTTCGAAAAATGTTAAAATTTTAAATTTTAATTTTTCCGGAGAGTGAACTAATTAACCGAAATTCCGTGTTTATAATGTATACATAACTGTTTTAAGATTAAAAATTGGATCATTTGTACTTAAAAGAGAACTGAAATAAATTTAATTTTAGCGCTGCGACGGAATGGTTAAATGATGAACTAAAAGTGTTGCAATTTGCCTTAAGCGAAATCGACCGTACGTGAGATTTAGTTTGTTTTACGAATAATAATTGAACTAGCCTATAAATGTTTTTCGTTTGATATTCCGTCGCATAACAGTTTCTAGACAGTTTATATTTTAAAGTATTTCGTTCCGAAGCCCTACTGAAGTGAAATAGATTCCTTGTTTTTTTTTTTTTCGATCTTCATATTCCCACTGCTGCTCCTGGTAATCTCGTTCTTTTTTATTTCAATTAGTGATATTGGCCCGTTTTTCTGACCAGAAGGGAACTGATTTTGCAAATATTCAATTTCTCTTTATGCAGTCAGTACGTGCCCAAAAATTTATCCGCGCGCCTATAATTGATTACATAAATTGTAATTAAAATTAAAAATTATTAAACACACCAAACTTTTTATCGCTATATACATGTATTGTAATGTCTACGTGTAATTTTACGTCGGGAACAACGTGGAAAATCATGTAACATTTTTTAGTATCGTTTTTTCGAATGTTTTCGCATATCAAATGTTCTGTAACGTTGTACCTGTATTTTTTTCCGGGTTTTTCTTCCATTTTTATCAGACAATTTATTTTACGATAATAATTGCATAAGAATCGTGAAAAACTACCATCAGGGTGTGCAGAGTTTTGTTTTCCATCATTCTGTTTCAATATTTTCGCCATTACAAATTGTAGCAGGCGGATTTGATTGTTGGGCCAAGAAAGAAAAGGTTTTGCTGTAGCTATCGCACCTTTCACGCCAGTCGCAATGAGGAACTCTTCGACGTTGGTTGTTCAAGCTCTGTCCTAGATTAAAGTGTGCGGGGATCACCACTAGCAAGTTAGGTAAAGTCGGAGAACTGCTGGAATACTCCATAGGATGCGGGGATGCAACCTCCTTAATCTATATATATATATATACATATATATAATAGGGTAGTTTAATAGAGGTGTCGTAGATTTGAGACTTGTATCGCTCTGCATTCAAGTTGTAGGCAGGCTTAATTGGCTGAATGAGAAATAAACTGGCCACCCTGCTCTGATGCCGTTCAGTATATTGTGAACCTTAACTTGATCGTATGCCGCCAGAGTATGGGACTCACTTTAATGTACACATGCATGTTTGATAGGAAAAAGAACAGTCTAGTGTAACTGTTATCTTAAACGTTCGTTTATAGTTCGGTTTTACGACACAGAAAAACAAACAAACCAAAAAAGAAAACCTAACGTACAGTGAAGCATTTAGTGAGGTTATCATTGTCAGTTTATTACTTATAATGAACTTGGTGCTGCATAAACCGATGCGGCCGGTGATTTATTTAATGGTTTTTAGTTTTTCAGCGGTAACGAGATATAAGATGACGGCGAACAGAGATTAGATGTGCATACTTAAACCGAGCGAATAGGCCGTTATCATTACTAGGGTGCATAGCGATGACGCCGCGGTAGCCGCCTTTTGCTAGCGTTACCGTCATTATTGTAATTATTATTATTATTACTGCTACTACTAGTAGCAGTGCCGGTCGGATTCGGATTAAGATAAGTTTGAAAATGATATCCGGGACTGTGCACGATCTGCGGGTCGCAGGAGGATGCGGAAAGATGACAAGAGAATACGTGTCAGAGGATGAAGATAAATTAGTAACGATGAAGACAGCTGTTAGGCTGATACAGTGAAAAACAGAAAAATAACTAACGAACACGGGATACTGGATGAATGATTATCGCGGCTAGGATAAGGACGGAATAGCAGAGGTCGCCTGTTAACAGAATAGCTAAGAAATAGCGGCTTCGGCGAAAGTTTAATTAATCAAAAACAGAATGGGTCAGCCGCATCGTCCCAAATGGGGCTCACCGCGTCCCATTTTCATCGGCCCATGGCTGCCAACAAAGCCGAAATACATCGACTTTGATGCGCGCCCATCTTTTACGCTCTTTAACCAAAGCGCCGAGCCCGTCGTCACAAAACACACAAGTCTGTGTACCTTTCCGTTCCGCCGTTTAGTTTTTCTTCTACAACTTCAGCAGCTGCTGAACCGACAACCGAAAACTGAACCGAAAATTGAACTGAAAGCTGAACCGACTTCTATCGACATCGGAACGTTTTCCCGAAAAATATTATCACAATCGGTGCATAAAATTTTTCTAAGTGGCCAATATTTTTGCAAACGACCGTTTTCTTTAATTCGGCCTGATTTTGTTTCGTCTTCTTGCGAAAGTATCTGCGATTGGTCGATTCTGCCCGTCTATTTCATTATTGCGAACGCGGTAGTTAATTTTGGGGGTAAAAAAAAGAATTATCGGCTGAGCAAAGAGTAACTGAACAACAACAATCGAAAAGAGCTCTTTCTTCTGAAACGAACCATTTCGTTTTCTAGATTCGTTTGAAATTTCATTTGTACGTGATGCACTTTCACTCTGCTGGTAGGGCTCTTTAATTAAACTCAATCTCCTTCCATCGGTACAGTCGGCTATTTCGGAAAACACGAGCTAATTCAAAAATACTATAATTGCCGAACTAGCTGGTGCTTCTTGGCGGTTTAAAATGAAACCGGATAACTAATGAAACTCTTCTATCGGAGAATTAAACAGCGCAAGAAAAATAACGTTTCACATATTGCTAACTTTAAATTTAAAAAAACTTTTGAAAAGTTTTAACTTTTTTAGTCGGCGCCATCATCATCATTATCGACCATTCGGTTGGTAGGTAACATGGTTATCCAGCGGCTTTCTGGCGCCGGCTAATTTCTTCATTTCAGCATAGCTTCGTTTCTTTAATACGAGTATATCCACCATGAACTTGATTTGAGGTCTTCCAATCGTCGTGTGTAGCCGAAAATGATTTAAGAAACCGCTAAATTGTACCCGAGAGAAAGGAACTGACCCCCTACTCTCTCCGTTAGTACCGTTGGGCTTAGTTACACTGTAAACCTTAACTTCACTACCCTCGACACACTGCTAAAAAATTGGTATGGGACTTACTTTACTACATTGTACACATTATTGTATCTCATTTACATTATAGAATAGTTCGCAGTTAATCGTTTAAAGTCGTCTCAAGTTTAATCGTGATTTTACCTTTTTTTTTTCTTTATTTATTGTTTCATCAGTTCATAGTGGTAACTGCGCAATTACGAGTCATTTCAGGTTGCATCGTGGGAAATTTGTTTCCTTAATGGTCCTCGTTTTCCGTAGCATACTTTTATTTACAGTTGTAACCATATCCGTGTTCGATGTCCTTTTCTGTTTTTCCATTTCCTGGTTTTCCATGATCGGAATAAATCGTAAGTGTAGAAGCCAAAATGAGAGATATTATGTTAGGACGACAAAAGGAGCAAAATTCAAGGAACTAGTATAATTTGGGAGAATACGGGGAATGACTGTGGAACCGCAAAGGATAACACATCAGTTTGGTAGTAGTTAATAAATAGACCAACTGACACTTTCGATATCACAAACCCAAAAAGTGCATACTAGCCCCAAAAAATTAATCTTATACTCGGTGTCGGGTTTCAAATCAAAGCGCCAATTTTTAAAATCAATCCAAAACACTTTTTGTCCGGACCCCGCAGCTAACCTCAAACTGCTAACCGATCCTACCTGACATCTTAAATAATCCGATGGTACGATTCAACATTAACCAAAAAATGTACCGCCTCCGGTCTCAACCGCTTCCGTATACATATCGGTAATTCGATAGTAAATTTCGAAAATAGCCTATTTACACTATTCCAGTTAACCCGAATCCCCTTTCCATCCGTGTTGTGCGATTTTCACAACGGCGAGCATAAATATTCAAAATTAGCTCAAGTATATTTAACTTTTCCCGAGAATTAACCCGCTGATCAACAAGCGTGCGTATGTTCTTAGTACTGTCGCAGTCTTAACCGCACACTGCTACCCATTCCTACTGAATACAGAAAATCATGCATTTTCAAACTATTCCACTACCAAAATTAACATTCTTCCCTTTTCCCAATCTGCCATATGCCTCCGATATCCTACGATATGTTTTCAAAATTACCTGCAGTATGCTATTCCATTAAGCAAAAACTAACCTCCTCCTCTTTCACTGTGTAATTATCTTTCGTATTTTTTTCACGGCATCTCGAAGTCCCCATCGTACAGTTTGTAAATTTCCGAACGGAACCATTAAAAATGGAATCAAATATATATTATATATATATATATAAATATATATATATAAATATATATATATAAATATATATATATATACTATCCCGGCACCAAAATTTACTGCCTCAATTCTGTTCATTCGTAATTTCTTCGACTCCGCCGAAGTCCAGCTGTTACAAAAGTGCACCATCCGCCCATATTTCGCCATGCATGCCCGGTAATCAAAATTAATCCGAGTCTACTATCCCACTGTGGAAAATTAATCTTCCACCCGTTTTTTCCTTCTATCATAGGTTTCTGAAAAAAATTCCAAGTATGATTTCAGAATTAGCTAAAGTACGCAGGCCGAAAAAATACACACCTGCTTGCTGCCCGTATTGATTGCTATTCAAACTACATAGGCCGGTAAAAACTGGCGGCATCTTCGCATTGGGCAAAGAAGAACATTTGAAGGCTTTCAGCAGTAACGAAGTTAGAACATCTGCCGACGAGCACTTAATAAAAAAACTACTATAAGCAAGGGAAAACGTGGTATCAGTATTAAAAATATATTTAAACAGCCAAAAGTTCATTATAATATCAGTAAATAGAAATATTGAAAATTATGCAAATCAAATAAACACCAATCATCTCTCTAACGCGACATTTTAAATACTTATTTTAATTTATTAATTAATCGAACTTCTTTAGCATTGCACTACTTCCTTAATCATTTTTCATTTCACTAATTGTCATATTCGGTTTTCTAGTTCATTATGCGTAAAGAAATATATAAATAAATAAATATACCTTGTGTCTATAAATTGCCATCTTTCAATTTTTCCATTTCACACTTTATTTTTTCCTTTCTAACATTTTTCGGCAGTTTATTATTGGTTTTATTTGTCTTCCATTATCCATCCATCATTAATACTTACATAAATGTATTAATTACAATGTAATTCTTAGACCCTCCATTCGAAAAAATGTCTCAAAAAAATGTCCCAATTTTATGTAACGCAGAATGTCGCAAAAAAACGTCCCAAAAAATGTCCAAAAAAATGTTCCAATTTTATGTAACGCAGAATGTCCAAATTTTATGTAACGTTTGTTATATTTTATAGGATTTTTGTTATTGTTACTTAAAAAATGTCACAATTTTATGTAACGAAATATGTAACGAAAAATGTAATGAAACAATATCTTAATTTTATGTAATGAAAGTTAAATATTAGGATAGGATTTTTGTGATTATATTATTTTTTTTGTGTTGATGCCAATTACGTTGTAAATTTTGATAATTTTATACAAATTATAGAAGAGAAAGAGACATAAATAAAAGCAAGAGGGGTCAAGGGGCACAGCCCCTTGCGAGGCCAAAGTGGCCGAGTTTATACATATATATATACATATATATATATATATATATATATATATATATACATATATACTATCGCATTCTCATTTTTAAGTTACTGCAGTTTAGGTCTCCTTTTGATTTAAACCATATATACTACAATTGTTTCTAGTAGTCGTTTTTTTCCCCCTAAACCTGACGTGGAATGATTCACAAAAACATTTGTAGCATATTTTATTTATTTTTTTTTTTTTTTTTTTTTATTAATTACAACTGGTCTCCATAGACCATCAAGCAATTTTACTGGAATGTAAATTAACGCGTAAGGGGCCACCACTATCAGGGTTCCCCAGGAACATCTATTCAAGTTCTAAACAAAGTCAAAGACTCTAGAGCGCTTCAGCCGTCGAATTTCTTGACTATTGTCAAGCAGGTTGATAGCTAGTGGGTTGGGATGTGTTTCTAATTGACTAGTATACCGTTGTGCGGCAAGTTTTATTTCTTCCTTTACGTAAGGTATGTTGAAGTCCCTACGGAGTGTGTCCGTGGAGACATACCAAGGAGGTGACACAATGAGTCTAATAGCTTTATTTTGGAAACGTTGTATTTTATTAATGTGTGTATTTTTAGCACAGCCCCATAAAGTTAGACCGTATGTCCATACTGGTTTCAATATTATTTTATATATTAATACTTTGTTTTCGATCGACAAGCTGGAATGCTTACCAAGAAGCCAGTAGAGTTTTCTTAATTTTATTTAATATTAATTTTAAATGCATGTGTTGCTTATGTTAATAATTTTTTGTTATTTCGTTTCATTACATATTATTTCTTCTGACTCATATCCATCCATTCACGATCGGTCGCTTAAATCCGAACATCCTAACCTAACATTAAACCGGTATTTCACGGCACCGTGTCCTATCCATCGCGTCCTTCATCAATTCCTCAACTGTTAGACGCGTCCTAAGTTTAATTTGGTCGATATCCGGTTTAAACATCGTTCTCTTCGTCGCCTTCCATTTATCGATCATAATTACTATTATTGTTATTAATTTTGTTACAGTAATAAAAAAAAAAAAAAAATTGATTTGATTTGATTTAATTATTATTATTATTATTATTTCATTATTAATATTATTATAAGTTTTATTTGGCTCGGGTATTTGAACATTCGAAAGCGTGTATTTATTTGGTTAGGGGCATGTAAAGATTTATACATGTGAAAGGGTGGCTGAATCTAAGATTAAATGTACGCTTAAATTGTGCAATTGGGTAATTTTTTTTTTTTTTTTTTTAATCTGATTATTACAACTATTATTGTTCATAATTTATCATTAATATTATTATAATTTTACTTTAGGTAATTAATCCTAGTGATTGTGAGCAAATTAGTGTTTAAATATTGCAAAGCTAGTATGTTAAAATGTTTGCAAGCGTATTTGTGTAAGATTTTGTAAACATGGGCTGATTGGAAGGAGAAGTAATACATTTTTGAGCATAAATTATTAGAAAAAAAGGGAAAAAAAAAGTACTTATTAAATTGGCACACGTAAAAGCGTTTGTGAACTTATTCCCAAGCCTCAACAAATAGGAATGCAAAGCAGGACACTCCACAGAAAGAGATGAACACGCTGAAAGAACACATGATCGGCGTCACAAATAACTGCATCATGAGGATGGAGAGGACGGTGTGGAGAGGAAATGTATAACGAAATCTGGAGAAAAGCAGTTGAGAATGGCCAAATGCTAACGTGAAATTTCACGTTAAGAAAAACTCTTTGATACTATACCGCGAATAAAGGAAGACATAATCGTCGGTAATATTTATAAAGTGTTTCTATACGCTCAGTGTTAGCAAACGACGAGTTCCGAACAATTTTGTTCTCTTTCCGATAATAGAAAAAAATCCTGCAATAAGGGTATAATTATCAGTAAAGTACCTGTGTCGGTGACAATTTCGGCAATAAGGCTGATGGAGAAATTCTTTTAAATTGGAATTGGTACTTTTTATTTATTTAATTCTCATAGTTTCTTTCCGCTCTTGTAATTCGATCGGATATCGACAACACAAAAAGGAACTAACAACAGTTACGGAGGCTGTAGAAACGGACACGATACGTAAGGGTCGCGGCAGGGAGTAGGAAGCCCAAGCAGTAGCAAATGAGGGTGACCGTAAAATATCAACTTCGAAACGCGTCAGTAATTAAATATATTATTATTTCGTAAAAAGTGTACCGTTTCCATTGATTAATTTGAGAAAGCAAACGACTTCCGATAACTCGTGGCGATATTACGAATCACGGATAAATATGTTTTACTGGAGCGCCGAATAGCGAGAGAAACTACTAGGAAAGATGCTGATGGAGATGAGGGATGCGGCCGAAACGGTGATAAAGAATACGGTTAAAGCGTATGGATAAATGATAATGACACGATGGAAGGCCGCAGCGAAGGAAAGAACGCTGTGAAGTAAGCAAACACATTAAATTATGTTGCATGAAGAAGTGAAAAGGGAAAGAAACGAAGATGTTCGACGCCAAAATCTGATTTCAAATGTTGATAGTGGGGGGGGGGGGGGGTGCGTTTGCAAAAAAAAGTAACAAGGGGCTCAGTCGCTAGCTTTCGAGAAGGCGTATTATTAATTGTTTAGGGTTGATCGAATTAACCGCGACTTCTGTCCGCGTTGCGATTTTTCCTTCGGCAGTGGCGATACTAGCAGAGATATCGTTAAAAATGAGGATAGTTTTGAAGATAACTTCTTCTAGATGGTTTTACGCGTTAATAAATCGAATTTGACGTAATTATTAGCGAGCTGAACTGTTGATTTTTATTTGGATAAAAATCGAACTCGGCGAATTCATTAATTTGTTTTAAAGATTAAACTGATGATCGCCGGATGAATAATTTAATTCGCAACTGAAACGCAGATGGGCCGAAGAAAACTTTAACATCCGATTCGTTCGTTCGTTCGTTCGTTCGTCGGGCGAAAATAATAATTTTTTAACGATGTTCCATTTAATAGCGACTTCCCGTCCGGTCTGCGGAGCTTTTTATTTTATTTCCTTTTCCGAGCGTCCGATACTGCCACTGAAAGGGAAAAATTTAAAAAGAACTTTTAAAGTTAATCTAACTTTCGTAGGTATCCGAATGTTTTTTCTCGCATAAAGAGGAACAAGCGGCGACGAAGACGAGGGCAAGTGTAGTTTTTATCGATGTTGTTTTGAATAGCGTTTTAGCCAAAAAAGAACGACTTTAAAAATAGGATGGATACTGGCGCTTATTTTACCGCCGATTGAATGTAAAGAAGGCCAGATTTCAGAACTCCACTGTTCGCGCGCAAAAACTTTTATTTCCTCCGAATAAAAATGCCTTTCGCATTTTCCTCTCAAGAAAATTGTCCAAAGTAAACGCTGAAATACGTCGTGAAATATTTACCACCTACGACAACAACCATTGTTATTGCCGCTGCTACTGATGCTGTCTGTAGTAATCGAGATCGTAATAAAAATAGCTGCAATAATACATACATACAAAAAACAGTAACGTCCTATTTACCGAATCTTTCCGCGCTAATCGTTCGACGAAAAAAGAGTATACAATGAAATTTTGAAATCGAACTTTTAGAAGCATCAAAACGATTTACTCGAAATTTTCTGATACTGTTTTAAAGTACCGAATTCTTAGAAATATTTTTCACCGTACAGATCGTTAAGAATAATTTTAAATTTTCTTTTCTCCGTTAACCATTCCGCCCAATGGTGTGAGATACTCTCTCTCTCTCTCTCTCTATTCATCATCAGATACGTCGGAATAGGAAAAATCCAGGCCCGTAATAGGCAAACAGGAAACCGTCCTTAACAATTCGAATTTCGAACCGCCATTAACACTTTATTTAATTCAACAATTCGCCCTATTCGTAATTTTCGTACACCCCTAAATCAATCTGTCCCGCACGTAGCTCATACCGCACCGACGTAGAAATCCAGTCGCCGCATGCAACTATGTCATCTACCATTGTTCCTTCGAAAAAATGTTGATTTTTCTACACCGATTCCAAATAGTGGACGATATATTTTTTTCCCCGCCTAAAATTGCACAATTCCGTCTGTATCATTTTTAATTTGAGACAATCTAACGTTCGAACTCATCGTTTCTTTTCTTCATTTTTATTAATTTTGATAAGATTTATTTCCAATTTTTCATCGCTTCGATTTTTGCTCTATGCATCAACTGCCATCGCGCGTTCATTGATATACCTATCATTTCGGCCTCAATTTGTTTTTTATCGCATATTGTTTCTGACGCCCTAGCGATCGACAATGGTACTTTCGGCTCGGACATTGAGCAAATATTTATTCGGTATAAGTTTCGAAGAAGTGTGTATTTATACACCCAATACTATGGCAAAGCGAAAGAGGCCGAAATGTTAAGACCTTTTTCTTCTTTCATAGTGAATTTTATGTTTAAGTTTGAAAATGACTCCGATAGGCGAGAAGTGTGGTATTTGTTCTTTTGCATGTTGCGATATCGTCCGCGCATCGTACCTATATGACTTACCACTTGCGAAAAATTTTCATTTTACATGTTTCATAAATGTATTCGCAGCGCAGGAAATTAAGCAGGGAAAAATGAACAAACACCAAAAAAAGCACGATTAAATACGACAGATATAAATGAAGCGATAAAGTTGGTAAATAAATTTCATAAAGATAGAATTCAAAATCGAATAAAAAGAAAATATGAACAATGAGTTAACCACAAAAACATTGTGTTGCCCCGTATTAAACAAATGTTTTTCGGTCATAATTGGTCGGATTTTAAGGAAAAACAAAATTCACGGAATATTTCTGGAATAGACAGAAAAATACAAAGTTGTTTAATAAAATAACAAATTATCCCAGTTACAGGTGACGGCCGTATTATTGTGAGATGAATTCGATTATGGAATGAATTGAGTTGTGGGATGAATTCGGTGTGGGATGGATTCGGATGAATTTAGTGCGGGACAAAGGAAAACATGAGGCAGATTGCACGAATTGAAAAATTCGTGATAGTCAAAGAACATACGAACGCAACATGAAGTAATTAGTGAAATGTCGGTTAGAGTTCAAAAGAACCGATTAAAATCAAAGAATGTAAATAATTTTAACAGCGATGGCGGTTCGATAATAGATTTGAATTCGAATTGGAGGAAAGCTATTGGCCAAACGGCCGAGAGAGTTCGGCGTATAGAATATGTAGGAATTCCCAGCAATTCCGTGTCAATTCCATAGCAATTCCGTGATAATTCTACCGGAATTCCAGGAAGTAGTAGTGTACATCGGCTCTTTACCGCTTGGTTGTTGATTAAATAAACAAAGGGTAGGTAGTTAAAACCAATCACAGCTCACCAATGACATTACTGTTTACCTATTTAAGGTCTGGGATTTTTCTATTGCGACTAGTTTTTTTAAACCATTCGAAATGTCGACGGAAAACAATTGCGACGAAATTCCGAAGGCGGTTTTTACCGCCATCAATACGGTCTTATCGAAATAATAAGCACAATGGCGCATTGTACCACGGTTTCAGTCATTTCGATTCAAACGGAATAAGGTCCGATATACCTTAAGCGAAAATTCCTCCATGTATTTCACACGCATGAAATGCTAATATTCGTTCATTATGAAGAGCCCTACTCTCTTTACACATTTCATGAATAAAATTTCGTTTTCACATGCTGCTACTGCATCATCCACATATCTTAATTTCATATCCATCGATATTTTATACGGCAATCTTATATAATGCTTCACATATTTAAAATTGCAGACGAAATCCTTGATGCACACCTGAATAAAAAAGAAAAATCGATTTTTCACATTAACACATTATTCGTTGTAAATCGGTCGTTTACTTCCAATATGTACTCTTTAGAATGTTAATCATCAATATCATTAATCATTCTTATTCATGGTGAAACGCTTTCTCAAAATCTACAACTCCTCGTGTATCCTTATTATATAATCTAGGCATTTCTATGGAAACATTCTGATCGCAAACAATGCATTTCCGGTGCCTAGTTCTCTGAATTTAAATTACCCGTGTTCTATCCATATGCTTCTAGGCATTATTGTTAATAGGAACTTCAGAGTTCACTCTCTACTGCTGATTAAGCTGACTAATCTGAATTCTTGTATTTCCCCTTGCATTATTTATTTATTCTATTCTTAACATTATCAGAAATATTGATTTTAATCCGTCTTCGGCTATTCAATATTTCGATTTGACCTTCTTATTTTCTTTAGTGGCGAAGGTCAGTCGGTGTATCAAATTTCCTACCGTATTTCGAAATCTCCCGTTTTTTTTTGTTTTTTTTGGTAAAATATAAAATTCCGAATTATCGACGCGTCTTGCAATGATTCCTAAGTGCGCGTGAAATTTTATCGTTTAGGCAGAGTTTGAACCAGGTATTTGTAACCATTATGTATCATTCTTCGCACAGAGCTGCACTAATTCTTTCGCTGATTTATTTCGCCCAATGCGAAACGACCAGTCTGCGCATCCTCAACTTCCGCGATTTTAGCATTAAAATCAACCATTGTTACGTTTTTTTCGAACAACTTTATTATAGAACGCTGTTTTGTGTTTTTTCATCCGTTTTTTCTTTGCAGTTACCGCCGTATATTTGAGTTGTATTTATATTTTTCGGGTTTGTTTGCAGCTGTGTTATTAAACGTCTTTATGAAATTCCAGCCCTGAACTGCATTCTTCCACTTACCGCTAATTAGTATTCCGGCTACATTTTGCACCGCTGGGGTATCTCCGGAAACTAAGAATGCCACCTTCGCCTTGCAAAATACCCTGAACGACACTTTAGATCCACATTATTCATTTCTAGCATTTTGAAATTTCTTTCACAAAGACTTTTAACATTCCATCTACCAATTCCGATTGGTCTTCCTCCGGTAATTCTTAGCGACTTTATCTCAATTGACAGTCATCATTGAGATCAGTCCAGTCATAAATAAAATGCGGCGGTTCCCTCTTGCACACTGCGATAGTGAAGAAGACGTTTAATATGAAACGTTCTCTCAGCTGGAAAGTATTTCGAGGTATCTTGACACCTCCTTCTGGCTATTTCCCGTATATGCACTTGTTTTCGTTCAGCGGAAAACTTTACGTGCAGAATAATTTTAACGAATGCCGCTACATTCACGTGTGTTTTTGATTTAACTTTCAACCGGGGATGTTCGTACGATTTCCGTCTGGATTCTCCCGACATTTCGTACCATCTCCAGACTCCGCCGACAAACAACAAGTTCTCCAGACAAGCAGGTTTTCGGAAAATCAAATTGGCCTCTCTTTCGCACTGCTCTGTCGTCGTGCGCGCGCATACAATCGAGCGAGTGAACCGGTGTTCAGCTTTTTTGTTGCTGAACAGCCTTTTCACCAAACAAAGAAACCGCCGTGTGTGGCCATCGATCTAATAAAGGCGGAATTATGTATTAGATTAAATTTTGACAGCGACTGCCTTAATTTCGTCTTCTTCAACGATAATATAAATTAGTACAAGCAGAAAAATCAAACACGAAATACGTGCGGCAACATAAAAATTAAGTAAGTAGGAAAGTTTTACTGTTTGTATTTATTTATTTTATTTTTTTTCGTGTTTTTGAAAGAAGAATGTTGGTTGTTTTTTGAATACATTTTTATTTTTTACACCCACACGTACGTAATTTTTTTTTCTGCCGATATAAACCTCAAAATCGCGACATTTTTAAGTTTCCTTCGGATATTTTTTGACCTTCCTATCTGGACGTTTAGTCGATTATTTTTTTCACCTACTCGAGTACTATCGTTTTCTGTCCGTCAGCGGTGCAAGGGAATGACGGTTACAGCCGTGTGTGAAATGAGGGCAGTAAAAGCTGAACTAATGTCGTCTGTTGATTTTCACGAAGTAGTGACCGAATTATTGTTTATTTAACAAAGTCGACATTTTTAGCCCGTCAGTTAATATTATTTACACGATGGAGCGCGCAAAAGCGCACCACACAGAACAAAAGTTATCGAAAACGAATTCGTCGAGGTAACGTTAAATTTTCTCAATAGCCGATTAACTAAAACAACAAAGGCCCCGACCACCGCCCGGGAAAAACACAATAAAACTAACATGTAAACGATCAGAAAGTCGAAATGCATATAAATTTCAATATTAGCGCCCGTTTTAACAAGCGCTCTTCTCAATGCTGTCCCAAAAGTGCACACCAACCAACCAACGCGCGACCGATTATTTTAATTTACCAGAAGCTTTTAAAGTAAACTTGAATTCCCCGGTAGCCGCTGCTGCAGAGACGTATTTACAAAATTCCCGAAAACCCGGGCCGTTTCAGAGTCGGTTGCTGTGTATCGTTTTTTTATTTTTTATTTTTTATTTTTTATTTTTATTTATATTAAACTGGAGAATGTGCACGTGTTAAGATACTACGAAGTATTTTTCTTCTTTTTTTGTAATGATGGGTAAAGATTAGAAATTTTCCGTTCATTTGAAGGACTTTTCGTATTGTTGAAAAATTTCAGATTCTTAAATTTTTCTCGTTACTTATTATTACGTATTAGTCGGGAATTTCAATTTTTTTACATCTCGCGTGGTTTTTGGTGACGCGGGTTAATTCTTTCACAGAAATATTTTGAAATTTGGAAATGGATGAGGCTTCCGGCTTGCAAATTTTCAAGTTTCATCATTTTTCGATACATGCGACAGATGTGTTTTCTTCAATTACGCTGTATTCTTCAAACTATGCCAACTGCAAGCCAGTTTAAAACTTTGTATTTTGTAAACTCGGAGATTCCCCCCGTAATTTTTTTTCCTGTTATTTTAAACCGATGGAAAGTTCAGATTTGGAAATTTTGTGGACTTTAAAAATCGATATTTTTTCTGTCGATTCATAATTTTCCTATTACGTGTGGCTTTATTGAGGTGTACAATAAATTTTAGCTTTAGCAAAAGTGTAAGCGATTAAATCCAACTCTGGTTTGATACATAAAATGCAATGACCAATCTTTTTAATATGTATTATGTGTTACGTAATCGTTTAAAACAGTTTCTCGGCAGCGGGGGCGGTTAATGAAATTTTAGTATTTTGTAGATGTATTTAACTTTTTCGAAAATTATGCTTTTTATCTGCGTCAGAATTATATCAATGTGTCTCGAAAGGAGGTGGTCAATTTTTCAGTATCTGAATATCTTTGTATATGACCAACCACTTTTTCTAATTTTGTTTGCATCATCTACACCGGACCTGTGATACCGCCATTTTAATAGTTACTTTGCGCGATAAATTAAAATTCGTCTAATCCTTAGATTCCGCGCACATCGATAATAAAACGTTAAATACGAGATGCGAGCTTGGGGGGAACAGTGTGATCGAGATAAACATTTTAATGCCTTTTTGGCGAGAAAAACTGAAGAAAATTTATGAGATGGACAATCCCAGCGAACTAAAAACAAAAAAATCTTTTATTTTTATTTATTTCCCGTTTTTAGGAAAAAATAAAAATAAAATAAATTACAGAATAAAGTCAGAGACTGCTTCTTCCTCTTCGGTGTAATTAACTTTTAAATTATGGATTTTCCTCAAGGTCCGTTTTTATTTCTTCCATTTCCGAACGACGTATCATAAAACGGACACTTAAGATAGATCCCCGCTTTCCTACGCTTTTATTCTCGATATTTTGTAATTCTTTCGGAAGATTTCATTTGGCCGAAGAAGTGATACAAAACATTTGCAACTTCTGTGTCGAACTATCGAGAATTACTCGACTAATGCTTACATCTCCATCTTTACATAAATGTCACAGTTGCAGCGTTTCACATGAAATTCCTACTATTTTCTGCGTGCAAATGTATCGAAATTATCCAATTGTATAATTCGTCCGTATCATGTAACAACTAAACTCATATTTCCGTAGGTCACGCGAAAGCGCTTCTTTTCACGGATGTTTGCGATTCGAAAGTTTATCTTAGACTTTATATTTGCCTGCGAAAATATTTTACGTCAATATGCTCTAACATTATATTTGGTGGTTAACGTATGCGCCAACTTTTACTCGTTTCATCTACACCGAATAAGCAACAGTTTTAGATTACAACACGAACCAATATTTTACTGGTTATACAATTATGACATATAAAAGCCTACAATTATATTTCGAAGCTGTAATAATGCCAAGAATTAAATACGGAATCGGAATTTGGGGTGAGGCGAAAATTACAGAAATGAGGAAAATCAACAAATTACAAAACAAAAATGTCTAAAACTGGTCTTACACAACGAGAACAAGACGGACGCATTAGATAACATCACTTGGTGGAACAAAAATAACGAAATGTCAGCAAATATGTTATATTATTACAGCAAATTACTCAGTGCTAAACTCAAAGATAGGCAGTTACCAACTAGAACAAGAACGTACAGAACTAGGAATTACGATAAACTTTGTTATATACGAACTAGGGGGATTAACAGTAAAATAGACAATGTAAAGGAAGAGGTATTAATTAAATTAATGGGGAACATACCAAAAGAAATTCGAAATGAAAAAAATCTAGAGAGATGGAAAAACAAGGTTAGAATTTAGTTGATAGCATGGTGTAAAGAGCAATAGAAATATAAAAGTAATAATAATAATAATAAATAAATATATAAAAAAAAAAAAAAAAAAAAAAATGGTATCGTAATAATAGTAATAGCCACATATATATTGATACAACTGATATGAGACTCGCTACGATCTCCAGCTTTAAGTTGCTAATGAGAGTGTGTTAGTTTTATAAAAATTATATTGTATCATTGTATATATAAGTTAATATATTAAGACATTATAATAAGAAGTAACAATTCAGATGGGGTGGTATAATTGTAAC
This sequence comes from Icerya purchasi, assembly GCA_039619475.1. Taxonomy (NCBI): domain Eukaryota; kingdom Metazoa; phylum Arthropoda; class Insecta; order Hemiptera; family Monophlebidae; genus Icerya; species Icerya purchasi. The sequence goes on from CM077115.1 coordinate 320,710,687, forward strand.
ATATAATATGATAAATAATGAGAGTGTGGATTTTGTAATATAGTAAGATATAAGCTAACAATTTCTGTATTGTAACATAAAGTAGCACATAAGTTGATGTTATATTAAACAAATAAATAATATAATTATGTTGGGAACCCACAGACGGGCTAGTGCCCACTTGTGGGACCCGCAAATTATTTAAACAAAAAAAAAAAAAATATCACGGAATGTTCAACAGAAATCTTGCAGATTACAAATCGTTGCACATACCTGGAAATTGTATAAATCCCCTGCAAATTCATCGATAGAAAAGAAACGTCAAAATTGCAACTACTGGGCGTTTCTCACTATCGACGGTGCTTAGGTAAATCCAAAAACCGATTTATTCAGCTAGAACACCCACTTTCGAACCATGTTCCGTATCAAATTCCATTTTACCGAGTTATCAATGTACAAGTGCCCATCAACAGTTCTTTAACTTTGCTTTCGCACGCCCTAATGACTATTACGCCCACTTTGCTATAAAAATAAATAACATTTTCACCGTCATCGGAAACAGCGAGTTCATTCGATAATATCGGAGTTGTCTATTCATCTTTTTCCACGCCTGTGTGCGATTATGAAATATACAAAAACACACCTGCTGCTCGTGTTTCTTTCGGTCGTAACTGCATTTTTACAGTTTTGCTGCTAGAGAATGTGCTGGATTATTTTAGAGCAGCCGAATTATTCGCGCTAATTGAACATAAAAATCTAGAGATGGCGGAAAAATGACTGCAGCAAAATGTCGATAATCTCAGTAAATCGGTGCATGACAGGAGGTTATGCATAAATGTAAATAAATCAAAACTACTCCATATTCGTAATACCTCTAAACATAAACGTCATCGCCCGCGAATCGGCATACATAATAATAAATGCTTACACGAACGCTACGCAATTAAAATCATTCATCCATGTTCAGGTCCACCTCTAGTGAATGTAACAGATTTTAAATATCTTATATCGATAAATCATTGAACTGGAAAGATCACATACAAAACTTAAATTCGAAAATAAGACAGACAATTCCAGCGTTATATAAATTGAAGACATGGAACCATTACGGATATACTTTAATGCATTAATAATGACTAGAATTTTATATGGGATCCAAATATGGGGTGAGGCTAAAAAAAAACGGAAATTAATAAAATAGGTAAAATTCAGAAAAGGTGTTTGCAAAACTTGTACTACCCCATTGGAAGCGGAGTGACACTATGTCAACCTGGTGGAAGGAAAATAATGAAATGTTTCCCAATATGCACTATTATTACTACAGACTGCTTGGATTTAAACTCAGTGGTAGCAGATATGTGCGCAGAAACGGATAGTGCGCTTTCACTGTAGCTGCGGTTGGGTATAGTCGTGAAAAAAATAATACAAAAGATTTGTAATTTGTGTGGAGTGGTTAGGGGAGGGAGAGGGAATTTTCGAAACCGTGTTAAATAGAAATATGTTCAAATTAATTTTTGAATACTTACGTTCGGAAAGACCTTTTGGAGGTGAAAAATATACTTAGGCTAATTCTATAATACTTAGACTTGAAAAATTATTACGAACGATAACAGAACTATCGGAAGTATACGTGTGCGCGGAAACGGTTATTGCGAATTTGTGGCGGCTATCACGATGGAGGAAATTTTAAAAAAATTACGAAAGATTAATTACAAAATTATTTAATGCGAAAGAAATATACTTAGACTAATTCTATAATACTTCCGGTTGGAAAAATAATTATGAACGTCATGGAAACTAGCGGCAGAAGATGCGTGCGCGGGAACGTGCCGTGCGCATTCATAACGGTGAAATATTATGAACGGTCGGAAAAAATGTTCAGAAGCGTAAAAAATATACTTAGGCTATATTGAAATTTTTATACTTACATTCAGAATTTTGAAAAAAAAAAATCGCGGTGGCTAACGCTATGGTGGAAATATGCGTTTGAACAGATGGCGCGTATTCGCAGTAGTTAGTATGAACGGCGAAAACACAAAAATACTTTGGGAAATTTTGAAATTTTTATATTTACGTTTCAAATTTTGGAAAATCGCTGTGAGCAGTAGTTGGCGAGCGGAGGCTTAGGTTAGTTGCGGACTTGAAATAAAATTTTTCGGTTAATTTTTAAACGGTTCGAATTATCGAAAATGCGGGGGAACAGAAAGGAAAATTTGGGAGAAATTTGGTGAACCGTGGGGTGAATTTTCAGCACCCGAACAAGAAATTGCGTTAGTATTCGCCTCCTGCGTATAATACTTTGGTTAGTTTCTGCACTCTGCACACGGTTCTGTGGTTCTGACGTCAGAGGGGCTAGAGTAGTTATTTATAGAGTACTGAATCGCATAATAATTATTAACGAAGAAATCAACGACATTTAAAATAATAATCGATTTTAAAGTACGTTTATATTACGAATTCATTTTACTTTTAATTTTTTGACAAAGTGTTCTCATTTCACGATTCAATTGCATCAGTTTAATAATTATTTAAAAGTAAAAGTTAAAAATTATTCATAACAGTGTGTACTTATTATGTATTTATATTATGTCGGTAAGTATTTTAAATGCTTTTTTTCTTTTCGTTTATATTGAAAAAATTTTCCTATTCAGTTATTCGTAATGAATACGCATTTTATGTTAAAACTTGCTGAACGATATGATGAATTTGCAAACTTAGAAATGTTTTTATCATCTAAATTATAATATAGTAATAAAAATGTTTTTAATTATACTAAATAACATTTATAGAAAAACAAATTAATTAGCTTAAAGAAAAAAAGAAGTATATTTGTACCGCGTTCCAACCAGATCTCTTTTTAAACTTAACCGCAACTGCATTACTTCGTGCACAATTATTCGTTAGGCAAATAATTAATACGAGTAACGAATAGCGAATACCAGCAAATCTAATATCTTTAAACGAGCAATAATTGTATATATGTATATATATATATATATATATATGTATATATATATATAAATTTATATATATATAAATTTATTTCGCGTATCTCAGAAACGGCTTTAACGATTTGGATGAAATTTGCACACTAGGGGTATTTTGGACCAATAAATCGATCTTTCGAGGTTTAATCCATGGCAAAATTCGGTTTCGCGAGTTTTAAATGAATTTTAATGTTTTCAATATGATACGAATCAGGGTTGGTGGCGCGATGTTTCGACAACGATCTAATAGATAATTTGTTCTTTCTGTAGTACTATTTTTTGATTTTCGAACGTGGTCGATTATCAGCTCTGGTAGTGCAAAGCAATAAAACATATGGTCGGCAAAACAGGCGAACGCGTAATTCCAGATATCTGGAAACGGCGAGGAACGAATAGGCAAAAAAAGGCATCGGTCTTGGCTCTCAGCCGATCAGCGGGCGGTCACATAATGGCGGTTCGAAAATCATGCGCTACGCATGCAGTAAAAATATATATGCAAACAAAAAAAAAAAAAAAAAACATAAACGAATCGAACATATCTTAACAAACAGATCATTTTTTTTTTTATTTATTACTTTTATATTTAAATAAGAAAAAAAAAATTGCTTTTGATTGTTACTAAACAAAAAATGAAGAAGAAAATCGGTTAATAAACAAACGAAGACTTTGCCTATTTATATAGGCAGATGTTAAATGTTTATTTATATATTTGTTTGTAAAAGTGAATTACTGAGAATATGTTGGGCATATTTAAAAAAAAACTCTATGTGCAGTATACCCTTATTACATTTCGCAGTGATTTAGTCGGAAATATTATTCAATTGGTTAGCAAACAGCTAATCACAGGTAAAATTACAAGACTCTTTATGTTTGTTTTGATAACAAATAAACCGATAGATAAAGCTGACGACGACCCTATATACCTAAAATTTAATTTTTCTAATAAAAAACGTATAGAAATGTATTTATAACAATCAACGCGTGCAGTAATTGAAAATATTTTCGAACCATCCGGAAAACGAATTCGAACGACCTCTACATTTTTGTTGTGTTCAGTATTGAAACGAAAAGTTGTATGGGAAAAGGCTTTAAATTCATAAATGTGAACCCATAAATTAGTTTCGTAAATATTTCATATTTTGTGAATATGCATAAGATTAAAATAAAGTCAAGAAGTATGTGATTGGTATCTAAGTAAATTTTCCGAAAAAACATGATTTTACAAAAAAAAATACCGAGCGGAGCTCGGTCCCCCAGGTACTAACGAATAATGTGATTAACAATTATACATTTTGTGAATAATGGTATTAACGACTAATTTTACATTTTATGATTAATGATTAACGCGAATACTGAATACTTCTGCTAATGCCGGCCACTGCTAAAAATTTGACGTAGTATAAATGATTTGCGTGTATTTTTTTTTTACCAATTTATATCAATCTGTATATATATATATATATATATATATACTGAACACCGTAGAATGCTTTTAAACGCCTAGTAATGACGTAACCGTGTAAAAATGGAAAAATCCAACGATACGTGTACGGGGAGATTCGGTTTCGAACGTCTCTTTTTGAATTAATTTCATTTACCGGTATTTAGAAAACTGATTCTCTGGTTTGTTACCTCGAGATTAATCACCATTGAAAACTTCAAATATACGCAAATTAGTAATATTATCCTGAGCACTTTAATCGCGCGAGCTTCTTTCGAATTATATTAAAAATGAACCTATACGCGGGCCAAAAGGCTTTACAGTTTAAGCGGTTTACATCGAAAACATCAGAGATTACGCTGGAACTTTAAATGCACTAGTTTCCTCATCGCAGGGGATTTTGCCACTGCTGTTTCGATTCATTAAAAGTAGTTCTAGTGTCCTCGAGAATTTCTCTAAACTCTCACTAGAAACATATTGTTGTCGGCTGTTTTCATCGGAAGAAACTTTATATTCTACTAATTTCTGCGCTTTATTCAAGTTGCAAGTGAATCACGCGTCCTATGAAGTTGTGTTCGCAAAAACGTTTTCCATACAGCGGTATTTTTTTCTAGTTTAAAATGGTTAATCTTTCGGTTTTCGATAACTTCCAAAGTATCGAGCTTTTTATTAGGATCATAATATGGTTTTTTCATAGCGCCTTATTTTAATTGAATGGTAACAGTTATAACCCCGGCGGCTTTTGTTTTCAGTTCTAGCTTCATTTTAATAAAGCTCTCGAAAAGAAACAGACTCGCTTAGATTATAGTCTTTGTCGCTAATTAAAACGATCGTAAAGTTACCTATAGCGTGATTATTCGATTTTCGCTAATCACATTGTAAATGATGAAATTACGGATAAAATCTCTGATAAGCGACGTCGTATGTCAACAATCAACACGGTTCTCAAAGTCCTATACATGACCGGTGAATAGGTAATACCGTTATTTAATCCGCAAAGTAATTTTATTTTTATACTTTTTTTCTTCCCTCACGTTTCCTAACAAAGTGCACTTTGGCCCGGAAAAGTGGAAGAGAAAGATATGAAACAGGATAGATATTCTTATCGGATATGGGAACAGGAACGAATAGACAGAGAAAGAACGTAATAGGGATTGTAAGGAACCGGAAGACCGAGTTTTAAAAGTTCAAAATAAAGAAAATTAGCTCACGGCGGATAAACGGGAACATACGAAAAACGCCCGATCTGCACAACATGATAGGAATTTTCAGTACGCAACGGATAATTAGCAGACGCAGCCATGGTAAAGCAATTTAAACAGGAACGGAGTAGACTGTAGCGAGACAGATGCTCGCCACATGAGTTTTAGAAATTTTTAATAAAATTTTATAATATATATATATATATATATTTAAAAAATAATAAATAAATAAAAAATAAATAAATAAATATATATATGTATATATATATATTAATTAAATAATTAGTCTATGCCAATCACATGATCATCATTGTTTCCTTTGAGATAGAAAAGAAATTTTCGAAAAACGTTGAACGGAGAAGTTGTTAAACTATGAATTGTGCTAAATTTAATAATATTTAGGTTTTTGTAGAAGTTATGAAAATTATGTGTAATTAAAACACATAATGTGTGGTTGGATGTACCGAGGATGTTTCGAAGGGATTTAAAATTTAATTAATGGCGGGCAGGGTAAAACATAATATATTAATATGATGAGGTAATCATAAATATTATATAAAATAGAAAATACATTTTAAGTTATTTTATTATATTTCTTTATTTATTCATTTGTGTTAGTTTAGTCATTCTTTTAATTAATCGTTCGGCAACGAATGTGTGCCGGATGTCAAATTATGTAATGTATAAGTGTTATAAAAACTTAATTTGGTAGCAGAGCGTGATAATAAAAAAATATTAAAGCACATATACATTACATAAAAAATGGTAGCAGAGCGTGGTTACGATCGTTTTATTTCATTAAACATCCACGGATATATATACGAAAAAATATAAATATATAAATGTTATTTAAATGGTTAACGATGTAAATACAATTCGATTGGATGATTTTATTTTTTAAATTAAAATTTTACAAAACTTAATTACCGATCTATACGCGATTTGATGCTGTGCATTTAATTTCTTTAAACTAATTTGTATGTTTTCATTTTTTTTTAAATTCTATTATTAATTACACGATGATGTCGTATCATATTTTTGTCTTATATAAAAAAGATTTGATCTTAATATGGTGTAATGTGTTACACCCAACAATTTAAAACGCCTATGTAGTTACGTTTTCTGGCGTTAATTGTTATTAATGCAACAAAAACAAATATTTAAAAACGTTCTATGTTTTTGTTGCTTTTAATAAGTTTCGATATTTATAAAATATCATTCGATCAATCTATTTTATAAAAGTCTTTTGTTTTAGACGTAATTTTCATTTCACATTGTAAAATGAAATTATAATATACCTATTTACATAAACGATAACATCTAAACAAACTTAATTCGTTGTAATATAGTTTTTACTACATTAATCGAATATTTCAAGCTTTAAATACCTAAATTGAATAGGTATATATGTATTATTGATATGATGGAATTATTTCGAAATTTGAAAATGTAAAATATACATTGTTAACAAAAAGAACATCGATGTTAAACGGCATTTTATATTTATAGATTTTAGCGTAAACGCAACTATTAATTAGATCTTGCGCTATAAATTATACATGTAAAACCATATAAATGTTCCGATAAAGATTACGTTAGTTCATTTTCCTCCCTCTATTTCTTTACACTAGTTCGACCGGTGGGCTTATACTTTAATTCGAAATGTAAATTTTTTAAAATTATTTATTGAAGAATGTTTGACAACATCAGTTAATTATTTAAATTTAAATTTTTTTTATTAATTTGTACAACAACTTACATTAAATCATATGAAACTGAAAATACTCACATAAAGGGAACTAACATGATGAACTATAAATTCTTTGTTTCTATTTGTGTTTATTGATCAATTTAAAAAACAACTAAAGTGTCTAGCATATAAATTAGATATAGTTTAAGTATTAATACATACACAAATCGAAACTATATTAATACAATTGTAAATAAAATTATATTAGCGGATTTATTTAAAAGAAATTTAAAATCATTTTTTTGTATCAACAATATTAGAATTAAAAATTTACATGTACATTTTGGAATCCTTTTAAAATAATGGTAACGTTACAATATATGGAGAGTCTTATCGCAAGTTTTTTTTTATTTTAGTATGTTTTAATTTTGTTTTGTTTTTTTTTATATATATGATATAAAAACAATAAGCACAAAAGAAAATTTAATATGCTCTCCTTATATACATGTATGCATTATAGATATATATATGTATATATATATAGTTTTATTGTAAATGTTATAATTTACTATAATTTGTGTTTTGCCTTGCCAGTCACGGGTAATTGTCCTATATTTTGAAAATTATCCATATGGGGAGGGGAATCCCCTTATTTGAAGATTTTTATTTATTTTTTTCTGAAATTTTTATTCCTTGGAATATCCAACATACATCCAACCACACTCCTCAATAAAAGTAATATAAAATTTAATTAGTGCATTAATAGTAAAAAATTTGTCAATCATGGAAACACGGATGACCACGAGTAAAAAACCGAAGGAGTCGGATTCAAAAGATGTTGACCAGAGACGAAACGAAATGCAAGAATTAAAAGTGATGGTTCGAAACCTCACTGAGCAAGCTTTACAACTTACTATGATATTAATGGAACGGGAAAAAGAAAAAAGACCAAAGGGTCAAGAAGTAACAAAGAAAGTGGGATTATGTACAGCCGGAACCACTGGCCCCAGACAGAAAATGGATTCAAAAGGCAGTTTAATTGGAAAGGATCCGATTGTAGCAGCATTTACTTCCTCAGACCTGGGTGATATATCACATAATATTGCTGAACCTCAATGCGAAATGTCCAGTAAACCATGTGACATATATACGAGCAAATGTGTCGAACAGGAACTTTGCATATCACCTGGTCCTGGAAAGAATATGTTAGAAAGCACTCCAATTATAGGCGAAGAATTGGAGAAAAATGCAAAGGAGCTTTGGAAATCGGACGATTCTGTAGAATTGAAGAATAACGTTTTATCTGTTGATCAGTTCATGCATATGACTTCAACAAAAGCTGAATATGCCGATCCGGTGACCAAAAATAAATCAACTGTTCACAATTGTTTTCCAGCAATAGATCATAGCCCTGCAGCAGGAATCACAGATGGGCCTCGCCTATTTTCCTTCAAGCAGAATAAAACAATGCATAATAATCCACTCTGGAACGTGCTTACTAACACCTTCCCTACACCATCAGTTGAACAAATATCGTGTCACAGAATCAAACCGATCTTATTGACAACTAGTGAGGTGAAAGTTCCGTGTCAATGGCAGCCAACGATCGTTCCTACTCCACTAGCTAGAATTGGACCGAACGAAATAGCCTGCATGCCGGGTGGATTTACCACAATGTCCAGACGACGACCAAGGTACATGTTAAAGTGCCGGTTGGTCCCAAAGAAGGAAAGGGACGTCATCATAGCTGGTTTGTGCAATATGTACACTGATTACATCACTATGCCCCAAGAATACTCTGTGAAAAGATATGAATTAGCATCGATGACTCACCATCTACATATGCTTACACCGTACCTCAACAGTATTCCACAGTACCAGTTGCAAATGTACAGATCCTACTGGCCTGCACTAAGAAGACTAGATGAGTGGAAAAACAGGTTTCGTTAGAAATTAAACTTAATAATAATAGTTATAACATCATATTTTTAATTGTAAGATATTTGTCTATAGATATAATTTTAGGTGGACTTTATGTATTAACAGGGTATTCAAAATTTTTATATGAATATAAAATACAATTGTAAAATATTTTTTTTTATGGCCCATAGCACGCTATTAATTAAGTAGTCTTGGATCATGCCCAAATTAAAATTGTAAGACATGATCCAAGGGGAGGGGGATGTAGCGAGACAGATGCTCGCCACATGAGTTTTAGAAATTTTTAATAAAATTTTATAATGAAGATAAAAAATTTTATAATATATATATATATATATATATATATATATATATATATATATATTTAAAAAATAATAAATAAATAAAAAATAAATAAATAAATATATATATATGTATATATATATTAATTAAATAATTAGTCTATGCCAATCACATGATCATCATTGTTTCCTCTGAGACAATGATGATCGAAAATGTGGTTGGAGAGATAGAAAAGAAATTTTCGAAAAACGTTGAACGGAGAAGTTGTTAAAATATGAATTGTGCTAAATTTAATAATATTTTGGTTTTTGTAGAAGTTATGAAAATTATGTGTAATTAAAACACATAATGTGTGGTTGGATGTACCGAGGATGTTTCGAAGGGATTTAAAATTTAATTAATGGCGGACAGGGTAAAACATAATATATTAATATGATGAGGTAATCATAAATATTATATAAAATAGAAAATACATTTTAAGTTATTTTATTATATTTCTTTATTTATTCATTTGTGTTAGTTTAGTCATTCTTTTAATTAATCGTTCGGCAACGAATGTGTGCCGGATGTCAAATTATGTAATGTATAAGTGTTATAAAAACTTAATTTGGTAGCAGAGCGTGATAATAAAAAAATATTAAAGCACATATACATTACAAGACTGTGTGAGAAACAGATGCGAGGTAATTCAGTAATGGGTCGACGCAGTCGAGAGTAATGCGGATGAGAAGGAGGAACAGAGTTAAGGCGAAAAGTGCAAACGTAAACGGAGTAGCGCGTGAGTTGGCGGAATTCAGAGAAAGTGCGGATATTAGAAATCGCCGGAAATCTACAAATATAAAAATGAATTAAATTCAACGATTTAAGTAATGAACGCTTTCTTTAGGCTTTTCTTTTTCTAACAGAAGGTATAAACATATCATGAGAAAACGACTTGAGCACAAAAATATTGCGATTGCCAATTGCCGCGAATGGATTTTCTGATCCCATAATATATAAGTAAAAGCCAAAAAAACTCGGATACACAGGCGTAGCTTTATAATAGCAGACGAAACGGTAACTTTTTTTATAGGAAGAGGCAGCTGGATGTGTAGAATCAAAAGCAAATAAACTTACAATTCGACTTGCAACAATAATACGCACAACGATAATGGAAACGGAAAACAGTACGAGAAGAACTAAGCCTGATCTCTAATGTAGGGATGTACGTGATAGGTTTCAAAAAATAAAAAAAATACAGCATTACTCGCATTGCTGATAGAGATGGCTGTTATCGGACTGCTTGTGCTAAATATTTTCGGAATCGGAGTATTACATTATTTATAAATATAAGACACATCGGTAGTTGCTAATGATGAAAAACGAGAAATGTTCTCAGAAGGGATGTTAGCTGAATTACTAACTTGCAACCAAAATTCTTTTTAAACAGTAAGAAGGAAAAAGTTATTGCGTTAAGTATGCAGAGAAAAACAATACGAAATTTTGCCGTAAACAAACCATATCGAATTACATAACAAACCGCCATCTATGAACGTAAATAATATATATTTTATTAATTTCCTTCAAAATTATTAATCACTGATACCATTTCGTGGCATATGGTCGTGAGTGAAATTTCCCAAAATCTGGATTACTGTTCGTGGTTGAAAATTAACATTGTAAACGAAAGAGTTACACGGTACTTTCAGAGAATAGTTCACCGAAAACGATTAAAAGAATATATAATGCGGATTTTAAAATAAAAAAAAAAAAAAAAAAAAAACGGTTTGAGAGGTCGCTGCTCTCAAAAATTCTTGCACTCCGATTGAAATGTTTCAAATATACAGCGAACATCACTAACTTTATCCTTCTTCTCCTAAATTTATAGGTGACGCTAATCACATTTTGTTTGAGTTCACTTGTATCGTTTCCGATCCTTCTACTATTTTCTTTTGTTAACTGGTCTTTCAATTCCGTACTGAGCATCTTTTCTTCTTTACCCATCGTCTTCGGTCGTTCCGGCATTTGAGTTTTTTTTTATCCCCTACATGTGATCGTATAAACATCTGATTCCGCTTCTCATTCTTTTCCCTCTTCTTAGGCCAATGTCTTTTTTGACGAACCCAACATTATAAAAAAAAAAAAAAAAATCTCTAACTGTACCGTAAAAACTAAACACTTTCCATAACCGATTAAAATTTAACTCCTCGTTAAGAGTGGAAAGAAGCGAGGAAAAATAAGTTCGTTTTAAATTTTAGCTGCGTCTTATGGAAATCGAAAGAAAAATATCAAAATGCATCTTCAACTTCGGTGTATAAAGAGAGTTATTTATCGAGTCGTGAAAGTTTTTAAATGATTTTTCGGGCCGTTTTTATTATGCATTCTTTTTGGCTTTTTGTTTACTTTTTTAGGGATTTTTGACGTTGAGGTTTTGTCAGAATGTGCTCGTTTTCTAAAGAAGTGAATTATGATGATATACGGCCAATGGTTTTGAATAACTATGTTTTCCTCGTTAAAAAAAGACCTTTACACAGAATGGTTAATTCTCGTTAGTTATTTCAATTTTCACTCAATTATTTAAAAGATGAAAAAAAAACCGTTACAAATTTTTAAGGAGACACTGCTTAAAAAATTTTGCGAAAATATTCGAATGTTTTTAAAAAATAACATGTGTCGGTGTTCCTGAAGTAAAAATTTGTCAATATTGTTCGAAATGATGAAATAGAATCAATATTAAACGAAAGAGAAATATTTTATTTCAGAACGACGACGCGCGAATAGAGTCAAAAGTTTTAGCTACACGTGTTTAATCGTAAATATATGATTTTTTTCGAACTAGAGACGGATTGACAAGATGAAAAAGAGAAATAGAAAAATAGCGAACTTGGAACAGTTTTTTCTTCTTGTCACGTCGTCACGAAATCTTTACCCAGAAGTGATTAGAATTGGGTTCACTAGAAAAATGAAAGACAACTAGGATACTAGGTAAAGTAGAAGGAAGAGATAAGAAATAACGAATTCGAATACAAAATGGTACATTCAGTCGAGGAGAGTGGGATTATCATTCGAAGAAAATTTAGAATCACAGATGATTAATTAGCCGGAAGGAGGCAATTTGGAGAGAGTGTTAAAGCAAAAGGAAGGATTAAGGAATAAACGAGTAATAAGGAAAACAGCGTGATGAGGAAAATCGGTAAACTAGCGCAGGGAGATTCGGGATAGGTAGGTAAACATTTGTTGGAAAAAGGAAAAAGATCGATATCTGAGCAGAGTACGGATTTTATTTATTTATTTATTTATTTATTTTATTTTTTTTTTTTTTTTCATTTTTTTTAATATAGAGAAAGCAAGTTAGAAACAGAAATGCAAAGTAACAGAGATGGCATGCAGCACTTTGGGCCGAAAATCGCAAGAGTATTTGGGAACATAGGAGGTGATAGCTTGGAGGGCTGAGATTATCGAAATTAGTTGGAAAGGAAACGTTGAGAAAAGGTGTGTATATACGCAACAGGAAGTAGGATAGTTATTAATTCAATATAAAGATAGTAGAGAAAGAAGGAAGACAGAGCAATCTTTGTTTACGAGAGAAAAAAAAAAAAGAAAATACATGTAGGTACGTAATTTTCATTAAAAAATTTTGAAAATTCCACGATAAATAGTATTAGAAATAAAATTAGTTTCGCTAACGCCGGGTTAATAACATATTTTTTTAATAGTAATTTTATTAGTAGGTCTGTTTTCGGAATTTTTAATTTTAAAACTAAATTATTGTGTAATTTTGAAGTGGTAAAATTTTAACTATTGTACTTTCAAATTCATTTAAAAATAAATTTAAGAATATTCAGTGATGAAAGATTAACAAAGGGCTCAATTCTTCGTTACTAAATCGAAAGTACGATAAGCGTACAAATTTCGGATATTAAAAATATCGGGTATAATGAATCCGAATGAGTACTACTGTGTTGGCCGGATGGTTAATTTGGCCGATTTTTCTCTTTTTTAGGGTCGTCGTGTGAAATTCGTAAGGCCCGATCAAGCTGAACCGGGTTCGGCACAAAATTTGGCGAAATATTTACGATGATGCACGATCGCAAATTCGTTTCTATTTTTTTACCGTAAAGTGATATAATCACGCTTTTAGAGTTAAATGTTCTAGCGAGTAAATAGTAGCCGTAGCAGATTTTAGGATAACTTTTTATTTGCTCCAAGTGTTGGTTTTCAAGCTAAAGTGAAATTCTTTAATTAAATCTTAATCGAACGCTTTATGTACTGTATTGCGCAAAACCAGCTAGCGTTATATTCTAATATTACAATAATGATTTTATATATCGTTATAAGTAGAATTTTTTCGTATTTCATCGATCTTTAGTGAGTAAAAAATAGTAAAAAGTTAAATGTAACATCGTCGGCACTAAATATATATATATATATATATATATATATATATATGTAAAAGTAATTAATCGGCATAATATTGTAAATTAATTACTTTTTTAAATATATATTGTTGTAACCCTTCCTTAACTGGAATATTGATTTCAACAACCCTGTTCCTCCGTACTATACAGGTGTCTTAATTTCGGGCGCCAGAGCCGTCTAAACGACTCAATAACAAAAAAAAAACACTTTTCAAAAACACGTAAGAGTTCGATAAAAACGACGATGATATATCTCAAACAGTGAATTTCTGCTCACGGTGAATAAACAACGATCACACCGTCCGACAGCACATAGACAACACAAACTACTAAGCAGGCAGATTTACCCCGGTCGATGCATGTGATCTTGCCGCTGTTTAACCCCGAACCCCGCTAGTGTAGCTATTTAATCGCAGATAACATTTTAATAATAATAATAATAATAATAATAATAGATTTCTGTTACTTTAATTTCCGAAAGTGTTCAGTTCAAAATTTTCGTCTCATCTGCGGGCAACAAGTGCGGCATTCCTTAATTATTGATTTTACATTGATTCTCTGTTTTCATTGTTATTTACTTTAAAATTACGTTACTTTCCCGCATGAATGCACTATTAAGAATTTAATTATAATTGAAAAAATAATACGGAGAACAACCTAGCCAGATTTTACGTTAATTTTTCTTATTTGTTTTTAATTATAATAAATCGCTCTTAAATAACCACACTAGCATTCGTGGTTTCACAACAATATATAACAAATAAATAACCTAAATGAGAAACAGATTTAGAGCAACTGACTACAACGATGAATTGTAAAAATTTTGACAATACATTTATTAAATTAATTATATAGATACGAACACACTCAATATATTATGATAAATTGAAAACACATGAAAAATCTTAAAACACTGACTAGTTTCGAACTATATTTCGTTCGTGATCACAGATTACTCCGACCCTCCTTCAGTCGGCTCTGTATTTAGAGTGCACTTCTTCGTAGCGTGATTAACGTAATTACAATTTAAATGCATCTAGAGACGTTTATATCGTGATGAAATTGCAACGGCCTCGCTAAGAACGCTTCTTTCCGTAGACTAAAAAAAACAGTTAAAAAAAATTACAGAAACTCGTCTCAACCGAGTATTTGTAGAAAATTCGATAATTTTTAAGGAGGATAAGACCGGCTGCACACTTTTAACAGACATAAAATGACGTTCACCAACAGTTTATGAATTAATATTTATACTCCCCCCCCGTGATTCCGTCTTCCTTGCTGACATTTTTTGTTTACGATTACTCCTTGAAATTCTTAGTTTTTCTAAAAATTCGTATTTCCCATTAAACTGTTTTCTAATGACAGGTAGTCTGATTAACTGAATACCGGCGAAGTTATCTGGGAAAGAATCGGAGTCATTTAACAGTTTTTTTGAACTATATTAATCTACGGCAGGAATGTGTGAGGGTAGAAGTCGTATAATGATAAAAAGTAACTAAAAACGGAAGAGGGCGGGGGGGTGATATTTATCTGTAACTACACGAATCAGAAAATTAAAAAATAGCGCTTATAAAATATCGCGCGTTACAGAATTTTCACGTTAATTTTCAAAAAAAAAATTGGAAATTTGAAAATTTGGAAAATTGAAAAACCCAAAAAAAAAAATATGACTACGTAAAATTGTGCAGACATAATTTTATCACTCCACAAAAGGGGACCTGCTCTAAGCGTTGCGTACTCGTAATAAAATGCGGTTGGCTCGCGAATAAATTTATTTCACAATCCGCTCGAGCGAACGTCGATATCCGTTGGAATTCCTTCTGGCCGTTATATAAATTGCCCGGATTATGCGCACACTTTGCCGCTTAACAAGCAGACTTGTCGCGCGAACAGCAAATGAGAACGAGTGCTTGAAAGTTTGCCGAACTTTTTGAAATTACTCGGAGCTAGAGGCGGGAAAAAACACGCTGAAACTTTATAAATCGCCGCGCAAACCATGGATGTAAGTAGTGTAACAATAATTTGCAGTAACCGGTCGCCGTGCTGGATCGACGATATAATGCCGCAGTTAGGCGGATTTATCCGGCGATCCGAATTGTCGGAGAAGAGATCGGCTATGCGCGCATTATGCATAGATGATACGGCGATAAATGTTATTCTATCAGCAAACAGAGAGGAGTCCATCAGCGGCAGTAGCGTGAAATATTCGAAAGTTTACAATATTATTCTGTTGACGTACATCGGATTGCTTTCGATTCGCTTCGAGAATTTTTCCCGATGATAAGCAAATTTTAAGTAAAAAACTTTTCTTTGCCGAACTAGAGTCAGAACGGAGATCTAAATATTTTATGGGAGCGCGCTGAATAGAAAATGCGGTATCGGGCGAAAGTTTATCGTACGATCATCTTAAGTGAAGTAGCGCGATGTGCCCGAGTTAAAAGTTCAACATGGCGGCGAATCGGCCAACATGCCCGCTGTCAGAGTCGACTTTTACAGAATCTTAATCAGCAAACTTCTCACAGTTTTCCTATTGTCTTTTCCACCTCTTTTGCCCGCTCTTCGCCTGAAATTCGTTCCGCGCGCGCCCCCTGCTTTCTTTCCGCTCTTTTCCTGTCGTATCGTTTGCCAGATAATTATTTATTCGATATCTTTCGGTTTTCGTTTTCGCGTTTCTCATTCGCGGACCGAGCCGACGGCGGGATATAATTCAAAGTTCGTCATAATTTGCACGTTCGACGTGAGGTAAATTGTGAATAAGACGAACCCGTTGGTTCGCGGCAAGTTAATAGACCGGAATCGACTCGAATCGGGAACGCACCATTGCCATGTAATTTACGTTACCCTATCATCACCCGCGGAGGGAGGTTGAAACGAACAAACACGTCGCGGTGACTTTTAGGATTTTCGTAGTCTTTTCGATAATTACACGTTGAAAAAGTGTCAATCGAGTTTTTTTATTCGGCGGAGTTTTCTTCAAAAATATCCAAATTATTTCAAAATAATCAAATGCGCGGAAATTCTTAAAAACTGGGAACAATCGACGAATAATAGTCGAAGTTTCTGAGTGTCATCGGTTAGACGTTTACCCGTGCAGAGAACCGAAATTGAAGAAAAATGGGTTAAAGAAACTGAAAGAAGCTGACAAAGGAATAATCGAAAAAGTACAGAAGTGAAGAATCAGAAGTTTTTGGATTCAGGATCGAATATTCTAAGGAAATGAAGAGGCCTTCAAAAAAAACTTGACTCGCATCAAAAGAGAAATTTTACGTCATTAAGATCATGACGAAGATCTGAAATGAAACAGATGGGAATTTTACGAAGGGAGAAACGCAATGGGATTGGAAATAATATAGAGAGTGGTAGGAATTATGGAGACGTTCAATCAGGAATCTTTCGTCTAGATAAAGTCTTCGAATAATTACGGTATCTGCCGAAATATCTGCAATTGAAGAAGAGTAGTTCAAAGCACCGATGCGACGGTGGAGGCACGTGTTATGGACTCTATCGAGTTTGAAGAGCAGTGATTTTCGTAACACTAATGTAAAGGAAATAGCGCGGTAGTCGAATTATTGAAAGGATAATGACCTTGTAAAGCGTCAGAATTCCGAAAAAGAGAGAGCTTCTAACAAATTGATTTAAGAAAAGAAGAGAATCAAGATTGAACACGGGCCGATGCACGGAAGCGTGTGTAAAGAAGAGTTCTTTGGTAACGTTCAGTGAACGAAACGAGCGTCACGAAAAGACCTAACTGATTTTTCTTCGAAATATGTAATTGGCTGATAACTTTTAAAATATTTCCATTTTTTTGCGCAAAACAATTCGCGCATCTCAACCTGTCTTTGAAGTCAAAGCGATATTATTTATAACATACATGCTAATTGTACACAGTATCGACAAAATGCTTCTTAAAAACTATAAAATCGCTTTTTTTTACAACATTTTAACGTTGATCTATTGTGATGAGTCGCATAATTATCTACGACTGATAAATTTCGGTCAGGATAATGTTGCAATAGGTTTATTTTTGAAGCGACTGCCTTTATACTAATAGAATATCTCTGATTACGAAATGTCTTTTGTAACGTCTAAAATATCTCTACAAATATAGTGGTATTATTTCGGGGAAATACATGTGGGATCGTCTATATTGCAGTGGGTAATTTGCACAAAAAGTGTAAAAACAATATATATATATATATCAGGGGCTGATCGAGAAGGACAATTGAAGGGGGGACTATATAATTACGTAAAATTTTCTACGGTTGGCAGTAGATTTGAGAAATACCCCTTGTTTCATAAAGAATTCATAAAAATGTGTTGTAAAAATACATAATTGTTACAATTTTTAATTTAAGTCTTATATTTAGGGGCGGGGGGTGGGGTGAAAAATAAAACGAAATTAGAAAATTATACCTTAAATATGGCAGTTTAGAAATAGTAAGAAAGATAGTATTTTTATTAGACACTTTACTTCTTTTTTATTTTTGTTAATAATCCGATCCGAATTCTCTTTGGTCGTGAACAAGTTTAAATATATATATATATATATATATATATATATATTTCTCATTGAGCTCTATTTTAAATTAAAATTACAAAATAAAAATTAAAAATAAATAAAAATGGCAAAAGATCGATGATATTTAAAATAGAATAAAAAAGAAACATTAATAGTTTTACTAAAAAAATAGTATTAAATATTAATTATTAAAATCCATGGGTAAAATTCATACAAATCTTTTATAGCATAAATTAAGTTTCTCTGTTGTAACAAATTTTTTCATAGAGGCTTTGGTTCTTTTAATCCCTCGTGGATCCGCCACTCTCTCTCTCTCTCTCTCTCTCTATATATATATATATATATATATATATATATAATTTCTGTTTATTTAATTTTGATAAATTGCACGTAACCGTAAGAGATCTTCATATATTAGCAAGATTCTTTCCGCACTATCTTTTCTAGAGGTTAAACATAAAGATATTTTCATATAGAATTTTATAGTATAGTCCGTCGCAATTCATATCTCGGCAACTTTCCCTTTTCTCGTCATCTTTTCTACTTTCTTCACTACGATTGGCAGGCCGCGACTAGTTAAATGATTTTGGATATTGAATAGTTTTAATTTTGTCCTAACGCCGTAAGCATTATGAAGTTCGCTCCATTCCTATATTTCGTATTTGGTTTCCATTTCCGTCTTTCGTATCAACCCATTTTAGCGTTCCTTTTGTTTGCTTTTCTGTGGAATTTTTGGTTTATTCGTTCTATATGGTAGTTTCTGATGCCGATTTTGCTTGGTTTGCGCGAGTTAATTTTCATGTCTCGTCTTCGTTTTGTTCATTTCGTCGCTGGAACTCTTTAATTTTTGATTAAACGCTGCGGTTTCAATGTTTGTTTTATAAATTTAAACTTTTCCCACATTTTCTTCCGTTAGTATTACAATTTTCGCGACCAATCTCGACAAAATTGAAGAGTAATACTAACGGAAGAAAATCTTTTTATGTTATCTTTTTAAAACCCCTAAAGGTTTTTCTGATTTTCCTTACTCCTTCCGAAGAGTCTCGAATTTCACATAAAATATGATGAACTTACGAAACTGTAAACGAACGAATCAGAGGTGAAAATACTAAAGTATAGCAAATATCACGTCGGCGTCAGTATAAACGAACACACAGTGTTAGCGCAGGCAGAGGATAAATATGATATTTAGATTTGCCGATATTTGCTGAAGTAGCCGCTGAAATCGTATGCAGGCCGTCTCGGATGCTCTATATTCCCTTTTAAACAAGAAGGGCTGGCGTGCGAAATTACGCATTATTCAACTTTTGCCAAGTCGAAGGAAATTAGCAAATTGTTGCTTCGGCGGTAGCGACACTTGGCCGTTTCGGTTCATTAAGAAGCAAAACCGACTTCCTCTTTCCTAGCCATATGTATATAGGTCAGGCGTTCGGTGGACCAAATTCGTTTTGTATTTTCCGCGTCGGCTCAGAGGGAAGATACGATTGAAATGACATGAATGAAAATAATGAGGGCAATGATGACGATGATGACCTTTTGATGTTGGGAGGAAAAACTGTTGGAAAAGATGAGATCCCAGTTTAAAGAGTTTTACAGTTGGAAACTGTCCAGTGGCTAGTGTCATCTACTGACTATACTTTCCGTTTCCCTAAATAATATAGTGTTGTCATTTCCAGTCTCGGCCCGTAGCCGCATCGCGCAGACGCACACACGCTCATCGACACACACGGCTGCAGCGTCGCGCACAGACACCGTACCCGGTCCCCCTTCACGGTCATAAACTCCTTTTGATAGGGTGACAAAATAGGGCTCTATATAGTTCTAATTTCGTTCTTCCTCCTGCTCTATGCCAGCCTAAAAATGACACGTTCGCCTATTCCGCCTCTAATTGCCTATCTATACCAACACGTTTATAGCTTTACCATTAATTTCCATCGATCTACCGCTTGTATACACTCGTATATTCCCCGAACGGCGCGACTTTTCTCACATCCATTATCACTATATATATGAAAATCGTTTTATTAAATTGCGAAATCTATCGAGATCTGTTGTTTTTGTCGCTTTTTCTTTCTTCTATGCGCACTACTCTCTCTCTCTCTCTCTCTCTATTGTTTAATATTTCTTCTACACTAAGCTCAGTTGAAATTGGCAGAACAATATCGCCTGAATTTATTAAAACTGACAGTGCACGTTTTAATTGATAAAATCGCAGTATTCCTCGAATATTCACTACATAAACTAAATGGTTTACTGAGAATGAATTATATTACGATAGGAGAAAAGAAAAAATAAATAAAACGAAAATATGTCACTATTACTATAAAATTGCTTTAATAATTACTTATATTCTTTTTCTTCCAGTTCCTTTATCCTTCTGAAGGACTGAGACAATACCGTGATCGGGAAATATCTCGAATTATTGACGTGCTGCATTGATATGTCACAGTCGGTAACGATTTTTGGTCATTGCGGCGCATATGAACCTTTCAGAACAATTTTGATCCAACTATTACGATGTTTTTGATTATTTTCGTACTTTGTCGTTTGATTATTTGCTTAGTGTTCAGTGTTCTTCGCCGGTTACTTGTATGTTTTGAAATCATCAATTCATTTCGCATTCGATTGTTTTATCATCCATGTCTCGGTCGCGTACGCAATAATACCACGTCAGATTTTACCAGTCCCCTTTCATTTGCTCTGCTATGTTTTTTTGCCCGCTTTAGCGGTATATTGTTGTGAATTTAATGTTGTTGAGAGTAATAATCGCATCTTCATTGATTGGCAGCGTTTAGTTGGTGAAATTTCTGCCGATCGCTGTTATTTTTATTGCGTATTTCTTAACAGATCACGGAACTCTTATTATAAATGGAAAAAAAAAAAAAAAACCAACAAAAAACGACATTATATTAAATATAACCGCCGGTATGGCAGCGTGCTCTGCAAATAGTTTGAAATATAATCACAGTAAACTAGAGGAGAATATATCTAAAATAAAATAAAAAAAATCCTATAAACTTTTATTATTTACAGTTGCGACTTGACGCGAAACACGCTCGAACGCGGATGCTTTTCGGCATAAATTTGTTCCGCAGGCCATGACAAGAGGAACTGAAGTCTACGATGATGTTTCTTAATTAAAATCGCACACCCTTCTTACTGAATACGAGGAAAATCCCCCCATATAGTGATCAGCGGTGAATACTCGCGAAAAAAGTCAACATTAAACAGGGAAGTAAATTATATATTAGATACGTCTATTTCCATCAGGCCACAACTTCGTGTATCCATTCAAATACTGTAGCATTAATATTACTTTATTAGTTGGTAAATGTACATTAAATTTCATCTTCCTGAACAGTTTTGATTTAAAATAAGTTGCATTACAAGTTTTTGAATACGCTGTTAATAAAATTCCGATGTTCAATAATTTTAATTTTTCACGACACATAGTGAAATCAGGATTTAAATACGTATAAGAATTTTCTATTACTCTACTTATAACAGGGTCACCAAATATAATCTTTACATTCCACAGAGAATTCAGCAAATTTAAAATTAAAGGCTCTTATAAAAGCGCATATTTGTTCGAGCAGCCAGTTACAGCTTCATGGTATATATGTTTATTATATATATGTATATATAGAATTTTATATAAGTAATATATGTATATATATATATAATTTTATATCGTTATCAAGGAGTGTACAGTTCCTTGAAGGAATGTCGGATTCAGAGAACTTTGCATTCGCTCGGTTAATTTATTTCCTCGGGGACACAGAAAACGTTAGTTCCATTACTAAATATCTAGGTATATATATATATATCGATAAATCCTTGAACTAGAAAAAACACGTTCAAAGTTTAAATTCAAAAATAAGACAGTCAACTCCGGCTTTATATAAAATAAAACAGGTTCCATCATATCGCACATTACGTATATACTGTAACTCAATAATAATGTCTAGAATTTTATATGGAATTCAAATATGGAGTGAGAGGCTAAGAAAACGGAAATAAATAAAATAAGCAAAATGCAGAAAATGTGTTTGAAACTTATACTCTCTCACTGGAAGGAAAACGATTCTGGATCAACTTGATGGAAAGAAAACAACGAAATGTCCCCCAAGATGTACTATTTCGATTATAGATTACTAGAATTTAATGTCAGTAATATAAATTTACCGTCTAGGCGAAAAATTCGATTAACAAGAAACCGAAGTAATATATATATATATATATATATATATATATATATATATATATATATATATATTACATCTATCCTCGGAGCCTAAATCTTCGAACTGA
Organism: Icerya purchasi; assembly: GCA_039619475.1. Classification (NCBI taxonomy): domain Eukaryota; kingdom Metazoa; phylum Arthropoda; class Insecta; order Hemiptera; family Monophlebidae; genus Icerya; species Icerya purchasi. The sequence goes on from CM077115.1 coordinate 320,733,436, forward strand.
TAATACTGATGATTCAGTTTTAGTTGAACTAATTACTAAAATACCCCATCACATACTAAAGGAAAAAAAACTTGGTGTGTGGAAAAAGGAAGTAGAGAAATGGCTGAAAGAATGATGTAATGAGTAAAACCCAAGATACGTTTCGAATCATTCTATTTTATAATTTTCTTTTATTGTTCTCTTTTTATTTATTTGTTTTCCTCCTTCCTTGTTTTTTTTTCTTTCTTTTCTTTGTATTTGAAGATATTTAGCTGCCCTCATGTATCGGTATGGAGTGTTTACGGTGTGTGTATGTATTTGTATGTGTGTACTATGTTATAATTTATATAATCTTAAGTTGACTAATATTGTAATGTATAGGGTAAATACGAATAGTTGTAATTTTTTATACTTGGAATAAACGTTAATAAGAGTGTTGAGTACTCACACAACGGGCATACTTGCCCTGTGAGACCCACAACTTACTTTAAATAAATAAATAAACGAATAGCTAAGTTCGACGAACTGGTGCAAATAGCGTGTAGGTTCTCTGTACGCTCTCGTTTCAATCAAGATGACTTACATTGTTTCACGGATCCTCTAATATATGCTTGTATACAACAAATACTGCAAGTGTATTCAAGCGCCCAAGAAAATGTGTTTACAAACTATGCCACAAACCAAATCGAAACTTTACTAATTACATAAATTTAGACTGAATCAATTTTGGATTTTCAATAGCAGAATTATCACGAAAACTAAATTTTACTTACACCATATTAAATACCGCAATTACAAGAGGGAAATTGACAACAACAGAACAGAAATGTGGAAAAAACTTGTAAACAATTCAGCGGTATGGGGTAAGCCCTACGAAGTAATAATGAACAAATTAACAAAATTTAATTCCCCCCCCCCCCCAATGATCAGAATCAAACGGTAACAGACGAAAGGGAAAAGTAAGAATTGATACGCAAAAAACTATTCTTACAAGTAAATGATACAATACCAGATTATTCAAAAAACTAGAACAGTGAAGATCCTAAATTATCCATCGAACTATATGAAATCAATCACATAATCAAGAACTTAAACAACAGAAGAGCAAACGGAGCGGATGGGTCATCAAATAAAATGATAAAAATAATTCATGAAAATAACCTGGACATTTTACTCACAATTTACAATCAATATCTTCAACTAATTATTTCACCTGTTTGTGGAAAACCTGTAAAATAAAACTACTAAATAAACCAGGGAAAGATCCGACCATGCCAAACTCGTACAGACCTACTTGCCTAATTTAGGAAAAGTTTACGAGAAAATAATACGACTTAAATTAGAAGAACAAGTCTTAACAAGAAAAATTATGCACAGAAATCATTTCGGCTATATAAAAAATAAATCCACGGAAAATGAAATAGACACCTGTATAAAAAAAATTGAAACCAACAAAATACACATTAAAATGAAAATTACACTACTGATCAGTTTTGATATAAGTGGAGCCTCTAATGCAATTAAATGGTCCTCCATATTAAATTGCCTTAAAGAAAACAATATTCAAGACTATATTTGCTAGACACAATTAAAAGTTTTCTACTAAACAGAAAAATATAATTCTATAATAATGAAATAATAATATATCGACAAACACTAAAAGCAGGAGTACCGCAAGGGTCAGCACTATCCCCAACTATTTTCAATATTGCGATGGCTAAAGTACATAATATATGTGACCTTAACCGGAATAATATGGAACTAATAAGCTATGCAGATGATCTTCTACTAATAGCAGGGATTCAGAATGTCAAAGATATCAAACCAATTAACATTATCTTCAAGGCAATAAATAACACGTTGAAACAATTAGGGCTAAAAATAAATCCTGAGAAAACAAACAGTATTTTAGCAACAAGGAAACACAAAAAAGAAAATATAAAAGAAAACATAGGAAGGGAACTTAAACTGGAAGATTCAAACATATCTTTAAATAAGGAAATGAAGTATCTGGGCATCATATTAGATGAAAGCCTCAATTTCACTAGTCACATCAATTACATAGTAGGAAAAATCAAAAAAGTTTACAACAAAATAACTGCTCTATATAACAATACCTTTGGCATCAAATCTACAAACAGTAAAATTATATACTTGGCGCTTTCTAAGTTAATAATAGAATATGGCAGCACAATCTACTACTCCAAAATGAAAAAAGAAGACAAAAAAAAGATTAGAAAAAAATTAGGGAAAATATTATTGGGAATTATATCTGCATATAGAACGGTATTGTACACCGAAACCAATGCAATTGCAGGAATACTACCTATTGACGTTAGAGATACAGAAAAGTAATGAAATTAGAGCAACAAAATCATCAAGCATTACCGAAAAAGAAAAAAAAGAAAATATACAACAACCTCTGGCAAGAGAAGTATAATGTTGAAAAAATAGGAAGAAGAACGTTTAAACTAATTCCAAACATAGAAGAAAAAGACAACTAAAACCTACTTTCTACCTCACTTAATTTTTAACAGGACATGGAAATGTTGGAGTATACCTCAAAAAATATAAAATAACAGAAAAAGACACATGCATAAACTGTAAAAAAGACGTAATAGATACTCCGGATCGTACCTTTTTAAGCTGTCCAAACTTTTTCGTCAAATAGGATAAAACATAAAATAGAAGAAATCAATGAGAAATGGTTTACCAACCGGAAAAACACACACATAACTGTGGAATATGTAAATGAAATAATGAAAAACAAAGAGAAGTACATTTAAATAATTAGGTATTAACGTTAAGTCGCGTACTCAATTAATATAATTGTTTATATGTGATTTCTTCCTGTAACCGCTTATTTGAATGTAAACTTTTAATATAATTGTGATGACCTGCGGAACATTGATAAGCGAATACAGCAAAAAGTGATTCCCAGGCCATAATACTACTATTGTAAAATTGTATTTTATAATAAATTAATTTAAAAAAAAAAACAAAAAAAAAAAAACAAACGATTTTAATAGATTCAAGGATTTTATTACTAACGTCTTAACCACCAAGATATATATTATTTAGTCATGACGCGTCCCCAGGACGTTTTGTAGTGGAACTACAGAGGCCTCTATAAACATATAAAAGAACTGAAGCTACCACTGCGCAATTATGCTCCAACTATAGTTTGCTTACAAGACACACATTTAAAATCAACACATTCTCCCTGCTTTAAAGATTACACTGTCTAGCGATCCGACTACACGCAGGGTTCAGTAAACAGCGAGGAGTCGCTGTATTGATAGAAAACAGTTTCCCTTCTGAACAATAAATATTGAATACCACATTACAAGCGATAGCGGTCCAAGTTATAATTTCATCACTACCCTTTTCTTTTATAAATATTTGCAACTGCTACTTTCCTTCTTCCGTAAGGATTATCCAAATGCAGTTAGATAACCTGCTAGCTCAGATTGGATACCCAACTCTTTTGTTGGGTCATTTTAATGTCCATTTCCCATTATGAGGATTCACACCATACAACGCTCATGGAACGGTAATATCCGACTCTGTCTCTTGAATAGTAACCTTCTGCTACTCCCCCCCCCCTCACACACGCATTTCAATTTTTCCTATAATTCTTCCTCTACTTTAGACCTTGCTTTTACATCTGCTACACTATTTTGGTTTTTATCAAGTACCGTACATTAAGACCTTTGCTCTAGCGACCAGTTCTCAATTTTCATCAATATTTCCCCCAAAAGTGCCGAAAGCGCGAGCAAGCGGTCGGTTAGACTCTTTGCTTTTCATAGAGCAGATTGGGACAAATACAAGTCAGGATTTATTGTCCCACACCACTTCTTACTATCGCTAGAACGGAAGCAATTAACACTGCCGCTTTAGCATCCATTCCACTGACGTCATACATACAAAATAAGCGGGTACCTTGGTGGTCCCTAGAGATTAATGCAGCCATTTCTAAGAGGAAAAGAGCTCTCCGTAAGAACAAGACCACCAAATTACTCAATGATCTAGTGGAATTCAAAAAGCGCAGGGCCATAGCGAGGTTGCTTATCCGGACGACGAAACGCTAGTGCTGGATATCTGTTGTCTCTTCTATTACAAAACATACACCCAACACCGTTATGTGGAAAAAAATTAAGTCTCTCAATGGGGCCTCGAATCATTCTTTGACTCCAGCGTTACTCATAAATGGCTCACTGATCAAAGAGAAATCTGACGTTGCGAGAGTCTTTGCGTTTCATTTTAAAAATTCTTCGTCGTCCTCCTTGTAGGATCCTTATTTTGCGGCCCTGAAACTAACCGTGAAACAACAAACAATATCTTTTAATTCCGACGAAAATGATCGTTTAAATCTTCCTTTTATAATTCATGAGTCGAATCACCTGCTGGACTACAACATAAGGAAAAGCGCACTTGGAGTTAACTCCATACATCCCGTTATGCTTAAACATTTTCCTACATCTGCTAGATTATTCCTGCTCGGCATTTACAACCAAATTTGGTCTTATGGCTTTTAAAAATAACTTTCCTTATCCCGTTTGTCAAGACGAACAGAGACCCCTTCCACCCTCAAAGCTGTAGACCTATCTTGTTGATCTCAGTCCTTTCTAAGGCATTGGAGAAAATGGTGAACAGACGCCTCTATTTCGATCTTGAATCCAGGGAAATTCTTTCTCCTATCCAAGGAGGCGGCGGAAAATATAAATCTGCATTCTTTTATCTTCTTAGTCTGCAGAGGCAAATGCATCACAGTATCTCTACTCAAACTTTTTTGACATAGAGAAAGCTTAAGACCGCACATGGTGATATGGAGTGCTTAAAAAGCTGAAGAACGCCGAAATTAGCGGTAATATGGGCAGTTTTATCCAGAGCTTTCTCGTTGATAGAGCTTTTCAAATGAGAATAGGCTCTTCAGTATCTTCAGTCTGTACGACTGAAAATGTAATTCCATAGGGTTCGCTTTTAAGGGTAACCTTGTTTATCCTTTATATAAACGGTATAAAGCAGATTGCATAAGGCCTCCAGTTACAGCCCGTTTGTTCATTGATGACTGCAACATACCTCTTTCCTCAAACTTCCCCTCTAATGCGATGTCTATTCTACAGTTAACGATCAATGGATTACAAAACTGGGCGGAAAAGAATGGCTTGGATTTCTCATCCTCTAAAACTGCAGGCGTCCAATTCCTAAAGAAGCGTCGTCCTATTTCCAATCCCGATATCATCCTCTACCTAAAACATGTACCTATCCCATTCCTTCCTTCCAAAAAGTTCCTGCGTCTAACGTTCGATGAGAGATTATTGGGGGTTCCGCACATATCTATCCTTAAGAGTAGTTGCATGAAATCCTTGTCCATCTTGAAATGTTTATCCAACCACAAGTACAATATAGATCCGAAACCGCTGTTATAAGTATACAAAACCCTTATCTTAAATAAACTGTCATACGGTTGCTAGGCTTATTCCTCTACTAATAAAACACTTCTAAAATCTATCGATCCTATTCATAATACTTCTTTACGTATCATACTGGGTGTGCACACCGGACTTTTCCTTCGTTGGTCGTTTGTGCTTTGGCGGACCTTCCTCCTTTATCTATTATTCGCGATTATTCCACCTTTCGAGATTTTTTTCGTTATTCCTTATCATATCCATGTTCCACCAGTAACTCCCATCCCTTATTCCCATCCTTTCCCGGCGATCTATTGATCAAGGCTTTAACTTCTTTCTAAGGTAGGCTTAAATTGGAGCGACCATCATGTTAGCCCGACCACCCTGGAATCATGTCGCAACATCTATAAACTTAAACATAGCAGATTCCTTAAAAACATCTTATGTCTCATTTAGTATTAAATAAACTTACCTCCTTCCTTAACCACATTCACATGTATACAGACGCAGCTAAAGCGAGTCCGACTAATTCTCCTTCATCAACTGCATGCGCTTATGAAATTGGAGGCATAATGTACACCGAGCGCCTAAACGAGTACTGCTCTATTTTAGAGGCAGAAATGTTTGGGATCCTTCTTTATCTTGGAGCATATTCTTCCAGCCCAGCGTCTCAAAATTCCCTTCTTATTACCGACCCACTTCAATCTATTAAAGCCATCCAGAGCCCAGACAGTTGCAACTCTTTAATAATTAAAATAAAAAAAAACCTCCTATTCCAACTTTCACGATCTGAGGTATTAGTCACATTCTTATGGATCCCTGGCCATGTGGGGTTTTCGGTAATGAGCGGGTTGACTCTATTGCTAAGGCAACTTTATCTAGCCCGATGCCGTTCAACGCTGTACTTCCTCGAATAGGACCATCGGTCTTTCTAATGCACTTTTGTAGAGTGGAGCAAACTATGGTCAGAACAAACGACCTGGCTCAGGTCCATGAAGTCGAACACCGACCCATGGTGGCCGTCGTTCCCCATCTCACGCAGGGATTTCTTAATCCCGTCGAGACTGCGCCTGGGGCACACTGTACTGTCGCACAACTACGTCTTTGAAGGAGCTCCTCCTCCGTCTTCCTGTCGTCTTTGCGGGTTTATGACCTCGCCAACCGTAAAGCATCTGCTGAAATGGTGCCGACATACTTCCGGTACTTCTAGCTATACCTCACCCTACCGTCTGTTGTCGAACGATCCGGACTGTATTCGGGCAGTGTTGAATTTTTTAGCATGCAACAGATTGCACCACCTTCCATGCGAGGTAGTTACACACGGCGCCTAGATTTATATTTGTAAATTAAAAAGAAAAAAAAAATGTTATTTTTGTAAATTACTTTTCTACATTCAAATTTTGAACTAGCAATAGGAATAATAGTACATTAGTTACAATTAGGTAACAAACGAAGGCACTAGACCTTTTCAAAGTTAAAAAAAAAAATCAATATTTCATTCAAGCCTGAAAAAAAGGGAACTGTTTTTTGTCAATTTCATAGTACCTCTTTTAGTAATTGATGTTAATGTTCTTTACCATCTCGCTTTGGCTTTTATGGTTTTATTAAACAATTTCTAATTCTTATACAGCGTGCAAAATGTGTTGCTTTCCTCAAAGCTGTCGACCATTTTGTGTTTACACGGCTAAGCCGACATCAGTTCCTGGTATACATTCTACTTCTTCGCAAACATTTCAAACACCAAAAGCGCGATTTCTAACAATGAAATAACACTTTGCTGCGAAATTCAGTTAACTCGTTTAATAATGATTTCAATGCACAAACAATTATGTAAATTCACACACAGTAAATACACACTCCTTTACGCGCATACATATATGTATATTTATTTATTTATAAATATATATATGTGTACATATATACATACATATTCGTTATTATTTTATTCTAAACTAATTGTAACACCGATCGCTGTCAGCTAAGAAATTGTAATGACGTATATACTATATCAATAAAATAAATAATAACAATAAGCATTCTTACGCTGTATGTGTCAACCGATAAAAAAAAAAAAAAAAAAAAAAAAAAAAAACATTGAAATAATTTAACCTGAGTCATTAGCAGCCTAATTGCGGGATGGATTGTTTACTTCTCACGGCTCGAATCAGAAGAAGGGAGTAATTGAGTAAGTATTAAATTTCTTTTCGTGAATTTTTGACAGCATTTAGCGGATAATGTACAGCGATTAATTTAATGGAAATTTCAGGAAAACACCAATCGTCAAAATTTGGAAAATTACATTGAATTTTACGGAGGGTACAATAGTAAATGGTACCTAAAGTGGGGACAGTAAACGATCGTAAATTGTTAAATGTGTCGAGTGTTCGGGAATACTAAAGTACGTAGGGGATCAATCACGTATGTCACTAAAATGGGGTTCTGCCGACGTCATTTTAATACGAGAGTATACCTCATTAAACTAAACCCTTTTAAATCTGCAGCAGCGTTAGCATTGCAGTAGTACATAGAATTATTTCTTTTTGTAATGAAACGTTTACGATACTTATACGATAGCCCTAGTTTTGCAACACTATATTTGAGGAGGTGATTTAATCTAAACCGTTCAATAAAGATTGTTTCAGAAATTATTTACATACTTACATTTTCTCAAAAGTGTGTCGATATTTGAGGTAAAAAGAAAAGCCAACACATCTCATCAGCTCTCAAAACCTTATGCTCACCCTCATTCAATAACGTCTCGCTCGACTAAAAACATCAGGAAGGTTTTCATCAGACCATTTTAATAATAATTTTTTAACCAATGCAATAAAACCTTTTGTATATTGTAAGCTTTTGTGGATGTTTATTTGTTTCACATGTCCACGTTAACTTATTGACAATATTGATGCGCTTCGTAATGGCCATTTCTCCGAGAATAACTTGGATGCGTACCTAATTAAAATTAGATCGCACAGGTCGTTGCGGAATTACTTCCTCAAAAATAGTATTCCAAAAATTAAGGTACACTTTAGCATGTCGAAGTTTTCGTTTCACACGTGACGCTAGCGCTCCTACGGGAGCTCCAATTTCAGTGAGATACTTCCTTGCGCTACCATGACACCAATGACTAGACATGCTATCCCGAATTTATCGATATACCGAAAACATGACAAAAATAATACAACACTAATACGGCGCTAGAAACTATAGCTCTCCTACAGCGCTTACCTAGTGGAAAAATTCGAAACACGTTCCAGAATCCTGGTGTTTCTCTATTCCTGATAAAGAACTAGAAACAGGGAATTCCAGTAAGCAGACGACATAGCAGTATAGTATCGCGATCCGGATTGTCTGAGCTCAGAGAGCATTCTTAAACAAGAACTGAAAAATAGTATTGCAAAAGTGCCGAGTACGTTTTCGTGTTCTCTCATTAGTTTGGATTTCTTCGCCTTTGTTCCTAGCTCGATTTTAATTTTTTTTTTACCATTTTGAGACCGGTATGTCACTGAGATAACAGCTGGATGTGCGCATTTGATGGTAATTAAAAAAATGTCCGGTCGAATATTTTTTTCCTCCTCTCTTTCCGAGCATTAATTAATAAACGAGGAAATCCGATAAGATGGCCATAAAATGAAATTGTCAAAAATTCAGCACGTATCGGGGGAAATTGGCCGGCTGTATGCGCGCACCAATAATTGTATTTAACAAAGGAGAGATTGGCTGATTTAATGATTATAGCGGGGGAAAGGAAAGGTTTCTGAATAAACGAATTTGTTTCGTTGACGGTTAAACTAGGCGCGAACGATAATTCGCGCAGTCGATCTGAAATGAGAGCGAGTCAAATTTATAAATAATCCGGCGGTAAATATAAACATTTAAATGATGGAATTAAAAAAACATTTTTATTTATTCAAGAAAGAACTATACAACAACCACGCGTTTAAAATGAACGAGGAAAAATGAACGATAAACATTATTAGTCGAATCGTATTTAGCCGTGCGATTATTCGATTAATTATCCCACGTATTCGTACGGGAAAAAATTGGACAAAATTTTGAAAATTGAATTTTTAAAAAAGGCAAAAAAAAAAGAAAAGGAAGAGGTGGCAAAAACCCTAAAAGAAAAAATTAATTTATATTCGGCAAATGTGTATAACTGTTCGATTTTTATTATTTACCGCGATGGCAAGTTTGAGGGGGATTCTGCGTATGTGCTGTGGAAGAGACGTCGCTATATTATATTGACCTAGTAGCGAATGGAAGAAATGTTAAGACTGCGAAAATACGAATGCCAGAGCTCACTTGTATAACGTCGTTCGTTTGCAAAAATATCCCCGATTCAGTACTGTCGTTAAACACTGAGATTCGTCTATCGAACTAGTTAAATGAACTGCTGTAGTTAAAGAACTGTTTCGTTAAATACTCGCTGAAACTACTTCATCAGCCAAGAGGTCTGTTTCCCGTAAAAATTCGAGCGCTTTATTACAATAGCCCCGCAAAAACAAAGAACGGTTGTTAGCCAGCAATGAAAATGTGTACGAGAGAGGACCTGTTACGTACGGTTCGGCAGAAATTGCGAAAAAGTCAGAGTATCAGAGTAGTTCGCTTAATAAATGAACGTCATAAACGTTCGCTTAAACGGCGCTTTACCGGGGTAAAGCTCGGTGCGCGCAAGCGGCCTTTATTTTATTAACGATCTTGTTGAGATGAAGTCAGCGGCGTCTGTAAGTCACCGGCATTTATCTGTGATGTCACGAATTAATTTATTTCATTACACGTTCTGTAAATGAGAAATTTTGTAATTAGAAGTGAACGGAAATTATAATATAGATACGTTCGGTTGCAGCAACCACGGCTACCGTCCATGAGCAAAATTTAAGCGAACCGAATTTCATTTATTAATAAAATCAGTTTTACGAATACTATTGTGACCGTTGCATGTTGATAGAAATAACCGCATCGATCGTGAACGTAAACTTTATTTGCCATCGTGAAGTCCCAAGTGTTTTTCACTACCAATTAAAAAAAGTCAGTGAATACTTCCTATAAATTTATCGTTGCCTAAATGCAGGAAAAGTGAGAAGAGCATTCACGTTCAACTCCAAATGTAACTATTTGTACACTTCGGGTGATTGCGATCGGCTTCTGCGAACCCATAGAGAACTCGTTTACATACAATATAATTTAAGAAGACTAACTGTAATTCGTCAACGTGTACATTTCGTAAAAGTTTGTTTCTTCTTTCGTTTTTTTGCGCTTAATTCTATAGCTTAAGTAGAAAAAATGCTGCAAATTTTGCGACTATACGTAAAACCGGTTTTGTCTAAAAGGACATGTATGTAATGACTAAACAGGTACGCGAGAGTACGACGAAAACTATTTCAGCGCGCAGATTTATTATCAACTTAACGAGTTATGATTTAACCTAATTTATAATTTAAGTGAGCCAAGTCGGATTTTTAAAAGGACGAGAAAAACGTATCAAGGCTTTGAAAATGAAGAGTTCTTAATGGGGGAACCAATGCAGCGGTCCTGCTGGAAAGACTAAAACAGCAGCCTAGAACACTAAACTCCATCAAAGAATGGAAGTTACGTTGTCATATCGTGAGAGGCCGTACGACATAGAGAAGGAAAAATTTGATGGTAAGAAAAAAGGAGAATAAAGACTCTTGTCAGCGGTTGTTTTAGATTCACGGATGTGTCTGATCGCTAACCGCCGAGGCGAACGAAAAAGAAAGATAGAAGCGGTCTAATGATTTTTATAAAATTCGCGGGGACCAAACATTTTTAAAGTCTTCTAGTTATTTATAGAAGATCTTACGAAATTCGATTAAACAAACTATTCTTAAAAGTGTTTTTGAAACTTTTTATTTAATTCAGGAGTTATTAAATAGAAAAAACGTATTTCGCTTATTTACGTCACGGTAAACAATTGAACGCGAGAATCTCGCGATGAAATGTATTTATTTTAAGCATTACGCCACTTGAAATATGGACTTGTAGTGATAACCTTGTCCAGCCGGATGCCTTTAATCTTCATTTGAAATCAACAACTTCCCAAGTGTGCTGCACCTAAAAAGTGCTGCGGGCAATAAACCCGAACAGTTTGGGCTGATCGTTGTCGTTTCCAACCTCACGTAGGGAATTAGAGCATGGATCTTCTTCATTTTCCTTTTTTTTTTTTAGACACTTTGTCCCACCCGCTGCACCTTGCTCGGGGAACTACTGGTATCACACGCCGGCTTCAGATTTTAAACAAAATGAAGCGGTGACGGCTTCAAAATTTTCCAGTCTCTGCAGTGGATAGATTAAAAAAAAAAGCGTCCTCGCTGTAACTTCTGCTAGATCTCCGTAACATTGCGAACCTCTTTACTTCGTAATCCCCGACGCCCTGTTTATGCGACTTCTTTACACGGTCAGGGGGTACCTCTAGATTTTTTCTGAATATAATTTCTAAAAACGAAAAAACAGCCAGAAAACAAAAATACCAATATTTTGCGAGAATACTATTATCGACGTAAAGGGGAACCTACGAGAATGTAGCTTCCGTTCCGGTTAATATTTTTTTAACTGTTTTTGTGAAACGAATATGTCACCGGTGCGGTACGGAGCCGAGCAAAAGTCGGTCGCCGGATTATATTAATTTATCGAGAGTTGTCGATGTTTATTGCCTTTGTTTGTCGGACGACGCGGATAACGGGACCCCGCTTTGAAATGTAATTACCAGCACAGCGCTCCTTTCAAGTCTAATTTGCTTCGTATCGCCATTTTAGGCGTTCTCAATTTTATAGTTTCGCTTCTGCTATTCGCTGATTAAGTTTAAAAGTGAACGTGGCGAATTTTCAACGAAAGTAATCTTTTCATCTGTTGCCGAAACAATTATTTCGGGCTTATTAAATTTTCCGTCTTAATAGTCGTTCGCCGGTGATCTATCCTGTGACTGGTTGGCCTCGTTGTTGTGTCGGTTCGTGCGGTACCCCCGATGACCAAGGAAATAAAAATGAACGCAAAAAAAAAAATGAACGAAAAAAAAAAAGAAACGTCTGAAAAAAGGGGAAAATTATATCGCTAAAGACGTTCTGTTAATTTAGTTATCCGCCGTTAATTGGGGGGATTATAAATCTGCGGTTTACTGCCAGATTTATAATTTCTTTATTCGGCGAATAATTAATATTAATTAACAAAGTTTGCTCGTTTAATTTTTCCTCGCGCCGCCCTCAACAACTATCCTACAGGGAATGATATTTTTTCCCAAAAAATTTTCTCTCTTCCCTTTTTGTTGTTTTTTTTTTTTTTCTTTTTAATTTTCACTTTGTTTTCTTTTGGTTTTTTTTGTTTTTTGTTTGTTTTTTTTTCCGGTGGCTCATGGCCAAATGTTTTTAACCTCCTGTTCTAGCAGAGGGAAGAACGGTTTAACAACGGGCGAGCAGCGCTGGAATATTTTCTTTATAGCGACTAATTGTTATAGGATTTTCCTCGTCTGTGTAAAGATTTAAAGCGACTTATTCCTTCAACAAATCTGACAGTTGTAATTTATTTCACGTCGCTTTGTCAATTAAAATTTTTCTCCGTCGCTGGCCACTGCGCGAAATTAATTATTTCTTATCTACTGCTCTTCTAAATCAAACGAATCTGAGAAATTTTTTTAATCTTCTTGTCCGTTCGTTCTTTTCTCGGCGCGCGATCTGTTTTAATTTCAAAGCCGGAAAGCGAAAAAGAAATAAAACTGAAAGCCGATATTTCGATTTCACTTCATTCGAGACGTGATGCATTCTAATTCGGCCGCCTACGCTTGCTGCATCTCGGATTTCCTAACCGTGCCGAGTCCTTTCCGCACGTCCTTGTTTGTTCCTCCATTTTCCCTTCGATCGTAACCGCTTCCTCCATCACGCTCTGTGAAACACTTTTGTTATCCGATCCTTCACGAAATCTTCGCCGTTCTCCGCACCAACCGCATTTAAGAAGCTCTCTTTAGAGTTGTCTCATGACGTGCGCCCGTCAATTGACGTTCCGTAACGTTCCCAGTTCACTTTAAATTATTCCGCTTCTAATTGCTACATCGGGCAGCTTCTTCGTTAGTTAATTTGCTATTGAACTGTCCTACAATTATTGTTCTTCCGTCCGAAGTAATTTCACTTATCATCCTTTCGTTTGCACATATAGGCGCGAAATAGGGGTTTTTTTGTTCATTGATTTTTAACATACCTTCTTTACTCGTTCTGTTCATTTCTATCCGATAATTATTCTCATGCTCGGAGACTATTGCCGTCGACGTGTAGCGGAAATTATTTACCCCCTCCTTTCAATGTAAAACCCTTCAATTTTTCTTTCACAACCTCTTCTAACGCATTCTTGAAAATATCTTCCGAATGGCAGAATAGAGCGAAGAACACGAGCAAGCTACCGGGAAGGGGCTCTTCTTAATTATTGTGTGGGCAAAACTTTTCTAGAGAATACAAAACTCCGTATAAAATATCGTCGCATATTTCTTTGAAACGTTTCGGCCGTTGCATTTCAATTTAATAAGGATGGTTTTTTTCAAAATTAAGCTAAAATTAGGGTTTTTGGCATTTTCAAAAAGAGTAACTAACAAGGAGAGACGACCCTTTGGGCAAAAGAATTTCAATGATTTTTGGTGTAGTAATAGTATAATACCATGCCGGTATACTATGATGTGTAAAATATTAAGGCGCCATACTGAAATATAATCGAGAAAAACGAACTTAAAATTTGATCAACACATACATGTATATAGAGAACACTTCATTTAAAGCTGCGGTGGCCTAACTGGGAAGGTTCGTGACGCGTACACTTGATACGCCGGTTCAAATTTAGCTGTGCTGCGTCTTTATTTTTTTCCTTTTCTTTTTTTTTTTTAAATAACTAATAATTAATTCATTTATTAAAAAATAAATAAACAACTTATTTATTGGCTCATTCATTTATTTTTTTTTTACATTATTGTTTTTCCGATGATTTTTTATTATAAATTTCATTCCCCTATACCAGTATTTTTTTTAAATTTTACTTTTCATTAAAGTTATATTGCTATTTGAATATACTTGATAAAAAAATTTTGCAATTTAAATATTATTTACGATAGTTATTGATCTAGCTGTGAACACATTTTTTTTTTGTTATTTATACATAAATTCTTTTAATTCATTTATTTACTCATTTGTTGATTTTTTCAATGCTTGTTTTGGTATTTATTCAAGTTTAATTTCTATTGGAATAGTAGAAATAAAATTAATGAAATAAATATTAAAAAAACATTGAAAAAAACATTGAAAAAAACAATACGTAATAAAAAAATAAACGAATGAGTAAATAAATAAAAATAAATGATTTATTTACTTTTCTAATAAATGAATTAATTATTAAGTGTATTTACTTAAAATGAAAGGAAAGAAAGAGATAAACACGGACAGTGCTAGATTTGAACCTGCGTATCAAGTGTACGCGTCACAAACCTTATCCACGTAGGCCACACGCAAACTTTAAATGAGTTATTGTTTTCTAAAACTTATACATATATACATATACATATATATATATATATATATATATATATATATATATATATATATATATCCTGTACATAAAAAGTTCGTTTTTCTCGATTATATTTTAATATTGCACCTTAATAAAAAGAAAAAAAAAATTTTACATATACTATACCTACATGATATACTATTACTACTACACCAAAAATCATTGAAATTCGTTTCTCCAAGGCCGTAGGATCTCCTTGCAACATCAGATCGTATAACCGATTTCAGGGTTAAGAATTTTTAATCAATTTTCAATTTTTACAATTAGCTACATTTAGAGGATGAAATGATTTTTCTTGGTCAAGTAATAATTAATGAGAAGAAGTAAATTTTAAGTCACATCATTTACACCCCATCCTGAGGGGTTTTTGCGAGTGAACCTCACGAATGTTTGCTCTCGGCTGAACCGCGATAATTATTAACCAATAAGAATTAGCAACATGTTAAATTGCTCGGTAGTATAGGTTGGTCCTTGAAAAGCGTTATCGTCGGGTCATGCCGTGCAGCGAATATTGCGAGCAGTTCTCTTCGGTGTATACTGGAAATTTCTCTTGCGCTCAGCAAATTTGCCAGTACGGAACTGAAAATCGTATATTAAATACTTTAAGCGATAATGCCAAAAGACAAAAAAAAAAAAAATTAATAGTTACGAGAGGCTGTCGTTAAGAGCAAGCTCGAACATTTTCCCAGTTCCTTTATGTCTCTACTTAAATAACGAATAATAACACCCGAAATTCTCTTACCATCGAATGAGTCATTATGTGCTGCGGTGACCGGACAAAAGCGCACAAGACAAAAGCGCACACGGACAAAAGCGCACACGGACAAAAACGCACATGGATAAAAGCGCACACGGATAAAACCGCACACGGATAAAACCGCACACGGATAAAAGCGCACAGAGATAAAAGCGCACACGGACAAAAGCGCACATCGATTTGCAGAACAGGAGCTAAATTATTAATTTTTCCGTTCTCGGCAATTGAATCATTTGTGAAAAGACAAAACTGGACAGTTGCCCCGCAAAGAATTTAAAATTCAAAAAAATTATTGGTAATCAGCGAAAACAAAGTAAAAATAATACAATTTTTTGTACGATTCACTAGTCATTTTTCTGTTTTTTTTTGTTCTTATATGTGTATTTGTTTGTTAATAATCATAGTGTCTATTGACTATGACCGCTAGGAAGTTACCGTATATAAAAAATAAAATTTGTATCAATAATGTATGCAGGGGCGTCTCAAGCATGCCAAGTTGTGGGGGTGGTGCATTATCCAAAATACCGATTCATGAATTCGTATAATTTAAAAATAATTTTTTTTTATACTGTATAGCTTATATAACAAAATGTTATATGGTGTTTTTTAATGATTTTCTTTAAACTTTTACAATGCGGGTCTTTTATTTTTTACTTCTGCAGTCAAAACTGATTTAGATCGAACTGTGAGGACTAAAAATATTTTAAAAAAAAAATTTTATTAAAAGAAATCTCACCTTTTAATGCTAAGCCTATAAGACTTTGTAATAATGCTTTACTTTTTCAAACAGTGAGGGTAACTTTTATTTTACACTGTTGTATACTAACCGTTTCTTTATAAATTGTTTCAACTGGTCTGAATTTTCTTAATAATTTTTCTTTTTAAATTAGTATCGAATAATCCGCAACTCTTTGTTAGCTTAGTAAAAGTTTTCATTATATTTGACACTTCTATATCGTCAACCGTTTGTTTGCTTATTTCTTCTTCATCATTTTCATCATTGTTGTTTATTTGACTCTTTGATCGCGGCTTCATTGCTGATTAAAACAACTGTTGCAATATTTTTGTCAACGTTTAATTATTCCTTTGATAATAAATTTCCCGATGATCATTCTAATATTGTGAAAAACTTGAACTCTGTTTTTATTCCGCAATACTTCAAACTTTTGTATTAAGGAAATTTTACTTACTTTCATTTTAATATGATCAGAATAAAATATATAAATATAATGATTGAATGATTTAAAACTGAACAGAATTCGCTGTTAATTAAGCGGCTTCTATTGTATAATTCTTTAAATTTCTACAAGTCTGTTGTAGTGACCTAAATTGTACGATTCTTGGCCGTTGTTAAGAAGTTCGCAATTCGACCATAGTTTCAGACAAATACATAAATTAAATATATTTGCACTTCCTTGTTACTAGTTTAATATCTTGATGCAGAGGGACTAAAAACGTACACAAAAAAAATCTAAAATTTATTTCAATGAAATAGTTCGGAAATTTAAATTATGGTGAAGTTGTGAAAGAGTTTCATGTCGAGTTGAGAAAAAAGACGTCAAGAACATTATGTTTGGTTTACTTGTTACTTAAAATAATCAAATTTCGTACTTTCAGCTAAAATTCATCTGCTTTTAAAATTCATTATTTTTAATTTTGCGTAACAAAGTCCGATTATATTTAATTGTTATTTCTATTATTTTCGCCGCAATATTTATATTTTTGTTTTATTTGATAATTGTATGCCAGCGCCTAAATTTAAAAGGTCGCCATATTGTCAGGATAGCGTTGGTATGTATTTTTTTAAGGACAGTATGGCTGTCGCGGTCGGCATCAAGTAGTTTTTAGTTTTAGAGACGCGTATGTAGCGAATTGGTGTGGGTCATTGTGTGTTTTGTTTGCGAGAGAAAACGTGTCTCCTTTAGGTGTTCGAATATGTAAAGCGTTGTTATCGATTTATAAATGCATATATTTGTTGTTTGTAAAAGTTATGTTCTGTTAATTTGCGTGAAAAATTAATAAAAAGTAGAATTTAGTAGATTTGTTTGTTTTTTTTTATTTTCGTCGATCATCTGTTGTGTTTTTTTTTGTGTAAACAATAAATTCGTTAGTTTAAAATTTCGACTGACAACAGTGACTTTAATTCAAATTCTTTCCAATACTAGAAAACGTTATTTTCAAATGATAAAGTTTTTTATAATACAATGTTAAGGCTGAGAATTGTTTTAAAAAATTTAATTCGTATTTTAAAACAAATAAAGATTTTGACAGTAAAACACATGTTTATACCTTTAGTCCGCTTAAAAAAAGTTAATCTTTGATTTTATTTGTTCATTGTTTTTTGCTAAAAGTATCATGCTTAAAATCAAAAATTTAATGGAATCATTGAACGGGAACTCAGTAATAGGTTTGATGTTATACAACTAATTCGAAGTACGGTAAAAATATTTTAAAAAATGAAAAATGATAAACAAATTTCTGCATTGATCAACTCTCTGGTTCTTTTTGTAAAAAATATTCATAATCCCGAACCTGATTTTTCAAATACAAAGTGCGTTGTGCGCTAAAAAGTTGTGATGAAGCCCTGGGGAGACTACATGTGATGAAGATTTTATAACATTCGATTTAAAAAAAACAGAGCTGTTTTTGAAGTCTTTACTTCTTGTATTCATGACGATTTATTTAAAATCCTTTCAATTTTTTAACCTTTTCGAAAAATATTTACAATTCCAGTAAAAAAAAAAATTCTTGAAACAAATTAATAATAGATATAATAGATGTAACTTTAAATTTTTGAAGGAACATATAGAACGTTTACATATTGACGTGCAAATGCTTCTCAATTCTTGCGAAGATTTTACAAGTTTTTTAAGTAATTCAAAAATTGCATTTAAATCATAAAATTTACTGCCTTTTGCATTCAAATCTGGTCATTTTATTTTATCATTTTTTTTATTGTCACCGTCTTGTGGAGCGATCATTTGAGCGCTGAAATTAATTTTCAATCATTCACATACAACGATAAGCGGAAACCGTTTGTTTTCATTAATGTTACTTTTTTCTTGATAGAATGTAGTAAATAAAATAAATACTCATAAAACAGTCAAACTGTAATCAAAGTTAAACTTTAAAAAATAAAAACGAAAATCGAAATTTACTTCGCAATTAATTTCTATTATAAAATATAACATTTACTTCATATAATTCAATGCATATTGTCCTTTTCAGGGTCGATCAAAAGTAGAAAGAGTTTTTCAAGTTTAAATAAAATACATATTTTTAAAGTCGGACTCATTAAATTCGGAGATTTTATAATATGCTTATTGCTGTTTTCAAATTCGGCCCATTTTAAAATTTTTTTATTAATTTCAATAAAATATATATTTCAAAATTAAGTACATTAAATCTCATATTTGAATTAAGAGTTTTATAACGAAAACATCATGATTTTGCCAAATGATTAATGTTTTTTTATCCACCTTAAAGTATTTTGTCCACAAAATTGTATTTCTGCTACAATACTTTTAATTTCTTTTCTTCTATACAATTTTTTCCTACGTTTATGGGCCACTTATTGGCTCCCCGTCAACCACACTCACCACAAAACATAATAATAAATTTCTCCAACAACGAATGGCATTTCCAGATAATAATAAAGCAAATAACCGTTTCGTTTAGAATTCTTAGTAAAAATAATTTTAAATTATTAAAATCACAGAAGGTATCGGCCCCTGCTCATTTTATTTAAAAAAATTAAATTCTCCTATATTAGAAATTAAAAATAATGAATTTTAGCTGAAAGTACGAAATTTGATTATTTTAGGTAACAAGTAAATCAAACATAATGTTCTTGACGTCTTTTTTCTCAGCTCGACATGAAACTCTTTCACAACTTCACCATAATTTAAATTTCCATAGTATTTTATTGAAATAAATTTTAGTTTTTTTTTGTGTACGTTTTTAGTCCCTCTGCATCAAGATATTAACCTAGTAACAAGGAAGTGCAAATATATTTAATTTATGTATTTGTCTGCAACTATGGTCGAATTGCGAAGTTCTTAACAACAGCCAAGAATCGTACAAATTTAGGTCACTACAACAGACTTGTAGAAATTTAAAGAATTATACAATAGAAGCCGCTTAATTAACAGCGAATTCTGTTCAGTTTTAAATCATTCAATCATTATATTTATATATTTTATTCTGATCATATTAAAATGAAAATAAGTAAAATTTCCTTAATACAAAAGTTTGAAGTATTGCGGAATAAAAACAGAGTTCAAGTTTTTCACAATATTAGAATGATCATCGGGAAATTTATTATCAAAGGAATAATTAAACGTTGACAAAAATATTGCAACAGTTGTTTTAATCAGCAATGAAACCACGATCAAAGAGTCAAATAAACAACAGTGATGAAAATGATGAAGAAGAAATAAGCAAACAAACGGTTGACGATATAGAAGTGTCAAATATAATGAAAACTTTTACCAAGTTAACAAAGAGTTGCGGATTTTTCGATCCTAATTTAAAAGCAAAAATTATTAAGAAAATTCAGACCAGTTGAAACAATTTATAAAGAAACGGTTAGTATACAACAGTGTAAAATAAAAGTTACCCTCACTGTTTGATAAAGTAAAGCATTAGTACAAAGTCTTATAGGCTTAGCATTAAAAGGTGAGATTTCTTTTAATAAAATTTTTTTTTAAAAATATTTTTAGTCCTCACAGTTCGATCTAAATCAGTTTTGACTGCAGAAGTAAAAAATAAAAGACCCGCATTGTAAAAGTTTAAAGAAAATCATTAAAAAACACCATATAACATTTTGTTATATAAGCTATACAGTATAAAAAAAAATTATTTTTAAATTATATGAATTCATGAATCGGTATTTTGGGTAATGCACCACCCCCACAACTTTGCGTGCTTGAGACGCCCCTGAATACATTATTGATACAAATTTTATTTTTTTATATACGGTAACTTCCTAGCGGTCATAGTCAATAGACACTATGATTATTAACAAACAAATATACACATATAAGAACAAAAAAAAACAGAAAAATGACTAGTGAATCGTACAAAAAATTGTATTATTTTTACTTTGTTTTCGCTGATTACCAATAATTTTTTTGAATTTTAAATTCTTTGCGGGGCAACTGTCCAGTTTTGTCTTTTCACAAATGATGCAATTGCCGAGAACGGATAAATTAATAATTTAGCTCCTGTTCTGCAAATCGATGTGCGCTTTTGTCCGTGTGCGCTTTTATCTCTGTGCGCTTTTATCCGTGTGCGCTTTTGTCCGTGTGCGCTTTTATCTCTGTGCGCTTTTATCCGTGTGCGCTTTTATCCGTGTGCGTTTTTGTCCGTGTGCGCTTTTATCCGTGTGCGCTTTTGTTCTGTGCGCTTTTGTCCGATGCGTTTTTATCATGTGCGCTTTTGTCTTGTGCGCTTTTGTCCGTGAACCATGTGCTGCAGTGGTTTCGGAACCGTTTGAAATGTTCATCCGAAATTCACGATAAAAGAACGATAACTTTTTTCTGCGTCAGCCACAATAGACGAACACCAACTTTACTGGTATCTTAGGCGATAATTGCCGGCGCTTGGGGGGAGCCAATTATTTCGATAG
Source organism: Icerya purchasi (assembly GCA_039619475.1). Classification (NCBI taxonomy): domain Eukaryota; kingdom Metazoa; phylum Arthropoda; class Insecta; order Hemiptera; family Monophlebidae; genus Icerya; species Icerya purchasi. Next base: position 320,754,767 of record CM077115.1, read on the forward strand.
ACAAATGTCAGAAAGTAGCCAGGAAGATGTTTTGTTAAAAAAATCGCCTCTCACTAAACTGTCATCGAAAATTATTTACAGTCAGTTGAAAATAATGAAATTTCGAAACATTTTTTTAAATTTCATACGCGAATTTCATCATTCGCGGCATTACTTATTAGTGTAGTGAAGCGCTGAAAGTCAGAACGGGTTCGATAATTTTTTTTGTTTAACAATAACACGTTGCGTATTTTAATTTAATATAGACGATTTTTCCTGTTTTAATAAAAATTTTACAAAATGGCGCTGCTACTATCCACGCCCGATAAAAAAGATATACTTGATTTCTCTTCAAAAAGATTCCCCCGGTGCTCTAACTGCCGCAGATTATGATGTCCGGGGAAGAAAAAGGAAAAAAACACGTAAGTGGTGTGTTGGTATTATTATAAGGAATTTGAAAAATATATTCTTTTTTCGATAAGAATTTTCGATTTCAACTGATTACACAAGGGAGATTGGTAAAAGAAAAGAAAACGGGGTCGATAAATTCGTCCGCTTTAAATGTATTTTAGAATCGTTACGTAATCTAAAATTTCGGGCGAACTGAATATTGGTAGTAGCAGGATTAGAAGGCGTGATTTCGAGAAAACCCCTGTTAAAATTCTGTCAGACAGATTTGTCATTTGGAAATAAAAATTTTTTTTCACTATCACTCCAGAATTCCGTCTCGATTTTCACGTTTTCATCGAATGATGGTCAAACTGTGTGGGGGGGTTCTCATAGCAACAACTTTCTGTCTGTGTAAGTCAATCGCAACATAAAATTCTCGGCAAAATTTCCTTCTTCGCGAGGTTGCTCCGTAATTTTCGAGAATATATCTCCGTAGTTCATAGCGATGTCGCATAGATTTTTTATTGTTCGAAGCGTTCCTACACTATTGAAAGATTTATCGATATTTTGTAGTGCTAGTTTGTGTGTTTAGACACGATTCTAAACTATTCCGAATTGTTGGACATTCTCTGCTTCAATCAGTCGTGTTCGTGATATAGTTTTTCAAATGCACCCCTCCTCTACTATTGACTAAGTAACCTCGGTCATCAAACGATCAGACTAGGAATTTTGTCCTTCCTTTTCGTACACTCTAATAAAGCGAGTCTACCTCGCTTATCGAACAATTTTAAGCCATAAAAAATAATCGAGAAAGATGATTTTTTTGATTTTTTTCGTAAAATTATAGAGCATTAGTAAGCCTCCTGGATGTTTCGAAAGTATAATGAAATTTACCGTCATCATATTCGGGGTCGGTGATTATACCGAAATAAAAAAAGTTAATTTCCAACAATTGATATAAATACGCATTTTTATAAGTAGTGTTAAATTCTAAAAAAGAAAAACAAAAAAAAACGAAAATTTCTTATTTCCTTTTCGACTTTTTAAACAGACATTAAACGGTGCAAATGTCGTAGAGAATGTCAACAGAACTTTAATCGAAGAACTTTTTATTAAATAATTACGAAAAAGAGGTGAAATAAGAAACTGAAATGTAAAGTCAGATAGAAACAAGAAAATGAGACTATGAAGAGAAGGCGAACTTTATCGGTTCGGAGTTCGGAGTGGTAAAGATTTCAGAGAAAAATTTAATTACGTGTTTAAAAAGTAAAAACGCAATAAATAAAAGTAAAAAAAAAAAAATAAAAAAAGCGAAAAATATAAAGATAGAACTAAAAAAACGGTATTTCTCGAGCGGAATTCGGGCGGACGGGTAAGATTGGAAGTGTAGATAGGGGTTCTGTAAAAGGATGAATTGCGATGCGGTAGATGCGGAGAATCTCTCGGGAGTGACAACCGGCAACGGGTAGAGTTCTTGTCGCGAGAATTGGCCCGTGTATCTTTCGTGTACGGTTAAGTTTCAGTTGGTCTCTAATCGCGGCGATTAAATATACCGGATGAAGTTTCAGAAACGATTCAAAAGTGCGACTGAATCTTTATTCAACGTTATCTCGCTACGATGTTACTTTCAACTGTTAAGTATTGTTACGTTGGCTGATCTTGGGAAACAGCCAACGATGACACTGAATTTATAAGAATCGTATTGGACAACACGATACATTTTTATACTTATTAATATTATTGATCCCTATTCGGTTTGTATCGTTATATTAATTTGCTCCACATAGAATCTCGTAACGTCGTGAATTGTACCTTATACGTATAGAAAAAAAGGTATCATCGATTTAACTAATTGTTCAAAACGCGTAAGCACTCATCCATAACACGACGACACACGAATGAGTTCATATTATTTCGGTTACATAAATAATAATCGTATAAATTTTGAACATCGACGTACGAATAATAACTGTTAATAATACGCGCTGCCAGAGAGTACGCGTTATGCACGAATTAAATGGTCGCGCAGCGAACTTCGTAAACTGCAATAACGATTTTCAATATAGAAACTAAAATAAAGCAAAAAACTTGAATGATTTGTTCGCTATCTCGATTATCGTCTCCTAGGTGACGAACGAACTTGTTGATTTTAATTTTAAAGAAATCTTAAAATGAAAAAAACAACGTAAACCTTGTCCGATTAATTTTAATTTTTAAACCCTTACGGTAAATTAAAAGTGTCGTACAAGAAAAACAAAACCTCATACTTAAATGTCTATAATTCAGCGGACCCGACTCTCAGAAACACCGTGTTTCTTGATGACATTATTGAATATAAAAAATTGTCAAAATCGCATCATTCGGAAAACGACCAGTTTTCGTAGTTCATCTAATATGTATACATCTGTGTACGTAAGAATGAGAAAGCTACGGAATTCGTTCCGTTAGTATATTAGTTTCGGCCGCGCCTTTAATGCGTTTTTTGGCTTTATGGCGCCCGTCTCCAAATATGAAAAAAAGAACAAAAATCTTAAAGCACGCACCTATATATTTGCTATTAAATATTTCCATTATTCAGCTTAGGCTCGGCAGAAGGAAACGTGGATTCCGGATGGCGCATTTGCGTATCAAAAGAAGTACATTAGAAACAGAAAAGCTCAAATTCTGCGACTGCTCAGAGCTTTCATGATTCTTTTAAAAAATTTCGTCTCGCAAGTAACTAAGTTTTATAAATTTAATAACCATTGAGTATTGTGGAACGTACTTTTAATTAAAAGTTCCATTTAACTTAATTGTATAATTAGTGTAGTATACTATGTTTCAACACTACGCAGCTGCCGCAAAGATTAATAATATACCCTCCCAATTTATAATGTTATTCCATTGTTCGCGAAATCTGGTAAACAGCTATTGGACAGGTACAGCTCAATTATCATCGCGATTCGTTATAGATGTGTCTAGTTCGATCCCGGACGACCACAGAAATTATCACGAAAAATTAAATTAAATACTCGCTAATGATCACGCGAAAGACAACGGCACAGAGGGCATCCATTATATTTACGTGAGCTCAAAATTAGAAGAGTAGGTTCAACAGAATCTCATTTGAACCTAGGGGGGGGGGGTAAAAATCTCATGTCAACATTTAAAGAATATACATTATTATGCAGATAATAAAAAAAAAAATTATTACCCTTATTTTAGGTTCATTTTTATTTACTTTTTTTTTTTAGTTTATTTTAATTTATTTTTTGCTGTTCGTTTTTGTTTATTTTTATTTATTTTTTTTACCTTAGCAAAACCGTCGCAAAAATTTATCGTACATATTAAGGTGTTTGTTTTTTAATTTTTTTTACATTATATGTATCCTTAATTTTAAAATGTCGTCTTCTTTATTCGTATTAGTCTTGCGGTTATTTAGATTTTAGTTTGTTCATTTATTGTTGTTTTCCACATTTTAAATTAGTTCAATTATGAATTAGTTCAATTTTGATTTAGTTCAATTATGCATTAGTTCAATTATGAATTAGTTCGAATTTTGATTTAGTTCAATTATCAATTAGTTCAATTTCACAGTGGAAAATACCATTAAATGGACGAACTGACGTCAAAAATGAACTAGCGGCACTGGTGTAAACGGTTACCATTTTTCCTTTATGTATTTTTTTTGGGGTGTTCCATTTTGCCCGTTGAAAAAATCTCGTGGCTATTAATAATTTTTATTTCGAGAATTAAAAAAAAAAACAAAACATTCGGAGTTTTTAAAAGAAAAAAAAAACAACCGGTATAGTATACATGAATGCCCATGGAGTGAGTGAAAAATTAAGGAAGTGTTGTCTGTTTTTACTATTAATTTAATAAATTTAAAAATAAAGTCGTTGTACACCTTAGCTTTTTTATGAAAATAAATTTAGTCGTTTAACAGCCATAGCGTAAATCTCATGTAAGGGGTTGGGAGTACCACGAAATCTCACTGAATCACACCAAAGAGGTCAAGGGTCCAAATTAAAATAAGAATAAAAAAGAGAGCTGGTGACTAGGGACAACACGCGGTAGGAATAAAGTGTTCCTTTCGCTTTTTTTTCGTAGATATATAAAGTCACTGATAAAGTATACGATAAAATAAAAGAGAGGTAAAGAGAAAAACCGCACTACTTGTACATACTTCGCGAAGTTGAATAAGAGCAAAATTAAAAGAATAGAATTTTACTAACAGAAAACATCAAAAATTTACACACCTGCACGTGCTTGATGTTAGAACGTATAATTTGTCGACGAGCGTCTTGATGAAAGAAATCGATGTAATTTTAATAACTAAAAATAAATTTTCAAGGGGCCAGTTATTTTTACGTTTTTCTCCTTCCTCCGCTCTCTCATTCGTATACCTATATTACAGCGAGCATGTGCATGACGTTATATTATACTGTTTTTGTTGTAACGGTCGGACATCATGACGCTTGGTTTTTAACGCTTGTGATTTTTGTTTTTTTTTGCCTAGCTCCCGTCGCTGCAACCTGCGATAAGGAACATCGTTCTAAAACAGCTCATGTAATTAATGGATGTCCCCAAACTCCCACGTACACCATCATGCGCGCGCCAGTTAGTACACAACAGACAGGCACGAGACTGCATTTATATATCGATAAATCAAATCAGTTCCGAATGTAGTCGTTTCTAGACAGTCGCGTGGCGTATATAACGATGTAATCTACCAGTATCTTGAGACGGAACCTGCAGCGCGATCTTTTGGCCGTGATCGACTTATAAAGATATTCTCTGGTAAAATCGCAATCTATCTAACAACACCGGTTTTATTTGTCGTAGTCGCGGGCTACTATCGTGGTGAGGGTGCTCTATTGGCTGAAACTGAAATTTCCGTGCGTGGTCGGGCGAACGGATGTGTGTCGGGGTTTTGAGACTGTGTGTATTGTTGGCGGCGATCGATAGCGGAGATAACTGTATGAGTCCGGGACGAGTGCGCATCGCGTAAAAGCTGTGCCCCAAGCGGCATCGAGCCGAGGAGCGAAATTTTATAAATCCGGTAATAAAAGTCAGCGGGGAACTCGATGTCATTCGGAGACTTTTATCGATTGTTATTCGGTTCTTATGTGTAATCGGTCGGTTTCATAGTTACACATTATCGTGCTAGACCTCGCTTCAACCTATTGTCTGTTCGTTTCGCACGCTAATTTCCGTTGAACCACGCTGCATTTTCGATAAATCGTAGTTCTATCGAAATTTGTTTTTTTTTATTTTTTTCTTACTTTATTTTAATCTAGTCGTCGATGAGTTCGTATTGTGTATTTTCTGTGGAAATTTGTGCAAATCCGTAGAATATACGCGATTTTTCGGTACTAGTCTTATTTTATTAGACACGCGGTGTGATATCTCCTGCACAGAAAGGTCAGGGATCGCGATTTAATTCGAGTAGTCGGCTATCGACGAGGAGAGGTTTTCGGCGTTTTTAATTTTTTTTCCCTGAATAAAATTACCGAAAACCTGATACTTCACCGGGAGAAGTTCGCCTGAGTGCGACACGTTAGGTGTCGCTGGCGCTTGTTTATTTATTTATTCTTTTTCCTGGTCCGCGAAAGGACTCCGGTTCACAACAATCTGTACGGCTGTGAAGTGTACGAATAGGTTTCACTCTAACGCTCAACAGCTGAGTATGATGCCATATGATGATGAGCTCAACCCAAAGTCCGGATAAAACACCGAATATTAAAGAATCGTAAAAGAAGGGGATGATAATAGGAAGAAATATCTGAAAGTAGAAGGGGTTTCGAGTGTTTCAGCCAAGGTGTCTCGGTATATGGGATTTCTCGAACGATTTCGCGGAGATTAGGGAATTAGTAAATAATTTTTATCTGTAAATTCTCAATTGAAACCGTATTGTAAACAGTTAAAAGGAAACGATTAAAATTCAGACACCGAATCAGTTATGCTATATTGATAACAACAGGCAGCAATTTTCAGATACGTTCATTTAGTGCATAATGTTGCCCTCCCCTCATACTGTCATTATTGAACCTCTTCGAGAATTACTATTCCTCTCACCTATTCACACCGCTATTAATCGAGCAATCGAGACGAAGTGTTTATTAGATTTTTCCTTAGTGCACGTAAAAAACATTATTCAAGCGATGGTAACACTCGAATGAAGGTAAAACCGGAAATGCGGAGGAAAAACTCGGAATAAAAAACCCGTAGGAAACCGACGATAAAAGATAAAATTATTAATCTTTCTCGACGGTAACAGGAACAGTTTACACTTGAAAGAACGTACGAAAATTCGTGCCGCAGAATAAATTAACGTGACCGACAAATACGCAAATAACACAAAGTCGCAATTATTCCGACGAAGAAGAACAGTTATTCGCTGTTCTTGTTTTCAAAGTAAGCCGTACGGACGGCGCGCAAGGCACGCGTGCAAATATTGTCAAACATCCGTTAAATTAAGCGTACGTATGAAATCCAGAATGAAGCTTTCTTCAGACGCTTGCAAAAAGCACCGCAAACACATTGCTCCGGTGCGAAAGTTTCCAGATAAAATTTTGATAACCGAAAGAACACAGTCTGTTATTTCCGCTGCTCCGGGTTATTTAGTGTGAAAGTTATTCAAAACGAAATAATCGTTAATGGGGAAGACTACGCGACGAATACGTAGAGCTTATATCGCGATGCGTGAATATAGTGTGGATCGATTAAAAATCGAACATTTACAATTTCAAGCATAAACATCGTACATATTGTCATAGGCATTGTCGGGAACGTGCGGACAGTTTTGTGTCCGATGATAAGCAAAACATCAGGGGGGAGGCAGAGAATGAAATACATTTTCATTAATAATTTCTCGGGTATTTACTTTTTTGCTTAGTCCACATCCCCGTGTAATACTTTGGAATTTCAGGTAAACCAGAACTGAGGCATAGTCGATGATAAGTGATGTGTAACTTGAGCGATTTTCAAAAGTGAGTGTCGAGGATAATCTTAATCAAACGGTTCATTCATCAGGAAATAGCCCAACAAATTTTAATTATGTATTCTGTTCCCAATTAATAGTCGCATTTTTCTTTTAATTTTCAGTCTAGCTCTAGTTTACTTAACGACTTTTTTAAAAATTACATTTCCGTCGGAATCACGTGAATAATGAGAAATCACCTCTGCGTTCAACGTACGAGTATTGCGCTGTTCTCGTTAACGGGAAAAGCGAAAATGTCATCTTAATCGGACCGTACGGAAAAATCACATTTCGATTTAACAGCTCGCTAAATACTAACGGGCAGCAACCTCGAATTTCTGATGATCTCGCGTGCTCTTTCTATTATAAAATGCTATAAAAACATCGTGTTCTACTCTCTACTAAATAATAATATGTAGTCCCTGGCGCGGTTTTCAACGTACTCGTACATTGTTTTTTTACTACCGAGGATAAAAGTCCGCGAACATCGTGCAGTGAGTGAAATTTTTTGATTTTACTACGCTGCCTTAATATAAATGTTTTCTGTTTTTGGCCTGTAAGATTTGTTTACTAATTAGCGCTACTCTCATAGTTGAATCTACGGGAAGTTTATGGAATAACTCTGGTTAAGAAGAACCGAGCTTGCGCATTTTCGAGAGAAAAAAAAAAGGCTTAATAAGAGGGGAACGCGCACGTCTTTATACGACTAGTATATCGGTTTGGAAATGGAGGGCAATACGAAAAGAAGATGTATTAGGCGAAAGCGAGAAGCAGTACAGGGCTGAGACGTAAGCGAATAATAGAAACGATAGCGGAACGTCGAAGTGAAAATGGTGAAATCGCCGGAAGAAAGATTAGGTTGGACGCTCGACAAGTAGAAGTTTATTAGAAAAGGATGAAATACAATAGAACCGAATCTAGGAAAGAACTATTGTACAAAAGAAAGGAACGTCGAATCCTGAGATTTTCAAAAGGAGGAGGACGCGTAAAGGAAACTCGAGCAACCGCCATTTTATTGCTCACTCGTCCATATGATTAGGATAATAAATTGGCCGCAGAAACGAAAGGAGTCATACAGAAAGGAGAACGCAGGGTTTTAAGTAATCGGAGATAATTAAGTAACTGAAAAGAGAAAACAATGGTGGAATGTAAGATTTACAAAAAGGAGGGAATGTCCGAATGGTTTTCGTAGAAATGAATGTTATCAGATGAACATATTCATTTCTCTGAAGATCCCATCAGGACTTATCGAGGTTTACACCTGTAATAGAAACAATAGTGCTACTGCGAAATTGCCACGTAGTTGCGGGAAAGAGAGATTTAAGAGATACAGATATAATAGGTAGGAGAAGACGTGAGGTTTGCAAAGTTTAAGAAAACTTATAAGAAATTATTACATAAGACAAATCTGTAATGAGATATTTGTATAAACAATTGTCCTTTTCCTTAGTAAAAAAAATTAAGATTAGAGAAGTTTCGTCACATCGGTAATCATTTGGAAATACAAATTCGGTGACGCTTAAATTTTAAAAGTCGTACGGGCACCAAGAGGGAGATGAATCATGTCTGGTTTTTCGATGTAATAAAGGGAGCAGAACGGTAATAAAATTGCGAGATTTTTATAAGTATAAAAGGGGGGATCGAATTTTCACTTTTTAAGGGACATTTCAGCAAGTTTAATCGTTTAAAAGCGGAAGAGGAAAGGAAATTAATGTGTTCGAAAAAGGCCTAACGACTGTTGAACTCGAAAAATCTATACAGGGGAGATCAGTACGACTTCGGCTGAGAATACATTAAAGTGACGTCTATCGGAGCGAAGAGGCTAAACAGTACAGGAAGGAGATAGAATGAAATGATCCGGTGCGGCAAGTAAACACCGGTTGACTTCATGTAATATTTTGCGAGAGAGGATGTCGTCGGAAAAGAAAAGAGGGTACTACTTCGTACTAAGCAATGTGACGTAAATCGTATAGATAAATTTATAAGAGCCTTGTGAGAAGCCACAAGATACATTTCTAGTCGTTTAACGTGACAAAGAGATGAAATGTTACGATTCAATGTATGATGAAAATTCATAACAAGCAGATAATCGGAACGTCGACTACTCCAAAGCACTGCAGACATCAAAAATGTCGCCTACTAATGAACGATTTACACATAAAGATTGGAAGCGGAAAAACTTACAGAACCTGCACAAGAACCAAATACTCGATCAGTGCGGATGAAAAAGATATTCTAAACTTTAGGTTTTACTGTTTTTCTGATATCGTACTGATTACGTATCTTAACTACTTCGATGTTCGCTATCGGTCAGCTTGAAGCGACTCTATAGGACCGCTTCCGGTAATTATTTTCTTCATTATCTGAATAAAGATTTTCCTACCACTAGCGCTGCTCCGTAAACGATTTCTCAACCATTATGTCACCTAGTATTAACACTGCCCTCGATGAACTGAAAAATTTCCACTCAGATCTATTCTCCGAGCATCTGGCCTACCAAATCTCACGTATATCTCGTTATCTTCCTCCAATCGGTTCACCGGTGATCGTTGGATCATTTCACGACCTGGTTCCTATACCAATTGCGCCCAGTGTAACGGTAACCACTTTGTTTTACGTTTTCACTCTAACCTGTTGTAGTCTTCATTCCGTAGGCTGCGCATTTATTTTCTTCGCTGACGGTGTACTGCTCGCGAGTGCTTTTCTTTCAGAACGTTTCCCAGTCTACTTCCGATACTGAGCAGATTATTAGGGTTTCACGTATATATTCGTTCACTTCCAACTTTACCTACGTCACTGTTGATTTCACTTCTTTCGCTCGTTTGAATTCTGATCGCAAATTTTAAATCTCTTTGCACGCGCCGATAACGCTTACGCGAGACTATAACTTACTCGACTCGATCCATTTCCGTCGCTGTTGGGCTCTGTCAGACATAGAAAAACTATCTTCGTATTTTCGATCCGGTGTTCCCTGTGCTGCTTAATTTGCTGACAGTCATCATCGCAAAGTAAGCCGCTTAGTAGTATGAAAAAGGCGGCCGTGCGAAAGAACGTATTGTTCGGTAGAGCGATCCAATTTTCCTCGGAAATTGGCTTTGTCTTTCCACACTCAGTTTCTCGCTATTTAACTTGATTTCATACTATACGCACCTGGAATCAATTTTCGTCCGGAACCATCGGTAGTTTAGCGAACGTGTCGTCAAACTCGATTCCGAACGAACAACTTAGCGTGGCCTGTGCCGATTTTTGCGCGCATCACTTGTTCGGCATCACGCGCTAATCGTGTCTTCGGTTAATGGGGCGACATTTAAAGAAAATGAGAAAAGCGAAATTCTGCGAAGGAGAATATTAATTTGTTCTTAAATATCGATCGGGCGAGAAAAATTTTTCCAACAATAATTCGTCCGGCATCTCGATGGCTAGAGAGCCGTAACGAAGATCAATTAAAGCACTACCTAGAGAAGCGTGAACAGAGAGAAGGACGCACGGACGGACGGATGGACGAACCGACAGGGGGGGGGGGGGTAGTGGCTCTAAAAGGGAAGACGGACTGAAATTAAGCTGGAAGAAAGGATTATTTTTGAAGGGAAATTTTTAATGACTTCCGAAATGAGAAGTAGCAGCAGCTCGGTGCCGGCGACTAATACAATTTAACGGTAGCCTTCGTCGAGAGGATCGTTAACTAATACCATCGAATGACTCTCGATTAAGTACATTCGATATTTTAAAGTAGGTTCCTTCGTCGATATCGAAATTTTAACAACAAACAAGGTAAGCAGTTTAGTTCGTTCTGTTGCATTCTGTTCCGTTCTCCGTTTCGGTCACGTTCGTTCACTCTTCCTTTATAATCTTATTAGTTCTACATAATTGGATTTCTGCTTCGCTTCTAGTTTTGTTCGCCTCTTTTGTTCGCCGCTAATAAAACTGATCAACTGTTTACATCATCTCCGCGTCCTAGTCGCTGCCGCGCAAATCTCCGAAGCATTTCCAAGTCCCTAATCGGTGCTTCTTCAAACGACAAATTTTCTCGAAACGCGCGCCACACTCGCTTTCTTTATGCAAAACCGAAGAAATATTCTCCGATCGGTTAATTCGCCGGAAATTGCCCGGAAAATAAATTGTCCCGAACGCTTGTCTCTCTTTTGTACAGTGCAAAATTTTATCGTCACCAGTCATCTTCTATCTCATCCGACAAATTCGGACCTCCTCTCCCGCGCTACCAGAGCGTTCGCTTCGATATTAAGCAATTCCGCCAGCGATAGCTCTTGCTCGCAATTCCCTACTCAGCGCGAACTGTTTCCTCGAGCTAGCCTTCTAATCAACCGGAATTACCGTTCGCCTTGTTCGCCCCGATCGCAATATCTCTAGCTGCCTTCCAGGCTAACAACACGTATACTCGTACAGTCATTACGGGACCCTTTCGACTTTCATTGAATGACGACGTCATATGTGTGGAATAATAACACGTTTGAGACGGTATTTTAGAATAACATTAAATAATAAGCGAATAAACAAATGTCACATCCTCATTATGATTTATCTTGGGAACGCATTTCCAGTAAAATAAGTACAAGCGACCCGCGTAAAAAACGAAAATAGTCGCATCGGAATTTAGACGCGGAACTGATGTGAGAAAGAGACTGTGCTAGAAAGTAGAAAATCTTTTCATATTTAAAGCTAAATACGTTTTTCGTGAAGACTGTTCTGTACATAACGCAAGCCGCATGACGCAAGCCACATAACGCAAGCCGCAAGTCGCAAGCCGCAGTGTCATGCCGTAAGCCGCAAGTCGCAAGCCGCAAGTCACAAGCCGCTCGCTTGGAACCGGGGTTAGCTTAGTCGGTGAATTATGTGGCACCAACTCATCACTTTTTCATAGTTATCTTCCTCATTGTATTGCGACAGTTATACGCCTATCTGACTGCCAAGTCTTTTACAAATTATTATTTGTTCAGAAAACATAGCTCTTTCGAATAATATGAGTCTAAACTTAAAACATAGTCAGTGCCCCGGAGGAATAGAATTACAAACGATGGGCCAAAACAACTGCGCAACTACTACTGTATGGAGTATGGATGCCATCTAGCGGGTAAAAACGCGCCGTGTTAAATATTAAACGCGGGATGCACGCTTTATTTGTTTTTGGGCACGACAGTATCAAGGACGTACCGTTAGAAACGAAATAAAGATCGGTCAGTTAATTTTTTATTCGGTCAATGTTGCATACAGAGGGCGAAACCAATAGCTAGAGTGTGGCAAGCAAAAAGAAGGGATAGAATATAAAACGTGCGATAAGGATCGGAGGAAGCTTGAGTCTCAGCAGTTGTATTTGCGAGGCAGAATTCTCGATAGAAAGTGGCCGACTTCTACACGTGATATCTGCATGGCATAGAATATTATCGCTTCATTTCGATGCAGACGGAAAAACTTGGAGCGGACTGAAATATATATACTATATGTATATATATATATATATATAGTGTGCTCGAGATGCTTTAAAAGTTGTTTGTCGAATGTGCTTTTATTTTTCGCCGATTTATTCGTCGCGTCAAGTTCTCGTAGCGAAGAGGAACAACACCTAAAAATTACACAAGCGATAATGACAGATGATGCAGCTGAAACTAAATTATCGTAAACCCGTGTAACGTTAACATGGGCGATCGTGATAACTTTTAAAAAGTGCTGAAATTATCGCCTATTTCTGTGAAGCTTTCCGATTCGATACTCGATATTCCCAGTATTATGTCATAAATGTTTATCGGCAGTTTTTCCCATTATTAGAATTGTAGTTCAAATTTTGGAAACATGTATGTGAAAAATGTAAATGAGAATGACGAAATCCTAGCCGAAACGGAGAAATGCTTTCAGCTGGAGAAGAGATGTGAAAAAAGAACAAACGAATAAAGTAGAATTGGCAAACCAAGGAGATTTTAAGTCGGTCCGCAGTTGTTCGATGTGGATTTTGTAATATGCGGGACCGTCAGCGGGTTTCGCCTAGAATCGAACATTCTAGAAGCCTCCGTTTGTCGATTCGTGCCGATGTGCAAACGAACTACAGGCCATTTTAAATGTCTACAGAATATTCTCGAACCGCCGCGCAAAATGTGAAGACGGCATTCGCGTTGGCCCGCAAAACAGTTATACTAAAGGCCGAAAAATATTTCGCGTTTCGCAAGAGATTAATGATAAGTGAAAGTCGCAGCTGAAAATGCGATTATAAAATGTACGGATGAGCATTCAGCCAAGTCCGAGTAAAATAGGAATGGGATAAAAGAGGAATGGAATAAACGACGAATAAGGCCCAGAAAAGTAGAAATTAAGAAGAAACAAGGCGTGATAAAATGTTTAAAAAATGTCGGAGAGAGCTGGTTGGCGAGACAAATGTTAAGCTAATTACAGACGGTGGCCGCAATGACTACATTATTCTCTGTTTCGCAGTTCTTCGCTGTTTTATGCCTACGTGAACATAATTACGTCATTAACACTGCATAAATACGCGCTCAGAGCAGCTCTGTTTCTGCGCGTTGCACTTCAAATTGCTTTTTCTCCGCTGCTTACATTTTATTTTTTCTGCTCCCATAATTAGACGTCACAGCACTCTTTTCGAATCTTCTCATTCGATAGTTTTATCTTTTCTTGTCCTGTTTTCTTTTTCTCGTTTCAATTGATTTATCTCTTTACGTCTAGATTAACGCGCAATTAAACACTGCTGCGAGCAAATGGGAACATCGTTAATGATGAAAAACCTTGCAAAATGTGTTAAAGATGTTGGTAGATCGAACGGACTAGCACCAAAACAATAGCGGTTGCAAAGATGGCTGTGCAGTTATCTGTGATTGTAGGAAAAAAATATAGTCACAAAGAGGACTAGTTATACTGCAAAGTGCGCCTTTTTGATAGTCGAACGTGTGACGACGGGATTATAAAAATTCAATCTTACAGGGAATCACGAGGACTTGTGCATTGGTAGAAAGATGTAATTAGGATTTGCAGTAATGATTTGGGTAGCACGGTAGTATAATGACGAAGGACCTCGGCTACTGAATCCAGAGGTGTCATAGGTTATCTAGACTAGTCTCGTTCCGGATCCAAGTCGCTCCCAGGTTTATACCTAATCTGAAATTGAATATATTGGTTTATACCAGAGAATTATCTGGGGGACAGAAAATGCGACTGAGATTCTCATCGGATCCATTAGGCTGAGTACATCATGAAAAGCTTAATTACGCAATTCCTCCGACGCCCTGCTAAAAGTATGGAATTTACTTTACTAAACAGGGCGAAGTATTTGGCAAAAAATGAACACAATTATTGTCGACACAAATGCAGGGAATGTAATATCGGGCATATTCTCACCAGACTACACTCTATATTGTTACACATTTGATCACGTATAAGAGCTGAACACGACATGGTAGAAAATTGAATAAGTGGAAAATTAGCGCAATTAAGACTAAAAATCATACAACAAATATACCACCAAATAAAAACAAAATAGAATAATAAATAGTACTAAACTTACCGTAAGAACTTTTTCTCGTCTATTCTCATTTTTTTTTTTTCCCCTTTTAATAAGTTGCGGATCCCACAAGGCATATTGCTTGTCTGTGGGTGCCCAGCACTATTATCGTTTATTAATTAACATAATAATAACAAAGCTTCTTAATACCTACTTATCCTTATATACACGTATCATACGATTACATTTGGCGATTATTCGTCTTAAATATATACATATGATCGATTTAACGTAGTGGAGGTACAGAAAAACATTAGGTCAAACGGTCCTCATCTATAGGAGTTGATTAATTGTAAATTTGCTATTTTTATTGTATATATTAATGTTTTGTTATCTATTAATTTGGGTAATATTTGTCGTTTGGATGGAGTGAAGGAAAAAAACCAAAACAAAAAAAACCCAAGTTAGGCCAAGTGAAAAAAAATATATCGGCCAGCAACCCAGATCGGATTCACCTTAAATGACACTCGAGAGAGAATGTTAGAAATTTCGTGGGAGTCAAATATCCGTAGAATACGAAAAACGGCTAACGATTATGGCGCGTACGGTTTCCAACATTTTGGAGCAATTGTGGTATATGTAAAGGATGCACTTACACGACAAAGTAAAGGTACCTCGATCCCGACACAGTAATGTTGGAAGAAGTCTCACTTTCAAAACTTCATCAATTTTGAAAGTTCTTTCTTTGCTTTAAATATGTATATATATATATATATATATATATATTAATGGCCACGCCATTTTTAGGCCAGGGGTCATCAGGAAAAGTGTTCTGTTATGAAATTTGTCCCATATATAAGACTTTGATGCGATATTCGCGTTCCTACATCCCTTAGTGGTGAAAATTAGAACTCATCAGGGGAAAAGTGTCCTGTTAAAAAAACTGATAAAATGGTTTCAATGCAATATTCGCGTTAACCCCTGGTGGCGAAAATTGGAACTGAAAGATATTTTTCTGTCGAACGGCGTAGCCAGTGAAAAAGGTTACTTTTCTATAAGAATTGCAAAAGAACTAAACCTTGGAGTAAAGGTGGCTTGCTCCATTCCGAGGCCCAAAGGGCGAGTTTTATATATATATATATATATGATTATATAGGAATATTACGTAAGGAATTCAGGTCGGTGTATAAGAAACTGTTGACGTAGTGGTATTTAAAATTAAACAACCTAAAAAATTACACTGATGAATCAAAATTCTATTAACTAATAACCATCAATCGCCCATGGGGACACTTCATTGTAAACATTATACAACGATTTTTTTTTCAAAGTTTTTTTTTTTCTGGAGAAGTTAATTGTTTGTAACTTGTATTACTTTTAACTTTTACCATATAGGTAATATGTAAGAAAACTGAATTCATAAAATTTCCTCCGAGCTTAACTAATTAATAAAATGATTCATTTTGACCTTTTTGAGCGAAAAATCCCTCATTATGTAATGCTGATTATTTCAATAATATTCGAAACTCGTAAATACGTATAAAAGAATATGGTAAACAAGACAATTATTTCGAAATATCGATAAATAAAGATTATCGAGAGTGCAAGTGTTGTAAAAATTTACCATGTTAAAAAAAGGAATAGGTCACACTAATCCGACTTGTGTCAAACTTGACTGATTCGCAGAATAAAGGGTCGTGTAAAGCTGCAATTTGTTCTAGTTGCGTTTTCAGTCGGATAAGCTCGACTATTCGTCTTCACTTGTCTAATAGGGGTGTGTAACGTCAGCCTAACTGTTTTTAAACATTGTCATATAAGAAATGTGCGTGTTTTATGTAATTCGTTTTTTCTTTTGTATCTTTTTTTGTTTTTGTTATTTTTATATTTTAAAGTGAACAAACTCCAAAGTGTAGTATTACTTAGCAGTTTACATTTTTTCTGCTCGACAATTGTTGAGCAGAAAAAAAACGAACATTCAAATAAAATATGACATCAAGATCATAATGAGATCACCAGTCTTGGTTAGCAAAAATGAGAAGGTGACATCAGCTTGTCGCATCACTTGCACGAGCAGGTAGTAATGTAGCGGCTACTAGATAATTTTGCAGCAGAATTTTTTACTCAATCTTTTGTAAATCTGTGTCTGTCAAACGAGCGGCAGTTGCCGGAAGTCGCATATGGGCGGCCATGATCATGCATAATGTGTTGAAGTCGAGAATTTATCTGTTCGAGCGGAGCGAATCCGATCATGTTGCACTTGTCGACGAAAACGACGCGAACATTTACGAACGCTCTGCAAAACGCGTTCAGTGCTTCCAATTGGAGCCAATTCGTCTTTTGCGAGTTCCTGATACAAAAGACAGCGTGTACAAGTGGATCATCCGATATATGTATGAATAATACTTTCTTTTTTTTTTTTGCGTTTCCACAGTAACAATTTACGGTAAAATTTCGTGGGACAAATCATTTCCGCATCACGAAATTTCATGTGCATTGACGCTGCCCGTTAATGACACAGCGACTCACTTCAATATCTCCTACGTTAGTATGCATTGTCCTCTTCGTTCGATAACAACCAATGTCAACGTTATAGATGGTGCGTAAACAGCGTAACTATTGTCAATGATACAAATAATGTAAACGATGTGTTAATAGTGTTATAAATACTGTCGTCAACGATGCAAATGTAAATACCGTATTATTCGTCTCTAAAGAATCATTTTCTGTATAGTAAAAATCATAAACACGTCGGCTTTCACACCTGTTGTTAGGCTATAATGAAGGGGTTCAAAAATTAACCTAGATAATTCCTATGTCGAGTGAGAAAGGAAGAAGCTGTCTATAAGGTATATTCATGTGTATTAATGTATCTGCCTGAAGCGTAGACATACGTTTTCGCTTTCTTTTCATCGCTGATTTTCCATAAAGTGCTCATAATCTCGGATTCTAAAAGTGTTAAACTATCACTTCTAGCCTTTCCCGTCCCTTCTTCCAATTATTTCTCGTACACTCCCTCATCTATGATCTTTTTCTTCTTCGCTCGATCGAGATCGATCTTCTGTGGATTCCTGGCTATTTGGGTTATTCTTTCTTCCATTTCCAGTGACAGATTTTTGGGCACGTTTTCAACTCATAACATTGTTCTTCTTTCTTCAGTCGTTCACTTCAAGCTAACCCTCAACTCCTCTTCTTCTTCATTTTCTAATCTCGGTTCCTTTTACCTCTCTATTCAGCCATTTCTTCCTCCTCGCCTGTGATATTTTAGATACTTGCCTTTTCTTAAACACTTCATAATCTCGGCTACTTACGCTTTAATCATAGTTTCCCTTCCGCATCATTTTCTCGCTGTTCATCTGCTTCCACCCCATTTTATCTTTTCCCCCTCCATCCACATACTTTCCTTATGATCTTGATGTCATATTTTATCTGAATGTTCGATCTTTTCTGCTCAACAATCGTCCTTCTGCACTTCTCTACTAAAACTCGGTATTGCTATTTACCTTAATGGTGCTTCTTACATTTCCTTATTTCTTTCTACTTCTGCTATTCATGCCCACGAATTATTTTTATGTAAGAATTCTTTATTTTCTCCTTCTTCCCATTTCTTGGGCTGATGTCCTCGTTGGTAAAGCCGTGAAAAAATGTCTGTTAAAAAAAAAAGAATCTAAACAAGGATCGAAGCAAATTGAAAAAAAAAGAAACCCAAATACTTGTCCAGCAGCAGGGATTAAGCTGACTAAAGGGAGACAGTTTTCAGCTTGTCAGTAGAAATCCGAGAAGGCGATGCGAAGAAAAATGCGTAATGCGTAGATGCCAATCTCGCCTGTCAGTGTCGACTTAAGTTAAATTTAGATTTGGTGATCTATTCGCCTTTTTCCTACGTCAGACGGGCTCTTTGAGTACATATCCTACATCTTAGAGCGTACTGAAAAGCATAAAAACGGCACAGAAATTAAAGTGTTTAATGAACCAAGCCCAGATACTTCGCCGCTTTCAGGAAGTTACAGAGGGCTACAACATTATGGACTGTAGATTTTTCGCTGCGAATCTGTGACTATGTTATCGCTATTTTATCACAATGATATTCACACGCCTAGCGAAAGTCTGTAGACCGTTACAAACGAAAAGCGGGTCGAAAGTAGTGTTAGTGCAGCGAATCAGCGATTATGTTAGATCCGAAATTTAGAAAAGTTTTTTAACGTGAACAGAGTTGTTCTCGATTTTAAATGGATTTCTTAACGTGATCTTCCGAATAATATATATCAACTGTTTTTTTTGTTATAAGACGAAGGCGCCGTATATATTTTACTTTTTAGTTCTTAAATTAAAGTTACTTAGTGTCATTATTTTTATTTATTTATTGTATATTGTACCTTTTTTTTAAATTTAAATAAATTATTTTCTTCATCGAAATTTAAACATCAATTTTCTTTTACATAAATTTTCTTTTACATAAATTTTCTTTTATTTTTTTTAATTTAGAAAAAAAAATTAACTTTTTAATTTCGTTTTGTTTGTATAGTACAGCGTATGATTGCGTGCCGAGCTAGTTTCATTTCAATATTTTTCTGTCTTAGAGGGGAAAAATCAGGTATATATGTACTTGGTCTACTATTATTGACGCAATTTTTTTATTTTGTACCATCTTTCTGCCGAAGAAACACGGAATATTTTAGCTGATGTTAAATGCTACTGTGCATCGTTTTCGTTATATATCATTACTGTAATAACGAAAGAAAAATGGATAGCGATAAACTAGTCAAATATTCCTACCATTAGAAGATGCAATGTAAACATATAAACACATTAGATAAATGCGGCCTAAAAAAAATATTACGCCGATTACGAGGAAAGCGGCAAAAATATATTTTGAAAATGTACGAAATAACATTTCTACTATCAAAGACCTACACTCGCGTGCTATAAATGTTTAAAATTTACCCGATCGAATGCGCGGGGTATTAAACGATGTAAACCTTTTGAAAATGTCAGTTTAATACGATGAAGTTTTTTTTAGAACCTACACAATGTAACGACCATTGTATTCCAGAAGGAGAAAATGAACCGTTAGTTTTCATTTCGAAACGACTTCAGGATTTATTTTAAAAAAAATTAATAAAAATATATTTTTCCAAAAGTAAGAAATAATCGCCCGATAAAAAAGTTATATGTTTTACAGTGATATTATACGTATTATGATCATTTTTAAGCAATAATTGTAATCTGTGTAATAATTGTATAATTCGTTTTCTACGCAGCTGCAAATTTTTGAATCTTTTGGCTTTTATATATATACATATACACATATATATATATATATAATTAATAATAATAATAACATTTAATTGTAAATAGTTTGAAAGGAAACGGAAAAATTTTCTTAGAGTGCATCTTTGAGTTTTCGACAGAGATATAAAAAATTTAGGATTTTATTTATTACGTAACTAGTCATTCATTTGACTGGTTTCGTGATAATATATATATGAAAACGGCTTGATATAAATTGGAGCTGATGATCCGATAATTACTTATTGATCCGTACATATTAGACTAGTTAATTGGCGACACATTAGAACTATTATGTACATCATAAGAGCCGCATGAAAAGGTGACGCGGACTAATTTTCCAAAACTGATAAAATTTTACATTTATATTTAGAAATTCTTCTAATAAACACTTTAAGGTAACCCGGTTAAATTGAATTACTTATTTTCCGATTTTTCGAGACTAATCTCGAGTAGCAATTCTTACGAGTAGGCTAAAGATAAACAAAAAACAATTTTTTTCAGTACATATTTAATAGGTTGCTAATTTCAACGCCGGTATCTCCGAACTGTAGATTGACTGATTGAATTCTTTGTATCCTACTGCAACCGTTTTTCTCTGAAACGTACGATTCCAATAATCGTTCAGCAGATTCATTTTCGCTCATCGAATACTATTACAATGCGAAATTCCACAAGCGGATTCAACCGAGATGTTATAGCGTAAAATCGTATAATTTAATTCCCGTTGCTGTAATAATCAACGGTATTTAATATAACGGATTTCGTTATCATTTCGCCGCTTGTAAAACTGCAAGTAGTAAATTTTAGAAACAATATTTGCCCTCTTCCGACAGACCCAGTTCTTTTACTGTTGTTATTTTCTTCAGGTGAACCGGAAGTGTTGTAAATACGGTCTATGCGAATATGCAGATATGTAATTTTGTGCACTGACTTTTGTAAATCCATTACTGGCGTGCGAGCCTTTTTGTTAAAAAATAAAACATTTTATTGTACGTATATATATATATATATATATATGTATATATATATACAACATAAAACACGCGCGTACGCACACACACACACACACACACATATATATATATATTATATGTGTGTATGTATATGGGGACTGTAATAATTTTTAACCTTTAACGCGATAAATAAATAACGGAGGAGAAACTTTCAGGTGTTAAAATTCCCCAAGAGACCGAAATAACTTGCAAGAATCTTTTATCGCCTTCTTAGAAAGTTTTAATGCCTGAATGTGTACAGTTTATGAGTAGTTACCGTCGGACAGAATAGACG
The DNA here is from genome assembly GCA_039619475.1 of Icerya purchasi. Lineage (NCBI taxonomy): Eukaryota > Metazoa > Arthropoda > Insecta > Hemiptera > Monophlebidae > Icerya > Icerya purchasi. Next base: position 320,776,132 of record CM077115.1, read on the forward strand.
GATATCTACACGGATGCAGAAAGAAAGTTCGATGTAGTGGAATCTGTTTATTGTGAAAGGGGTGTTGGCGGCGAGAGCAAACGGCAGTCGGAGTTTGCCGCGACGCATTTCTCTAGGGGTCAAAAATAAAATTCAGTTTTCAGTTCGGTGAAAATTCTCTGGGAAAATTTTTAGTCGGTAACGAAATTAAACAGTCTAAAAACGAACCACAATTTTCCGCAGCAGTTCCGAGAAAAAGAAGTTTACGAAAGTAGACGATGCGCAAAATTTTTAATAACCACCACGGACGGCAACGTTCCTACCAGCGGCAGTCGTACATTTTAATTTCCCGTACATAAAATTTTAATAATAAACAATTTAACAGTAACCGGAGATTTAATTTATTTATTCAGTCGCCCAACTTGAGCGCTGCTAATGAAAAAAAGCGGATAATTGTTGATGTTGATTTAAGGCATAATGATCCGAACGAGTTGAACGTTCCGAGCTGCTGATAATAAGCCGGGAAAAATGCATCAACTGGCAGCGGCCCAGAAACAAAGATTTTCGATGAAGGTGTAGGCGAGAATGGAAATGTGTTCGCTGATAGCTAGTATCGAGACAGACAGTAGTATACTAATTGCATGAGTACTTGCTCGAAATTAAACTGCGAACGTCGTTCGTGTGTTCGTACTTTATCAAACGAAAGCTTTACATTGTTTTCTATTAATTTGCAGTTTTTCTATATGAAAAAAATTAGTAAACCCGGCTTGCGATTAAAGCTTTTAGTTAAATGTAAATACGAGCAAATAAAAATGTATAATACGCGCACTAGTATCGCAGGATCTTGTAATCTTTTTTTTTGTCTTATCTCGTAATTTACTCTAAATGAATTTTTAACATTCGTCTTTTTACATAAACGACGTCGGTTACTAACACCGAGAAAAAAAAAAAAAGTTGTAAAACCATTTTACATTTTCCGCAAACTCATTCGTTGTCTCTTATCGCACCTTCGAGATTTATACATATGATTTTGTTTGTATTTTTCTTTTCCCCATTAAAATAAATTGGACCAAACGCGTAAAATGGACAGTGAAAGTAGGTCACCTGACCAATTTTATCATACCCCCTTAATATAAATTCGAAAACGCGTAATTTGTGGGTTCAGAATTATTAATTTAACACCGATTTTCACGTACATAATAGTAGTCGCGTTAACAAAAAACGGATTTGGCCACACAGCAGAAACAACATGGTTTTTGGTTATCATTTTATCCGGGAAGGGGAGGGGGTGCTAAAAACAGATATTCCAAAATCAGCATTAAAAAATGGTTCAATTAAACAAGTTTACTCAGGTAGTAGTTTACACGTTAAAAAATTATCAATTTTTCAGAAAATATTTCGATCTTCCCCGTTAGTTTTTTTTTTTTTTTGTGAAAATTGAAAGTTCTCACGGAGAATGGAAATGCCTAAGATCAATGGAGTTTAAGATCAATGGAGTGTCAGATATAGCACTCCATTCGGTATGCTAATGATATATAGCATATTAGTAGCAAAATAGGAGAAAGATTTACAACAGTCTCTAAATGATTTGAATACACTCTTAATGGAAAAATGTAATATGAAAATTAACATAAGATAAAACTAAATGTACAAATGTGATATACTAATCCTATGGAAACTTTAGATAAAGCCCTAACCGGAAATAGAGTATTCCAAGTAACAGAATTTCCGTATCTTGCAAGTTTAATAACGTCAGACGGAAGAACAGAAAAGGGAAATAAGAAAAAGAACAGCGCACAAGCTAAAAATGCTTTTAACAAAAAAGGAAATCTTCTGCTTATGTCGAAAAATTTCTCTCTACCTATCAGGAATCTGTTCATGAAGACATTCGTCTGGAGTGTCGCTTTGTAATTCGGCTGTGTCATCTGAGCACAATGCTAAATAAAGGAAGATTAAAAATAAAAGCCCTCGAGATCTGGTGCTATCGAGAAGGATGTTAAAAATTATCTGTGATTTCCTCCGTAATCGCTTATTTGAATGTAAACTTTTAAAAATGTAAAAAAACCTTAATATTCATGGACAAAAATATCACGGATGGATAAAGTCACAAATAAGAGGAAGTATTCGAAAGGATAGAAGAACAACCGGGGAGATGTTAAATATATACCATTATTATTATTATTTTTATCATGTCCCCGAGACGTTTGAGGACTTACGTACTAAAATAAAATAAAGAGTTAACTGATTATCAGTCCATACATCAACTATTTTTATGGTTTCGTCAGCTAGCTCCGTACTCCATAGGTCTCTCTCACAGACACCAAGCTATAATGAAACAAGTGGCCATGGCTCTGCTGTTCCCCGCACTTGCATATTTATCATTTCCGGCCAGACCCCATTTAAGTAAGTTCACTGAGGTTCTGGCGCAACCAGAGCGAAGCCGATTTAAAGTTTTCCAGCTACGCCAACTTAGGGTACGCACCGGGTTCATTTCAATACCACTGAAAAAAGAGAAGAAAGATTGGCCATCAAATTAAACCACTTCCAATGGCTGCGAAAACTTAATAGGAAGAAAAGCAAACAGGAAACTACGAAAAGGAAACCCGATTTATGGACGGCATAATAAAAAATCAAATCTACGCAAAGATCAAAGGCGCAAGCCAGGATTTCCTTTTTGTTAGATCAAGACCGACAGATTAAAGAAAGATCGATAATCTTCAGCTCAACGTGGAACGTGAAGACTATTTTCTGTAGGACGGTAATAAATATGTTTCACAAAGAGAGAAAAAAACTTAACATAAATACAATTCCAGATAAAGCAAAATTTTTTTTATGAATTTCCAAGTACAGATTTAAACGGGCATTAATACACGGGCAAAGCCGTGGGACACAGCTAGTATATATATATATATATGAACTGAAAACTATCGTTCAGAGCGTAAAGGTGCGACATCCCGCGTTGGCTGACGTGATTATTTTTTTTAATTTTTCAAAATAATTCGCAAAGTTTTTTCATCGATCGTTCATCGTATTATTCATTATTTTGAGCAAAAAATGTTAACGAAACTGGAGTGTTATATAATTCGACAGCTAGAAATGGCGCGAAAAAATTAATAAATCGGATTTCACGTTTTTTCTTCGAATGATTATTTCGGCCCTTGATGCATAAAAAACTTGAAGATGTTCTCTCATTGTATTCGCACTTGCTGGTACGTAAGAAAAGGTTTTCTACTGAGAAGTTTGTCTTGAATTTTTTTCTGTTATGATTACTACTATCACTACTATTAATAATACATGATTAAGGCTGTATGCACTTGAGAAGTAACTATTTTTTCGCTTCGTCCGAGCTCTTACATAGGAGCTGAAAATAATGAACGTACGCCGTTTAGATTAACGAGATATAGAGGACATTCGGTCGGCGCGTTGAACGACGTTTTTCTCCTCGTTTCCGAAGCACGATCGAGTCGCCGATAAGACGTCTTCTTTAACGTTGATAAAATATTAAGACGTAGTTTTCTTCGAATTGGGGCCCTCTAATAGCCCCTTCTTTATTTCTCCTGCACAATCGCATAACGGACTCTCTGTCCTGCTGCGGAAAATAGGCCTATAGAAAAAATATTCAAGTTGATGACACGTAAATTCTTCACCTCGCGAAGAAAGAGTAATAGAATCTTCCGTTCAGATGTTAAGGAATCTTAACAAGTCTCGCCTTTGAATAACGGAAAATTATTTTTCTTCCAGCTAGCGCGGCTTGTTTGGTTGTTAACTACCATCGGGCGACGCAAGCGGGTGTTTATTATTTTTCCGCCCGATGATATTACTCAACTCGCCGGAGATGTAGAAAAACAGCAGAAAAAACAAACAAAAAACAACGTTAGTAGTGTTCATATTTCGAAATTATTCGCAACAATCGAGTTGAACTAGTGAACCGAATTGTGGTATTCGTTCGTTTTGTGACAAGAGCTGAGAATAGCGGCCCAAGAATATCGATTCTCTGAGCTGCACATTCGTCAAAAGAAGAAGTTTGTCTGCTAACGTGGTGAACTATGTTTCCCTAATAACTCAAGTGAGCACAAAAAAAATTTTCTTTTTTTTTTTCGTCTCCGAAATCACGTAAACTATGCAACGTCACTGTCCTTAGGAAGATGATTGCTTTCGATTTTGAAAAAACACGGCTAATCATTGTTTATACATTCGTTGCTGCCGTTATCTCAGCATTGCAGCCAATCGTAAATTAGATTGTGTTTTTCCGGAAAACTAATATTCTCCAGTGTTCTCCGTCACGGCTCTGAAACAGTTTTTAATGCAAGCGACACTTTGGAAGAGTTTCTTTCATCGTCGTTAACATTGCTTAACGTACTTCAGCCTTGGCTGCCTTTGTCTGAAAGCGTTCCTTTAGTTCGATGACATTCGTTTGTTATTTATAATTCATTTTTACGTAACAATAAGCTAACAAACAGGATCGATTTTAACGTTAATTTTAAAATAGACGAGTGCCTAAAACGACCACTGCTGAATAGGAAAATTAAGTAAGAAATCACTAGCAGGTTTTACTCTTGAAACGCTTGCTGACAACCTAAACGAAACGTTTGTCCAGTCGATGATTTTACATCCTACGCGACACGTGAAACGGGGTAGAAAATATTTTTGTTTTCCATACTTCACGCTATAATCTGTTTCCCAGTTGCTAGGCAATAATTTTTCTAAAAAAATTTTCCTAACAAATTTTTAAAATAAATTTCCCTAAAAATGGACTGAAATCGCTGCAGCTTTAATAATAACGATCGGGCTAATGTAGCGCATATGTAAATGTTTAACCGTTTCGATTTTGAAACGATTTTTAAGTCTGTTTTATTACATCAGAAATTTCAAGTTTAAAGATAGAATTAGTTTCATATGTGTATTATCGTGTTCTTTTTTTTTTTTAATCCTCCATATATGTTAGGTTCGTCTCAAAATGTACTAATCTTATGTAGGTATTGTAAAAATTTTTACATTTTTAACAGAAAATACATCTTTTGCATGTAATCAATATATCATATATATATTGCGTTAATTATTTTAAAAATATACCGAATATCTTATAATATTTCCTATACGAATGTTAATATTAAAGTTAACTAGTAAGAATTTATTTAAATTATATAAAACGACAATAATATTATTGTGATTATTATTATTATTATTATTTTAATTCACTTTTTTATTCATTTTGTAAGTTGACTATGTTCCCCCTATTTTTCATCGACCGCTGTGTTATTAATTTTATATGTAATGCATTAGACACCGTGACTATAACTAGTCAGTGTTTTTTTTTTTTAAATTCCTACGAGTACATTCCGTCCAGTACTAATACCGAATATATCAGTTCGCATTTGAAAAAAGTACGATATTTACCTAATAATTTTGTGTAGTCAGTTGATTAATATCGAACCTGGTCTTTGTAGATTGTTCCATTTTCTGCGTGTTTATTCGAATATGCAAAGAGCTAGTTAAACGAACGTTGCGATAATAAGCAGCAATTCGTAGAATTTCAAAAGACTTTCATTCATTAAAAAGTTGATACGTTTCGCACGGAGTTATCGCGAAGCGTTAAAATTCACAATTTACTTTACTCGAAGAAAAATTGTTGTTGCCTGTTCCTTTTTCTATACTGCTACCTAGTATTCAAGAGTATCAGATATATATAGTCACAACAGTAGCTCTAGTACACCTCTCGAAAACCGGTGACCTCCGATTTGACAGTCGCGAAAGTCGAATAATTTAACATTACCATTATTAATACGGTATCGAAGTAGTCTCAAATGCGGTCCTACCACTGTCCAGCGGCAAAGTAGTAGTAACATCTTCTATTATGTATGGTTCGAAAATTTGAAGTCACACCCACAATCACCGACGACTATAGCTAATGAGTGCGGAACTGCCCTCGTGGCCAATAGTTAAACATACTCGACGTGTATCATCTCTTTTGTACGTTTTTGAACGTTGCCGTTCGGAGAGAACGATCAGTTCGGTGATTTTTCCCCTCTTTTGTCGTCTTTTAGCAGATATAATCTGTTCTAATGTTTCCGCTTCGATACCTAATCTCTAGAATTATTACAGATTTGATGCGGCGAATAAATTATTGCAAAAAACCGTAAAAGTACGAATGCAACAAACAATTTGTAAAGATGTATTAAGTTTATTTTTAATGATTTTTTGTTTTTTTATTGATTTTTTTTGGTGAATTTCTAGCGACTTTTGAGCGTGTGCAGACGCTTATCTCCTCGGTATGATGTTCTCCGCATTTATTAGGCAGCGTTTCTTTTGGGCTATATTATTTGCTACAGTAGTTGTTATCGTTTTGATCACTCTGTCCAGAATCGCTATTATAGCTATATCTCGTCTCACGGAATAATTTCCGACTGCACCCAATATTCAATCTATCCTCCTACTATTATCCAAACTGTCTTATCCGATGATCCCCATGAAATCAGAGAAACACTATCATCTTTCCTCAAACAAAATAATATCTACAGCTTAATTTAATCATATCTTAATATCTAGTGTCTTTGGCCATGGTAGCAGTACACGGCACCACAAAAAAAAAAAAAAAATATTAGTCCATACTTCTTGAGGATACTTTCTTTTCGATTCGAAATAAGTAGCGTTTATCATTATTATGTCTCTACTATAATTATCGCTATTAATTATTATTGTTTGATAGTTGGTCTCTCTGAAATTACTGATAAACATTTAACTTCAGATGAGCGGGGCAATCGTTTAACCGAAGAAACCTTTTTTTTTTTATTTTTATTTTTATTTTTATTTTTATTTTATTTACTTTTTTTCCATTTACCATCTATTGCAGCGAATTTATTCCGTCATCTGCTAATTTAGGAATCGCGCGTAAGCGTAGTTCATACCAAAGTAAAGAAAAGTAGAGAGGTGTTATAATTTTTCCGCAAGGCTTTAACTCATATACAGAGAACGGAAGTCGAATTAAACCAGAGAGAAGTGACCAAGTGTGAACATCGTCGCACAAGAGAACAAACGAACTAAGAAACAATCTCCCATCAAATCACGATTAGAGACTTTAAGAGAAAATTTTCCGGAGAGAGAAAAACTCTTATAAAAATTTTCCAAATATGAACCAAAAATTTCTTTCATAAACTGCCGCTAATAAGGTCTCATACGAATTACGAATTACGAACGATGAATTATGAACGTCGGTTGCTCCATTACGAAGAAGAAGTAAAAAAATATCGCTTAGCACCTTTTCTTTTACTATTATTAGAATCCATTTCGTTTAAATTAAACGGAAAACACGTTCCGGCTTACACCGCTAACTGAATTAAATTTTTCTCATCAAATTAAAACTTTTCAGCTCCCCTTTTTCCGCCTCGGCCACGGCCTACTAGCATCTCATTTTCATTTCGATCGGGTCTTCGACAGCGACAGCACCGGACCAGAATAAGAAGAAAAAGAGATGGCCGGAAAAATCCAGGCGTTTTTGCTCGGCTTAAAGCAATTAAAGCGGCCTCGGCCGGCTACTCGTTTATTCTTAAATTAGCGACTAATGTAATTTTCCCTTCGGCCAGCTCTGCGCGATTTTAATGAAGAATAGAAGTGAGGTGTTTGCGCCCGGTAACTCATAGCGATGACCAAAGGCGAAATAACTTTTTAACTTTCAGACGAACGAAAACGAGACTACTGAAAAAACAACAAAAAAAAAAAAGAAAAAAGAAAAGGAAAACACCAGCGACAGAGACGAACGCGGCAGGAAAACACGCGCTGCCGTCGAGATGTTTTTCCACAAGTCAGAGGTGAAATTATTTATTTCCGCTGGAAAAAATTTAATTTCAACGGCAACGGGAAAGAGACAGAGACTTTAAAACTTCTTGCCGACTCGCTGTCGCTGCACTTGGCCCGCGCATCACGTGGTTTTCGAAGCACTTGACTGCAAAAGCTTCTTTAAAAGTTCATCTAGTGCTTTTGTTCGACTAAACTTTTTGTCCCATACAGCTCTATGTCGTCTTTAAGCGCTTCGGCTATTGCGACCGGTTGCGGCAGCGCCTGTAATAGCACGCGCACATACGTGTGTACATACGTACGTAATACTTCAATGTTGTCCAGTGAACGTACTACTGCAACACAGTTAACGAAGCTGCTGATGAAAACTGCAACCGTGTCTACCTGCGGAATATCACACAGGTGAATAATGTGTCTATTGAGAACACTATCCGCAGAGTGAAATAATTCACATTATTTTCATTATTTCACACGCATACCTAAAGGAGATGTAACGCGTACACGGTTTAAGAAGGAAAATGTATTTTCAGAGGAAACAGGTTGGTCACAAAGTGGCTCGGAACTTTTCGACATGACCAGGCCCGGATTAAGTGCATGATATAGGCCTGGCGTTACGGAAATATTCGGGACCCCCTTTTCGGAAGTGACAAAATTATCAGTTTTATAGAATAACTGAATTTTCTTTAATTTTTATTTAATTACATTATTTCGAATTCACGAATATATAATTATCGATGGAAACAAAACTAAATATACAAACAATGGGTAGAATTTTCGATGCCAAAAAATAATATAATATTTATATAATTTGAAACAAGTTTTTTTTTTTTCTGCAAATTCTTGTATAATAATATCGTTTAAATCTACTGAACGGAGAAAATCTGTTTCGATCGTTAATCTTGATAATGCCGATAATATCTACACGATCTGTACATATTTTTTTTAATCTTTTTAATATCGAAAAAGATCTTTCCGTCTCACAATTTGTAATCGGTTTAGTTACAAATATATTCATTATGCACAATATAAATGATTGGAAAAACATCTATTATTGCACGTTTAACCATATCCATGTTGGAGCCTCTTGGGGGTCCCTTTATAAAGCGGGACCCAGGGCTGCGCCCCCCCCCCAAATCTAGGCCTGGACAGGACAGTAATCTTACGAAAAGTTTTTTCTTTCTTTTTAAATTAAGGTACTTTTTAAGATTGGGGCAATTTTTTTATTTTGAGTACGGGCGCGTCAAATTAACTAGCTCTGAAGATGAAACCAAAGCGACAACGTTCTGTTTAATCTCGGATAATTTTCAGATTTCGGCCGCGATTTTTGATTTTTATGTAGAGCGAAATTTGACGCATTAAATTGAACTTTGCTCGTAGTTTAATTCCCCTATCACAAAAAATTATTAAAACAATTATTAAAAGAATTACATATCGTCATGTGTCTGTTGGTTTTTTCTTTTTGGAACGTCTTATTCGCAATCATGGAAGTTGTTCATAATACATGTAAAATAATTCAAACCTAGCGCGATCATAAATCTATCGAATTCTTAAAGCGAAAATAAAAACAATTCCGCTACTCCCCTCCAGGGTTTTCTACACCGCAAGTGGTAATAATAGCGGAAATTACGATCTGGCTGAAAGCTGTATCGTCCGAAAAGAAGAACTCACTTATCCATCGGACCTCCCTCCCGCCTAAACACACTATGAAACGAGCGTAATTAACATGCCCGTATGTTCACTACTCCAGCTTTGCCTTTTACTTCCGGTATAAGAAATTAAAAATCAACTGGCGAAAATAAATGCATAATAATAACCCGGGGGCAGAAAACGAAACCCGTTTTAAAATTAATAACGTATTAATTTCTGATTTGTCGCGGAAATTAATGAATCGCAAGCACCGTTGTACAAAACGTCTCGAGTAACATCCGTCGGTGCTTCGGTTTCTATACCGGAAGAAGAGTGGGGGATAGCAGCCGTACTATTTTTTCAACTAATGATGGGTATACCGTATCGCGTGCAGTCTACCTGAAAGAAAGCGAAGAAGGCACACTGTTAAATGACGTAGTACATGGCACGATATAAAGCCCTGTTGATTATTTATTATTTATCGTCGAAAGTCTGCGTGTTTGATGAAAACATAAAACTGACTTCGTTTAATTCGTCAGAAGTAGTCTGATGCGGTGTTGCTTTAAGTTTAGGCTGATCTATCTTGACAATTCTATTTGAACACGGCTCGTGGTTTATGATAGGCTGTAATTGTTTAATGTGGAATTTAAAATACCTGACGAATTCAAAAAAAAAACGCAATTAACGAAACGTTTCCTCTTTATATTTAGCGGGACTAAATCATTTTCATCTTTGGTCGAACTTCCTTCCTCACAGTATTTTTCATAATTCCGGCTACCTATCATCTTTGCTTTTCGGTTTACGTTCTCTTTATGGCTCTAGGTTTTTCTCGTATCGTTTTCTTTTCTCCTTCATTTGAACTTTTACAACGTGTGACATCTCTTTTAGTTCTTTTACTTTTTTCTTCATTGTCCTTTTGACTTTATATTCTTCCTATCATTGTCATTTTTTTTTTTTTTTTTTACTTTCGACAGATTAAGGAAGAATGAAATTAAATATAAAGTTATGAAAATATAAAATTTTTCGAACAAACTATGTTGAACCATTTGTTTTTCCGCGATATCCCTCTAATTGAGGAAATTTACGAAACGGCTTTGCAAGATTTATTCTAAAAATGTAAGAAAAATGCACTAAAAAGTAAAAAGTACCCGATAAAAGATATATCTACGTTCAAAACAATATGTAAGAATATTGTGATCTTATTAAATGCTTGTTAGAATTTCTCGAAAATTGCGACAATTAAAAGCCGACTTTAAATGATTATAATTATAAAGCTTTTAAAATATCGGTAATTTTTTTTAATCGTTGCTATTTCGACTTGGTGTACAGAGCCTCTAATTTAGGTCCGAATGTTGTTCAAGAATAGTCGTAATTGCGATATAATATATTTTACCGTGAAATATAATTGTTTTTTACCGACGAGTATACGGTTGAAAGCCATGTGCAGCAATTTTTAAGACATGCGCGTCACTGATGAGTGTCTATGGAAGGTGTTGTTGGGGGCTTCAATTTTCTTCATTGGAATATCCATATCTCTGCGATAATTAACGTTGATAATAGTTTATCGGTTTTTGTTTGGCTATATTAAAATCTAGTTTTCTAACCAATCTACACGTTTCCATGATGTAAATAATTTCGCTGGCATTTGAAGTCGCGTTTGTTGTATTACTAAAAAGGTCCTTAAACGGATCCCCCGCCACTCTTTTTTAAAAATTTTCCTCGACGTTAAAAACAAATACCTTGTTTGCTGCGATAAAACTTTAACAAATTGTGTTCGCCACGAAACGTTTTCGCGGAAAAATGTGGTGGTCCCTCGCAAAACAATACCGAAGCATTTAAATAAGGAGTATGTAATTAGCGTCAAAGTTGCCAGTGGAAGGGAGATGGAAATAGAAAAGGAAGCAACGAGAAAAAGAGATGCGCAAAGCAAATTGCGTTTGTGAGATTGCAGAGAGAGTTGAACAGTGTGAAGAGAGGGAAATTTAAAAACCGCGGCTAAGACGGTAGATTGAATAGAGAGATGAATCTGTATGAAGAAGAATAAGAACTGAACCATAGTTCGCATTGAGCAGCTACGGCAAGCAACATTGTGGGATGAAAATTCACTAGGAAATCTATCGATAGAAGAAGATGAACGCGAGCTGAATATCGGGCACAATCACTAACTTCGATTCCAGTGTGCAGGAATCGACAATAGATTAGTTTGGATAGAGTGAGTAATAGATGAGAAAGCTTACGTAATCACAGTATAGGGAGGGGGAAGATGAGATAGTCGGCAGGGAATGTGGGAATCTGATATGACCAGAACTTTAAGTAATAAAGAGGACGCGACATAGTAGGAGATTCGTCTGTCGAAATTGCGGGGCAGTTTAAATGTTTCGGAATAATTTTTCGGGGTAAATACAGAAGAAGACTACATCTCCATTGTATCTTTTTCAAAATCGTTAAGTAAATAGGAAACAGAGAGCAGAAGGAAGTTTAAAAGATTTAACAACATGTTATGAAATCGGTTCGGTTGGGATAGTTGTTTAAAGAAAATAAACAGGATGTAGAGGAGGTGGAAAAACTAAAAAAAATAATGCCGGTTTGTTGTGAGTATATGGTAAAAAGTTACTGAGGCGAATGGAAACGAGAGCGGTATTGGAGTTTTAAACATCAGTTTTCGTTACATGAAATTGTGGCATTTTTTAAATTACAACAACAAAAATCCTACAATATATAAAAACGTTACATAAAAAATTGGGGCATTTTGAGTTACATAAAATTGGAGGTAATTTTTTCTAATGGGGGGTAGCCTAAGAATTACGTTGTAATTAATATATATCGGTTAGCGATAGAAAAACTAGGAAAAAAATGTAATTTTACAGCACTCGTCTATATTAGTATGTCATCTCATCGATGTAGGTCAACATGATTGAATACATTTCTTTCAGGCTGAAAAATTTTGTTAGTGAAAACGAATGTAGAAGAACACTGCGAATGAATTCAACGGTCAGGCTTGTGCTTTGATCGGAAATTACAAAATCTTGTTGGCGACAATTCCCTTACCAACGTTTACGTACCGAGCGATTGCGAATTATGATGGGTTGTTCGAGTGTGTTTGTTCGGAGATTTTTTTAATGTTTAAACATTTACGAACAAAACATATTACAAGCTGAAAAGCGGACTCTTCTAATAGCGTAGCGAAATATACAACGGACGTTTGTAAGCTTGCCTGCGGGAACTGTTAATGATCGTAAGCGCTTTGACTGCAAATTAATAAAACGTAAAGCGCAGTTGGGACTGCCTGGAAAAATTAAACTAAATAAATAAATTAATAAATGAAAAATATAAACTTCGGAGTTCTACGATGTACTGTTATCGATTTATAGTGTCAAAGTTTTATATTTTTGAACATATTGTTTGTTGCAGTTAGTGTTGTTCACGTTGAAGCAGTTATAGGTAGAACTGCTTATCTACCGTGCGATATCGAATCTAACGTTAAGGATGATAGAGTGTATATGGTACTTTGGTTCAAATACAAATCGAGCAAACCGTTCTACAGGTAATAACTCGTAATTTATTTTACTTATTAACTAGACTACACGTCGAGTAACTGTTTATTTTTTTGAACTGAATCTTTTCAAACCAATATGCTGTCACGGATTTGTGTTATTAAAATGAGCCGGAAAGGACGATTTCATTTTTTTTCTCCGCATAAGTTATTTGTGATTCGCTATGCGAGATTATTACGTTGGATGGACTTCTGGTGGAGGCCGATCGGTTTAACCGTTTTTATGCAATATCGAACCTAGTGCAGCTGTTTTCTGATAGTACGACAGAAGGCGAATTAGTTCATTAACAGCGTGATTTAGGATATACACGTTTGGCGATTGGTCAGACCGGAAAATTACGTAACGGACTGAAAGCGGGTGCTTTTAAACAGATCATTATGCAACATTGAGCCGTGTCCTGTACGAAATCTGTCGAGTATAAAAATCTCTTTGCTTGAAGTATAGCCCCACTGGACACTCATGTCAATGTGTCAGCTACATGCCTTCTCTCGTTTTCATATGTAACTAAAAGAAAGACGATATTGTTCTCAGACAAACTCTAGTATTATCGGCTTTGTTTCGTGAAATAAATATAACGTAGCTAGAAATTTCGAAGCAGCGCATTATAGCGAAGATCTTCAATGAAGAGAAAGAAAAAAAAAAACGAAAATTTCCATCGAGGAAATTTGTCGGTTTATCAGGTGCCTTCGCGGAAGAAACAGGAAATACCATGGCATGGATAATGGGATTTTCTTGAAAATTCGATAGGAGAACCTGTTAAAACAAATGAACGATAGTGATAGGACGGAAAATGATTTTTAGATTTAATGCTTATGGATGTTTGCTTCCGCGTTGTTTTTGTGTAATAATCCCCTTTTTGTGAAGTTTGGGTTGTTCTGTTTGAGTCTGAGTTTAATTTTTAATTGTTTCACGCTTCTAAAATCGAACTGACTTTTAACAAAATTTTTCCTCTATTTTTGATTTCTTTTGTTTTTATTAACCTTTAGATATTCGTTCAATTCGCTGACTTAAAATGACCAACTAGTTTACTGTAAGCTGGATAGAGAAAAGAAAAAAAGTTAATCGAGAGAGAGAGAGAGAGAGAGAGAGAAGGACATCGAAACATAAGGGCTGTTCCGGAAAACTATAGTTATGAATTTTTAAAAATTTATAAGCAGGATTATTGATAAATTTTAAATACAAAATCGAATTTTAGTTCAGGAAGATTTATGAAGATAATTAAAACGAAAGTGGAAATATTCTTCATATTCAGGGCGTCTAAAAAATTATCTCGTAAAAGGGAGGAGAAATAGTTTAAAAATACGAAATAGCGAGTATAACGTATTAGACAAGCCTGAACACGATTATTGAATAAAATTAATATTGCGGGAAGTCAAAGCAATATACCAGCTCCTTGTAGTAAATATCAGAATCTTTGAAATTATTTATTATTTCATTGAACGAATTATGCTCAGTTCAATGATAGAATAAATAGCAATTTCAAGCATTACGAGCTGATATTTATGGATGAATCGTTACATTATTGTTATGCAGAGAAGTTCATTTTCCCACCCGGAATATGCAGGCTCCGCTCGTTTTCTATTGTGAAAAGTTACGTTAATATGAAGTTGGAATACTTTAAGAATAATATAAATAAAAAGATATTAACCTTATCCGATTCTTTTTCTGCGATAAATAAATTGAGCAATGGATATCCAAAGAGAACCACATAGCAGGAAGTTGAATATCAGGAAGTTAATAAGCAGACTGGGCAATCGGAATTCCATCCTAGTATTTAAATGGATAACGACATATGTGGGAATTTTTCAAAACGAAACGGCAGATCAGATAGCAAAAACCGAAGGAGGTGGTAACAGAAAATTTTGAGGAATATATTGCACCGATTAGAGAAAAATTATACAAAAAAAAAAAAGAAAATAGGGAATGGCAAAAAAAGAACGGAAAACTTATAGCAGTGTTAAATAATGTATTTAAAGAGAGAGCCGTGGTATATCGGTAAAAATATAGAGATGAATTTTGTATAGTAAAACATTCAAGAAAAATGGGGGGGGGGGACCATCGTATGCTCAGTCGGCCAGGATGGAAATAATAGACAGCGGTAGATGCCATAATTCCGATACGGAGGATACAACACTTACAATTAGTGCGACTTAGATTTCATATTTCTACCCACTGGTCAATTCTGGCATCTTTATGAATTTACTAAGAAAAATAAAATAGATATATATATATAAAAATTTGCGTGCGGCTGTGCTGGGGCTCAGGGACGTTGATTTAACGTGAAACGCCAACATCGATTTAAGCATTTAAACATATTTATATATACAAATATATATTAATATACATAAATATATGCAGTGAAAAATAATAGTCGTTGCGTTGCGCGATTTCGTATCACAATTTCGTTTCACGAGAAATTTTCAAGACGTTTCACGTCAAAAATGGAGAAAAACAAAAGAATAAATAAGTTTGTTTAAGAATTAGCGAAAAGGTTTTCATTTAAAAAAATTGCTGATAGGATAAAAAACTCCTCAAGTTGTGTTCGAGCTTGCGACTCGTATTATGTACTTTTAAGAAGACATCAAAACCAGCAGTTGTACAAATTATCAAAACAAGTTTCACGATATCTTCTTTTCCTTTATTCTTAAATTTTACGATGTTAAATCATTTGTCCCGCAATGTATCATCGGTAATAGTGTTTAAAATTCGAATATTATTTTCTGCAGGTAAATCGAGGGGACAACCGATTACGCCTAATTATGCTAATTTAGTTTTTTGTTTTCGTCTTCGACATGTTACCCGAATTTGATTTCCATGTATAGCGTACTTGCAATTTCTCTACAGGTACAACATCCACTTATTATTAATTAAGGAAAGGTAGAAAGTAAAGTAAATTGTCTAATTTCATAAACAGTTGAAGCAGTACACCTTACAGGATATTTTTTCCTCTAAATGAATCCAAAAAAAACAAAAAAACCCGGTTCTTAAATCGTGCATAAATTTTTCTGGGTCGAAGCCCCCGTAACATTTTCTTTTTCCAGTTTTTTATAAGTCATTTAAAACTGTGAAACATGTATTATTCAGCTTACGGTTGTTGAAATACACGGGCCAGCCTGAATAATCTATTATTACCGGGTGGCGATGATCGAAAACACCAGAATACAAAAATATTTAAGCGTATGATTCCTATTGTAATTAAAGAACGTCATTTTTGAATCCGTCGCAAAAGATCATTAAAAAATACACATATATATATATATATATATATATATAACGTTTTCCCATTACGGAAGTTGCAACAGAAAGGGGCAAACTATAAATTGATTTTCTTTTTTGAAAAACGATTTAGTTAATTGCAAACTCATAAAAGAATTAAATTAGTTAAAAAATTTTCAAAAAAGTCCACAGTCCCTTGATTGATGGACAGTATTGTTCTAATCGATCATTCATTTTTTCGTCATTGGCCAAAATTTTTTGAAATTAAAGAGACCATGAATGCCCTGTTAGTATAAATTAGATTTAAATAAAGAAAACAAATTTCAGATCGCCGTAGAGAAATTTCTCATCAGCGACAAAAATGTCGCGTGTTATACATTTAAATTTTGACCGTCTGGACTAACCCCAGTGATGGTCCTTTTTTGTTCATTCGTAAGTGTACCATCGACCATATACTAATAAGTACCGATAAGAGCTGAGTAAAGTAAAGTAAGGACCACCCTGTATATCCTTGATAAGTGTCATCATGGATTGTGAAGTTAAGGTTCACAATGTACGAAGCCTAATGGATTTGATGAGAATACCGAGTTCCTTTCTCTCGGTCGCCTTTACTTTCCCAGATTTCTCTGGTACCCAATTATTTCAGATTAGATATATACCTGGGAGAGCGACTTGGATCCGGGACCAAACAAGTCTCGAACTCGTGACCGCCTATTTGGTAGCCAAACACACCATTAAGCTACCACACTATCTTAAGAGCTGCGTAGTTATTAAAATGAACGTTAACTTAATTGACTCTCCCTAGAAAAATACTTTCTCTACTTGATGTAGCTAGACAAAAATTACCCGAAAAATTTGGGACAGAGCGTAAATATGAACCCCGGAAATTTTAGTATTTAAGAGAAAATAGTTTAAATTAAAGAGGCGACGATAAAGGCGTGTGATTTTCAAGTACATATCTTCAACGTTAGTTTATACAAAAATGAGATTCAATGAATATTCGAGACCGGTCATATCACTATATTTTATCATCGACAGAAATATTACGTTGGTGCATAGGTTCTGGAACTTATTTCGCCCAACGCCAACTTTGAGAATAACAAATAAGAGCGATAGGAATGCTATTATAAACCGTTGAACAGCGTTGACCATATTTCAGGATACAGTCGCGAGATTGGCGTTTGTAAAACAAAATTCTTGATGGCCCTTCACGAATGTAATTTTCAATTCGTCGTTTGTTTTCAGTTCTCCAAGTTGCTCAGTTAACTGGGATGACCCTGCTGTGTTGAAATTTGAAAAAAAGATGGAGCACTCGGTATGTCCATATTTAAAATGACCTGGAATCGTTCCTTGAAATCAACGTAGAGATATTCCAAATATTGACACAAGTGTCAT
This sequence comes from Icerya purchasi, assembly GCA_039619475.1. Taxonomy (NCBI): domain Eukaryota; kingdom Metazoa; phylum Arthropoda; class Insecta; order Hemiptera; family Monophlebidae; genus Icerya; species Icerya purchasi. The sequence goes on from CM077115.1 coordinate 320,793,693, forward strand.
TACTATTGTCGATACTCCTAATAAATTAGGGTAGTTATCTAATTCTAACGTCTGCCTATACTTCTTTTGTGTAGTAGCAGTTTGAATACGAAAGCGGCGATGATACTTTTGGTTTTAAAAAAATTTACGTCATCGCCTTCAAGCTGGAGATTCACGTAATTAAACAATCCATGCAGGTTTGTCAAGTACGCAATATTATTCCTTTTGCTGGTTGTCGCCCAATTCTGTATCTTTGTTTTCCGGGAGCTCTATCATAGAGTAAAATAGATTTTAAAATCGATTAAGACAAAAGTATCTTCTGATAGCTAGCGCGCATTGGTATGAAGTAGCAAGCGTCTGGATTCTTCATCATTGGCAACGCAAAACTGACTAAATAACCCCTGACATTTAGCGAGTTGTTTCTGATTTTATTAACCGCTTCGATAACACATATTGCAGTGAAGTATGTATCAGATTACTCGCAACCAAATTCTGCCGATGAATGACACAATGTATAACTAGCAGCAATGATTTTTTTTTTTTTTTTGGTAAATATGCAATGAAGTATTTTTGACGCCTATGCATAGCCGGAGCACCATTCGTAGTAGCCGGACATAATATCGTTCAAAGGAATTTCCTTTTCATCAGAAAACGTTTCCAGTGTTTTCGTAAATAGTTTCTCCTTTTTTGTCTATTTCTAAATTTCTAGCAAACAATTCTTCACATATTTTCTCGTCTTTGATGAACCTCACATATGACGCAACAACAACGATTCATTTGTTAGCTAATGTGGACTCGTTCAACTGAATTGAAAATTTTCCAGTTCTGCATAATGATTCTTCAATGTTTTCAGACATCTCATCGATTCGTCTGTGCACAGAACTATTGCTCAAATGAATTTTCGGATAATATCATCTGCTGCTGACTATACTGCCGGTATAATTTTAAATCTTCCTATAATTGCGTGGTTTTTGTCCGGTTTAGCAATTCTTAGTACGATATTGTACGGAACTTGAAGTCGGTCACCGCCTTGGTTGGAAGCTGTAGAAAAAACGGTTTGATGTAGAGTTGGTTGAGCTGCGTGTTTTTTTTTCCGGGTCTTGAAAGTAGGTAACATTTTTGCCTTCCTTATCCGAATGCATTTTGTTGAAATGAGCTGGTAGCCTAGAAGGTTCCATCGCTTCATTTGAAAACGTTTTATTGCAAGTAAGGCATAGTGACGATAAAGGATTTGCAGGATTTTCAATAAATCCGTATTTAATATATTCCGCGCAATCTTTCTCTTTACTTCCGACATAAATTGATTTTTTTCATATCTACCTTGAGAGTTTTAAGACGGTGCCTAGGAGGTTCCTGAAAAATATTGAATTAATTTAAACCTATTATTATTATTATACAAAAAAATTCTACTTTTACCGTCACATTTTAAGCTTTTTAAAAATGTAAAAAAAATTTGATCCTATTTTTCGATAGCCCAGAGTATTATAAAAATATTGTCCCAACCAATTAGACATAGATCGCAAATATTTAGGAAATCACCAACTGCTGAAACGAACCCTCTCTGTTAGTCAAGTATTCAACAACTAAAATTTTAAACGCGTTTTTCTCGAAACTACGTTTTCGAAAAACATGACTACCAATTTAACTTGCCAATAGATTGACAGGTCGATCTGAAATTTTTAAAGCATGTTCAGAACAAATTTCTACACAGAACTAGGATGTTTTTTGGATCCGTTAAGAAATGAAATTTTGCGAGGCAATTTTTTAGTGAAATTCGAAATTTATTTTTCGAGGCACCGAAACGCAGACGACGATGAACCGAACACTTGTCGATGGATGAGATGATTGATTGCCTGGTTTTGAAATTTGTTTGCCTTATATGATGGTAACATCGTATTGAATTAAACGAAAATTAAGGGCTCTCGACTGTTGAATTAAATCGTGTCTATTCGGGTACAATTGTACTTAAAATATAATTGTACGTATGCGCATCGAGGCTCAGTTTATGTAGAACTACTTACAATATTTTCTCTGGGCCAACTGCGCCTCCCAGTTTTCTTCGAGTCTTAACTGGCGCAGAAGTCTCCAACATCTAGAAGAGAGCGCAGTATCACCCACTTTGAGAAGCACCGTGTTAGTGAGTCTCTTCATATTATCGCTCGCAAATAACTACAGTTGTTTTTAAAACTAAAATCCAACTTTAAAATCTGCTTTAGAAATTTAATAAAAAAAGAAAAAAAAACACCAAAACTAGAAAATAATTACTTGATAACAGAAAATTCGTAATAGTATACTTAAAGGTCACCGATAATACGATAATTCTTAAACACCAGTAACAATTCAAATTGAAACAATAATTGAAAACTGCGCTGGATATTTCTGAAATTTTCAATAAGTGGCTCATAGAAAAATAATGTATTGCTACACTTTTTTAATACGTTTTTTTTAGTTGTATGCTATTTGAGTTTGATGTACCGAGACTCTAATAGATTTAATGTGGCTTAAGAGTAATCGTAATATCACACCGTTAAGAGAATTCCTCCAAATTATATTTTATTGTATAATTATTTTTTACTTTTTTTGTGTTCTTTTTGTAAAATGTTTAGAATAAATTTTGAAGTCTTTATTTTTTTTTATTGCCCGTCTGTGGGTTCCCAACATAATTATATCGTTTATTCATCATATGCATCTTAAATCTAACACATCATATTTGTCTTATATATGTGTATTACTTAATAAATTCTATTTTTACTATTCTACGTCTAATTTTAATTCAAAACATTTATACCCATCGCACATCATACCACACTATTTTCACATAAGCCGTAAGTAATGCAGCTAGAACATGAGCACCAAACATTAAGTTTTTTTTTTTTTTTTATTACATCATTTATAATTACTTACTTTTTCTATCAATTACCCGTCTTATCGCTGTTCCTTTCCTACAACTAACCATTTCGCATTCTTGGCACCAAGCAATGAGCCATATTTTTATTGTCTTTCCATATATTTAAATTGCAATCGTCTCTTAATTCTTTTGGTAAGTTATCCAATAAGCGACTCATAACTTCCTCTTCAACATTATAAATTTTATTATTAATCCCTTTAGGTCTTATAAAACACAAATTTTCATAGTTCCTAGTCCCATTCACCATTCCCCTTGTCGGTAATCTTATTTTTTCTGTTTTATACCTTAAATATTAACTGTAATAAAAAAAATTTTTTGGAGACATTTCTTTATTATTGTCCCACCAAGTAGAATTCGTTCAAGATTCGCACTTCTCCAATTCGGTAACGAAATTTTTAAACATCTTTTCTATAGCCTACTAATTTTCCTTAATTCCGTTTTTTTTGTCTCTCCCCAAATTTCGATTCCGTATCTAATCCTAGTCATTATTAATGAGTCAAAATACAGTCTCTCGTAGTTTTGTAATTCATAACAACTTGTTTTAATTTGTATAACGCCGGCATAGTCTGCCTAATTTTCCTAGCAATGTTATCTATTATGTGAATTCTCCAAGTTAACGCCTTATCGAATGTTTTTTTTTTTTTTTTTTTTTTTTTTTTGTGGTGCCGTGTACTGCTACTGTGGCCAAAGACACCAAATATTAAGATATGATTAAATTAAGCTATAGATATTATTTTGTTTGAGGAAAGATAGTGTTTTTCTGATCTCATGGGGATCATCGGATAAGGCAGTTTGGATAGTAGTATGGCGATAGATTGAATGTTGGGCGCAGTCGGAAAGGATATGCTCTATTGTTAAAGGACCTTGGTCACAGTATTGGCAGAGTGGAGCGTCGGCACGATCCAAAAGGTGCTTGTGCGTTAGTGCTGTATGGCCAATGCGCAGTCTTGTTAATACAACGTCGTCACGTCTTGATGCCATGATGATGTTCCAAGGCGCAGTAGTAGGCTTGACTCTTCTCAGCTTATTTTCAAGCGACAATTCTTCCCAGGAACGGCTCCATTGTAGCTGAAACTGGGTTTTCGTAACTTTGTAAAGATCCTTCCTTGGGACTGCAACCGATAATAATGTGGATTTCCCTATTGCTTGTTTCGCAGCTAAGTCGGCTGTGGTGTTTCCACTTATCTTTGAATATCCTGGTAGCCAACATATTACTATGTTCATAGTCGAGCTAATACCCAAGTAATGTATCTGTTGAACAATCGGGTTTTTCAGGGTAGCATGCCATTCATTAATCGCATTGACGGCCTGTAATGAGTCTGTGAATACGATAATACGATCATAATTCTGATCTGTGGCGGATTCGATGGCTAATTTGATCGCAATTAATTCGGCCGACATTACCGATAATTCCATTGGAAGCGCATAGCTGATGATTTGCTGGCGATGTACAAATGAACATCCAGTACCTTCGATATTTTTTGCAGCATCTGTGTAATACTTTTCATATGCACTCAATGCGTTAGTATATGACAAGAGTATGTCAGATTTTGAGCTGTTGGTCAACACTACGTTGCACCGTATTTCCGAATTATGTGTTGGTGGAAGAGCGGAGATTCTTTTATGAAGGATATTGTTCGGTACATTAATATTTCTGGTGTCAGCAGCGAAATATGCGCGATTGTTTAGAAGTTCTGCTAAATGACTAGAACGGTACGAGACCTCAGGCGTCAATAGAACATCAGGGATATTATTTGTACTTCTTAGGTAAATTAAAAACTTCACCGCTAAATAATCTCGACGAACGTTTAAAGGCCATTCGTTGGCTTCGCATAATATGCTGCTTATTGGACTAGTGCGAAATGCACCGATCGCCAGTCTGATGGCGGTGTGATGTATCGAGTCCAACGAGCACAGTGTCGATTTGCAAGCTGAGCCGTAAATGGGTGCTGCGTAGTCTAGGCGAGGTCTAATAATAGTACGATATATTTTGAGTAATGTGTGTCTGTCTGAACCGAATGTTGTGTGGGATAGTTTCTTCAACAGGTTTAAGTTTTTTAAGCAGGACTGTTTTAATTGATTTACATGTTGTTTCCATGATAAGGTTTGATCAAACAACAAGCCGAGATATTTAACAGTCGGAGATTTTGGTATTCTTGTGCTTTGTAATGATAGTGATAGCGATTTTTGACATGTCCGTAATCTGCAGAAATGGATGGAAGTTGTTTTCGCGGCTGAAAACTCTAGTCCATTATGTTATTCCCAGGTATTTGAAATTATCAGCCGTTTCTAACGGTTCACAACGGCATACTTCCGATTCATGAAGGCAATCTACCCTGTGCAACACTATTTTAGGCACGAACTTTCTAAATCTACTCGGTGTTCTTACGTACATCACTTTTGATTTTTTGGCATTTATTAATAATTTTATATCGTGTACCCATCTGCAAACCATATTCAGGTCCTCCTGAAGCAGCCTTTCTGCTATTTCTACGTCTTCGTGTTCAATTACCAGAGCAATATCATCAGCATTTGCGTAAAGTTTGGCGTTCGTAATACAATTATGAATGGAGTTAATGGAAATTAGAAAAAGTAACAGTTTAGTTCCGTGTCCTACTCCATATTTCGTTTTCCCCATATCGCTATATTCATTACCAATTTTCACTAAACATTCCCTTTCATGTAAATAGCACCTCAACCAATTAAGATATTTCCCTGTTATACCAATTTTGCTTTGGTCTTCTATCAATATTTCCCTATCCACTAAGTCAAAAGCCTTAGTAAGGTCTAGAAAGAATATCGAAAATTGTTTGCCCGGTGCTAATCCCTTATTTATCGCAGATGTAAAAGTTCTGAGCAGAGTTACCGTTGATTTCCCCTTTCTGAACCCAAATTGGTTATGATATATTAGGTTGTTCTCTTCCAGGTACAATTTAAGATACCTATATAGGGTTCCACCACTTTAGTAATAACTGATATTACCGTAATTGGTCTACAGTTTTCACACAGTTTTTTATCCCCGTTTTTATATATTGGTCTTATTATCTCTGCTTTTAACTCCCTCGGGGATATACCTGACTCATTAATAATTTTTGTTAACAGCGGAGCAAGCTTTTTTGCATGTGTAATTTTACATCTTTCACCCGTATACCATCATGTCCTTGGGCTTTATTCTTATTCATTTTCCTAATTATGTTTTCTATCACTTCACTCATGGCTTTCGATAAGTAAAATGACGTAACCGTAGCATTCACGTTCTCGGTTCTAATGAATCTAATATTACAACTGTGTTTCAGATTTTCAATAGCCTCAATATAATATTTTTGAAATTTACGTGCTGCGTTGTGATACCCATCAAAATTCTTTCCTATTGCCTCATCTATAATTATAGACTTTTTTTTACACACTATTTGATCTGTTATCTTACAGGTTTTTTTAATGTTATTATTCGCTTTTAGTAATTCCTGTTGGCAATATTTTTCTTTTTCTTGTCTTATTTCCTGCTTTACTTTTTTTAAAAATTGAATTACCGTTTTTAGCTACTAAGGTGGTTATCACGGTGAGAGCTGCCCTGGCTACCTAAAGACCACCCAACAGTCCGCCATCCTGAATGAACTTCTTCAAAGTGTTATGTGATTATTTGTCGCTTAATATTTCTGTTAACGTTGTGAAGGTGCTTGGGCAGACTGCATTACAAAATTAAGGCATTCAATTATGATGTGTTGCACTGACGGATATTTTAATTCAGCGTAATATAGTCACGTGTTTAATGGGGAGTTATTCTTTGCAGTATGTGGTCATGACTTTTATGTCTTATTCTTAGCCGATTGATCGTTGCGTATTCGACACGCGTGCTATCAGTCGGCGGCCACCATGGTTCGATCATTGGCTTTTATGCAGCGTAAGAACGTAGTCTTTGACATCCATTCTTGGCTCCACAGTTACTCTTTCGTGTAGGAATGTATCGAGCGTTGTTGGGCCTTCCGATTTATGCCGCATCGGGGATAACATAGCAGACCGAGCTTCTAGATTTACGCGCTTATTCCCTGGGATATGAGTATGTGCACGGACCCTCTAGCAATCGCAGAGTCCTTTGAATTTTTTGCGCAATTGATTCTTCTGCATTATTATTTTGTAGACTTTGTATGGTGGTCAGAGAATCATTAATAATCAGTATATTTTTCGGTTGACCGTTTGAACTGTCGTATTCCTGGAGACAGCAGAACTGCAAACATTTCTGCATCCAGTGCCGAACAAGCACCATTAAAACGGACCCCTACTAGTACTCCATCAATTTCGTAGGCGCACGCTGCTAGTGGCAATTTACTTATAACTAATTTTTTATGAATTATTCCCTTTACATCTTTTGTAATATATACCTCTAATACGTATAAAATTTAATATTATCCTATTCACCCAAGCTGCAACAGGGTTGTGTCTGCTTTCCCTTCTTGTCTGTCTAGTAAATTTACTATCGTCATGAAGTTTATTAAATTATTTACTAATTCGTCCACTTCTCTTTTCTTTAGCAAACCCTGCCAGTGATGAGCATTTGCCTTATCTTTTAACAAGTTTTCATTCAGATAAATTTCATTTAGATAGATTTCACGTGTACTAACGTCTCCGGAAAAGTAAGAAATTACAAATGAAAAAAGTTCAACCGAACAATTAAATAGGAGCGCATGACATTATATAACTTCAAAAAATTCAGGTTAGATTTAAATTTTTTATTTCCACGATTCTGACACAACCGGCAACAACCGCTAATTCAAAACTCTCCGGTGTCGGAGTTGATTGCTTTCATTTCTTCAAATTAGAACCAGAATTAAATCGTTATTTATTTCCGATAAAGATCTAGTTAGTGCCTTTTCTATCGATGTTCCGCGAGCTTTATTGAAGAGTTTAGCTGCTAGTAGTATACATTTGTTATTTAATTAAAGTTAAACTAGTCAATTACCGTTAAGTAAGTATAGACTAAGAGGTAAAAAAAAAAAAATAAAAAGAAAAAGAAAATAAAATTAGTTCAAAAAACGGAAGAATCGGTTACCTACCAGGGTTATTATGCAGTTGGACGAATTATAATTCGGTGTTCATTTTCCCATTGCTAAGAAGAACGACGTCTCTCTTATTAACAGTTAAAACTTTAGGGTGGTTTATTGATTTGTTAAAATGGGAATTGAAGCGTTATCAAGAGATCAAGGTAATCATATATTTAACAGATATACAGTTTTTGATTGCGCAATAAAGCAGTTATGTTTTTAATTGAGACAAGCCGTCGCGGATAGACTTTAAGAAATTCTTTGGAGAACCGTTAAACGATAGGTGTTAAAAGCTGTATCCGATTTGTTTATAGCTGGAATAAAATAATGCAACTTTTCATATGCGCATAACTTATTTCGAAAGAGACTGTTCGCAACTAAAATTATCAGCAAACTGGTGAATAAACTGACATATACATTTTTCATTAAAAAATTGAATGTGCTAAAGAAAATGTCCTTATTTATATTTGACGATATACCTACATACGAAGTTCACCTTGTGAAATTTTCCGATGGGTCGTCATAAAAATATTGATTGGTTCTTCCAAAAAAAAAAAAGAAAAAACGAAAAATAATTTAATAATTTTAAAATGTTACAATGTCAAGTTGAAACCGCAAATGTAAAAGAGAAAAATCCAAAAAAATTCATCTAAAATTAATATGTAAGTAAATTACGAATTAGTTGTTTCTAGTTTTCTTTAATAATTAATTTTTGAGGCCAACTTTTTAATATCTTGCTGTAAACCAAATTTTCGTTTATTGTTATTAGATTTCCATCAGTGTGAAAGCGTTTTTCTGCGCAGAAAGTTTAAAAGAAATAACGCGCAAGTATATATATATACTCGTAAGGATGCTAAGTGGAGAACGAACTCCCGTTTCTGAGTTGGAATTTTCTCTCTTTAAATCTCCTATCAACACCCGCGAAAATCCGCGTGTGTGTCGAAAAACATTCAGTTTTTTCACGCTACATTCCGTGGTGTGGTAACTATTCCTAACCGGTAAACGCTCTGAGCGTTAGTAATTTCCATTGAACTTTATTCCGAAACGCAATTATCCTGCTCAGTGCTCTGCTGTAAAAAGTACAACAAATCGGTTCCATCATTCGTTGCAGCAGGAATAAATCATTAGATGTCCGAAATTTTTACGGCAGAAAAAAAGAATATTACCATATATGCCAATCTTCACAATTAGGAAAGAAGAAACTTAAGCAATTACAGTGAAAAGAATCCGATCGAGTTCGTTATTTTAAATATTACATCGATTATTCAAATATAGTCGAAACGTAAAGTTTCCTCAACACTTTACCGTACAGTTTACGTGTAAGTTATGTAACATTTCGTTTAAAGATGCCGCGTCGTAAGTGCGGTAACCTGTTCGAATCTAGCTGTGCGCACTTAATTTTTTTCTTTTTATTATTTATAATAGAAAAGTAAATAATAAATTTATTTATTTACTCGATCATTTATTTTTTTTAATGAAGTTTGTTACACACACATTATTTCCAATGATCATAAAATGAACAACGTGTTATACACTTTATGAAATAATAATAATATTATTGAAAAAATTTTATTACTTATTAATTTTTTCGGTAATTTATTATTATAAATTTCATTTCTACTATTTCAACGTCTAATATATTATAATTTTACTTTTTATTGAAATTATTATTATTCGAATATAATAAGAAAATTTTTCGTAATTTAATCATTATATATATATATATATATATACGATAATTAAAGTCTAGCTGTGAAGACTTTTTTTAATTTACTCGTAAATACTTTGAGTATAATAGTTTATTTATTTACTCGTTCATTTATTTATTTTTTTTTTTTTACTTATTGACTTTTTCGGTGCTTTTTTATTATTTATTCAAGTTTAATTTCTCTATCGGAATAGTAGAAATTGAATGAATGAATAATAAAAAAGCATTTAAAAAAGTAAATAAGTAATAAACAAAATAAAAGAAAACGCGATTAAATAAATAAATTATTTTTTACTTTTCGAATAAATAAACTAATTGTAAGTATTTATATAAATAGAAAAAAAAAAAAAAGAGGGAAAAAGCAACTAGGTGCACAGCCAGATTCGAAACCCGCGCGCGTAGAAAGACACGGCATTTTCAAGCGAAATGTTATATGACTTATATATGTATATGACTTATAGATAAAGTGTCGAGCAAACTTTAATATTTCATTTCTTTCATTATTGCATCTTAATGGTTTACACATATGGTATAACCACCATGGTATACTCTGCACTAAAAATCATTGAAATTTGTTTCCTCGAGGCCTCTCCTTTTGTCAGTCTGAAAAGAAAAAAACCACTACGAACTAAGGTTTAAACACCCTCTGAAAGGGGTATTCCGATCAATTGTAAGTATAATTTTTTTCCAGTTTCAAAAAAAAAGTGCCAGCGAATTAGACGCTAATAGATTTGAAGGAGATTTTGATTTTGGACGGTTTGCTAGTGCGGTTCTTCAAGTGAACGTGTTTCTTCACTAATGTATCAGTTCGGTTACAACGTGTACTCTGCTAACCGTCGTCGGGGAGCTTGCTGAAAGTTGTTCGGCAGATTAAGCTTAATTTATACCGCTTTTCCAGCATGCTGCTTACATGTTGCTGCTGATTATATAGTATCGCAGGTACTTAGTTCGCCTCTCAATGATAAGTAACTGCTTCCTCTGTGAAGTTGCCCGCTCTCTTTCGGCAGAGCCGCGCTAAGCCGGATTAACTGTCATGTTATTTGTCTAAACACTCCGTTCCGATACGCGCTATAGCAGCCAAAATAAACACGGGACGTGTGGTGCGACAGCGAAAATTACATACCGCTTCGGAATATCAATTTCAGCCGCATACCATTTCGTCGTTTCTGATTGGTTGAAATAAGACGAAACGACGCGGCCAAGTTCGGAAAAACATCAATGGACTAGGCTACGAATGATATGCGTTTAAATTACCAGCGAGGCACCCGGCAGCAACCCAAGCGGTGCATCAAGCGGTGGTTTTTATTACTAAATAGTATCGAGCTTATCAACCGGATTATCGAGAATAGTAAATTAGGCCGCAAAAGATGTCCCGCCGCCGCATGGCGCCCGCAGCCTCGCGCAGATTTCCGTAGCCGTATAATCACTTTTGCCGTAACGACTTCCCGTCTCATACGCCGTCCGCCCTAATAATATCGCTTCGCGGACTCATAAGGTTTAATATCTGTTCGCGCCGATTTCTGCACCGTTACTCGGCTGCTGCTGCTGCTGCTGCTACTGCTGCAGATTGCTGGCGATCGGCTTTTAGCAGGTTCCATTTTTCCCCGGAATTGGAGGCAATCTTGAGTAGGCTTACTGCCGGAAGCTCGCTCACTATCATTCTTATCATATTTTACCGATGAACTCGTTCAGGGCGTCGCCTTTTCTTAACCGAATTATCTGCCGCTTGTACTAGGCGCGACTGGCATGTCCGCAAGCCAGAGAAATTACGTTCACACATTAGAGCAGGACGCAGCAGCGACGAATTCCACTTCCATGTACAAATTCATCCGCTTATTCTAATTTGCAAAATTACGTAACGGTATCTGGAAAATATCAGGAAACTCGAATTTGCAGCTGTTACCTTCTTCGTCGGAATCGGAGTACAGTGGAAGGTATTTTAGCGCGGCGTGCGTTTTATCGGAAGCTGGAAACCCGGCGGCGCCTGAACTATGAAAAGGAACATTCGCTTACACCGTTATTCCGTTTAATGGTTATTTTTCTATCCTGGTATTAACAAAAAACGCGATGAAATTCCAATTGGCAGAATAAAAATTACGCAAAACACTTATTAATCTAAAAACAGATTTGTCGAATATTGATGGAAGACCGGATGTGGACGTAGTGAAACGAAAAAAAATTACGAGCTGCTCCCCGCCGAGGGATAGGGAAAAAAATGTAGAAGAAAAAGATAAAAATCAACATAGAAGAAACACTTTTTTCGGTAATTTGGGCACATGATAGGAGATTACGTATAAATATGAAGAAATCGAAAAGTATTACACGTTCGGAACTATTCTAAACATAAGATACACGATAATCATCCTTCATAATAACGATTGCCTTCATAAGCTCTATGTAAATATATTGCTTTGCAGCAAATATGACAGGAGCCAGTGACTTTGATCCTCTCTGACTTATCTCGTTCATTAGCAGGATCTCGAACGATTTCAACGGGGTTTAATGTCTGCCCGATCACACATGGCGATTTTTGTGCTGTAATTTCGCATTATTTGAACGTTTTGCGAGTTATTCACTCAATTGGCGCATGAATAGTCGTCGTTGGTTTGTTCTCCTCGGAAGCACCTTATTGTTTTCGTAATAAATCAAATAGGACGCAAGTGAACTAATATCCAGCATGTTGAAAAACATAGCTATTGGCCATCTCAGAGTACGGCGTTGTGTAGTGTATCGAGTGCACATTTGATCCATGGTATCAACTCAGCTTTATACTTATTGTAGCATGTTACAATGTGAGGTTTTTTACTGTCATCATTTAAAGCAGTGTCAGAATGCATAGTCGACAACATAATTACAGCTTTATTTTTCTTTTGTACGTATGAGCATATTGTTACCCTCTCATTAAAAACAAATTCAGTAGAGTATACTTATCTCGACTTGTGTGGAGTCATCACACTTGGAACATAAGATTTATTCGGTCTCAAAGTGTCAACGATAGTTAAATTCCATCAAAGCATGTGTTTGGCTAGGGGTAACGTTGTAAAAAAATTATCAATGGTAATATTTCTACCACTGCCTCGGTACGGAGCTGCATGCTCTTTTACGACTCGTTCTCCTTGATACATAAATGATACCGCGCAATGGATAAGCATTTTCAGTGTCGCAAATCCACCAAATCTTAATGCCATATTTAGCCGGCTTAGAAGGAATATACTGTATAAATTTTGTGCGACCATGGAAAGAATAAAGTTGTTCATCAGTTGTTACATTCTCAGTCAGCTTGCACAGCTGAGATAAATTTGCGTTCAGTATTGTCCAAAGATCATGGATTGCAGCTGCTTTCTCTTCTTTGATACGTTGCTGGTGTATATTGGACCGTTAAATCTAATAAAACGCAAAATGTTCTAAAATCTTTTAAGTCCAATCGTCGCTCTATAGAGGGGATGTGAAGTTCCGTGCCATATATCACTTGTATGGTCAGTATTTGCATTATTCACACCAGAGCAAATCAAAACAGTTATGAACGAGTACATTTCTTGCACATTAACGGGCTTCCATTCTCTTTATCAATTTTAATGTTTTTTGACAATTTTTCCCAGGCATCGTTTTAATTTTTCAGGCTTCCTTGGACAGTGTGCATACTCAGCATTCTCTGGCAAAAGATGCGAAGTCAGCCAAAAGTGTGAGAACTGGCATTTTTTATCAATAGTGACGTCTATTTATAGAAATAAATGTTTAAAAAGCTTTTTTAGGCTCGTAATATTTGAAAAACGGAGAAAAATAAGAGGTGGGTGCCCGGGTACCCGGGTGCGTAACAACGTAGGTAAAGTTGGGTGCGAACACAAGGGTTAAATATCTAGGTATATATACATATATATATATATATATATTGATAAATCCTTGAACTGGAAAAACATATTCAAAGTTTAAACTCGAAAATAAGATAGACAATTCTAGCTTTATATAAAATAAAGCAGGTACTATCGAACACTACGTATATATATTATAATTCAATAATAATGTCTAGAATATTATATGGAATTCAAATATATTATGTGACGCTAAAAAAACAGAAATAAATAAAATAAGTAAAATACAGAAGAGGTGTTTGAAACTTATACTTCCCGTATTGGAAATAAGTTGACTTTAGATCAATTATGTATGGAAGGAAAATGATGACCAAAATGTATTATTCCTATTATAGATTACTAGAATTTAATGTTAAAAATTTAAAGTTACCATCTAGGGAAAAAATTCGGGTAACAAGAAACCAAAGTAATACATATTACATTTATTCTCGCAATGTAAATCTACGAATTGATAACACTGTTGACTCAGTTTTAATTAATTTAAATAAGTACAATCCCTAATCATATACTAGAGGGGAAAAAAATTGGTGTTTGGAAAAACAAAGTGCAAGAGAATGACTGAAGGAATGGTGCAAAAATTGAAGATTACGTTCTACATCTCGCTACTCCTTAATGCTTCTTTAATTATGGATTTTGGTTTTGACTTTATCGTGTCCTTCCTGGTTTTTAAGTACTCTCAGAGGATCATGTTTTGCCATCCGGAAATTTTAAGCTGTCTGCACGTACAGGTGCATATTGCGCGATATGTTATGTATTGTAATGTGTATATATACTCTTAATTAAATATTATGTTAGGTTTATTAGTATTTTTATTTATGGAATAAGTTAAAATAATTTGTATCTTTGTTTAATAAAAGGTTGATAAGAATGTTGCTCACTCACACAACGGGAATTTTTTCTCTGTGAGGCCCACAGTTTATTTAAAAAAAAAAAAAAATATTTGAAAAATGATCGAATAACGATGGTATAGGTTAAGATGTGCGTTAGATAACAGAAAGGCGAGCGTGAATCTTGCGGAAAGTGTCCCCAAATATTATCCGAAGCTGGCTATTGTGATAATTAAGTATTAGCACGGCGAGAAGTTAAAGCGATGCTTCTATCCTAGTGGAAACGAAAATTTCCAATAAATCCATTTGTATTTTTTATTAATTAAAGTTACGAAGGGTATTTCTTTTCTCGTACATATTTTATTACTTTTTTCAAACATTGGGCCCTAGAAAAGAGAGGGAACCAATTCAGCATCACCTTCCTGTACAACATGATCGTTCGAAAAACGATTTTCGGTACAGTGTGAATTTTGCACGGTTAAATTGCCGGCAGGAGACGTCAACTGACCATCGTTTAACAAATTCCCTATCCCCGCAGCTTGCATCAGCGGAAACGGTTAAACCGAACCGTACCGTGTTAGTAGGTGATAATGATGGAGGGCGGCAAATGGCTGACGAACAAATCTGCGCAATAGACGGCATACAATCAATGCTATAATAAAAACACAGTTACGAAGAACCAAACATGACGGAAATCTGTTATAAATCGATCATGTAATTCAGTGTGCAGATTGAATACACGAACGCCTGTATCATTTTTTGATGCAGACAATGTACTGCACCCGACCATGTGATTACGGACGTGCATCTACACACACCCCTGATATTTTCACATACTATACGGTGTGTTTCAAGTCATGCAGCAATTTAACAGCTGGGAGGAGAATTATTTAGCTAATTGCTTTCAGTTAGATTTTCACGCTTGATCGTGACTCTGATAGCCGGTTGAAAGCTGTAAAATAGACAGGTTGAATAACACTGTATACGGCGAAATAACCTTCGTTTTTTTGGACTTGCCTCGGTCAACAAGCGCTTGCTTTTGCATCCAAGACAACGCGCTTCTGCGATCAAAATGGAAAACCTAAACTTCGTAACATCGACATAAGAAAGTTATCGAACGTTAACCACAGGCTATTTGAAAGGAATGCAGCTAAATGAAACATTAGTACATTCTGTGGACAAATGAAAATTACTAAGGACTAGAGTTCTACGATGACAGTAATGAAATAGCGGAACTTATTGACCAGTCGTGGATTATCCTGTAATGAATTGCTGCACAATGCACTAAATTATGCAAGAATACACTAGTCTTACACTAGTATCGTACGAGGAACCCGCTTAATAGAAAAAAAAAAACAAACTATAATCGCACTACATTCTATCAACAGACCGCTTTATACTATAACCTTTTTTCTCTGCGTCCACTCTATCAATGGTACCATCATTCAGCAATGATAAGAATTAAGGATAAGCTTTAACTAACCAATTTTATCGTTTGTTTTATCCGTACTACGTTCTTTATTATGTTTTCATATGTTTGCGTGTGCTCTTTGATAATGCATTTGTTATTGACTAACCAACATAGTATCTTCATTAACCTATGCAGGTTGCTAATTCGTGTATTTTATTGCGCATCTAATTTAGGCTAATAAACTTCTGACCCCTACTATACTATTTACTGTGTATTTGTGCGTTCATATGACTATCCAATTTCTAATAACTTTTTAACCTATAACAACTCTACTTATGCATGAAACCGGTTTTAGAATGTGCGTACATTTTTAACTAACCAATTCTGATAATAACTAAAATAACGACAGTACTAACCTATCGTAGGTTTTCGTCTCATCCATATATTTCTAGTGGGATGCGCTGAATATAAACAACCGGAATATATTAGACGGTCTGTTTTAATGGTGTATTTGTCAGTTAAGATGTTGATTTCTAATCAAAATTGAGACTAGCTTACTAACCTGGATTACTAGACAACTGTTCTAATTGCTTCGAAGGATACGTTTCGTACAGACCTTGCCAGAGCTCCTTTTCTAATATATACTAAATTTGCTTATTTTATCTTACGTGTTTTTAAGAAATTTTTGGAGTATGAAAAACCAAAACCTACCATTACACTAACATGTGCAGAACTAATACACTCTAGATGTACAAATATATATGTGTATAGAGCGTAATGATGTACATGTGCTGTTAATGATAAAAATGATAATGTATAATGATGATACGTGTAAATGCTCAACTGTTTGTATGTGTATGTTTTATGTTGTATGATAAGTAGTAATCAATTACTTTTAAAACTAAGCTACACACACGGGGAAATGTATGAACACATATTGTTTCCCATCTCCACATTAGTTGGTTTATCATTGATTAAATAATTGCAGATATGCTAAGAACGAGGGGGATACTTTTACAGTATATTTAGATGCGAATAACTTGTATAGTTTGGCTATAAATGACTTATTTCCCATGAATGATTTCAGACGGCTTAAACAGAAACACTAGAATTAGATATTGCGAGTGTGCCTCATGATAGTTCTATTGGTCTTTAAAATCTACATTTGACACATAATAATTTACCTTCACATGCCCTGAGCGTAATAGAAAATGCATGAAATTAGTTATCTAATATATATCGTGACACTGATTCACTTAGAAGTGAGTAGAAAACCGTTTAAAGATTATGCACAGTATTTTAATACTAGTGATTATCCAGGAAGAATTATTCGTGTTATTGTGTGTAGAATAAAAATAAGTTTAGTGTATTTAATGATCCGTTGGATGGTAGTGGGTTTGTTGGATTATGTTGAAAAATTTATTCTACGAATATTGCAGATAACTGAGAAATTAAATAATAGTCTATAATTAAAAATGAGTTTAGTTTTGACTGGTGCGTGTAGTAAGTGAAGTGATAATTATAAAGTTTATCCATAAAATACAAAGCATTAACAATAGAACCGGCTGAAAGAACACATCTGCTAAATTGCTCGCTAGTTTCTCCCGACTATAGCCACAAAATGAAATGTGTCAATAAATCGAATTCTCATTATTGCTCTTTAATATTTGGTTTGACCTCAATGTCTTGCTTATCATATGCTAAGTCCCTAATGAATAATTATGTATAAATACAGGAATGATATTCCAGGTTACACTTTGCATGTGCAGCGGCAATGATTATGATCTACAACTTTATTACATCCTGGAGACTTTTCATAAATGTGTCACACTGCTAATGCGAAAAACTTCTCGAGATCCTCTGTCACCCCCTGCTTTTAACAGCCCATCAATTTTTCATAGTAAATTCCTTCGCATCTGAACACAGTATAGTAACAAAAATGGAATCCTTCGTGCCGTTCTATAGAAACAGGGCTGAACAAATTTGTTTGGGGATTATTCAGAATGAGATCATTCGCAAGGTCCTCCGTGTACCCTTGCTTTTCACGCGACTTCGTTCCCCATCACAATGCTACCGTTACGACAATTAAACCACTATAAATACAGGGCTATCGTGAAATAACGGTGATTGCATATCAAAAATACGAGTATTATAAATGCTACCGGCAGAAGTGACTAAATTATCGCGCTTCGGAAAGACCGCGGCATTAGGAAAACCTGTCAGGATGACGATAGTAAATCCGATTCCGATGATAATGCAGCTGATTCCTGCTCACTTGAGAAGCGGATATGAAATACAATAAATGCTTCTGGAAACTCGGTGTGACGAGCTAAAAATCGGTCGAAAAATAATTCAGCATTAGAAGAATTGTATAGACTGGGTAAAAACAAGAGAAACAGTTGTTTCTAAGATATTTCGGCTATGCGATGTGGAAAAATAGCACAAGCATAGTTATTACGACCTCGAGGAAAACGTAGAACAAACCGAGTGTGAAAGTTAGTTAATAAACATATGTACGCGACAGTCTAAAGAAGGGTCGAATAACGCAAATGATTAAAATATACTACGTAGCGTATGTGGTATATTCGAACAGTCTTCTTCTAGCCGTGCCACCCGATTCGGATATTGCTTAATCATCTTGTATGGATTGGATTATCTGCTGAAATTTATTACGATCTTTTGCTGACTAACTGTTCTCTTAATTCCGGTCCATTTTTTGATGTTATCTAGCCAAGAGGTCTTTCTTCTTCCTTCTATCATGCCCATTATTATTGTCTGCAGGATACTTTTCACCTCCCATGAAATGTGTCCAAAAAGTTTTATCTTCTTAGTTTTTGTCATTAATATTCTCGGTCAGTTCCCATTAGTTCCAATACTTTTTCATTTTTAAACTTCTTCGTCCACGATATTTTCCACATTATTCTGTAGCACCACATCTCGAATGATGATATATCCTCATATTTTCCTTTATGGTCCATGATGTTTCGCTTCCATACAGTAGCACTATACGTAACATTGTAATATCTTATTCTTAATCCTTAGGCTTAACTTCCCCTATGGCAAAGGGTGTTTTTTAATTTCATAAATGTATTTCTGGCCATCTCTATACGAGAGTACGTATTTCCATATCAGAATCATTACTTTGTGTTATCCAGCTACCTCTAAATATTTATATTTTTCCGTTCGTTCAATTTCTTCGCTATCCAAAAATAATTTTTCATTTAGATCAGGCTGCCTGGCAACTACCACGAATTTTGTTTCTTTTTTTGGTATTTATACTGACTTCTTTTTTCCTCTATTCTACTGTAACTATGTCTAGTAGTCTTTGTAGGTCTGTATTCGAACAATAGTGTGTCGTAAAGATAGCTGTCGTGCTGAAAATAAAGATAGAACACATATAAGTACTGAAAAATTGGATAATGGAAGCAATAGTGTGCAGTATAACGATCGGGTATATGAGAACTACAGAAACTATGAGATAATTTTTAACGATGGGTCTCGGTGGACAGGATAGTAGGACGTTTTACTTCAATTTTTTATTACTCAGGAAGAAATGTATTTAAGGTGCGGAAATTTTCATATGTTGTATCGTAATTTATGGTAGAACTAGATACGCAATTAGCTTGGCTCTTGAGTATGTGAATAGAAATACAAAAAAAAATGTTGACAGTTTCAGACTCGTTAGTAGTATTAAGAAAATTAGGCACCTTGAATCGCAAGAAGATGTAGTATAACGCAGAGTTCAAAAAATTAGGAGATTAGTATAATCGTCATCATCATTCGGTTCCAGTCAGTTCTATGACCTGCGAGCTCTCTCCACTGCTTCCGGTCTTGAGTTTTGTGTTAACCGTTGTTGCTACCTGACCAAATTGACTTCGTAAGCCGTCAGCTTTCTCGTGTACCGGGGGCTTTGCCGAGCAGCAATGTTTTCTCTAGATTTTCACCTGTGCGTCTTACAATATGTCCAAAAAATTGACGGACCCGTCTTCCACGTAATCTGTGCAATTCATCCGGTTCATCCACCTCCGCCCGTATTGAAAGATTTGTTCTTCTTTCCGTCCACGCTATAATTAGTCGCCAAATCCACATTCCAAACGCATCAATGCGGCGTTTATCCACTGCTTTGATAGTCCAAGAAAATTAGCAGAATCGCTGTTTGTTTTTATTAGTTTCTTCCGGAAGTTTACAGACTGCTTTTTATTACAGGTTAGGCTTTTCAGCCGCGTCACTGCAGCCTTACCTAATGCATTTCTTTATTTTATTTCCGCTAAATATCCACCGTCATCAGTAATCAGCGACCCTAGATAGATAAAAGATTGTACTTTTTCGAAATCTATCAGAAGGTTGGTGTCGTTAAGGACGGATTTACGGTCTATCACCATAATTTTGGTTTTATTTACATTGACTAATAGGCCACGTCATTCGCTAGCTTCTTTGACGCGTTTAATTAACTCCGTCATTTCTTTGCCTGATGTCGCCACTAGCGATTAGCACAATAGTAAATTTCAAATATGTTCCTGTGGACATGCGGGCATCTAATTAGGTGGCCGATTTATTTACAAGATCAGGCGCATTGGTAGAACGCGACTCATTAAAATGAATCGGGAAGAGTATATAAAGAATAGAATGTATGAAAGATGGGAGGTATAAAGAAACAAGTAAACAAAAAGGGAGAAGATACTACATGGTAAACAACACTATTCAACAATGGGCGTGCTTCTCTGACGATGTCGGGTAGAGAGAAATTACATAACGTATCGTTATATTTTCTTGGTTTTTTGATACCGCGGATTTCAACTTGGATGATTAACCGAAGATCCACTAACAGAAATATAAAATTCTTTCTGTTAATAAACAAACGAATAAATAAAACGATCGATATCACGACGTGAGTCCCACACTACTCACCTATCCGCACCGGTCACATACAACAACAGCAAATTATATTCACACGACATAGGAATAATCAGAACAAACAAATGATCAAACAAACCGGTAAAAAGACTTCAAGCTGCTTGTTTTCTACGTATCCGTTTATAGCGGAGACCCGCCGTATCCTCTTCCGCGACGATTAAAACCGAAAAATTTCTTCCGCGCTGACTAGTGTACTGCTCGGTTACTTTCATGACTACACTTAATTCCCTTTCTTTCTTTTTTTTTTTTTTTTTTCATTCGGTGTATCAGTCCTTCTTAATATCGGTTTGACTTGAAATGAAATCAATTTTTCGTATTAACAAATAATAATCAATCGCATGATATCCATACATTTAACATAACACGGTGTATATATTATCCGGCGATCAGGAAAAAGGCTAATATTCGAGCACTCGGCAGTCTAGCAGATGATAAGAGAAGCAGCCTGCGATCGGAAATAACTCTGAATCAATTCGTCGTCGACCGACACGACTCGCCCAGTGATTCACCTAATGCTACGAGCGTGTACCATTACAGTGCATATAAGTAAATTATTGGCTGAGACATTGTCGGACAAACTACACCAGTTAGAGATATATTAACGAGAATTGTAATAATTGCGGGGGCATTGAGAGTCTGGAACATTTAGTGTGACAGTGAATATGAGCGGAAAAAAAGGGAAGTTCATTAAACTTGTATTACCAAAGTAATGTACATTATCTCTGGCAGTTCTGAAAATTGCAGATCAGCCGAATTCGCGTGAATGTAAGTGTTTATGAAAAAAAAAATTCATTAATAGAAATTTAAATCAATTAAAGAGAAATGGCCAAATGGCGGCAACTGGGCCAGGGAAAAAAAAGGAAGTCGAGCCTGAATTGAAAATATTAATTTATTAATTGTCCGGAAACAAATAAACAACGAGAGTAGAGTATATCGTTTCATAGAGGCAATACCTCCCTGGTACAAGAAGTCGTTCGTTTGAATTCGGAAAATTTCGTAGCGAACGAAAAAATACCAGCGGAAAAATTATTTCGCAGCCTGCAGTTAGTCTTTGTTAAAATGGCGGGAAAAAAGCTTATTATTACTGCGCGCGAAATCAATTTCCGTCCTCTCGGTTTTGTTCGGTATAGCTCTCGAAAAGAATTCGTCGTTGTCGAAAATTGCGAAAAAATACGGCTACGGCCGAGATCCTCTTGTTTACTTTCCGGCCAAATGATTGTAATTCTTAAACGTAATTTGGACAATTTTCTCCTTTCGTCGAGTTTTATCATCTGGGAACAAAAAGTGTTAGTGGGTTTTTTTTTGGGGGGGGGGGGGATCCGGCAAACTCGCTTCTCTTTATTCTTTATCGCTAGCATGTAAAACGTTATCGGGGAAGCTGTTTTCTTCTTTGTTTCTTCAGTCGGGTGACGGGGCTGCGAGATATAGATAAAATTAAAGATTATTTATGTAAATTCGCTGCGAAAAAACCGATTATCCGCCCGCTAAAACGGGAAACTTAAGGAGAATAAAGCAAAAGTTGCGGAATTTTCGATATGGCTTGTTGACTTAATAATCTGTTACATCGGGCCAAGGCACGGCGTGCCGAAGCCTCCTCAGTCGACTCGGTCCACCGTACGACCGTTGCGTAGCGCTGGATTGTTCGTTTTCCGAGCTTTCGACTAAAAATTCCGCTTGGGGCTTTTAAGCTTTTTTCTCCTAATAACGTCGGCGAACGACGTACGGTGAAACTGAAAAAAGTTCGATAAATCTAACGTGAAGTCGCTGTGTTGTGTCTATAACGCGAACGAAGACCTTCAAAAAGATTTCATATCTGTGCCGGTACTCGCTAGCCGCGCGGCCTGCCGCCTATAAAACGCGATTACCGTATTTTCCGTTTTATCGTCCTTTCCTCGTCCCCGTCTCTTTGTTCGCTGTTTCCTTCTCGTTCTGCGTTCTGTTTCTTTCGTTTTCGCTTGTTTTTCCGCTGTTCGTCAGGACTTTTCGGCTTTTTATTTGCTACTCGACGTTGTCGGTCGCATAGCAGAGAAGTTCGCAAAGAGCACCTAAAGCAATAAAGCCACGCAAGGTGAGTAAATTATGCCAAGAATACGAGAATAACGCAGTACCGCACCGGGACGCTTTCTATTATGTCGAAAAGCAATTTTTGTAAAAAGTACCGCTACTCAAAACAGCTGCTCGGATCAGCCTCTCGAGTCGTACGGCTTTTAAATAGCCTCGGCCAACTGGTTTCTTTAGCCTTTTTTTTTTTTTTTTTTTTTTTTTTTTTACATCCTTTCCTTTATTATAAATGCCCGCTAATATTCCTATGACATATTTATTTCAGCCCATTTTCTATCCGCTTACCCCTTCTCTCGCCATTACCCATTTTCGCGACAATAAACAGTATCCCATTCGTGTTTGAGAAACCCCCATGTACACTCAAACCAAAATGTATTTGACGTCCTTCCACACGCCAGAATTGTTTTCCCCCTACTTTATTTATTTATTTACTACTGTTATTATCCTCAAAAACTTTTTTAAAATTATTCTCAACCTTTTTTTTTAATTATCCTCAAACTTTTTTTAAATTATCCTCAAATTTAGAAATATGACGATTAAAGTCCAAATTGTTCATTATTATATTTCATGCGGATCATCATGCCTTCCAGCACTCTATACGGTTTTGTATTATTAACTTCTTTACTTCTGTGTACAACATTTTTGCATAGATGCCTGCAGAATGTTTCTCATAATGTAAGATCGGGGAAAGATTAAAACTGAGAACATTTTTTTTTTTTTTTCACTGCGAAAATCGGTGATATTAAACGCGCTGAATAATCTGATTGTTCTAACAACCGGTTCGTCGTTATATCATTCGATAAAAAGAGTATTAAGGTTTTTTAATCCACGTAATTTTTTATTCCTTTCTGTGTATGAGTCCAATCCTTCAATGGACGGTTTTGAATTTACATCTTTATGGTCATAATATAAATATTAAAATCGACGCTGGCGCTGTTTGTGGGGCCTTCTCGACTGGTACAGTGGAAGAAAAACAAAAAAAATAAATACGAAATTTACTACCGCTGTACAAAAACGATTTCAAATCAAATCGCTTATTTATTAATTATTATTACATATAAGGGATCCCAATGTGCGTTATTTTTTTTTTTTTTCATTTGGTCACTATGAATAAGTAGAAGCTAAATAATATATGTATAAAGTAAAATCGGATCTATCAAGCAATATTATGCATTTACAATCTAGATCTACATCGTTTAGCGGTGTTGGTAGAGATTCTGTTGCAGGATTTGTCTGGAAGACGTCAGTAAAATAATTTCCAAATTCTTTGGCCTTCTCGAGATCACTGAGCTCCTTTTCCATTTAGCGTTCTAATTGGATGTAGTTTTTCTACCGTTCTTTTTAATCGTTTGGTTGAATATTAAGGGACAAGTTATATAAGTATTCACTGATTGTTTTATTTTTTTGCGATTCTGTAGCAGTTACTTTACTCGCTTTGTCTATTGAATTTCTATTATTTTGCTAAATCTTCCGCAGTTTCCTCTTTAATGCAACTTCTCTACATATTTTTGCCGGGTAATATTTGATTGTTTCGTATTTCTTGTTATATGGTGTAGCCGCCTAAGCGCTGGACAGTTTTTATAAAGTCCTCAACAGCTATTTCTAGGTCTCTTTTGTGGTTTTTGGTGAAATTTTTAAGTTAGTTTTTTGTTACTCAGCATTTCTCGAAATGTATCCCAGTCCGTTTGCCTACTGCAAAGTTTTGGTGCGCATAAGTTCCATGTAATTTTTCCACTAATAATAATTACTACTGGTGTATGATCAGATGAAAGAGTATTATCAGAGTGAACATCGATAAAGTTTGTTGATAAGCCTTGATTACAAAGAAGTCCGGTAAGTCTGGAATCTTTAATGGATCTGTAGGCCAGTAAGTTGGGGTTTTAGACGAGTGTACGATACAACGATTTTCGTCAACCGCCAGCTTTAATTGTTTGCCTCGAGGAATCCTCGATCCAAAGTATATTTGCATTGAAATCCCAACTATATAAACATTACCTAATGTTTTAAAGTAATTGTTAAATTGGGTTTTAGTAATAACATGCCTCGGAGGACAGTAAATGGCTGCTAATATTACTTCTTTGATCTCTATTTATTAGTGCAGTAGTAGAGCTTGTAAATAATTACATTCGTATTTCTGTATTTCACGATATTTTATACTTTTTTAAATTATAATCCCTGTGCAACCATGCGCAAGGCCATCCGGATGATTTGTAAGGTTATTGTACCCGGTAAAATGCGCGTATTTATTGTCTGTTAAGTGGGTCTCCGATATTAAAAATATATCAACGTTATTTTACGCAACATACATTTCTATTTCGCTTATATGGCTTAAAATTCCGTTAGTATTTCACGTAACAATTTTTAAGACCGTCATTTATTACTAGTTACTGTTGACAATATGGTTTTAATTCAAACCATGAAATAATTGAAACTGTTGGTTCATAATATCTTTGAGCAGATTTTTTTATTTCTGCCATAAATATTTCTATCATATCTTTTAATCGGCGTGCTACCTATATCACTGCTAGGTGGGTTATTTGTTTTCTGTCGTTTTAATGTCTCTGAATACGTTCGGTTTTGCGGTTAAAATCGACTGTTTCATTTTGATTGCCTAATTTGGGCCAGTAGGTAGGCAATGTTTGGTTATATTTATTCTAGTGTTATAGACACTTTTACCGATTTATTATCACGCGCTTGTTGCAGTTTTCTGTATATTTCACAGCATTTCTAGTTGGAAGGATGGTTTCCCTGACAGTTAGCGCAAACGGGTGGTTCTTCCCATTATGGTGTTCACTACACTTAACACATACATGTGCCCTGCTACAATAATTTTTGGTATGACCATAGTATGCTTGGCATCTGAAGCACTGAGAGATTATACTCTTCTTTCGCGGTGCTTCCACTTTTATTCTCATTTGAAGTAGCGCCTGAAGTTTATATATTTCAGCATTATTCTCTTGCGGCTCCAGGTCCACGAAGAACAACGATAGAGGTAATTTACTTATTCTATGTTTGACATTTGCAACGTGTCAGACTCTATGTCCCAGTTCTTCGATAGCGGCCCCTAATTTCATTAATGTCGATGGAATGATGCAAGTGCCGAATTACAACTCGGAAGCTTCGTTCAGATTTTATTTGCTAAATGTAGTGTTCTATACGTTCGTCACGGAAATATTTGACTAAGGATCTATAGCTGTCAGGATTAATTTGTACCCTGTTGTACAGTGACTTACGGCTAATCGAACTTAAAGATACAATTTGTTTAATATCATTTAGCATTTGGGAGTAATTAGTCACGCCGTAAACTATTATTGCAGGTAGCTTAATTTTTCAGTTTAATTATAATTATTTCTCATTTCGGTATGTTGATTTTCGTTTTCATCAGCAGAGGCTAGAGGTGCAAATCTGTTAGAACTTTTAATTTGGTTGTTTACAGAATTTTTCGGAGGAACTGCTCGTCGTATATTGTTTCGATCTTTTCCTTTTATTTTTAACTACATGCCAAGGATGCTCATTTGATGTATTATTTGAATCATTATTCGTAACAACTGACACGTATTTTTAACAGGCGGTGGACTGGTACGTAAACGTGTTCACTTATGTTACCTATAGACCATCCGGGTTCTGTAAGAGAGGCGGAATTACTACCGCATGCGTTGTTAGTAACACGTCGTTTATATCATGATTGTTAGTATTAGAATAATTTAGATTGTTATCACCTGCGGAGACGATGACAACTGCATATGTCTGCAACGGTGGAAACATCTCCCGGCCGCCGCTAAGCTGATAAGCGTTTACCGTAGACGGAGTACTTATCGAATACAAATTCAGAAAAACAGAATTCAGATGAAAGAAAATATTAACGCGGGAAACAAATACGAGATCACTTCACGCAAAAAGGAAATTTTCACATTAAAAATTGAAAAATAAAATATGAAAACAGAAAATCCTTCCTTAAAATTTACTTTAAAACAATTTAATAAAAATACACTAAAAAATAAAAAATATTTACTCGATAAAAAATTATATATTTTGCGGTAAAATATTAAGTATTATCTTTTGACAGTCGGCATAGCAACGATAACTAAAAGCCGCACTAAAAATATTCCTGCCGTTTTCATATAGGAAACGAGTGATTGTATCGTTACACTCGTTTAATATGGTTTTTTAACTATTATTGCAATGTGACTTGGCGCACTGAGAATCTAATTAAGGTACAATATGAATGCTGTTTAAGAATAATCCTAATAATCAATCTTTAAGATATATTTTACCGTATAAGTTTTATCCTGTATTTTTTTTTTGCGTGTTTATATAAAACTCTTAACAGCAAACCTTGAACTATCGGTACTTTTGTTTTTTTTTAAATTATTTTATACTAATTTAGATTATATCCTTTTTTAACGTAGTATTTTTAAATTTATTATATTGCTACGATGTACCTGGGTGAAATTTCGAAACACCGCATAATTAGCTGTGCACTGAGAGTGTCAGTAAAACTAAAAATACGTGATTTAAAGGCCATGCATAGATGGATAAGAATGGTAAATTTACCCTGGAGAGTTGAAATTTGGTTGGTAAATGGGTACCGTCAAGAAACATTCGTGACAGAAGTTTCAGATCCCTCACTAAGCTGGTTTTTGAAAAACTCTCTCTTTGCTTAAATACAATTATGTTTTTTAGTTGACCGATTTTCTTAATTTTTCAGTTTGTTGTTGACACACGGCATCTTAGAAAAAAAAAATTAACAACCCCCTCCCATCATATTTGACACTCTGAATGACGCTTTCTAACATTGTTCATGTTATTTACCAATGAAAATACATGAGCGCAAAAATGAAACTGGAGCATATTTTTATGTATTTTAGAGACGCCTAAGTAACATATATTTTGCTCAAAAAAAAAAAAAAAAAATTGGAAATTTGATTCAAAAAATGAGACTATTATTTGTTATACAATATTTATATCCCGCCTATATGCCGCTTAGTTCAATACAAAACCATGGACGAGAAACACCGATTTCTTTGAGCTTTCTTATGGACCCTTGTAGCACACCTTAAAATTGAGTCAAAAAGATGTAATACAAATGTGCAATGAAACTTTCAATTAAGAATGCAAGAAGTGTAATATATGGAAAGGAATTTATTTATTCCAATATCCGGTAAAAAAAAATCGAAAATATCACCCCTCGTCGTTGTCCTTTTTCGATCATTACCTTAGTCTCATCGCTGTTGAATAGCCGGTTAAGAATTTCAGTCGGTCTCACAGTTTTCGACTGGTCATTTGACCATATGCTGAATAATTAGTTATGGCTACTGCGGGTCGCTACATCCTCCATCCGACGAGATTAACTTGAAAATATCTTCCGCCTTTCTTAAAAATTTATTACAGATACAGCACTTTGCCTAATTTCCTCTGGAGCTCATGTTTGAAAATAAATATTACACGAAACAAGGAAAAAACCTGAAATCCCGGATTTTAGGTGTGACCGAGAAATAACATTTTCATTTCCTTCAGAGGCTTTCTTGTTTAACAAGATCTACCCGGATGAGAAGAAAATAATAAAAAAAAAAAAACAGAGTTCAAATTGTTCGGCACCTCAGAGGACTCCTCTCAGGGGAGTACCGTCCGCCACCGAACAATAAACAAAAAATACGGGTGAAATCTTGGATCGTGTAATCCGTGAAATAATGGGGAAAATAACTAAAAAAACTAAAAAAACTAAAAAAACAAACGTATATTCTATTTTCTGGACATTCACCAATTTTCGTAATCAAACGATAAATTCTTCGCGACACAACTTGTGCCCATCTGCCGTTAGCTGAGCGAAGATGTGTAAAAATCCCGCCAAAATCAGTCAGGTTAACGAGCGTGTGCTAGAACATTCGATCGGGTCTAAGCACGTATTCGTTATTAAATAATTGTTGCAGTTGTCGTTTCGCCGGACGTTGATCGCATGGACAATTGCCACGGCGCTCGTCAAGGCAAAAAAACTTTTTTTTTTTTATTATTTTTTATTCATTGGTGAATATCCAGAAAAAGAATATACGTTTTTATATTATATTTTTTAGGATTCCGTACATATATAATGTACGATAATAAGATGGTTTAGAAACGACGAAAATATCAAATAAAAATCGATAACTCACAGTTCAAATTTAGATCATAAATTACAATTAAAATTCTCTCTTTAAAACCATATCTATAAATTCAAATTAACCGGCAATCCTGGGCGCCAAAGAACCACCAAAAACATATAGTATGATATTTCAAACGACCTCAAAAATCACTTAAAAATGTATAACTCATCACCAGAAAAACCTTTAAAGGTGAAATTCGAAATATAAAACAAAATGCACGAGTTCTTTCATAAAATTTAAAAAAATTACGGTAAAAAAATTATTTAAATTCTTCCTTCCCGTTTTTTGGGCCAAAAACGGGGAAAAAAGAAAGTTTATGTATTAGCCCGAGTAAACGGGTCGAAGAAATGTATCTCAAACATATGTGTATAAAAAATTGCTTCATAGGAAAAATAGAGCCAAGATTACAACTTTATATTCAGACCCTTGAAGTGCCGAAAGTTTAAAAATTTTGAAAATTTTTTTTTTTAACTCCGGCATATGATATATCGTTGAAAAGATCGCTAATTGTCGGGAACGAAACCGCATTTCATTTCTTTAACGAAACTTTCAAAGTTATTCAAAAAAGCACGAGAACTGATAGGTAGCCTCCCCTTTGTGACGCGAGTATTATAGTTAAAAATTTGTAACAAGGTTAAAAAATGCTCATCCTCATATTCTATTCTAGTTTACAACATCCGGGTTTCCAATTTTCAAATTTACGTTCGGGGGGGGGGTCTGGGGCCGAAAGCTCGAAGATTTTGAAAAAAATACTTTTTTTTTCCGGGCATTATTGTTGGAAAGATTAACTATTAAGTCACTTCCTTAACGAAACTTTTGAAATCAGCAAAAAGTTCAAAAAAGCGTGGAAAATAACGTATGTCTCTTTCTTGACGACGCGAGTATCATTGTTAAAAATTTTGAACGAGGTTAGAATCATGTACATCCCCATGTATTTTTCTAGTTTGGAGCATTTGAGTTTCCAACGTTAAAATTAAGCCCCGAAGGGTGCGGAATACTCGAAATTTTTGAAAAAAAAATTTTTTCTCGCGCATGTGATATATCGATTGAAAGATTACACTCTATTTGTCGGAAACGAAACGGTAAATGGCGATAATTTCAAAAAATCGCAAAAAATTCCATTTCTCTCTTTGAGCGGTAAAATCGGATTTCTTTTTTTTGAATTAAGTATTATGTAAATATAAATATTACGGTTATCGTTAACTTACTATACAAACGGAGTAACCCTGACAAAACAGCATGCTTGACTGAACTTGTTTTTTCTCATTATTTCGTGAATTACGCCATCTTCACCCGTATTTTTCTATTGCGGTTCCGCCGTGGCTAACTTAAGGTCCATAAGAGGGCTCAGGGGAGCCAGTGATTCTTGGTCTTGTATTGAAATAAACTGCATATACGTAGAACATAAATATTGTGTCACAAATAATAGCTTCATTTTCAATCAAATTTCCACTTATTCTACGTTTTTGCCAATTTCTGAAATTCAAAATATATGTTATTTAACGGTCTCTAAAATACATCCAAAAATGCCAGTTTTATTTTTGTGCTCGTGTATTTTCACTAGTAAAAAACATTAACAAGTTAGGAAGTATCATTTGGAGGGTGAAATATGACGGGTGGGGGTTGTTAATTTTTCTGAAAAAGATGACCCCTGTCATGTATCTACAACATACTGAAACATTAAGTAAGAAAATCGGTCAACTCGAGCTTAAGAAAAAAAAAATGAATTGTATTTCAGCAAAAAGGGAGTTTTTCAAAGACTAGGGGGGTTCGGGATCTGAGACGAATGTTCCTTGTCAAAGTACCCCCACTTACCACCCAAATATCAATCCGATAGCCCGTCCAGGGCCAATTTACCATTCTTATCTACCTATGTCCTTTCGAAAATAATACACGGATACCGTTTTATAAATAATTTCCAATCTGCGTGCTTTAAATATAAAAAAAACTATGATGTCATTATGCTGTGAAACGGAATGATAAAAATGAGATGACGTCAACAATTTTAACTGTAATCAAATCGCGAATACTGTTGTTTCCGAGAGCAGTATTTTCGCAAAACATGTGTATCTTGCGGAACGGATTATCAATCCCGTAAAATTATCGCGGAATACCTCGTATTTTTGGCATTAAAATCGTTCATCTTTTTGAATCGTTTTTTGCTAAAAAATCAGGTGTTGCGCGAAGTTTCTAACTGAGGTGATTTTCGAAAAGCGGAAACATGGGTAAAATTAAAAAGCTATTTTTTTCCTTCGAGAACGGAATGTGCAGTTCTTCACGAGACAAAAAGGTGGTGGTACGGTTGAAAAAGGACGATGCGGGACAAGCCTTTGGTAAATAGCGGTGCGGTGCGGTGCGGTGCGGGGGGGGATGTATTTCACGCATGATATAAAATTTCTACTCGTTCAAAGAGTGCGGTGAGGAAAAATTTGAAAATGGAAAAACTGTTCCGTTAAATATCATTCAAGTTTGATTGTTACGCATCAGCAGATGGCAAACGTTATCATCGAATTTCAATAAATCAACGCGCATTGTGAAAGAGAACGAGAAAACGTAAAATTCCTTGTTCGGCCTCTTGTACCGGATTGAACTTGCACGAAAAGTAAAAATCACCGAGAAGTATAACATCCGTTTCCTTTGCTGTTTGCCGAGATTCGGTAAGTTTCATTTTCAATTCGCCCACGCTCTGAAATTTAGGCAGTTTTTATGCGATTTCGAAAAGATAAATAATCGAAAAATATCAAACTCGGTTAACCCTCCCGTTAGCAATTACTCCTGAGTCCTGGGACAAAAAGAGAAAAAAACAAGTCCGCTCACATGCTCATCGATAAAGTTACCTTTAATATTTATATCTGAAGAATGGTAAGATTTCAATGTTAAATCTAAATATGTATATACAATTATTCAATAATTAGTCGGTCCAAATGATAAATTATATAAAATAAATAAATCGAGATAATCTTTAAATAAATCGATCTGTTTACAAAAATTGTAAAGTTCCTTTTTGCGGTTTACTTTTTAAAATAATGTACGAAAGAAACAAAAATCATTAAATACAATAGGAGTACACTTCATCCAGTTGTTTGGCTTTTCAACGAAGCTCTAGATGCTGGTGTGCAATTGTATTACTTACAGGTTTCCTATATCTAGATGCTTTAAATGGCGTTTTCCGTAAAATATTTGATTATTTTTAGTTATTGTGTCGGCACTTGACTTAAGAGACATACAATAATCATTAAATAGTCATTAATTTGTTCGGTTTTTGTTGCTTTATTGTTTTTGTAATATATGTGCTCCTGGAATAAAAAATATAGGTAAAACAGAAAAAGTAACACTTACCCCACCTGCACCACGGGTGACCCTTGCTTACTTTCACCAGTACGAACGTATTGTAACAAAAAAAAAAGAAGCAAGATGGAAATGGCAAATAAAAGATACATTATATGGCGGGATAAGTATTGAAATCCTTTTGGCTTCTACAGGAAAAAGCCCAATACTTTGGTTCTAATTTGGAGGAGGAATTTTTTCGACTCCCATGTACATTCGGAAAACTGAGCATCATGGACTACCGAAAAACAACTGTAACTTATGTTAAGGGAATCCACCACTCCCAAGAATTTTATAATTAAATTTCCTAAAAACAGCGTGTCTGTTGTTAATCAATATGAGGAAGTGGATCATTTAAATATTATCACTTCTAGGAATGTTGTTAGTCCAGAGGTCTACATCAAACGATTGCAGCTAACTGCGAAAAGGACAAGTTAAAGAAATATTATTTCGCAAAGTTGAATGCAAACGCAATGAATTGGTAAACATAACTAACGAAAACGATTGACAAATGTTGTATTGATAGTAGAGCTACACGGGAAACCCAGCACGTACAGATGAAGAAGAGGTGAGAATGGGGTACCTTCCAGAAAGACTTTTCTATTTGACGCGCAAATAAGAGGTATACTTTAATCGATACGCAAGCACCTACGCGAACATCGGCAATAAACCCGAGTGTAGAATTCTTCCGGTATATATGTGTTGGAGGAAAATCTAAATAAAATCCAAATCGAAACTTTAAAATCCCATTTTATGATTTTAACGCGCAACTAGGTAATGATTATAAGTGAAACGAAACGATCGTAGTAGCGAGCACAGAATTATAGAAAAGTATCGAAAGTAAATTAGTTTTCGAATCCAGATTGTAGCCCCAGATATTGCAAAAATAAGATAAAAATCTTAAAGCCTAGAAATAGAAACATGTGTGGAGGAACAAGATAAGTGATCGGATACGTAGAACAAGCATGTGAAGGAAATTGAATTCCGCTAGAAAGATGGAAGATTTTAAATAATTCAGGATGACTAGAGAGGAGGCAAAGAAAATGTTCAGGTTGAATAAAAAAAAAAATTGACTTGAAAGAGTTACAAGACTTTATTAGAAATTTATATTACTAAAATTTTTACAAAAACACCGGCGTGTTTCATTCGTGGTGCACTATTTGTAATGTTCAAGCTCGCTCGCTGTGTGAATTCAATTAAAAACCGTATCTACTTTTTCCGGATTTTCTGGCTTCGTTCCAGTCAATCCAGTCATTGTTAGCGTAACCGATCTTCTAGTACGGAAAAGAGTAAACAACAGCGCAACTGGAATGCTAGTAAGGTTTCTTTGGAAGTCGGTACATGTTGGAATAACTGGAAACGAATATGTGTACTATCAAGGCAGCGTTATCTTCTCCTATGCCGTCTGCTGGCTTACCTCCAGAACAATATTATCATCTCTGCGCAGCAAACATGAAAAGAGAATGAACTTCGCGTCCTGTTTTTTCGAAGCAACACGTTTCCAAGTATCATCAAGTCGAACACGTTGTAAAGCTGCCGACTATTCCGGCAATCCTTGATAAATTGTCGATCATCTGTATTGCGCAATCACACCTTTGAGCAAGTCTCTCTTTTTACCACATTCTAATTTGTTGTAATAGCTACACCCATTGTGAAGCCTATTTTAAAATTTGCAATCTTAAAAATGAACACTCCTGGTGCATTCAGGCACTCTAATTGGTTCGGTGCCGGTTGGCGATGACCTATCGTTATAATATTTCATTTGCTCAGCCCGTAATCCCTCCAGTTGTACAGTGAACGTATAATTAGGAAATAATAATAATAAAAAAAAAAAAAAACAATTAAAAATTTTCCCCACTATTTAGCAGATTTTACCCCGGGATTGTACAAAATTTTGAAACTTTCAACATGAATGTGTCATTCCTACGCCCTGAGGGTGATATAAAAAATCACGCGACCCTTTTTTTTCTTTCACCATTTATTTTTTCAAATTGAACTTTTTAAAATTTTTTAAAATATTCGAAAAAATTGCGCCAATAATTTTTTCATCGTATTTTCTAAACCCTTAAAAACAAATTAGTCGCATGTGTTACTACGGTCCGCAGTAGAGGCAAGAAAAGTCTCGTAAAATATCTTTAAAATTCTGGAATAAAAACTGTTCCGTACATATTTCTGAATTTTCAATTATTATTAATATTGAATTTAATTTAACGCGTCGTCGTGTGCAGTCACGGTCAGAAGTACAAAAAGAGAAGGATTGAATTAAGGAATACAAATTGGGATTGCGAATAGAATTGGGTTAGGCAATAAGAAGGAGAAGACACGAGATTGAAGGATGTTCTACGGATGGAATAAAGTGGAACTTTTTGTAAGGATGTTCTGTGGACGTAATAAAGGGGACATTTGGTAAGGATGTTCTGTGGACGGAATAAAGGGGACATTTGGTACGGATGTAATGGATAACAGCTTGTGACTGTGTTTCAAGAATTTAATCCGTACACTTCTGTCAATGCCATTACTGCGCTCTTACCGCAAAACGATGCATTTGATGACGATCATTTCCTATTTAAATCGGTAAATCGGTCGTAAGCAGTTTTTTGTTTGTTGGGTTTTTCTTTTGTTTTCGTTTTGTGCAATGTTCTATCTGCACACGTTCATCTTTTAAAGAGAGTATCGAAATATATAAGAAAGCAAACTTTGGTGAATTAAAACTGAAGCAGGATCTCATAGCAGTTAACAAATGCTCTGTACAGATCTGTTACGTTTTAGAATTTTTTCAGCGCGATAAGATTAAAACTTACGATTCCTTCCGGAAAGGCAGCCGTGGTTTTAGGTGGAACTTGAAAGTTTCCTTACGTCGAACTATTTCGAGATGATAACTTCGAGCTTCTCAGTAAATCGTAATTAGTCGAGACTACTTCTTTTCGATTGGAATTTTCCACGGGCCGCGTTTAACAGCGGAAAATTCATGTTTTTCGAATGGCACTGTTGAAAGTGTTCCTATCAGTTCTATGGATAAGCTAAATTTAATACACCTGCTAATGACAAAGCCAGATTTGCCCAGCCGACTTGTTTAAATGAACACAGCGTTAAACTCGCTCATCCATTCTTCTCGTTTGAAATGCTCTCCAAGTTACACATTTCTCGCTTGGATAACGAGCCCGGCGGCCGTTCCAACTGAACCGTTATCGCGATTAGCCTTTGCGATCGCTCTATCGTAAGAGCTCACCAAATCTCTGCACTGCTAGTAAACGTGTTCTCTTTGATTGGTCAAACGTCGCCATAGCCTTTTAGGTAGTAGCCTGCACAGTGCTCATTTTTACGACGACACAGTAATACCGGCTTCTTTTATAACAGCAACAGGTATTTTCTAATTAAAAGATGCGCCGACACTGCAATTTTGTATAGCGTTTCAATGCGTGTAGCTAGGTTAACCGTTTGCAGCCTGTCCAATATAAAAAGTACTTGCTTCTTTCGCGAATTTTCCATTTTCCTCCTTAAAGACAGTCAGCTTTTTTCGGTATTCGCGCAAATTCAGTTCGGTCTTTTGCATTTTCTTCTTTCGTGTTTATGACGTTTTCAACAATTTACAATTGTGTACGTAACGCTTGAATCATGCAACGCTTGAAGAAGCATCTTGCGAAATTTCAAACAGCGCTCCTAATTCAGCTGATTCTAACCGATTCCGTAGGTCCACCGCTTAACTTCAGCGATCGCAAACGTTGCTCGTCATACGGCATTTGACGTATGAATTTCGTTAAACATTTTGCGCCATTTACTGCCGGGAAACAGGCTTTTCCGGGCCTATTTAGAGAACTATTACGTTAATTTCCAGACGAAAAAAGAGAAATCGTATCTGCTTATGTTCGGCATGGATAGGTCGAAAATTGTAAGCGCGTAAATTTTTATTTAACAATTATTTAATTTTGTACGCTTTATTTATGGAGGTATTCTAGTCTAGAAATATGAAAAAATCGAATTTTTTTTTTTTTTCATATTCTGTTAGTTAAGACATTTAAGAATATGTCTCTAAAAAGATTTTTCATAATGAAAGTTATTTACGGAGTTATAACTATTTTCGTGACGCGGCAACTAAATCGGCTTAGTCAGAGCGGATCAAACAATAGACACGGTAGACATTCTTCGAATAATTCAAACTTTTTTATACACCATATATATATTTAAAAATCGATTAACCGAAGGCAATTGTAACGTATTTTTTTGAAATCTTTTCTTATTTAGTGTTCAGTTCAGGTCAGTTTCGTTTCAATCTTCAAGCAACGTAGATTTGCGTATTCTACAGTCCAAAAATATAAAATTTTGAGTGAGTATTTTATTTATTAAGTGTAAAATGGATAAAAAAAAATGAATAAAGGAAGTGTGCTGTGCGTCTAGATGGATAAAAAAAAAAAAAGAACATTTAGACTGTCAGGCGGAACGCAAATCGGATTGAACACTCTGAAATTCGGAGCTTCTGATGCTTCAAAGGAAGCTAGGTCTGCTCGTCTAGTTTTAGAACTTCAGAAAATGTACAATTTGAAGTAGAAGAAGGTCCATTGTATGGAATCGCCGATTAAGAAAATGTAAGTATATATGAATTAGACTGCCTGAAATTTTACTTGTATCTTTCAAAACTTGAAACGCGTTTTTCTCGAAACTACTTTTTTCAACACGGTTGACGTGTGATATCTCAAGTTCTAATAAATCGGTTTACTTGAAATTGGGTATGAATCTCCTTTATATATATATTCATATATAGTCCCTACCAGAATAAAGGTAAAATTTTGATTTTTACTACTTTTAAAAAATCTAGAAAAGTTAAAAAACAGGTAAAAAATCGACTTTTTTTCAAATAGTCACCGTTTTACGAGAATTTTATTTTTCTTCTCTTAAGTAGGTGCCATAACGACATCCTTTTTTTGGTCCCCAGTTCGGATGTTACCGATGGGGCAAGTTTATTAATAAATTCTGTGTATAATCTAATTATTCAGTGTACTTATATATAGCATAGTAAACTTTAATAAATTATAACTATGTGTGGAGTGTGTGCTGGGTACTTAAAATCTAGCACAGAATAATAAAATAGGGATATAATTATAAAATTGCTATAAAAGTAGTGGTGATGTGATTACTTAGACACCACTACAATGTTAAAATATGGTAGTATAAATTGGTAGGTTATATCTTGTTCAAAGTGTACAAGGTGGGTAATTATCATTACATCTTATATTTGCTAATTTGCATAGAAGTGTAGCTATTATGTAAACATCTTATATTTGCTAATTTGCATAGAAGTGTAGCTATTATGTAACTCTAATGCGGTTTTTATAGGGTAACATTTGTGTTACCGACTTGGTCGGTGGTAAATACATGTTCATAAAAGATAATGATAGAGATTGATCACTCGGTTTCAGGGTTAGTTTTTCTTTCATTAAGGCGTGGAAGAAGGGCAGAAGTTTTGCAGCGTTTGATTCATCAATATTTAGGGACATATTTGGACTGATATTAAATTGATTCCTTAAATGATTGAATGCTTTACAAATGAAGATTGTGTGATGTATATTATCCACATTGTTTGTTGCACATAACGGACAGTTCGCTGTGTCCTTTATCTTGAATCTGTGGAGATATTCTCCAAAGTGGCCATGACCTGAGAGTACCTGGGTACAGAAAAATGTAATGTCTAAATTTTTGGATTTAAGTTTATTTTTTATGTTAGGGAAAAAGGTGTAGGTTTTGCGACCTGTTTCACAGCAGTCCCATCTTGACTGCCAGATTGTAGTAATTTCATTCATGATATGCTTTTTTAACGACATCCTTACTGATCAGGAATTTTTTTATTATTTTTTTTTTTTCGTTTCAGAATATATTTGTATATATGCCTATCTAGAGTGAATGCATGTAGGCAAGACCGTGTCCACGGGGTGGGTTTTAGGGGTTAAACAACTCCATGAGAATTGAAATAGTCTAGGTACTTCATTAATATTTCATGCAAAATTTTTAGTTACGAATATAATCAATAACATATGTCATTTTTATTAATGTGTTTATGCAGTAATTCGTTTATTTAAATTATTAATATATAAATCAAAATGATGGAAATTATTTGAGTATTAGTGAAAAATGTATTGTTATTTATAAAATAAATATGCGAAGAAAATTTTCAACCCCCCCCCCCCCTTTCAAAATTCTGGGCACGGGCCTGCATGTAGGCGTATGGTTTTTCTTTTTTTTATACTAATATATAAGTTATATATATATTTACTATGACATATATTAATTAAGGTTTATATAATTTCGATGTATATAATAAGCATATATAAATTTGTAACGTGTACAATCTGAATAAACGATAATAAGAGAGTCGGGCACTCACACAACGGGCATATTTGTCCTATGAGGCCCACAAACTTATTTTAAAATTTAAAACAAAAAAAAAAAAAAACTGTCTATGGTAGAGTCTCTTAAATGGAAGCCTAAGAATAAAAAGTAAATTAATCCGAACAACATTTGATCAACTAGTCATATGAAATAATCAGCATTGCAATTAATTCGCCAATTTATCAGTGTGTCCGCTTTTCTGTTTTAGCGAAAAATGAAAAATAGACATAATTTATGAATTCATGAAAACGAAGAAAGTAAGACCTGCATGGTTCAATGAATGTGAAATGGATATGAAATCAATGGATGTTACTGAAACACAGATGTTTAATAAGGAATGGTTTCATAAAACAGTTGCGACGTCGATCTTTAAAATAGAACAAGTTAACCGGAAGAGGTCGCTTTCGATAAGCCATAAAAATTCCTTGATGGGGGGTCTCAAGAATTACTGGAAAGATGATAAGGAAGGAAGAAGGAAAATATGTAAAATGAAAAATTAGTTGTTTAGCGTAGTCCATAGAGGCTGAAATCGAAAAAAAAAAAAAAAGACATCTGTTCGAATGTCTGTAGCTAATATGTATATATATATATATATATATATGTTTCGGGAAGTTCTCAAAAGTTTATTCTCTAACGTGAAGAAAATTGAAAATATTCGGTTTCCTTTGGGCGACCAAACTCTCTCGGAAATTTCATATAAAACTAGAAAATGAATTTTTCTGCAGTTACAACACTTCTAAAATAACCTATTGATTGTCAAAATAAATCGGGTGTAGCTAGCTTAAAGTGCAATTCGTGTGTTGCAGTTCATTTTTGCATGCATTACTGAAAGAATTTCTCCTTCTTCTTTTTTCTAGTGGCATATCCTTGATAAGAGTTAGCCTACATCATAATTTAGTTCTCCCTAGCTCTAGTGTCCTTTATTATATCTGCCACTTTACATTTGCCGTTAAAAGGTAGTTCCGATGGAGTTAATTTTTCAAACGATACCTTCGGCGAGTTCTTGTTTTTCGCTGGCAATTAATCGTAAACTGCCCGATGATCACCTAACAGTGTGTTTCACAAGGAAATTCTAGATCCATATATGTATTTATACATTCGGCTTAGGTGACTAACGATCACATCTTCCGCACCCTATCGCCTTTTATAACTGCCTATTGGTGTTTTTTTCGTTCCGCCGAATGGACAACTTGCGTGTACATTGCTCCAATCGAGTCTTCTCACTAATGTCGGCAGTGTAGCATTCGCTTTACATTATCATTTAGTTAGGTTCGACGTATAGGCGAAACATGTGATTCGATCGACTGAAACTCGTTGTGTATCGACTTAATATTCGAGTTTCAATCGATTTTTAACCTGACCTTTAATGTCAAGCTAAAGCATAGAATAAGCTTATCCTTCGAGCAGTAATGTGGTGCATGCACAGTGTTTCGTAAGGTTTTCAAGTTACCTGATAAACTAGATTCAGTTAAGAAGTTGAATATTCGACAATAGACAAATTGTATTATACTCGTACTCAAACGCAGGTCGAGGCAAGTATTTTTATCGAGAAAAATGCAACACTTTCAGAAATAATAAAAACCAAAACCGGAAAAAATTATACGCAAAATTTTGACCAAATATAAAAGCTGCGAAATTACTTCATTAGTATTTAGATTTCGGTCGTATTAGATTTCTTTTTTGTATTTCATCTCGGGGAGAAAATAAATGTATGATTTGATTATATGCATGACGCAGTAATGACGTAGCGAAACCAGAAAGCAGTAGAGATTACAACCGAACTCGGGCTGGTGTTGATAGAGGCGAAGAAACGTGCGCGGGATACATTCAAAAATAACCGAAAACCCGCACTAATATTTTTCGCACCGATGAGTATAGCCGAAATAAATACCGAGACAACTTATGACGATGATCAAATCTAACGAACAATCAGGCATAAGAAGAATATTTTTGGAACAGTATATTCTGAACCAACCAAGGATCACAGCCAGAGTGTGGGATGTTAAATTAAAATTTTTTCTCCTTTCGATGATAAAATTGTTATCAAAAAATTACAAAGAAAATGTTATTTAATAACTGTGCAAAAAAATTCGAGGACGGTAAGAAAAATTCAAGCGAATTTTTGTCATAAACACACTTGTAAAAATTATTCAGAGGAATCATTGAAACGTATTACCGCGAGTTATAAATAACCCACTAACAGTGTGTGCGTCTGTGAATACGCGAGCGCTTATTTTCATGTTTTCATTGGTTAAGCATATATATATATATATATATATATATATAACTCGGCCATTTTGGCTTCGCAAAGGGGCTATATGCCCTTTGATCACTCTTGCTTACATTTTCTCTTTTCCTTCTACACTTTGTATAAAACGATCAACATTTACGTCATTCTTACCAGCATGATACATTCTTTTTGTTACAAAATCTAATGGGTGCATGATTGAGAATGATGTTTTCATTTAACATTTAACTTTCGTTACATAAAATTGAGACTTTTTCGTTATAAAAATGTAATGGGGACCGGCCTAAGAATTATGTTTTGTAATTCGCGATAGCCTAGTTGCTAGAGCGCTTGACTTCCGATATGGCGGTCACGGGTTCGATCCCGAGCGACGACGAACTTATTACAAGAATTAAATAAATAAATAATCGCTAATAGTCACGTGGAAGGCAATGGCAAACCACCACGTTCAACATCATATGCGCGCTAGGTCAGTACACAGCAGACACACACCGGACTGCACTTGTAGCGCGATAACAAGCGGCTACAGTCAGTTCGGAATGTAGTCTTGCGTGTGTACACCTGCGTTGCATATTACAATTGCCTGGTACACAACCTATATCTGTACAGCTAAATGTACGAATAGGTTGCGCCAACGCGCTATGTAGCGTACGGCACCTGAGATTGATTGATTGAATTAATATACATTCGTATGTAATACGTACATTCATCTTAATTGATTATCGTATTAAACTGTTAATTTAAAATTGTTACCGGCTTCCATGCGCTGTTATAGAATTATTTAACATACTGTTTGTTAAATATAAAAATATACTAAATTGTATGATTTTTCTATTTCGTTGTTTTTAAATAGATACCACGAACATATTTTAAATAACTACGAAATAGAAAAAAATCAATTTATGCTGAATATTGTTAAGAATTAACTATGTCCCTGTTCGGGTACCATTTGATAAGAATTAACTCTCTTCACTGGTCCCTGTTCTTAGGCGACATTTGTAACTGATTCGTTCTTTGAACTTAAATTTTTTGTCCCTGTTCCGGAAGCCATTTGTAACTGACCAGCTTCCGATGATGAATGAAAAAAAATAATTAAAATAAAATAAAAAGAAATAGAAGTTCCGGGCGCCAACGTTACTTCAGGTGTAACGTAACCGTTAGCTCGTTCGGAAAGAGCTTTAGGCTTTCCTAAGGTTTACACGAAAAAGAAAAGGTCTCCGCGGCGGAGATGTCACGAAA
Organism: Icerya purchasi; assembly: GCA_039619475.1. Lineage (NCBI taxonomy): Eukaryota > Metazoa > Arthropoda > Insecta > Hemiptera > Monophlebidae > Icerya > Icerya purchasi. The sequence continues at coordinate 320,835,744 of CM077115.1, forward strand.
ACGTGTCCTTATAGCGAAAATTAAAAAAAAAGAAAACAAAAACACAACAAATCTTTTGGTAAGATGTGTAGACCGAGTTATATTTGATTTAAAACGAACAGATATAAATTTTGCCTTAAGCGGCCAAAGCAGTGAAAAAAGATATAAATTTTGCCTCGAACGGCGCGTAGCTGTGAAAAAATACAAAAACGAATGTGCCCACGGGCCAAAGCAGCGAGATCTGCCTGCGACGAGCAGCAAGCGAGAACTCAAATTATAGTAAGAAAATTGCCTTAACGGCGCGTAGCAATGAAAAAGAACGAATGTGCCCACGGGCCAAAGCAGTCGAGATCTGCCTGCGACGAGCAGCAAGCGAGAACTGATCGGCCCGAATTCACAGAGAATTCGACCACGATCTTATTGCACGGCCATTTTGCCTAATAATAAAAAATATATATATATATAAAAAAATGAATGCGCCACCGATTTTTCTAGAACATTCTGAAAATCGGTGGAACGGCGGGTACCCTGCGTCGGTTTTTTCGGGTTCTAAGAAAAACTTCTCACGCCTCGACGTAGCTCGAATCGCATCTCCGACGCACACAACGCCAGATCAGACAAACATCGGACGAACCACCCTCGTATAATTAACACACACATATGCACGGATCGCCAAATTGGCGCCGTGCACATTGGCAATTCCCACGAAATTTGTCGATCTAGCATTACGGTCGGAGTATGCTCAGTTTGCACGCTGCCCGAAGAAACCGGAGAAATAGAAATCGGAGGCCTGAGAAACTGTCAAAACGCGGAGAAATGAAGAATTTAGAATTTGGAAAAGAGTAATCATTATCATTTTTTAATTCGGTACAGCGTGATAAATATCGAAAGTCATGGCGGCCGAATCCGTCACACTGCCCCACCCTTATTTTCATCCAAAACAGAAGTTTTGGATGAGAACTCAGGTGACCCAAGAGCGACAAAATTCGGACCACCCGTTGCCGAGCTACGGAGTCCCGAACAGATCTCCACCATCTAACCCACTCATATACACCGCACGTTACACATTATTGAATTATGGTTATACCACTGAGACAAAATCCAATCAAGACCAGATAAACAAAAAATTTTGAAAAAAAATTTTGAATAAAAAATTGATATAAGGGTAGTAAAAAAAATTTAGTGTTGAAAACAAAATATATAAGGGTTGAAAAAAAATTAAGATAGGGGTTGGAAAAAATTTAAGAAAAACAAAAGAAATTGTTTCCCACGATTTCATAGCCTTTGAGGAATATGGGAATACCTGAGGAACACAATAAAAAATAAAATAGTTCTCCTAACAAAGAGGGAGAGGCCCGGCAGACAAGACCGGTATCCCATTTGGACAAATAATAAAAAAAAATAAAAAAAATTCCCAGACACCCCCTGACACAGCGCGTGGAATACGTGCAACTGAGACGCCCCACTTATATTGGTAAAAACCGGGACGGAGACGCACAGCCACGTACTATACGCGGAACCCCCATTATGGCCTACGCAGAGGAGATTTACACCCCCAATGACACCCCCTGATGAAAACATGGCGCGGGAACGTACGAACTGGGCCACCCGGCATCTTTCCGGCAGTGTACCACAGCGACGCCGGCGGGAACGTACGAACTGGGCCACCCGGCATCTTTCCGGCAGTGCACCTCAGCGACGCCCGCGGGAACGTGCGAACTGGGCCACCCGGCATCTTTCCGGCAGTGCACCACAGCGACGCCCCACACGGATCCTTTCCCTCCTACCTGGCCTACCCAACCTAATGGTGGACTTGACTGGGACCCCCGTTATAGACACCCCCTGAGTGCGATCACCATCTTATTTCATGGGACGCAATGAATGTCCCCTCGGCGTCACGAACATCCAACATATTCCAACCTTCTGCATAACTTCATGACCGATCGGACCGCTCGAGGGACATGAACTTGGCTTACCTAGAGGAACCCTCCAAAAAAACGGTGGGGCCCCCTACTCAGCACATCTGAACTAACAACGAACATCCCTCTTGGTTGGGGAGCCAACTGTGAACCGGGCACTACACCGGTCTTCGGATTCCTTAGGCTCCGGAGCTGCCTTACAAGCCTTCTACGGCGCTTGTCACCGAACATGACAGGAATATGAAGAATAGAACTGGAACACTCAACAGGATTACAAAAAAAAAAAAATGTATGAGGATAGACAACTGGAATTACACTTAACCAGACCATTGAAACTCGCGGGGAAATTTAGAAAAAAAAAAAAAAAAGTTTAGAAAAATTTAGAAAAATTTAAGAAATCGTAATTTTAGGTTTAATTTGAAGGGGCCTGGTGTACACGCTATTCACTCACACTCCGACCTCCGGAACTTACAAACACGTGTGCGTAAGCCCGGAGAATCGCACAATTACACTCACACACTGCCCCAGTGGCAATATAAACGGACTTAGCGTATTAAATGATCGTATCAGAAAATAAAAAAAAATGTAAAATGTTTGAGGCCACTCTACTAATTGTGTAAAAAATATATCGACCAGATGTCGAATAATCACATTCGAAATGACGAAGAAATTTAAAAAAAATAATTAAGAGCATATCTATAAAGTGACTAAACACATGTAAAAAACATGACTCAATTGGTCATAAACTACCCTACAATGATAACATCGAATGATACCATAAACGAAAATATAGAGATAAGAATAAAAATACCAATGATAATAATATCGATCCAAAACTGGATCGCAACCCGTATAAAAACAAAAATAGTAACAAAAATAGCAAGAATGCCGATTATAAACGACAAACAAAAACAATAAAATATAAAAAGGTTCGCTCGTGATCGACGACTCTGTGGAACACCACCGCGCACACTTGACTCCAGGATAATAAAACGTAAACCAAGAATCGAAAAGGAATATGAAAAAGAGGAGAATAACGACCACCGGCACGACACCGAAATTCTATATATTGTCCGGCGTCACATGTTTTTATGAAAAATGTTATTAAACACGGAAGGAGAGAAATTATTCAAACAAGGAATGGAAAAATACAAGATAAAGAAATAGCAATCGATAACAAATTAGTAGGATATGAACACTAAAAAAAAAACAAAATTTATCATTATTAGATCGCGATCACAGACAGAAATCTCAGCCGAGTGACTTTAACATATTACCATACTTCCCGGCACCCTTGGCGGGCGTAGCGTCGTGATGCTTATTATTCTCGGTAGCACAATTGGCTATACCGAAGTTGTATTATATGTTTTTGGCAAAGCCAAAATCTTTTCCGCGTGTTTTATCGAGGCTTAAATCCAATGTCGTGGCCGCATACGTTTTATGTTGTCGTCCATTACACCGAAAAACTCGCACGTCAGAAGGGGAATAAAAATAAATAAAAAAAATACAGATCCCGCTAGAGTACCAGGTATCCATTTTCTACTCGACCGGACCCATCGTGTGTCGCTAAGGATGGAAATTGAAGAAAAGTAAGGAAGGAAAGAAGGAAAAAATGAAAAAGGGAATAAAAGAAGAAAACAAAATCGATGCTTGTAGAAAAGGAAATGATAAAGGATTCCTAGGAAAAATTAAGTGGAACACAAAGATTTGATAACACCTCGCCATGAATAACTAATCCTAGTATGGTAACACCAGTTACCGATGTCTACCAACAACTAGAAAATTCGACCAAAATGGCAAAAGGAGAAATCTGCGGATAAGAGAGTGCATCGGAAGGAAAGCGAAAAGAGGGTAAGGGAAGAAAAAATAAGAGAAATTAAAAGTTAAACAACCACGAAGCCAAGAATCCACGGCAACGCCCACAAAGTAACGGCGACCGACAAAACAAACAAAAAAATAAATAAAATATATAAAATAAAAGGTTATTGCGAAAACCAAGAAAACTAAAAAAAATATCGCAATAGTTTCCCTAAATAAAAAAATGTAAATGTAGGCGACCAAAACCAAAATATGGTCAAAAAAATAAATCCAGCATACTAAGTTGGATCAAATATGTATCAAAAAAATATATAAAAGAAATAAAAGGGATTACCCTAAACAGAATACATAAGAAAAAGAAAAATAAAAAAAACATAACATGACGTGAACATAATAATGCATAATTTCGTAAATTAGAAATATAATATATCCTCATCTACACCTCACATAAACGCGAGAGGTTATAGACCAGAGTGGTAAGTATGAATGTAGAGGTAAATAAAAAACAAAACAAGTTTTTTAAACGGGAAAAACTGCAAAAACCGAAATCCGAAGCATTTCGCCCAGATGAAAATATAAAAAAAAATAAAAATAAAATAATTTTGAAATAAGATTTTGAGCGAGTACACACATAAGTCGAGCTCTTTCTCGCACATCGTATACCTTCTGCCTTATCAAAACCAAATGTAAACATAAACAAAGCTCTCCGGGCAATCGGCAGCGAACTCACAACTAATCCTTACATCCAAAATCAACACAGATCTCAGAACACTCCAGGTCGGCAAAACATCGCAACAAAACCTTTGAACAAGCGCACCAAAATATAAAATCCAACCAAGCAAAACAAAAACAAAAACAAAACCAAAACAGAACAGAACATAGCACACCAAAGCAAAACAGAACAAAACATAGCACACCAAAGCAAAACAGAACAGAACACAGCACACCAAAGCAAAACAGAACAAAACATAGCACACCAAAGCAAAACAGAACAGAACATAGCACACCAAAGCAAAACAGAACAGAACATAGCACACCAAAGCAAAACAAACCAAATCCTCATACTAAGCCTTTCTAAAACAAAACAAAACAGAACAAATCCTCATACTAGACATTCCTTACCTCACGTCATATCTATACTCATCTCAGAATAAAAAATCAAAAAAAAAATACCTCACGTCCCAGACGAGCTTTGACTAAATTTATTTTATTATTAATGTGTATTAGTGTTTTTTAATTAAATTTTTTGACGTCGTTATCTTGAAAAACTTGGCTAGCTTATTTAATTATTAATTATTTACGCCGATACTTCCACAACCGGAGATGGTAACGGGAGCAACGTCCCAACCGACAAGAATTATTATTATTTATTTTAGAATCTTTTATATATCCGGACTTTAAATGATTAAATTTATACTTGGTTTTCTTAGTTTTGCGTCTATTATTAGGTTTATTATTCTTATTTATAGATCTTCCGATTTGGTATTTAATTTTTCCAATTTTAGCTTTATTCGCTTCTTTTTTCTTGTGGCGTATTTTCTTGCTGACTTTTGAATATTTGATGTTACTTGTGAAATTTATTTTAAACGAATCATCGCGATCGTCTTGATTATTTATATTAGTCTGATCGCTAACATTGCTATTATTACTATTAAAATTATCATTATCATTATTATAGACCCTACAAGTATTATTATTATTATTTGTATTATTGCTTTCGACATCTTTATTGTCCCTGCTATTATCATTATTATTATCATTAACATCATTATCGTAAGTATTTTTAAGATCATTTATATTGTCATTAAGCCCCTGTTCCTCGTCACTTTCCACTCGTTCCTCATTATTCTCCGTAGGCATAGTGATGCGCTCAATTAACTCATTCTTTACCTTTTCACCTTGCGTCGGCTCACCAGAGACCGCAGATCCATCTCCAACATTTTTAAAATCTTGATTATTTTCATAAATTTTATTTTCAGGTATTTTATTGAGTTCTTCTTCGACTTCGATTTTAGGTTTTTCAAGTTCTACATCTAATTTATTTTCTAAAAGATCGAATTTATTAATTAATGGGGAATTGTGTTTATTCAATTCTTCCAATTTATTATTTATCTTTGTGTTACTTTCCTCCAGTTTATTATTAATTTGTTTTAAGTTATGATCCAATTTTTTGTTAATATTTGCGTCAATAGTATTTAATTTTTCTTCGAAATTATTTATTTTTGTCTCAAAATTATTGAAATTTTTATTGTGTTCTTCAAGCTTGTTATTTATTTCTTCTTTTAGATTATTATTACTTTCCACGATTTTTTTATTATTTTCTCTCATTTCTTCTTTTAAATTATTATTATTTTCTTCAAGCTTATTTATTTTTTTCTCGAGATTGTTAAAATTTTTATTATTATCTTCCGCGCTTTTTTTATTATTTTCTTTCATTTCTTCTTTTAAATTATTATTATTTTCTTTCGCTAGACTTTGCATGAATTTCTTTAGTTCTTCAATAGCCGATGGAGTTAGGGATGTCTCCGGGTTCACCGGGGCACGACACGTCTCTTCCGAATTTACCTCCGAACTAGCCTCAGAAATACGATCCGATATCTCATTCTGCATATCCTCTTCACTTTCATCCATATCACAATAATTTCCCCTGGTCACCAACACTCTGGCTAAATCCTCGTTCTCCATTTTCACGCAGGGTAATTAAAATAAAATAAGAAAATTCGGGCCTAACTATCGGAAATTAAATATTAAAATTTAAATAAAATAAAGTAATTTCGAAACTCCGGTTCGTTAACAAAATGTTTTGAATAATTCTTGACGCGAGAAAAAAATAAATAAATTTTAAAATTTTGAATGAGTACACCACGAGAAAATAAAACGTATATAAGCTATAGCAGGCCGAGGAGAGAATTAAAATAATATAAAATCTTATCTGCTTCCGCTTGGCAGATCCTTCTTCGATGAAACCGCTGCTTCCTTTTTCGTATCAGGTAACGTATCTATCCATATACTATCGAGTCCCTGTTCGTTCGGGCCGCCATTTGTTAAGAATTAACTATGTCCCTGTTCGGGTACCATTTGATAAGAATTAACTCTCTTCACTGGTCCCTGTTCTTAGGCGACATTTGTAACTGATTCGTTCTTTGAACTTAAATTTTTTGTCCCTGTTCCGGAAGCCATTTGTAACTGACCAGCTTCCGATGATGAATGAAAAAAAATAATTAAAATAAAATAAAAAGAAATAGAAGTTCCGGGCGCCAACGTTACTTCAGGTGTAACGTAACCGTTAGCTCGTTCGGAAAGAGCTTTAGGCTTTCCTAAGGTTTACACGAAAAAGAAAAGGTCTCCGCGGCGGAGATGTCACGAAAACGTGTCCTTATAGCGAAAATTAGAAAAAAAGAAAACAAAAACACAACAAATCTTTTGGTAAGATGTGTAGACCGAGTTATATTTGATTTAAAACGAACAGATATAAATTTTGCCTTAAGCGGCCAAAGCAGTGAAAAAAGATATAAATTTTGCCTCGAACGGCGCGTAGCTGTGAAAAAATACAAAAACGAATGTGCCCACGGGCCAAAGCAGCGAGATCTGCCTGCGACGAGCAGCAAGCGAGAACTCAAATTATAGTAAGAAAATTGCCTTAACGGCGCGTAGCAATGAAAAAGAACGAATGTGCCCACGGGCCAAAGCAGTCGAGATCTGCCTGCGACGAGCAGCAAGCGAGAACTGATCGGCCCGAATTCACAGAGAATTCGACCACGATCTTATTGCACGGCCGTTTTGCCTAATAATAAAAAATATATATATATAAAAAAATGAATGCGCCACCGATTTTTCTAGAACATTCTGAAAATCGGTGGAACGGCGGGTACCCTGCGTCGGTTTTTTCGGGTTCTAAGAAAAACTTCTCACGCCTCGACGTAGCTCGAATCGCATCTCCGACGCACACAACGCCAGATCAGACAAACATCGGACGAACCACCCTCGTATAATTAACACACACATATGCACGGATCGCCAAATTGGCGCCGTGCACATTGGCAATTCCCACGAAATTTGTCGATCTAGCATTACGGTCGGAGTATGCTCAGTTTGCACGCTGCCCGAAGAAACCGGAGAAATAGAAATCGGAGGCCTGAGAAACTGTCAAAACGCGGAGAAATGAAGAATTTAGAATTTGGAAAAGAGTAATCATTATCATTTTTTAATTCGGTACAGCGTGATAAATATCGAAAGTCATGGCGGCCGAATCCGTCACAATATTTAATAAAAAATAAACATAAACCGGATTCACTTTCTAAGTAGTAATTTTTTTTAGATACGTCAATGCCGATATTAGCTCGAGAACTGAAAAAATGAAGAAATGTAGAATCAGATCTTTACACGATCAGGGATAGCTGATTGAAAGGGTTCAAGGGCCGTTATAACCAAAGGCAACGGGAAGGACGGAAGAAAGGTGCGCAGGAAAAGTAAAATCCATTCATAATAAAATGAGGAGTAAGCGGATACGACAGCGATGGATAAACATTCTAATAAGATATGATCAGTGTTATATACAAAATGAGATGGAGAAGCTGGAGTAGATTGCGTCCAAAACGAAGGCTATAGATTGCAAAGAGAGTTAAAGGCCGGAGAGAAGAAAATTTGAGAAACCAAAAGTTAAGCAGAAAAAATGAATCGGAATTTGGGATTAAAGAGAAATAAGAGTCATAACATAGAATGAGCAGCTACGGAAAAAAATATAATGTACGAGATTCAAAAATGCTAATATACTTACCGAATGGGGAAGATAAAGAAGCTAGTAGACTAAACCTACCGAATGAATAAGATAAAGAAGCTAGTAGATTAAACCTACCGAATGAAGAAAATAAAGAAGCTAGTAGATCCGCTGAGTCCGATTTCAGAGTGCCCAGCTATCCGCGGAAGAAGACAGTTTAAATAGAATGACAAAAAAATGATTATAAATCAGCGAACGTTTGAGAAAAATTACATAATTAGTAAAAAACGGAGATGAGATACTTTAAAACTGATACCGTTAGGTCATTCTGAGACATCAGAGAAGTAAAGAAAACGGCACGTAAATAAACTCAGCGTAGAAATCTGAGCAGACGGAAGGGAATTTACAGGATAGAAAAAGGGCATCTCCATTGAGTCCTGCCAAGGAAGAAAGTTGCTGAGGAAATGGGAATTCAAGGCATTTAAGAATTTTAATCCGGCAATGATGAGGTATATTTTGATAGACAGTTGTAAAAAAACAATTAACAGGATGAAGAAAGGAGAAGTAAGACTGCTTATCATGGGTAAAAGTATATGGTGAAAACTATAAAACAAGAATGGATGAGGAAAGTCATCTCCAGAATTAATATGGAAGAGGCGACAGGTTGACCTTTTAAAGGATGTCAAACGCGGGGGTAGCTAATGTGATAGTGGAATGAAAGACGACTGTCTCGAAAGGTAAACAAATAATAGAAGTGGCAATCAAAAAGAAAGCGCCATTGTTTAATACGAAAAAAATTAGAAACGAATTAAAAGGGCGAAGAGCAAAGAAGACAGTAGAGAAAACGATTTCCGATGGTATTAAGGAGTTTTAAAGTTGAGAGTAGGCTCTTGAGATATTGTAATGAGACTTGTCGGAGGGAAGGAGAATAATTTAGGGGAAAGGAAGCAATTTTGATGAAATAAATGTTAAATAAAGTTTGACTCAGAAACTTGCGGTGGTAATTCGTGAAATATTGGTTTAATAATAGTGGTGTGGAGAGGAGAGGAGAGGAACTGAAACAATTTTACAATAGAAAAGATTATTAACAAAAGTTGAAAAGTGATGATTGGGGAAACCTAGAAAAAGAAGTAATGGAGGCAAAGAGATTAGTGATGGAAGAACGCGAAAAGCCAATGAAGTGAAACTCAAAACGATACCATCTTCGGAGTGCTACATCTATAAGACGTATTAATAAGCAGAATGGTAAAAGTAAAAAGAAACTGGGTAGGAAATCTGAAGTAAGATACACATGCAAGTTCCTGCCGGTTAGATAAATCATTGCGTGGGGATCGTGGTATCGAACGGGCTAGTTACAGAGGAAATGAGCAACCCTGAAAGAGCATTGAAATAATAATAAACGCCGAAATAAGTTTTAGTTTTTTGTTTTTTCTTAAACATAGTTGTTATTACGGTTTCGTAGATGCGCCTTCTCTCGAAAAATTTATTGCACATTACGTTAGAAAATAAATATTCACAACAGGTCAACTATATTTTTGTGAAACTGGTTCCTCCTTATTGTTATGCAGGAGATATGAAAAGAACGCGATACATGAAAAGTGATCGACGTTAGTAAAATTTACGCGAAGAGAAAAACAAAACAGAACGGAATGTGTACTTTTAGACCGGCACATTTGCTGTAAGGTTAAGCACTTTTCTTTTATTCATTTTTTTTATTCATTTTTTTTATGTATGTTAAGAGGAGAAAAAGCTATATTCGGCAAGATAACCCCCCACCTTTCTAATTTTTAATTAGATTTCGTTTTTCTTTGAGGTTTTTAGCAGAGCCCGGCAAACGGCAGGCAATTACTTACAGATGTTTCCTGCCATTCAGCTTATTTAGATAGAAAGGGAAGAAGGCCTTCCAAAGAAGATTTAGAGTAGTTGAAGATTTTTTCGAAAGTTTTATAGAAAAAAAGAAAGGAAAAAAACAAACTACCCCACTGTTGCACACACAAATGTTCTCAGCCAATCTCGGTACGCTTCTATAGGTATCGTTTTAATTAAGAAATACGCGCTGTCTTCGAGGAAATCGAAACATTTCGCTTTGCGAGATATCCATCATGGGCCTAGATTTAGATTAAAAGGGCATCATCGCAATCGTAGTAGGCAAAAAGCACTATAAGAAATGCCGGAGAGGCGCAATTTGCTGCTGTGTAATTCGCTAGTTTCTAATCTAAAGGTGGTGGTACGGCAGAGCCAAGTGAATAAGATGGCGCTGCGGTTTTCCCGGTTAATGAACTATCCAACTCGGCTCTAAAACTGATTTAATTGGTCCTCCACTGCTTCTTCTGTTCAGTGACGCAATTTATCCGTTACCGTGTACTATAGTACTATGTGTATGGAGGTGTGTACATGTGCGCGTATATATGCAGGCGAGTTTATGATTATAGGGGGAAAAAAAGTTCCGAAATAACATGGATTTTCAACTACTAATCTAGTCGATGGAACCCGGTACTACTTAAAAAAAATTCTATATAGGAACAATGAATGTTGCCAAATTTTAAAGTTTCCTCTAAAACGCCCAATTTCGGGAATGCACGAGTATTTCCTAAATTTTTCCCGGGCTGGAATTTGAAATCTAGAAGTATACACGTTCTATAGTTCTAAAAAAAAACCCATTAATTATGACGGTGAATGTATACAAACGGGAAACGCTATTAAAATTGCAACGTTTACATAGTTGGTATATTTCTCAGCGCTATTTAACATGGACCTGATTATATGTATTCTCGAGAATATTGAGCTCTTACAATTAGAGTGTTCGGTGGAGGTTTTCGGCTAGTTTTGATTACGAGTTGCTGCTCAGGTCTCGGTTTCCATTAATGACCCAATTTTTGGCTTTGACTGAAACTCTGATCAGATCTTTTATTTTGCTTCGCTGTACATACGCTTTCCACCGTTTAAAATACCCTTCATATTTGAGTTCGTTAAGTAACAAAGCATACAGCTTCTTCGCAACATAAACGATGTGATTCGTTGAAACTTTGCAGATCATTTTTACTACTCGTTTAAATTTTAACGTTACTCCAAATTTAACTCCTTCGAATTATGCTGTCATCCCACCGACCGGAAAATACCAGTAATTTAATTAAACAATTTAGCGATGCTATTTAGAATCGTCATTATAAAAAAATGCGAATGTATCTATTCTTTTTTTTGGAAACAACACAGTACACAATCCTCAGAGAAGAGGCATTAACAGGAGCTCTCCTCTAGCCCTTGGTATTATTCCATTCCGGAGTCTATCCCCGATCGACTTATTCGTAAATATGTGGTTACCATTTGCCGACTGCGTATGGGTCATTCGCGGATAGTTTTGAATTTTTCTGACCAAGGTGACGGTGTACTATGCAGTGATCATCACGCATCAAATTTCTTGGAGGGCATTAATCATTTGGTGTTTAATTGTAATAAATATGAACATTACCGTAAATCGTTTTGTGAACAATTAATGTCTCTTGGGTTCTTTCCTCCGTATACCATTTATAGCCTTCTGTGCTAGAACAACCAGGTCCTGTATATTTTGATTAAATTTATTTTATTAAACGACATCCAAATTTTTCTTGATATAACTTGTCGCTCCATATGTCCTTCTATTCTTTTAATCTTTTGTGTTGGGTAAATGTCCTGTGCTGGCGTGCCCACATTAAAAAAAAAAAAAAAAAAAAAAAGACATCCAAATTTAACAGCATACATTCATTTGTTTTATTAATTAATTACTCCATGCAACTCTTGATGATACGTGTTCCATTATCTTAATTCTTGATTCCCTGTCATGTTCGGGAAACCCAACGCTTCTCGAACTCGATTTGTGCAGTTTTTCCTTTGTTATGATTTTGTGCAGATATTCGTGGACTATGCTAAAGCATTTATGGCCATGATTGTTTGTTATAATTATTGTGTATGATGATTGTAATTCCTATTTTATTAATTTTCTGGTTGGGCAAGTTCAGGTAATGTACCTTGGACTCAGTCTGGCCAATTTCTCCTTCCTAAAGATTTTATTCAGCCTCCGTGGGTAATGTTGAACATTTACGGCCATGGTTGTCTGTTTATAACCTTTTTCCCAATTAAATATTATGTATTCTTCATTAGTTGGCAGTATTCTTATATTAAATGATTGGTGGTTAAATGGCTTGATAGTTAACTAAAGCTGGGCCATAAAAAAAAAAAAAAACAGGCGAATCTAGATTTTTTTCCCGATCCTTCTCTACGACATAAAAATGTCCAAAATAAAATGAATTTAACATACAAAGGCGCGCACTACTGTACAAACAACAATTAAGAGACTGTTTAAAACCTATTTTAATTTTATTTTTTTCCAGCTCAGCCTTCGCCGTTCAGCCAGTTCTTTTACCTACTCTTTTTTATAGAGTATTCTCTAGAACTTGATTATTTTTAATTTCCCTGTTTTGTAATGCTTTATAAATGTATACTCGTATATCGATAGAGCCAGAATTGCACGTTGGATCCACTACTATCTGAGTTACAGTCACTGAAAAAGTATGTAGCTCCGACAGAATTTCCGTTTCAAATTTGTTCCTCTTTGTTCGCATACTGTATGCTGCCAAATAAAATAATCTGTTGTACCGTCTATTTCGCAACCACTACGTGCTCTATCGTTAACAATATTAATTTTAGCCAAGTGAATGGAGATTTTGTTCTGTCTCGTTTTCAGACTAGTTATACCTTACTATATGTACTTTCGAAGTTATTAACTTCCTTCAACCAAGGAACCCTCGGAGCATGCTTGTGTATTCTTGAGTAGTTTTACCGTTTTTGATTACTACTCTGTTGGTATTCGACATTCCACTTCGTCATGTTCTCTAACTACGGGTAAACTTTTAATTTATGGACAATTGTTTTGCCTACTGCGGTTTTAGCAATTCTGTCCATTATTTCATTTCACTGTGATGGAATCCACTTTTTAGTACTACTTCCGTTCCCATTTTCTGTAAATATTAAATATCTGAAATATCTGTCTTCTTATAAGATATTCGGTATTTTAGCATTTTCATGCCAGTTCCGTGTGATGATAGTTTATGCAATACGGCCAGAGAGTCCTCCGTTGGAGTTAATATTCTGTAATTGACAAACTTTCTAGAATATTCTAGACTTTTTAATATAGCAAATAATTTCAATTTGATCTAGCACACGTCATCCGAAAAGTTTTAAAAATCTCCATCATCGTCATCATTATTGTTGCATCTCCCATTCGGGAGGTTGCACGTCACGAACATTATAAATTCCTGCATCTGGTTAATTTTGTTAGTAGGAAAAAATCTTTAATTCCTGGTGTTTCGGTATTCATCATTTCCATTCTTCTTCTTCCTCTTAGAGCTCTTCCTTTAATTATCTCTTGCGTGACCAGATTGAATAAGTCTTCTTTTCTAATTTTGTGTGTAATGCATGCAATTTTTCTTCTTCTATTATATCGTTTCATATAATTGAAACTTATCTAATTTACACCTCTATTCATCATCTGACGGTTTGTTATGAAATCCGTCCACAAGATTTTCAACATACGCCTGTATGTCCACATTTTAACAGCGTCAATTCTTTTGTTTTACAATCGGCACTTATTGTCAAGGCAGTCTCCAGAATGGAACCTAAAAAAAACAGATTGGAATAAATTTCGTACATGTCTGGATTGTTCTCTCCCCTCTAACCCTTCGGTAATGAAACCCATCGAACAATATGATATATTCATGAACTCAGTTCGCACTAGTCTCGCTTCGTCTTCCCCTACATCTTTTTTATCATTCCATAATAAGTATCGTTCTGCTAAACCATTATGGTGGAACGATGATTGTAAAATTGCATTACAAAAGGGTTTAAACACATTTAAGGCTTTTCGATCTTATTCGTCAATCTCTAATTTTCTTAGCCATAAAAAGGCCAATGCAAAAGCTAGGTATATTTTAAAAAAAATCTAAAAAAGAATCTTGGAAAAAATTATGTTCTTCCTTTTTGCGGACTACGCCCTATTCTCAAATCTGGGAACTGGCTAGAGCATTCCGATCTCCCTCAAAATCACGCCCCTCAATTTATAACTTGACGAAAGAAAAGCTGGAGTCATTTATTGATTCTATTGCTCCTTGCTACGTATCGAGTCGTGAAGAAATAGACGCTCCGCCAATCCCGAACAGTTCGAATCCACATTTCCTAACTTCTCCAATTAATATCCATGAACTTCGATCCTCGCTTCACAGAGCAAAAAATTCCGCCCCTGGGGCAGATTGTCTTCCTTACCTGGTCCTCAAGAATTTCTCGGACCATGCTCTTAATAGCCTTCTCCAATTCTTTAACTCTTTTTTATCATTTGGTTTATTTCCTACGTCCTGGAAAAAGTTTATTATTGATCCTATCCCCAAAAAAACTTCATCTTCTTTTCGTCCCGTATCGTTGGCTTCATGCATAAGAAAACTTTTCGAGAACATTCTAAACAGACGACTCTCATGGTGGTTAGAAAACAATAACTTAATCCCTGATAACATGTTTGGCTTTCGTTCGGGAGTTGGTCCTTCTGATTGTGTCAGTATTCTTACTTCAGATGTATACAAAAATTTTATACAAAAATATTACACGATAGCGGCATTTATTGACGTAAATAACGCTTTCAACAACGTACATCCTCCCTTACTATATGAAAAAATGCTATTGATTAATGTACCTCCCCATTTTGCTTCTGTAATTTTACGTCTATTCCTTAACCGCTCTATTCTTCTTTCTACTCCCTCCTATTTTGGTAAAAGAAAGGCGCAGGGAGTCGGAGCTGCATTTTTCGTTCCTAGTAGACATTATGCTGAATCCTTTAAACTACCTGTCATACCTTCAATATACTACGCGGAGTCAGTTGCAATTCTGCAAGCATTGATGTATATATCCTCGAATCAAAATAATAGTAAATTTCTAATAGTTTCCGATTGCCTAAGTGTTCTGACAGCTATATCTTTCGCCTACTGCCCCACATATTTTGATTCCATAATTCTTCGCATTCGGTCTATGGTATCTAATCTAACTTTACGTACACCTTGTCAAATAGAATTTTTATGGATACCAGGGCATATTGGAATTGAGGGAAATGAAAGAGTCGACAAGTTAGCATACATAGCCAGCACGAATGGTAATTACGTCAATCTTTATTCAGCCAACAATATTCTTTCTTTCTCAAAAAAAATACACTCAAAATTTTGGTCCGACATGTATGCCCGATCGTTTTCCAATCGGCATTCCTTCTATCTTTCTATTCAACCTTCCATTCCTCGTAAACCATGGTTCCATAGCTGTCAAGTTCTTCAACGTAACTCCATTGTATCCATATGTCGTCTTCGATTTAACCATTCACTCCTTCCCCATTCACGACACCGGTTTTTTCCGTCTTTATCTCCTCTTTGTCCTCTTCACCTACCAGGGAATAATTACATCTGCGACGCTAATCATGTGTTTTTTGAGTGCTCGGCATTATTCAATGAACAATCCGTACTATACTCTAATTTACTACAACTCAATGCTCCCGCATCTTACAATATTTCGTCGATACTGTCGTTCGCAAACCAGGCCATTTTTCCAATAATTGCATTATTCCTTTACTCAATAGCGAATAGCATTAAAATTTAAGTTATTTAAAAAAAAAATAAAAAAATATATATATATATACGATTAGATCTCGACTGGAATAATAAAATACTGCTGCGCATTTATTTTGCCGCAAACAGAACGATCCATCGGTACAGAGGATTTCGTAATCATTGAACCGAGATTTTAATCGATCGAGTAACTCTAATTTGACGGCGTTTACAAGAGCGATTGTTTCTGCGGTGAAAATTGAGGATCTTTTATCAATATGCTGCTTTTAATAATGGTATCGAGGTATTCAAAGTAAGTGGCACAGTCTGTTGACGAGGAATTATCAACCTTACTTCCGTCTGTATATATCTCAATGGCTTTATGTTTTTGTGAGAGTGATTAGATATAATCGTTAATTTTATTAAATTTTTTGGTGGAGAAGGCGTTGGTAGCGACGTCTATATTGTATATGAGGATGTTGTAGTCGAAGGTATACCTCATCGGGTAGTCGTGATGTATAAGCACGAACTGTTAAGACGTATAAAGTGGGAAGGGAAATCAGATAATTTGGACGCTGAAAATTTATACGAAAGCATAAAAGAAAAATTTGAAAAAGTATATAAAGAATGTAGGCAAACAAAAAATACGTCAGGAGAAGAGAAAATACAAAGGAAGAAAGAATGGATGACGCAAAAAATAATTGAAATGATAAAAAAAAGAGACAAACTGTACAAAAAAGTAAAAAAGAATAATCAAAATATTGAGTTAAGAAGAAAATACAATAAATTCAGAAACCAAGTGAATGCAGAAATAAGACGGCAAAAAGACATGTTTGTCCGGAAAAGTTTTAAAGTGGCACAGGGGGATATCAGGAAAACTTGGTTAAATATAAACAAGATTATAGGAAAACAAAGGAGTCTAGGAGTAGATGAAACCATAAGTAAATACTTTGGCAAGGAACAAGAAGCAAGAGAAATTGCAGATAAATTCAGTAAAGAATTCAAAAATGGTATAAAAAAACCAGAACACAAATGTAATAAAGTACTATTAGAAAAAAGAGAAGAAGATGAAGTAAAAGTAAACATGTACTTACCTAAAGCAAACGTAGAACAGGTGGGGAAAATAATCGATGGATTAAAGGAAACAAAGGCCACCGGAATCGATGGAATAAGAATAAAAGATATAAAAACAGTAAAAATATATATAGTGAAGGAAATTACTAAGCTAATTAATCAGACGTTAAAAGAAGGGAAAATACCAAATGGGTTAAAAATATCGAAAACGAGACCAATATATAAAAAAGGGAAACACAGTGAATATGAAAACTATAGGCCAATTGATGTAAGCAATGTAATTGCAACAATATTAGAAAAGTACGTAGCAAATAATCTAACGAAGTGCCTACAAGAAAATAGGATAATGGACAAAACACAATACGGATTTCAAAAAGGAAAATCTACATCGAAAGCAATCGGCGAGCTTACTGAAAAAATAAGAGATAGCTTTGAAGAGGGAAAGAAGGTGTTGATAACGTTCGTAGATCTTAGTAGAGCATTTGAAACGGTTGATCATAAAATAATCATAAACACATTAGAGGAGATGGGAATAACGAATAATTTGAAAAAATGGTTTCAAAGTTATTTAACACAAAGGAAAACATGCGTAAATATCTTAAATGTGCAAAGTGAAAAAGAGGAGATGGATGTAGGAGTTCCGCAGGGTAGCAACCTAGCGCCAATACTGTTTATTATATATACGAATGGTCTATATAAGGAATTAAGTTACAGTGAGGTAGTCGCGTACGCGGATGATATAGCAATAGTTACGTCACATAAAGATATGAAAGAGGCAGAAATAAGGATGCAAAAAGATCTAATAACAATAAGTAAATGGGCACACGATAAAAGTCTAAGAAGAAATGTAAAAAAGACGAAAGCTATGGTACTGCGGAAAAAAAGAGACAGCTCTGATTTGTATTGTCCAAATATAATAATGCACTCAAATGAATGTGTACATTCAATGGGGGAAAGACGCGAATGCGAAATGAAAAACTGTCAAAAGTTAGACATAGTAATGCAGTATAAATATTTGGGAGTAATGATGGATCAACACTTAAGATGGGACATACATATGGAATACATTGCAAAGAAAATAAGAACAGTTTTACCAGCTTTATATACATTAAAAAAATATGCAACAAATGAAACATTAAAAGTAGTTTATTATGCGCTAGTGGAGTCGAGGATGAGATATGGAATTCAGGCGTGGGGAATGGCGAGAAAAGCATACCTGGGAAAAATAAATAAACTGCAAATTAAATGCTTGAAATTAATAGGAAATCCTTAAAGGGAGAAACGGAAAATAAAATAATTAAAAAAGAAAACGTAATGAGCATAAGAGGAATGTACTTATTACTGAAGATATGGGAGTACATATCAGCAGAAAAGAAAATTGAATTGGAGGAAAGAATAAACACAGAATACGAGTTGAGAGAAAAACTTTCGTACCAATTGCCGTTAGCAAGAACATAGATTAGCAAACGGATAAATATATTATAACTCAGATGTTGAATAAAATACCCAAAGAAATAATAGAGAAGGAAAAAATAGGGGAAAGAAAAAGGAAAATAAAGGAATGGCTTCAGGAAGAAGAAAATATAAAAAAAATAATAAACATAAAATAAAAAGACAAAGCGCAACAAAAAAGCTAGGAAAAAAAAACTGAATATAGGAAATAGACATAGATTAGAAATTATTGATAAGTAAAATAGATAGATTAAGTAAATATTACACTATCATGTATATGTATAAGTTAATATAAGATGGTAAAATGTTCAATAGGAGATAATTCGTCGACAAGCGTTTTAGCTTGACGAAAATTTTTGTATGTTAAAAATTATAAATACTTATTTTTTCAAAAAAAAAAAGGAATATTTTTAAGTGCCTGTGTCAGGAATCTGTTGTTTGTTCCGCTTCGAAATTTTATATTGACGGCCGTTTTTGAATTTGAAAAGAGTGGATTAGATTAGTATGTTTTCGTTGGAAAAGGTTTTGTGCAGGTAACATGCACTTCAGTAGAAGCATAGAAGTTCAGGAGTTACAAATACTAAAAAATTACAAAACTCTGTGAAATAAGCTGGTTATCTTTCATTCAGATTATGGTATCATATCTGAGTCTCTCTTTTCTCTCTGTTCCGCTGTTCTTGAGCCAATGCCCATGTTGACGAACCCATTAAAAAAAATATATATATATTTTGAAGTTTTTTATTATGATTTTCGAAGTCTCTTGCTTTCATAACGAATTCGCTTTATATTTCAGTAACTATATTTGATAAATTTTTACAAATTTCGGTGTTCTTATAAAAATAAAAAAAAAAAAATTTTTTTCCCAAACTATGAAAATTGAAATGATCATTCCTCTATATGTTGGATGTGCGGAATGTGATACCTTTTTTTAATAACTGTACGATAATATTTAGTAATATTACCGTACATCGTGTTTTGATATTGAAAACGAAAAAAGATAAAAAAAAACAGAAATAACTGCCAAATACTATGAGGATGAAGCGTATATATAAGTAACGAAAATACCAATAAAATTTTGAAACTCCAGACATGTACGATTTCGGTTCACCAGGTTTTCCGTTAGTTATCGAATGTTGTTATTTCCTCTTTTTCCGAATTGTGACGACTTATCTTTGCGTATTTTTATAACTTTGCAAAAATTAAAGTAGCGTGAACGATAAGAAAGACGAATATCGTCGACTGTAAAGTACAAACCTTTGCGAGAGAAAATACACATCGTTATCAGCGCGGTTTTGAAGAGGTGATTTAACCCGCCTAGCCCCTTATCAATCGCTTCTTTCGTTGTCTGCAATCATGGTAGCGTGTAAAGTGGGAACGTCGTTGTCAGCTAGTGCAATCAAAGGAACTGGATTTAACGTGTATTTCATCTGTTGCGTGAATATAAAAATGTCCACTTTATACCGTAATACCGTACCTCTCAACTCTGTAGACTGGTTTCATACTGATTAAAACCAAGAGATTCCACACTTTTATTTTCAATATTCGTCATATGTGGAACAATCTAAGTTGAAACTATTCCAATTCCTGTAATTGTTAAAAGCCGGAACAAAATTGTAAATATGTTTAAGGCTGGCTAGATAAACATTCGAGCAGAACCATTATAATTCGTTAATTTTTGGGGGGGGAAACGGACTTTTCAATGTAGATATCAATTGGGATTGCGCTCTGCAATTCTATAAGTTTATTTCCGTTTCTTTGGAAAGACTTCTCGCTGTTTATTAAAAGTATCGGTGTGAATGGGTGAACATTTTTTCTTCAGATAGTTAATTCATTAATTTCTTTCTTGACAACTTTTAAGAATAATTTAACTTTTTTTTATTAATGCATACAAATCGATCTGCAGCGAAGAATTTACGTAATTAACTTTTTCTTTTTTTCCTTGCCAATAATTGCCGGACGGCGAAATAAGTAGGATAACACGCTTTTGTTATACTTTCGTTATTCGGAGAGTCATAAATACTACCGTATTGTATCCTTGAAGCGATCATTCAAGAATACAGTAACTAACGGAATTGGTACAAAATGAATTTATTATTCTAATATTCTCGACACCCAAATGGCACATAGATTGAATTAACCACTTAACGATTCCTCTGTGTTCACATTGAATTATCGTATGTGTCATTTTTATAATTTACATCTGTTTAACATAGTCGTTTAATTCGGCAAGACCGCTTTGAATAGAGCGCTGGGAATAAAGGTAATAAAAATGCAGTTAGTTTTTCGAGAAATTTTTAGACTCACCTGCCGCATTTTTCGCCCTGTGTGCGCACCTGCTTCTAATTACGGATTTAGACTTTTCGAAATGTGCATGTTATTTTGTCCTCACCGTATTACCAAGTATGATTTTATTTCAGTGTTCCTACCCGTGCTTATCAATTGTAGTTCACAAAATAGATATATATATATTAATTACAACGTAATTCTTAGGCCACCCTCCATGAGAAAAAATGTCCCAATTTTATGTAACGTTTATTAAATTTTATAAGATTTTTGTGATAATGTTATTATATTCATATTGTCCGATTTAGAATTATGTTATAATTTTGATTATTTAATACAAAGTATAGAAGAGAAACAAACAGAAATGTAAGTAAAAGGGGTCAAGGGGCATAGCCCCTTGTGAGACCAAAATAACCGAATTATATATATATATATATATGTATGTATATGTATATATTTACACTCCTCGCAAGTCAGTCCATCAAATGTTATTAGTCTGGAAGGTTGTGCTTATGTTCAGTGAGTTTTTTTGTAAAAGTAGTTTTGTTCCATCGTCGCTTTTTTTACAATGGCCGATTATCGTGAGCAACGCGCGGCAGTGAAATTTTGTTTTTTTCTTGAAAAAAGTGTTTTAGAAACTATTGTTATGTTAATAAAGCTTACAACGAAGATGCTATGGGTAAAACCGAAGTCTACGAGTGGTTTGGCCGCTTTAAAAATGGTGAAATGTCGATTACCCCAATGTCCCGGGCGTGTCTTTCAAAAGCGCGAACCGATAACAATTTCATCACAATCCAAGAATTAATTGATGAAAATCGACGAAGAACCATTTTAATGAACTTGTTGAGTTATCCAGTTGTCGTGGAGCTCGGTTCAGCGGATTTTATGCAAGATTTAAAAATGAGAAGAGTTTCTAAAAAATTTCTCTCGCGATTGCTGGCAGCAGATCAAAAAGAACGTCGCCTGGAAGCTTGTTGTGATGTAAAAGATCAGTTTGATAATGACCGAGACGTTTTTTCAAAAATTATTACAGAAAATAAATCGTGGTTCTACAGATACGACCCTGAGTCGAAACAGCAGTCCAATCATTGGAAAACCGAGAATTTTCTTCGAGAAAGATAAGCTCGTTAGGTAAAATCCAAAGTGAAAACAATGTTGATTTCTTTTTTTTTTTTTTTTTTTTTTGATCTCGTGCATTATGAATTTGTTTCAGCAGGTCAAACTGTAAATCAAGCATTTTACTTGGAATTGTTAAAAAGATTGCGCAATAGTGGGAGAAGGAAACGCCCTGATCTGTGGGAGTCGGATGATTGTTTCTTTCATCATGACAACGCTCCATCTCATACTGCTCTCAGAATTTGCAAATTTTTGAAAGAAACTGTATGACAACCCTAAACCACCCACCCTACTCGCCAGATTTAGCTCCATGTGATTTCTTTTTGTTCCCTCGGATAAAAAACACATGAAATTTTACTAACGTGTCAAAAATGTAAAACAAGAAACGACCAAAGCATTAATGAGTATTACTTCAGACAAATTAAAAAAAAGCAATGGAACAAACGGTTAGATAAGTTTATTAGCACCAATAGAGAATACTCTTCTTCCCATGTCTTAATCTTCTCGGATGACTCCAAGAGTGATGAGAGCGTGAGTGGTGCTTATACGTTTCCTGCGTTCCTGCACTCTGAGTCATTCAGACTTCCTTCTTTCAGCTCCATCTTTTCAGACGAATCTATCTAAATTCTTCGTGCCATTCATTTTATATCCTCTACAAGTGGGATTCACAAATTCCTGATCGTTTTCGATTCCAAAGGCGTTCTTCAAGCCATCTCCTCTCCTCCTTCTCATACTTCTGACGGTATCATCCTCTCTATTCGATTTCTTGTCTCCTCTTTGTTCTCGTACCGTTCCATTCTCATAGATTTTCTATGGGTTCCTAGTCATTCCAATATTGAGGGAAATGACTCAGCTGACTCTTTAGCTCGCTCAGTCGCCCGCAATGGTCCTTTCCTCGACTCTTTCCCTTCTCCAGACATTCTTTCTCTATCACGCTCTAATCATTCCAACTTTGGTTGGACATGTATCCATCTTTATACTCAAATCGTTTTTCACAGTATCGTCTTATTCAACGGGTTCCTCGTTTCCTGCCTTTGGTTTCATTCTATTCCTGTCTGTCGTCTTTCCACTGTTGTTTCCTGAATTAGGCTCAGAATCAATCATTCTCTACTCCCTTCTTCTCGCTATCGATTCGCTTTGTCCCCTTCTCCTCTCTGCTCTTTTCACACTTCTGAGCTTTCTTGTATTTGTGATTCAAATCATATCCTTTTCGAATGTTCTGCACTCTCTAACAAACGCTCCTTTCTTTACGCCCAACTTTTAGTTTTGTGTCTTCCTACTCTCTTTAATGCTACCTATATCCTTTTCTTCTCATTGCCTTCAGTTATTCCATTGCTGCTGCCCTTTGTTTTTTCCAGTTCTGACCACCTGGCTATTTAGTTCTGTCTCTTAATTTTTTATGTTGTTGGGTCAAGGCCGCTGGCGCGCCCAGGGTAGGAAATAAAAATACTTTGAAAGAGACTAACTGTAGTAAGTTAAGTACAGAAATATCACTACTAATAATAATTAACACTAATTAACACTGTTGCTATTTGAACTCGACGTGTCGGCGTTATACTTATTTTTCTAACAATAAGTTTCATAAGCAGTTAAACATTTAATCGCGTTTTTCGTCGGCAGATCGGCAGCGGTGAGATCGTTCAATTATTATTTCTTTTGTTTTCTTATCACTTGTTCATCGGTTGCATCTTAATTGTAACACGTTCAACACGATAAATTACCTTTTCGTTAATCGTCGTGTTTGAATTTTAGATGTAATTTCACTTTAATTATTTTGTTCATTAGCTTCAATTTATTTATTTATTCTTTCTCGTTACTTTTTATTTTTATTACTTTTTTTTCTTTTCCTTCTTATTATTATTTTTTTCTCTCTTCTTCTTCTGCTTTCTTCTGCTTGTTAAATGAGCGTAGTTAAAGGAGGCCGCTCAGCGGCCTCCTCCCAAAACCCGGCTAAATCAATTAAACCCCCATCCAACTTGTCCATAAACATGGACATCGACCTCAACTCTAAACGTAAATCGGCTGATCCCCTTTCACCGATTTCCACCACTCTACCAAAGGAAATCAGGCTTTCTCAGGCTGATCTCCCTATACCGGCTCCGTCTTGTGCCCCCGAGCTCAACAGCAGCAGTAATAATAGCAACCCCAATTTTAATATCACCAGCAACACTAACCTCAATAGTATTAATAATAATAACAAAAATGATAATAACAATAACAACAACAATAACAATAACAATAATAATAACAATAATAATAATAATAATACTATTTCTGATAATAATCATCATCATCTTAATAATAACAGTAATAATAATGATGCTAATAATAATAGTGGTGATAATAATAATAGGAGTAATAATAATAATACTAACGATAATAATAACAATGATAAAAATAATTCAAAGAATAATAACGATCATGTTAAAAACTTTTCTTCCGATCACCCGGGTCCTTTTACTGTTTTCGTTGAAAGTAGTTCCGCCGATCAGAATTTAGGTAACTTTCATCCACTTGCATTGGCTAAAGCCATCAGCAAAAACTCTACTGCTTTCACTGACATCAAGCCTCGAGGCAGAGGGCGTATTGCTATTTTTTTCCCTTCCGCTTCCACTGCCAATGCTTTTCTAAGTAACTCCTCTTTTTTCGAATCCAACAATTTAATTGCTTTTATCCCTCACAACTCTGTATACAGAATTGGAGTAATTTCCGGAGTTCATCCCTCCTTTTCCGAAGAGGATATAAAAGAAGGAATTGAATCTTGTATTCCGGTACAATCTGTTAGACGAATTTTGCGTTCCTCTGAAGATGGCAAAATTCCTACCAGAAGTGTTGAAATAAAATTTTCTAAACCCGTCCTGCCTGAATTCATTTCCATTTACCGACTTCGATTCCCTGTCTCTCCCAGCATCCGCTCCCCCACTCAGTGTGCCAAATGATTTCTCTTCGGACACATAGCGCGTCATTGTCGCAGTTCACATTCTATTTGCTCTCACTGTTCAGCTAAACATTCTTTCAATGAATGTTCCAATCTCCAAGAGCCTCCTTCTTGCCGTAATTGCAAAGGAAGTCACAGTTCCTCGAACCGTCTCTGCCCAGAATGGCAAAGGCAAAAAGATATCAAGCGAATTATGGCTTTTGAAAATGTATCTTTTCAAGAAGCCGCTAAGCTTAAATCTTCCAGCGCTGCTACTCAGGCATTTACTTATGCTAATCGAGCCGCATCATCTACTCTCCCTTTGAATACTTCCAATGTAGCTTCCAAGGTACCTTCTCCTCCTCGTCCAAAATCCCCCACCTTCCATAAATTACCTAAGTCTAAACCTCATCCCAAACCTCTTCCTCAATTTCCAACTGTCACATCCTACTATACTCCTTCTCCCTCAGTTGGATGGGCTCTGAATAGTTCTTCTCTCCCCAACCCTTCCTCACCTTCTGAACACTCCACATCTTCTCACAGAAATTCTAACAACCTTTCTTCTGATATCTCTTCTAATATCTCCAGATTATCTACAGCAATTACGGAGCTCCTTTCTTCTTTTAACATAGTTTCTTCTGCTTCCTTTGTTGATAACCTTGTATCCTTCTTGTCCAACAATGTCCAGTTTAGTTAAATTAACTTCTCTCTTTACACTTTTCTTAGCCAAATTTTTCATTGGCCCTCCTTACATAATCTTCCATCTCTTTTGTTTTCTTCTTCTTTTTCTTCCTTTTTTCTTATCTTATAAATGACGCCTATACTTAATATTATTCAATGTAACTGTCGTAGCATCCGGGCGAATAAGGCAGCCTTAGAAGGCTTGCTAAATTTACATAATATAAGTATAGCGTTGTTGTCTGAAACATGGCTTCCGAAATCATCAACTTTTTCAATTAGGGGTTTTCATGTAATTAGATCAGATCGCGAAGATGGTTATGGTGGTGCAGCTATCCTCATTAGGTTCGGCATTCCATTATCTTCCCACAATTTAGACATCCCAGGTGGCTCTAGTCCTTCTTCCTCTCCCAACTTTGTTCATATTTCTATCTCACACACATTCGCTAATATTTCTCATCCCCTTCATCTTGTATCTGTATACATTCCTCCCCTGTGTAACCTAAAGGATCTTTCTCTTTCCTCCCTTCTTGACTCCTTACTCACCCATTTATCATAGGCGGGGATTGGAACGCCTGTTCTCCCGCCTGGGGTAGTTCGTCACTAAATAGAAATGGTTCCTTCCTTCAAACTCTACTCTCAAACTACAACCTTGTGGTTCTCAACGACGGCTCTCCTACATATTTCAAAAACCAAAATTCCTACAGTTCTATAGACTTAACTTTCTCCTCTCCTAATTTAAGCCTGAAATGTGCATGGAATACCCTTGATGGAACCTTTGGTAGTGACCATGTTCCTATCATTGTGTCCGTTCATGGGACTTCCTCCTCTCATGTAAAAAAAGAATCCCGTTCTCCTAGTTGGAACATTTCAAAGGTTAATTGGTCTGATTTTCGTTCGTTCCTGGATTCCTCTTCCTACAGATTTGATCCTAACTTAGATGTTACGTCTCAGTATGAAAACTTCGTTCAGTTAATATCATCAGCTTTAGATTTGTCTTCTCCTCCACGAAAATCTCCTTCTGGGGGTGGAATGCGGAATGTTCAATTGCACACCAAGCCAGTGTATCCACGTTTCGTATTTTTCGCGCTGCTCCTTCTCTGGAAAACTTCCTAGCTCACAAAAGAGCTAATGCCAAATTCCGATTTACTCTCAAAAAGGTTAAAAAGGCGTCTTGGGCTGCTTTCTGTTCTTCTTTTTCTAGATCTACTCCTCTCTTACAAATCTGGAGGTTGGCTAAGGCTTTCCGAAACCCTCAGTCCTTAAATCCCTTTACTTCCGGCGTTTCGGAGAACAAGCTAGCTGCTTTCTTTGATTGTGTTGCTCCGCCCTATGTTCCTAACTTTGATGAATTTGACCTTTCTATTTCTGCCGCAAGCCATTCTGAGCATTTTCTAACTTTTCCGTTCACTTTTAATGAATTATTATCAGCGTTCCCGAAAAATCCTAACTCTTCTCCAGGGATAGATGGATTATCTTATATTGTTCTTAAGAATCTTCCTGAATATTATCTTAAAATACTCTTAAATCTATTTAACTCTATTCTCCATCTAGGTTCCGCTCCTCCGTCATGGAAATCCTTTATCATCGTTCCCATCCCCAAGGGTATTAATTCCTCGTCCTTCCGTTGCATTTCTCTTGCAAGTTGTCTGAGGAAACTTTTCGAATCCATGTTGAACCGGCGGCTGGTTTGGTGGCTGGAAAACAATGATGTCTTGCCTAACAACATGTATGGTTTTCGTTCTGGTCGAGGTCCTACTGATTGTGTTTCTTTCTTCTTGTCCCACATCTATAAATCGTTTATCCAAAAAAATTACACCCTAGCTACCTTTGTTGATATTTATAGTGCCTTTGACAGAGTCCACCTTCCAACTCTTAAGAGCTGAATGTTATCTATTAATTTACCTTCTCACTTCACATCCTTAATCATGAGTCTTTTCCTAAGTAGAACTGTTACTCTAAGATTTCCTTCCTTTTCAGAGTCACGAAAGGTTTTTCGAGGCCTCCCGCAAGGTTCCTGTCTTAGTCCTACGCTCTTCAATATTTATTCTCTTGGTGTCGCCTCTCTTAATCTACCTTCTACTTCCTTATTTTTTGCAGATGACATTCTACTTTTTTCAACTGCTCCTAGCATTCTAAATGCTTGCAATAACATGCAAGAATCCTTGTACATTCTGCAGAGTTCTCTTTCTCAAATCCATCTATATATCTCTCCTCCAAAATCTTCATGCATTGTTTTCACATTTCGTTCCTATAATCCTGAGTCAATCAACATAAATATTCCTCCTTCCGCTACTTAGGAATCTTTCTGAACAGTCGTTTATCCTTTACTGAGCATATTAATTACCTCCATTCGTCTACTCTAGAACGTTTGAATATCTTAAAGTCTTTATCTTCTTCCCATTGGGGAGGTGATCCTATGATACTTCTTATGCTCTACAAATCCATTGTTCGATCCAAACTTGATTTCTGTTGTTTTCTGTATGGTACTGCTGCTCGTTCTCCCCTAGCTAAATTAGATTTAGTTCAGAATGCAGCCCTGCGCTTATGTCTAGGAGTCTTAAAATCCACGCCTATTCCTGCGACTTTAGCAGAGGCTAATGTGGCTCCTTTATCCATTCGTAGATTCTATCTCGCATATCGGTTCCTTATTAAACGTCTACATATTTACCCAAACAATCTTGTCCCTGCATATTCTTCTCTCTTGCAAGATTGGCGTTTTTCCTCTAATAAGGTTCCCATTCTCTGCCACATTGCCTCGCGTCGTATTAAGTTTTCGCCCTTCATCCTAACTTTCGATAAACTTCCATTTTTCCAGTTTGAGATATTAAATGTTATTCCTTCTCCTAATCTTTTTTCTTTGCCTTCTTATGTAAAATATCTCCCTGCTCATGCAACAGTTTATGAATTTAACCAGGCAGTTTCATCATTCTTTGCTAACCATACCCTAATTTTTACGGATGGGTCCAAAATGGCACACGGAGTGGGTGCATCTATCTACATTCCTGCTCTTAACCATTCCAGCCTGTTCAAAATTCCTTCATTTTGTTCAATTTATTATGCGGAGACATTGGCATTACTACGTGCCATTGAGCTCATTCCATCTTTTCCTCAATGTAAAATGTTCCTCCTAATTTCTGATTGCAAAAGCGCCCTTCAGTGTATATCCTCTCCATATGTTCCTTCCTACTCTGATCCTATTATTCTGCGCATCCGATCACTGATTTTCAGCCTTTGCAGATTGCACTCATTAACCATCGACTTTCTTTGGATTCCTGGTCATGCCGGAGTTGCGGGCAACGAAAAGGCGGATTATCTTGCTCGTTCGGCTATTTCTTCTGGGCGGCCAGTCGGACGGATTCCTTCTCATGAATTATTAAATATAGCAAAAAGTATCCAAAAGGCCAATTGGAAATCTTTTTATAAATCATCGTTCTCCAGTCCTAATTCACAATATTTTTCCATTCACCCTAATCCACCTACTCAACCATGGTATCTACATTTTCCGCACCTTCCCCGACTCATCATATCTGCTATCTGTCGTCTTCGATCTGGTCACAGTCGACTTCCTGCTTCATTGTATCGTTTCTCCATAGTGTCCTCTCCTATTTGTCCGCTGTGTATCGATAACACAGTCGTATGTGACTCTGATCATGTATTCTTTGAATGCTCCTCTTTATCATCGGAAAGGGCAGCTCTATACGCGGAGCTTCTCTCACATGATGTTCCAACTCCATATTGTGTGTCCTTTATTCTCTCATTACAGTCAACGGTGATCATACCAATTGTAGCAAAATTCCTATCCTCTGTACTACATTATATTAATATCTAATCCCTTCAGTATTTCCCATTTTGGCATTCCTAACTTATCGTGTCCAGTGATTTCCAACGAACTCCTCTCTAAACGAAGAACACGCACTGATGTTGCAGTTACAGTCACAAACAGGCACAGCTCGCAGTTAATTTTGCGGGCTCGCTGTCGCATTTGCGGCCCTAACGGTAGATAGGGGAACTCCTTGTCAGACGGCACTGCGGGCGCTGCTGTTGCAGTGTGGCCATAGTGTTCGGTGAAAATTCTGCTCATTTCCTTTTAACAGAATGGTAGGCGCTGTTTCCGCAGTCGTCGCCATAAATATGATTAATGTTTCATAATTAAAAACTATAAACTTTGCTTTATAGTGATGGAGAAAGTCATTGAACTTTCGGATAATTGTTTACGGACGCTAAGCGCTGTGTTCTACATAGGTTTCGTGATTGATGGATCTAACTGCTTTTTAAACATCCCGTGTTTCTTCTTCCTTAATTATTTATAGCCAGATTCCTTTGTCCGTTTGTACTGTGGGCTCTGTAATTGCAGATGTGGCCATGGTATGGGACAGCTAACTCCTTTTGCTCTTACCTTCGTCATTTCTTTTCTTTTCAGGATACATACGTTTGGTATTTTTCGACGTTGATTGTTATTATTTCTCCATCTTTGGTATAGCATTCTTTGTCAGATTCCATTCCTTGTTATTCCTACTTGCTGCTATGTACACATGTTGATGGGTAATCGTCCGTTGCTGACAAGCCCAGGGAAAAACCCAAACAAGAAAAAAAAAAAAGTACAGAAAATTAAATTACACGCGTTTTAAAAATATTTACGGTTATTTTTAGGTACTCCCTCTCGTATATACATACATATGTGAAGATTATATATATATATACATATATCAATTACAACGTAATTCTTAGGCTACCCCCCATTAGAAATAATGTCCCAATTTTATGTAACGAAACAATGTCTTAATTTTATATAATGAAAGTTAAATGTTAGGATAAGATTTTTGTGATTATGTTATTTTTTTTGTGTTGATGCCAGTAAGAATTACGTTGTAAATTTTGATAATTTTATATAAAGTATAAAAGAAACAGAGACAGAAATGAAAGCAAGAAGGGCCAAAGAGCACAGCCCCTTGCGGGGCCAAAATGGCCGAGTTATATATAATATATGTATACATATATATATATTATATATATTATATAAATTTTTACTTTTAACTGTATGTTGCAGAATTCTTAAGCTTTTCATAACGTACGTAAGGGCCGTCGTCTCTGACGGTGATCTGATGTAAGAAAAACTCACCAAAGTCCAAAATCAAAATTTTCGGCACAATGATAACGTGTCAAAAATTGAAATTTCATTCCACCGAAAACCGAATATTTTTAAAACGTTCAGTTGACTAAATAATGTGAACGGGTCTTTGCCAGACCGAAAATTTAATTGCTCAGCAACTAGAATGATATAGTATAAAAACAAATCGCGCCGCATTACTAACAAATGCTAAATGTTTTAATCGAGATTTTGGTACATTTGAATTTCAGCTTCGACGTGCGCGGAAGATCCTACGCGAAAGCTTTATGCTGGTCGGAGCCAAATACGTTCGGTCCTCGAGCTTACTTCGTTACCGCTTCTAGACCGGCTAGGTTACAGATTGAAGGCATACAACTT
The DNA here is from genome assembly GCA_039619475.1 of Icerya purchasi. Taxonomy (NCBI): domain Eukaryota; kingdom Metazoa; phylum Arthropoda; class Insecta; order Hemiptera; family Monophlebidae; genus Icerya; species Icerya purchasi. Next base: position 320,866,795 of record CM077115.1, read on the forward strand.
GTCGACGAGGGTGTGTATCGCTGTCGAGTAGATTTTCGCAATTCGCCAACGAGAAATTTCCAGATTAACTTGACCGTCATCGGTAAGTACATTGTAATGCTAACTTCACCCCTTCTAACTTGCCGGATAATTCAAATTCATTTTCTTTTTCTCGCCCCTTTCTATTTCCTTAGTTTTTATAATTAGCGCACAGTAACATTAACTCATCACCTGACCTCGTTGGGGGGCAATGTGTTAAAGAAAACGTGATTAAAATTAATAAACGTATTAAAAAAAAACTCATCCTGAAAAACAAGGAAGCTTCTAAAAGCAATATAAACACAGTCGCCAGCTTATCATCGTCAAGAAGCGATAAAATTAAAGCGAGCAAAGCGTATGCAAGCTTGCCTTCTAACACGACCAGAAGCACACTGTTGAAAGGACGTAGGAAATGCGACCTCGATGACAGCTGAAAATTTTTAAGTAAAATTGATCATTGATGATTTGACGGAGAATCAGTACAAACATCAGCCGCCGCCTCGTTGAAAGGATGACAGGAAAACCAGCTTATAAGAAAGTGTAAAGATACTGGCAATAGTGCTGATGATGGCCGGCTGCTGTTCTTTTCTGCTTGTTGATTCGCCTTCGTCCGTGACATGGATCGTTTGCGCTTCAGTTCGAAGACAGTTTCGAATTCTCATCGACAGTAATTTTGTCAACTCTAATTTCGGCAATAATTAGAAATTAAACCAGTATAGTTATGTAGCTTTCGTACATTTTGTTTAATCTGTTTTCGACTTCTTCAAAGGTCTCTCATATTGGGCCGCTATTGCGTGATCATCTGTATGTATGAAGTGTTCGGTGTACTTCCCAATTGGCTGGTCATTGGTGTAAATATTGAATAGGGCTAGAGCGATGAAAAGATGCGTTGTAAAGAGATCAAAATCTGAGTAGAAACTTTTCAAACGTTGGTAAAGTATTACGGCCTGGAAGTTTTCAAATACGAGGGGGGGGGGGGGTATTTGCATTTTTATTGGCCTCCTAGGTTTGCGTGAGAGATTTGAACAGAGATAGTGGAACACGGGAAAATTACGAATAGAAGCATTTTCAAAGTGCAGTGAAGTCGTAGAAGCGAGTATAGAAATTATATCTTTCGAAACGATTGAATAATTATTGTAACGGTGATTTTAATTTTTCAGAATGCGAAAAAATAAAATATCGTAAATTTCGATTTTAAAACCGTTCTCCGTGAGCTTTCCGTAATCGAACGTGTACCATTGGACTCGATGCATCTGAAAATGATAATTCCTTTCTTTCTAGACTTTTGGAAATTATTCGATTTCTACAAAAACCCCGTTTCGTAAAAACCACGAGTCACATCCTACAGAACTAGAAAACAAATTATTATCAAAAAATACAAATTATTATATCTCAAAAAATATCAAAGTGCCGCGTTTGGAGCACTGTGTATCGCAAATTTAATGCCGAATAAATGTTTTGAGCATGCTCGTGTAGCTTACAGCTGAACGGATATGGCTTTTCCTCGCATATTGTGTCCATATCTCTGGCATATTGTGGAATTTGGCGATGCGTCCTTTTTTATATTTTAGATTTTTTTTTCTTTTTTTTTAAATATTTAAGTAGCAGCAGTGGTCGGATTTTCAAAAATTTATTCTGTTTGTCTAAATTGTCGTTAGTTTCGAAATACACGCATGTAACGAAATATGTATCGTGTGCATATTTCCTTCCCAACACGCACACACACATACGTATATTTATCCGAGGAACACTTTAGCAGTTATGTACCGATAAATATATACAATTGTTTTCTACATATGTTATTTCACACGAATAAAGTTAAAACAACATCGCCTGCGAATAAATTAAAAAATAATCTGTACAGCTAAAACAGGCTTCATCTTCGGAGCTCTAAATTTCGGTAATATTTTGAAAAATCACTTTCACCATTATAAGAAGCCGGTGTACCGACTTTTATCGGATTTCTGTTAAAATTGTTTCCTCGTCAACGTCAGTTTAGTCCGCTAATATTAATTGCAGTATCACCGAGCCCAATGAATTTTTCACATCTATACTTGCATCATAAACTTACTTAGCAGCGACCAAATGTTTTTATTCCGATTCTCTCGTGAATGAATAATGTACATTTTGTTTTTGATTATTACCGCCCGCGCGTAAAACACAAGTAATATACATAGAAAATCGCCGTTATTCCATTATAATAGCAGTATATGCATATTATTGAAGTTTAAATGTAAACAATAAATTTACACGCATAAGTCACTCTCAGCTACGGACCTAATGTGAAATTGATCATCGGTTATACCAGAAAAATCTCGGAAAGTAAAGGCGGATGCCGTGAAAATGGAACTGGCCCGCCAGTATTTAGATGCATTAGGTTTTCCTAAGTACATGATGAAAAGCTTAACACCTTACAACATCCGTTTATCGTATAATTAGACTTTATTTTACTTTATAGGTTAGCGTTCTACCTGAAATTTCATAGAATTCGGTGTTTACAAGGCCTGCCGACTTATTACCATCATATTTCGAAAAACGGTTAAATATAAACGCTATTTCTAAAAAAAAAAAAAAGACGAAAATCAAACCAATGCACGCATTACCGTTTAACATCTAATGTAAGTACACGTTAATTAACATTGCGTGTCAGCTGCTGCGTGTCAATGTTTACGTAGAAATATTGTGCAATGTCACAGCTAAACCGCGAAGGAGGTAACGAATAAACTCTCGAAAAGCAGGTGAATATTAAAAATCGATTGAGACGAGATTGTGAGTGGTGAAAACAACGGACAACGATGACGATATAAGAGGTGATAAACGGGTCCCAGTTTAGACAAATGTAAGTTATGTTCTTTATCGGTCGTTGCGATATCATCGAAAGAGCAAGAGAACAGAGGAGGACGTGGACGAAAAGTAGTAAGGAACTTCTTACCCGGTATAGCTATGCACCGGGACGGCATCTTCTATTTCAGTGTGAGCGCGGAAGATACTAATGGAACGGTTTTGCATAACTGTTCGCTTCAATTTCGCGGCAAATGTTCTCGATGAAGTTTAATTTTATCGTGTTGGCAACTTTTTCTAATTTCGCGAACAGATTGCGTACTTGCATGGTTCTATCAGCAGTCAGAGCGTGGAACGTCCAACGAATTTTCTTTCCCCCCCTTTTTTCAACAAACTCAAGAGCACTTTCCGACAACGGTTTTCGGGCTTCTTCATAACACTGCGAGCTTCATTTTTGACTGCTACACCGGAAAATTCGCCAACTGCAATCGTTCCAGAGACTAGTTTTACGCGAACGTCGTAAGAATCTCGCTTCCGTACTGGAGGTGCGATTGCTGCAAAACGACACTTCTTGACTTCTTCGCTAACTCGGACGGTGTAACAATTTGTGATGCTAGCAGCGAGTCTGTGCATCTTCGAAGGGTGTTTTAAAGTTCGTATAGAATCGCCGAATGATAATTAAAAAAAGGAAATGTAAAGATGCACTTTCTATTCAAAATGGCCTTTGCAACTGTATACATGAGAATAGCCGACAGCTGCATCAAAATGATGTGACTAAGGAAAAAAGCAATTCTTTTCTCGTATTTTCTTTTCCTCGGTGCGTTTTATTACGTTCAGAGTGAAAGATAGGACAAAAAATCTATCTCTAAATGGAAATTATACGATCAAGAATGTCGGTGTCGTTTTTATTATATCAGGCTGGAGTGATTGTAGAAGAATTTAACACGCTAGAATGGAAAGGAAAATTACGTTAATGTTGGAAGAATACTAGTACGACTAGAAGTGCCAAAAAAGTAAAATCTTACAGACAGAGACTCGGAGGAAACTTGGATTTTAGGACTAACCGTGAAACATTCGAGGCAGCAGCTAAGAGATCCGTAATGGAATAAAGAAAACTGTGCATTGTCGAGGAGTTACGTAAAGAAGAGGAGAAGATTATGCATCGTTAATGAGGAAGTACAAGGAGTACGCAAGAGAAAGGCGCAGAACTGAGAAAACACGGATGATCAAAGTGAAAATAGCGATGAAAGGAATGAGAGATTTTCAGTCTGCCCCTTAACTAAGTTTTAATTCAACTGCCTCCCCCCCGCCGGTCATTATTTCATTCCAGAATCTATCCTAGGCTCACTCGTACACATTTGCCGGTGCGGAATAATAATAAGTTTGAATTTTTTAAGCCGCACCACGGGGAGTATCTCATTGTGAAACATCTTCGAAGGTACCTCTATGTTTAACTGCTATAAGCCCTATCGAAGTGCGTTTTTTTGAATAGTTAATGTTTCCTATGATCACTGCGTATGGATAAAAATCGGTGAATACAATAAAAAAGAGGAAACTAGAATACATGGGACATTTAATACGTGGCCTTAAATATCAGCTACTGAGGACCATTTTACTTGGGCAGATCGAAGAAAAAGGATGGATTGGCAGGAAGAATACGACATGGTTTGAAAACATAAAAAATTGGATAATTCATACAGCCAGGAATCGGGAAAAATGGAAAAGAATTATCTTCATGTCAACAGCCTAAAGTCTGATATGGCACCTTAAAGAAGGAGAAGAAAAAGAAGAAGAAGAAGAAGAAGATGATCTCTGTTCTCCTTACTACGTTATTTATCAAGTCTTTTATGTGTAAACACCGGGTGCTTTTTAAATTCATTTTATTAAAATAACTGTACAATTCTAACAATATCTAAACAACTTTTGCTAATAGCGATTCACGTATGCAACTTTTGGCGCTCAGTCGTGTTCGAGCGCCCAAATCAAATTCGCCCTAGACAGTTTGATTCTGTAACCGTCGTGCATTATGTTGAAAAATACATATTTAGGCCCTCCTCATATGTTTGTTTGATACATTTATTTAGTAGTGTCGAATACAATTTGTTTCCGGTCGTTTGTTCATGCAAATTCGTATATACATATATATATATATGGACACTTGATGGCGTCCAAATGGCTCATCGGAAATTCACGCTTTGTCCTTGATTTTTTCACGTAACCTGAGGTACAACAATTGTTCGCCGGCCGTTATCAAAGGATTTTTGTCCTTTTTATGTAGTGTAATATATCCGCTAAATTTGACTATTACATTCACGATGGCAATCGTAAAAATTTAACCGACTTAAAATATTTTCGCCGTCCGCTTCACAATTTAATCCAACGGTACACGCGCAGCAAAGTTGGCAAACTTATTCTCGCCGCAAAATAGATTCAAAAAAATCGGGTTTCATTTGTAGAGACGTGTTCAATGTGTGTTGCATTAGAACGAACCGGAAGAAATTGATCTATTCAAAATGTGTCAGTTCATTTCTGCCTACTAGAGAGACGAATAAATTTACCCAGTGCCACTCTGCTAGCGTCTATATCGAGGACGTACATACACACACACACACACACACATATATATATATATATATATTGTGAAGTGTAGCACCTGTGCATTACATTGCGTAAATTTTTTATCTTTTATAGTACCTTTCATATTATTAATATTGTATACATTTCGACATGTAGTGTTCCGTTAGTTATTTCGATCTATCCAAGCATGCTCGGCCCATGGAATAGCTTATGAAACGTTTATTCGGCATTCAGTTCTTCAGCGTGCGTTTATTCTTTTTGAAGCTAACACCGGAATAAGGAAAAATTGAAAATGGTTTTCATCTTTTTATTTCTTCATCCCCCCTTTGGGCTCGCCAGCTACACCCAGAAACAATAAGAATTTTGATTTGGCCAGATATGGAAAAAACTGTTTGACGATATTTATGCGCCGATGGTGATGATGTAAAATTAAAGTGAACATCAGGGGAAGTGAAATCCTCTCAGATGTAAGGCGCTCGGAAAACATTAAAGTCACTTCGTGTGATCACTATCTTAGTCCAGCTAAACCGGTAGAAGAAGCTGAAATACAATAAAACACCATTACGCGCAATTGCTGGAAAATTCTAAAACTCCCGACGGACAAAATGTGTTGCACAGTTCGATGTACACATTTGCTATGTAGTCGAAAAAGACGCTTCTAGGACAACGAATGTGTCGAGTCATTTCTAGTTTTAGGCGGCGTGTTCTATGAGTTTCGCGTACAATTTGACCGGGTTTTGTTGAAGTACACATCCGAATTTGACAAAACCCGAAATGAAAGAAAATATAGCTGGAGTTTGTTGCGAGAAAATAATTATTGTCCATTTGGAATAGTAGCTAATCACGATGATGGGCACAGCTTTCGCGGAAGATATTCCCCCCCCCGTTGATGTATTTTTATACGCGTACTTACATCGAAAAAGGCGGACAGCATTTAATTCAAAACGAATTAAGTGTCTTGCTTTCAGCTAGATTCTGAATCATTTAAACTTTCCTCCTTTTGCCCAGTTTTCTATGCGAAATCTGTTGCTTCTTCCTCATTGTTAATATACTGTAAAGTGTAAGTGCTTTACAGGCTATCACACTCCTCTTCCTTCTTCCGCTTCCGATTACGTAATACTTTTCATACGCTCTCTCATCGATCACGAAATCGACCGTCTGTGGATTCCTGGTGTCATCACAGAATGTGTAAATAAATGTGTTAGTGGATTTTCAATAGGCTGCGTTCTTCCGTTTCCAGTAGCCAGATCTTTGGGCGTATTTTCAGGTCGTAATATTATTCTTCTTTCCTTAAATGACTCATTCCCCAGTCTATGACTCAACACCTATTCTTCTTTACTTTCTAATTTTACCTTCCTATTCAGCAGTTTCTTCCACTTCAACCGTGGTTTTCTATATATATATATATATGTATATACCTTAAAAGTTTCACAATCTTGCCTATTTGTTGCCTACGCTTTAATCCATAGTCTTCCTTTTGCATCATTTCCTCAGTTTTCCTCTGACTGCGTTCTGGTTCTTTTCATCCTGCTTCCACATAATTCACTTACGACCTCGATATCATATTTTATCTGAATGTTCCTGTTAAACAATCGTCCTTCTACTCTTCTCCACTAAAACTCCATACATCCCTGCTCCCCTTATCGGCACTTATTACATATTCTCTCATTTCCTTCTGCTTCTGTTACCCCGGCCTCCTCCAAATTATGTTCCATTTTGCTACCCTTAAACTTTTAAGAATACAACTTTATTTTCCCTTTCTCCTCATTTTTTTTGGACTAATGTTCTCGTTGACAAATCCCGTAAAAAGGAAAAAAAACGGTTGAAACATAATTATTTCCAGTTCTACATATATATATATATATATATATATATATAGGTCCGACTTAAACTACGACAACCTTGCTTGAACGTAAATTACTTCATTATCATAGTGGTAGTCAAAGGAAACTGCGTATATATTGAAATAATTTAAAAATGTAAAATAAGTTCGAATATAACGATGTTTAAAAACAACGGATTTATTAAAGAAAGTGATAAATGTAAATATAAAAGTGCGCGAAACGATTTTGCGGATTCGGTCTTGTTTTTTTCAATTCAAAACATCATTAAAATTTGTTTACATCTAAGAGAGGTGATGCGGCGAACAATTTTTCAATTTTATCGAGTAAATTTAAAATTAAAAATAACCTACCTACCGAATAACAGACTATTTGAGTGATTCATCTCTGACACGATCGCGGATTACATTATTTGCGAGAATTTCGGAAAAACTGATTTTTCATAAGTTTGGAAAGCGTACACACTTAAAATATCAATTTTTTTAGTTTCCCATCTTTAAGGAAAACAAATGGTATATCAAGACTTAAATTTTCTAAGAAAACTTCATCAAGCCTTATGTCTGCTGCTTCGCATTGACGGTTATCGCTTTTGACAAATGTGACAGTGTCGTGTTGCTCTTAATTTAAAATATTTCCCAACTGAACTTGAATTCCTTTCTGAAAATGCCAGCGAACGGATTGTGCATGGTTTATCTACAACCTCAACTACCATTCTTTTTACGATATTGTAAAAACAGGGTTTACAACTCGATCGTGGTTCGTAACGGTTATACATTTTTGTGTTTGATTTGTAATCTATGTGCAGATCTATTCAGGATGTACATTCACCGCGTTTTACTTTTTTTTAAAATTATTTTCGTTCGCGAACATGAGAATTGACACCGAAGCATGTCCAGATACTTTTAAAATCTAAAGTGGCGCATGCGTATAGGCGAAGCGAGGAAAGAGCTTTTTTTTTATTCACTTCAATTCTACAAATATTGAAATAATACAAGTGAATAAACTCGTCACGCACTCGTTAGAAAAATTAATCGAAGAAAGCGGAATAATAATATTAAATGCCGATATGTATAATGAAATATTACACACACAGATACACATCTACTTCGTCGAAACAATGATCGGTATGTGTATCGTGTGTATCAACAGCACCATCGGGTTACAATGACAGCGTGATTCGTAGAATTCTCGTAACTTGGTATGGCCGATTCTCGCTCTTTCTGACAGTAACTCTTACACCATCGGCATTTTGAGGAAATGCGAAGGGACGTAATTTTTCAGCTTCCATAGTCTTTTCGGTTCTTCAATTATTCCATATTTCTCCTCGGTGTTCTTTTGATATGTTTTATTTCATCGATGCACGCTGCAGCGGATTGGTCGGTCTATTATGTAAGGGCGTGCCGATTTTTATTTACTATCAGGATATCATCTGATTATGTATGATTAAATTTGTTTGTTATTATTCTGCGATCTCAATTTCCATATTTCACGTTTTTCGGCTGGTACTGACGTTACGGTCTTCGGTTGTTAATTAAATCCGATTTCATATTCGATGAATTATTACGACCCGCGCCTATTGTGTCTTCCGATGCATTTTAAGACTGGATGGTAATATACTATATCGAGGGTTTCACCACTAATCTATAACGTTTTCCATAGTATACTACTATTATTCTCTATATTTAAGATGATTTCTTCTATGGATTACCTGGTGCCGCGATACCATAAAGCTTCCAGTTTCTGTAAATAATCGGGCTGCGACTAGCTGAACAACGCTTCTTTGTCAGCATATTCTTCACACCGTGCCCCCCTAACTGTTTTGACTCATTGGAAAAGTTTTTCTGCCTTTGTTACTTCTCTACTTGCTCTTGTCGCTTAGCTAAATCCAACGATATTAAATCTCTTTTACTCTGCATACGCTTACCGGAATATCGGAGGAATCTTCGTAGAAGTGTACGTAAAGGTCATCTGTAGTGCATTTCACGGATTTTTGATATTCTCAGTGTGCCGTTTTTGGATAAATTATTTTTCGTCACATTAATAGTGTCCCCCATTTCTAAATCGGTGCTCGCTGTTCCTTTTACGATGCCAAATTTTACTGTGTGACCAGGTACACGTATTAATTGTTTTGACTTAATGTTAACCGACAACTTGTCGAATATGTTTAGTGCACTTTTTATTCGGAAATTTCGCGTTTGATTCGCGTTCTTAAGCATTTGTATAGTTCTCTCTTCTCTAGCGTTCGAAATATGATTTCTTTTTTAATTAATTAATTAATTTCTTTTCTTTGAAGATATTTATTTCCTGATATTGTATTTTACCATTGTTTAGTTCTCTTTACATTCTGCTAATTCATCTTTGTCGTCGTCCGAAATCTCTTTTCTACCGATATAAGTAGCTAGCTGTGTAGCTCATTAAACTTCTACGTCATCCATACATACATATTAAATGAAAGGTAATTGTAACGGTTTTTGAATGTGATTTCGTATAACGCAAATATTTATCATCGTGTAACTGCAACATCGGACGATATTTTATTTATTTTATTCGGAATTGTGTCGAAATTTCCTGTAACGGTATTTTGATCTCTCTATTATACTGCTTAGACAGTAACGGTATCAGTTCTCTCCTCTTTGTTCTAACTACGCCTTGGGGTGCGGGGGTCCTTACTTTGAAGAATGCTACATGTACACATGCAACTATTACAAACATCATCTCTCTCTGTACCTTTCCATTACCACTATTCACGAACGTTGTGAAAATCCTTCTGCTACAGTTTAAATTTCTATTTTTTTTTGTCGTTAATTCTAACACAAGTTCAACACAGTAATTATCCGAACTTTACACATCACTTTTCTACTTACGCGCGCATCTCTTTTATTACTACGAAGTATCATTATTATTAAGTACCTTATTATTAAGTATCATTATTATTGCTGTTGTTGTAAAGTAATAAATTGTGACGTTAAACGTGAAAAGCCGGAAAAGGAATATTTTACACCGCGCGACGGCAGATAAATTTGAATTATCCTGTCAGAGTTTTTTTGTTATTCAAAATGACAGCGAATATAAAGTAAACCGGGTCTCCTCGGGCCGGACAAAAGGCAGTCATTTTAAAACAAAATGCCGAGAAGGAGAATTTAAAAGAGAGCACTGATGTCTGTTGTGTTCAAAGTTTTTAACGAACATTAAATAGTATTATAGGCGGATAAATTAGTTTTGACTTTAGCGTCTGTCTGCTGAAGGGTCGCTCACTAAAGGCAGACATCATCCGCGTTGAAAAAAATGAGCTTTGTTCCCTCGAATAAACGAATAAATATAAAAACACCGTTCATCTGTGCGTGTCCTTGCAGATTTTTACAAATGTATCCGAACTTTTTGCACGGCCAGCTCTACTGCTGCACGTCATCTTCAATGCTTTTGACGGACTATTTTATTACATTAGCCAGATAAAAAACAGCCCCCGCCGAGTGTCCTTGTTAGCCGACTACATGCGACCGCCCTCCCGCTACATTTAGATATATAGATATATGTGCTATTAATGGTTTTTCAAGCGGCTACGTAATGAATTCGGCCTAATCGGACCGAGTACAGCGAAGCCCTTGCAAATTCTCCGAAAACTTCGTTTCCGTTTTCATGTGGTCGACTTTTTCTAAACGGCCCGCAAACTTTTTAAAATGACCGTCCCCGGTTGCACAGTCATACGTCGTATTACCTTTTCGCTGCTTTTTTTTATTGTTGTTCCTCTCTTTACAGAATTTCTCGGAAAAGCCCAAAACAGGATTACCTTTCATAATCAAGGCGTACAAGCGCTGTTGGTTCGCGTAATCTTTTTTCTATTTGTTTATGCTTATTTTTTCCTTCATTTTTTCGTTTTTTGTTTTTTTGAACCACCGTATTTTAGTTTTCCGTGTTTTTTTGCTCCCCTCTCCCCGAGGCCGATATGTCCGAACCCGGAGTTTTGCTCGACCTCCTTACGCGCAGACCTTTCGGATGGTCGTTAAAAAAGTCGCTTCATGTGCACGTTTTGGAGCTTAATTCCCGTACACGCTAAAGACGTAGACCGCTAAACGGTTATGTTTATCGTGACGCTGTACTCGGTATTTACCAGTGTAAGAGAATTGTGTTTAAAAAGCGCTAACGGGGAAAGTACTCGTAATTCAGTGAAATTACTCGCAATAATCAAAAAGAAAATACACACATCTATGTAGGAAATAAAATACAATTTTCACGCAACGATGGGGTTATTCGTGAGCGATGAGAATCCCGGCTACATAATATACGCAATTGCGCCGCGTTCCGAATTTATTTCATTTTACTTAGAATAACAACGTCGTTAATTGGGCAAACCTTTAAAAATGATAGAAAGCAGAACTTTGTAAACTGGATCCTTCGAAAATGGGCAAACCTTTACGATAATTTTCAGAAAATTACATTTTAATTGATTGCGTCATTCTTAAAACTTCTTTGACGGAAAATAGGCCGACGTTATTTTCCTGCTATCCCGAGCCTAAAAATGGCATATGTAATTCCAAAATAACGGACATGACTTCAACAACGGTGATGGCGGTGTGTTTCAGTTAGTTTTGTACAGGGGCTTGCCCATTCGGATAACCTCTTCAGCGAGAGTTTTTTGCCTTTTTTTCTATTTATCTAGTTGTAATCTAAAACATTAATGCTTTCCCGGTAGGGTTTATACAAACCGAATCCGTTTAATGCGCTTCAACTTAAATTTTTCCAAAATCTTTCCGTTAAACATCATGCAATGTGTGTATACATTCAAGTACGAAATAATAATATTCGAATTGAAAGAGAAAAGAACGAAAACGAAAATAACGGTAGACGGCTTAGGTGAAAATGCGACAGAGTGTACGTGAACCTGTTGTGCCGATATCATCGTGCGGATCGGCGTGCACAAAGATGCAAGCCGTCCCGTTTTCGAAATGGGCGTGATGATCGGTGACAAAAATCGGGGAAAAGAAATTTTGGATCGATGATTAATCAGGGTTTAATCTTCTTTCAGATCGCGACTCGGTGTTGCTTCGTTTCTCTCGTGATTGGTCAACTACAGATGTAAAAAAAAAAAAAAAAAAAACGGTTACCTTGCCTTGTTGAACTATTCGAGTTTTTAAATTACGTTACCGCGAAGTTCGGTGAGGTTATTCGCGACTAATCTAACAATCGACATTATTCGATTCACCGTAAAACCGAACAATTTGCAGACAGATTGCGTAGCAGTTTATCACCGCCGACATCAGGGTAGGCGTAGAAGTTGAATTGTTAATCGTTTGTGTAAAATTGTGTATTTCAGCGGCCCATCGATTAAGAAACACCGGTGTACTTTATAATATAAAACTTAATAATCGTAATTGTTCACCTTCATCGTAAAATCATCGAACTAATCGCAAATTTAATAGATCAAAAAGAAAAGCACAAATAGTAATAATATATAATTTAACGGATGTGGTCGAATTGACTCCCGTAATAAACTGGAATTAATACATTAGCAGCTGGTCGAGTTGGGTTAAATCAGTCTTCAATTTAAAACGGTCGAGTTGGGTTAAATCAGTCTTCAATTTAAAACGGTCGAGTTGGGTTAAATCAGTCTTCAATTTAAAACGGTCGAGTTGGGTTAAATCAGTCTTCAATTTAAAACGGTCGAGTTGGGTTAAATCAGTCTTCAATTTAAAACGGTCGAGTTGGGTTAAATCAGTCTTCAATTTAAAACGGTCGAGTTGGGTTAAATCAGTCTTCAATTTAAAACGGTCGAGTTGGGTTAAATCAGTCTTCAATTTAAAACGGTCGAGTTGGGTTAAATCAGTCTTCAATTTAAAACGGTCGAGTTGGGTTAAATCAGTCTTCAATTTAAAACGGTCGAGTTGGGTTAAATCAGTCTTCAATTTAAAACGGTCGAGTTGGGTTAAATCAGTCTTCAATTTAAAACGGTCGAGTTGGGTTAAATCAGTCTTCAATTTAAAACGGTCGAGTTGGGTTAAATCAGTCTTCAATTTAAAACGGTCGAGTTGGGTTAAATCAGTCTTCAATTTAAAACGGTCGAGTTGGGTTAAATCAGTCTTCAATTTAAAACGGTCGAGTTGGGTTAAATCAGTCTTCAATTTAAAACGGTCGAGTTGGGTTAAATCAGTCTTCAATTTAAAACGGTCGAATTGGTTCCCATTGTTATTATCGATGAATCACAGTGGCTTTATGTACTATATTAAAACGTGATATTTGACCAAAAAGAAATATATTATTGATAGTAGTGCTGAATTTCGCATAAGAAATAAAATTAAAAAGGCATAAAATATAAATCGTGTATAAGTACACAGGAGTATTGAGCTGTGTGAGAACATTCATTCATCGGTGAAGTATTATAAAAGTGCTAAAAATGTTGTTTACAATTATTTACTTTCCATTTACGGTTCAGATTTTTTTTTTTTTTTTAATAGATAACAATAATACGACACAAATCGAAGACAGCTTGCAACATACATGTGCGATATCGCTTACAAAGTAACAAGAGAAAAGTATGTTTTAAATATATCCACAGTTAAAAGTAACAAAAAAAATTATACTCGTACAATAATACATAATGTACATATATTGATGGAAAACGATTATATACAAAAATTTAAACGAAAATGTACAATCAATATCTTTCAGAATCTGAAATCACGACGAAAGTTCATATAGCATGAACCTGAAACTTATATACTTTTTAAAAATTCAACTTTGGTTATCTGTCCTCCCGCCGATGTTCCGTCATAGCTTTGGTTACACAAATTGACCCCCGTTCTCTTTCTGTTTATTCTCAGGTTTCCTTGTAATGGAGCTTTATACACGTTTCACATTGAATGTCTTTTAGTACATGCATAAAATAAAAAATATTACGATGAGCGCTGTTAAATGGTTGATTTAGTTTGGCAATGGCATTCGTAGCAGTTTGTAGTTCTATCGCACGCACCAGAAAAATGTATTGGAAAATTACAGCCGGGTGCTATTATCACGAACATAAAACCGATCAGTTTTTTCGTTCACAGGTTTTTATCAGGTGGTCACTATAAAAACCGATCAATTATTAAACGGCGTATTTTCCAACCATTTCGGAAACTTTTTTAGTTTTTCGCATTAATTGTATTATTTTACACTTCGGAAATCAGTGGGAAAAAAACAACGAAAGACATAATTCTGAGATAGGAAATAATAACAACGGCCTACATAAAATCCATTTTTTTTCTCGGATTTGCTTAATCCGCAATTCGCTAAATCCACATTTCGCCTAAGGTAAAAAAATGTAGAGTTATTCGAATTTACACATTAGCAACTGGCCCAACGAATGTCGTATCCCTTAAATGGAGCCCTGATATTTCTTTTTTATTGTTTTTTTTTAATTTAAATTAAGTTGCGGATCTCACAAGAAAAATTTCCCGGCCTGCGGGTTCCCGACAATCTTATCATCGTTAATTTATATGTAAAATTACAATATTACTTAAGAATTAAATGCAAAAATGATAACCAAAAAATGGGGAAAAAACCAGAAAACAAGACACATAACTATTGTTATATAGGTTAACGTCATATATTGTTTAAGTTTATCGTATAATAAATAAAATCACAACACACATAACTGTTTATAGTAGCGTGTTGTGATTTTACTTATGATACTAAAACACATAACTGCTTGCTTCGCGAGCATCCCTTCCTAGTTACATAAACCTACGTGTGATCGATTCCCAGCCAGCAGATACAAATTTAGCACTGCCTTAAATATCACCACCAATTTATCTAGTAACCGCTGTTTAATTTGCAATTTCCACCGTCCTAAAACTGTTTGTTCATTATATCTTCGGGAATGTTCACTTTTTTTTTTCCCCCTTTTCCCGAAACTTCGGGTAGGGTACATTTATTTACTAAAAATATTGATTTATTATAATAACGGAATTAATATAACCCATTCAATTAAGTATTTGGTATTATATTAATTACCATTTTACAGTTTTTTTTACAATATCTACATATATTTTTACTACTTACTTAATATAAATGTACATTATTTTTCCGTAATTTTATTTCTTCAGTTGCAAAATTTGTTAAATTCATTAAAATAATTTTATACAAGTTGTTTTATATCATAATTACAGAGTGTATCTTATTATTATTATAATTGCAACCTTGCAGTATATGAAAAACATCATCTCTAAAATTACATATTACACAGTTGTCAGAATCAGATATCTTAAATTTATATAAATCTACCTTTAAGATAGACCGCGCCCTGTTATAAATTGAACATTAAAAAAATTCGGCGTGTATTGATTATTTTTATATCTATCTATTAGACTTGGGAAGAAAAATTGATATACGATATTCCATTATAATTATTCCATATTTCTTGAAATTTATTTATATAAAACTTATCCGTAAGTTTGTTCATTTGTTTTTAAGTAGTTTATCCTTATATTCAAAAAAAAATGGCGTGTCTTATATATTACGTTATTGAACGGATGATCTATATTAATATTATTTTTAATTGCGACCAAGCTTATATGTATTTGTATTTCATATTTGATTGGTTTAATACCAGCTATAACTATGGCCGTCAAATAACCGATTGTTCTATATGATTTAATCATTTTTATAGCTATAAGCCTTTGAAAGTTTTTTAACACGTTTTGAAATTTTAATCTGTACACCGAATATGTGAAAAATTTCAAACAATTCAAATAATAAAAAAAAAATTGGATAGTTAAAAATTTATCTTAATTTATCGCTTTAGAAAATTTACATTTTCTTCTTTTATTTAGGTTCATTTTGTTTTGTAAAAGTTACACTCGTCATAATTTAAAACTGGCTGTATCGGTTTCTGTTTGTTTAGCTCGCTTACCTTATTAG
Source organism: Icerya purchasi (assembly GCA_039619475.1). Lineage (NCBI taxonomy): Eukaryota > Metazoa > Arthropoda > Insecta > Hemiptera > Monophlebidae > Icerya > Icerya purchasi. The sequence continues at coordinate 320,882,904 of CM077115.1, forward strand.
CGTCACCACATTGGGAGGTTTCTCGTCGTACACCACTCAAGAGGTCACTCCAATTAAAATTAAACCTCTCTACAGTTGGTATATGCGTGAAAACTGTTGATAATAAATTTTTTATCACGCAATTGAGTTCTAAACAAATTAGAAAACACAATGCGTGTACATTTGAGTGGGGATTATTTATTTCTGTTGTCGCTGTTCAATAATAGTACTCAATATATTCGGGCCGTTAAGCCTGCCTGCAATTATTTTAATTAATACCTGCAGCTAACGGTTGATTTCGATTTAACACTAAAACTTTTTTTTTTTTTTTTTTAATAATAACAATTATTGACAACAGAAAGGTAACGCGAGAAATTTAATACTATTAAGGAGAACAATGACAAAAAATTCGCAGTCTGCTCAGTAGTAACTGAGAATCATCTTTTTGTTTTTAGTGGATTTTAAATTTTGAAAGAAGCCATGACCGTGAACGAATTAAATAATGAATCATCGAAACTACATGTTACATATTATATCAAGAAATGAGAATGATTAACGTTTCAAAGTACTTTTTTTCGCTTACGTTGAGGTTTTTCTAATTCGCAGAGTTCATAATCGGCATTTTCGTATTCCTTGATGATGACTATGTATTTTAGAAATTCGCGAATTAAAATATCCGAACGGTTGGGAGCTTCTGGACCACTGTAGTATATTCATATTTATACGTATTTTATAAAATACCGCATTAGCAAAAAATATTTTTATCTTTTCTTTTTTAGTCTTCACGAATGATGTTAGCACGAATGTGTATTAAAACATATAAATTTCTCGAAGTCTAATTTACTGGGAAAAAAAGAACAAAAGATTCTCATGACCGAGGATAAATTGTTTAGATAAATGTAGAAGAAACGGATTCATTCACTTTTAGAATTCGTTCAAATGAATCATCAAAAACTAATATCGACACTGCCTTTCACGCTTCGCTTTTATTTTTCGCGCGGCCATTTCATCTGCGAATATGAAAATCATTTTTTGTTTCCGGTATACTGTCATCATTTCTAAGTCGCCATTTGACGACAGTATTGCCAGATTGATTTTTAGTAAAACTATATGAAACTACCCCCAAAAGTTGATAATTTTTACCAATTTTTTATAACTGCGAACTTACACGTTAAAAGGGGAATTAGTCGTAACAGGAGGGCACCTAAAAAATTGGGGCCAATTAATTGTTTCCGGGTGGGGTGGGGGGGAGGATGAACAAATAAACTGCGCAATAATAATGTTATAATATATTCGTACGCCGTTGGAATTTTATAATTAATAATTTTTAATGTTTATTTCACAAAACGAAGTGAAATATAATAAATCTACCGTTGTTTCATAGAAATCTGACGAAAATTTAGTGAACTCATTTGAAAAGACCGCGAACGAAATGATTTGAATGTGACAGTACTTTGTTTAAAAGCCTGTTTACACTCTTTGTTCCACCAGAGGGACGAGGCAGAAGAGGCTTTTCGGTGATGATTTTTGGGAACGAGCTGAGCGAATAAAGAAAGGGACGAATGAAGGGGTTGAGTAAACATAAACTGTATTCGGTTATGGGATGAGGATTCGCCAGGGTAGGAGAGAGAGAAGCGTCATAAATGAACGAAATTTGGCCAAATCAGTTCTAGAAAGAACCCAGCGAGGGAAATGGAGAGACCTGGATTGGATAGGAGGGGAGACATCATTAAGGGATAGGAGAATGGGAGTACGATCACTACCAAAAGTGTCGTCAAGTGTTCTCCAAAAGCATTTAGGAGCTATATCGAGAGAGGTAAAGGAGAGCTCCATCGAACTTGAGCAGAAAGAGTTTTTGAAGCAGGTGGGAGAATGCTCGTTAAGGAGGAAGAGATTATGATTCAGGATAAAGTCTTCCAGCACTGAGCCGTTGGAGTTGTGACGCGCGCAGCCCCCAAAGGGGAGAATGAGCGCTTCAGTTTCCACCAATGACGTATGGTTCTGATAGAGTTGTAAGGAATGAGGAAAGCGTAATATTAAGAAGGATGGAGGTGGGGGGGGTGGAGACACAAGCGATGTGGATAAGGTTTGGGGACAGATTTGGGAAATACGGATCATATTGGGGGACTTCGGATAGGGAGGTTTACAGGAAAGGGACAGTGTACGATTCGTATGATAAATCGCTCCTGATTAGGATGACAGATTCACCATACCCATCCACACGATCAGAACTACGGAGAAACCTCTGAAATGAATAGAGGGAGAAGATTTCAGCTACGTTTCGAACAGCAAAGCGACATGAATGTTATAGAGGTCAAGTATAGACCCTCTAAAGAGCTTGTTTGTTAGCTCGTAGGCTACAACAATTCCATTGCATAATGTTTAAGGAGGGTAGCTGTAACATATAGTACGATAATGATAGAAGGGAAGGGAAAGACGAGAGCAGTAAAGTAGGATGCAATGAGCGGAGTAAAATGCCTTAGAGGAAGGGCCGCGTGGGCGCACTTCTAAGGAGGAGGAGAGGATAGCGAAGATTGGAAAGGAGGTCTATTGAAAATACGATATGGCTTCTTTTGAAAATACCGTTTTACTGATGGAAGAATCGGTTTTAATTCTGAAAAATGACTGCACGAACTTAGTTTTATGCAAGTTTATAGGCTTCCTATTACGGCAATAGCGTATGGTAGGCTAGCGATGAAGTGTCTCATTTATGTAGGTTTCAACTTTGCATTTGACCTGGTGTGGCAAGAGACAAACGACTGAGAAGGAGGAAAGATACAAATTGGAGAATAGAAGAGTTAGTTGAACTGAACATTTACGACAAATGAAGTGTTAAAAGTTTATTTTTGTCGTAAATATATTTAACAATGAGTCTAAATAATAAATACAGTGAACTGAATATTATTAACTAGGAAAGATGGGGAAGGTTGTCTTCGAATAAAGGGGAGGAGGCTATATTGTAAGATGAAAGGAGTTGAATGATGACAATGGATAAATTACAAATATTAGAAGAGGTATCAATGTGGTGGATAAGAGCACTATTTTGAACAAGAGGGAGATGACTTTTAAGTGGAGACGAATTAAAGGATGTTCAGAGCCGATCTGGCTGATGACGAAGGAAAATACCGAAAAGGCATAGTAAAGTGAGGAAGAGGTTTGGAATACGGTTTGGATTTGGGAGATTTAAGAAAAGTAGGCGACTTTGGACTAGGGATTACTTTGCGTGGAATATTTACGAAAACTGCATTCGTTTGCTGTTTTTAAATCCGAACGGGGTTTAAATTAAACGGTTATTAGAAATGTTTATTGTGATGCGAAATTTGTTGCGTATTTTAAATTTCAGAAATAATAATATCGATTGGCGAGTTATACATTTTAAAGTGGTTTTTTAGGTAACGTTAAATTCGTCATATTATATATTGTTAACTTTTTGCGCGATTCAATGGTCGGAAGAGCTAGTCGAACGTTATGCATTTTCGGAAAGAGCATTTTAATACTATTTTTGCACACAGCTTTACATCTAAATGTGTAGCCGTCGTAATTTTTTCTCATAAAAAAACATGCAATGGTGCATAACAGTAATTCGACACTGTTTAAATTACTGCTCCATTTCTAATCATAGGAAATAAAAAGACGTGTTCGAGAATAGTTATTTTACAGCGGCTTTGTAGAATTCCAACTGTTCCAGAAATATTCAAAAACTGTCAACATTGATGATTGCTTAACATTAATGATAACACGGAACTATTATTAATAGTATGTATAAATATTTTATTAAAAATCGTAACTCACCTCCGAAAAAGAGAGAGAGAAAAAAAAGAAAAAAAAAAGAAAAAAAAAAGAAAAAAAAAGAAAAAAAAAAAGAAAAAAAAAATTGGTATCGCCCTCTGATATTAACTAATTAACAAACACGATAAATGCCGGGGGGACTTTACTGGACCGACTTATTTTGGGACTGCAGACTAGTCGTCAGATGTGAGTAACATTTCCGGATTTTAAAGAAGCAAACGCGACTCGCTCGTTTGCGGATGATAGCCGGCTCCGTAATGTCTCGTTAACGGTTTAGACAGGTGCATTTGGTCAAGATCGCGCAGATGTAAACGCCCTACAAAAAATTGACGACGGCCGTCTAGTCGGGCATTTTTATTTACAAAAAATTCGTTTTAAAACGATTTCGAATTTGCGAGGAACGGTAAAATCTCGTTTCTGGAACGTTCGATGGCACGGCGCATGTGAACGGAGACCACCGGGGCTTGCTTCTCTTTTAGCTCGGCAAATATTTATGTCGCTTTCCGGCCGCTATGTATTTCTGCGAAACTGTTTTGCCATCTCGTCGTCATATCTGTATGTTTTTTATCGACTATAGCCGGCCCAGAAAATACACGTGGGAATAGAGTAAAATGATTTGACTTGAAAAAACAGCTGCACCAGCGCCTGCTGCACCAGAGTACATGGTTGAAATATCTCTATCATTGCTGCTGGCTGAAGAAGTAGGAAAGAAGCGAATGAAACGTTTTTTAAGGTTTCGTAGCGCAGCATAGCCGTTTAAATGAGATTGCTGGTGAAATAATGTTGCTTTTATTGGAAGCTACAAGATAAGTTAACGCTTGCGTGTGTCTCTGCTATTCGATATTTGTCGGTGTGCTGGTGGACGCATGCATATTCGTTTTGTTTCCTAGCAGCGGCAGCTGTGTGTAACAAAAGAAAACATAAAAATAGGTTATGTTCGAGATGTCGACAACCGAGTGGCGCGGCGAAAGCTTTTGTCAGTGCAAACGAACGGGGGCCAACGGAGCCAATAATAATTCAAAGTTGCAGTGAATTTGCTGAAAAGGAAGAAGCTAATATTGAATTTTGTCTCCGCGTGAATATTTCATTAATTCCGAAAAAAACGCCCGCGGAATGCATAGAAAATATGTGTATATTTTTTCGAAAAAACTCCCGAACGTAATTTCTTTTTATCTCTCTCGCCATTCTCATTCCGTTAACAAAAATATTTCATAAAAAACTGTTAAAGCGATGTTAAACCGATGAAATACTAAACATTATCTTGATCGGTAATAATAATCGAAATCATCGAATCGAATAAACAATAATAATGATAATCGACAATACCGGAAAATAGTAAGAAGTTTTCGTTGAATTTTATAACCTGATTACACTATATTTACTTTGGAAATAAGCGAATTGCTTTTTTTTTCCCGGTTTTTTTTTTTCTTAAAGCGTAGCGGGTGGTACTATTTCGTTTTTATTACAACAAACGAACATTGCGCGTTTGTTATGAAGAAAAAAGTTTTTCGACCAGCGGATAATCAGAAACTAATAATAATTACGAAAGAAAATGGAAAAACAAAAAATACAAAAAAAAAAAAAAAACAACTGAAAAAATGAAATTATTTTTGTCGACATTTAAGAAGCAAAATAAAATTGTCGATTAACTTTTTTCTTTTTTTTTTTCGTTTTCGAAGATCTTATTAAAACAAAATCCCAGCGAAAGTATTTAATTGAGCAATTGCGAATTCGAACTTGAAATTAAATCGACAGCTCAACTAGACAGGCACCAAAAATTTTGCTTCATAACAGGGACATGCCAAATTTTGCTCCAAGAAGTGGATGCCTGTTGTCCAACGTATCTGCTTTTCAAGTCGAAATTCGATATATCTACTTCTTGAGTAAAATTTGGCGTGTCCCCCTAGTTTGCAGCAAAATTTTTGACGCGCGTGCCTCTGTTTTCGGACAAAATTTCGCGTTTGTATAGTGCTTTTCTATTGAGCTGTCGAAATGTGAATTTGAATTTTTCAAGCTCTAATTAGCGTATATGTGTGTTCCTTTTTTGAAATGTCGAACGGAAAAAAGTACATAAATAAAACCCCTTTCATTAATCGCAAAATGTTTTTCTTCGCCGATGAAAAATATCACATTTCTCACCGTAGAACGCACGATAATATATACTGCTTGGACGGACGTGTTTGGCCTCCGACATTATAAAAACATAATATCATGGTGCCAATAATAGGAGAATCGGCTAAATACGACAGCACCAAGGCCGTGCCCACGGGGTGGGTTTTAGGGGTTAAACCCCTCCCATGAGAACTGAAATAGTTATTATAAATACACAAAAATCTGGAAAAAAAAACAAAAATTTAAAATAAATATTGATGATTTTTTAGGATGTTCTTACCTACTTTTAAAAGAAAAAAGAAAAAATATGCTCCATATTTTTAGGTACTTCATTAATAAACTTAAGGAAAATTTTTTTATTACGAGTATAATCAATAATTAATGTAATTTTTTATTAATGTTCGTATGCGGGGGGTAATTTATTTATGTATATTATTAATATATAAATATCAAGATGATGGAAATTATTAATGGTATGAATATTAGCGAAAAATCTATTGTTATTTATAAAATAAATATGTGAAGAAAATCCCCCCTTCAAAATTCTGGGCACGGGCCTGGACAGAACGCTCTCTCACGTTGAAAATGTCTTTATCAAATATATTTACACGTCATCGATCTCTGGGAACGCAGCATATGCTTCAGAACACACGGCGACGCAGCTACCACCAGGTGAAGGGAACTACTATGGAATATGCAGACTTCAGTAAACGGACAACTTGATTTAAAACGCGACGATTAGGGTGATTTGATCTGAGCCGAAAAGCGCGATGCAATCGGAATCGAGTTAGAACCAACCGGGGTCGCTGCAAATATTTAATTAACAAATGGAGGCTCTCGGAATCGGCAAAAACTTTCGTTAGCCGGTGCGAAGTATACAGAGTTTCAGTGATAGATTGACTGGGCTACATTCACTTGAGGAAGACACACAGTCTCTAGGATCGGCTGACAAGTGTTAATTTATAAATAGACGATGATATAATGATATTGTTTTTATGTATCTCTGTATATTTGTACTTTTAATGTAAATTCTACTTTGTAATTTGTTGTTCCTGTTTAAACTTGAAATATTCCGTTACGATAATAATACGAATAATCGTGGTGCCGAAAATTATTGAACTTCCTCGAAGTGATAGTTGTTTTATTGGCGGCGAATTATTAGTCAAGTACAAATCGAATATTTCAGTATTTCAGTGCAATGACTTGTGTTCTAGGTTAAAGTCAGCCGAAACGCTTTTAAGCTGAAATCCGTAAAATCCGACATTGCAGTGTGTATAAGCGACGACCGACGACAGAAACCCGTTACGAAAGTTATATTTTAATTGCAAAGTTATTTCCATAAGTAAACAAGCCATTATAAAAGCGCATGCAACTAGAAAACTTCAAACCCCGATATGTTCAGTTATGCGCGCAAGTGATTCTGGCGGGATATATCAAATTTTAATATCAGTTTGAATAACGTTTAAGCGCGGATCGAGGCGTTACCCCACGTTCTTCGGAGGGCACTATGAAGTTCAAAATGTATTCGAAATAGTATCAGTAACAACGTATAAATTATAGTCTGCTTTCATTGCGAATATTACACACATAACGAAGGTGCTGGCTTTTCCGAAATTCGATTCGCGATTAAATATTCAATCGATTAAATCGTGATTCATTATTACCATCGAAAGGAATAAAAAACAAACAAAACACGGCATCGATAAACTCGTAATTAAATACCGCATGTTTAACTCGGTGAGAAAACAATAATTTCACGCAGTCTTCATAAATGAAAATGCTTCGATGGAAGATTTCACGATTCGACAGGCTTAGTTTTTACAAATAATCATTGTTTGTAATTTACGAGGCCGACTTAATTCAATTTTTAATATACCGTTTCAATTTGGAAATTTTTACAGCCGATTTAAATTAATATGAGTAAAATGAATTTACACCTAATATATGTTTGAACAAAACGTTAATTAATTGGCGTACATCACAAACATAATACTCTATCCATTAGCGCTTGTTTTTCTTTTGTTTTTTTTTTTTACTGATTTTTGAGAACTCGTCAATTATATGAACATTAACCAATTAACTTAACTTATGTAATCGGGGGACTTAGGACAGATCCTCCCTGAAAACGAATTAGCACTGCCTAATCAAATGCGCTACGGCAGCTAATGCTTGTAAAACAGGTTCCTTCGCCGGAGCATTTCCAATTTAGTCGGCTAGTGAGCGGGAGGGTGAACAAAATTTTCCCGTCTTTTGATTTACGAAATATTTGAGTCGGTTGTTTCTTACTGTTTTTGAACAATCTATTATTATTATTATTATTATTATTATTATTATTATTATTATTATTATTATTATTATTATTATTATTATTATTATTATTATTATTAGTTGTTTTCATTCCACATTTTAACCAAACAACATACGCTGTCGCTGATGTGTATTGAAGTTAACGAGAAAAATCCAGATCTGGTGCACTGCTAAATTCGTAAAGAATGTTTAGCGATCCACTTTGAAATCCGTATAAATTACGAATTTATTAACACAAATACAACAAATCAAATAGTTTTTGATTTTTTTGTCTGGCGCAGAAACCATTGAATTATCTACTCTACATGTTAGTACGTCTCTATACCGAGCAGATAAAAAACAAATAACATTAAACGGAAACAAATCATAAAAATAAATTTCAATCAAACAAAAATATATCGGCAAAATAAAATAAAAAAAAATAACGAAACCTCATCAGTAATGATTATGTATACTGTTTTCCTTGACAGGATATGCGGAGATACTTCTAAACGCTTATACCATATTTTCATTCATACAAGCATTTCATTGGGTATTTTTTTATTTTTTACTGGAATACTTCGCGGATTACCGATTAATTGAATCTTATTTGAATTTCACCGGGAAATTTGTAAGCAATAGCCGAGGAAAAAGATGAATTTTCTTTAAGGTATCTAGAGCATTTCCTAATGTACTAAAAAGTACATAGAAGTAATACAGTCTACGCACACTTTTTTTTAAAGGATAAGCACATGTAGATAAATGGCAATTGATTTAAATTTTCCATCATATTTGTTCAACTCCCCATTGTTCAATCGGGAAAATTTTTTTTTTTTTGAATCGCCATATAATTGAGACTGTTGGTATCAATAAGAGATTTTTCTGTTTCTCAAGATCTGAAAAACAACTGTGTATATATATATATATATATATATATATATATATATATATATATATATATATATTAAACGTTTTTGATGTGTTCATGTAAAAGCAGTTTAGAAAATTTTTGTAAAAAAGATCCCAGTTTTTGAAAAACCGAAACGCCGTGACGTCACAAGGTACGCGGTCTTCACATTAACCGTCAGTCCACTGTATATCATCAGATATAGTACTTGCTGTGTTAACAGCACGCCCCATCTATCTAGATGTAAAGCATTTGGAAAAAAAGAACAGCCAAATATACAGAGATGAAACAAAAACGAGATTATTGCTCTCATGAAGGTGGAAGAATAACAGGAGAAGAGGGTGTCCATGTTATTTTTAGTGGTAATACTGAAATACGCGCTGCCAAGTGTTAATGCGTGCCCAGTTGACTTTGAGCAACACTGACACTTGGCAGCTTAAACAGACTAAACTCCTTTGCTTGGTTTCTAAACATGTGTCTTCAGTGCCATGAACCAAAAACGTCATACCTAAACAACCACCAAACGTGCTTATGACCGCTTATTTTCTCTACAGACATATTTGCATGAGCAGCCTTAGTCAATGATAGAACTCACCTAAGACTAGGATTAGAGGGAGGCTTAACCAATATCAATTTAGTCATATTCTAACCCATATTAATTTGCTTGGCATGCTGGTACATATGTGCTTTGATGACGCACTTGCTTCTGTGTTTAACCATTGTAATAAATTACTAACCTGGACATGATTGTTTTGTATGTTCACGTGTTTGCAGATGATTTTTAGTTTGCATGTTTTGTTGCCGACTTTCTAAAATGGTTTTCTAACCCTTACTAAAACCCCTTCGTTTATGCGTTTATGCTATGATCAAGAAGAAAGGATGCCCCAGGGTGAAGAGAATACGTTGCCAATCTTGGAATCTGAGGTGGAGATGGCAATCAAGCAAGCTAAAGAGCGGAAGGCATGCCAATAGAGATATTAAAAATGTTGGGTCCTATGGAAATCAAGAAATTTACCGGCTTGTTCAATACAATCTATAAAAATGGAAAAATACCGGAAGATTGGCTAGAATCAAGGTTCATTACCATACCAAAAACAACAAATGCATATAGATGCGATGAATATAGATTAATTAGTCTAATGAGCCACGTTCTAAAAATATTTCTGCGTGTAATTCATCGACGCATAATTAAAATATGTGAAGAAAACATGAAATGGAATCAGTAACGGAATGGGTACAAGAGAAGCGTTATTTTGTATGAAAACATTAATCCAAAGACAACTGGAGTTCGGAAAATCAGTATACATTTGTTTTATAGACTATTATAAAGCTTTCGACGAAGTACGGCACACAGAACTAATAAAAACATTCAAAGATATAGGTATCTACCAGTCGGATATTAACATTATACAAACACTTTATGAAAAGCAACATGCAAGAATATTAATAGATGAGCAATTAACAGAGCAAGTACCAATAAGACGAGGGGTTAGACAAGGGTGCGTATTGTCACCGATACTATTCAATCTGTATTCTGAGGCAATTCCAAGCTTTAGATGGACGTAGTGAAGGGATAAAAAATGCAGGCGAATGAATTTCAGTGATCCGCTTTGCTGACCATGCTACACTACTGGAAGAAAATGTAACAGACCTACAAAGACTACTAGACATAGTTACAGTAGAATAGAGGAAAAAAGAAGTCAGTATAAATACCAAAAAAAGAAACAAAATTCGTGGTAGTTGCCAGGCAGCCTAATCTAAATGAAAAATTATTTTTGGATAGCTAAGAAATTGAACGAATGGAAAAAATAAATATTTAGAGATAGCTGGATAACACAAAGTAATGATTCTGATATGGAAATACGTACTCTCGTATAGAGATGGCCAGAAATACATTTATGAAATTAAAAAACACCCTTTGCGATAGAGGAAGTTAAGCCTAAGGATTAAGAATAAGATATTACAATGTTACGTATAGTGGTACTGTGTGGAAGCGAGACATGGACCATAAAGGAAAATATGAGGATATATCATCATTCGGCATGTGGTGCTACAGAAGAATGTGGAAAATATCGTGGACGAAGAAGTTGAAAAATGAAAAAGTATTGGAACTAATGGGAACTGACCGAGAATATTAATGACAAAAAGTAAGAAGATAAAACTTTTTGGACACATTTCATGGGAGGTGAAAAGTATCCTGCAGACAACAATAATGGGCAAGATAGAAGGAAGAAGAAATGCGAGAAGAAAAAAGACCTCTTGGCTAGATAACATCGAAAAATGGACCGGAATTAAGAGAACAGAAGATTTAGTCAGTAAACGATCGTAATCAATTTCAGCAGATAATCCAATCCATACATGATGATTAAGCAATAGCCGAAGCGGGTGGCACGAGAAGAAGAAGAAGCTTCTAAGAGAGTGTTTTTTTTGCACCTGTAGCTATATCTACTGCTAACAATAGGCTAACCCAGTTGCTTCTTCTGTTTGGTTGAATAATGGTTTTGATATGCAATCTACTCTAAATTAGATACTTTTAATTCATAAAGAAAATATAATCAAACTTTAAGTTGTGATAAAATTTGCACAATCTCCAGAATAAAATAAGAACATATCGGTCGTGTCGCGGCAATAACTATACAAAGGAAAAATACAAATTTAAATAGACTTGATAAATTAGGGTGTTTATCATAATAGCTTATATAAAAATGTAAAAACAGAATAACGAAGTAAGGAAAAATATGAACATAATATGAGCATAATATGAACAGCACCTGCATAACATTACAAATAGGTAAAATAATGTATAACGTAGAAAATGTATAACTGTTACACATTATAAACATTAACTTCAGATAATTTTAATGAACAGAACTGAACTTAACTTAAGGTTCGCATATTAATATAACCGATTAACTTGTAACCGAAACAATCTGCACAATTTTTATTGTCAAATCGTCTATTTTCTCATTAGAGGTGTCTGAGGAACATTTGGAACGGATAAATTGTTTTACCTAGCATATTGCTCTAGGTAAAGCTGAGTTTGCATTGCGAAACTTTTTATTTTTCGATAATACTTTATTTAATTTCTGTTCGTTGTGCCTGAAAACGTCCTGCAGTTGACCGAGTGGCCCCTACATATGCTCTGTTTGAACTCTTAACGCGGCGACATCACTTTTTATTGAAAATAAAATATCGATAAACTTTGGTAAAGTGGACTAATTATTTTTATCAAATTGACAAAAAATTTACAGGCATACTTACACTTCGTGAGGATTAATTTATTTTCCCATGTGGATGCCGAAAGACCGCACGGTCATAGTGTAATCACCTTGCGCATTGTCCACACACGGGTAATTAAATCGCCGTTCTTAGTCCAGCGAACAATTGCTACAAATGAGAGTCATATTCAGAATAAATTATCAGCCTACTTTTATCCCGAAAATAACAGTAATGACTAATCACAGTACTTTTCAATTAAACCGATCATGCTGTGATTCTTAAACATAAACAAAACAAAGATTGTAACGCGGCCCATATAAAATACGTGAAAGTACAAAATAGCTTAACAAATATTTAACCAGTTAAAACGGTATTTCTATATCTTAGCAGATTAGGTACTAGATTATTACATATGTATAAACAACTTACCTTCAACAATAATTATTCACTGAATATACACCATTTAAACACAGCCAGAAACTAAGTCACACCTAAAGTATTTAATATTATCGATAATTGTAATAATAACAGTAATAGCAACAATAAATAGATCTTAATTGTCGCCTATCACCGCAGAATTTTCATCGTTCACGTGGAAAGTTGCTGAACTGAAAAAAAACTTCGAAAATCTTCATTCGTTAATTATTGCCAGGGTGATCAACGTTATTTCCTTTTCCCTCATGAGAATCGCATCTCAAGCAGAGGCTGTGTCTCAGTTAAATTTCCATCTGTCATTTCTGCAAGCTAACCCATCCCCATTTTTTCAAGTCCCATTAAAATTAAGGTATACATTCCTAACTAGAGATACGTAAATTAATTCCGCCAGAACAGTTTCGGATACGTGTCTTTTCTAACTGCAGATATACACAGATTCGTTTCTTAACTCCAACTCCGATCGAGTTATCATTGCATGTATAGTGTATAATCGCAATCATCTTCGCTGCGTATTCAACTCCAACTCCGCACGGCACTCCAAACGCATAAAGTAAATAAATGCCCTTGAACACAGTGTACATGCGCGCAACTAACACTTTCCGAAGTTGAAATATATTAAATCACTCCGCCACAGGTAAATGCGGCTGTGTCTGGAATGACATTTGTTCGTTGTGTGACGTCTTTCGGAATTGAGATATATTACATCACGTATCGTCGGAGATATATCCGGCTGTGTCCGTCCGAACGCAGATATATTTCTGAGGATATAACTGTGTCCGGAGTTACCAATGCCTATTCCTAACAGTGTACTATTTAGAAGGGGCATCATTTTGAGCGTTCTTCCGTCCTTCTTCTGGGACGAAATTTCTGAAGAATTGAGTCACCAGTCTTTATTACCTTAATCCGTTGAATACATCGCTTTTCTGACGGTATTAAATTCCCCACACCCACTTTGTCGAACTCAAATTCTATAATACTACGCTCCGTGAATTTATCTCTATACACAAAATGCGTTTGTTTATTAGCCTCAGAGTCCGTTTGCCTGTTCAGTGTTCAAAGTGTTTTCTTTCTGAATGCATTGCAAAACTTTGCCGCAGTTCCCCTAATATATATATATATATACATATGAATACATGTTCCCACTACGCCTTCAGACACCCAAGCTCAGAATGTACCAACCAACAAAAACCTTTCGTCTGGCGTAATTACCAAAGCGTCCCCACTACGTCTGTGTTCGATTTTTCCCTGTGTGAATTATGAAAAAAAAAAAAGAGATTAAACGTATAATGCCCAATAGGCTTCTCATTTCAAAAACAGCGATTTAGCTTCACACGCATTTCTGTTTGCCGACCGAGCCTAAGGGTCAATCTCTTTTCACAATATCCTTACAAAGATTCGATCATAACTTCCCCTCTTCTCTTTCGAATGAGTCCTAAGTTTTCACGGCAGATTTTTAATTAATACCTATTAAGCTTAAAGCTGCATTTAAATGGTATTCTGTCGTCATAGATGTCCACCAGTTCTAAAATTCCTTACGGTGCTAAATCAGTAATATTTACATATGAAATAAAAACGAGTTCTATTATAGTTTGTTTTTTTTCTCTCTTTTTTGATACATATATTGAAAAGAACCGTTAGTTCAGGTTTTCTGAGGTTCTCGTTGTGCAGTCTAAATTACAGTTTTCTTTAGCGATAACAATTAATTGAAGTAATTGATATAAATCATTACTTCAGTTATGCGTAATAAAATATTTTTTTAAAGATTCACGTAGGTTGCTGAAGCGTTCCAGACCTCCTTGGGGCCATGACTGGAACCGTTTGCAGTAATAATTTCAATGTTTAAGAAGAAATTAAAGAACAAAAAAAAAAAAAAAGAAAGAAAGTTCAACGCAAGAATAAGAAGAACCCATTTAAATGTGTGAAAACCGGTGTAATTTCATGTCTAACAATAGACAGATCAAAACGAAAGGTCACACTGCTCACTGGAAATGAATAAATACGAATAAACTTTAAATAAAAACACGGTTAATACTGAGTAAAGTCTAAAAAGGCCCGAATAGATGCGATATTGTTGAACATCTTCGAATCGGTTCTGTTACTGGAAAAACCATTATTTAATGGCAAACAAAAGTAAATAATGTAAATCAATCTGCAGAAAGTATGTAGAAGAAACAATTGCATGAGCTACGTAGAGCAGCTATTTAACAGAAATGATGTCTCGTACGTTCTTTTTTTTCCTCTCGTCAATATAGTACCTAGCAGAATGATGAAAGGAAGCGATTAGAAATAGTAACCGATACAGAAACAACAAAAGGAGATGGAAGAGGAAGAATAAAGTGGGTATAGTAAGGCGTCGGAGGCAAAGGCCAAGCAAATTGGAATAAAGGACTTCACATTCCGAGGAAATACAAGAGTATTCGAATAGAACGTGATTCGCATCACAGGTCAAATTTAAGATAGGAGGATGAAAGGGACACAAAGGAAACTGATCAATATCAACATGAAAGAGAGAGGCGGTAAGTATGATTAAAGCGGAGACGAATTATAGAAGAAAGAACAGGAGGGCTGAGGCAGGGAAAATTATTAAACCAGGAAGAAGGGGGCAGAGAGGATTGCAGAGCAAGGTAAAAGGAGTTAGGATTGGAGAAAGGAGATGGATAAAAATCAATCCAAAAGTCATGGTGAAAACGATAAGGGAAAGAACAACGATTTTAGGAAGAGAATCTGTCTACGAAACGACCATTTACTGCAGCTGGACATGGCAAAGAATCGGCAAGATCATTACCAACGATGCCGTAGTAGCCCGAAATTAAGAGCAGGTCAATTAGGATAGAACGGAATGTTAATAAATTACAAATTAAGTTACGAATATAAGAATAATAGGATCTGACGAAGGTTTAGGGAAGGCCGACGAGATGGCTAATATAATGCTTTTCGAATCAGAGCATCGGAGGAATTTCGATAAATTGGATGTAGTGGATATATACAAAAGATGTAAAATAGCCATGGATTCGGCTAAAAAGATACAAGAAAAGGAAGAGAGTTGAAACGACTCAGAATAGTTGTGATCGGGAAGAATAAAAGCAGCTCCGACACCTGAAGCAGGTTTTGAGCCATCCGTAAAAACCGTGCTATGCGCTGGAAAGAGTGAGTCTAAAGTTTGATTAAATTCGTAATGTATTACAGGAAAAGGATTTAATGTTAGAAGGAAGAGAGAATAGCTCAGAAGAAAACGACAGTTCTATTAAGTTGTAAGTGAAGTATAGGCATTTGTTATAGGAGAGCATGAAGTGAGAAAACAGGATAAGTCTATTTTCTTCTGTTTCTTCTTGTACATTGTTCACTTTCGTTTTTTTCTAAACAATTTTCTTCTATTCGATTTTTTGTATTATTTTTTTGGGTATCTTTGTTTTTTTCTATCTATTATCGCTAGTAAAATCGTTCCTTGCTACGCACTGACGGATTAGGAACTTCAAACTCTACTAATGAACGAGATACCTATAAGTGTTATCCTTATTGCAGTATTTTAAGCCCAGTCGAATCCGAATAATCAAAATACCGAGCAATAGTCCAATAGCGACATAACAATAAACCATTCTTAACGATTTTTCTTGGCGTTTTTTTTATCTTTCCTTATTAAATAAATTTTCATTTTCTTGCGCTTTCGCTGCAGTCACAAGAGTTCAACTCCTGTTTTTTCTTCTTTTCTTTTCTTTAAAATTTTATATTTTTACATTGTTTTTTAAAATTTTAAAATTTAATTTTTATATTGAAACTTATTAACTTCACGATTTCGTTTCCGTTTGTTTTGTTCCGATTTCACTTTTTATGTCATTAAATGTTAATCATCACCTTCAGCTATCTTCAATGCACTGCTGCATGTGGCTCTTTGGAAGTTCCTTCCATTTTTTCCTATCTTTGCTCGTCCAGTCCTTTTGAAACTTATTTATGTCGTCCACCCAACGTGTTAACGGTCTGCTTCTTTTAATTAATAGGCTATGATTATGGATCAACTAGTCGGCTATTTTTATATTTTTTATAATTTATTGTGAATATATTTTGCATGCAAAAGTGTTTGTTTCAGTTTATTTTTAGAAAAACGTTCTATCAAACATCAAATCTTTTTATTTCCCCTACTATATCTTCTATTGTCGTTTTTCCACTGCGCCCTTTTAATCCTTCTTAATTGATCTCTTCTTAAATAATGACCTAATTTCTCTTACTTCCTCCTTTGGTTATTTCGTTAGATAGTTGTCCTTGATTCTATGACCAAATCAACTATTAATACTTGTCCTCCAATAAAACCCCTTAACCTTACTAAATCCTTTTCTCACACTGATTGGGGAGGTGATCCAGTGTGACCTTGCTTATGTTGTACAAATCTTTTATCCGTTCTATTCTTAATTACTGCGCCTATATTTATGGAAATTCTTCTAAATCTCTTCTGTCTAAGCTCAAACATGTCTAAAATACATGTCCCCCCCCCTTTGCTGCGGAACACAAAAATCTATTTCCGTTCTTTGTCAGATTTAATTCCTTGTGACTCCTAATTGTTATTATTTATACGTGTTGACGGGTAATCATCAGTTGTTGACAAACCCAAGAAAAAACTAAAACAAGAAAAAAAAATCCCCGCTCTACGTGCTGAGTTTCACATTTCTCCTCTTTTTCTTCAATGTTCCTGCTTAGGTTATCGTTTCTTCAAAAAAAAAAAAGGTTGGCCAATTACCTCTCCGTTCATAGTTTTTCTTATTCCTTCATCTTATATAACCGGCGCTTTTTCGGAACAACAAAACTCCTATTCTAGCTCTTATCGCTACCCGCCTTGTTCAGTATTCCTCGTATATCTACGCTAACGGTAAATTCCCATACTTTTCCTTCAATTTTACCTCTTTTCTTCATCCAATTAATTGATTTTATTCTCCTGTCCTTCCTAAACCTAGTTTATATCATGTTGCTAGGTTGGAATTTTTACAGAATCTAAGCTCTTCTTTCCCTAACCGTTTTTCGGTCTTCACTGATGACTGCAAAGAACCCAATGGAGTTAGTGCAGTTTTATTTTGTCCTTCTTTAAATTACTTCAAGAACCTTAAACTTCCCTCCTTTGACTCAATATATTGCGCATAGTCCACTGCTAGTCTGCGTGGCTTTCTTTTCATCAGATCCTCACTTGACTTCACAATATCCTGATCCGGTCGGATGCTCAAAGCGTGCTACTGGCCATCACATTTCCCCTTTTCCCTCATTCAACCGATTACGTTGTCCATCTTATTCGCTTTTTGTTTCATGATTTATCGCTTAATCCAAACTGATCTGTTTTAGATTCCTGTTCATGCTGCAATTGACGGAAATGATTTAGTCGACTCACTCGCTCGATTACCTTCCTCTTCCGGGAGGTTTCTTTCTGTTTTCTCATCCACCAATATTACTCTTCTGCCTACAGCCGCCCATTCATAATTTTGGTTTAACTCTTACGTCTTCTCATTCTCTAACCGGGATCCTCTTTTCTTGCTTATTCAACCTTCCCTTCCACGCTTCCCCTGCTTTCTTGACTTTCCTTCTATGTGTCGCTCTAATCTCTCTGCGATTTTCCGCCTGTGTTTTGAGCAGAGTTTGCTCCTTTCTTCACTGTTCCGTTTTTCTCTCATTCCGTCTCTTATTGTCCATTTTAGCCCTCCAACAGCAACTTTATTTCTTGTTCGTCACTTTTAACTAAAAAATCTTTATTTTATTCCTTTCTTTTATCAAACGGTATTCTCACTCCATACAGTGCTTTGTCCATTCTGTCCCTTTCTTCACCCTCTATTATTCAAGTTTTTAATTATTTTTTTTTTTTTTGTCCGCTATCTCTGCGCGTGCAAAGATCTGAGTCTCATTCGTGTCCATGTTGCCGAACCGATTAAAAAAAGAAAAAAAATAAGAAATATATATCCATGGTTTATATATGGTAAAAGATTTTAAACTAGTGAATCTAATGAATCGTTTACGGTTTTAAATAGAAATGAAACACAAACAAACCAAAAAATGCTATTTAGTCTTTTGGGAAAAAATTTCGCTTAGAGACTTCCTTTAGCCACTTTCAATTCGGGACAAATATTAACGCAATATAGTTAACCGTTTGATATTTAATACGTCATCCTCTTTCAATTTTTATAATATTATTATGGCACTTATTCGATACTAAAAAATTGAATTCTATAAATTCTGGCCGCGAAATGTGATATTGCAATAAAATTTACATTACAATGTTTTCTAATCAATAGGTATTCCGCAGAAAATTCTTGGCGCTCTTTTTTTATTATTCTTCATGATGTATATAAGGTAAAGTAAGTCCCATACTCTTGAGATAGGGCGTCGGGGATTATGAAGTTAAGGTTCACAATGTACAAAGCCCAACAGCACTAATGAGAGTTGGGGGGTCAGTTAATTTCTACTTGGGATTCGCCGTTACCTTCCCAGATTTCTCTAGTACCTAAAAATTTCAGACCGGGTAAACCTCGAAGCGACTTTGATCCATAACGAGACAAGCCTCGATAACCTATACACCTCTGGTTTGGTAGCCAAGCGCCCTAACCACTAGGCTATCGCGCTATCTATGATGTGTATATATATGTATATATTTAAAACTTGCCCTTCGGGCCTCGGAATGGGGCAAGTCCCCTTCACCCCCCGGTCTAATTCTTCTATAATTCATATAGAAGAGTAAACTTTTTCATCGGTTACGTCGTTCGACAGAAAAAAATCGTTCAGTTCCAATTTTCACCACCAGGGGATGTATGAACGCTAATATCGCATTAAAACCATTTTATCAGTTTTCATGATAGGAAACTTTTCCTGATGAGTTCAAATTTTCAACATCAGGGGATGTAGGAGCGCTAATATCGCATTAAAGTCTTATACATGGGATAAATTTTGTAACAGGACACTTTTTCTGATGACCACTGTCGTAAAAATGACATAGCCATTAATATATATATATATGTGTGTGTGTGTGTGTTCACGCACAGATGGGGTATATATATATAGCTAGAGAACAAATTTCCGATTGGCCATTTTGAGTCTTACAAACATTTATTCAAATGTGGGAAGAAATTATAATTAACATTAAAAGGCTACAATATGCAGCGACATTGCGTTCTTATCGTCTTTCTTTTCTACTTTTTTAAATTGTCGATCTTATGAAGGAGGATGTTCAACACCGTTACTCCCACACGATAGAGCCTTAGATAATTTAGTATTATGAGACGTTCAAAATTCAATGCGACCAATTAACTCCATTACCGCTATCACATTATTACGCTATAAACGATGCATTTCTAGAATTACCGTTAAACAGTAAGAAATTCTTATCATATTAAACGTCGTGCTTTCTTTCATCAACGACCGAATGTAAACTATAGTATAAAACTACTTAAATATTTGTGTGTGTTAAACGTGTGTATAACGTGGCTCCTAATTGCTTCCGATGCGTTTTTTTTTTTTTGTTTTTTTTACATTGCAAAATAGTATAAATAAATCAATAAATGAACAATAACGTAAACTCTGAATTAGTTTATTAGTGGCGTTTGTTGAAACTTGAAACGATATATTGTTTGGTAAATTATTTTATTATGAAGTTACTAAGTATCACTATTCAATCGGGGAATTAAGAAAATTAAGTTTCAATTAATGCTAAAAAACTTCGATAGTGATAAAATGATGATGCTTTGTAATGGTGTAGATTTGAGAATGCACGTTATTCGTTGACAAAAGGTGATAATATTTAGTTAAAAAAACTTGAATAAGACTATAGGTTAAGATTAAGAAGGTCTAAATAAAAAGCCTACGCTCAGTGACGCCTAAGGTGGTCCGCACCCCACGAATTAATTCGCGTCAAAATGAAATGTATCCATCGAAATTACTCCATTTGCAAAAGAATAAACTCTGTGATATGCATCGGGGAAACTAAAATATACGGTTCTGATGAAGATATTAATAAGTGGTACGCTAGAAGTATGTACGGTATATACTATTTAAATAATAATTATTAAATTTGAATTAAATATTTTATTAACAATTAATTCAAAAATTAGTATACAAATTCATGTTTGTAATGGTTTTCCTTTTGATAAATACAATCTGTTACATTATACATTCTTTATAAATTTACATAGTATTGCGTTTAGAGATAATTAAATGGTACAGTATACATACATACATACAAACTTCTGAATAAATTTTCCGTATTAATGCTAAAAACATTGCCTAATTTAACAAAATGCTCAAGACATGACAATGGTGGGTCCAGGGGTCGATATTTCGAATATCCTCTGCCCGAAAAAATTTTGCGAGTGATTTTTTTTGATCCGGAATTATTGGTACATAACATTTTAAACGGAGAACGAAAAATGTTACAGATTAAATGGATTAAATTTATTTCGGCTTGAATTGTTTTTGATTAAAAAGGAGTAAAGAAAATTTTCTATCACTCCGAAACTAACTTCTGGCCCGACACTGAAATGTGACGTATTGCACGTCGCATTTATAAATGTTTCCGGAAAACTTATTAATCAATTTATTTAAATTAAAAATTGATTTAGACCGATAATTCCTTTTTTTCAATAATATTCTTAGGAAATTTATCTTTCTTCGTCTCAAAAAAATTACCTGAAATTTAATAAGATAGTATTTGTTATGGAAGAAGAGCTTTAATTGTATTTTTAATTATACGAAACGAAAATTATGTTTATCACATTGCATTATCCAACCGACAAAGAGAATTTAGTCAGCTGCATTAATATTTCGGGAACCGTTTTTTTTTTTTATACGCTAGCACAAGTTCAGTTTGTTGCGCCATCTTTTATCCTTGTTTTATTCCCTTTTCAGCAGTTGAAATTAGTTCTCGTCCGTACATGTAGCTCGTTAACTTTTTTGTTTGAAAAGAATTACAGTCATTAGCAATAATTTCATTCTTACTTGCGATATGAAAATGAAACAAAGCTCAGATTAATTCGAATAATATAAGCTGTAGATGGCATTTGCTAATGACCAGAAATAATTTTAAGTTATGAAACTAAACCGCTAACAGATAAGTAACAGAAACTTTTTGAAAATCATATTTTTGCCTTAAACATCATGAAAACAATCTCACGGAGTAATGATTATACGGATATTTTCGAATTACGGATTAACAGGTATGTGGACAAGTCCTTATGTACTATAGTTGTCTTCCTTTTTTTCCCTCTGCTTTGCTATTTAGTAAAATGCAGTCTTCGTATGTTGAGAAAATTACAATGGTAGATCATTTTACATCAATGAAATCAACTGCATAGATAAATAGCAATTTGTAATTTGAAAGAAAATGTTAAAAAACAAATTTATACGATAAGTATACCGTATTGGAAAACTTTGGCTGTTAATTATTTTAATAAGAATCAAATTTTCGTTTTTTGTTATATTCCATTTGTGTAATCAGTGGGCTGGTTCAATTTTTATTTAATTTTTATGTTCACTTTTTTGCCTTTTTTCATTTTTGCTTTTTATCGTAATTGTGATATAAGAGCTAATTTCGTATAATATCAAATTCTTAAAGCTTAATTTGTTAGTTGTAAGTACAAACAGGAATTTTAGCAGTGCGCTTAAATCATGAAAAGCAAACGGTAACGCATTGATCTCAGAACGAAGTAAGTCTGTCACAGTGTGATATGTTAGTATACGTAATATAAAATTTCAATCAAACAACGTAAATTCTCCGTTAAAGACGAGCTTTGAAATTGCTCGAAAAAATGTGTGATGTCCGGAAACATTGAGTAGCGTTAAAATTACAGATCAAACTAAATTCTTAATACCCTAATGCTAGAAAGAAAATAAAAAAATTTATTTAAACTACAATTAAAATTAATCGTGTCTAAAATACGCATTAAACGTTTCAAAAGTGATTACCTTTCCCAACGTACAATGATGTAAAGTCGAATTACTTCCGAGAATGCAGATATTTTAGAAACATGATAGTTTACATTGAAAAAATTTTAGGTTACTTGGTAACTCCTCGATGGTTGTAGAGAAGAAATTCAAGGCGGTGTCCGGATATGATGATTGCGCTTTCGCTTGAGTATACGGTGCTTTCCTCTTAATAATAATTTCTGTAGTTGTTACATACTTTTATACGAATTTGACTACCAAACCAGAGGTGTCATAAGTTATCGATACTTATCTCGTTCTGAACCCAAGTCGCTTCCAGGTTTAACCAGACTAAAATAATTAGGTACCAGAGAAATCTGAGAAAGTAAAGCCGGCCGAGAAAAAGGAATTGGCGCGCTACCCTACTATCATTAGCGGCGTTGAGCTTAGTACATTACGAAAAATTTAATTGTAAAATCCCTGGCGCCCTATCAGGGGTATGGAAAACTTACTTTACTTACTATGTAAAGCTCTAATCGGAACGAAGCTCATCCACCTACGACTGTTTCACCTTCAGTGAGTTTCGGTCATCATCAATACCTTTAAACCCTCAATAGCAACTCGTTGCCTTTCGGCCAAGAACTCTATTCAAAGGCTACGGCGCCGCTCTGAAATGGCGACATTTCACTTTTTTTCTTATTATCTTTCATCCTTTAACTTTTTCCATTTATATTTACTTTGTTTGCCTTGCAAATGCACTTCAGATTACGACGGATCGGGTGTTTTAAACGATAAATGAAACAGAATCAAATTCATACGGCTACAATGGCGGTAAACGATCTGCATTCAAAATACGTATATTACGTTTTGAAATTGAGCCTGGTATGAAGATCATAAATATTAAGTGAAAAAAGAACTGATTGATTAAGTCGGGCAAATATAGTCAGATAGTCAAACTTATTGTTAAATATGAAATGTGAATTTAAAAAGAAACAGGGAACTTGTAAAATAGCGCTGAAATGTTAGAAGCGTGATGAAACGCTGGGCTTAACTTTAGAATAGTTATTCTGTTCGCTATTAATTTGGATCGAGCGGGCCGTGCAGCTGAAAGAGGATTACTGCAACTTGAAGCGAGAAATGTCGATTAGAAACACAGTTTGGTAATTAGGAAGAAAATCGAATTACACTAAATTCGTCGAACTCAACTATCGAAGATAAGCAGTAATAATTGGGGCGGTAAACTTTTCCATCAGCAAATTAATATGATCCAATTATGCAACAATATGCGAGCGGAAAATTTTGATTAACTTTTACAAATTACATTTAAAATTAAGTACAAGTTTATCTGAAATAAGGAAAATATAGCTGTGTAATTTGTGTTAAATTTCGCCAACCGACTTTCGCAACTTTTAATAGAGGTTTTAAAACAAGAATTTATTCAGAGCGGATATGTACGCGTTAAACTTCTTCGTCTAGCAATGTAAAAACAATCATTCTGACCAGAGAAGGGGAATGAATTTTTCTTTTTTTTTTTTTTTTTATTCTCTTTTAGAACTTGCCTTATATTATGATCCGGTTTTTGTTTGAAACGGTCTAAAGATTTTTCGACCGGAATAGGGATATTTTTACAACCGCATTAGATGAGACGCATAGTCGGAAGCTCACAGTTTTCAAAGAATCACCACTTAAAACACTTTCTCCTCTTCAGTAATTCTATGTTCGTCGCGCTTATCGTTATATCCGAAAAATGGAATATTAATAAGTCGATCCTATTCGTAGTTAACAAGTAACTGATAAGGGGTATCATGGATAAGCCTAATGGATCTGGAGAGAATGTTGTAGGACAATATTTCTTTCTCTCGGTCGCCTTTACTTCTTCAGATTTCACTGCTATTCAATCATTTCAGGTTGAGTAAACTTGGAGAACGAATAGGATCTGACCCGAAATAAGTCCTGAACCCGCGACCTGCGGTTTAAGGAGTTCCTAAAACGGAAGCTCGAACCACAACAAACAAATCGGTACGTGGATCACGTGGAATGAAAAAAAAAAAATCCTGAATCAAAAAACTACAGCCCGCGTAATACAAATTACGGACTCAAATGCGGCATTAAATAGATATATCGGATTTCTTCTAAAATAAAACAAAAAAAAAAAAAAAACAACAAAAAAATACAAAAAAAAATACAAAAAAAAAATAGATCTCATGGGGGTTACACGGGGTAGCGCGATAGTCTGATGGTTAAGGTACTTGACTGCCAAACCAGAGGTGTCATAAGTTAACGAGACTTGTCTCACGTCTGAACTTCAGTTTGAAAAAGCATTCAAATTACAAATAGAAAAAAAAAAAAAACATAAAATAAGTTAACCGCTTTAAAAGCACACACACATACATGTATATAAATATATATGTATATGTAAAAGTATTTGTTCTTGTTATTTGTAATTTAATTTAATACCGACATTATTATTTTATAAAGCGAAACAAGTCGGCAAATTTATACTCTTGCGTTTTTATTTTAGTATTTAAATATTGCGACAATTTATTCATTAGAATGTATCAACATAAGAATAATGTTTGTTTTTTTATTTTTGTTTCTTCGATAAAATAAAGTGTAAGCAAATCTCCTACCGTAATGAAAATTAGTCATTGAAATTTCTATAAATCAAAATTGCTGGAAAACGCCTATCCGACTCAAGAGAAACTTATGCACGGAACAATATGATTAGCCCGCACCGGTTCTGATTCTTAGCATCGTTGATAGCTCAACTGGTTATATTACAGATAATTACAATTTATACAAGCGCACCGCCGGTTTTTTAATTACGGACTCAGCGGTGAAATTTTCGACTGTCACTCTAATCTACAAGCTGGCTCGATGCAAAAATTCCGCCCTTACTAAATTAATTAAGCAATTATTTAAATGACAGGAATTCCTCTGTCAGTTTTAACGATATACCACAACGACACCTATTACAACTGCTGCTGATATATACGTTTCAGGGAAGGGTAGTCTTAATCTTTACTTATTTTTACTCCGTGTAAATCACTTTCTCGGAACTCTGAAAGACAAAATTAACCTCGCGCGATATTGCAATCCATCAGCCCTCGTACAAGTGTTGCAAGTTCACGCGAATTAAAAAATACCGCAACAGGTGAAAAATTAAAATAAACTCAGGTAAACAATACGAAAATAATTTTATTTAATTGTAATAACTCGGTTACGCCTCAAAATGCCATTGTCATATTTCAGAATCGGTATTAAATATGTAAACATATAGAGCCGTTAATGAAGAATAATATTAATAAAATAAAGAATTCAAATATTTATACTACAATGTACAAAACTTTGACCAGAATAGCGATTATGCGTGTCTCCTAACGTTTCTAGATTTGTCGGAAATAAACTTCAAAAGTTTGCAAAATAAATTCTACAAAAATTATACTTAAACCAAGCCTTTTGCAGGAATATCAATTACATGCGCAGTGTATTTAAAAAAAAAAATAAAATAAATAAATAAAAAGTACCGCTTTACGAGTAATAAAATATAACACGAAAACGATGACAGTGCATCCAAGTTTACCTTTTTGTTCATCGTCAGCCATATTTAATAATATTACGTAAGTATTAAGTCTACGCGTACAGATTGAGCATTCTTTCACAATTTCGTTTGATTTTTGATTTCTTATTTCTGATTTTCCTGAGGCCAGAACTGTTTTTTTGCTTTGCCTAGTTTATATCTAACTTTGTATTGTAACATTTTACCAATATCACGTCGTGTATAGATCAGATTCTGCGCACGCATTTACTTTGGTATTGCAGAACGGTTGTAACTTATACATTCGTTAAACTTTTTACCTTTGTTCATACTTAACCGATTGATACATTTTCGATTCGCTCGCTGTCAACTACGGTTTACTAGTTCGTGAACGTAATTTGTAATATTCTTTAGCGTAGATATTAAAAGTTCATCCAGTGGATCAAGACTTTGTGTTTCATGGACAAGTTCCGAATTTATTAATTTTTGGTATCGTCAGAAACATCGAGGTGGAAGAGATGCATAATTTATCGTCAACTGACCGCTAATACGATCGATCGTATTACAAAGAACGAAACCCGTTAATGAACACACACTAGTGCGAGGTGCAGTTCGATGTACTGTAAAATGAGAAGATTTTGAATCGGATCGAGGGTTCTTAGATCATTTTGGTTATTTTTCGAAAAGCATAGCTGACAAGCGTGTTTTGCTGATTATTAATGAACAATATATATATATATATATATATATATATATATATATATGTTATATATGGGTTTAGGGGTCTTTTTTATCGTTAAAAAGTTTACGCCGTTGTTTGACGACGGCTAATCTGAAACAAACAAATAAATATATAAAAATTAAATAAAAGAACATTATATACAATATTGCTCTGATCATAATGTTTTTCTTTTTGTTGTTTTTCATTTTCATTTTATTTTATGGACACGTCAAGACATTCACCCAACACAAAAGATTAGATGAATAGAAAGCCATATGGAGCGACAGGTTATATCAAGAAACGATTAGAGACAGATGAAATGAAGGCGGCTAACAAAGGAACAACAGAAAGAGGATGGTAAAGCGAGAATGTAAAGGGCACTGTAATGAGGAGATAAAGGAACATTCGAATAGAACGTGGTTTGCGTCACGGGTGACACATTTAAGGTAGGAGAATGAAAGGGACACAAAGGAAACTGATCAATATCAACATGAAAGAGAGAGGCAGTAAGTATGATTAAAGCGGAGGCGAATTATAGAAGAAAGAACAGGAGGGCTGCGGCAGGGAAAATTATTAAACCAGGAAGAAGGGGGCAGAGAGGATTGCAGAGCAAGGTAAAAGGAGTTAGGATTGGAGAAAGGAGATGGATAATGATCAATCCAAAGTCATGGTAAAAACGATAAGAGAACGAACAAAGATTTTGGGAGGAGAATCTGTCTACGAAACGACCATTTACTGCAGCTAGACATGGCAAAGAATCGGCAAGATCATTACCAACGATGCCGTAGTAGCCCGAAATTAAGAGCAGGTCAATTAGGATAGAACGGAATGTTAATAAATTACAAATTAAGTTACGAATATAAGAATAATAGGATCTGACGAAGGTTTAGGGAAGGCCGACGAGATGGCTAATATAATGCTTTTCGAATCAGAGCATCGGAGGAATTTCGATAAATTGGATGTAGTGGATATAAAAAAGATGTAAAATAGCCATGGATTCGGCTAAAAAGATACAAGAAAAGGAAGAGAGTTGAAACGACTCAGAATAGTTGTGATCGGGAAGAATAAAAGCAGCTCCGACACCTGAAGCAGGTTTTGAGCCATCCGTAAAAACCGTGCTATGCGCTGGAAAGATTGAGTCTAAAGTTTGGTTAAATTCGTAATGTATTACAGGAAAAGGATTTAATGTTAGAAGGAAGAGAGAATAGCTCAGAAGAAAACGACAGTTCCATTAAGTTGTAAGTGAAGTATAGGCATTTGTTATAGGAAAGGATGAAGTGAGAAAATAGGACAAGTCGAGAGGAGATGTGTGAAAGAATTGGAATTTTTCAAGGAACGAAACGCCAATTTCCCAGAATATATTGATAGGAATTCACGAGTTTCGAGTGAGGAATATAAAGACGTTTAATCATAAATCTTTCGCCAAGATGAATTCTTCGAATAAATAAAGAAAGCAAGCCTGTTTCGGCCAGGAGAGCTGGAGTTGGAGAGGAATTCAGAGTACCAATACAATAGGGAAGACAAGAGTTTTGGATGCGATCAAGTTTGGTAAGAAGAGATTTGGGAGCACTGGCATAAAGAAAAGAACACAATAGCAAAATTTAGAAAGAATAATGGATCTATAAAGTAAGAGGAGAATGATTGCCACCCCATTTCCGGGGGGGACAACGCTTTTAGGAAATTTAATCTCTTAAGAGCCGATGTATATAGATAGTTAATATGATCGCAAAAAGATAAATTACCATTAAGAATGACACCAAGGTGGAAGAAGGAGTTAATTAGGGGAATAGGGAATTGACACAGGAATAGGTTAACTAAGGAACAGTTAAAAAGACGAAATGTAAAAACTACAGAGGCAGACTTCTCAGGGGAAATAGAAAGATGAAGAGAAGACAACGATAATTGCAAAATAGTAAGGGAGAAATTAAGATCCTCATTGGCAGAAGAAAGATTATCAGAGGAGGAATAGACGAGAATATCGTCAGCGAAGAATAAGGACTTAGAAGGAACGTTAAGAGTAGCGAGGCTGTGAAAGTAAATGTTGCAAAGTGTAGAGCTCAAGCACGATCCTTGCGGAAGACCTCGAAAAATTGATCTGGAATCGTCGAAGAAAGGAGCAGAAAGACGAATTGTTCTACTAATCCGGAAAAGATTGATAATCAAGATAGTAAACTGAAGAGGGATGTTAATGGGAAGTATTTTATTCTGTAGAGAAGGTTTTTTTTTTTTTTTTGTTTATTTGCTATATTGAACTGCCCCAGGGCATACACACAATAATTTTAAGAATCAAGAATAACTGGCGTAGGTGAAGATTCGGCCACTGCCTTATCTCAGAGCTATAACTGTATGCGCTTAAGTTTAGATAAATCTATTTATACATAAGAATATATACGATAAAAGTATAACAGTTTATAGGATCTCGTGCGGTTTGATCCGCCTTAATCTACGAGTATCTCCTTTTGTATTGAGGAGCGCAGCTACGATTGAGTTTGAATGACCGCAAAGTTTTGTCACGTGCTTCCCGGCGTGGAGACTGGCAATTCCATCAACGTCCAGGATTTTTAAGTCGCGATGTAGTACAGTATTAGGAATATACCAAGGGGCTTTGGTTATCAGGCGAAGTACTTTATTCTGAAATCTTTGGATTATGAGCTTGTTCGACCTTTTCGTAGTACCCCAGAGTTGAATACCGTAACTCCAGATAGGCATTAGGATCGATAGGTATATCAGCCGTTTGTTAGTTAAGCTAACGGAAGAGTGATATCCGAGCAGCCAGTATAATTCGCGTAATCGAATGCCAAGTTCCTGGCGTTTGACTTTGACATGATGCTTCCAGTTTAGCCGACGATCAAGGTGCATCCCCAAATATTTCGCCGAATCGCTATTCAAAATGAGCTCCCTATTCACAGTTGACGGGATATACTGGGCGGAGCGCAAGGAAAAATCCACTCTAATAGATTTGTGCTCATTCAACTGAATCTTCCAACTTTTTGCCCAAGCGCAAATTTCGTCGATAGCTAGCTGCAGATCTTTGACTGTAGTTTCATAGGAACTGCTAACTGATAGCAGAGCAGTATCATCTGCAAACATGGAGACCGTAACTGAAGGAACCGTAGGAGTGTCAGCAGAGTAAACCAGGTATAGAATCGGACCCAGTACGCTTCCTTGTGGGACTCCTGCCTGTATCATATGACGATTTGATATGGATCCTTTGAATTCAACTTTGAAGCTTCTTTTGTATAAGTATGATTTCAGGATTTCGCAATAATTGTGAGGTAAAATACTGCTCAATTTGTGTATGAGGCCTTCGTGCCAAACTCGATCGAAAGCTTTCTCAACGTCTAGGAATATCGCTGAACAAAATTTTTTGTCTTCGAAGGACCGCTCTATTATTTGAGTAACCCTATGTGCTGTCTCCGAAATCCAAACTGCCAGTTTGGGATAATTGCAGCGCAATCAATAATAGTTTTAAGTCGAAGAAAAAAAAGTTTTTCGAAGATTTTGGCTACAACTGGCAGGAGAGAGATTGGTCTGTAGGATTGCATTAGCTCTTGAGGTTTCCCAGGTTTAGGGATAACGATGACTTTGGCTATCTTCCACTGCTCAGGAAAATGGAGAATTCTTAGTATGCCATTGTAAATATAAGTTAGATATGTGATGGCTTTTTTAGGAAGCTCTTGAAGAATTTTTGCTGAGACGTTATCCATGCCCGGAGATTTCCTGATTTTTAATTTGTTGATGGCTTTAGCCACTTCCTTAGGTGTGATGTGTGCAATTTTCTCCGGCTCAATTGATCTGATGTTAATCTCAACATTGGAGTTTATACTGTTAGGCTTAAATACATCTTCGAAATATGAAGCGAAGGCTCCGGCTTTCTCACTATTTCCACTAATCCAGTCTCCGTTACTGCTACGAATGGGCATATTGGTATCATGCGGATGTTTGATTCTACGCGTAGCTTTCCACAATGAGTAATTTTTCTCTTCATTCGGAGAAAGATGAAGTAAGTACTCATCAAACGACTTGAAATTAATTTTTCGAATTAATTCCGAAGTTTCCTTGCTCAATTTGTTGAAGATGGTTTTATCTGCAGGATTACGAGTACGCTGCCACCGCTTGCGCGCTCTTCGCCTTCTCAGAACTAGGTCCCGTACCATCCTAGGGTACAATAATTCCTTGTTAGAAGCAGCCTTTTGTTCAGGTGTAGCTGCTATAGCAGAATTGGTGACAATTGATGTAAAATTGTGTACCGCTAAATCTAGTTCAACCGGAGATTTAATTCTTACTTTGAGATTTATGGAGTTTTCAATAGTGACTCGCATTTTCTCCCAGTTGGTATGTTTGTTAGTTAGTCCTGCGCGCGCTCCTTGTTTAAACAATACAGTACTACTTAAGAATAAGATTACAGGAGAATGATCGGAAGAAAGGTCCGCAATATTTCTACGATCCATGTAGTTAGTAGACACGTTTCGTACAATAAAGAAGTCTAATATATCCGGAGTTCTGTTGGGGTCTGAAGGCCAGTAGGTAGGTTGCTGCGGAGGTAAGAACGTTCCGTTGATTTTGCGCACTGATTTGAGAAATTCTCGTCCTCTTTGATTTGTGGCTCTGGATCCCCAATGCTCATTTTTTGCGTTGAAGTCTCCTCCGACAATCCATTTTGCACCCAATTTAGCAAATAATCCGCTAAAATCGGCAGCGTCAATTGCTTGATTGGGCGGGCAGTAGATTGAAGGGACTAAAGTTTTCGTGTGACGTAATTGAATGCTGAGGCAAGTCGCCTGAAAGAGATTGGAGCATATGTTTGTTTCTTCAGCAAACACAATTGAGTTTTTAACAAAAATAGCACTGCCACCACGAGTTTTGCCACTCGGGTGATTGCAATGACGAGTCGAGTACCCGTTGATTCTCTTCAAGTGAACTTTGTTAGTAAAGTGTGTTTCAGAGACTAGTGCAACATCAATATTCTCGTGATGTAGAAAATGTTCAAATTCATTTATCTTCGAAAGAAGCCCATTAGCATTGCAGATGATGATTTGAATAGAATCTGTCATTTTGGTTTTTGCTGTTTTCGCTTAGGTGAGAGGTTGGCTGAATTTTCTAAAGAGTTAACTCTAGCAATTAAGTTTTCTAACATTTTTTCAAGTGTATTGTTAGAATCAAGAAAGCTCTGCGCTAAAGCTACTAATTCGGGCTGAGCGTTTTTTTCCTGGTTCCTCGGTGGAGCTATTGTGTTTTTGTTAACGTCAGGCGTAGGGGTGACTGTCTGTGAGGCCACAGCGGAATAGGAGATCCCTTCTCTTGTGAACGATGGGCAACTGATGGCCAACGAGGATTTTGATGTATGCTGAGTAGGTTCGAGCGCCACAGATCTCGCGAGTTGCAGTTTGTTTTTAAAGGTTGGACAGGCTCTGTAATTTGCCGTGTGTTCACCGCCACAGTTGGCGCATTTGCACTTGGACGATTTAGGTTTCACGCATGCGGAAGTTAAGTGATTTTCGGCGCATTTGACGCACTTCGGAGGCTTAGAACAGATGGCCTGGCAGCGCTTGCATTGGGGGACGTCGTTTATCTTCCTGGGAAGTTCGGTCTTAATTTTAACGTACAGCATATGAGTGATGTCTAGTGCCTCGCTGTTGTTTTCGCGCGGCTCGAGTTCCACCCGAAATAACGGAAGGTTAATCAATGAATATAAGTCTCCGTCTTTTTTCTTAATTTGAATGTTAGTTATACGTCTGGCTTCGTGCCCAACTTTCGATAATTCAGAAGCAATGTCGTCGACGTTTGTTGTTGGGTGTAAATGTCGAATGAAGAACACGAATGGTTTTTCTTCCTTTAGCTGGTAAGTATGATAGGAAATTTTTCCTACTTGAACGTGAGAGTCAGAGTTGGATAACTCGTCGAGTAATTTTCTGAGCTTACGATACTCATCAGGAGTTTTGGGTTGAATTTTTAACACGTTATTTGCAAGTGCTTTTCGTTCGCATACTAGGCGGTTTTCTTTCAAAAGGCTGTCGAATGCAAAGATATTTTGAATACCGCTAGTAAAAATAGGTGGAGGTTTGAAGGACAGAGATTGTCCTTCCTTTCCATTTTTGGGTTTGATTTTTTTATCTGCCTTGATCAGATTAGAATCAGGAGTTCGATTTAATTTACAGCTTCTTCGAAGTAAAGAGTTTTCTTCCCTTAGCAGAGCAACTTCTGCTAACAGTTCCTCAACTTTCTTTGATAACTCTTCAACCGTATTCATGACGCATGATTGGATTGTAATACGCAAGAAAGGTACGAAACGAAATTTTAACGATGGTTATGTGGTAACACCGTTGGTACCGATCGAAATAGGTTTACGCTATAATTGCCGAGAAAGCGACAATATTTAGCTGATAGTCGATAAGATGAATAAAATTAATTAAATACAATGAAATACGAATAGATAAGAGAGATAAATAAAACGGTCTCACTGATTATTCGATGGTTGAGCGCAACACATATAAATAGACTTTATCACACGCGAACAAAACGAAAGTGTAGAGAAGGTAGGTGAACGTTATCAAAGGCAACGGTGGCATCAACGAACGTGGCGATAGTAAATTTCCTGAAGGGATATACAGTCGGTGGCACCAAGACCAGAACGGAAACCAAACATATTATCGAGAAGTACATTATTATATTCTAGCCACCAGACCAGGCGTTTATTAATCATGCGTTCAAAAAGTTTTCTTAAACACGAGGCTAAAGAGATTGGACGGAAGGAGTTAGGCTTTTTTTTCGGAATAGGAATAATAATAAAGGAATTCCGAAGTGATGGATTTTGCAAAAATGTACAAGAAGGAATTATAGATTGACAAAAGGGTTTTGAGTGCTAACTCGGAGAGGTTCTTGAGGACAAGCAGAGGGATGCCGTCTATACGTGGGGGCTAGACTTAGAAGCGCTGATCAAAGAATCGTAGAGTTCATTGATACTGATGGGAGACGAGAACAAGTGAGAAGACGATGTAATAGGTAGGGAAGGAGCCAATGACTTCTCGAGGGATGGTGAATAAGAAGGAGCAACTGAATCAAGAAAAGTAGAGAGCTTCTCTGAAGGAAGGTTGTAGTATGAGGGGCGTTCAGAGCTGGAAGAGCGAAAATCTTTAGCCATCGTCCAAAGATAGTGGAGGTAGAAAATGATGAACAAAAATTTCTGCATGAATTTCTTTTGGACGTTTTAAGGATGAATCTAGCCTTGGCGTTAGCCCTTTTGTAAGCCATGAAGTTCGAAAATGAGGAGCAAGCCAGGAAAAAAGTCGAAATGACGTTTCTGATAATTGATAGTTCGGCCGCTGAAAAGTTTAATAACAGGATCTTTTTTTTTTTTTGATTCATTTATTTATTCTGGTAGCAATCACGATTATGATCTGAAAAATGTAATAGTATTTTCGTATAATAATAAATAGTTCTTTCGCGTAAAAGTAGAAGAAAAAAAAAAAAAGAAGATACATTATTTAAACGATGAATAAAACCAAAACCGATTAAAATAAAAATTTCTAATTCCAAACAGCAGCATCATCGTTAATGAGTTTTTTTCTTTTTTTTTGCAGAAAATGTCTACATTATTTTTGACTTTTTTTTTTTTACTTTTTTAGAAGGGGGAATATAGTGTGGTACAGTAGATTTTGGTAAACTAAACGGCTGAACAAACGCACGTTTAAGACTTTCTAAATTAAATTAGAAATGTCTCTTTACAACCGAATCGATAATTTTATCGCAAAAACCAGATATTGCGTACATGCAATTAGCCGCTTTACAAGGAGGTAATTCAGGAATCTATAGTGAACGAATTCGTGTGAACGCGAGCGAAGCTAATGAAATTAAACGGGCCCCGAGCAACCGATTATATTAAATTTCTCGTGATAGTTATTATTCTCGTAATTATAAATCGCTCATTTTTTCTTCTTCTTCTTCTTCTTCTTCCTCTTGTTCTTGTTGTTCTTGTTCTTCTTCTTCATCTACGGAGAATAACTGCGAGTATTCTAGCTGCCGTCGTGAATTTTGCAATAATTTCTGAAAATTATGTCACCTTTACTTTAATAATATCGCAATTTAGTGGCGTCGACTGAGAGGGTTGCCGGCCGAATGAGAACAGTACTCCGGTTGATAGGTCTGAGACCATTGTTCCGTTCTTTGTAATAATTCTAGTGGAACAATCTCACGAATGACTACCGTCATCTGCACTCTTGAATGCTGTCAGCATAGAAAAGCCCTCTTACTAGACTCGCTTCATTAAAAACGCTTTCCTTTACTACTCCATTATATTTGAATACATTAGAGCGCCTTTTGAAACGGAGAATTTTCCAATATTCTTTGTTCCATTTCGAAATAAGCGATTTCTTTTCTCTCGTCCAATTTCGAAAATCAATTTTCCATTACCGACCGCTGCTGTTTTTAGTGTGCCCAACGACGATTTTTACGAAAAATATAATTAAAATCTACATCGAAATTATTATTTATTTACCTCATCGCGTTGAAATTAATATGAAGAGCAGGTGTTACTATTAGTTTTTTGTTTCTTTCCTTTTTTCCGCTGTCAGCCATCAGTTGACTGACATTAAATGTTCGAAATTGTATTTTTCGGCGCGTTGTCGTCGCCTTTTTCGAAATTCTTCGTTCGGTAATCCGGCTCTGTTCCGGTTTATCTTATATTTATCGTTCCCTTTTTTTTTTTTTTTTTTGGATTATTATTTTTTTTTCTATGAAGAAAATGAGCATGTTTAAGTAATTGCGAAAACTGGCTAAGCCGCGAATTCAGCATTCGATTCTTCAAAAATAGAAAAAGAGAAAACTTATAAATTTCACTAAACTCTTCATTCGCGGTATCTTTCAGCAATGAATTCACAATACGGCACGATCGTTTTCGACGTAATATGTCTGAGTGTACGACTCCAATTGATCAACGTCCGACACACCTCGCTCCAATAAACATATGTGACGTCACATTTAGAATGCAATTTCAAAAATTTCTTTAAGCGTGTGCAAATATTATATATATATTACAGTAATTAAAGATATATTTTAAAGAGAACTGTTTAAATATTTAATCCATTTTATATTATGAAGAATAAGTTTCTATTTTAGCCAAGTTGATTAGTAAATCGTGTTTCGTTCGCGCACGATATCAGCCGCACATTGAAACTTTTAAAAATTTCGCTTGCGTTGGGTTAATGCGTATAGTTGACGCCCCCTCTCAAAAAAAACAAAAAAAAAAAACAAAAAAAAAAAAACAAAAAACGTTTATTTGTAATAACATCGTGAATTGAAAATTTAACATTACCACTTATATTTGGGCAATTCTGTGTGCATCGAACAGTTATGTATTTTGCTCCGGGTATTGTAAGTTTTCATAAATCTTTTTATTCGGACTTATTATTTTGCGCGTTTTATATGAAATAATTCTGTAAACATTTATTCTATGTAAAACTGCGTGTACTCTTTTGTTTCTTTCAAAGAACTTAGTGCAGTGTTCCAACGTACTTTTAAACTTTCATTGCCAGATGTTAGTTTTTCTTTACAGAATATATTCACACAAGTAAAAGCATCATCAATTAAAAATCGCAAAATAAAACAAAACAAATAAAAACCTCATAAAAATCGCATAAAGTCCTCATGAAAACCTCATAAAAATCGCATAAAGTCCTCATGAAAACCTCATAAAAATCTTATAAAGTCCTCATGAAAACCTCATAAAAACCTCTTAAAGATCTCATAAATTAAATTAAAGATCGATACAACAAAACGTAACTTAATAAAATACGGGAACTGTAATGAAAATCGGAATATTTTTTTAAGATTCATCTGCATCAAAGCGCGGCTTTCTAAAACTATCGCGTTTGTAATGTTGCTTTTTATTAACGATGCTGGATCACGGTGTACACTTGTTTGTCGTAAAATTACATTTCTATGTCGTGCATTCTATATATCTCGGAAAAACTACTCTCAAGAATACAAAAGCATGTTCCAAGGGTCCCTTGATGCACGGGAGTTGACAACTTTGAAAGGGATAGTAACGATAACTAGGGAACAGGACAGAACAAAACCCCCGTCCAGTTGGTTAAAATTAATATCGTCAACGATTGATTTTGCAGTGGTTGCAGAATGGAGGGTACAATAGATCATTCAATTTTTTTGATAATAATTCACGAAAAGGGTAGGAACAAACTTAGAACGGAAATCCTATTAGAACTGCGCATACCTTTTCAGTGACTATAACGGCGGTGGGGTAGGGGGATCCTACATCAAATTTAGCTTTACTGGTATATAAATTTATTAAGCTCCACAAAATAGAAATATAGAAATTAGAAATAAAATAGCTTTATCAAATACCTTATAAAGGGTTAAAGAAAAGAAACAACTGACTATACGGGTTAAGTTTAAAAGAAAAAAAAAAATATATATATTTTTCCATACAAGGAATTTTGAGCAAAAGGAATGTTGACCATGACGTCACAAGAGAAAGATTTTTGGCAACGGCATTAAACGACGACAGATGCATAAATGATGTACGGGGAAGGTCGTCTCAGTTGTAGAATCAACAAGTTACCAATTTGCAACATCACAGCGTTATTAGTTTACAATTAGCGCCATGTTTATCGCGCTTACATATTGCAGATTACATTTCGATAAAACCATTTTGCCATACGCGTGTTAACGAGTGTGTGCATAAAGTAATAAATTGTTTGAAAGGAAAACGAAATATAAACTAGCGAACACCATAATCATTTAATTATAAACTCCGATATACCGAATTTAAAAATAATTATTTCCTTTCTATTATAAAGTGTTTTCTTATAAACATGTTTTTGCAAATCAATATAATTGTATAAATAATGAACTGACTAGAAAATGTTAATATATTAAAAATTATAACACTAACACGTTAGACCGAAGTGGAGTCTCCTAAATATGTTGCTGTTACAATATTTAATATATTAACCTTTTTCTAGTCAGTTCATTATTTACATAATGATTCTGTTTTGAAACGCAGAAATATTTAACCTTCGGATACACACGGTGTTTCTTTAAGATTCTGTATTCCTTGAAATTTTTCAGTATTTTAATGATTTGTTTTTCAGAAACAATTTTAAAATCGATCTCCTTTTCGTGTAAAACTATTTTTGATATTACTTTTTATCCGTATCTGGTGCGGTTAGACATATATGTACGATCGAAAGTTTTTTCTGGCAAAACGGAAATACCGGGAGTGCCCTCCTTGTTATCATCAGAATTAGTTTAGTTACATTTGGCCTAGATTATTATTTGTCGCGTGTATATTCGTTTTTATTAACTGCCGAGTTAAAATTCAGTTAATTACGATACGAATATATCAAAGAAATCAGTGTTAAAAAATTTCTATTGCAAAGCAAGCAAGCGTGGCTTTTCAAATCATATAAAATACATATAAGGCACGTGACGATCTTCAATTTCTACATAGAAAGCAATTTAAAATTAATGGTGTTTTGAAATAATGTAGGATACTACTTGCAAATGTTTCGGCGGTAAAGCATTCAGTTTTTTTCTGTCTTATAACTTGATGCGTACATTTTTCAAAATTTGATGCCTAAAATTTACGGTTTATATAATTTTTTTGACGAAAATACACCGATTAAAAATAAAAAAATCAACTAAACCAGGTACTGCGGAACTAGCTGTATACCTTTTGCCGATGTTCTGGTTTCTTGCAATTCTATACTGTACACATGGTTTGAATATAATTAAGTTAAAAAAGTAACAGCAGACGGTCCTACCGAAATCTGTTAAACCATTAACCTTAAAAACGAAAAAACAACTTTTTTAAATTACTCTTTTGTTTAAAAACTGGACTAGAAATAGGAGGCCATTTAAAAAATTTCGTAAGGTGAAAAATTTCATTTTCTACTTAAGTTTTGAACCAACATACTTGTACCGAACAGTGGTATAACACAGTAGTTCACTAAACTTGCATAACTGACTAATTGCGAAATTGTTTAAACCGTAATTAAACTCATATACATATATATATATATATATATATATATATATATATATATGTGTTTACAGTATTAAACAAAAAACACGGTATTGTTCCATTCGCAAATTTACCACCTGATTCAAATCCCTGTATAATGGTTTATTTTATTTTTTTGCATATCTAATGATTTTTTGACATTGCTTATCGGTTGAAGGTCGTAATAAATTTTTCCCCCCAAGGGGTGTCTCTTTTCGTCCTTACGTCAGATTTTACGGTACACTAAAGTATTATTGTTTTTTTTTTTTCTTTTTTTGTTCATCGACTATGGATAATAACTCAGCACGAGTAAATTCGAGTAAATTTTTTTTTTCGTCTTTTCAATGTACTTGAATGTAACACTGCTGCCTAGCCACAAGTTCGCCACTGTAGTTGATACCTGACCTCTTACTATATTCGCTGGATCATCCGATGAAACAGCAAAAGAGTGCGACAACTATTTTTCAACTCCCTCAACGTTGTTTCTTATTTGAACCGCCCACACCTGATTAATATGTACAGGATGATTTTATAAGAAGGTCGCAAAAACTTGTGTAAGATGTAATCACGGGTGAAGACGATAGCAAACGGTACTGTCAACTTTTCCGCCGGCCAACCAAGTTCAGCCGAAATTCTAATCCCGCTGAGTAGTAGGAGCACTTTCCTAGCTGCAGAGCGACCGGAAACGTTTTGGAAGAGGAGATGCGTGCTAGCACTGCAGGAGATTGAACATCCGGTATTACGGCTCTTCCGTTTTTCATTTTAATAGAATTTTCTCGGCTTTTTTTTTGCATCTATTATTTATTTATAAAAGCGTGAAAAAAACATCCCTTCGCGTGCTAATAAAAATTAGTGTTTGCCCATTAGTCAAAATTGGACCGTAATTATTATTAAAAATTCGAGGGAAACATTGTATGAATTTGCATATTTCCAAAACATTTTTTTGTTCTACTCTTAGACATTCGTTCATTGTTTACCTGAGAACATACACTTTTATATGTACTTACAATACAAGACAGTTTTCGGTACCATTATAATTGAATAAAATATACAATATCAGTAAATCACAATTTAAAAACGCTCATTTATTGATATTAAATGAAGAGACTTAGTACACTGTAAAAAAGCCAATAATAATGACGATTATTAAGAACAATTATAACATTTTAATAAGAACAGATTTATTAGCTATATA
Source organism: Icerya purchasi (assembly GCA_039619475.1). Taxonomy (NCBI): domain Eukaryota; kingdom Metazoa; phylum Arthropoda; class Insecta; order Hemiptera; family Monophlebidae; genus Icerya; species Icerya purchasi. Next base: position 320,922,983 of record CM077115.1, read on the forward strand.
GCGATCTCATTTTTCATTTTTTGTACTAATTTTTTATTTAAATAAGAAAAGAAAAAAAAAGGTTACCAAAAGTTTTTTCTTGATATAACGCTAAAGATCATCAGTAGTTACTGAACAATAAATAAAAAAAAAGGAAAATCGTTTCGTAAACATAGTGGGGTGGGGGGGGTACTGAATTGTCTTTGCCTATTTATATATGTAGATGTTAAAATAAACATTTTATAAAGTAAATTTCGTTAGTAGTGATTTTTTCTTTTAACAATAATTTTAGCGTGGTAAGGTTTATCATCCAAAAACCATTTTGAGCGTATTTTTCTTTTCCCGCCGGAGGGGGTGTTGTGAAAATTACAATTCTTTATAGAACGTTATACAGCATACGCAAAACCCGGTCTCCATCGGAAAATCGATTTAATCTGTTTCTAAAATGTTATCGCGCTAGTTTACAAAAGAGGTAATGCAATTTATAATAGTACAGTTTTTGGAAAAAAAAAGAACCAATTAATTAATTCGCACGGGCGATCCATCACGGCCGCATATAAGTATTACGACGTTTTTAAATGAACCGTTATTTCGTTTATTCGTTAGATCACGGCATTTTTCTATAGTTTTGTTTTCCACTGATACATTTTTATCACTTGGAAAAAAGCAATCGGTTTAATTTAAAATCAATGAGAAGATTTATCGAAAGGTGTCTCTATACGAAATCGTTAGTCTGCGACCTGTCTATCGATGAATTCTAAAATCGGCCTTACCGAAACACCAGCATGCATGGAATTCAAAATATCGTTAACGTTTAGCACTACTTTTTCCATATCATATTTTTGTATAACGATATTTGTTTCATCAGGCGCCGTCTTTATAGCCTAATGGCTTAGACGCTGCTGCTCCCTTTATTCTCGGAATTTAATTAAAATAATCGATAAGAATAATTTAGTGATATTAGCACATCGGAATTTTATTTCAAGGCACGTCTTAAATTTTTGAAATAAGACTCAAATCGAATGCATAATAGCAATTTCTTTCTTTTCTTTTTTTTTTTTTTTTTTGTTCTTAAGAAAGAGGCGAGAGTTTTAGAATTATTTTTTAGAAGGATGTACGGCTATAATCTTTGATTCGTCGTTTCGTCACGTGTTTTGGCGATGCAAAGGCAATTTTTAGCTACATGTTAATTAAAGGAAAAAGAAGAAAATTTAAAATCTTAACAACACCGAACTAAAATGACTACGACATGCCGAAACGTGTGTTCGTAAACACTTTTGAAAACACTTTCTTCTCTAGTATATAAATACCGATGATTCGAGTTGCTTAGTTTTGTAATATTCAATTTTAATCCTATTGAAATTATTTTCGACGGCGAACCTTTACTTGAAACAAGGAATTTGTGTGCCATTTTGTCTTCCACTTTTAGCAGAAATAAATGATCATTTTTGGACTCTATCTGGGAGACAAATTTTACAAAAAATTTTTCTTCCGATTTTGTATTTCGCTTCTTTTCTCTCTTTTCGCATCACATTTTTAAATTATGCAATATCCCGCAATGGAATTTATTCGTTTTTTGTTATTTTTGTTATTTTTTTTATTTTAGTAACTTCTGATAGAATCAAATTCCACCGGAGTAGTGTTGCTCATGAAATATTACTTTTTTACCGGTTAATTTCATTAATTTTGCCTTTATCTTTAAATTGTTATTCTATAGGCGAAAATGTGAATACAGGTGCGTCAGATCGTTGCGTTAATTTATAATTTCTATATTTTTGTAAATTTATTCGGTATAACAATTACTAAATACGTTAGACACTTCCGACATTATCGGTACCGAAAAGAGATTGGTTAATTACTAGCTGAGAATTCCTCGACACCTTATTTTTCGCTTACCAATATACTGTACGTTTTTCGCGAATTCGAAACTAACGTTACGAGGGTAGTACCGGAAATGTAACCGCGACTTAACAGAGGAAACGCAAACAAATTTAAAAAAAAAAAGTATCTTTATTTCTTAACATAGTCTCTGTTCAGCGTATTTTCCAGCGATGTTCAATACTCTGTTTATAATTAGAACCTTCGAGCTCCTCAAAAGAGCCTACAAAAACTTCATCATTGCCGAATCTTAGATTGCCGAGCCATTTTCTTTTTGCAAGTTTGGAAAAAGCAAAAATAATTCGAGCGGGCTAAATCCGACAAATAAAGAGCATGAGGAAGAAATTCGAATTTCAACACTAATTAATTTTGGTCAACACGATAACGAATGTGTAGGCTGCATTGACTCGATGAAACAGCACTTTCTTTTTAACCAAGTGCGGTCGTTTTTTCTTGATTTCACTTCACTCAAATGTTGCAATAAGTTCGCATGATACTCTCCGTAGAATGTTTTTCCGGGGTCTGAATATAATCAATGCAAATTATCTCACGTGCATTCCAAAAAAAAAACAAAAACAGAACTGACGCCTTCGCTTTCGTTGGAGCCGATTTTCCCCCTTCAGTCCATCGGTTTTTGACTATGTTTCTTATTGATTACGAATCGACGCAAATCTCGGCTTTATCAAGAAGACATCAGTGAACTCATTTTGGCTCTTCCAAACCCCGTTTCTCTTCTGCGAAGATTTAAACGCCTGTTCCCCATCCCAGGGTGGATCATGCTGCAATTCTAGAGGTATAATCTTTGAAAAAGTTATTTCCAGCTACAATCTCGCTCTGCTCTACATCTCGAGCATCCAACGCACTATAACTTTTCTCATGAGACACATAGTCAATGTTAGACCTAATTATTTCCACCCCAGCCATTCTCAGCGCTGTTGAAGTCTTCAATCATGATGATCTCGCTAGAAGCGATTATACTCCAGTAATCGTTCGTCATAAGCACAGCAAAACTATATCCTTACTTCGAGACATTAAATTTTACTACAACTGGAAAACATATGGCTCAACCTTTCCATGAGTTGTCAACTTCGAAGTCAACCGAATTTCAGACACCAAAAATAATTTCGTTTAATCGTTCACAAATATTATTGTAAACCACGCGAACTCCATAAGTCCCCAAATTCTATATCTACGTAAAAAAGCTGTCTCATGTTAGTCGGTCGCCAGATTTCTCCGCCGCTATACGTAATAGATGAAGCGCGCTGAAAAATCTAAAAGCTGCTCCATCTTTGGAAAATCATGTTACCTACCAAAAGCTTCGCGCTAAAGCAGGACATACTTTAAAACAGGCCAAACGAACTTCATGACAGAAATTCGTACAAACTGTAAACTGTTTCACCTCTACCACTACAGTCTGGAAAAAAATTCGAGCGCTAGATAGGAAAAATGTTTCACCAATTCCCACCAACATCAAATTGGATAACCATATCCGTCCATTCTCGCGGCAATAAAAAACCTCATAATAATTGTCTTATTACGTTTGAAAACAACTGAAACTTACCGCAATCCGACCGGTTAGCATTCATGCTTACATGCTCCAAAATACCCCCGAGCCAGCTATTCTCATCCTACTGTCAATTCTTAATCATATCTGGACAACGAGAACACATTCCCTGATTCATGGAAAACTGCCAAAATCATTTCAACTACCGATTACTAGTGTTCTGTGCAAACTCCTGGAACGGATCATGAAACGCACGATTACAATGGCTCATCGAATCTAAAACCGGAACAAATTCGGCCGCATGTCCAATGTGCTCCTTATTTACTTTTTATCTCCTGTTCGGACCTGTCCCTCGGAACGTCAATACTACAGGAACCCGTCGACAGATTACAAACTTGATCAGTTCACAACGGCTTTAATTTTTCCAACACGGAAACTACCGCTATATATTTCTGCAAAGTTCGTCGCTGTAGTCGTGAAATTTCAGTCCAACTAAACAACGTAACCATAACGCCATCGGATATATATCAACCAACTAAAAACGACAGGCTGCACCAAAAAACTAAATTTAATTCGTAAACTGGCCGGCACATTGTACGGTTCAGATCGTTCCTCCTTATTAAGGATCTACCAAGCACTGATTAAATCAAGGTTTAACTAGGGCGCTGTAATCGGCTAATCAAAATATCATCAACTCACTCAATGCAATACATTACATACTGCTGCGAGGCACGTTATTGGCGTTTTTCCTACTTCTCCATCTGTTAGCCATTCTTCGTGAATCTCGTATTCCTCCTGTCGATATTTACAGAAACCGGAGCATTTTAAACACGTGGCTTCGTCTTAAACCGTCGGTCAATATTCCTTCGTTGAACTCGGTTTGGCCATCACCTCGTACATCGGTGCCCTCTCTCCTCACAAGAAAGTCATTAAAATCTTAGATTCGGTTGCCATTCACTTTACCACCGACATATCAACTCATCATAGCACCAACACTTCCATAGGTAAACTTGAATCTCAGCACATAGATCTTCAGCTCCAGCAATTTTCAAAATGCACGATCAGCGAACATGTTAGTTGCAAAATAGTTTTTACTGACAGGGCTTGAAAACACCTCAAGGAACAGGTTGTGGGGAATAACATCTGACAAACCCGCTATTCTCTTCCGGGAGATATTATTTGCACTCTTTGTAGTGCAAGTATCTATGTCTCGTTCGCATGGATCCCATCACACGTTGCAATCCAGAGCAATTCATTCGCGGATACTGCGGCCAAAGAAGGTTCATTGTTCTTTCCGGTACTGAACATACCGCCAATAAATCTTAAAGCTCACGCTGTGTTACAATCTTCTCCTCTCACAATTCAACATTTACTTGTCAGCTGTCCAGCTGTAATTCATACCGAGCACAAATTCTCTAGTCATCTAACCTTTCCGAAATCCTGTCTGATCGTCACGACAAAATTGAACGTCTCCTACGTTTCCTCAAGATACCTATTCCACTCCATCTAACTCCTATCCTATCTGCTGGCCTAGGCGGCAGTACACCGCACGTTAATCAATGAAGAAGAAGAAGAAGAAATTAATAATCACAGCATACTCGCGAAAAACCGTAGTTACGCATTTTATCGATGCAAAAACGAAAATTAATTTTTTCCGTTCGGACTAAATCTGAGAGAAAGACAACGCGACGGCCTAGGCATAAAACCTTACATTTCACCGCCATCTTCTATTTTATCTCGCGCTAGCCTAGTAAAAACGAAATTTTTACATTTTATTATTTAACCTTTATTTACACACACACACACGTCCGTTGTACTGGGCAACGGTAAATTTTACGCAAACCGTGCGCGCTCAGATAATTACCACACATTAAAAATGGAAGAAAAACACCATCGAAAGATATATAAAAAAATGTTTCATTTGACGCAAAAAGTGTATATGCTGTAAAATATTTTTACGGCAATACTTTTAATAAAGTAAACATTTTAAAGTAAAAAAAGATTATTATCAGGCTTATTTCCAGTCGAATTCGGGCGAATAAATGGTTTAACGTAGCTGTAAAGATACTTGTATATTCTTATTGCGTAAATGAAACGCCCAAAAATTATCTATCAGAACTAAAATAACGTTCATTGTATTTCTCGATTATTTTCTGCTGCAACGTAACGTTTTACAGATACAAGCGTCACTCTCCTTCTAATAGATGGTTCGGGCCAAAAATGCTCGATACCTTTTAACACCGTTTTCTTTTAATTAAACACTTTCAAGAATAATTTCTTCCAAAACTTGTTGGTATCATTTCCGATAAAATGATATATACACATACATATGTATGTACGAGGTATGACCAAAAAGTAGTTGGACAAAGGTTACTGTGACTCGTGTACCCATCGGATCTTGATTAGCGTGATGGGCAGGTGTTGTCGCATCCCTCCTCTTTCATTTAAGATATATATGCATATATTTACGGACCGGTTATCTGATCTACAGTCGGGTCTACGTGTATTTTAGTGAACGTGTGTTTGGTGCGCTCTGCAGAGCTGTGTGTTTTGTTATCACGATGCTAACGGTCGAGGAACGCGCAAATTTTACGGAATGTTTTGAATTAATGAATACGGTATACGGGAACTTAAACATCGTACCAATGAGTATAAACTTTTCAAAGATGGTCGTGATTCGTTCGGAGATGAAGAGAGAAATGGTCAACCGCGCACATCACGCGAGCCGGATAATGTTTTTTTTTTTATTTGGGACCTGGAGTGATCTAACCGCAGATTAACAATTTCAGATTCCGCGTTTAAAAAACTACCTGAAGGGCGAACGCTTCCAAAACGTCAACGAAATCAAGCAAAAACACCATCCGTGTGTTTCAATCAATTCCAGCTGCTAAGTTCGTCGCGTTGTTTCGTTAAGTGGCAAGAACGCTGCAAGAAGTGTATCGCTAAGGGGGAAGAATATTCCGAAGGAGATAACAATGTACTTTCAAATGTGCCCGGATCGATTGAATAAAATGATTTTTTTTGAGACCATTTTTTCGCCTTTTTATTTTATAACTCTTCACATCGCGTAGCGCACTTTAGGTACCTTTGCTTTCAGCGCTCTACTTTGAGAATCAATTGATTTGGATCACATTGGGAATGGTGCCATTCGAAAGAGGAAGGTTCAGGCATTCGGACGAAAAAAAAAAATGTCTAGGCGCAATACAACGCTCGCTGTAACGTTTGTCCAGCTACTTTTTGACCGTACCTCATATATATATATATATATAGATCTACTTACCTAAAAACTGACGCAATGCTGATCAGTTAAATACACAGACCGGCTGTAGGTGGTCACGCACGGAAACTGAGTAGCTTAGACGTACCGTTTTACACAGCGCGATTAATTAGAGGTTATATATTTCAGTACTAATTGGATCCTAGTCAAATTTTAGTTGTTGAAAACACCCTGCGATGGTAGGATCTCGATGTAAATATTTTCGCAATTATACTCAGCGTATCCCGTTCATCAACGTTCAAGCTTGTAAGAGGTTTTGTAACTTATTATTATTATTTGTTTTTTTAATTCTGTACGTTCCGCGTTGCTTGGATTTACCTCTTCCGTTCTAGAATCTATACCTTTCATCGCTAAAGCATTTCTAAAATTGGTTTGGAAGTTCTACATGGTTGTTTCAGCGCAAACAAAATAGTTTCAAAATAATTTTAGATCTGAATATGTACAGAAAACGAAAGACTTAAATTCTCCGGTAAACATTACTTTTTATTAGATTCGGACATATCTGAACAACTATTTTTCCTTTTTTTTTTTCTGTCAATCATCCATTTTATGCCCGACTTTGTATTATAATTAGTTTTTTGCTTTTGTTTTTCAACTATTTACTTTTTTTTTCTATTATTCATTTTTTTTAAATCACTAGAAAACTTCCGTACTAAAATTGATCGCAATAATTACACATCGACACGCATATTAAACAACGAAGAGTCACTAGTAAATTTCATCGGCGACCGTGGCCGCACGCGACATTTCTTTAAAAACAGTGACCTTTTCCGTTGCTCGAAAACATAAATATATATCGTAAAGTTTCCGATTTCGATGTTCAGGTTAGTAGAATTTCCGGCTTTCGGGAGCGAAAACAAAACGAGATCCCGTCGATATAAGCGAATGCGGAAAAACTTAAAAAAAAAGAAGAAAAAAATCACGTTAATCCGACAACTGGGAAGCGTATAAGCAATAAAGAAACAGGTAAAGTTGAAAGTCATTGCTAACACATGTTGTGTTCGGAACAAATCATGATAAAAGCGAGCCAGCTGCATCTCTTCAACCGATCGGTAACGAAAGCGAACGTCATTTGAGTATAATTATAGTTTTTAATGTTGAAAAGTGTATTTTTTCTATTTCAAAAGTTACAGCCGCTTGTAGTGCAGTGTAGTCGTGAAATAAATGGAATAAGTGACGCGGGAAGAACATTTTGCAGTTTCGTTACATTATTTTTCGCAGTTAGAAATGTAAGCGAATTTTTGTGAAATTTTTCTTATTTTTTGCTGCCATTTGCGGTTTTGCTAACGAATAATAACCAGAAATGCGAACCAAAAAGCTTATCTAAAGAAGGGGATCCGTCTTCTTGGTAGATTTAAAAAACCTGAATAAAAAAAAAAAAACGAAAAAGAAAATTAAAAAAAAACCCTTCTCGTTTACTAACCAGTAGCTGTGCGCCCGCGAATGAATGTATTAAAATGTAAATAGCGAAAATATGGTAATGAAAGAAATATACTTGTTCCGCATTTTGCAGCTTTCCCCCAAACTGCAGCTCAAATTTTTTTTTTTTTCTTTTGTGTTTTGTTTTTTAGAAGATATATATATATATATATATATATATATATATACATATCTCTATGCTTTTCTTGTAAACAATAAACAAAACACTTTGAAATATAAGAATGTTTTTGACGACTTGAAGACGGTAGAGGTAAGCTTCATTCTGAGAATTGGACAGAAAAATGCATATCTTCCGAAAGTTGATTTTTACTAATTTCGGGTGATAACAATAGTTTTTCTTATAAAAATATTTGTCCATTCATCGCGATATCTAGACCTCGGTCCAGCCGTCCGATCGAGTAATATTATTAAACGCGAACGATCAGTCGGAAAGTTCACCTTATCGCTCAGTTTGGCCAATAAAGCTCCGAATAACAAAGCAAAAGGAACTTAAAAAGAAGCTAAAGTTGCCTTTTCTTAGAAGTCGTCGTAAATAATGAAGAGAGTTTCCTTTCGTGAGAGGGACTGCAGCGAAAGTTCAGTCTTTATCTTTGTTCCGTCCAACTTTAAAGTACTGTGTGCTTGGGAAATTTGGAGCGCAACTAATTGCGTCAATGTTTCGATCGTTCGAACACTCTTAAATATTTATTTCGCGTCGTTAAAATTCGTTAAAATCTCGACGGTTAAATCGGCAATCGCCATTGATACATTCGCGCTGGATATTAAAACTGACGAAAAATACTTTAACTATGCCGGCGCGTTTAAAATAAAGTTAATACTTTTAAACTGTTTTTTTTTTTTTGTTTTCTTTTTGTATTACGCAGGCGTGAGTTTAGAAAATTTTAGAGCTTCACTGAAAAATTTACCTTTGTTAAATGCAGATCCGCATTATTAAGGGGGAAGATTGTTTATTTTATTGCAATTGAATTTATTTCATTGCCGTTTAAATGTATTTTCGTGTATTTTATTTACTTTCAGAAGTTATTTTAGTCATCTATTTCGATTAATTTCATTTACGACGTTGATAATTTTCGTTCATTTTTCCAATTCGCTGTTCTTCCGATTAGGTGTACTGGTCAGTTTTTAACCGTCGCAGTGGTAAAATATGTCCCCCTCTGTTATTGCCGTTGCATAGTTTCGTCCGTTTTAATAATTGCACGTTCGTTAATTTCATTCCTCAGAATTATACAGTTATTTCTATTAACTGTTTAATAACCTATTCCCGTTTTACAAGCTTCTTTTCCAGTTTTCAATTTTTGGATTTTAAAGTCTGTCTCTTTTCACTAGGTACGCCTGATGAAAAGAGTACTTGCGGCCGCTTGGCTTTATGCTTTTACAGGGTCATTCGGAAATCTACTTTGAATGCTCTTTTTTTTTAAAAATGAAAAATTAAGCAAATACAAAAAATAATATACCAAAAGAGACAGATATAAATTCGGGAATAATTTGTTGGAATGACATTCGTTTTTCTAAATGCAAGCCGCCAACTTATGCAACACGCTCCAACCGAGAAACGAACTTTCTGACCGGCGGCGAGCTTCACCATACCGTTCGAAATATTTATGAAATATATCGGCCGGGTTATTCCGACATACCTTGTCAATCAGCGGAAGCGCCGCGAAAAATATACGGCGGTCACGACCAGCCCGCATTAAACATCTCAGGTAATCGATTAGAAATATCTTTATAGGTTTTCCGAAGCAGCATTAATGTTTTATCGGATGCGCATGCATCATCTTGCTGATAGGTCGGCTTTTTTAACATTTTGCGTGTTTTTAACTGTGATAAAAGAAAAAAAGAAAATCTTCCAGCGTAGCCGCACGTGTCTATACTTTGTTACACTGTTCCTTCCAGGAAATATACGGCCCGATTAGTCCACACCAGCACCACCCATACCGTACACTTTTCCGGATGTAGTGGCTTCTCTTCAATCATCGAGCTATTTTCAGGACACCGTAACGGCCAATTTTGTTTAGTTACAAATCCATTTAGCCAAAAATGTGCTTTATTTGAAAACCGTATGTTGTTGAGGAAGTTTTTACCGTTCAATTCTTCTCCCGCTCTAATTTTTCAGTAAACTATAACCGACTTTCTTTGCTGCGTTCCTCCGATAGACATTGCATAACCTGAATCTCATAGGGCAAAAATCGAATACCTTCTCGATAATAATACGATATGTTGTAGAAAAATTTATGAATTATTTTTTTTGTTTCCACGTGTAATTATATAGTTTTAAGTGTAAGAATGCAGTTTTGAAACATGAACATTTTTCCCCGTAAAGTAAACGATTGAACAAGCGCTCGCGTTAAAAAAAGGATCCAATGGCACGTGATAGTCTAATTAAACGGTGTCTAAGTTCTGACACGTGTGCTGTAGATTTTTTGCATGGTTTTAGGCATCAGGTGAAATACTTTCACAGTCGCCACACACGTATATAATATTATTATATATATACACATATATATATATACACATATATATATATATATATATATATATATATATATATGTATGTTTGTATGTGAATTTCTTTTTTTTTCGGTTATTTTTTTGTTTTACGGTAACCGAAAGTTGTTAAACTTTTTTCGAGAAAATTTCAGCGGTTGTCGTTTTCTGTAGATCGTTAAAAATTTTTCTAGAAAATTAATAATTGGAAATACAGACGAACAAACTCCCATTCAGTCTTCTCAAACAGGTTTTTTTTTTTTTCCGTTCAATTATTACTTACAGGAAAAACGGTAGGCAGAATTGGTTTATTCTTTTTTCCAACTTATTTTTTTACTTTGAGATAGGATGAACGATGTCTTTAAACTACCACCTCGATAGAAAATTTACTTCTTTCTTTTTCATTGGAGCATTTTCGACTGCTGTTTTAATTTCATCGCATGTCGAATAAAAACTTTTTTATAGCGTATTTTTAATTAACTTTTTCGAACTTCAAATGCGATTTTTAAAATTCTGCTCCTCCTCAGTAAAGCTTTTTAATAAGAGAAGTATCAGAAGAAATACGGAATTATTTTTATCATTATAAACTCATCTATTAAATAATTTAGATGCACTGGAAGAAAAAGAAAAAGGAAAAAAGACCTGTTTAAGTTCGCCACCTATTCATGACGCCGGTTTCGGACATACATACATTCTCTCTAATGGCTTCCCTTATAAAGGGGATTTTTATAAACATGTTTTCAAATTAATATAATTATATAAGGAAAAATTGACTAGAAAAAGAAATAGATATATTAAAAATTATAACAACTACACGTTTCGGAAACACTGCACCATAATCATGGTGAATACACGTGTATAACTGAAGTTTAACTTTAGTTCTATATATTCTCACCATAAATATGGAGCAGCGTCTAAACTTCAGTTATATGTATTCACCGTAAATAGGAAGCAACGTCTAAACTTCAATTATATGTATTCACCATGAATATGGAGCAACGTCTAAACTTCAATTATATGTATTCACCATGAATATGGAGCAGCGTCTAAACTTCAGTTATATACGCATGTATTCACCGTGAATATCGAGCATTGTTCCCTCCGGAACATGTTGGTATTAGAGCTTTATTTATACTTTTGTTAATGTTTTTAATTTTTTTTCTTGCTTGCCTGCAGTCTGCCATCCGGTTCATGCTACAACCACATCGTATTACAATGAAGATGACGTGATTTGTGCGTTGTAAGTTGTTTTAACCCAATGCGATATTCGCTTATCGGACAAATTTTAATATCTCCCTTTTCGTAATTATCAGCCATAAACGTGACAGAGTAAAGTGTTTCGACCACTAATTTAACTTCATCCGCTTTATCAATTTTAAACTTTCGAACTTAAAGCGCAACTGGTGAAACCTGGACATTAAACTTCTTCCGATGACAGGAAGGCGATTCGCTTTTACAGAAGCTAATTATTGGCCACCTTTTTCGATAGTACTTTTCGCTTATCCATAAAAAAAAAAAAAATGTTTCTCTTTTACCGCTTTCGTTTAAAAACTGCTGTTAATGACTGTTTCGAAGTAACTTTTTTATCTCCCGGTTTCCATACGGTTTACTTTATCGTTGGACTTCTATGTTAGTTTAATAATTTCAGTTTGGGTTTTTTCAAGTCGAACCTAATATCGTTTCAGTCAATATTGCACGTGAAAACATATAATGTTAATATTTTTGCTTTAAATGCCGGAATATTTCTTTCTAAACGTAAATCTTCAAGTTACCAGGCACGCTTGAAGCTTAATGACTGAAAAATACGGGGAGCATAAATATCGCGCGCACCTTCAACTACCTAACGGTAAATTATCTAAACGAATTTAAAAATAAATGCGAATGCGCCGCCTGTCTAAATCTTTTCCTTATTTAACCTTTAGCTGATGATTTGCACTAGTCGCGAGTTCTACAGATGAATACTGCTTAAATGACACGATGTAATATGTTTACAACGTAATTCTTAGGCCGGCCTCCGTTAGAAAAATTGTCCCAGAAAATGTCCCAATTTTATGTAACGTAACATTTTCATTTTTACCGACTTCCAAAAAGAAGGAGTGGTACGTTCGTCGCGTATGTTTTTTGTTGTTTGTTCGCGTATAACTCATATTTGTATAGACCGATTTTACTGATTCTCTGTCTACATTAGAAAGAGTACAGTTAAACTTAGGTACACCATGTGAGTAATGATGAAAATCGGTGAACATAAATTGAGTATTCGTCAATAAACGTGAAAAAATAAAGTTCCTTTAGATAATTTTTTTTTCTTATCATTTTTTATTAGTATAGCAGAGGCGATTGATTTCAAATTCTATAAATTTGCAAAATTACCATTGAAATATAGCTTTGTTACCGACTTCCAAAAAGAAGGAGATTATACGTTCGTCGCGTTTTTAGAATTACATTGCAAATTTTGATCATTTTATACAAAGTATAGAAGAGAAAGAAACTGAAATGTAAACAAGAGCGGTCAAGAGGCACAACCCTTTGCGAGGCTGAAATAGATGCACAGTAATTAAAGTAAGCTTGACAGGGCGTCGGGGATTATGAAGTTAAGTTTGACAATGTACTAAACCCAACGGCACTAATGAAAGGGCCAGTTCGTTTCTCTCGGCCGCTTTTACTTTTTCAGATTTCTCCGGCACCCAATTATTTCAGGCTAGGTAAACTCGGAAGTGACTTGGATCCGGAACGAGACAAGTCTCAAACCCGCGACCTCTGAGTTGGGATGTATATGTATATATTATAGAACTGCGAGATCAGCACAAACGTGTACAGTGCTGATATAAACTTCGATAACAACGCTATTCACGTTATTCAACTTTTACTATTGTCGAACACGCGAAGTCTCTTTAAATCCGAGACTATTTGCTGTTGGTCAAGCGTTCGCGTCTCTAGATAGACTTTTTAATGGAGAGTTGAACTGATTACAGACTAACTGGAAGAAGGATTTGTAATAATGATACCCTTCTGAGATGAACAGGTTCAGACGCTTCAAAGATCACTAATTGGACAGTAGTATCCGGAACGAAACAAAAAATGCTAAAATTATATAATTAAGTACAAGAATATCACAGGATAGTTGAAGCGAAAAATAAATGTAACAATAATTTTCGATTCCGTTATTTTAACTGTTTTTTTTTTTTTTCAATCTCTGAGTACTTTTCTATGTATTTTTGTCGACCAAAAGTAATCTCTTTACTTCTTAGACGTTCTTCAGTTGTATGTCTAGGACAAGAATATTTAAGTTGTGAATAAGATCTTTTAATTTCGCATCTTTAGCCCAGTAGCATGTGGGAGAAGGCAGTCGCAACACTCCTTGACATAGTTTAAAAATAACTATATATATATATATATATATATAACATCATAAAGACATAAGACCCGTTACTATGAGGTACTTATTTTTTATAATTTTTCTTAAATTCTATTAATGAAAAATATTCAATAATTTAGAAAGCTCACGAATTGAGCTGCCTTGAAATCTGAATTGAAGGACAAAAGAAGTAAAAACGCAAATGTTTTACATAAAATTATTTATTAGAATTTTTCATAGAAAATAATTATAACACTAATTTGTTAGAAAAAAGAAATGTTACTCACAATATTGTAAAAGCTTACTGCTGAAAAAAATCTGTAATCTTCTTTTGTACAGTCCTCTCAGAAAAATAAATCTTCTCTGTCGTGCTGCATAGATCCTGTAGAATGTTAAGTGTTTCAGCAGACGTTTCTCTGAAGTGGAAGAACCGAGAGAGAGAGAGAGTCTTAGCAGCTTTCATTGCTTCGCGAATGGACGAGCAAACGATGTTTCCTTCGGTCTGGTCAGCATCTTTATCTAGGATATCTTCAGCTTTCTTCTTCTGTACATATCTGCGACGATTTCTGCATCACTCAACAATTGGAATTTTTTCACTTGATCATCCACCAATGCGTATGAATCGATGTAATTTCCAAAGTTGCTCTGGTCAACATTAAACTGTCCAATCCATGTCGAAAGATTCAATTCGTCATCTTCGTCATAATCTTCAAGTGGGTCTGTAGATTTCAACTGTGCTTTGTGAAAGCACTTGAAAATCGTTAAACTCTTTGACGCTATAGCCGAGGGCCGCAATATTTTTTTGACGATATAACCGGGCTTTCTTATAACGTTAAATATCATATTTTGACCGGTCTAATTATTAAATGACGCTAAACTCGAGTTGACGTTTCAGCCGATGCCGTTATAGCCAAGTTCCACTGTATTAAACAATTTAAATACAGTTGTACCTGTATGATCACTATAATATCAGGGATAACACCGGAAGGGCTTGAAACACCAGGGGGACAAGACGGAATATTTATTTTGAAAAAAAAAAATGATGCTACCTTGTGTACCTACTCTATTACTGGATCTCTATCGTTCCGGCCTCAACGATTTGGCTCCAGCGATTCCGTCTTCAATTTCGGCCCAGATACGTTTCGGTCTAGACCATTTCGGTATCGTTACGTTTCAGCCGTGACATGTTTTGATTTTGCTACGTTTCGCCCTCGCCCGTTTTTCAAGTAGATTTACTTTGGTGTTAGTAAGTTTTTAATTTCTTTTTCTTTAATTAATATCATATTTAAGGCGTAAAATAATCATTGAATCAAAAAAAAAAAAAAAAAAAAAAAAAAAAGCTTCCCGCTATGACTAATTTTTTGCTTTAAAAAATAAAAATCATGTGTCTCAAAAAATGAAACATTGATTTACGTTGAAACGGTTATGAAAAACCACTAATTTAAAAAAAGCAAAATCGATCTGGATTCTGGATTTTACTGAAAAAATTTGTTCGCTTGTACTAAGAAGCTATTCTTTCTTTTTCATATTTATTTTCAACATATGCATGCCAGAGTCGAATATACTTTTACGTTTGAATGATTTGACCTTCCGAATCTTTGCCTTCTCGCTCCTATCCTTTCTTATTTCTCTCCTTCAGTTTTTCCTTTGTTAGCTTCTTTTGTTTTCGCTATTTCAAACTTTTCCTCTATATAAGTTCAATCCTTTCTAATTCGTTGCTTTTGGTAAACGTCTTCTGCCCCCCCCCCCGCAAAAAATAAAAAGTCTTAACACGCGCGGTCAAGATTTTTATTATTTTCTAAGAAATCATTTTAAGCAGCTTACGCGTTATCCTTCATTAGATATTTCTTTCAATGAAACTATTTTTAAAAACTTTAATTAATTAATTTTCTTCAAAAAGTATCGATAGTAATACTTAATAGGTCAATTCTCTGTTAATTTTTTAAAATATTAGATAAAATTGTCTTTTTGCGGGAACAAATTTTGTTAAAAATTAAAATTGATGAACTATTTATAAAATTACACTCCCCGGCAAAATTAAAGAAAATTAAATTATTATTTAATATTGTCCGAAGTTGAAACAATACTGTATTCTGAATCATATTTTTTAAACACACTTATTGCAGCCGCAAGAATCGTAAATTAGTTGCGCACTTTTTTCGTTAGCTGGACCGCGATGTCTAAAAAAATTGCGTCTAGTAATTTCTAAACCCAAATTTAAAAAAAGGAGCTAAAATGATATTCAAAACGTATAAACTATTACATCGGTTCTAACATTTATAGATTGTCCATTAAAATACGTTTCTCAAGTAATTTGTTAACCCCGACAAGAAAAATTTTGTTATAATTATAAATTGACCTGACTGGCAGCACGAAGTGTATATTTTGTCAAGCAGAGGTCACCTGTGGTTCGATACTTATTTCGTTCCGGAACAATTAACCTGGAATAATTGGATACCAAAGAAATCTCGAAAAGTAGTGGGAGGGGGGGCTGAAAGAAAGGAACTCTAGCCTTCCTACTTGCGTTAGTGCCATTTAGGCTTAGTTCATTGTGAAGCTTAAGATGTTTTTTTAAATTTTATCGAGTATATTTTACACATTTAGAATCATCTACCGCATAATCATTGTGTGATGAATATTTTGTACGAATTTGCCACGAACAGTTTCGATTTTGGTATTGCGCGTTGCCCTGAAACACCGTCTGGGAGCTCCGACATTTTTTGATCGCGCGAAAGAGAGAAAAAAAAAAAAACGCACATCAGACTGAGCATAAAACTAACACACGTGTGAATTCGTAGGCTCGCTAGAGCGCGCTGTGCAAAACTTTTCCGACAACCGTCACATTTCAAAGAACAGCCTAATTAATGCAAAAACTGCCGGGAGCAGCAAAGAAGAACTAATCAGATTGTTACTGTTCCTTTTTTTGTTTTATAACTTGGCAGACAGAAATATATAGTTGTGCAAACTAATCGTGATCGAAAGGAACTATTTTCTGTCAGCTAGTAACAGATAAAGGCGAATTCTGACAGAATCTTCTCAACTTTTACATTATTATAGAGAGTTTCTTTTTTTCATTTGTTCCCCTTTTCCAGGACATAAACAAGTCTATAGAATATAGTAATTAATTAAACAATTTTTGATTTTGGCTAATTACAAATGTGCACCCTAATTAACGTATACTTCGAAGAAAAATTAATAATAGAGTAAAACATATGTCGCTGCAGTTTCATATATATATACTTTTTTTAAATGCACTAATATATTTTATTTTAAAAATGAAGAAAATTTATATTACAAAAAAAAAAGGGGTAAAAAAAATTACCAGCCAGAAATCGTATTCACCATTCTCTATATTTTCGCTCTAAAATTTTAGCGTTCTACAATCTCTGAAAATTTATGTTCCCCCTTTGTCGTTGGAATTTTCTAGTTTCAGAAACTAACAAGTCCGCTGCGAGTTCACTATAAATGTAATAAAGTATGTGAATTGGTGCTCTAAGAATAAGTCGGTAAAAGTTTCCCGACGAAATACGTGAAAGTTTCTTAAGCTTGAATGTTTTTTTGTTGTTTTTTTTCGAAATCTCGTTGTATCGTATTATTACAATTTTTCGTTCCCTTAAAATTAATTGGACAAAAACGAAACATTTCTCTTCCCATCACATAGATCATTTCGGTCGTGCTAATCACGGATAGAGCAAACTTCAGTAAAATCAAAAACAGCTGAACAACCGGTTCCATTGGGTATAACAGACTGTTAAACTTTTCTCCAAATTATTCTTGCAGTTCCATTCGCAAGCTATAATCGGTGCTTCGTCTTGTAAGAAATCATACATCAGGTTACAGACGCCAAGTTGCTTCGAAAACGTTGTAAAATTATTTTTATTCTAAACGACGCTCATTTTTATCATTATATAGAGATTCGTTCAAAACAGAATAAATGATATATAAAGAATTAGAATTATCTATCGAAATATACATACATACATATATATATATATATATACATAAGTAAATAGAGAGATAGGTATATAAAAAGGGAATTTCAACGGCTTTGAAAAGCTGTTGCTTTAGGGCTGCTAAAAGTGTATTGGCAGCATTTTTAGAAGAGTTTATTTTTGGATGAGATGAAACTTTTGAAAAAGTTTATCAAAGCGTCCCCGAGTTAGAGTTTGTTGATGATTCGGTGAAATATAAAAAGAAAATAAAAAAATAAAGAAATAAAAAAATAAAAATAAAAAAAAATAATAAAAAAAAAAAACAGGCAAAATTGCAAATTAATATTTCAGTTTGAGGAAAAATTTCACTATTCACCTTAAAGAAATTCAGAAGATGCTTTTATTTATTAGCAAAAAGATGAGACATCATTTCTGTTTTTAGTTAATTTAGAAATATTTTTTTTTTACAAGCTCAAAGTAGGTTAAATACACAACACATCGAAGATTTGAATGGAGAAAGAAGTATATATATATATACATATATATATATATATATAGGTGGTAAACAGCCACTGTTGTGGGGAAGGTGAATGACGAAGTTAAAATTGAAGATGTTTTATCGAAGCGGAGCTAATTCGACGCAATGTGGAAGATAGACACAGTGAATCAGAGAGTGTCCAGTGTGAGAATAAACCCAATTCTTTACGTAATTTAATGTCGTGTTTTTAACTTTCGCTCGCTCTTTCTCTCCTCTATAACAGAGAGATAATTAAAAATTGTATTCGAAAATTTCAATAAACTAAAATTCGGAAAGAATTTTTTTCAGATGATGACAGTATTTACGTTTGTTCGCATCTTGTTTTTCAGTGTGATTTATTTGAAAAATTTTCCGCTGAAACTGGAAGCAGTTCCATTTTCCACGGTAAAATAGATTTGTGCACGGTGGTTATCTGTTACGGGTGACCGTACTTAGAGCGGATATTTCGGAAAGACAGAGAAGATTTTCTTTTGCTAGAAACTACATCTATGCTTTGCAACCTACTCCTAACGGCAAAGAAACAGAAACAGATTTTTTGAACTTTTATTTATTTCAAATTAATTGTCAAAATTAAGCGCGCATCGAAAGTGATTTAGTAAGAATTTTAAATCGTTATTTATTTTTACCAACAAGTTGACAGAGATATCTAAACACTTGGAGAAAAATGGCGAGTTTCCGATTAATAATAAAAAAAAGGAACACAAGTTAAATATTTAGAAGCACTAATTTTTAGAAAATTTTCATTAGTCGTTGGCCCTTCTGAGCCCATCGTTCCAGATTGAATATTATAATAGTTCATAATAGAAAAAAACAAACACTGAGAGTTGCTTTGGATGTCATCTGAACACGAAACCATCTGGATATTTGTTTTTACAAAAAAACTTATCGCTATATTTTCTCCATTGGTAGTGTGGATGCTGCGCTTGTTTTTCGGGCATGTACGTAATTTGTACATTGTCCTTGAACATGTTTATAAAAAGTCTAGAGTGTTCTAGGTAATTCCATAGTAGACATACATGTATGTAAAAAGCGATTATCTTTGTTAAATAGAATATTGTAATTTTTTATTACACTGATCCCGAACAGTTATTTCGTTGTAAAATATTTTAAGAAATAACTTTGCACTACTTAAACAGATAATTATTATTTAATCATTTATTTATAATCGTCTGCTTTTGATAAATTCAAAACTTCCGAATTCTTTTATTACACGTGACAGTCGCGAAATATTAAAAAAAGAGAAAGAAAGTTTTGTATAGTAATTAATTTTTTACATCAATTTAAACAATTATTTAATAAAAATTAAATAATTGTTTAAATTGGTGTAAAAAATTACTTACTCTACACAATAAACATAAACAATAAGTGAAATAAACAGATATATTAAAAACATTCTTACCGACTGCAGTTCAGTATTTTCCTGCTAGTGAAGAAATTAATAATTTTTGATTTTTGATGTGAAAACATCTTATACGGCATTTTTCGCTTGGGAAGTAAACATTTTCCAACGTTAGCGTTACCTTTTTCGAGCATTTAGCAACATAATAAACATGATTAACTTAAAAAATATAATTTACCGCGGAAACATAATTTGGAAAAGAGCTAATTTTTTATAAAACATTAAAATATCAATTTTAATTACCATGGAAAGAAAGAATCTTTACATAGATATAATTCTAGATCAAAAAAAAAATAATAATAAAAATAAAAAATAAAAAATAAAAAAAAATACAGTCGAATTGAATACCTCCTCCTTTTTTGAAGTCGGTTAAAAACAAAAATTTATTTATTAATTTCCGAGTACAGATTTAAGCGGGAATTAATACACACCATTACCTGCAGTCCTAGCATACTAGACATAGCAATCGTTAAGAACTTGGATATTATGCCACCAGTCTCCTTAAATTAGCTCTCGTCAGACCATAATCCAATATTCACTGTTATTGGCTATAAGATACTAAAAACTCCTAGTAAACAAGGTTATGATTACAGGTTTGCAGACTGGAATTGCTATAAAAAATATGTTTCTGCACGTGTTAACTTAAAAGAGCCCATAGGAGATCAAGTAGACATAGATAACCGAGTAAACAAACTTACTAACCTCATTAGTCAGGCAGCAAAAGAGTGCATTCCGTTAAAAAATTATAATTACTTTCACAAAATAGGGATATCACCTTTTATAAGATTAACCATAAAAATCAAAAACTATATCAGAAAAATGTATCTTAACTAAAGTATAATCTCTCGCTATATGAAAACACTGCTAAATTTTATGACAAAGCTAGTTCGATATCTATTACATAATAATAAATTCGAACATTACAATAAAACGATCAGTCAGCTTACAACTAAAGACAACAGTTTATGGAGAGCATGTATGCAGTATAATAAGCAATTTACAATTCTGCCCCCATTGTTTGACGTCAGTAATAATAATTATGTATACACTGAAATAGATAAAGCTAACCTGTTAGCTGCGCACTATGGGGAAGTGCATGGTCAGAATATACATCTCTCAACGAAATATATGAATAGCAAAATTAGAAAAGCCATAGAAAGCTATTTTAATAAACAAACAAATGATAACATCACTTATGCTACTCCAAAAGAAATCGTATCATGCATCAAGCGTCTAAAGCCTAAATCTTCTTTGGGACATGATAATATTAGTGTTGCATGCATAAAAAAGTTGCCATTTATAGGGATAATGGAACTATGTAATATAATAAATGCCATTTTTACACATGAATATTATCCAAAATCCTGGAAAATAACAAAAACTATTGCCTTACCCAAAGTAGGAAAAGACGCGTCTGAAATTACTAATATACGACCTATCAGTTTGCTGAGTAATTTGAACAAGGTAATTGAAAAAATCATACTGAAAAGACTGAGGGACCATGCCGAAAACAATGACATTATCCCCAAACTTCAATTTGGTTTTCGCCCCAGACACTCCACCGTGCATCAGGTTGCGAGAATTACCGAGGCTATTACTCATGGTTTTAATTGTAATAAACATACAGGAATGGTATTTTTTGATGTAGCTAAGGCTTTCGATACCACGTGGCATGAGGGAATCACATATAAAATGATAAATTACAACTTCCCAAATTACCTTATAAAAATAATAAGCAGTTACCTTACAAATAGACTATTTTATGTAAACGTCGGCGCTTCTAAATCTACTTTAAACCCCATTTTAGCGGGGGTACCGCAAGGCAGTGTGTTAGGTCCTTTTTTATTTACGCTTTTCTTATCTGATTTCCCGAAACTTCCAAATACTGAAATTGCCACAGATGACACGGCTTTGTTCACTAGTTCACACAGACCACAGACTATCGCTAACAGGTTAGTAGCATAACTCGTACGTTACGATATTTCAAGAAGTGGCGCGTAAGTATAAATCCACCTGAAACTGAAGCAATACTATTTACTAGGCGAAGACCTGCTCTACCCAATAACTTAATTGTCAACAATGCCTCCGTGCAATGGGCCGAAACAGCGCTACTTAGGAGTAGTACTGGATAAGAGACTCACGTTTAACAGGCATATCGATCACATAGGTATAAAAGCTAACCAAACTATATCAGCTTTATACCCGTTATTAAAGTATAAATCATATCTTAGCAGCAGTAATAAACTAATCATCTATAAAATGATAATAAGGCCTGTCATTACCTATGCGTGTCCTGTGTGGTCATCTGTTTCAAATAGCACATATATGAAACTTCGGGTGCTACAAAATAGGTGCCTGAGGTACGTACTGCGAGCAAATAGGTATGCAAAGGTAACGGATATTCATGATTACACAGGAGTCTCTTTTTTAAAAGATTTCATCCTTGGTATAACAGATAAATTCTGCAAAGATTATGAAGTCCACAGTAATGAACTAATCAGGCCAATCGGAAATTACGATTCCAGGTGACTAAAATATATGTATAGCAAATATAAACACCGTAGGCTTAAGCATAATCTTTTGAAGTAAGGCAGTGAGTTGCAAATATAAAGCGTATATTCTGTAGGCGGAGCTAAGTGCGTGTATGTGTATGTGTGTAAAAGAATATTATATAAGTGAATGTAGGTGATTACATCCTGTTTGTTAAAATGGTATAATAAAATAAACTTTAATAACAAACAATATAGAACAATAAATTAGATAAATACCTATTTATTATATTATATAAGTGGGCTAATAATAAGCTGGTAAGATGCGAATATTAACATATGTTATCTTATGGCGCCGTTTTTTTTTTTTGTAAGTTTTTCCTGCAATTGATTAGCATTTATCCGTAACGTTGATTTTTTGTATGCGTCTATACTACTGTATTGTGGCGAGGCTAACGGGATAATAAGTATTAACAATTGTAACGAACGCGGTTAACAAATTCTTTCTTTCTTTCTTTAATACACACAAGTAAAACCATGAGTGATGATATTATTATGGAACTGAAATATTTTAAATGTAACGATAATATTGAATTAAGTTGCTCGAGTTTATCGCCCCCTTCATTTTAAAACTTTGAATGTTCATATTTTTCACCTATATCGTAATGAAAATTTTTCGGTCAATTTTTATCTGACAGTACTAAGTAAATAAAGTCTATCTCCTAAGGGGATCCTATTTTCCAACGTTTATTTGAATGAATATTGAATCAGCAGTAAATATAATTTTTTTTAAATTTTAAAAAAACCGATTCGAAAAATAGTATAAAAGTGTGTGTTTTTTAAGTTAAGAATATTTGTTAAAAATTTTGCTAAATAAATGTATGTTGCTAAGCTCATATATGTATATATGTTTTCACATTTTCCAAGGGTCGCAAGCGACATTTAACATTTTTTTTTTTTTTATTACAACAATTCGAGCAGCAGTTTTCTCGTAATATATTTTGTACATTTCCATTAATTTCGTCAAATTTACAACTTGCGTTTAACATACATAATTGAAACAAAGGAAGGCGATATAATATTTATTCCGTTTGAACAAATTTTATCCTTTCGTAAAAGAGATTTGAGGTTTTTTTGTTGTTTTTTTTTTTTGTTAAATTCATGTGTAAAAATATACATTTCTCAAAGGAATAAATTCACAGTATTACGCCTAACATAAATAATAAAATGTATTATTATAAAATTATATAAAAAACACACAAATCATTATTAAAAACATCGACTAGTTTCGACGAATTCAATTTATTACTTTGTGTAATATATATTTACAGCACCGGCGGTGTCGCATTTAGCTTTACATCATCTGTATAAACCCTTCTAAGCTAAATTTTGTATCGGAGCGTTCTTGTAAACGAAAAACTTTGATCTATATGCCCAAATTTTGGTTCTAATACAGATTTTCCATTATAATTACTGTCACATTGTAACCGATAGAAATTAACATATAGTTTCGATAATTTCGCCGGTTCAAGAATATTTTCGTCCGTAATGAGTTCCTACGATGTCTTTTTAATCGATTTTTACTGAACTCTTTTTTCTCTCTAAGCCGGCTAATCAACACGAACAGAGAGCAAATGCCCCACGTTTTACATTGCAATCATTGACGTTAAGAAAAGTCTTTAAGTAGATTAATTAATGTAAATGTGTCGTGAGATTTTCCGGATATCTACCTACGCTCTTTCAGCTAATTCCAGCACCGCCTGCTCCAGCGACGGGGACTGCGTTTAAACCGTGGAATAACTAAAATGATTCATATTAACGAACGATTTTCACACTAAATGATACTTACCCTCGAAAAAAAGTACACCAAATTCTGTTTTTACACGAATTTGAAATAACACGATCGACAAATAGCTTTTTTTTCTCTTTTTACACGATCGGTTTTGAAATAACACGAATCACGAATTGGGGAACAAAAATTTTTCTCTTATTACAGTACTGGGGAATAATTTTTTTCATTTTATGAATTATTAGTCGATAAAACTTTAAATTGGGATGAACTAATAGAGGCTAAAGCTCCTGGCAGTGAAGAGGATAGTTATAGTGATGAAGAGGATCTTGTTCTAACTACAAGTATAATCAAAGAAGGTCTTGAATTAGCAAGAAAATTAGGTAATCATTTTGTTCAAAACGATTCTAACGCGGAACGAGCTGGAAATTTTTAATGTGGTCTGAAGTCACTAATTTATACCTTACGAAGAATTATACAGTGGCCTTACCAAACCAAAAAAACAGCGATTAATTACTGAATTCGCAAGGGGCTCAATTTGCCTGAAAAGCCAATAGAGGTCGAAAATCACAATCATTTAGTAACATAAACCTATTAACAACGAATAAATGATATAGTTTTAAATAACTCTAATTTTTTTAAATTTTTCCTACCAATTTTTCATCTCTGGAACAAATAAATTCAATTGAAATTGAATTGAAACTTCCAATTTTTCCATTAATGTAGTGTTTTTTTTTACACGAATTTTTCAAGAACGTATCTACCGTGTAAAAACAGAATTACCTGTATTTTGAAAACTTCGTCAACTTTCTTTAATGCTAATGTAGCTTATTGCAAAATTATGCGCTGGTAAAACATAATGACAGTGAGGGAAAAAAAACTAAAATCAGCCACATCGGCTTCCTAAGAAATATCCTTCGCATTTCTCGGAGGGATGATAAAAGGAACGAGTATGTACTAGAAGTATCCGGATGTTCATGAAGTAAAAAACTCTTAGTTGAGACGAGAAACATGATCCGTATGGACGGGAAACGCATGTCGAAAATAATAGTGTTTCGACAGAGGGAAAAATACTCTTAAGATTCGTCAAACATTTAAAAAAAAAGTGAAAATAGATTTATGGATAGTAAATGGAAAGATGTAGCACTATTTGTAAATCAAGACTATAATTACAGCAGAATGAGAAAATAAAGAGGCAGTCGACACAAGTAGACAGTAGTGTGATTTTAAATATAGAAGATCTTGGTTTTTTAACAACTCACCGTAAAATAATTTCACGTAATCGCCACGTGCACGAGGGTACGAGACAACGAATTTTTATAAAAGAAGATACATGAGTATATATATGTATATATATATATATATATATATATATATATATTAGCACTGAGTGTTTACGCGCGAAAGGTTTTATATTGATTGTAAATGTTCATTTGAACCTTATAAAAATATAGCCCGAGTATCCTGCATTGATGCATGTGCGTCTGTATAGACATGGTGGCTCTATACCAATTTGTTTTCCGTGAAGTCGTCGCACAGAGCCGACTGTGTAGGTTTAAAACGATCGGACTATATTCAGTAGGCGATATCACCCTGAATGTCCTGGCCACAAGTGAAAATTATTAAAAATATATCGCGCGGAAAGCAATTGTGGAATCACGCGATTATAAACGAACAATTAGATGCGCTTCACTTCGTTTACTTTGTTGTATTTTCGCACGTATGCTTTTCTACGGTGGTAGTATTTCGGGAAATTTGAAGCGAAGTCATGAATAATACTACAAAACTGTACGAATGCCAAAAAAAAAGTATTTCTGTTTCCATCCTGCGATGATAATAGTGCGCAGGTATTTTTCCTATAAAGTTTAAAAATTATCGATATTTCACATTTTGAGTAGAACGCCGTAAAACCAGTCCATCTATCTGGTAAAAATGCAATCCAGCAGACATTTAGGAAACTCAAATGATAACGGTTAAGCAGTTACCACTAAAACTAAAAAATAACACATTTAAACAATACACATTTCCTCTTTTTCGTGATCGAAATTTTTTTTATTTATTTATTTTTGGTTTATTTGTTATATTGAACTGCCCAAAGGCATACAGACAATAACTTTAATAATGAGGAAATAACTAACAAAGATAAAGATTCGGCCACTGCCTTGTCTTAGAGCTATAGTTTTTTTTTTTTTTTTTTAAATAACGCTTAAATTTAGATAAACCTAAATATAAATAAAAATATATAGGATAAGAGTAACAAGTTATAGTAGCTCATGTGGTTTGGTCCGCCTTAATCTACGAGTATCTCTATTTATATTAAGGAGTTCAGCTGCGATTAGGTTCGGATGACCGCAAAGTTTGGTCTCATGTTTCCTGGTGTGAAGACTAGCAATTTCATCGACATCCAGAATTTTTAAATCACGATGTAACACAGTATTGGGAACATAACAAGGCGCTTTGGTTATCAGGCGAAATATTTTGTTTTGAAATCTCTGAATAATAATAATGTTCGATCTCTTCGTAGTACCCCAAAGTTGAATACCGTAACTCCAAATAGGCTTCAGGATGGATAGGTATATGAGTCGTTTGTTAGCTAAACTAGCGGAAGAGTGGTATCCAAGCAGCCAGTACAACTTGCGTAATCGAATGTCAAGTTCCTGACGTTTTATTTTGATATGATGCTTCCGATTCAGACGGCGATCGAGGTGCATCCTCAAATATTTAGCTGAATCACTATTCAAAATAGGCTTCCCATTCACAGTTGACGGAATATACCTGGCATGGTTTTCTTGTCAAATTCATTGGAAGAACTAAAAAAACTATGATAACAGAATTAGACGATGCGGGGAAAAAATCCGTGATTTTCATAAATATCGGAAAAACGAAAATATTTACAAAAAACCGAAAACCTAAAATAGTACAAGTAAACGGAATGGTTATAGTAAATCAAGTGACGTACCCCTAGGGTTCAGCAATTACCTTTCGAAAATCGTACTGAAAAGGAGGTAAATACTAGAATAATGAAAGCTTGGAACAAGTATTGGATACTAAAATATATTGTTAAAGGCTCTTTTAACAATTACCACAAGAGTTTACTTTTCAACGCGACTATCATACCCAGTTTAACATACGGCAGTCAAACATGGTATCCGACTTCAAAAATGATTAATAAAATAAAGGCGACACAAAATACAATCGAACGGTCTATTTTAAATATTAAGAAAAAAGATAAAGTAAAATTGATAAAACAAAAATTAAAAAATAACATACATGCAGTCAGGATATATTAGATGACAAAAATGCGTTTCCGGACATTTTCCCGAATCCGAATTCCCGAACGGACATTTTCCCGAATTTTTTTTCTCGAATGTAAAATTTCCCAATTCAATTCATTACCTAGAAATTTTTACTGAAATTATTTATAAAACAATAGTATGGGCTAAAGTTCGTAAATAAGTTACTTCGTCATTTTTGTCTTTATACGTTACATTGTACTGAGCCACAATACCTCCTATACGAGCATGGAGTTCCAACCATTTGTGTCGCGGGCTGGCTATAACTTTCCTACCGGGGTTGAGTTCGGCGACAGCGACTTCCGCATCCGTTTGTTCTTTTTTTGTAGTTCTGTCGTAGCAGAGTACAACAGGTCGGGGTGGTGTTTGCCTACTACTAGACGAAAGCGGTTATGCCAACCTTCACTGGCGTTGTTAGTCTTGTGCGTGTGTGCGAGCGCTGCGGTTTGTTGATTCCACAGGGAAGGTTGATATCGCGCAGGAACGACTCTGTGTCGGCCTCTCGATGAAACGCCGACCGCATAAGTGCGTGTGAAGTATTCGAAAACAGGAAAAAAAATCGTCTGGACATTCGTCGCGTAATAAGTCGAAGACTCGGAGGACATCTTCAAAGGGAACGTACGCCACAGCTAACATCAAGTGAGTGAATGTCATTAAAGTACGGTCTATCGGATTATTGTACGCTTCCCGGAGGCCTTCCGCCTGCACTCTTCTGTAGACAGCTTGGCCTAGGTGGAACATGCAGCACTTTCACGGTCGCGTCGGCGAAAATGTCCCTGCAGGCGTTAATGATTCCTAGTTCAAAATTTGTCATAATTCTTGCAGCGGTCTTCCCAGTCAATAATGCGTAGGCGAAAGGAGGTACTTCCTCGCCGTTCGTAACACTCCTTTTCCGTACGCCAAGGATAGTGAACAAAACCTGCGTGAAGATGGTGGGACTAACCTTAAACGTCCCATCGAGGAACCACATGGAATTCTCACGCAGCAATTCGATATTCCGCCGCGTCGCAAAGATAAGTGTACTCTCTCCACTTCTTCTTCGTCATCCGCTTCCTCATCCTCAAAGTATTCTGCTCGCGAGTCGTACATCAGAAATGTTTTTGTCCTTGAAGCGTTCACTGCTATTTATCCGGTAGCACATGTAATTCGTTCAATGACTTTGGATTCGGAGGCAAATTCCGGTGGCGTACTCTCCTCATCATCTTCGAAAGCGCTTATCGTTGGGGAAGCTGGCTGAGAACTTCAGCCGGCGCAGCAGCCAGTTCCGTATGAAGCATCATGGCTGGTGGCTGTTTCGGATGAGCTGCGGTCTTTCGCTTGAGTGTATTGGTCACGGCCTCCGCCCGGCATTGTTCTAAGTTCGCCGGATGTTCGTGCGGTGATTCCGCAGGTCCTCTAATAAGGACAAAGTCTTCTCCGGGCGGAGGATCATTGGTAACACAGCGTGCCATACATTCCTTTCCTCGCAGCTTCTGACAATCCTAGTATATTCGTTCTTTCTGCTTTGTTGAGCGGACGTACAGGTACCCTTCCACACACAACTTAGTTCCCACTAAAGTAGCCATTTCAACGTTTGAGATACTTATGATGAACGATGACAGACATCACTTTCATTAGAGTTCTATAAAAATCATGAAAATAGGAAAGCAAAAATTTTGTACGTTCTTGGGGAACCTTTCATTTCGGGGAAAATCGTTCGGGAGAAATTGTATTCTGGAAAATGTTCGTTCTACAATTCGGTTCGGGAAATTTACATTCGTGAAAATAAAATTCGTTAAATTGTCCCCATTCGGTTAAACACAACCATTCGGGAATTCGTATTCGGGGAAATCTCCGGGAATCCAAAAATCGGCTTGGGCTGGTCAAGTAGCAAGAATGAAGGATGACAGCTGGACATATAGAGCCACTTTCAGGTTTCTTGTACATTATAAAAGAAGAAGGGCGAATCAGCTGTCAAGTTTAGCGATTTTTTATCGAATAAAAACTTTCAAAGAGTAGCCATAGATAGGATCAAATGGGAGTGATTACAGAAAACTTTTGCTCATCATCAGCCGAGAAAATTTAATATTTAGTATTTTTTCTATATCGAATTTATAATATCTGTTCGAAGTTCGTTATTTACACGTTATTTTATTTTTTTAGACTTTTACCGGGATATTCTCTTTTATGCGAAGAAAAAATGAGAAAAAAAAAAATATTATAAATGTAAACATTTTAAATTAACCGTTAATATTCGGTTACTAATATTACATTTTTTTATATTACACGAACGATCACAATTCACAATTCATAAAAATATATAACATTATCTATACTGTAAAATACATTAAAAATGAACGATTAATATATATTAATATATATATATATATATATATATATATATATATATATATATAAAACACAATAAACACAAAAAAATTGTCCGACCGGTTTCATCATTTGTTTGACATATTCAGAGTCCATGAATACAAGGGCCGTTTAAAAAGTAAGATTCCCTATTTTTTATTTTCGAAACTAATCAAGCTACAAAAAACACAGACATCAATATTGAATTCAGCACACTTTTATTTATTCACCTTTCAAATTTAAGTATTTGTCGATTCGAGAAATTACCATATAAAAATGGTTTTCTCGTAAAAATTTGCCGCCAAATTTTGTAACCAGGTAAAACGAAATTTTTCAACTGCTCGTCGGTCTCGAACTTTTTTTCCTTCGATGCCTCTTTCGAGCTTTGTAAACAAATGGTAATTGCTAGTTGCTAGGTCCGGATTGTTGGTTGGGTGAGGTAAGGTGCGATAAGGTCACAGGTGTCTCGAGCACTGTATGAAGGCGAGGGTTGTCATGGAGTAACTCGATGCCTCGGGTCAATCTTCCATGTCTTTTGTTCTTTTGTTCTTTTGTTTTTTTGTTCTTTTGTTTTTTTGTTCTTTTGTTTTTTTGTTCTTTTGTTTTTTTGGTCTTTTGTTTTTCTGTTCTTTTGTTTTTTTGTTCTTTTGTTTTTTTGTTCTTTTGTTTTTTTGTTCTTTTGTTTTTTTGTTCTTTTGTTTTTTTGTTCTTTTGTTTTGGATTTCCTGACGAAGGTTGGTTAATGTCTGACGATACCTTTTACCATTGACAGTAGTTCCAGATTCCATGAATTCAACCAAAATAACGCTTTCGGAATTCTAGAAGACCGTTACTATAAGCTTTTTCCGAGTCAGTGTTTGTTTTGCCTTCACAACATCGGGCGAATTGGTGTGTTTCCATTGCGTACTCATTCTTTTTGTTTCTAGTGTGCCGTGAAATACCCAGGTTGCATCGACGACTTTGTCGAGAATTCGTTGCCTTCTTCATGAGAATATTGCAAAATTTCGAGAGAACTGCCCATTCGTTGTGCTTTATACTACTCCGCGAACAGTTTTGGAACCCATCTTGCGCAAAGATTCCTAAAATTTCGTTTTTCATGCACGATGAAATGCATGGTACCTCAGGACACACTCGGAAATTGGGTCGGCGTTCGGATAGCAGAGTTTGTTCAATTTTTTGCACCAGTTCGGTCTGCCGCTGCTCCGTTGCTCGTTCTTTACATTCGTTCTACCTCCTCGCAATTCACGGCACCATTTACGAACATGTTGAACACTCATCACAGCGGACCATAAACTTCCACTATTTATTGATCGATGAATTTCAATCGGTGCAATTTTTTTATGGTTTAAAAAAAGCGAATAACTGAGCGCACCTCGTAGTTGGCGGCAACTTTCAGAATTTCACTCACGATTAATTCACGTAACTCAAAAACCTTTCGATCTAGACACTAGTTTAAACTTGAATGTTGTAGCTATACAATGAGATCACGGCCACTCCCGCACGTTTATTCTAACCCGGTTTTACAGTGACGGGAAGTTTACTTTTTGAACCCCGCCACGTATGTCGAACAAATGACAAAACCGGTCAGACTATTTCATTATATTTATTGTATTTTATATATTATATTAGTTGTCCATTGTCAATGTGTTTTTAAACAAAAACGAATGGTTACATAAAGCGTATCGATTTAATAATTAAATGATTTTATAAGCTTCGTACAGTTTCTTTAGCTTCGTAAATGCTTATAACTGTTAGAATTAATCACGCCTCCGATTAAATAGTTCGTAACTGCCGTTTTCCAGCTTTTGACGTCAAAGAGTTTCCAGATCATACTTGTATTCCCAGTTTAGCGGTCACACTGCAATCCACCGAAAAATGATTACAGCTCTCCGTCACTTTGCTCTTGGAAAGTCGCAGCCAACAACCGATTTCGACCCAATTCAAATTTATCCGCCTTTCGCGATTTTTCGACGTGGAATTTAGAGCCCGTTCCGAGATGAGATTCATGTGTAATCTCCTTTTCTAACTCTGTTCAACGGAATTAGTTAGAAACACGTGTATACGTTTAAAATTAACAAGAAGTGTGTAACTGGACAATTTTTCTCCGTCTTCGAAACTTTGATATTATTAAAGGCGAACCGCAGTGAATTGTTTAATTACCCGTAAAATTATTCGTTACTTTATTTTATTAAACCGTGTCTGTACGGTGTTCGGACATTCTGCGAATAGAGGAGACTTTAGAATTAAAGACGCGAATCCTGAGGAGGAACGAACCGGCCCATAATTGGACTGCCTCTTACATCAGGGGTCGGTTGAACTCTACACCAATCTTCACTGCATTTTTCCGTTCGTTCCGAGGATAGAGCGTGTTAATTCTTTAGTTTTCAACCTTTTTTTCCGAATTTCACCGATTTTTTAAATTCTCGCGCGATACCGAGTCAGATCTAAAAAAATGACTAAAAATGGCCGATTCTTTTACGAATATAACCCCCGCGGGAGGGGGACGTATTCGTCGCAGCGAGGCTCTATGCCGCCACCACCGGCTGACGTCCAACAGAGTTGGCGGACCCCCACTACGTACATGGTGAACCTTCACAGTGCGATCTTCTTCGGCATTTCCGCTTCGCTAATCTCGCGGCCTCGTGCCACTGCGCTGGTAGTACACTCGGCGCCGACTTATCTTCCATTTTTCATGTTCCCTTTATCCTGGGCACAACATCTGTGCTCAATTTAGCGTGCGTTTCTCGTTTCGCGCCTACAATTTTTAACTTATTTTTATTCGCGAAATAGTGTGTACGGTAGTTTTCGACTTTCGGCAAAGGAATTGGCCGTGTTTAAATTGGAATTGTAAACTAGAGAGACGAGCGTGCATTCGGAATTCTTCCAATTCAAGTCACTCGCGTCTGTTTTAAACTTTAAGAATAAAACGCATCGCTTACTGCTACTTTTCCGAGCGCTAACTTTCGTTCGCCGCTTCTTTCATATTCACGCACCCCATCCTCTCGATCCGCGCACATACGTATATTCACATCGCACAGAACGATGATTCTCTGTCAGATTATGTAGGCGCATCGACCGACTAAGTCGTTTGTTGACGCGTTCTGTCGGTGAAATAGTTTTATAAAGATTTTTATCTTTTCGCTTTTTGCTTGTTGCCTTGCAGCCGCCGACCCCCTCCCCCTGCCCTATTCGCTGCACTACGCAGTCGTCGCGGAAAACAAGTTATGAAATGTGTATTTTTACATAGAGTTGTTGTAATACACGTAGCGAAAGAAACTTTTGTTTGTTTGTTGACGCACGTTCGAAACAAATTTCTCCGGCTACGCAAGATGCTTAGTTAAATCGAAAGTTTTTTCTTCTTCTTTCGTTCTTGTGCATGTTCGTAAACGTTCCACGCTCGAAGTCGTCAAAGAAAAAAATGTGTTTACTTTACGTACTCGCCACATTCTCCACTTTCATTTTGCCTTTGTACTTTGAACGTTGCCGAACTCGCCAGCGCACTCTCTGCATTTACCTGCAGATGTGTATGAAATTGAAAATTTTTCGCTATAATTTTTGCGTCAAACTTTTTAGCCAAACATTGCAACCGACTGTTCTACTCTTCGAAATTTTCTCTGCTCCATCCCGTACACGAATCGACCCCTCCCCTTGCCCCGTCTTTATTACAACCGATCGAAACGGGAAGAAAATTTATCCACATTGACGTGTCGATTTCTTGATTTTTCGTCTGACTTGAAATTTAATTTAATTAAGGAAAAAATAAAAAAAATGAAACTGGTTTCTCGTTTTGTCCCTTCCCTATAATTTCCACCGGCGGTTCTAATTGAAACTGCAAATGGAACTACTGATGCATCTCTTACTCAATTTTTGTCTTCTCTCCTTCCACTTCCTTTATGCTGCAACCGTATAATTGGTTACTTATTTTCCCAGCAAGGCTGAGATGTGTAATCGTTTTGACGCGCGTACCTTTAAATATTTCGTACGATTATTTTCACTAATTAATTTTATCCAGAATATTTCAAAAACCAAAAAAAATCTTGACGAATTCTCTAACACCATCTCTTAGCGGTGCCTATTATTTTAATCAGCAGTATTAAGAATAAGCTATGCCGATAGAACCTCAAACACTAATTAGGATTAAAATGTTTTTAATCGCTTTAGCACGTGCGAAGGTTGAAACAATACGAACGGAGAACCGGGGGATGTAAAATTGATTGTGATTTTTGTAGTATCACGATAGTAGAGCAAAATATCTCTTTCAATAATCGATTAAAATAACTTGTTCCTCGATAGTGATGTTGCTGTTTAAAATGAAACCAACGATTAGTCCGATTTAAAAGAAGTGACCCTTAAAGGCAACGGTGAAATTTTTGCTACGAAACCAGATTGTTCTTTCGGGGTTTACGCTAAATAACGTTTACTTTTACCGGAAATTGTAACATCATCAGAATGTTTTTAATGTTCTACCAGTTCGATTGGGACGCGCCGTCTTCCAAATGCACTTTTCCGACGAATGGAGTAACTTGTGATTAAATGACCCAGGTTCGCGCAAGGTCAAGCACCGATCCGTAGTGGGCGCCACTTCCTATCTCACACAGGGAATTCTTAATTCTATCGAGATAGATTGCGGTTGGAACGCACGACATTTTTTTTACGACTACGTCTTTGAGGGAGCTCCCAGAGCATCTGCTTAAACACGATGCCAGAATACTCCGAGTGCTTCAATACCCCACACTGTCCCTGTTATCAAACCATCCGGCCTGTGTTCGGGTGATATTGAATTTTGCACCATCGAATAGACTGTATCGCCTACCGTAACTTTCACTACTGAGTCTAGTCGCCAATAGCCCATGTACATACACACGGCATCCAGATGTATACTAATAGTTAAATGAAAAATAATAAATAGTCTCTCGTGATAATTTTGCCTTTTTTTGCGTAGTTTTGCAACGTCAAATAAGTAGATAGGAAATCTATGTTCTGTGATAAGAACCAATCAGGAGCCGCTATTTTGTCACGTGACCACGCCCCCTTGTACTCAACTAATCGAGCGTCAATACTCAATCAAATGACATAACATTTTTACATCAAACCATCCAGTAGGAGTTCAACGCTGCACCGCCATGTTCTACTCAAATTGCATCCTTCCGCTTGCTACATCTTCACTGTTACAAACTAATAACCATATATCTTAATGACCAACCTCACAAAAAATCAACCAACCGCTTTTCTCTGTAGACATCTATGCATGAAGGCTTTCACTCAGCACAGCACTTGCCCGATATAGAGATTAAGAGGAGGCTTTAACCAGCCACTTAGATTTTTGCTAACCTGTACTGAGTCGCTCATTGTATTTAGATGTTTGCGTGTGTGTTGATGATACATTTATCACTGCCTGACTAATGTAAAAATGTATTAACTGATACTAGTTGTTTCAGGTTGCGTATGCTTTGAGAATATGTTTTAGTGTTAACCACCCACCTTTAGAACTTTTTTTTCTAACCCATACTGAGTTGCTTGCTGTATTTAGATGTTTGCATGTACGTTTGACGATGCATTTATCATTGACTGACCAATGTAATAATCTGCTGACTAGTACTAGCTGTTCTTGTTTCCATTTATATTGAGATTATATTTTACTGTTAACCAACCATCTTTAAGCTTTTCTAATCCCTACCAAATCTACCGTGTTTGTATAATTTAAAAGGTGTATTAATGTATGTCTAACTAAAAAAAATAAAAATAAACAATAAACTAATGTTTTATGGGGGAAGGGCAGTTTCAGCCTCTAAAATTTGAGAGTACTTCACATATATCCAGCCAAACAACCACAGTACTAACCCCTTCTGGTGGTTTATTCTTGTTCTAACCTATTTGTTTCTAGTGAGATACTTTGCACATGAGTAATCAAAGTAGATGATTGAGGAAAAAAAAACTGAATAGACCACTAACTCGTGAATCATATATCCCAATTGCTGTAAAGGCTACGTTTAATATTTAGCTGAGTTACTTTTGATGTGTGTTAAGTGTACTATTTAATTACACATAGCTCTATATATTATTTTCAGTGTATGAAGAGTTAGAACTTACAATCACAATAACATGTGTGTGGAGCTTATATGCTTACTTATGTGTGATGTTCTATAAATGTGCGCATGCGTGTGAGCGTGTGAGCATGTGTGTAGTGTAATGGTGTGCTTGTGATGTAACAATGATGATGACGATGATGGTGATGTTGACATGTTTGCATATGTGACCATGTACGCGCATGCATACACTTTCTAATGTAATGAAACAATATTTAATTCCCAAAAATTACTGATCATAACAGATTTGATGGAACCCTGCTAATATGTATATCTGTTTAGTATGAATTTAAATTAGAAAAATCAAGTTGTATAAAAAGAGTTATTAGGGAGTTATTTATTGATTCAATTGTTGACCATTGAAGTGATTATAGATGTCTTTCTCCTACGCTCAAGTTATACTCGTTTTAATTAATATCAGTTATTTTGCATCAATTCTTTGTATTAATTTAGTATAAAAGGAGGTGTCAGCAAGGTATTTGTTGATTTGTGTGCTAACCATTGAAGTGATCAGACGTGTTTTCTCCTGCATTCAAGTTTTTGTTGCTTTTAATAGGTAGTTGTATTAATAATGTAGGTGAATACATCCTGTTTGTTAAAATGGTATAATAAAATAAACTTTAATAACAAACAATAAAGATCAATAAATTAGATAAATACCTATTTAGAAACGTTTTCGGGCATAACCCATCATCAGCTAACACTAACTTATGTTTTAAGTTTCCTTTAAGTTAGTGTTAGCTGATGATGGGTTATGCCCGAAAACGTTTCTAAATAGGTATTTATCTAATTTATTGATCTTTATTGTTTGTTATTAAAGTTTATTTTATTATAGTTGTATTAATATTATTTATGAAAATGTCGTCAGCGGCTGTACAACATAATATTTTTATTCAAAATGTTAGCAAGTGTTATTCCAATCGTTTTTCAACATATCGCATTGTAAACAATAATAAATGTCAGATGGATATTGCGAATTACTTGTCTGATAATACTTCTACAGTGATCGAGATAATTAAGAAAAAAATCGGTGTTGGAATAAAAGTAAATCTAACGTTACGATGTTCATTTAAGAAAGGAGTTGGGCTCGCAGATTGGAATGTTATGCCATTTCACTTCCCAACCAATGCACAGTTACTAACTCGTGGTGATGATATTCCTGCATGGTATAGGGAGGATTGTAGAAAAATTATTAGTCTTGCTGATAAACTTGAACGTGCAACGGGATCTGGCTGGTCATTAATGCAAATTGAATACCTCGAAATTCGGCTCAATCATCGGAACGTTCTAAGTCGTGCATCATCATATATTCCACTATCATCTTGTATTGCATCGAAAAAGGCTGTTATTAATGTGAAAAACGTTGACCAAATGTGTTTTAAATATTCTATGTTGACAAAATATATTAAGGTGAATCATCCAGAATATGCAAGCAATTATGTACGGAATACATCATTGTTAAAGAAATACAATTGGAGTGGTATATCTTTTCCTACATCATTGGACGATGTGACCACATTTGAAAAGAATAATCCTCGATCATCTGTTAATGTATATGGTTTGGATGAGAAAAATACTGTATATCCCCTTCGAATTACAAAGATTGAACAAAAAGATCATACTGACTTACTACTAATAACCAAAGGCGATAAATCACATTACTGCTGGATAAAAAATTTGGGGAGGCTTGTGAGAAGTCAAATCACTAGGGATTGTCACCGTATGTTTATATGCCGTCGCTGCTTATGGTATGTTCAAGATCGTGCTAAATACATAGCTCGTACACAATGTTGCTCCAATAATACTCCTGCTACGGTTGTTATGCCAACGGAGAAAAATAAAATGTTGAAATTCCAACAATATAAACAGCAAGAATTTATACAATTTGTTATATTTGCTGATTTCGAGTGTATCCTGAAGCCTTTAAACGATGAATCATATGATAATGATGTCAATGATGAAGAAATTATTAGTGCTAATAATGATGATGATAGTGTAGAAATTAGTGGTAACTGTCGAAAAAACCAGCATCAGGAAGGAGATATGCAGAAATGTAAGCCGCAATGCATGGAAGATGGTTCATATGGTAATATTCAAAACAAGTCTCAAAATACATCTGATACTATTCCTGTACAACAGCATGAAGCGTTTAGCTTTTGTTACTATATTGTGTCGAGATGTGAAGTAGGTGCCAGGTTTAATGTTACATCAGAGCCTAAAATGTATCGCGGTCGTAATGCAACTAGAAAATTTTGGTGATTGGTTAGTGGAGGATGTGCGAAAAATCGAAAAGATTTATCAGAAAAACATTCCATTACAGTGGACGCCCGAGGATTTGGAGAAATATGATGCTTCATCGGTATGCCACATTTGTGAAGAACCTCTAAATAATGATAAAGTCGCAGATCATGATCATCTAACTGGGAAATTTCGAAATGCAGCTCATTCAAAATGTAATTTAGAATACCAGCTTCCAAACTTTGTTCCTGTATTTATTCATAATCTGAGTGGATATGACGCTCATTTATTCATCAGGGATTTGGCGTATGATGATCAGGACATCGAGGTGATACCAAATAGTGAAGAACACTACATATCATTTTCAAAGCGCATTTCGGAAAAAATGAAAATACGATTCATAGATACATTCCGTTTCATGGCGTCAAGCCTTGAGAAGCTAGCTAGTTATTTACCTGATAGTTCGCTTCATCATACAATCAGAAACATTGCATCGCCTGATTTACTTCCTTTATTCCGTAGAAAGGGTGTTTTCCCTTATTCATATGTATCATCATGGGAAAAATTGGATGAAACAAGTTTGCCTGAAAAGGAGCATTTCTATAATTCCCTGACAAAATCAAATATTAGTGAAGAAGATTACTTACACGCATTAAATGTGTGGAATACATTAAATGTTCAAACACTCGGGGAGTATAGTGATATATATCTAAAGACAGATGTGCTTCTATTGGCAGATGTTTTTGAAAACTTTAGAAGCGTTTGCTATAAAATTTACAAATTAGATCCTGCATGGAGTTTTACTGCTCCTGGATTAGCATTTCAAGCAATGTTGAAATTGACAAAGGTTCAATTGGAGCTCCTAACCGATTATGATATGGTTTTATTCTTTGAAGCTGGAATACGTGGTGGTATGTGTCAGTGTGTGAAACGTTATGCTAAGGCGGACAATTCATACACTAACAGCTGTAATAATAGTTACAGTGATGATGATAACGACGGTAGAAATGGTACAGATAACACTTTCATAGCATATTTGGATGCAAATAACCTTTATGGTTGGGCCATGAGTGAGCCTCTTCCTATGAATGGGTTCAGATGGCTTAGCCAGAAAGAAATATTAGAATTAGGTATTATGGCTATACCTGATGGTGGACCCATTGGCTATGTGCTCGATGTGGATTTGAAGTATCCAACAGATTTACATTTAGCACACAATGATTTACCTCTATGCCCTGAGGCTAAATCAATTAAAAAATGTGTGAAATTAGTTAATACATTAGAAAATAAGTACAATTATATTATTCACTACAGAAATCTTAAACAGGCAATTGAATTAGGTCTAAAACTATAACGTGTGCATCGAGTCATTTGTTTCAATCAGTCAGCATGGTTGAAGCCTTACATTGATTTAAACACTCTACAGCGGAAACTGGCTACCAATGAGTTTGAGAAGAACTATTGGAAGCTTGTGAACAACAGTGTTTTTGGTAAAATGATGGAAAACGTTAGGCATAGAATTAATATGCAGCTTATTACAAATGAAGTGAAATTTACTAAACTTGTCGGAAAAAGTAATTTTAAGGATCGAACAATATTTAGTGAGCAACCATTATTGGCTGCAGTACATTTAAATCCTTCAACAATTAAATTTAATAAGCCAATTTATATTGGTATGTCTATTTTAGATATTAGCAAATTAAAAATGTTTGATTTTCATTACAACATAATGAGTAAAATGTATAAGAATATTAATCTTTTATATTGTGATACTGATTCACTTATTTATGAACTTAAAACGCTTGATTTTTATAAAGATATTAAAGATAATGTTCAGTATTTTCATACAAGTGATTATCCAAAAAGTCATCCATGTTATTCATTAGAAAATAAAAAGAAGCTTGATGTATTTAAAGATGAATTCAATGGTACTCCAATTAGTGAATTTGTTGGATTGCGTCCAAAAATGTATTCTATAAGTATTATTGATAGTAGAGAAATTAAAAAATGTAAAGGTGTACAGTCTTCTATAATTAAGAAAGAACTTAATTTCCTAGATTATTATAATTGTGTGAATGGTGTGTGCGGGAAATTATGTGATAATTATAAGACATATTACAATATTCAAAGTTGTCAACATATACTGTATACCCTAGAACAGAATAAAGTAGTATTAAGTGGTAATGACGATAAAAGAATAATATGTAGTAATAATGTAGATACACAATAGCTTATGGAAATTCTATGTATAATAAATTCCATAAAAAGTTTAATGATGTTTTAGCTGAACTAAGAGCGTGTATATTAAATAAAAATATGTATATTGCATGATTACATGGACCTATGTATTATTATTAAGTATAATTTAGACATTGTATATTTTCAATTTTACTATGTAATAAATTTTTCTATTAAAAATTTTTTTATTTCTTTAATTTGTTAGATTTGAGAATGTGCAAGAAGTTAAAATAGTTTCTATAAACTTAATTAAAGTGTATAGAGATTATATTATTTTTAATTAAAGAGTGTGTATGTAGTAAAAATTTGGTGCTTTTCCCTAGGATGGATGGATTATTTTCCATTAAAATTTGATGTTTTCTATCTAAAATGATGATATTTGTACTAAATTGTGATATTTTACCATAAATTGATGGTTTGCACCTAAAATGTGAGGTATTTTTGTGTAAAATGGATTGTTTCCTTTAAAATTCAATGTTTTGTACTAAAATGTGAGTATTTTAGCCCTAAATGGTATAATTTGTATGAAAAGAGTGATTTTGGTTTAAATTGAGCACTTCTTTCTATGATACTACATTTATCTTAATCCCTGTTTGTAACATTCAGAGGTGCGCTGCAGAAATTTATAGTTCTTATATCCTAATAGTTGTATTAGTGCAATAAAGGAGATGGGTTATTTAAGCGATGGCTCTAATAGGTTGAGAAAATGTGATTAATAGAATTTCTGAGTTGTGATTGTTTTTCAAAATAATAGAATTTGTGTGAGGGAAAGAGGTGTGTCTCATCAAGCTTATGAATACTACTTGGTAATTAAATTTATCATTGTGTTCATTGCATTGGTAGTTATAATATGATCAGACAAAATTAGTTCTTATATATTGTTGTTATATGTTAAATGTTTACACCAACAGACTTGAGTAACTCTTCAATATCTGAATGCTTACAATCAATTTGATTTTTCTAATTTAAATTCATACTAAACAGATATACATATTAGCAGGGTTCCATCAAATCTGTTATGATCAGTAATTTTTTGGGAATTAAATATTGTTTCATTACATTAGAAAGTGTATGCATGCGCGTACATGGTCACATATGCAAACATGTCAACATCACCATCATCGTCATCATCATTGTTACATCACATGCACACCATTACACTACACACACGCTCACACGCTCACACGCATGCGCACATTTATAGAACATCACACATAAGTAAGCATATAAGCTCCACACACATGTTATTGTGATTGTAAGTTCTAACTCTTCATACACTGAAAATAATATATAGAGCTATGTGTAATTAAATAGTACACTTAACAC
The DNA here is from genome assembly GCA_039619475.1 of Icerya purchasi. Classification (NCBI taxonomy): domain Eukaryota; kingdom Metazoa; phylum Arthropoda; class Insecta; order Hemiptera; family Monophlebidae; genus Icerya; species Icerya purchasi. Next base: position 320,964,574 of record CM077115.1, read on the forward strand.
ACATCAAAAGTAACTCAGCTAAATATTAAACGTAGCCTTTACAGCAATTGGGATATATGAATAATAATTCACGAGTTAGTGGTCTATTCAGTTTTTTTTTCCTCAATCATCTACTTTGATTACTCATGTGCAAAGTATCTCACTAGAAACAAATAGGTTAGAACAAGAATAAACCACCAAGAAGGGGTTAGTACTGTGGTTGTTTGGCTGGATATATGTGAAGTACTCTCAAATTTTAGAGGCTGAAACTGCCCTTCCCCCATAAAACATTAGTTTATTGTTTATTTTTATTTTTTTTAGTTAGACATACATTAATACACCTTTTAAATTATACAAACACGGTAGATTTGGTAGGGATTAGAAAAGCTTAAAGATGGTTGGTTAACAGTAAAATATAATCTCAATATAAATGGAAACAAGAACAGCTAGTACTAGTCAGCAGATTATTACATTGGTCAGTCAATGATAAATGCATCGTCAAACGTACATGCAAACATCTAAATACAGCAAGCAACTCAGTATGGGTTAGAAAAAAAAGTTCTAAAGGTGGGTGGTTAACACTAAAACATATTCTCAAAGCATACGCAACCTGAAACAACTAGTATCAGTTAATACATTTTTACATTAGTCAGGCAGTGATAAATGTATCATCAACACACACGCAAACATCTAAATACAATGAGCGACTCAGTACAGGTTAGCAAAAATCTAAGTGGCTGGTTAAAGCCTCCTCTTAATCTCTATATCGGGCAAGTGCTGTGCTGAGTGAAAGCCTTCATGCATAGATGTCTACAGAGAAAAGCGGTTGGTTGATTTTTTGTGAGGTTGGTCATTAAGATATATGGTTATTAGTTTGTAACAGTGAAGATGTAGCAAGCGGAAGGATGCAATTTGAGTAGAACATGGCGGTGCAGCGTTGAACTCCTACTGGATGGTTTGATGTAAAAACGTTGTGTCATTTGATTGAGTATTGACTCTCGATTAGTTGGGTACAAGGGGGCGTGGTCAAGTGAAAAAATAGTGGCTCCTGATTGGTTCTTATCACAGAACATAGATTTCCTATCTACTCAAATATTTCCTTTTTTTCTCGGCTATGACTCTGATGTTAGGGGGACTATTGCGTAATTAATTTTTCTTTAGAACGAAATTTTTACGAATAAGTCGGTAATTGTACTACTTGTAATTCGAGTGTTTTCGTTACGTGCATCTACGATTTTCTTCGATATCGCATATCATGCCGCGCACCAAAAACCCGCTCGTGCGCTAATATTTCCGATTGATAATAATTCTGCGTTACGGATTAATCGTTTGTTTGATTTCAGTGCCTCCGCACCAGTTGATCATTTACGATAGTTCGGGTCGAGAACTGACCGATGTGATCGGACCGCTAATTGAAGGATCCGACTTGATACTGATCTGCGAAGTACGAGGCGGTAAGTAGTTTCCTGTTTACACTTGAACTAGCGACGCATTCAGGACGGTCATCCCCTGAATTATATTTTTCTCACGGTGACATTAACTGTACGATTTTCTATTTATTTATAAAACGCTTAATAGCAATAATACCAGTAAAAAGTAGTCAAACATTTAAGAAGTTATACATATACGGAGGAAAACAACCTACCGTATGAAAATCAACACGGATTCGGGGAAAAAAGGTTCACAATAAGGCTACTAAGGACGATTATAAGATAAATATGGCACTATCCGAAGTTATACTTTAATGACCCAGCTGAAGCGTTTGACTTAGTGACGGTGAATTATCAAAGACTTGGGAAACATGGGTATTTTGAAAGTAATCAACTGAAGTGGGTTCGAATTTACATTAAAAATTGTAACCGCGGATAATAAAAGTGGTGGGAAAATCACATTATACACTATATAGAATAGGACAGGGACTCGCAAGTATATTAAAAATACAAAAGTGTGCATGCTTTTGCTGACAACATTGCTTTATTACTATTAAAATTTCATACAACACATTATTTCAATTACTTATTAAATGATGAATCATTAAGCGTGTACAATTTTATAAAATAATAATATATTTAAAATTAAACACTGACGCGTTTCGAAGCTTTATAAAAGTGTATGTGTTTAATGATGGCGCCTTATTAATTAGAACTTAAAAGTATAGAGAGAAGGCGGAGAAATTATTACCAGAGGATCTTAGTTTCAGTAAATGAGCATATCATAAGAGGTTATAAATATAAATAAATCAAAATTATTCGAAATAGTTCTAAACGTGTGATATACGCGATCCGCTATTATTCTTTATAATAGCGATTGCGTACACACGAACGCCAGGAAATAATGTCCTCCTTTAAAAGGGCTTAAAGATTTCAAATTCTCAGGAAATCATCATTGGAAAAAACATATGCAAGTTTTAAGTTGTAAAATGAGACAATCAATTTCGGCGTTATATAAAATGAAACAGCCATATGAAACACTAGGCATATTAACGCAATAATAATGCCTATGATTTTATATGGAATACCGAAGAAAGCTAAGAAAACCAAAACTAGTAAAATAAACAAAATACAGAAAAGCTGTTTGAAACTTATATTAACCCGAACAAAACGATCCCGGACCAAATTGGTGGAAGGAAAACAATGAAATCTCTTCGAAGATGTGTATTATTATAGATTATTAGAATTCAACATTCACGGGTAACATAAATTCTCAGCCAGACAAAAATCCGAATGACAGGAAATCAAAGTGATACACATATTAAATAAATGAAAATTACAGACGAGTTAGTTGTAATTAAGTATAAACTCTGTTTATATGTTAAAGGAAAAACAAAACTGGTACGATGTGGAAAAAAGAAATTAAAAAGTCGCTGAAACGGGGTAAAGATTAAAAAACAACTTATGCCCTGAAATGTTCCATTATATTCATTCCATTTTATGCTATTTATTTTTTCTCTTTTTTTTACGTTCTTTGCTTCTATTTCTCGCGCGCATTTCAACGGTCCCTTACTCTGCAATTTTCCCGCCTCATATTTCCTCAGCCAATCATTCCCGACTATGGTTGGGCATTTATCCTTCTTTACATACTAATCCTGCCGCACATTATCTTCAAATGCAACCGGGTCCCTGTCCCCAGCCGGGTTTCAATTCTCTTTTCATCAGCGCTCCGCGATAGTTTCTGTAATCAGACTGCGATTTAATCACTCTCTTCTCCCCTCTTCGCGTTTTCGTTTTTCTCTGTTCTCCTCTACCGATTGTCCTCTTCACAGTTCCATCTCTATTCACACATGTGATGCAAACCAAATCTCCTTTGAATGCTCTGACCTTGCTTCTGAGTGTTCTGCTTTGAATTATAAAATCGTAGCACTGGGTCTTCCTGCTCCCTATAATTCTTGCTTTATCCTTTACTTCCCATATCCAGCTATAATACCTGTACTTCAATCTTTCCTAAGCTCTATCTCTAATCGTATCTCGATTTAACCCCCCTTTTTTTTAATTTTTGTAGTTGTTGAGTCAAAGCCTCTGGTTCGCCCCAAAAAAGTATAAAATAATATTATTATTATTATTATTTTAGAATAACAATAAAAAACAAAACATCACACTTTTATATATTATTCGCCTATTTCTCTTTTCCATTACTGTTATTTTCTATACGAAGAAGTTCGTTAAGCTACTCAAATGTATTTATGTATAGACGCATATTTACGGTATGTGTATGTAGGGGCGTGTGTGAATATATACTTATAAATATATATACCTATAAATATATATATATGATATATGATATATATATATATATATATATATATATATATTAGGGTAGTCCTTATTTACATGATTACGGTATTTTTTTTTACCCTCCCACCAGATATCTTCTAAATATATAAAAAAAAATCCTGTAAAATTTGAGCTCTTAATTTTATTAATAACACGCTCTCCGAGGTCACCAAAGTTTTAAACGAAAAATACATGCAATTTTTTTCAATAACGTTTATAAAAATTATAACTGTGTTTGAAATTTAGTACAGTTGTAGTTTATACTATTGAGAACAATCCTTAAAAATTATAAATTTTTAAATTCACTTCTTCCTTACACATTAAATCAACAAATATGAAAAAAATTTTCTTACTTAAAATATTTTCGTAATATTTCTCATAGATTATTAATCAATTATAATAACATATATACGCTCGCATCTCAAAGCGCATGCGCTCTGAACCCCGATTTCCAAAAAATATACTATGGTATTGAGCTGGATGGCACCGGAGCTCTTTAATTCATCATCTGCGTAATAATTTCGGAGTTGGTGATTTATCAATACAAAAAAATGATTTTACGACAAAAATAAACTTTCTACATGTATTAAATATCAATTTAATAAAAACCCGACAACTATTTTATTTATAATCTTAATTTAAAAGAAAAAAGCATTTTTTGAGAGAACTGGAATAGAAAAAAAATTATTTCATGTTACAAGTAATATAAGAAAAATATTTTAAGTGAGAAAAATTTTTTCACATTTATCGATTTAATATGTAAATGAACTTAAGAATTTGAAATTTTGAAGGATTTTTCCTAATAGTATAGGCTCCAACTGTATTAAATTTCAAACTGATTGTTCAATTTTTACCAGTGTTGTAATTTTTATAAGCGTTATGGAAAAATATTGCATGCATTTTCCACTTAAACCTTTGGTGACCTTGGGGAGCGTGTACTATTAAAATTAAGAGTTCAGATTTTACAGGATTTTTTTTTGTATATTTAGTATCTAGGGGGCGTCGGCAAACATAAAAAAAACCTCAAAATCATCTAAAAAAGGACCGGTCTTATATACATATATATATATATATATATATATATGTATATAGTGATAAACTGTTTTTTTATCAGGTAAAATAATGAAAAACGGTGAAAGACGGGCGCCAGTAACATTTACGGTGTGTTACAACCGAAATATCACCCTTCGGTGGAGCATTAGGTTTTTTGTAAAAAAAAAAAAAAAAAAATTATCGGGAGGGGAAAAATAATTAAGAAGGGAAAAATAGTAAAAAATGACCGCGATTCCACCGCGAGTCGACGGTGGTATCTCCACACAGGAGATGTTACAAAGGCCCAACCACGTGTCGAATAACGAAACTTCTCTGACGAAACTACATAAAAAAGCAGCCTAGACAGCGCTTAATTTCGGGATGAATTTTAAGAGAAAAGACATTAAACGTGCGGCATCGCGCATAAAGAATTTTGACAGCACGCTAACGCGAAACAACTAGAGCAACCAACTGTCACGCTCAACGACGACGAAAAACGTAATTAACTCTAACTATCTCAACATCTAACCTAATAAGAACAATTAATAAAAGTGCGCATCGATGTTTCTGAAACATCGAAATCATAGCGCGTTAGCCGCCCTGCTTGACTTTTACGGGATTTTATAAAACTTCCCTCGGCTCGATGCTGCTTGGTATAGTTTTTCATTCGTCTCGGTCTTATACAGTCATCTGTGCTATCGGCCGCTACTAGTAATGGTCTCAACCATGACACATCCGTCGGTGTACCTACAAACCGCGCTTACGCCGAATAAAAGCGGTGTTTGATAGACTGCGAATTGATGATTTTACCAGAGAAAATATTTTTATAACTCCAACATCGCTATAAGTTTGTGCTATCCGTTTTAAAATATATATATATATATATATATATATATATATATATATATTGTGGTATATAGGCATGTATATATATTTAAACTGATATAAAATTAGCTTAATTTTATTATCAAGAATATGAATAAACGACAGAGCACTCACGCAACGGGGGGTATACTTTTTGACACCGATAACTTGTTTAAAAAAAAGAAAAAGAAGAAAAACCCGTCAGTTTATGCAATTCAACATTCTTTTAACATTTTACACACTCATCGAATGCTTGCATCGATTCATCTGGAACTTTTAATTAGGAGTAATGTTGATTTTTCTCTGAAAAATAAGATGTGTCTTCACAAACTTAGCTGCCCCGTTTCCGCTGGAATTGTTTTTTCTGCAACTGTCTCATACATGTACCGGAAATGCAACGTTGAGTGTGGAGGTGATTGCTAATTGTTTGGTTAAACTGTAAAATTTGAATAAATACATTTGAAAATAAAAAGAAAAAAAAGTAACTTAATTTTCTTTTTCTGCGTCATTCAGGATATAGTACACGATACGACAAAAAGTATAAAGAGCGAGAGTATTCGTACGGGATTGCAACAGTTTGAGAAAGGGATAATGAAATACCGCTGATGAGACGATCACGAGTGGCGCGTTTACTAAGAAATATTCACCAACGAATAATAGCGGTAGAGGAGAATCAGAGGTTCAAAAATAGGAATGGAAATCGGGATACAAGTGGTCCATTCTTCTTATCGTCGAAATACAGTAAAACCGCGATTGGATCCGTGTGTGTTTTAACCGGTTGGCGGGTATTAACCGTGCATCTCGTTAAACTCGCGTGCTTCCTGCAAAAAAAATTCCAAATTGTGATGGAAAGGAATTTGAACATGTTGATGATGAAAACATGAAGAAGTGAATAGAAAGCGATTATATCGATCTCGGTTAGCGTATATTTTTACTGATGAAGAAATTTTAAATGAAATCAATGCGGATTCAGAAAATCGGAAAATGAAGAGCAAGTCGAAATAGCAGAACAGCGACTAAGCTGTGAAACTGCGTTGCATTTCGAGTAGCAGACAGATCACAGACATTCTGCAGTTAGAACATTTCCAGGCTAGAAGATAAAACAGAAAGTGATTCCCGACAGACGGGAGAAACTGACTCACTTTTTTCATTAAAATTAATATCTAGTCTAAGTTATTCTATTCCTTTTCATAACACTTTTTTTCTGTACGTTACGTTCATTTCATTTTTGTTTGTACTCTACGCTGTGTCCTTATTTCTTCGTCTTGTCATTGATACAGTATTTGAAAAGGAATAAAAATTTCGAATTTTATAAATCTTCTGTATATTATACAGCATTTACTTAATTAAATTAGTCTAAATAATCCAGTTTCCTTCTCGCTAAAAGGGGTTTTATATCACCACAGCTTTTATTTCATATACAGAATTATACGTATTTATTATAAAGCAAGAAAGCAAAACAATAGAGAAAATTATACAATTGCAGTCGTAGATGGTCAGCTATCATTTCATAATATAAAATGGAGTGAAGAGTCTCTCGACCCACATATTACGTGGGTCGCAAAGGCTCGGGATACATAAAAACTCGCGGAACGGCCGGCGGCGGGTTAACTGTGTTTTCCCGTGTCCGTGCATGATGAATCCCCAATTAACACGGATAATCGGTGTTTTACTGTAGCAATATAAATAATTGAAAGATCAATTTACAGCGAAGGCTCAACATTAAATGATAGTGTGTAGGAAGGAGGACAAATGAAACAGAGATACAACAGCCAGTATGCGGACGATATGGTACACAGAAAAAAAATGAAATGTTTACAATTACTTTAACGGCAGCTTGAAAAATGTATTTTTCTGTACTTCGCTGATGACGACTTATTGATTGCTCGTTCACGATGAAGAGAAGAAAAATAACTTGCAAAGAGAATTGCTCAGAAAAATATGAGACAACAAGAATTACTGAAGGGATAGGGACTGTACTAGAAATTATTAGTTCGTAAAACACGGACGAAAGTAGAAACGCTAGAAAGCCACTATACTATCGATCGAGCGTAACTGACCGCCGGTGTGTTACGATTAACATAGAAAAGAAAAGGAATTACCAGATGGTCGCGACTGCTATGCACAGAATCTGGAACAAAACTCAAAAACGGTCCATATGTAATTTTTAGGAAAAAAGGCGAGACCATCCCACATAACAAAACTATCGAAATATCGTGGGACATTGTCATACGAACGGCACTGTATAAACACTATAAACCATTTCTGTTTAGCCTTTGCTCGTCTAAACGATCCCGAGATGGTCTCTTAATGATTTCTACTTTATCATCATTCCCGAGAAAAACCTCATTATCCCCGGTCTTCTTCAATTAAGAGCAGGGGCACTTTGCATCTTCGCAACTTTTAGCACTTCTTATACACAACAACTATGCTCAGGTTCGTCCGACAACTCCGAAATCACGTGTTATCTTCTCTTATTTCTCGAGACACTTTTGCAGTCTTCGTTCATTTTCCTCAAAACATTTTCACATTTGCCGAATAATTTGTTGGATTCCGCATATAATTCCTTGCGGCTGAACTTCTTATGGTAAGATCTATTACTTCAATTTTACATCCTTCTTTTTTCATGCTTAGACATCTGTCTTTTCGTTATATATCACATTCTTCTTCCACGTTCGGTTTGATCTTTTCTATGTGTAACTTTGATTTTTTCGCCAAGTCGAGTTTCTATTCGAAATTTTCGACGGCTACCACGACTCCAGCACCCTGTTTTTTGTTGTTGTGACTCTCTCTGATCATCAAAATTCATCTCGCTGCTGGATCTGAACAATCCGGATACGAAGTTAATCCGAGACTTCGTCCGTTAATTCAGTTTTCGCGGCACATTTTTTCCCACCATCGCTGTAATGCTTTCGAATGTTTTCGTTTCATCTTTAATTTCGACTTTCTTTCATCTCGCGCTATAATGTTATACTAGTTTGGCCGCAGTTCGGTACCGGCGAAAACTTTGTAAAATTTAAATGAAAATAAAGTCATACCGGGTTGTTAATATTTCGTAAATATAAATCAAATAAATACCTCGATACCAAACGAAAGAGATAACTGCAAATTTAATATATTTTAATAAATTCAAATTAAACTACTGCAAATTTAAAGAAACGTATTCTATATCATTAGCTAACAATACCGAGGTTTACTCAAATAAAATTAAAAATACTTCAGTTGCGTGTACTGCTCTGTGTTGTTAGCTGATGATATAGCCAGAATGCATTTCTTTAAATTGGGGTATTTAAATTTATAAAAGTGGTAAATTTGTTATTGAAGTATTTACTTTATATTTATAACCATTTTCTTTTTTTTTTGCCTGTCGGAAACCCCCCCGGGGGGGGGGGACCCTTTTTTCCAGTTCGCCATATAAGACACACGCTTCAGTACACATCTTTCATTCTTACAAAACCAGTCTGACCGATGCCAGCTAGTACCCTATTGTTGATATGTTGCTATGAACTGGCTAGCCTATTCCAAAATTCGAAATTATCTATTACGAGAAATTCTATATTTAGGGTGCCATCTCTGGGAATGAAGAAAAATAATTAAGTATACACGCACCAAATGTCGATCAAACTCCTTTGTACGGCCAAAGTATTTCATCTCGTCGGATAATTTTCCTGGAATGATTAGTGAAAGTGTATGCGTGTACGTTTATTCGGAAGCAGCTTCTAAACCGCATCGCAGTACTAAAGAAACTGTTTTCCTAATAAAACACTGGCGCAGCAGTGAGAAATAAACGACCTAACTGTTACTTGATAAGAGTGGTCTATATGGGTCAGGAAATTATGGGTTTTTTTCCTTATAAATAAGTTGTGGTGGGCTTTTTATGTTATCGCCCGGTTTACATTTTACTGATACCCTTTACTAACAGATTTCTGTCTGTAATATTTTCCTTCGGCAACCTACCGCTAATTCTTGTTTAGTTTGAGTCCTCTCATTTCACAACGTTTCCGAATCGTACTCTAACCGTAATGTGAATTATTCGCTCATCTAAAAACTCGCTATCTATACTGTTTTATTTAGTTTTGCGGAACTCCTTTTGAAGGGTTCAACTGTTGTGCTTTTGCTCATCTGACCGGTGCAAGATTTTCTGAAAAGAAATTTAGGTGAAATTTTAAAGACATATTAAGGGGAACTGGTACGATTTTAAGGGGCTCATCTCGTGTATCTCTCTTCGTGATTTTCCGTCTTGTAGATTTTAATTTTCGCGGATATTCGAGAGTATGATTTTTCGACTATAATTTCGTTATTTCTCTTACTTTTCTTTGATTTTTACATCATTAATTCTCAGGAAACTTTTGCTTGGAAAATGCAGATTCTCATCCGTTTCGACCGGACGCTTTGAATCTGGCAGATTTCCAGAAAGATTCTGAACGAGGTGGTTAAGATTTCGTCCGATAAGTAAATGCGGTTTAGAATAGCTTCGAGCGAAGAGGAGACCCCCCCCCCATCCTCTTCCGTCGGGGAAATCACTTTTACTATGGGAATGTTTGGCATCGACAATTTATTCCCCCATAAGACGTTTTTGTATATAGTAAAAATCGGAGGAAAATTTTCCGATATTTATTCAGAACGATACGTATAGTAGTCGAAAAAAGAAGTTGCCGCCAGTTTATACTTTTTCGGTTAATAACCGGAATTAGCGACGGTCCGGAAGGGGATATCCGCGGATCTGTTTCCTTCGACTATTCAGACCCGGAAATAATAATGGTCTATTCATAAGGTAACTGTTCTTAAAGAACGGGTTTTTTATTAAAAAGGTTCCGGTTTCATGAATGGTTCGTAAGTAATTGAAACAGTTCCTAACTCTTCTAACTTACCGTTCAATCAGTAGAGAAAAAAGTTGCAGCATAGTGATGGCAGCAAGTTGAACAAAGAGAATCTTTCTGTTTCAGTTTTAACGATTTTCGTTCTAGTAGAACAAGCGAAGAGTACTTCAGTCGCGCATACTTCAGTAATAAATATGTTTATTCTAACGATGTGTCACTGTCACACACCGGTGACATTGTGGTAATACAAGTGGAATTCGCTCGCTGATCCCTGTATTTCATGTAAGAACTCCGTCTGTCGCCAACATTTCGCTTTGACCGTCCATTCAATTCGTTGCTATTTCAGATAGACAGACCACCGTTCGATAGAGTTACGCAAAAATTTCAATTTTAAATAATTTAAAATTGATTTACTATTACCTAGGAACCACAACGCTATTAGAAAAATAACGAGCAAGGCGCACTACTTCAAACTGTTTGAAGCTGATACCTGTTACCACTTCTATTCTATTTTTGGGAACGTATATAAAAATTGTGATCTGCTAATTTATTTTTAATCGATGAGAGCTGAGAACTATTATATTAGAGCTTCCGTACTATCTGTTCAGATAGCTGCTAAAAGAAATTAAAAGAATCGGGAGTCAAGAGCTAAAAGAGCTGAGAACTGATAAGAAAAGTTGTGTTCTCCGAACACAGTAAGAACAACTGTTCGAGATGCGATATTTCGGTACTACTCGTAAACTACAACTGAGCAAACACTAAATCGATGAATGTTATACATGTACATATATTCGCACGGTTTCGCTGTAGAAGTTAAACCATAAAAACACCGTAAACAACGAAGTAAATAGACCGGCCGCACATTTCTGCGTGTTTCACGGTCGGAATATCTGAGCAGAAATGTGCCAGATTAGCTAGAAAAGGGGACGATAGACTTAACTCTCTCTCTCTCTATACGATTATACTCCTACATTAGCTACTTCATAATTGCATTCTCTTTTTCTAGCGCACACGTAATCTAATCTAACACGGGTGCACGCTGCGTCGACAGTCAGTGTAAACTATTTCCGACTTTTCGGTGTACTGTGCGCATATTATGTCGGATCGTCCGTTGATTGCGTACATCCGGAATGTAGTTCTCAAACTTGCAGTTCCAGATCCGTATCCGAAGAAATAGCGAACTTACCCCCGTCACTAATTGGAATATCAAATATCACGAAATCCGGCACGGACTTGGACTCTCAAATTTTACATGTGAAATATGAAGTTCATAAAAACAACCGTCTAATTTATGTCGAGGAATTAGCGGGAAGATGCGGTTATTAAGCCTACGCGAACTGCTCCGTGTTAAAGATATTATGTCACTCGTCTGTGCAAATAGATGAAATTCACAAAGAAATTTTCTTACCGATGTATTCGGGGAAACGTCATACAACTGGCGACCGTAACGACTCCCGTATTACTGAGCCGTCGGCTAGTATAAGTTTACCAGACGGCCTCGATGACGACACATTTTTGAAAAATCGCAAGAAACAGTACACACATTAAGAGCTAAGCGAGAGAAAGAGGTTATTATTTCGACGAACCTGGTTGACCGCGGTATTCTATTATATAAATCAAATAGGGCGCTCAAGGAAACTTCTGGAATTAGCGGGAAAATGTCTACGTTGAAAATCGTTTTAATTGCGGCAAAATTCTTCTTGTGTATTCATCCGAACTCGTCATTTTATTATGAGTAATAGCGCGATCGTTGTGTCCGCTTCTTTTTGTTTTTTTTTGCAGTATACCTATGTATGATTGGCTAGACGAAAAATGTTTAGACTGTTCAGTTCGGGAGGTCGAAGCAGCGAAAGAAAAGCGGTTCCTAAATAAACGACGCAACTGTTTATAAATAAAAATTCGCCGAGCAGAAGACACGATGACGTCTAGCGAACGTTCTCTTTGAATCGGTCCGGAACCGATTTATTCTCCAGTTTACACTGAAGCATCGGTATAAACATTGCAGCTGATGCGATCAGTGCACGAGAAGAGTAGCTTCATTAAAATCGTTTAGGTAACTGACTCGGAGAATAAGAGCGAAATGAGAAAGCGGAGAATCGAACGGCGAAATGTTCCATTTGACGTAATAAAACTGGTCGGACGATTGGAACTGAACGGCCTGGCGATGCAAGATGGCGCGCGAACGGAACGGTTCGGTCGGAAGAGAATAAAAATCGGCATTCGATTCGTTGTCGCTTCACGCGTTCCCGCTCAAACGGAATGTCGTTATCGAAACCGTTATCACTTTACAGTCATTCTTTAAGCTCATCTTAGCGTCGAATTTTTCCGCCAGCCAGCCAGCCAGCCAGTCAGCCAACCAACCAACCAGCCAGCTAGCTAGTCAGCTGCCCAGCACACTAACCAGCCCAGCAGTGCCCGCGTTTCCAGGGGAGCACTTGTGTTTGCTTTTTATTAGAGTCGGCGGCGGGGCATTTACATAGATTGGTCGTTGGCGAGCAACAGACAATAGTGAATTTGATATTTGCGAACAATTTTCCGAATGGCTTTTTAGGCCGTTATATTCGAACGGTTACGTAAACGAACGGAAGTCGCGCAACGCGGCCTGTCTCACATCGAGCGTTAAACTTAACGCGTTGTTATACAGCCCGAGGAGACAGAGCTCTGAAATATGTTGATATCAATTCGTAACCAATTTCGCTGGCCCGGGTTTTCCATTTCGATCGACTATAATAAAAATAAAATTTTATTCCTCGTAATAATTTCCACTTCTCTCCTACACCGCGACATTTACTTCTTTTCCGCCGATTAAACGTTGATAATGCTCGACCAGAAGAACGTTCGTCGTGATCCGGTGGAAAGAAATTAACCGGCGCGCAACCAGGGGGTCGTTTCGCGAAATGCCTACGACATTTGAAGGTACGAAGATGTCATCGGTGCGATCGCGTGATCAACAGTTTCAGTTTATGTTTTTATTAAAGCGAACTACCCCTATAGCCGCGTCAAAATGTCCTTCTAAAGCGGCGGCGTACTGTTATTAAAGTTTAGTATTTTCTCGTAGAGAGTAAAAGTTTGGTACGTAATGTGAGTAACATTCTGCTTCTTCTTCTTCTTCTTCTACTTCTTCTTCTTCGTCGGTGTAATTTTCTTTAAGATAATTTTATTTTATGCGACTGAGAAACGAAAAAAATCAGATTTTTCGCTGAACAACACAGTGCCCTATTATTATAAAATCTTGAGGAACCGGGAAAATCCATTCGATTCTTGCGAATAACGTGTTAAATTTGTAACTGTCAATCAATCAATCAATCATTGAACCCAAAGGTTCGTTTCTTCCATTCCGTTCTGTTTTCGGCCATCCTTTTTAGGTCCATGTTTGGTATCTCATATGTTTAATTATTCCTTGGTCTTCCTCTTCTTCTCTTCTCCACGGTGTTATTCCCCTTCTATAATCAGTTTTATTCATCGTGTCTAAGTATGTGTCCCATCATCTTCGATCTGCGTCTTTTTATTATGTTGATTAATTCCCGTTTTTTTACTAATCACGTTCATAACTTCATTGCTCTTCTTATCTGTCCATTTCATCTTTAACATATTTCTCCACAGCTACATCTCTGCCGCAATCAGCTTCTTTTTATCGGCTTCATTTATTATCCAACATTCGCACCCATACAGTAGTATGCTCCATACATTACCTTAGTTCTGTGCCCATATTTTTATTGGTGAGTAATGCGTATTTTTGAAAAAATGCGTATTTGGCTAGAAGACTTATTCTAATTTATTTTTCAGTTTTCCCATCTTCTGATACCATACTGTCCAATCTTTGGCTCGTTCAATTATTTTATCATTTTGATAATATATTTTTCTTTTATGGCGTCGGTGTCGTTTCGCATATTACTACTATTTTGGTTTTTGTTTCGTTTATTTTCATGCTATATTCTTCTAGGTGTACCTGCGCTTTTGTCAGTTCTCCTGGAAGTTATTCTTCAGACTTAGCCATGATGACACTGCGAATTTTATCATTTGTAGGTATTCACCTTGTATTTGTATTCCAATTTGCTTATTTCGCAGGCTGTTTTTTATTAAATTTTTTGGTTTTTCTATACATATATATATATTGAATAACGCTGGTGACATGACGCAGCTTTGCCTTACCCCTTTACCTATTTTTATTTCCTCTCTGTTTCTTCCTACCATAAATTCTGCTGTTTGGTTTTTGTAAATTGTTTTGATTGTTTGTATTTCTGCTTCCGGTATATCAATTTCTCGCAGAATTTCGAACATCTTGTTCCACTTCACACTCGGTCAAAGGCCTTTTCTAAATCCATAAGGCAATAGTCTGTCTTCCGATTCTAGCTGCTTTTCTATTATCAGTAGTCGTAGCGCTAGTATTGCTTCTCTTGTCCCTTTTTTGTTTTTGAAATACATATTGATCTGAATCAAGATTTTGTTGATTTTCTCTCGTATTCTTTTTAGTACTATAGGTGTGAGTATTTTTTTTAGGCATGCGACAGTAACTTTACTGTCCCGTTAGTTTTCACATTGATCTGCTCCTGTTTTCTTCGGAATCATCACCAGTCGGTCTTTTTTGAAATCTGTCGGTGCTTTCCGGCTCTTTATTATGCGATTAAACAACTCTTTCAGTTCTTCCTTTAGTTTTTTGCCACCATTAATTATTAGTTCAATTGTTGCTTTCCTTGTTTTTATGCTTTCAACAGTATTATCGAGTTCTGATGCTCTGGCACTTCTAGTACTTCCTCTTCTTGCCAATTGTCTTCTTCTATTTCTTTGTCATTTTGTAATATTTCTTTTACATATTCTTTCCATATATTTTTGATTTCTGTTTCATTTGTTTCTAGTTTCCCATTATTATTCTTTATATACAATATTCCTTCCAAAGTATAATCGTATCAGTTTATAAGCCTAGTCGAGTCTCTGTCCTCCTATCATGGATTCAATCTCTTTGCATTTTTTATTCATCCATTCCTCTTTTTCTTTCTTACATTTCTAATGTATTTGGTTCCTCAGTTCGCTATATTCCTTTACGTATTATTCTTTATTTCTGTATTTTCTCCTTTCTTCTATATCTTTTAAAATATCTTCTGTTACCCATGCGTTTCTTTCTGTTTCTTGTTTCCCTGGTCTTAATTCTTCGTTTGCTATCATTTTTAAAGTTTTCTTAATTTATTTCCCATCCTGGTATTATCTTTTTCTTTGCAAGTATTGTACTTTTTCTAGCTCTCTGTTACTTTTATCATGAAATGATTTCGTCTGCCTTCTTCTTTACATTTTTCAATATCCTATTTTATGTACGTTGTTCTTTTGATCTTCTTGTTTTTCTTGCTCTTCTTTAATTTCACTTTGCATTTCATAAGTACTACGTTTCGCTATCGCAGTCTGCACTTTTGGATATGCTCTGCTGTTGATTATTTGATTCTTGTAATCTTGTTTGACTATTATGTAATCTATTTGGTATCTTCCCGTGTCACTAGATCTCATCCGTGTGTATCATCTGGGTTTATGGTGTTGAAACAATGTATTGGTCAGCGTTAATTTGTATTCTTTGCAGAATTCGATTATTCTTTCGCCTCTGTCGTTCTTGGTTTCAAGGCTATATTTCCCTACTTCAACTCCTTCTTCTTGTTCTTCAACCACTGCCTTCCAATCAGTTGTTTTTTTTTTTTTAAAATGATTTTTTTTTTTTCAACTACTTTTTACCGCATATATATTATCGTGAGCACTGCCATTGTGGACAGAAGGTAAATAATGTTTTAAAGGCTAAATAAAGTTGGTAATATCATTTCATTATGTTTAAGTGCGATTGAAAACTTGTCTGTGGAGTGTTGAACGTTGTGAATATCAAAATGGTATATCGGATATTGCAGCCGGAATAGATTTGTGTCTTGTGAATCCGGGAGGGTGCGCACGCATATCAGCGTGCAAGTTGCTCTACGTAGGTACGCACAAATTACGTCAACGTGCAGCATAAATAAACCATTAATGCGCACTGTGGAAATCCGATGAACTTTCAAAAGTGGCCGATAATTGGCTAACTACGCACTTATCAGACTCATTAGATGATTTCAGGGTTTAATTTCAGGTTTAATTCTGGGTTTAATTTTGGATTTAATTTTGAGTTTAATTTTGGCTTTAACTTCGGGTTTAATTTTGGGTTTAATTTCGGGTTAAACTCGACTTTTCTGCGCTGATTGTAATTCACGTTCAAATTCGGCTCGTTCCTTATAAAAGTGAAACGGCATAAAAAATATAATCTGCATGTGTTACAACAGCTCTAAAATCTGACACATAAATAACACAAAACGGTACATTTCGTCCGCTTTTTAAATCATCATTTTTCTTTTTAACATTCCTTTAAGAAGTTAACTAGCGATTTAATGATCAACAGAGCAACACTGGGTATAGAAAAAATTAATTTAAAAGCAACGAAGCTAATCAAAAGGTGAAGTTCAATTTTTCTGCCCACTAAATGTCTATAAGCGACTAAACTGCGAATGTTGTGGCAGTAGTGTAGAAGTTTTACCTTTTAATGAATTAACCAATCAGCGGAACCCGTATCCATTTTCTAGCCAGTACTAATTTGTTTGTCATGTTTGCATGTTTACATAGACTTTCATGCTGCGTTTTAAGACTAGGTACAATTTTAATACTCTAAACATTGACGTGTAGCAACCTAAATGATTGCGCAACAATACAAGGTTAATGAGCCAATCAGTTTTTCGGATCAAATAGAATAAGAACCCATTATTAGAATGGGTAGCTCAGTAAAGGTTACCACACCCCCATCATACTTTTCTCGTTAGTTACAAACAAAACATCTAGCTAGAAACAAATAGACGAGAATAAAAACAAAACTCTATTATGCCACTTTACTTTTCATTAGCTGCATCTTCCAAAATCTACATGCTGAAACATACTTCCCTCGAGAGATTAATAATGCGCTGTTTTGATTAAATATAGATCAACGTAACTTTAAATTGCAGAAATTCCACCGAACAAATTTAAACTATACATTGAACTATATACTTGAACAAGCACCGACAATAAGCAGATTAGTGTATAGTTTAGATTAGGCGTGTCTTAGGAATGTATTCATTTCAACAAGCATGGAAACAAATTGACATATAGAGGGATAACGTGTATATCAACATTGGTTAGAGGTATAGGTACGAGAAAGGAATCCTCAAAAATGGAAATAAAAGGTTTTAGGAAATTATTCAAATTGCCTCTAGTCGTAAAGGGTAGGATAGAAGTATATGTAAACGTACAAACATGAAAAACAACTTGAAGTACTAGTTAGCAAAATTACTAAATCCTATAGTGCAGTTCATATCGAATCATGATGTCAACATGTCTGCGGAAAAAACGAACGACCGTAAGGAGTCTTGCTAGTTGCGGAGTCAGTCGGTTTTATACGTGTGCATTAAGGGCAGAGGTGGCTTAAGGCGTGGGCGACGCGGGCCACCGTGTATGGCCTCGCGGTTCAAGGGGCCTCGCCCCTCAAAGTTTATGCATTAGGTACTTAAAAGCTATGACCGCGATGAAAAAATTTTACTCGGCATAAAACGATAAACATAATTAGCAACTCTCCGAACTGTTAAACCTTTTTTTTTTTTGTTTAATTTTAATAAAGTACAATAGATTATTGAAGCAGATATCTAAGCTGAATTGCGATATTATTATTAAGGAATTCAGTAAGACTAAAAATAGAGAATTTCTGTTTCTTTAATTCATTTCTTTTATTTTTTGCCAAAGAATGTAGTTTTTTTTTTTTTTTCCTACCCTGGGCGCGCCAGCGGTCTTGACCCAACAACATGAAAAATTAAGAGTTATAACTAAATAGCCAAGCGGTCAGAAGTGGAAAAGACGAAGGATAGCAGCAATGGAATAACTGAAGGCAATGGGAAGGAAAGAATATAGGTAGCGTTCAATGGAGTAGGAGGACCCAAAACTAGAAGTTGGGCGTGAAGAAAGGAGCGTTCGTTAGAGAGTGCATAACATTCGAATAGGATGTGATTTGAGGCACAAATACAAGAAGGCTCAGAAGCGTGAAGAGAGCAGAAAGGAGAAAGAGCTAAAGAAAAACGAAAGCGAGAAGAAGAGATTAGATAATGATTTATTCTAAGCCTAATTAAGGAAACAACAGTGGAACGACGACAGGAAGGAATAGATTGAAACCAAGGCAGGAAAAATCGGTTGAATAAGACAGTAGTATGAATAATGATTAGAGAATAAAGATGGATACATGTCAGACCAAAGTCTAGAATGATTAGAGCACGATAGAGAAAAAATGTCTGAAGAAGGGAAAGAGTCGAGGAAAGGACCAATGCGGGCAGCTGAGCGAGCTAAAGAGTCAGCTGCGTCATTGCCCTCAATATTGGAATTACTAGGGATCCATAGAAAGTCTATAAGAATGAAGAATGTAGTTTGTATTTTTATGAATAAAAATTGGCCAGTAGCAACTGTTTTTTTTTTTTTTTTTTTTATGTCGTCGCGATAGCTTAGTTGCTAGAGCGTTTGACTTCCGTTACGGCGGTCACGGGCTCGATCCCGGGCGACGGCAGAGCATATTACAAAGAATTAAAATTAAAAATATTTGCTAATAATCAGGTGGAAGACAATGGCAAACCACCACGTACAACATCATATGCGCGCTAGGTCAGTACACAGCAGACCCACACGGGACTGCACTTGTATATCGATAAATCAAACGATTACTAATCAGTTCCGAATGTAGTGTTGCGCGTGTACACATTCGTACTGCATATAAACAATTGCCTAGTACACTATGCCTGTGTCTGTACAGCTGAGATGTACGAATAGGTAGTCACCAACGCTCAGGAATTATAAAGAAGAAGAACTGTTTTTTATTTTATAAAATCCGTCTTCTTGGGCCATCAGAGGGCCTCAAAAAATGTACCTTACCCACACAAAATTTCGGTCTTGCCCCGCCGCTGATGAAGGACAACAGGAATGTTGTTTCTGGCGAGTTGCATACCTGTGTAGCAGACAGCTCGTATTCCATGGAGCGTATTAATAGTATCGCGATGTTACTGGCTCCTGATTGGTTAATCTGTTGTACGAATGTAATTAAAACGGCACAGTCTATAGTGACCACATTCACGGCGATTCGCGAATAAGTGTGTTTACGGCAGACTGGATATTGCTGCAGGAATTTCCGATCGTTATTCCAGTGAGTATTTGTGTGTAATGATGGATGTGCGTGAAGTTGTTCGTAACGCTGTAAATTAGATTACGCGAGAAGCGAGGAGAGATAACTTTCTGCGATTTTCGGAGTATTTCTGATAATTCGAAAAATACGAATAAAAATGGAAAGTTAAATAATCGGTGAAAAGTTCTAAATGCCGAAAGCATGTAAACTTCGCGTTACATTGTGCTCTGGACGGAAACCCTTCTGAAAGATGGGAATGTGAACTTCTTTCTACTACCGTCTCGAATAATGTCGCATTGTTCGTGAAATTTCGCACGGCGTGGGGGGGGAGGGTGTTGCAGCGGACGAGGAAGAATTCGACGAAGATGCGTTAATGAATCAGTTTATTATTTCCCGCCAAAAACTACGTCGGTGTAAATGTGATTTATTTCAACGCTACTCGAAAGTGTTGCGCGATTCCTATTTGCACGAATTTCAACGATTCAGCGCGAATAATCGTGTATTATAGAATAATACACTGCTGAAAATTCTTCAGTCTGAGACGGATTCATATGAGAAGAACTTCTTAGCCGAACGAGTTAATGAGAAATTCGGTTTTCAATGAAGGTGGCGTCTAATAGTAATGTTAAGTGCAAAAATATCGGTGTTGACGATAAACGAATCCGATGTGTAGAAAGTTCTCTCAGGTAAAAATTAGTTATCGATATCGGGCTTTATAGTGATCACGAGAGGGAATTCAGCCCGATTATTTTTCGCACGGACAACAGACGGAAAAGTCTCCATGTCAGCGGCTACTGTCGCGAGCGTGATCAAAATTGAAGCGCCAAAGTAGGTATATTTCGGAAAATGTGTCTTTCGATCGAGCGAGATTTCAAACAAACAGCACGCTGTGCTTTTCATTCTGTTAGAAAGTTACGAACGTCGGTATTTGCCTGGAAAAGCTGTTTACAACTTATACTCACAAACACTAGGTGTATGTGAAGATTGTAGTTTTTCCGTGGTTAGCAGTGGCGGCCGATTAATAAATAATTGCTCGCAGTTTGTTAGCCGAGTCCGAAGATGTAAATGGCAATATCGCTATTAATTTGAAGTGAAAAGTATTTCCCCGTGCAAAAAGGGTTTCGTAGAATTTAATATGAAAGGGATGGGGTGGTGCCCTTCTTTTTGACTATTCCGTTTCAAGTCAGAGAGAGGCCGAATGCAAGGAAGGAGGAGGGTGGGACTCTGGTGCGGCTGTTTACAAATGACTTTCTAATGTTGTATAAACTAATTTCTTAACCTTAAAGAGGATCGGCCGTTCTCTCGACGGATTCAGATTAAAATTGATAAATGCCCTAGCTACTGTCCCCTGCCGCTTCCCGCTCGTTGCCTAATCTTCGAATTCACTCGGCGCTACTTCCTTATCGCCTCATGCTCCTGTACCGCGCTGGTAAATACTTCATGGCTGGAAAATCATTTGCGACTACACATCTCATCAGTTGCCTCCCAAGCGGGGAATATTTTAAAACGAAATCAATTTAAGCGGCCACTGTGTGTACGCGCTCAGCACGACCTAGTTCTGAACATTTCTCGCATTTACGAAGTATCTAGTCTTTTAAAGTTTCCATTTCATTTTGTTTATTTATACTGCGAAATAAATATACATATATATATATATATATTTATACATTAAACGATGTTCTTTTAACGCAGTCTAATTCGATGCTCACTGTACAGAACGTTTTACACCTTTCCCGTCGAAACCACAAAACAAATCTCGTTTTATACATTTCTTTAAGCTCGTCGACCGTAATTAATATTTGCAAATCGGTCCAATAAAATATGTAGCGGCGGCTGTATAAGTTGTGTCAACGACGCGCCAATGAATTTATTTGTTGGGAAAACACATTTTCATTGTAATAGATATTACGGTTTTCATTTATTTGAAGAGAAGATCGAATTGTCTAATATTACATAAGGAAATACCTAGAACGGATGTAAATAAAAAAAAGAAAAAATAGATGAAACATGTTAAGTTCTCTGATATTAACGAATTTGGAATAAACTTTTATGCATAGAGCGGTGTTCACCGATTCCGTTAATTTATTACATTTATGAAATGTTATTTATTTTATTATTAAAAAAAGTCTAATCCGACCAAAACTCGACTACGGCTGCATCGTCTACTCATCCGCCTCCAAAGTCTTGACACGATCCAAAATTCAGGCCTCCGTATAGCTCTACGAGCCTTCCGAACTATGCCCGCCTCCAGTATGCACGCGCTCGCCGGTATTCCTCCCCTGAAATACCGGCGGCAAACATTATCGGTCGATTACGCCATATCCATCTTAAGTTACCCGAACCATTCAAACCATAGTATATACGGTCCATCAAACCCATTATACAGAGACGGTACCCTCGCAGTCCCCAAGGCTACTTCAAATGTCAAGACGAATTTACGCTGGATATCCCGAATTATCTACTTAAGCGCATGCCTTCCGCCCATCGACCGTGGAGTCCAAACCACCATGAAGGCACCATTTACATCATGATCTTTGATCACCTTCCCACGCTATCGACCAACGCCGCCGTACCAGTGTTACACCCAAGCGAACTGAAGAAATACGCAAAATCCAAAATAACGTCTGATTGGGAGATTCGAGTGGAACAGCAGCCATTCGAACAAACTACTGACAATTAAACGGACGATTACTGACTTATATGAAATAAAATTTGCTTCTCCAAGAACAATAGCATTAACACGATTTTATTAATCTTTTAGAATTCGTCTGGTTAATTATCACTGACGGGAATAAGCAGAATCGTACAGTGAATTATGTAATTAACTTTTCTGATAACAACATCAAAGAGTAAACTAGAATCGACAGGTTTGAAGAGTTAGTGAAAGCAGCATGAAACAGAGAACAGTAAGCAGACGGGCACAAGAAGAAGAATAACAACGCGAATTTCTCTAATATAGATAATAGTGAAAGAAAAACATTTATATATAAATTTACAAATCATCCCTCTTTTTATTCGACGAGCCTGCACTGCATACGTATAAACAAATTTATATTACATTAGGAATTACATTCGGTTTTATAGAGTAATTACAACAATAATAATAACAATAATGATAATATCCATATGCACATATACCTGTATATTATCGTCATCATCATCAGTGTATCAGCCTGTCGGCTGGTTCGTCCCTTGTATCAATTGCTTCCATCCAAGCCTGTCACAGGCTTCCTTCTTTAATTCTGAATAAGTCGTTATTCCACTTTCTTTTAGCACTGTGTCGATGAGTGTTATTCATGGTCTTCCGCGCGGCTTTTTATAAATGAACGCTTGTTTGTCCCGTATGAATTCCTGCACCGCTCGACGGATCGTACTAAAATTTTCAGGGTCTATTCGTGTTGTCTTAATGATGTTTTTAAGCTACGGCTGAGTTTTCTACCCCCTCTCATTCATGCAATATGAGGTTTTAAGTAGTTGGTATGAGGCCAGCGGTACAGAAATGTATACGGGGTGAGTAAAATAAAAATTAATTTTTATAAAATTTTAAATGAGGTGATTGCTGTGGTAAATGGTAAACTCTAGATAACATTTTATTATTAATTCACCGCGTTCTATTACTTTAGTTTTTGCGTTACTCAAATCATCAAATCTCCATGACATGATCTAAACGTACAAGTCGCGCTTCTTGGGGTTGCTGTACTCATTTGCCGAGAGTCAAAAAAAAGTAGCGCTTTCTATTATTTTTTACTGATAAATAAATAATCCCGCAACGGAATTTTTAATATTCGTTACCGGGAATATCATTTACACTGAAATTTGAAACCCTTATTTACGTACCGCATTTTGCTGTTGTGGTGATAAATTAATTTTAATGCAGGGCTCGAGGCGGACAAGTTTACAGATATGAGTGAAGAGATCTTTTCTTAAATGTGTAATTATGGGTGATCACCGTGTGAATAACTCAACCCCTTCAAAATGATGGCTGTACGTGCTGTTTAGCTGAGCGAAACTTTTCCCTTTGGACTGCTAGTTGTACGGGTTCCAGTATCGATCTTTTTTGACACCTTTGTTATTTCCTCATAGTAGTTCTGACCGTTTCCTTCTTCATTGAATAGCTCTCCTAGCAACCTCATTTTTCTTTCGTCCTACGCTTTTTCTTTTTTTTGTAATGGGTAATCGTCCATTGCTGACAAGCCTAATTAATTAAAAAAAAAAAAAAATACATCTTTTCCCAAAAGAGAAAAATAATCTTTGTTATTAATTCTTTATTTGGAATCTTTACATAAATATAAAATTCCAGATAAAATAAAAATTGTCTTATTAATTTCGAAGTAAAGATTTAAACGGCTACTGGATTCTCGGTTTCTGGTAGCTACCCATAATGAGTTATCCTGAGCGCTTATCTAGTTACTGCTTGAGATTGTTGTTCTTAAAAATCCTAACTTTAATTTATGACGAAGTTGATAGTACGCAGCTTTCGCAGTTGGATGACGATTTGCTGGCCAGGCTCCGCTTGCTGCCTACGTTAATTTTATTAGCTTCCCAATTTCCATAGGAACAAAATCTCTAATATTCGTTTTATGGGCTTTGTATATAGTAGAGTTAACGCACGCAGTATTAATTCCGTAAGGTTGTTAACTGCTACTTCAAGATCTTCCCCACACTTCAGTTTAACATTCAGGTCGATATTGTTTTCCATAATGTTTGCAAACTAATGCCAGTCCGTTGTTCGATTGTGTAGTCTAATCTGTCTATGATGAATGATGGGATTGATATCTAAATTGGTTATTACATGATCGGATGATAGGTCACTTACAGTGTGACATGTCCTATAGTACCTTTGCAAACCTCGATTTATGAAAAAATAAAGCGTATCCGGCAATCTATTTTCAGGCCAGTCATAGGTGAAAGTATGGATAGAGAATTGCCGCGAATGACATTATGAAAGGTACACCCAGGTTTATTGTTTATTCTCGAGCCCCATTCTTGATTTTTCGTATTGAAATCGCCTCCATAAATGAAGTGGCTTCCTGGACTCTTGGTGATCACAGTAAAGTCTATCTCCGGAATACAGACTCCAGGGTGACAGTAGATGGCTGAAATTGTTAGGGGATTGCTACCTAGTGACCACTTTGGTATTACTTAGCATCTATGGCAGAAGTCGATCGATAACTTTCGTAAAGAAGGTAATTAATAGATCTATTAGAGACTTGAATTCTGATAAGAATGATGTTAACATCTTAGATATATTATCGGTATTTTCATTGAAAGTTTGCGAAAAGTTCAAAAAATCCTGAAAAATGACGTGTCTCTTCTTCTTTGTAGCGCGAAAAATCTGATTTCCTTATTTCGAATTTAGTATTATGTAAATGTAAATTATAGTTATGTTAAGCTTAACACACGGAATTCTCAGCGTATGAAACATCATGCTTGATTGAACTTGTTAAAACTTAAAAATAAAAAAAAAAGCCGTCCAACGAAAACGTAATTACTTGCTGGTACGTGAATATAATTCAAGAAATTTAGATTGATTTTTTTTTCTCCTTTCTCTGTGCTGCACCACGAGACAACTGATCAGCTTTTTCATTTCCTTCTATAATTGGCCCGAAATCCAAGGAACTCAATCTGAATGTGGTAAGTTTGGAAAAGGTTATGGATAATCGAGCGAATACGAAGAATGATAGGATCACAAGAAGCATGAGGAAAAACAGATGATATAGTTTGTAAAACACTTTTAGCATCAGAGATAATTAGGAATTTATTATTGTCTCGTACTGAGGATATGTAAAGAATGGCTCTTAAATTCGCAACCGACTCTGCAAAGAAAATAGAGCAAGTTGGAGGAAGTCTATAACCTTCAAAGTAGTTGTGAACAGAATATAGGAAGGATGCTCCAACGCCGTGAGGACCCCTCGATCCGTCAGTATAAAGAAGAGAATGAAAAGGAAATAGTTAGTTAATAGTGTTAAGGAAATCTTGATTAGGTTGCGGAAGAGATTTAGAGTAAGGGGACAGCAAAGATAACTTAGGAGGAACAAGAAAATCTGTAACATGAAAGGTAAAGTAAATTTGTTGTGGGTTATAATTTGTGGAAGAAATTTAGCAAGTTGATTTGAGATATGAGAAAGAAGGGGAATTTTTTTGGAAGTGAATCATCAATTCTGAAGTACGGTGGAGTAGGATGAAGTAAGTTTCGAAGAAGAAACTGGAAGACGCTTTAAAAGGAAACGATATCCCAAGTGAGATCTACGGATTGGTAAAGGGGGAACATTACATTCAGTATGTATTGCAGAAATGGGAGTTGATTTAAGGGCGCCTAGACATAAACGCAGGAAGCAATTCTGGACCCGATGCAAGGAGAGATCTGAAGGAGTTACCGTAGATAAACGAACAATAATCTAGTTTGGAACGAACTATAGTTGTATATAGGACAATTAAGGTACTAGGATCTCTTCCCCATTTTGTTGATCAAAATAGATTTAAATAGATTTAGTCTTTTATTTACAGACATGCGGAGATAGTTAATGTGCTCGAAAAAAGAGAGACGACTATTTAGGAACAGACCAAGATAACAAAAATGTTTAACTAAGGGAATGGGAATGTTATTTACAGAAGGGTTTATTATAGAAGGATTAAAAGGTCGATAAGTAAAATTAATACAAACGGATTTAGACGGTGAAATAAAAAGGTGTAGATCTGAGAGTGAGTCATTTAATCTTGACAAGGAATTATTCATTTCTTCGTTTACAGAGCTAAGATCGTGAGAAGTGGAATATAGAAGGATGTCATCAGCAAAGAAAAGGGAAGACGACCCTATCAGGAGGGAGGCTATATTAAGAATATATATATTGAAAAGCGTAGGACTTAAACAGAAGCCTTGTGGAAGACCATTGTACACAGTTCTGGAAGTAGAGTCAGGAGGTGTAGAAAGATGAATCGCACGATTCTAAAGCAACCGAATAACAATTTAAATAAATTGCGATGGAAGATTAATGGAAAGCATTTTATTTTGTAAGGTAGGAAGATGAACATTTCGGAAATGTCAAAAAATGCAGCTGGAGTATAATTTTTATTTAAGAATGAATTATAAATATCCGAAATAAAGAAACTAATGCAATCAGAGGGATCAAGGCCAGGACGGAAACCGAACATGTTACTGCGAAGTAAATCATTACTTTCCAGTCACCAAATAAGACGTCTATTTAGGATATTTTCGAAACGTTTCCTTAGACACGGAGCAACGGATATTGGACGTAAGAAAGAAGGATCTTTTTTAGGGACTGGAATAATTACAAAGGAGTTCCATGAGGGAGGAAGAGAGCCAATGGGTTATGTAAATGACAATTTTTTAGGGAAATATTAAAATTTTATCTATTTTTCAACCACTTTTTTTTGTTATTGTTCTTTATTAGGTTCGTTATGATGCCCCTTACTCTACAGACTTGAAGAACGATAATTATTAGTACATTTACCGATGAGGACCTAACATATGAATTTACTCCGATATAGGTAAATGTTCCCATTTAAATCGGGCAAGTGAATAGAGAAAATAAAACTCGAACTTTCATTGCGAACAGACCTTATTTAAATTTTTTAAAAATGTCAGCTACTCGGAAATCGAATGAATCAGTTAGTGGTAAACTGTTTTTCATCAAAATACAAAAAAAAACTATATATACATATATACATACATATACATATATATACATATATACATACATACATATATATACATATATCAATATATATATATATATATATATATATATATATATATATATATATATATATATATATATATATATTTAAAATGAAGTAAGAAACGTTTTCAGCGTTGTTCAATGTTTTCGATAAATTTCGATAAATTTAATTTTACATTTTTCAAAAGAAAAAGTAGGGCACGGTTTTTTTCGCTTGCGTCAAGAGAGCATGTAGATCAGACACAAGTGATTACAGATGTGTTCTTGCATGTTTCATTTCATCGTGATGGTAGATTAAATTTGAAAAGACGCGTACACTACATATAAGCTCACATCTTGCGTTACGGAAGATGCAACGTGAAG
The DNA here is from genome assembly GCA_039619475.1 of Icerya purchasi. Lineage (NCBI taxonomy): Eukaryota > Metazoa > Arthropoda > Insecta > Hemiptera > Monophlebidae > Icerya > Icerya purchasi. The sequence goes on from CM077115.1 coordinate 320,992,289, forward strand.
AAGGAAAAAGAAATTTCGATTTTCTGATATTTCTAAGTTGATAAGAAAAAATCGGTTTACAAAATGTAGCGGAAAATTTGATTTAACGCTACTGTAACTGCAAATTCTCTGTCTTCGCCTAGCTGTAATAAAACTGTTAACTTCTTACGACGTCACGCATATTGCTTTACATTTCATTCGCACGAACGATGAATTAAATATCGCGCAGACAAATAAAACGACCGAATCGCAGCTACCGCTCGTGCGTCTGCCGAAGCACATCGTTCAAATTCTGAAATAATCGCTACCGGCTTGAATTTTACTCTCTTTCTTTATCTGATCGATCGCCCTTCAACGTCTTTTTATTCGGTTAAATGCTATAAACAATCTGACAATTAAACTGTGATAGATTTCGTGTATCGTGTAAATTGAATTTGTCGCATGATTACTTGCGCGGAGGAAAGTCCGCTAAAACAGCAGATATGAACCCGGGGGGACTTTAAATAACTATGCAATTTCTCGGAAAAAATTGTTCCGGTACTTACGGTATTCCGTATGGAGTACGAAAAGAGCAAAGCTTAACGAAAAGTAATTGACGTAGTAACTAACAGTTGTGTGTTTACGTTTCACATATAAATCATAATTGACATACTTCATGGAATCATTGATTAATTAGTAATCTTCGGCTTCTACCACGCAGCGATGCATGTGTGCATGAAGAACTGAGTTGGAGGTAGTTTATTGTGGTGAAATTTAGAATGACGTTCATCGCTATTTCAACTTTTCCCTAGTTCGGAACTTATTATCTAGTAATTTTCAGTGACATCTAAGAAATTAACCAGACGTCAAAGAAATATTTCGATATTTAGTTTCTATTTTCGCTGTTGGTGCTGCCTTTGAATGAAAAAAAAAAACAACAAAAAAAAAACAGAAAAAGCCTTTAAATTTCCTTCCATAAACTCTGCTAGAAAAGAATTCATGATACCTTTATTTCAACGGTGTTGCGCACCAGCGTTCAATTAAACCACTGGAAACATGCTATGGACCTCCCCATAACATACCAAACTAAATAGCGAAAGTGAATCAGATTAATGAATTTGTGCAGTCTTGGTGTAATGTCAAAAAAATTCTACGTATTATTATTTTTTTTTTCGCGGTTATTTTGTCTTTTTGGTGAGATAAAATTTAAATCATTGTTCGCGATATTTTAATTGAAATATTTAAGTTCCGAATACGTGCGATCAATTATGTATGCTGCTCATTAATTACTTGAATCTATTAAATATGCGTGGCCCTTCCTGTCTGCTGTTGTCGATTTTCTTAGTGTCTCGGTTGTAAAGTAATTCGCTATTGACGAAAAACTTCGTTTTTCAAATAGTTTTCAATAGTACCTTAAATGTAAAATAGATTTTTCTACGGCAACTAATATAGCAATAAATTTTACTTTGGTTAAATTGTTTTTTTTTTTTTAATTTGTTTTACTTGTCAGCAACGGACGATTATTACCCATCAAGAAAGAAGAACGTAGGACGAAGGAAAAATGAGGTCGCTAGCAGAGCTATTTAGGGACAAACTTGTAAAACATTTACCGATCACAGGGTTCTATAAAAGCAATAGATTAATAAAATCAAAAATAACTGAAAAAAAGGATATCAACAATTATAAAAATACGAAATACCGAGTAACTGAAGAAAACATCAATAATATTTCGCTAAAAAAGATAAAAGTATATTTTAGGAAATGTTAAAGAAGCGAAATTTAAAATGGGAACATGTGTAGATAAGTGCATAAGTTGTTTGTTAAAGTTTATAAATATAAAATGAATTTAAATGCGCCTATTAATAAATATGAATAGGTATACACATTTATATTTAAATAAACTTAACTACCTGAATTTAAAGAAACATTTTTCGACTACATATGCTATCCGTGCAGAGTACATACAATTAAAATTAAAAACACGCTGCGGAGAAATCATTGTCCTACACGTATGTAGGAAAATAATAGGCGGATGGTGGTTGAGAACTACGATCAAAGGCGGAAAATTGTTAACAAATAAATCAAAGGATGAATGTTATTTACAACATAACTATGGATATAACGGACAAAAATTTTCGAAGCAAATATATTAATAATATATAACATATGTGTACAGGATAAAAATCGAAAAGGAGCGCGTTAAATGTTCACGGTTATTATTAACTATTACATATTAGGTAATTGGTCATCTAAGAAATTATATACTTATTTATGTAATAATTTTCAGCCATTAAATTTCCTTTATTAAGCAAGCCAAGACACCGGTGGTATCTTCTGATGCATTAGATTTACGTTTATTTTTATTGCGTGTTCGGCGTACGTAGGTTTTTCTCAGTTTCACTACTGTTGAATGACTGTATATATTCCTCATACCTACATGTCCATATGGTTTTTCGCGATCTGTGCAGTTTGTTTTTCTTTTTTGTTATGTAGACAAAAATTTGTTATATGATACTGCATCTATGTATAAATTGCTTGATATATTTATTGATAAATATAATAAGTGAATAATAACAGATATAATAAACAATTATAACAAACGAATAAGATCTTACTTAGTAACGTTTTCGGGCATAACCCATCATCAGCTAAATAAACCAATATGTGATGGGTTATGCCCGAAAACGTTACTAAGTAAGAAAATTTATCTTATTTGTTTGATATAATTATTTATTATATCTGTTATTATTCACTTATTATACATATTTATATATTAACAAACCGTATGAAAACAGATTCTTCATTATTTATTGATACTTCAGCCTCATCAGTGTGTTTGAAATTTATTCTACCGATTTGAGAAATTTCAAAGTAAATATTTTCGAGAACATATTGCAGTTTGACCTCGTGTAATTTATTAATATTTAATAGTTTATATTTCTACCAAACACCTACACACATATCTTTTGCTATTGCATCGAAAATTCGAAAAAAATCTTACATTACATTTTGGTTTTTTAAAAGGTAGTCTAAGCCACGTCTGTAAATCCATTGCACGTTATTTCGTATTAACTGGTTCTTGACTAATTGATCGCTGCGAATATCTTGGCGTAATAATATTCGTTTTCAAAATATTACATATATAAAAAAAAGTCACTTTTATCACAGAAAATATATTTAAAATATTAAAAATTTCCGACATGTTTCGGAGTCACGTAATTCCATAATCATGGCATTAATAAATAAAGTTAAAAGTTAAAACGATATGGTGTTTGCCATCTTATAATACGATATATCGATATGTTATGATTGATTACTTAATTTAAATATTTGCGATCGTTTTATATAATTTTAACTTTAAGTTATAAAATTTGTATACATACTTCTTTATATTTAAATTATAAGTGTCCATTTTCTGTTATTATTTTCAAAATATTATATATAAAAAAAAGTCATTTTTATCACAGAAAATATATTTAAAATATTAAAAATTGCCGACATATTTCGGAGTCACGTACTCCATAATCATTTTAACTTTTAACTTTATTTATTAATGCCATGATTATGGAGTACGTGACTCCGAAATATGTCGGCAATTTTTAATATTTTAAATATATTTTCTGTGATAAAAGTGACTCTTTTTTATATATAATATTTTGAAAATAATAACAGAAAATGGACACTTATAATTTAAATATAAAGAAGTAAATATTCGTTTTCTTTCCTACTATTCTGGGGTTGCATAAAATATGTATTAAGAATATAGTATGAAATCCAATCTCTCTCACCTTTTGCCTCAGTCTTTTTTTTTGGTTTGCGCCATTTGATCGATATGTCCGCTTCATACTCCTTTTCTGTGGCAAAACTATACCACCATTTTCTCGAATTAATCTGCGCTAGAACGGCATCGCGTGTCCGAAGAATTTTCAAAAAGGCCACCTTATATTATAAAACAACCCCTACTTTGTGATTCAATTTCTGGCATTGTTCAAAATGGGCGTCGTCGTGTTGCTGTATTTGGTCACTGAATCCTTGGAAATCATCAGCAAAACATCTCGAAAGTTTAGTTGTTTTCTTTTATTTCTGCGTTTATTGTCGTATGTTTCGCATGCGTAGCTACAGAATGCAACACTGTCCTGATCATCCTTCTCCTGGTCATTCGTTTGCCCTTCAACATACCTGTTAACTAGACTAAGTTACTGCGCTAATCTTAGTATCTTTACTCGCGTTTATTCGAAGTTAACGCTTTCCGATAGACAAGTTTGTCTTTCATTTCGATGTCATCCTCGAAATTGTTAATAGTTTATTGCCGCACATGCAGATTTGAGATTTGGCTTTTTCGTTCGCATCGACAGAAGTTCCCCTAGTTTATCATCGCAGAATTTTTGATGAATCTATTTTCATACATTGCTAGCGTAGATTCTCGATAAATAAATAAATACGCTCTATTCCCCTGTCGATAGAATTTCAATAATACGTTTGCGACAATAATAAAAAAAAAGGAATACAGATGCATAAATTTCTTCTTTCTTCATTTATAAATAATACAACGTGAGTACACATTTATGTAATATGGATAAATATAATGTTTGTAAAAGTAAAATAAATAAAGCCCCCCCCCCCCCCTAGTTGTTTGTAATAAATATAAATAGATATAAATTGATATTTAAATAAATTTAAATGCCTAAATTTAAGGAAACATTTTTGGGCTACGTATACATATATCATCGGCTGTACATTGAATTAAAACTAAAAATGCACTTTAACCGAGTGTACTGTCTATTGTTAGCTGATGATACGTAGACCAAAAACGTTTCTTTAAATTTATATTTAAATTTATATTTAAATTTATATTTAAATATAAACATTATACCTGTTTATATTTAAGTGATTATGTCCGACGATATAAACGAACTACAGAACATGCTAAATGATTTAAACAAGGCGGGAAAGAAGGCTGGCTTAATTATAAATTTAGATAAAACAAAAATACTATCTACAGACAAAAATAAAACAAGAATTACAATAGACAACACAGAAATCGAAAAGGCAGAGAGTATAATTTATTTAGGACAACTAATATCTCTAAAAAATAAAACAAAAAAAGAAGTAGAGCGTAGAATCGCACTCACTTGGAAAAAATACTGGTCGCTGAAACATATTTTTAAGGGACCTTACAGAAATGAACTAAAAAGGGAAATTCTGAACGCGTGCGTCCTGCCTACCTTAACATATTGAGGTCAGACATGGGCAATAACAAATAATATCATGAATAAAATTGAAATATGTCAAAACGCTTTGGAGAGATCTATGATTGGAGTTAAATTAAGAGACAAAATAAACTCAAAAAAAATCAAAAACAAATTAAAAGTTAAAGACAATTTTACATGGGCAATAAGAAGGAAAATATGGGACTGGGCAGGACATATTGCAAGAATGGATTCCACAAGATGGACTAAAAAAATAACAGATTGGACGATATACGCAAAGAGAAAAAGAGGAAGACCGGAAAACAGGTGGGAAAATAGTTTCGCTAAAATGTTAAAACACAAACAATACCATCAGGTGGCTTATGACAGACTAGAGTGGGCTCGGTTGAGGGAGGCCTTTGCTCGTTTTCAGGGCTAAATTAAATTATACAATAGTTTATTTACTTCAATGTATATTGTGTAACGTTATATCATAAGGCTAATAAATAAAAATAAAAAATATTTAATAATAAGGAATTTTTGTTTTTTCTTTACTTTGTATATTTATAAGTGTTAACAAAACGAGTTACGCTTATAAAATGTGCGCAGTTTTAGATGGAACGTTTCGTATTATTAAAAATTGTACACGTACGCTTACAATAAATCTAATTCACGTATCGCCGTCAACTAGTTTCTTAGCCAGAACGAAAAATAGGCCATTTTTAAAATGTACCGATAATTTCCGTTTGACTGCGGTTAAATATTTAAACTATAAATTAACCGACAAATTTAGTTTCAAGTAATGATTCATGGGCAAGGCGGCACCACGAGCTTACTATAAAGTATTAGTTTCGAACGCAAATGCCTATTCGAAATTGAGATTTAATTTATTTTAATTCGGCCGCTTCGGCTGACATTGTTTTCGGTCTAGTTCGAGGCCGATAGAATTCGGAATATGGTGACTGAAAAAGAGGCCAGTGTTGGTAAAAGTGGGAACCTAATTGAATTATTGCCGGGCCAAAACTTAATGAACAGAACGGAATTCGACGCTGTTCTTCTCATACTTAATGAAGAGAAGTCTACCAAATGTGGATAATTTATTAGACAGTTGTTGTCCCACTTTCGTCATAAGCCTTAATTAACGAACAAATGCTCTCTGCCGAACAATAACAACCGGTGCGAAAACTTCATGACACACTTTGGAATTTTTCTTTACCGTGTGATCGCCTACGTCGACTCTTGCACAGTTTAGTAGCCGGGCTGGAACAGCGAAAGGCCAACTTTAAAAGTGAACAACGTCTGAACATTTCACCGGAATTATAACGCTTTCGAAAGTTACACACGACGGCGGCAAATCTCTCCTATTTGTTTTGCAGTTCCACGACATCCGGGTTGGTTGATAAAAGAAATCGCGCCCGATTAAAAATAGTCATTACCCTGCGCAAAAAAGCAGCATCAAAGATTTCCGGAATCGCTGAAAAGAATTTACCCGCACAATTTCGATAATATTTAAATAACTACGAAGAAGGAAGTGTAACGAACTGGAACGGAAGGTAGAAGATAAAAAAAAAAGGGATAAAGCTGACGACGCATCGGGGTAACTGGCATAAAACATTTAGAGCACTCGAAAGAGAATAAATAAAAGGGCGAATAAGAAGTAAATAAAAAGTAATAAAACACAAAAAAACCCGGAAGAAATTGACAAAAAAGTAATATCTGAAATTCTGGAAGAAGAGAAGCTATGACGCTGATGATGATGACATAAATAGGAACCTCTTCTTCTTAATTGAAAAAAACGATTTTTTTTAAGATGTAACTTTAGTATTAAAAAGAAATCTCAACTAATTAATAGCCAGTGGTAATCGAATTAGTGTAATCGGTTTACTAGAAGAAATAATAAATACGTGGTTAAAAGTAAGATAAAAATTTAGCCTTGTTCGAGGAAACTCATCACTATACTATTTCCGAAAATTCTCGAGGGTATTAGGAAATCCTTAATGGTGTGTAAAAATATACGAAATAATCCTAATAAGATGATTCGGAAACTATAAAAATATGTAATAACTCATGAACGGTTTGACTTATAAACTTCAAAATCGGATTATAAATTACAATTAAAATTCTATCTATGACAATATATCTATTACTTCAGGCTAACCGATTATCACCCCGGATAGAAAAGAAAAACCTTCAAGAATATTTAATATGGAATTTAAAATGAAGACCTCAAAAATCACCCCATTAAATAATTCACATCACCAAATACCCTCTTTAAAAGTGAAATTCAAAATATAAAACAAAATGCAAAAGCCCCCGTCATGGAAACAAAAAATTGCGGTTATCAAATTATTTACATTCCCTACCTTACCTACCCGTTTCGGGAAAAACAGCAAAAAAAAAAATAAATATGTACATGTAAATAATAACTCGAGAAAAAAAAAGTTGGGGAAATCAGGACGTATCCCAAACATATGTACGAAGGACCCCGCTTTATAGGAAAAATACAGCCGGGCTTACACAACTTTATATATTAGGCCCTCGTGGTGACGAAAGCTCAAAATTCTTTATTTATTTACTTTTTTTCTAAATATGTAATACGTTGATGGAAAAGTCGGCTATTCGTCGGGAACGAAACCGTGCTTCATTTGCTATAAACGAAATTTTCGAATTTGGCGAATGACGTGTACCCCCTTTTTCGGCGCGAATATCGTAGTTAAAAATTTTGGACAAGGTTTAATATATACATATTTCCAACCCGTATATATATTTCTCTAATTTCGTAGCATCCGAATTTTCAACTTTAAAATTAGGCTCTCAGAGCTGCGAAAGCTCTTGTAAAAAATATTGTTTTTTCCGGTCATGTGATAATATCGGTGGAGAGTTAGCTATTTGTCATTTCCTTAACGAAACTTTCGCAGTTGGCGAAAAGTTCAAAAAAGCGCAAAAAATGAAACTTGTCTCTTCTCGTTTGGAGCGCGAAAAATCAGATTTCTTTGTTTTAATTTAGTATTACGTAAATATAAATCATAGTTATCTTTACCGTAACATACGAGGAATCCTCAGCGCATGAAACATCATGAACTTTATTGAACTTCCTACGATTCCATCTTGCTATATTCGCCAACTCGCCTCTTCAGTCGCTTCCTTCGTTGGTACGTCAACAATTGTAGATTAAAAACCTTTAGGGTTAAAATTATTTCTAGCTACAAAATGATTAGCAAACTTTTTAAAGCGATCACGATTAAAAATGTAAAAGAGATGAAAACTTTTAACCGAAAGTAATATGCTTTTTTCATTGATTTTTTTTTTTTTTTTGAATATTAATTTTTTACCAACTGTTGTTTTTTTCGATGTCTCCCACTTTAGAAGATAAAATTTCTCCCCGGATAATAAAAACGCTTTGTAAAAGATAAATTTGTGTGTCCCTTATTTCTTAAATGATTTTTGAACTCTACAGGGGAAAAAAAAAAAAAAAAAAAAACTCTACAAAGTAAAATTAGAGTTTTGAACGAATAGGATATTCAGTGGATAGAGAAACTTCTATATTTAAGCGAGATAGTTAAGCTGACCCCATAGAATATATAAAAATTATTCTTTATCGTTTTAACTTTTATGTAAAAAAGAATTTTCAATGGTGTCTCTGTATTCTTTTTCCTTTCACTCCTTCATCTGTTCAGCTACCGGTAGTAGGCGACATGGTATTATATACCTTTGCTGGAAGAGCCACCATCTTAAACTTTGTACGAAATATTGGCCCCTTTATTTTATACCTAGGTATTTTGTTTTCGGCCTGCTTCTGCCTTTGGACCGGTTATTCTTTCTATTGTTGTGATCCAATCTGACTTTTATTAGGTGGCCCCCGTCATTTTATTCTCCTATCACTTCCGGTATTTCATGCTCTTCTTATATTTCTACCAGCGGTCTTTCATTGCTTTCCTACATTCCACCTTACATCCACAGACACTCCTAGCTTTCGTTATTTTTCCTTGCGCAGCGTCCATGTTTCCGCTGCAGAACAGTGTTCCATACGAACGTCTTGATACAATTTTTTTTCATGTATCCGAGTCCGCGCTTTCTTTTCCTTCATAATACTCTTTATCGTTGATTCCTGCGGGCTAACAAACACGATTATTAGATGAAAGATAATTCAAAGTGATATAAACACACGGTATTACGATTATTTTTAAGCACTAACGATACTTCTTGGAGTCGGCATCAAATTTATACACATACACATCCAAAAATTCCTTAAAAACCCGTTTACAGCGAATTATGTAACATTTTTACGATTAAATGCGTTTTTACCATTTCGTATAAGATGTCTGCGCGCAAGTTAAAAATGATATAATTAACAGTTTTTTTCTTTTTTATTCGCTAGGTAATCCAGCACCGACAGTTAGTTGGTTTGTAGATAACCGCATCGTGGATGGTAAGGTAAACGTCGAAAACGAAAAAGTAACTGTAAATAAATTAGAAATATCGAAAATTCATCGGCAGCACCTGAACAGTACCTACAAATGTCAAGCGAGCAACACGAACTTAGTATTACCGATACAGAAACTTGTTCGACTAGAACTGAACTGTAAGTATAGCGGACATTTTTCTTCCTAAATCCTTATTGTTGCTAGCAAGGATGTTGCGAGAATTATTCTTAAAAAGTTCCATCAATTACAATTCGAATTTCGAAATATAAATTTTAACTCGTCCAGAGTAGAACGTGAGTTCCGTTCTCCGAAATTTACCTGCTACTGTGACACGCTTCGCCGAGTCTATCGCCTTGATACAAAAACTAGTAATTATTAGGTTACGCGTCGGATGCGATATATTCGACATTTATGCGTTCGTATTGCTTTTTGAAATTTCAAAGTTGCGACTTGAACTAGCATTGAACCTTTTCTCCGATTAGTTAACTGTGATTCATTCGAGTATAATATCCCGCTGCTGCACATTGAGATTTTGAAAAAGGTGACTTGAGCCGGGTTTAAACTCCGCAGCTGTCTAAAAAACAACATAAAAAAACACAAAAAACTTTCAAAATGTTTAACAGTTGTATTCGAATAGAGCTCTGCTGCCGAACCAACTACACTACCATCGCCGATTATTGCAATGGTTCTAATTCTCGTTAGTGTTTCTACTCGTATGCTTTTTTAAAAGTAATTTCTACTAGTGATAATTAAAGATTGTGCTTTTCAGGCGTATGTGCATAATATTAAACTATCAAATCTTGATTTATTAGCGAATCTCGCAAGGTGAAGTTGCCAGTGCGAAGTGTCTTCTAATGGCCGATTTAAACGATCAGTTTCGATGGAACCTTTGTTTTTTCCCAAACGATTGTTAGTAAATATTTCGGGTACTCTGGAGTATACCTCACAAAGTCATGTGACGCGTAGATACAAAGTAACTCTCCCATTGCATTGGGTAAAGTTTGTAAAAATAAAATCACGCCGGTAAGGAAGTTAGCAATCGAAAATCAACGAACACAGTGACGAAACGAAAACAAAACGACCGATAGTTGCCGGGTTGTATTCCGCCGAGATGAGGTTATTAGAAACTGCGCACCAGTTTTTCCGCAGGATGTTTAAACCCAGACCGTCATAGCGTACGGTTGCTATTATGCCTTTTTAAGTACATATTTATTCTTCACTTTACCGTTTCGCCCGTAAAACTGTGTACATGAGATGGGGCAAAATTTATGCGCAATCAGCTGTTGAATTCGTAAGTTTTCATTAACTGCGGTGGTGGGGGATTGCCTAGGTTTTTTCTTTTGTTGCTGGCTATCCCAACTCCGGTGATTTCTAAATCTCCGAATAGGACGCGAAACAAAGCGGAATCCACTTTCTGAACCGTGTTTTGTACGGACGGGGCTTCGCCGACGAAATGGTTAATGCCATAAATCAGAATTACAACTTCGTTAACATCGAAGCTTCAGCACAGACGCTACTGCGGAACACTCGCTCTTTAACTACCATTTCAGAACTTCTCCTGGAAACTATCTAAGAAGAAGAAGACCGCTAATATTTAAATGCGCCTGTGAGATTAATGCTGTACTATTAACGGTTTTAAAAAGATCGCCATCCTTGATCCTCGAGTATGCCAGGCAACTTTTCAATTATTATATTACAGTTTAGCCGATCGATATCATTTCTTCGTTACGCCGGCCAAGTGTCGATATCGCTATAGCAGCTTCACGCCGCGCTTAAATTATTGCGAGACAAATGTGTTCCGGAAGTATCGTTCAGAATTTAGTTTCCGATCGTTTTCTAACAATCGATAGTTTCAACGTAAATATCATCAGTCGTAACATTGGCTTCCCGTAACAGAGTCAGAAATTCATCAATCGTAACAATACACTATAACTTAATATTATGGAAGCGCTGGTAAATTCGAATTATGCAACATGCACGCGTAATTGTTACTCGTTTTATACCGTAATTACGGTTTAAATATAATTCGAATAGGATATGTTTAATATCATAACCAGTGAAAACTGTTTGATATGTAAAGTTTATATTTGTCAATTTCAAAAAAGTACATTCCACTAACATCTGCGGAATAATTATTAACGTACTCGCTAAAATTATCAGGTCTATAAAACTGAAAATTCACATGCTGCATTAGCATACAATGAACTTAAGCTATGCGAGAATACATTATAAAAAATTCAAATCTCCTTTGGTTGGAAAAAGGAGTATTTAACTAATAATCACGATACAACTAAAATCATCTAGACTTAGACCGAATAATTAAAGTTTTCCATATGAATATTTATCTTGTTTGTGCATTGAGCTAATGAAACATCGTTACTTGGTAATGTTGGTTTTGACAACAAAAATTAATTTTTTTTTTTTTTTTTTTTTGGTAGCGAAGCAATTCATCTTCTAAATGGTTGCATATAAAACTGAATAGTGCGGAAACAATTGGCTAACAGGCTTACAGTAAGATTTTCTTTTCTGACAATGATCTACTCCTCTGACCGCACAATATGTCATTAGCTAACTCCCGTTTCCAATGTTCTCTCAAATGGTAAAATGCTCTTTCTTTATTTCTCCCTATAAATCATCGTCTGTTATCTTTACTTTTCGTCGATCCTTCTTTGATTAGTCCTACCTTAAGTGCTGTTCCAAACTCCTTTCGTTATTTAGGAATCTTTCTTGACAGTCGTCTCTCATTTCTCAATAGAACTAATTATCTTGTATCTATCCTACCTCAAAAAGCTCAATCTGTCGAAATCTTTTTCTCATACTAACTGCGGCGGCGATCCCTGCATCCTACTCATGTTCTATAAATCCTTTATCCGCTCTATCCTAGACTACTGTTGCTTTATTTACGGCAAATAGGCCCGTTTTTGTTCAAAACTGAATCACATTCAAAATACCTGAGATCTGACCCGGTTCCGACTATCCCTGCTGAATCCTATACTTCTCTTCGTTTTATTCATAGATGTTCTATTTAGGTTATTGTTTTTTCTGATTGAGCGTCTGCCTATTTGTTCCTTTTCATCTGTTTCCTTTTACTTCTCTATCATTTATAAAAGGCAATGTAATAAAATTCCAATTTTGTGCCGTATCTCTCTGTTCGTCTTCTTCAATTCCCATCATTTATTTATAGTCATAATAAACTTCCTAATTTTTCTTCCAGTCTGTTTCCAGTTTTCTTCATCGTATTAAATGCCTTTCTTTCTGAATTTTCCGGTGTTTTAAGTTTTCTCTATCCTACAATACTGACAGTACGATACGGTGAAATTGCCGGTTTAAATTAATTTCGCATTTGTCTGAATATTCTATTTAGTTTTTATGTTTTCAGTAAAACTACTTAAACAAGTTCCTTCATTCGTACATATATATATGTATGTGGTTTAAATAATAAGTCCTACATCCTTGATAAGGTATTACGGAGTATGTAATTAAGCTTTTTATAATGTGCCAAGCCCAATAGATCTGAAAATATTAGAGCCAGTTTCTTTCGAGTTTTCTGGTACCCAGCTATTTCAGTCTGGATGAACTTGGGGGGAGCGAGTTAGATCTGGAATGAGACTAGTCACAAAAATCGATAACACCTCTGGTTTGGTAGCTGAGTATTTTAACAACCTGGGTTGTTTAAATTATAGAACGTATCAGAATTCTTCACCGTAAATTTTTGAAAGATCCGCTTATGATAGAGAGGGGTCTCAAAATTTGACTCGCTTTCGCATTCCAAAAAAGATTAAGTAAGAAAGGCTAGTTATAAACTGACAAGAATGTAAAAACTGCTCCCCTAGGGAGAAATACTAAAATGTAATTTCCAATTTTAAAAAGTTATTCTTCCGAAACTAATAATCCGAAATATTTTCGACTTTGTTTTACCCGTTAAGCACTTCATTAGAGTTGTTAATGACTTTTTTTTTTTTCTTTTTCTTAAAACCTGTTGATGGTAAAGATTAAAAAAGAATGTTTTTCTAAATTCTGAGTTGTCTTTTTTTCACTCGTAAAAACAAAAGAAGGCTTTGGCCGCCATATTTTAATACATTCCTTTCGAGTGTCAAGCGGCAAATTTTCACGGACTATTCGCATCTCTGCGTAAAATTTTTATTTCCTTCTAGTTAGTGCAACATAGGAAAAAAGTAATAGAAAATTGATTTTCTTTTTTTGTTATTAAATATATTTTTCTTGTTTTTTTTTTGTTTTTTTTTTTAATTAAACACGAATACATTTACTCCAATTTTTTCATTAAAAGGTGTAACATAATTAATCAACCTTTCAAACCGTATTACTATTATTTACGATTTCGTCTAAAATATGTATAAAAAATGATTTAAATAAACATCGTGAAACAAAATTATCCTATTAATAATACGAGTCAATTATCGTCACTGTCTCCCTAATCATAGTGTCCGCACTTTTTATCGTAAACGATCCGCTCAAATCGCTGTTAGTCTAATCGGTCTAGTGAAATATCGAACGTGAGGAACAAAACTGCAGCGGTAACACTTTTGATAAATTCAAATAAGGATCTTAAACTCTGAAAACGTTTAATCGTAACCATATGACAACTCTTTATTGCATTCCTCATTTTATCTCGTCTGTTCCAGTTTTGTCTATCGAGTCTATAATCTAATTTCAATCCATTTCCCTACCCGGCAATGATGCAAAGAGATATTCTCTTCGTTAACCAGCTCTATTAAACTAGATAAAAAAAGGTTCCGTATTTTTCTTGCTATCTCTTTGCCTTTTAAGTAACCTCTCTATATTTAGTGCAATACTTTGTAAGCTTTTTTTTTTTCTTCATTTTCAGTACGACCCTTATTAGTCAGATTCAAGTGGAAACCATCGTTGCTAGCTGCCGGAGAAGAGCACGTACTGATCTGCGAAACAACCGGATCCAGACCGCAAGCAGTGCTTTCATGGTGGATAGAGGATAAAAAGTTCACCAAGGCCGAAGTAAGTTTTGTGTGTGTGTGTGTGTGTTTTTTTTTTTTAATGCGGTGATCATGCTGCTCCTAAATATCGAAAGAGCAACACATTGTTGAATTTCCAACTGATTATTAACCGCACTACTGTGCCTATAGTGAAATTTTAGCAGTTGTTTCGTAAAAAACACGTGCTCAATAGCGAGTAGCAACAGCACACTCAATAATGTTAGAAGAGACAAGGAGGGAGAAGATAGAGATGGGAAAGAATTCTGCGCTAACGGTGATTTTACATAAGTAGCGCGCCAACAATTAGCATGTTACGGGAAAATTTGAATCGAAATTTGAGATATAGCTGTTTTGCTTAGTATTTCTTTCCGAAATTCTGACGTGATTAGAAACAGAAAAAACGCAAATATGAACTTCTATATTCGGACACGGATTTAATATCACACGTCGATGTCTTTTAGTTCACTTTCCAGTTAAATTTCAATTCAGTCATTTCACGTATTACGGGAAAAATCTTAAGCCAATACACCGTATTTCACGGTATCTTCGATATTTTAGCCCCCTTTATTTTTTTGTGTGGCATTTTCCAAGCTTTGTATTTTCTTACAAAGCAGCAAGTATTTAGAATTTAAATTTCACTTATCGATACGAAATAGTTGAAGGGGAAAAAATACAAGCCATCGTTTCAATTTAGTCGATAAAGTTCTGTCGCTTGCTCAGATTATATTCGACCTTTTTTTGTTTTTATTGATTCGCGTACAATTAGTACACAGATAATGCAAGAAAGTATTCAAAGTCCTCGAGGTGAACTGTGACGAAATCGGTAAAACGTTTTTCATTTTTACATTCACTTTTCTTCTCTTCCTATCGATCGTTGATCGGCTAAGTACTAAATCACCGGCTTCACCGACCACTGTTGGGTTTTTACTAGATCGTGACTTTTATTTGGTCCTCCGACTTGGTTTATAAATACGAAATATTCAACAGAAAAATTATGAAAACCAGCCGAATTTGCCCCGAACTTACTTACAGAAGTTATTCCAGTGGAAACGGATAAGGGAAGAAGTAAGAAGCATTCGCGAATAGGGGTAATTTAGTATCTAAAAATTTTTTTGAAAAAATTAAAAAAAAATTTAGGCAAAACATGTAAAGTGAATTCTGAAAATTTACCGAAAAAAAAAAAAATAATAATAAAAGTTTCAAACGGCTTCACCGTGTAGACGTCCTGCCGATTTGGAAGCGAAAACGTTAAATGACTGCACGCGGAGACAAAACCGAGGAAGCTGAACAGATCAACAAGGAAGTAGCTCATTCGGTAAACTCTTAACAACATGCCGGAAAATGACAAAGTTCTTGATCGTTTAAAGAGTCGAAAATATTTTTTTTCACGGTTAAAAGTAATAGAGATGGTTGGTGTGTGTAACAAATAAAAACAAAGCGTTTACGCTGAAAGACTGGAAACGGCAGAGAACTATTGGAAGGGGGGAGGTAAATGGGAATAGTGCCACGAGTGAAAGGAAAAAATGCAGCTTGTCACTGCCACGGGAAGTGGATAAAGCATAGTCTGATGAAAAAAGGGGAAATGGCAAAATAGCAAAATACTACTGGAAGAACGAGGTTTTGGTTGGTAATGAAAAATTTGAAATTTCCAATTTGTAATCAATTAGCATACTGAAATTATACCTGGCAGCATTTGTCGGCGAAGGCTAGAAAATTGTGCGAGTTTTCGATAATATCATCAACGAAATTTCAAGAAATCGTTAAGCGACCGTCGAATGAGATTAACTAGGCTTGCATAATTGGTTCGGCTGCAGCAGTCCGAGTAAAATCGAATTCTGCGGTGTATACCCGTCGACGAAATGGACCTTTTCTCTTACACGTCTGTTTAATAAATGGTGAAAAAAAAAACAAAAAACGATTAAAAACGAATGCCGTTTAAAAGAAATTAAAAAAAAAATAAATAAATAAAAACGAGCCAGTATTTAGAAAAATTTTTCCGATAATTCGTATAATTCCGATAAGGCTACGCAGCAAATTTAATTCGACGAATTTTTCAAGCGCGCCGTATAGAAATGCTGTAACAAATATCGTTTTAATTTTGAGTTCAGGGAGCTGGTGAAAATTCTTTACGTTTCCACTTGTATCTTCCTACGAAGAGAAATGTAATTAACGGGAACTACACACTTTGACTTTTTTTCTAAGAGAAACAACGGGTAAAAAGATTTGAATTTATTTTTCGCCCGCGGTTTTATCTATCTGGTCCCAATTTATATTTATTATTTTTGCTGAAAATGATTAATCAATTTCGACCATTTATCGCCAGGTCAGAAGGGGAAAAAATCGACTAAATTGATATTGTGCATAAGTCGAATATGGTATTATCGGTTATTAACCCCGCTTTAAAATAAGCAGTAAAATATTTCAGAAAACTAATAATACTTTATACGGTAAATTCGTAAAGTCTAAAATCAATGATAGGGATTGAACAAAAACAAAAATACAGTGGCGGCATATGATCATTATTAAGCGGACTTCCGAAAAACAGCGACGGATGAGATTTACAAGTCATTATCATTGGACCGCGATACTCTCGAAAAAGAATCGTACCGAGTCTACATATCACTCCGTTGGTGTCATCAACTGATTTGGAAGAGATAATAAGAAGTCCGATTACATTTGATGTTAAAATTGTTCTACTTTCGTTAGATCTTATAATACGGTTCAAACTTTGCTCTTGCTAATTTTCCTCAGTTCCGTCGGATTTTTCGTTAATCCCGGCTAGCCTATACCGTAGATTTGATTTAGAATCTCCGATTAGTACAATCATGTTTCTGTCCGTTTCAGGTATGACATTAAAACCGTATTTATTACTCTTAACTGCGAACTGTTTGCAGGTGAGAGAGCGTTCTTGGTTTTTTACTGTTTTTCTTGTTTTTTTTTTTAATGATTTAATACCAACGCACATTACACATCATCACCGCAGCAGAGGATCTCTTGTTTTATTTAGATTAAATTTAATTACACTTTCTTTAGCGTTATTCATACTGTATACGCAATCGTTATTATTGCAGTAGGTGAGACTATATAGTCGACTAAAACAAAAAAAAAAAACTGATAATTAATAAATACCGGAATACTCCAAATCTATTATAGCTATCAGTATTTTTATTCTATTTACAAATTGAATATTATCATTCAAGATAATTTCAATTACAACGTAAGTTCTTTAAAAAAAATGCAATACTATTTCAGCTTCAATTTTAATGCATCCATGCTATTTAAAAAATACTCGGAAACATACCGGTCAATATAGTTTCGAATTTCCGCTAGTTCAAATTTAAACAAAAAATAAAAAAGATTAATAGTCACGTTAAACAAAATATCCGTAATTAGAAGTCCCTCCGCGAAAAAAAAAGTTAAATCTCCATCGTTTTGTAATGTGTTTCTTATTTTTACCTAGCAATACAAACTAAAAAATATCACAATACATTCAAACGTCAAATCGAGTGTCAGCAGAAGACGTTCCATTTTACACAGATGTTAAAGGATCGAAGTAGGCTGAACGCAGCGTGTTCAGTAGATAATAAACTCATGCAAATTATACCCTAACCCGTATGCTAGTTTCATGGTCAAAGAAATCGGTTTCATTTTAAACTGCCAATCTAATTTGCCTTACAAATAATAATGATGTACATACTAGTATTCGAACCTTTTTTGAGACGAGGTATGCCGTTCAAGTCGATCGCCGCTTTGTCAATAACGATTTACAAGACGTCTCGACCTTCATATCGCGGCAGTGCGAAACGAGCTAAATTCAGGTTAAAAAATGGATTCGAACATTTATATAATTCAAGTCTTCAATAACTTATCAAACGTTTAGTAAATTTTTTACGTAATCAACTAAAATTATTTTGGCGATTCTAGTATATCAGTTGTGGAACTCGAGCATGGCGTTGTTCCAAAAAGGATAAAATCATTGAAAAATTCAGCGAATGATTGTGATAAAATCGTTGCAAATTCAGCGGACGATTGTGATAAAATCATTGAAAATTCAGCGAATGATTGTGATAAAATCATTGAAAATTCAGCGAATGATTGTGATAAAATCATTGAAAATTCTCCATTTCGAAGGCATCCCCGCTCTGAAATGTTATTCTTTTAACTTTTAAAATTTTTAATCATTAAAAATATTTACGTTTTATTCGATGAAAGCGCGGTGATAAAAATCAATTCATCCCCTTTCTGGAAAATGGAAAAAAACCCCTACTAGGTAACCGAAATTCAATACGAATATTACACCCAATAACGCTCGTTAAGGAAAATATTTAAAAAGTTTGAACTTTTCAATCGGAAGAGGGTGGTTAAAAAGTGCTTTCAAATAAAATCTAAGGAAAGTATCCTCGGAACTAGTGAACTTTGTAAGTTAAAATTTAACGCGATTAGTGTAATTATATGATCCGATATAATTTATACCGAGGTGCTTTTCCATAAGTTCGGTAGTGCAAGGGTTGAAAATGGGTTTGACCTTAGTCTTAACAAAAATCTAAAAATTTATCTAAAGCCGGAACTAGCGACGGCGTGTACAGCTTGCAATTTTACGTGAACTCTACTAAAAGCTTTCGTTTAAAAGTTCGAACTTTAAGAGGGTCCGACGCGATTTTTGACAAACTAAAAATCGCGTTACAGTCGAAACTAACGGCGCATAATGCTTAAAATTTTTCACCTAAATACAATTCGTAGATCAGAAGGAAAGCTTTTTTAGACATTCAAACTCGATGGTCGCAAATAAATTTTCGCTCGAAAACACCCAAAAATTAAAAATTGTACGTAAACAGGTAAGTTCGTAATTTATAGAGTTGTAATTTCGATTTCATTTTAGACAAATCGAAAAAAGGTCTTAAAATTTCACACGTGGAACATGTCAAATTTTAAACGTAATTTTATAGAGGTGTGAAAACTGTTCTTCCCAAAAATAAATCTAACCGATGGGGAACCGGTAAAAGTTCTCCAAATCAAAATTTTACTTGGAAAACGTCAAAAAACATTTTCCTAAAATTATAGAGAAGTTTGTTAAAAAATTTCGCGCTTTACAGTGTAGGAACGGAAATCGGATGTACTATATTTTGTACAGAACAGAAATTAATTGTAAAACTTTACACAAACTTATTATTACTCGCTGATTGAAGAGGAAAAATTAAAAACTTACCAGTTAAACGATTACAGTTTTACAATACTCATCGATGTAGTCATGTACTAAATATAGAATAATTGTTTGTCAAATAAATTAATAATATCATTACGAATACAAATAACGTAAAATGTCTGTGAAAAATACATAATCTTCAGGAAGCGTTTTTTTCCGAAAACATGTTTTGCCATCCAGCAAAGTGTATTAACGAAGCCTGAAACTGAAGGAATTTTTTTAAAACGGTTGAGTTTATAAATGAACGATTAACGAAGTAATCATAAGGGCAAAGGAGAACGTGTGAGAAGGAAGTTACAACGAGAAAGGAGTCAACGCAGCAGGAGACGATTAAAAACGCGTTCCTATTTAAAATAACTTTAATAGGGGTAGTTTTATTGGAATATTGACGGTATTTTAAAATTCCTAATTCAGACGATTAAATATAATCGAGTACTATTTAACACATTATTTATCAATTCGTTTTAATACCAGCTATCAGATGTAACAGTTTCCGGCAACATGTTCACTTTTTCCTTTCGAATGTTTTTATAATCGAATTTCATGATTACTTTTTATTAAATGTTCCATAGGTAAATAGGTAAATATTTCGAGTTCGCTGTTTTGTTTTAAGTGTTCTCATTATTTTCAATGGAAATCCGGCCAGATTTGAAATAAATGATTTTGTTTTCACAATGCTGTTAGATCGAAATTTCTACAAAATCTAAGGTTTTGTCTTTTCATAACCATTTTTCTTCACTGATATAGCTCCGAGGAACCTAGTAGTGGAGTCGGCGCAAATCTTTTTTTTCGTTGTCCGTTTTTAAACTACTTCGAGTCCTTTAAACTTCAATTTCTCAGTATTTCGTATTACCCTTCTTGTCTACAGCTGCTCATTCCAAACTTTGGTTAGATTCCTGTTTTTCTTGTGCGCCGATCTAATCTACGTTGCGACGGTGTATAGATAGCGGAGGACCGTATATTTAAGGGGAGAAAGGTTACGACGAATTCATTTAATAATAACAACGTTTTTGATAACCGGTCGCATTATTTAATGGTCGTAGTCCGTATATTGTAGTTATTCCAAAGATTCATTTCCCTTTTTCGCAGGACTTGTCAAAATTCCGTTTTTGGTAAGCATCTAGCAGCTAAGGATAAGCAATTTTAAAACTTGTCCACGGTTTTCCGTTTTCTATCTTTTTTGCGGCTCTTGGTTTTAAACTAGCAATTATATTCCATGTCCTTTTTAAGTGAACAAATAATACATGTGATTCTAGGCGTTTTGACGACTTGGAATGAAAAAGTTAATTATCTTATTCTTATTATGGGAATCTTTTAATCTGGAGCTGAGATCGTTGCTAAGAAATGTTCCTGCTGATTCTAAATCAGGCTTCCGTTTTTACGTTTTCGCGGATTTTTAGCTAATAATAATAAGATGGTTCAGAAACGACAAAAATATTCAACTAAAATATGCAATAGCTCGGAAACGGGTTTAACTTATAAGTTTCGAAATTGGACTATAAATTACAATTAAAATTCTCTTTAAAACCATATCTTTAACTTCAGGGTAACTGATTATTACCGTGGACGCCAAAAACCCCAAAAAACTTTAAGAATATATAATGTAGAATTGAAAATGACCTCGAAAATCACCCTTAAAAAATTCCTAACTCATCATTGAAATTCAAAATATAAAACAAAACGCAGCTCT
Organism: Icerya purchasi; assembly: GCA_039619475.1. Taxonomy (NCBI): domain Eukaryota; kingdom Metazoa; phylum Arthropoda; class Insecta; order Hemiptera; family Monophlebidae; genus Icerya; species Icerya purchasi. Next base: position 321,013,723 of record CM077115.1, read on the forward strand.
TTCATAAAAGCAAAAAATTGCGGTAAAAAATGATTTACATCCCCTACCTACCTACCTTTTAGAGCCAAAAACAGCAGAAATAGGTATGTTCACGTAAACAATAACTCGAATAAAAAAGCTGAAGAAATCAAAACGTATCTCCCCAACGTATATGTATAAAGGACTGCTTTATAGAAAACATATAGCCGAGTCTACAACTTTATATTCAGGCCCTTCTTCCATAACCGCATTCACATGTATACAAACGCAGATAAAGCGAGTCTCACTAATTCTGCTTCATCAATTGCATGTGCTTATAAAATTGGAGGCCTAATGTACGTCGAGCGTCTAAACGACTATTGTTTTGTTCTAGGGGCAGAAATGTTTGGGATCCTTCTTTTGTCTTGAGACATATTCTTCCAGCCCAGCGTCTCAAAATGCCCTTCTTATTACAGACTCGCTTCAATCTATCAAAGCCATCCAGAACCCAGACAGTTGCAACTCTCTACTAATTAAAACAAAGAACCTGCTATTCGAACTTTCACGATCCGAGGTGTATGTCATATTCTTATGGGTTCCCGGTAATGAGCGGGCTGCCTTGGCTGCTAAGGCAACTCTATCTAGTCCGATGCCATTCAATACTGCCTGGCTTAGGCCCATAAAGTCAAACAGCGACCCATAGTACCGCCGTTCTCCATCTCACGTAGGGATTTCTCGATCCCGTCGAAATTGCGCCTGGGGCACACTGCACTTTCACACTACTACGTCTTTGAAGGAGCTCCTCCCCCGTCTTCCTGTCCTCTTTGCGGGTTCATGACCCCGCTAACCGTAGAGCATCTGCTGAAATGGTGCCGGTATACGTCCCACACTTCTAGCTATACCTCACCCAATCGTCTGTTGTCGAACCATCCGGACTGTGTTTGGGCAGTGTTGAATTTTGCAGTATCCAACAGACTGCACCGCTTTGTGTAACTTTCAGTGAGTCTAGGTGCCGTAATAGCCTATGTAGTTGCACGTAGCGCCTAGATTTATATTTGTATAGTAAATTTAAAAAATATATATATATTACAGTTATCTTTAACTGAATATACGGCATTCTTAACGTATGAAGCATAATGCTTGACCGAATTTGTTTCTATTGAATCGATTGACATGACTTCATACCGGAAAATACTTTCGTATGAGATTTCTGTCACGTTCAGATAGACGTTAAAAACAATAATAGCGGAGAAAGGTAAAACAGCGACTGACTGACTTAAAAAATCTTCATCGGATCTTTTTTTTTCATTTCTTCCTTTCGTTAACGACCACTGGAATTGACTGGATAAGATTCACGCATCTTCTTACAATGGTCGATGATTAATTATTTACCCATGACCGACAATAGAATCTCACACATGCACATACATTTTCTTTCTCATCACCTTTTTCTGAAATTTTATAATTTTTTAATTTTATTTATGTACAGTTATAATGTAATGTACATATTACAATATATATATATGTATATATATATATATATATATAGTAATAAAGATCAATGATGATTCGTGCCGATTGCATCTGAGGGGAGGCTTGTATGAAATCGTGGTTGAAAAATAGGAAAACATGTTGTAAATTAACTTTTCCTTTCTAATCGTGTTTTATACTGATTAAATATTTATTTAGAAATAAGTATACGGGGAAAATTTTCCGTCTATAAACGATTAAAAACACATATAAAAACAAAATAAAACACAAGTGTTATTAACAATTAAAAATTTAAAAAATAGAGAATTTTTTTTTTACGCAGAAATTATTTTTCTCTGAAATAAAATTCTCGATGCGCTGTCGTCAAAATCGGCTGGTATTCGGTTTTTATTTACAGATATTTCGAAAAAAGGTATCGCGATGTTCACCCATTGAATTACTTAAGAATTATTTTATCCCTTTAAACGAAATCGTTTCGACTCTGTAGTTGACGTTGAAGTTGCTGGACTAATTTGAAGTAGTTTTACGGTTTTGTTGGACGTTTCGAAAGTAGATCACTTTAAGATACCTAAGAGGAGAGCACATTTAAACAGCCAGTAATGCTTGGAAAATCTGTTCTTGAATAAAAATTTCCAGCTCGGATTTTTATTTTGCTTTTTTTTATTTTTTAAATTGCTTATCTATTTAAACAATAAAAATTTCACGTCGTGAATTGTTTGAAATGATTGGTTAAATTATCGGTGTTTATGGATAGTGCAGCATCGAGTGAGCGACGCAATATTTCCTTTCATTCGAAATATTATTGTATCGCATACGTAAATATTTTTATCTTTTGCGCCCACGTCTCATCGCTTGTTTACATTGTTGATTGATTTGAATTCTGTACATTGGAATTCGAACCGAGAACACCTTCCGTATTTTTTAACGAACGAGTTTCCTATTGTTTTTATTATGAGACCGGAATTAATTAAATAATGCGATGAAGATTAAAAATTTTTAAGCGGCAAAAGCAAGGAAGGAGACAAGATTTTATCAAATTAACAACAGGAGGGTGAATGCGAATGTCGAAAAAAAGTAATTTAACCGACATCAGCTGAGAAATATTTGAATTTGTAAGTTGTTTGTGGCGATTTCTGCTTTTTGGATAAATTGGCCCGAGGAAAAAAAGAAAGAAAACATAAACAGTTACAAAAGGTTTTGGTAATATAGTCCGCAGCGACTACATACGTACTACACAATAGCACACTACCGTCGAGGGCTCACCTGACGAGGGCCCTCAAACAATCACATTAAATTACGCTCGGTAAACTTCGACTTAATTCGTTTCTCTTACATGTGTATTTTAGATGGACGAAAAGTCCCCAGCGTCTGTAGAGCCCTCATGCTGCATTAATTACTGCAGTAATCGTATGATAACATCAGGATGCTGTTGCGTTTGTAGTATGAATATTAGGAGGAGAGGTTCATGATCATATATGATTCGCTTGATGAACATTTCAGCCATAGAGCTTTCTCCCTTCGTCACTTTTTCGTTTTTCCCTCGTCTCTTCCCCGCGGTGTCCTCTACACCTCGAAGATATCTTTTATTTTCGTCTGTGATGTAAATCATGTTTTCTCTTTCTTCGGAACGTTCTGGATCTTGGTCTTCCTACCCACGCCCTATAATGACTCTTATGATCTCCCGTTTCCTTACTTATCAGTTATTCCTGATCTAGCTTTTTTCATTCATTCTAGACAGACATTTGTATTTTGTCTACGCAAAAAGAATAATTGCGTGTCCATTTTCGGCGTCGTTTTTCTTCTGATCAGATTTTATTTTTTAGCATAATTTTTAATAATACAATTTGAAATAATACGTAAAACAATTAAAATTATTGCAAGTATGGCCATGTTAAAATTTCGAAGTATTAGCTTTCTTTTTTAGTGAATTTTAATGAAACACAATTAAAATGATTTATTATTTATAATGGATTCGCTAACTTTCTTTAAATTCGAGAAATCTATTTCTCCTTAAATTATTTTATTTTTCGAAATAAAATAAAAAAAGGGGGGGGGGGCTTCTTAATCTGTTTTTGTTTGATATTAATATTCCGTTATATCAGAATTCGTCGCATCGGTAATAATTTAAATGTAGACGTTACTGTAGTTTCTTAAAATTTTGAAAAATCAAAGAACGTTCAGCAACCGCTGGCGAATCTGTCGAGTTAATCACTCAGCCCGATGACGAAATCTACGAACGGAAGAAGCGGATTGATTTTTTCCGATTCCTTTAAGAAATAATCGATTACTAGTTTTTATTTCGTTTTGCGTCTGCTGTCAAACGATAAAGCGGCTTACGCGCGGTGAACGAGCCAGTTAGTTCTGGAGTTTGAAAGTTTTCAGATTGAAAGGGGAAAATACAGTAAAATATAGGCAAATAAATGAGTAAATAAAAATAAACGAATGGCAGAATGAAAAGTTTTCTGGTAAATTCTCACAGGAGACGATAATAGGACGAATGAAAGGAAGGATATGTCTGCCGGTAGAATGCTAATGAAAAACCGGAATTGCACAATGCCACAAAATTTGCCGGCCAGCAATAATCGAGGAAAAGGCCAACAACGGATAGGGAGACGACGAAGCGCTGGAATTCAACTGAAAATTTCACTGGAAGAAATTGTTTCGTAGCGGCGACGGGGCTTTCTTTTTTGTATGCAAAGGCGTCCCCAGGCATGCACGTCAAACTGATTACGCAATTCAAAGTACTCGCAAAGGCAGATAAACAGTGCCGTCCGATCCCGATTCGATTCGCATAACAACCTGTTTCGTCGCGGAAACAGCGACCATCGTCCATGCTCTTTATTCCATCTTTATTATCATTTGCTCGGCTAGAGTATCCTTTATCTGCGAATCTCTCTAGTTCGTTTCGCGTGTCAACCGGCTTACCTTCTTTTTCTACATTAACGGGCCTTTGACCGAGCAGCCTTTACTTTTCCCTCTTCCTGCATTGGACTGACCCCGATCTCACACCGATCCCCGAATCGCACGTAAGAACGACCGATGACGAATAAGTTCGTTTATTTTTACATTACTTCTTTCATTACGCACGCTTTGTCGGCTTTTCTTCCTTTGATACAATTTTAGATTTTCGCGCATTTCCCAATCTCCCTTTTTACGCAAACGCTGGCCTTTTTTTTTTTTTTTATTTTTATTTTTATTTGCTACCTTTGTCCAGCCATGATTTATCTACTTCCACTGATGTGAGTATATTGCTGCATCTGCGGGCTTGTTTGTTCCTTTCACCCGCGCTATACATTTTCATTTATACACATGTACGTATACATTATACGCGCTGTAATCCTTCATCGGTTGCTATTCGGAGTACGAATAGAAGGAAAAAATCTGTCAATTAATTTTTTTTTTTCTGAAGTCCCTCATCGCGCGCAAGATAATACGCTGAACCCCGGAAAAGGTGTACATTGTCATTAGAAAAGAACATGGTATATTCGAAGGAGCTTATTCTTCATTTTATTTTTTATTTTTAATTTATTTTTTATTGAAAACAGCAGTGCTACAAACGAAAATTTAATAATTAAAAACACGCTAATATAAAACAATTAAATAATATTTACCTGACGTATTTCGAAGTGAAAGCTTCATGATCACGGAAGTTATTATAAGATACAAATTTAACGAAGACAGTGACTGAAATATAAATTTCGACTTGAAGTAAATTATAAAAGTCGATTATTGCACAATTAAATAAAAGTGATAAAAAAACAATTCCGAAAAATGACTATTAAAAATTTTTTAAATTTATTCAATGTTTATAAAAATTTGTGAAATAGTTAAAAAACAGAAATTAAAATCAAAAAATAAAATATCAAATGAATAAACTAATATGACATAATAAGGAACCAGCATAAAAATTTAAATCGAATCACATTTATATAAGAAAACAAACGGTTAATAAAATTGAAACAAAAACAAATAATATTGTTGTATTTAAACTTTAAATATTGAATAACGGGTTATCTCTCTGTGTTAGGTTAATTTCGGTCAATGCAATTGTTTTTAAATTTGTTTATATAATAGTTTTCAGCAAAATTTAATAGTTTAGAGTCTTTGAAAGTTTATTACCTATTAATAATGTCAATTTTGGGAATTGTTATTTTATCACTTTTATTTAATCGTGCAATAATCGACTTTTATAATTTACTTAAATTCGAAATTTATATTTCAGTCACTGTCTTCGTTAAATTTATATCTTATAATAACTTCCGTGATCATGAAGCTTTGATTTCGAAACACATCGGGTAAATATTAATTAATTGTTTTATATTAGTGTGTTTTTACATATTACATATATAAAAATAAAAACAATGAGTGCCAGAAACCCGGAAGTTCGAGGAAAAGTAAACAAATTATAAGCTAAAAATTAAACTTTTAAGTCTAAATTCAAATTATATGTATATTTATTTAAATAAACTTCTAGGTCATTTGCGTCTACTATATATTACTATTTTACAATAAGTAAACCAAAAATCATATCTTCTAGACTGGATTTAGAGCTTTTAAAAATCTATTTGGACTGTGTAGCTTCATCATTACCAAGCGCCTCTTTCATAGTAATTTTGATCAAAAAGCTTTGTCACGCTCCGGGTTGAGTTTTGGACATAGGGGATGAATGGACAGACTTTGAGTAGCACAAAATCCACATGATGGTGAAGGTTCACTTTGCAGTAAGGGTCCGTGTGCTAGTTTTGTGTAGCCAAAGCGTATTCTACTTAATACAATCTCTTCTCGCCTGTTTGCACGATGTTTATCCAATGTTCCAGTTTAATTTGCCGTAACTAGTTATTCGATTGATTTGCCCGTATGTTTTGAGTGACGTCCTTGATTGCGATCATTAACTATTTTCTTACATTTAATAAGTCTTTTTCGTATGCTGTTGTGGTCCGTATAATATCAATCAAAGGGCGGATTTGTAGGTTCGGGTAGAGTTGCACTAAGTCGATTTATATGTAGGTAACTGAAGTAGTCAATGTAACTCCGGTTTGTTTCTGTCGTGATCGATCTTATTTAGATTAGAATGGAACAATTTATATGAGATCTGTTTGAGTTTCACATAATATTTTAATGCTAATTTTAGTGACGTTATGTTTGTTTCCACATGCAGACTAAAACTTTTAAGTTACACGTAAAGTTCTCCGAGAAAGTGAAAATCAAACGGTTTTTTTTTTTTTTTTTTTTTTGGCTCACAATTATAATTAAAAAAAAAGGTAATAAAAGATGGAGGTCAAGGTAGCTACACCGAAGAGAGAAAATTAAAATTGATGATGGGAACGAGGCGGATTAAACTGAAGAAAAATATCCAAAGGTTACCAATACGAAAGAAGGTAAATCACTGATACTTTCGAATGCTAGATTAGGTGTATGGCGTTGAATGCATTTCGACTAAAAAAAAAAAAAATTAAAATACAAGAAATCTGCGGTTAACGTTCTCGCTGTGTTCGATTAATATACAAAAACCTATAGTTTGTGCCTCTACTTATTTCTACGAATTATTCAGCCCACTTATAGTTTCAAAAGTAGAATTATGGAATGAACATTTTGTTACGGTAGCTAGTTCGTGTTGCAAATATTAAATCAGTTGATAGATTCGATGATAAATCGTATGATAAAGTAGTCATTAAAAGCGGGGACTGGAAGGTCCGCTAATCCGAACCCCAATTCCTGTCCCGGAGTCGAAAATTCACCCCAGACCGGTAATCCGAACACGAAATTCACCCCAATTCATGTCCAGGTGTTCAAAATTCAGCCAAGTTTCCCCCGATTCTTCCGAGTTTCCCCCGGACGGTTCCCGCTCGTTTCCGATAAACCGAACGTCCAAACTGTGTCCCGAGGTCAATAAACTGTCCAAAGAGTTATTCGGGGGCGCAAGTAACCCCAATTAGTGTCCAGGTGCTGAAAGTTCCCCCAAGTTCCCCAAATTTCTCCGAAATTCCCCCGTACGCGTCACGCTCGTTACCGATAAACAGAACCGATTATTAATTAACATAAGTATATTAATTAATGTCCGAAAGTAACCCAAGTCCCCGCTCGCCCCGCCCGCCCACTGCTACGTTATCACAATTTTTTCAAAATTCAGGACCTAAGTAAGAAAATTCCAAAATTTAACCCCAATATATTATTTAAAGCGTAAATCTAACCTATAACTCCAGTTCACACCTCTCACATGTATATTTCGATCCCGCACACGCTCCAGTCGCCGTCGCGAAAGCGCACGCGCCGACCCCCCCGCATATTCCGATATCCGCCGCGATATCACACACACACACACGAACGCTCCGTCTCCAAAATTCCCTCGTACGCGTCCTGATCGTTTCTGATAAACAGAACCGATTATTAATTAACATAAGTATATTAATTAATGTCCGAAAGTAACCCAAGTCCCCGCTCGCCCCGCCCGCCAACTGCTACGTTATCACAATTTTTTCAAAATTCAGGACCTAAGTAAGAAAATTCCAAAATTTAACCCCAATATATTATTTAAAGCGTAAATCTAACCTATAACTCCAGTTCACACCTCTCACATGTATATTTCGATCCCGCACACGCTCCAGTCGCCGTCGCGAAAGCGCACGCGCCGACCCCCCGCATATTCCGATATCCGCCGCGATATCACACACACACACACACGAACGCTCCCTTTCCGATACTGCGATTATTTCTTTAATATTTCAAAGTCTAAGTATACATAATATAAAATTAGCCGAAGCATAATTTTTTATTTTCCTGATTCCCCGATCTTACTACCATATTCCAAGACGCACGTCCCGATCCCACACATATATCTAACACAGCGTTATTCTCTGCGAAAACGCACGCGCTGACCCCCCGCATATATCTATCATAACGCTCTCCGCCGCGAAAGCGCACGCACCGTTCCCCCGCACGTGTTGTCTATTTATACTATCGCGATTACTTTTTTTTAATTATTATTTTTTTTCACATAATAAACCAATCACTGCTCTGTTGTCTAAACCTAACCGGTTATCCAAAACATTTACAAATTAACAAATCAATTATTTCTATAGTCTAAAATAGCCTTAGTCTCCTTTACCCCTTCCACCCTCTTTTTCGATCGATTTCGTTGTTTTAATATCGAATATATCGCATTCTATTTACTTTTACTACGACCATTAAACCCTCGATCGACGCTCCCGACGCCTCCGTCATTTCATATTGAGAGGTAAGTATTTTTTTTATGTGACCGCTATGAATGCACACCGTCCATTCCCGTACACCCATCTGATGTCGTTAGTTCCCATACCGTTCATAATAACTTTTATTCAACTCCAAGTATTATGGAATTATTCCAATTATATATTTTCTTCACTTCCGATCATTTCTTCTGACCGTTCATAATATTTTTATTTTCCTCCGGTTCTAAAAATAAATCCTACAATGTCTTCAACGCGATGAATGCGCACACATCTTCTGCAGTTAGTTTCCATATCGTTCTTAATAATTTTTCGAGCCTAAATATTATAGAAATAGCCGAAGTATATTTTTTTTCGTTTCTGTTCATTTCTTTCGTCCGTTCATAATATTTTTATTTTTCTCCGGTTCTAAAAATAAATCCTACAATGTCTTCACCGCTATGAATGCGCACACATTTGCCGTCGTTAGTTCCCATACCGTTCATAATAACTTTTTTCAACTCCAAGTATTATGGAATTATTCTAACTATATATTTTTTTTCGCTCCCGATCGTTTCTCCCGAACGTTCATATTTTTTTTTCCAGACATATGTATTCAAAAATGAAATCGAGTATAATTTTATTTAACACGGTTTCATAATTTACCTCTCCCTCCCCTATCCATTCTACACAAATTACAATTCTTTCATAATATATGTTCTAGACCCAGTCAAACAATCAACTCTCGCAGAAGTGTAGACGTTGCCTCCAACACCCATTTTACTATCAATTATTGTATATTATTGTTAGATTATTTTTCCAAAAAGTCTTTTGAAATTTTTTTCCGTTCGTACATTTTTTTTTGATTTTATTTGCACGACATCCATTTCCATGCATTCACGTTTCGCTAGCAATTATAATATGTTTTATTTATTTTTCAACTCCTCCCAGACTTACACACACGCCATATTGTCACACTCACAGATAGGTTCCTTATTAATCGTGAACATTTTTTTTTTCTGTATTAGCCGCGGGAGCATATCACATCAGACCCTCGACTGTCGCGAAAGCATCCCGACACTTCTCACACACGTTCTCCATTATACATTATCAAAATGAATCGAAATTTATAATCAACGAAGACAATTTACTGATGCTATATACTTTTTATATTTTTTCCCCGTACTCCTCGACCGCCAGATCCGTCACAAAAGCGTACAAGTCGTTCCCACACATATATACATTGTCACGACTACACAACACTATATCTGTGCATGTTATACATTCATATTATGTATTTTCAAAATCGAACCGACTCTCAATATTTTTCACTTTACAAGGATCTAAAAATTTCTTCTTCTCTCCTTTTACTACCCCTGGACTAAATTAACAACCATACATAATGTTATTTTTATTTATTTATTCTCAAATACTTATACACGCATACACATCCGTTAGCACTATTTACCAAATCATTCATATTAATGTATTACAGATTTTTAAGCTTCCAATCATTTCACCGTTCATAAGTTTTTTATTTTTATGCAAAACAGTCGTCGTGAATCTCAAACATCCGTTCTGCACACATGTTTCTACACATTCGTCACTGTACCCGTCCGTTATTCCACTTTCATTTATTTTATTCATTTGTTATTTTTTCTATCAAAAGCCTGAATCTAACCTTGAACCTCTTTACCGTTCTTCATTCTTTGTATGTAATACTTTTCTGAGCTTAGTTACCGTAGAATTTAATTAATCGATATATTTTATTTTTCAATCGACAAAATTTTTTAAAATCTTTCATAATCATATTTTTATACAAATACAAGTATGGTTTTAATATTTTTTTAAATTTCGTAAATTATTTTTCCGCGATATACATGAGTTTGTCTATGAGGTGTTGGTGGTCAATTGTATAGAGCGACAGACAGAAAAAACCTGTTAGTTTACGAACCACAGCATGTTCGAAGAAAAAACACGGTAGCACGACCAGATCAGGGTTGCAATGTGCGAGTGAGAGAGTGTATGTGAGTGAAATAGAAGGTTATATTCTCGAGGGCAACAGCCTGATTGTAAAAATACGTTAAAGATACCTGCATCTATCCCTGAACAGTCATCATATCGAACACAAAAAGGTCGCCTAAAAGAATATTGTTTTCTTTTTCAGGTAACGAACAGTAACATTTTTTTCTCTGTGTTATAAAATTAGCCCGAGTATATTTTTTATTCTTTCATTACGCTAAAATTTTTTCTAATCTTTTTTGTAATATGCTGTGCAGACAAATGTACGCCGCAGACACTTCTCGCTTCATTACTGCTGATATATCTGTACGTTCATTGACACTATTCTTATCGTAATATAGTTTTTTCAGGAAATCGTAGAAAATGGTTCTTCGCTCCATTCATACTATGTAATCTATTTCCAAAATTCAAATCGTGCATAATTACTTTAAAATCAACTTAAATATATTTCATCATTTCCAAAATTAGCAATCTCCTTACAGACCATTATCTCATTTTCCGATTGCCAATAATATTTTTTTTTAATCTATCGTACATACATATATTATTTTTTTATCGTTTAAATTTTTCTTCAATTCGCAAAGGGCCTAACCTATAGAAAACATATTCTTGTAAACATTCATGACGAATTCACTCCTTCTACTTACATTATGAGTTAATTTTTCTGTAATTATTTTTAACATCTTGAAATTATAGTAGTATTTTTTTAATTTTTTTATTTTCCATACACGACAAAAATATTGAAATCACTACATCTATAAATGCATTCACCGTAAGACTCCACTAAACTATCATGAATTTTTAAAATTAGCCCAAACATACTATTTTTCACTACAAATTACATTCGCCTATAATTTTTTCTATATAATCACTAACCTACGAAAACACTTCGTTCGTTTTACTCATGTCGAAGCAATCACTCCTTTTCCCTCTTGCTATCTATGTTCAAAGTCTAATAATGTAATACGAAATTATTCTAAATAAATGTTCATGCTAGCAAAATTATTACATCACCCCTTTTTCTACACAATTGTATGCATGTTTCCGAAAAATCTCACTATATATTTTCAAAATTAACTCCAGCCCACGTATTATTTTTACATTTCATTCATTTATATTTGTTTAATCATATCTGCTGCAAGACCGTATAAAAGAATACAAGCAGTTCCCGCACACATAATTATTGTTCAGAGGTGTTGTTGGCGTACTTTATCATATACTTTTGTAAGCTCATACAGAACGGCATCATAACCTTTTATCATTCATTTAGATGCGGAGTCACACAACTTTTAGCGGAGCAATCAATTCTTTGCAAAACTAATGATTGAAAGCATCCCCCCCCCCCAAAAAAAAACGTGGAATAGCGTGGATTTTTTTTTTACACACCCAAAATAAATGAGATAATTATTTCTCTATATTTATCACATTACCAAGATTGTATATATCACTCGATCGCCTCTTTCACTCATTCGTCGATTTCAAATGTGAAGGAAATTTTCGTACCATGCTTTATTCATACATTTTATTTCTGAATAGAATGTTATATGGCTGGGATGGCAGTAAAGATTTCAATTTTATATATGAAGAAAGGATGAAGCAATCCAGAGACTGTTGTAAATGTATAAGTCTTATTATTTGAAATATAAAATTTGAAGGAAATTTATATATCTTGCCTCGTTTTAAGATGTTTTATTTTTACATTTTTTTTTTTAATCTCCCTCTTACTATTATTTTTGAAACGGATGTTGATAACTATGAATAGTATTTGTGATTATAGAGAGAGAGGTAAACGTTTTCCTTACTTTTGACTAATTATGTACAATTTTCAATCATTTTTTACAATTTTTCGCACATTTTACTACTTTTACATTGTTTTAAGCAATTTTTGCTATTTCGCATCATTTTCCAGTCTTTTTTTTGTACTTTTTACACAATTTTCATCGATCTTTCAACAACTTTGTAAGGGTTTTTTTTTTTTTTCTTTCTTACATCTCATTACAATATCGTTAGTCATCAATGATAACAGTACATATTTATGCTTTCACATCACCTTTCGCTTCATCTGTGCACATCTACAACTTAACAAGCGCAGAACCAGTTGAATGTTGTAGGCCCGCAATCACGATCTCCATTTGATTATTGGATTTACCAGTCACATCTTTGAACGTTTGATTTAATGAATTGACAGGGACTTTGTATTTTGCTCGCCCGCTCGATATCTTCAACAGACTATCATGCTAACGTTTAATAAGAGCAGCCATAAAGCTCCAGACGTTTACTGAATGTTTTCTCAACACATTCACAGCCCATACCCCATACACTAAGGAAATCTTTAAACACCTCTATAACCATTCCTTTTAAGCTGGAGGGTGCAAGGGACTCCTATAATCGTTTTGACAATCAACACTTCGTCGTCCATCGCCCTAGCTTTACTTGTCGTTGCACAGACATGTAGTAAACGTTTTCTTCTTTTACAATTTTTTTTATATTTCAACACTATTAACAAATTTTCACACCATACTAACTAATTATAAACAGTTTTCCATTATTTCTTAACAGGTTCTTATGTTTTAGAGTCTTTTTACGCTATTTTTTTCACCAATTTATGATATTTCTTATCATTTTCTTGCGTTTTAATGTCTTTCATACAATTTTACTCAATTTTTCGTCATATTCGTCAGTTTTTTATTTATCTCTTACATTATATATCTGAATGTGTCGAATATCCAACCTTTTAACTATATTTTATAATTTGATACGATCATAGATAATAACAAAAGATTTAATTCAATATTGTTCACAATTTATTCAATAATTTTTATGACATTCATTATAATCAATAAAAATAATCATTGCTTCATTGTTTCAATGTTAAATTCTAATATATCATTATCAGCCATTAATATTTTACAACATAAAATATCTAATTTAACTGAATATATCCTTCTTCAGCCAACTTCTCTTCAATCATCCGAATTTCAGTATCTAAACCATTATTTCCCGATTGTTTAGATCTGTGTAGTATCAATAATCGCTCAACCAATTCATTAGGATCGTCAGAATAATTGAAATGAGAGTCTTCAAGATTTACTTTGCGAACAGTCCTATATGCACGTTTCTTTTTCGTTTTACCCTGATAAACTTTTACATTCTTTATGGTAGTTTGAAATAGAGGACGTATTATTTTTCTGTATTTAGGAAGTGGAGTACCCTTTAATACACCAGTAACACGTACATGAGCTCCAGTAAATTCCAGTATTTGTTTATATAAAGCTAAATCATTATTTGTATATTTATTCTCATCAACATTTGCTTCCATCAGTAAATGAATCAGTCCTGGTGTGTAAGGAAATTTAGTTAGTGATCTTCCTTTTCCTAAATAAATTTCACCACATTTCCGATTCCATGAAATTGGTGTTGAACCAATCATATACTCATGTGTGTTCGCATTGTATTGTATTCCATATACAGGATCATTTGGTAGAGGTTCATCATAATCTATTTGAAATGGAGTCGTTTCATGTATATTAAGGGCCTTATTATCACGATTTTCATATTCTTCTTCATTTTCAATAGCAGTCTCATAATCACGTTTCCTACTGTCATTAGAAAGTTTGTGTCGTTTTACTATTGATATATCATCACTTATTCCATCAGAACCATTTTTCATCCTTTTAGGTATTTGTAATGATTCCCGAATATCCAATATCTGTTTTGTAACAGGTTCAAGCATTGCAGCTGAAGTATTTGTAATAGATTTAGTCGCATACTTTAACGCATTATATTTTTTCATTATATCGCTGCGTATCCTTTCCAGTTCGCTTTTAAGAATTGCTTCTTTATTTATTCCGTTATTACCAACATTAACCATCACTTTACTCGTTGATACCATTATTACAGGTAATTAAAAATTCATCAAAACCTACATGTAAATCTTCTCTATATATACATTTCACAATCTATTTTGAACACAGAGAGTTATTGCTAATTCATCAGCAATAATTTATAGAATGTTTTTAAAGGCTTAAAGGATGCTTATTATATACATATTGTATTTCAAACTGTTCCCTAAAAACACTATTCATGAAACAAAATCTTTATAAATAAAAATAAACAACAAAATTGGAACAGAAATTTTAATGGAATTTAAGAATCAGTATTTATTTTTCAATATACTAATATCTCAAAATATGTGATAACATCTAACCTTTTACTAATGATATTCCAAAATCTGGAGCAGTGTAATTCACATGCAGGATATATATATATATATATATACACACACATATCTACATACATATATATCTACATATATACATATATATCTACATATACACATATATATCTACATATATATATACATATATATCTACATATATACATATATATCTACATATATACATATATATCTACATATATACACATATATATCTACATATATATACATATATATATCTACATATATACATATATATCTACATATATACACATATATATCTACATATATACATATATATCTACATATATACATATATATCTACATATATATACATATATATCTACATATATACATATATATCTACATATATATACATATATATCTACATATATACATATATATCTACATATATACATATATATCTACATATATATACATATATATCTACATATATACACATATATATCTACATATATACATATATATCTACATATATACATATATATCTACATATATATATACATATATATCTACATATATACATATATATCTACATATATACACATATATATCTACATATATATACATATATATCTACATATATACACATATATATCTACATATATACATATATATCTACATATATACACATATATATCTACATATGATGTGCTATACTTTATGAGATGGGTATGTTATAAAATTCAATTTAAATCTAACAATCTTGTTACACAAACATAATTTGTAAAATGATATAAATTTCTCAAATGGCACTAAAGTTACATGTTTTTCTTTTTAGGCTTTCTACTCAAAATTAGTAACCAACACTGCACTTTAATATTGTTTAAAAAAAATTATAAATTTTTTATATTATCTATTATTTTTTATTATTTAAATTATACTTCGCGTTATATAAGTTATACAAATTCATTATAACAAGCTAGTATAGGTTTGTTCATAATGTAACATCAGCCTGAGCAGTTGATGGAATAAAAGTAAATTTGTCATTTTTTCTGGTTTTCAGTGTATTCTGCAACCTCTAAACAATGAATCATGTGATAATGGTGTTAAAAAGGAAGAATTTATTAGTGTTAGTGATGATGATAATATAGAAATTACAGTGGACGCCTGAGGATTTTGGGGAACTATGATGTTTCATATTTCTGTTTGGGGATAGCACTAGACAATTTTTGGAGCTGGTTATAATGAATTTGTATAACTTATATAACGCGAAGTATAATTTAAATAATAAAAAATAATAGATAATATAAAAAATTTATAATTTTTTTTAAACAATATTAAAGTGCAGTGTTGGTTACTAATTTTGAGTAGAAAGCCTAAAAAGAAAAACATGTAACTTTAGTGCCATTTGAGAAATTTATATCATTTTACAAATTATGTTTGTGTAACAAGATTGTTAGATTTAAATTGAATTTTATAACATACCCATCTCATAAAGTATAGCACATCATATGTAGATATATATGTGTATATATGTAGATATATATGTATATATGTAGATATATATGTGTATATATGTAGATATATATGTATATATATGTAGATATATATGTGTATATATGTAGATATATATGTATATATGTAGATATATATGTATATATGTAGATATATATGTATATATATATGTAGATATATATGTATATATGTAGATATATATGTATATATGTAGATATATATGTATATATGTAGATATATATGTATATATATGTAGATATATATGTGTATATATGTAGATATATATGTGTATATATGTAGATATATATGTGTATATATGTAGATATATATGTATATATGTAGATATATATGTATATATATGTAGATATATATGTGTATATATGTAGATATATATGTATATATATGTAGATATATATGTATATATGTAGATATATATGTATATATGTAGATATATATGTATATATATGTAGATATATATGTATATATGTAGATATATATGTATATATATGTAGATATATATGTATATATGTAGATATATATGTATATATGTAGATATATATGTGTATATATGTAGATATATATGTATATATGTAGATATATATATGTATATATATGTAGATATATATGTGTATATATGTAGATATATATGTATATATGTAGATATATATGTATATATGTAGATATATATGTATATATATATGTAGATATATATGTGTATATGTAGATATATATGTATATATGTAGATATATATGTATGTAGATATGTGTGTGTATATATATATATATATATATCCTGCATGTGAATTACACTGCTCCAGATTTTGGAATATCATTAGTAAAAGGTTAGATGTTATCACATATTTTGAGATATTAGTATATTGAAAAATAAATACTGATTCTTAAATTCCATTAAAATTTCTGTTCCAATTTTGTTGTTTATTTTTATTTATAAAGATTTTGTTTCATGAATAGTGTTTTTAGGGAACAGTTTGAAATACAATATGTATATAATAAGCATCCTTTAAGCCTTTAAAAACATTCTATAAATTATTGCTGATGAATTAGCAATAACTCTCTGTGTTCAAAATAGATTGTGAAATGTATATATAGAGAAGATTTACATGTAGGTTTTGATGAATTTTTAATTACCTGTAATAATGGTATCAACGAGTAAAGTGATGGTTAATGTTGGTAATAACGGAATAAATAAAGAAGCAATTCTTAAAAGCGAACTGGAAAGGATACGCAGCGATATAATGAAAAAATATAATGCGTTAAAGTATGCGACTAAATCTATTACAAATACTTCAGCTGCAATGCTTGAACCTGTTACAAAACAGATATTGGATATTCGGGAATCATTACAAATACCTAAAAGGATGAAAAATGGTTCTGATGGAATAAGTGATGATATATCAATAGTAAAACGACACAAACTTTCTAATGACAGTAGGAAACGTGATTATGAGACTGCTATTGAAAATGAAGAAGAATATGAAAATCGTGATAATAAGGCCCTTAATATACATGAAACGACTCCATTTCAAATAGATTATGATGAACCTCTACCAAATGATCCTGTATATGGAATACAATATAATGCGAACACACATGAGTATATGATTGGTTCAACACCAATTTCATGGAATCGGAAATGTGGTGAAATTTATTTAGGAAAAGGAAGATCACTAACTAAATTTCCTTACACACCAGGACTGATTCATTTACTGATGGAAGCAAATGTTGATGAGAATAAATATACAAATAATGATTTAGCTTTATATAAACAAATACTGGAATTTACTGGAGCTCATGTACGTGTTACTGGTGTATTAAAGGGTACTCCACTTCCTAAATACAGAAAAATAATACGTCCTCTATTTCAAACTACCATAAAGAATGTAAAAGTTTATCAGGGTAAAACGAAAAAGAAACGTGCATATAGGACTGTTCGCAAAGTAAATCTTGAAGACTCTCATTTCAATTATTCTGACGATCCTAATGAATTGGTTGAGCGATTATTGATACTACACAGATCTAAACAATCGGGAAATAATGGTTTAGATACTGAAATTCGGATGATTGAAGAGAAGTTGGCTGAAGAAGGATATATTCAGTTAAATTAGATATTTTATGTTGTAAAATATTAATGGCTGATAATGATATATTAGAATTTAACATTGAAACAATGAAGCAATGATTATTTTTATTGATTATAATGAATGTCATAAAAATTATTGAATAAATTGTGAACAATATTGAATTAAATCTTTTGTTATTATCTATGATCGTATCAAATTATAAAATATAGTTAAAAGGTTGGATATTCGACACATTCAGATATATAATGTAAGAGATAAATAAAAAACTGACGAATATGACGAAAAATTGAGTAAAATTGTATGAAAGACATTAAAACGCAAGAAAATGATAAGAAATATCATAAATTGGTGAAAAAAATAGCGTAAAAAGACTCTAAAACATAAGAACCTGTTAAGAAATAATGGAAAACTGTTTATAATTAGTTAGTATGGTGTGAAAATTTGTTAATAGTGTTGAAATATAAAAAAAATTGTAAAAGAAGAAAACGTTTACTACATGTCTGTGCAACGACAAGTAAAGCTAGGGCGATGGACGACGAAGTGTTGATTGTCAAAACGATTATAGGAGTCCCTTGCACCCTCCAGCTTAAAAGGAATGGTTATAGAGGTGTTTAAAGATTTCCTTAGTGTATGGGGTATGGGCTGTGAATGTGTTGAGAAAACATTCAGTAAACGTCTGGAGCTTTATGGCTGCTCTTATTAAACGTTAGCATGATAGTCTGTTGAAGATATCGAGCGGGCGAGCAAAATACAAAGTCCCTGTCAATTCATTAAATCAAACGTTCAAAGATGTGACTGGTAAATCCAATAATCAAATGGAGATCGTGATTGCGGGCCTACAACATTCAACTGGTTCTGCGCTTGTTAAGTTGTAGATGTGCACAGATGAAGCGAAAGGTGATGTGAAAGCATAAATATGTACTGTTATCATTGATGACTAACGATATTGTAATGAGATGTAAGAAAGAAAAAAAAAAAAAACCCTTACAAAGTTGTTGAAAGATCGATGAAAATTGTGTAAAAAGTACAAAAAAAAGACTGGAAAATGATGCGAAATAGCAAAAATTGCTTAAAACAATGTAAAAGTAGTAAAATGTGCGAAAAATTGTAAAAAATGATTGAAAATTGTACATAATTAGTCAAAAGTAAGGAAAACGTTTACCTCTCTCTCTATAATCACAAATACTATTCATAGTTATCAACATCCGTTTCAAAAATAATAGTAAGAGGGAGATTAAAAAAAAAAATGTAAAAATAAAACATCTTAAAACGAGGCAAGATATATAAATTTCCTTCAAATTTTATATTTCAAATAATAAGACTTATACATTTACAACAGTCTCTGGATTGCTTCATCCTTTCTTCATATATAAAATTGAAATCTTTACTGCCATCCCAGCCATATAACATTCTATTCAGAAATAAAATGTATGAATAAAGCATGGTACGAAAATTTCCTTCACATTTGAAATCGACGAATGAGTGAAAGAGGCGATCGAGTGATATATACAATCTTGGTAATGTGATAAATATAGAGAAATAATTATCTCATTTATTTTGGGTGTGTAAAAAAAAAATCCACGCTATTCCACGTTTTTTTTTGGGGGGGGGGGATGCTTTCAATCATTAGTTTTGCAAAGAATTGATTGCTCCGCTAAAAGTTGTGTGACTCCGCATCTAAATGAATGATAAAAGGTTATGATGCCGTTCTGTATGAGCTTACAAAAGTATATGATAAAGTACGCCAACAACACCTCTGAACAATAATTATGTGTGCGGGAACTGCTTGTATTCTTTTATACGGTCTTGCAGCAGATATGATTAAACAAATATAAATGAATGAAATGTAAAAATAATACGTGGGCTGGAGTTAATTTTGAAAATATATAGTGAGATTTTTCGGAAACATGCATACAATTGTGTAGAAAAAGGGGTGATGTAATAATTTTGCTAGCATGAACATTTATTTAGAATAATTTCGTATTACATTATTAGACTTTGAACATAGATAGCAAGAGGGAAAAGGAGTGATTGCTTCGACATGAGTAAAACGAACGAAGTGTTTTCGTAGGTTAGTGATTATATAGAAAAAATTATAGGCGAATGTAATTTGTAGTGAAAAATAGTATGTTTGGGCTAATTTTAAAAATTCATGATAGTTTAGTGGAGTCTTACGGTGAATGCATTTATAGATATAGTGATTTCAATATTTTTGTCGTGTATGGAAAATAAAAAAATTAAAAAAATACTACTATAATTTCAAGATGTTAAAAATAATTACAGAAAAATTAACTCATAATGTAAGTAGAAGGAGTGAATTCGTCATGAATGTTTACAAGAATATGTTTTCTATAGGTTAGGCCCTTTGCGAATTGAAGAAAAATTTAAACGATAAAAAAATAATATATGTACGATAGATTAAAAAAAAATATTATTGGCAATCGGAAAATGAGATAATGGTCTGTAAGGAGATTGCTAATTTTGGAAATGATGAAATATATTTAAGTTGATTTTAAAGTAATTATGCACGATTTGAATTTTGGAAATAGATTACATAGTATGAATGGAGCGAAGAACCATTTTCTACGATTTCCTGAAAAAACTATATTACGATAAGAATAGTGTCAATGAACGTACAGATATATCAGCAGTAATGAAGCGAGAAGTGTCTGCGGCGTACATTTGTCTGCACAGCATATTACAAAAAAGATTAGAAAAAATTTTAGCGTAATGAAAGAATAAAAAATATACTCGGGCTAATTTTATAACACAGAGAAAAAAATGTTACTGTTCGTTACCTGAAAAAGAAAACAATATTCTTTTAGGCGACCTTTTTGTGTTCGATATGATGACTGTTCAGGGATAGATGCAGGTATCTTTAACGTATTTTTACAATCAGGCTGTTGCCCTCGAGAATATAACCTTCTATTTCACTCACATACACTCTCTCACTCGCACATTGCAACCCTGATCTGGTCGTGCTACCGTGTTTTTTCTTCGAACATGCTGTGGTTCGTAAACTAACAGGTTTTTTCTGTCTGTCGCTCTATACAATTGACCACCAACACCTCATAGACAAACTCATGTATATCGCGGAAAAATAATTTACGAAATTTAAAAAAATATTAAAACCATACTTGTATTTGTATAAAAATATGATTATGAAAGATTTTAAAAAATTTTGTCGATTGAAAAATAAAATATATCGATTAATTAAATTCTACGGTAACTAAGCTCAGAAAAGTATTACATACAAAGAATGAACGGTAAAGAGGTTCAAGGTTAGATTCAGGCTTTTGATAGAAAAAATAACAAATGAATAAAATAAATGAAAGTGGAATAACGGACGGGTACAGTGACGAATGTGTAGAAACATGTGTGCAGAACGGATGTTTGAGATTCACGACGACTGTTTTGCATAAAAATAAAAAACTTATGAACGGTGAAATGATTGGAAGCTTAAAAATCTGTAATACATTAATATGAATGATTTGGTAAATAGTGCTAACGGATGTGTATGCGTGTATAAGTATTTGAGAATAAATAAATAAAAATAACATTATGTATGGTTGTTAATTTAGTCCAGGGGTAGTAAAAGGAGAGAAGAAGAAATTTTTAGATCCTTGTAAAGTGAAAAATATTGAGAGTCGGTTCGATTTTGAAAATACATAATATGAATGTATAACATGCACAGATATAGTGTTGTGTAGTCGTGACAATGTATATATGTGTGGGAACGACTTGTACGCTTTTGTGACGGATCTGGCGGTCGAGGAGTACGGGGAAAAAATATAAAAAGTATATAGCATCAGTAAATTGTCTTCGTTGATTATAAATTTCGATTCATTTTGATAATGTATAATGGAGAACGTGTGTGAGAAGTGTCGGGATGCTTTCGCGACAGTCGAGGGTCTGATGTGATATGCTCCCGCGGCTAATACAGAAAAAAAAAATGTTCACGATTAATAAGGAACCTATCTGTGAGTGTGACAATATGGCGTGTGTGTAAGTCTGGGAGGAGTTGAAAAATAAATAAAACATATTATAATTGCTAGCGAAACGTGAATGCATGGAAATGGATGTCGTGCAAATAAAATCAAAAAAAAATGTACGAACGGAAAAAAATTTCAAAAGACTTTTTGGAAAAATAATCTAACAATAATATACAATAATTGATAGTAAAATGGGTGTTGGAGGCAACGTCTACACTTCTGCGAGAGTTGATTGTTTGACTGGGTCTAGAACATATATTATGAAAGAATTGTAATTTGTGTAGAATGGATAGGGGAGGGAGAGGTAAATTATGAAACCGTGTTAAATAAAATTATACTCGATTTCATTTTTGAATACATATGTCTGGAAAAAAAAATATGAACGTTCGGGAGAAACGATCGGGAGCGAAAAAAAATATATAGTTAGAATAATTCCATAATACTTGGAGTTGAAAAAAGTTATTATGAACGGTATGGGAACTAACGACGGCAAATGTGTGCGCATTCATAGCGGTGAAGACATTGTAGGATTTATTTTTAGAACCGGAGAAAAATAAAAATATTATGAACGGACGAAAGAAATGAACAGAAACGAAAAAAAATATACTTCGGCTATTTCTATAATATTTAGGCTCGAAAAATTATTAAGAACGATATGGAAACTAACTGCAGAAGATGTGTGCGCATTCATCGCGTTGAAGACATTGTAGGATTTATTTTTAGAACCGGAGGAAAATAAAAATATTATGAACGGTCAGAAGAAATGATCGGAAGTGAAGAAAATATATAATTGGAATAATTCCATAATACTTGGAGTTGAATAAAAGTTATTATGAACGGTATGGGAACTAACGACATCAGATGGGTGTACGGGAATGGACGGTGTGCATTCATAGCGGTCACATAAAAAAAATACTTACCTCTCAATATGAAATGACGGAGGCGTCGGGAGCGTCGATCGAGGGTTTAATGGTCGTAGTAAAAGTAAATAGAATGCGATATATTCGATATTAAAACAACGAAATCGATCGAAAAAGAGGGTGGAAGGGGTAAAGGAGACTAAGGCTATTTTAGACTATAGAAATAATTGATTTGTTAATTTGTAAATGTTTTGGATAACCGGTTAGGTTTAGACAACAGAGCAGTGATTGGTTTATTATGTGAAAAAAAATAATAATTAAAAAAAAGTAATCGCGATAGTATAAATAGACAACACGTGCGGGGGAACGGTGCGTGCGCTTTCGCGGCGGAGAGCGTTATGATAGATATATGCGGGGGGTCAGCGCGTGCGTTTTCGCAGAGAATAACGCTGTGTTAGATATATGTGTGGGATCGGGACGTGCGTCTTGGAATATGGTAGTAAGATCGGGGAATCAGGAAAATAAAAAATTATGCTTCGGCTAATTTTATATTATGTATACTTAGACTTTGAAATATTAAAGAAATAATCGCAGTATCGGAAAGGGAGCGTTCGTGTGTGTGTGTGTGTGATATCGCGGCGGATATCGGAATATGCGGGGGGTCGGCGCGTGCGCTTTCGCGACGGCGACTGGAGCGTGTGCGGGATCGAAATATACATGTGAGAGGTGTGAACTGGAGTTATAGGTTAGATTTACGCTTTAAATAATATATTGGGGTTAAATTTTGGAATTTTCTTACTTAGGTCCTGAATTTTGAAAAAATTGTGATAACGTAGCAGTTGGCGGGCGGGGCGAGCGGGGACTTGGGTTACTTTCGGACATTAATTAATATACTTATGTTAATTAATAATCGGTTCTGTTTATCAGAAACGATCAGGACGCGTACGAGGGAATTTTGGAGACGGAGCGTTCGTGTGTGTGTGTGTGATATCGCGGCGGATATCGGAATATGCGGGGGGGTCGGCGCGTGCGCTTTCGCGACGGCGACTGGAGCGTGTGCGGGATCGAAATATACATGTGAGAGGTGTGAACTGGAGTTATAGGTTAGATTTACGCTTTAAATAATATATTGGGGTTAAATTTTGGAATTTTCTTACTTAGGTCCTGAATTTTGAAAAAATTGTGATAACGTAGCAGTGGGCGGGCGGGGCGAGCGGGGACTTGGGTTACTTTCGGACATTAATTAATATACTTATGTTAATTAATAATCGGTTCTGTTTATCGGTAACGAGCGTGACGCGTACGGGGGAATTTCGGAGAAATTTGGGGAACTTGGGGGAACTTTCAGCACCTGGACACTAATTGGGGTTACTTGCGCCCCCGAATAACTCTTTGGACAGTTTATTGACCTCGGGACACAGTTTGGACGTTCGGTTTATCGGAAACGAGCGGGAACCGTCCGGGGGAAACTCGGAAGAATCGGGGGAAACTTGGCTGAATTTTGAACACCTGGACATGAATTGGGGTGAATTTCGTGTTCGGATTACCGGTCTGGGGTGAATTTTCGACTCCGGGACAGGAATTGGGGTTCGGATTAGCGGACCTTCCAGTCCCCGCTTTTAATGACTACTTGATAAACAGAACGGATTTTATGGTAAATCTTTGGATGGAAGGAAAGCTTTTTTAAATCTGTCGGAAGGTAAATACGATGGTGCAAACATTGTGCCGAGTATACTTGGTGTTAAATTTTACAACACGTCTGGCTATGATAGTAAAATTGGAGCAGGAATTTCTTGTTTCGTTGGAAAAAGGAAGCGGGAAAAAAAGAGCATAGAGTGGGATTAATTAATACCACATTCCGGCATGTGCATTGATTCTGAGTTAGTTTGACGGATTTAAATTGATTATAAATGTAATTTCTCTGCACATTGTAATATTGAAAATTTGACGTCTGATTGGACGCGGGAGGATATGAACAAGTCAAGCATATTGTAATAAATAAGAAATCGACAATGATGAAACGATTGCGAACCGCCGAATAAAAAGCGATGTGCGACTGATAAGGGGAACTCTTAATACAAATAACGTAGTTACGGCTTTATCAAATTTCGGTCTATCATACCGTTTAGTAGTTAAAATTTGCAGTTCGTACTTTATTTATTTTTTCGTTTTAATAATGTTCTCCGATTACGAACGGTTATGTACAGAGGCAATTCCTCAGAAAACGAAACTCAGCTCCGTATCGTTATTTTTAAACTAACGCGATCAACGAATCTCCATCGAAAACTAGAAGAATAGTGATTACGAAACTAAACCATCCGGGGTGATAAAAAATCGCGGTATGACGGGGCCCTCCAAGATGCAGAATATTGGTTGAGTCGGCGCATTTGTACTCTATCCGGTTACGGAGAGACAATAATAATTAATAAAGCAATATTCAACTGTAACAAGCAATTTACCGTTGCTCCGTTATCATAACTGAGACGTCCTTCAACAGCAAAGCCTATTTAGAATGTTTAAAAAATAGTTCAGTCTTGAACGGAACAGTGCCTTGAAAATTATGTTAGACTACATCCTAAAATTATCCAAATAAATCGTAAATTTTCTTTTTAAATCATAGATGAGGTCGCGCGAATTCGATCCGGAAAGCAATAGAATTCAGAACTACCTTATAGATATTACTCGGTTTGCATCCGGATTTTCGCTTAACACGGTTCGATTCTTCAGGTGACTTCCACTTAGACAACGAAGTCGCCGCTAAGATTTCCACTGTTGGTTCTAGCTTTTTCGTTGTTTTTTTTTTTTTTGGATAATTAATTGTTTTCGATCGTAGAAATTTTTGCATCTCGTTTGAACTCGGGTACTTTAGCTCTATAGCGGTTAGATACTCATAACGTTTGAATCAATTCTGCAAACAAGCCAAGTTTTAAATTTAAAAGAATAAAAAAATGAATCCTGTATAGTGCCACAGTTATAACGAAACTTTATCCTTTTCGGTTTTTTTTTTTTCCCGGTGGGGTTTACACATCTGGTTAGGTGTTTTCATTGTCGTCAAACTGCGAGAAAAGTCGAATTGTTTGTTCGTCGAGCGTGTAAATTCAATATTCAATTAATTTTGAATTATAATTATTTTGTGTACTAGTATAATAAGTGTGTGTTTATTTTAAAAGTATTAGCATTAAGGAAACACAAAGATGGATAAAGATAATGTTAATTTCAATTACAATATATGTTTGTGTTCGCGGAAGAAGAAATCACTGACTAGTTTCAAAATGGTAATTGATCGTGTATGTATGTGGAAAATTCTGGCGGATTGATTGGAAATTGTTATTCGCAAACAAAGCTGTATTACATCAATTTATTCCTTTATGAAAAAAAAAAATTAAATATACATATCTATATATATAAAAATGTTAAGTTGGTTTGTGTACGCTTCATAAACTCAAAAAGTTCTGCACCGATTGAGCTCAAATTTTGACACGATATACAACCGACTCCAAAGATTGTTTTTATCTATTTCTCATGTACCAGCAACCGCGCCTTCTGCCGGAAGCGAGGGGAACACTCGCCATACTAGCTAATGACAACCGTAGTCACATGTGAGAGAACGCCTGTTCCAAAATTACATTGTTTATTAAGAAAAAAAAAACGTATCCACTTGCATCCCATTCAGATTATTATACAATTTGAATTAAATATTCACCTTAATCGATTAAGGCACTTTTGTGTAATCGTGTGGCGATTGAGCTAAATTTTCAAAAAAAATTAAAATTTATTAAAAATTTCTGGCTTATGATGTTTGAATTTTTAAAATTTAATAGTGAATAAAGAATACTTCGTTTATTTACACACTATGTTAAATAGAAAATTGAAGTCTCGTGACGAAATAAATGCGTTAACGATATTTACATGGAACGATTTTTAGTACATTAAGGAAACTAAAATACACATTTAGAACTGAAAAATACGGTGGTGTCCCCGTATGCAGCCGTAATATTTCTATTTAAATCGTGTGGTGATTGAGCTGCGCCATTCCCCAAATCGTAAGTAAAGGTTATGATGTTTTGTATGAGAGATGGACAGAAAAAATATTAATTTTTGGTATTATTTAATTAATATTTTATTTATTGCCCTATCTCTCATGATTTTCAACCTAGAGCTGTGAGAGCCATAAGAGGTTATAATTTTATTCCTTCCTTCTGTTCCAGTGAAAATCGAAATAATGCCTCGCAGAAAAACGAATTTGGGTCGTCGTACTCGCCACATAGAAGGGTCGAGAACACGGCTTTTCCGGGTTGTATATCGTGTCAAAATTTGAGCTCAATCGGTGCAGAACTTTTTGAGTTTATGAAGCGTACACAAACCAACTTAACATTTTTCACCTGTTCCCCATTACATTGTTTATTAATAAAAATATAACTCTTGCTTCCACATGACGTCATTTGGTGCAGAAATTGTGACTGCTCAATTCATGCCAACTTTTAAAATCAAAGGACAAATATATCACAAAGCTGGCTCCCTGCTCCCGTTCACAGATAGTGACTATAAATTCCTTCAAGTGTACTTTATCGATTATGATAGAGATGAAGTCGATGCGCGTTTGTGGAATACAAATCTCGCTAAGAAGATCCATCATTTCGCAACTACAGGAGCTCCTTCACGAAAGGAACAATTTGGTGCGTTTGTTCAAAACAGCAATTGATATGATGCCATCGGATACCCACAAGATTTCGAAGAAAACGCTAACGAGTCTTAAGTTTCTTGTTACAATAACAACAAAAATTCAAAAGACAATGAGAATGCTTTATATTATCCTAATTGTAGAAATTTCGAAAAATGTTAAATCTACCAACCATGCCTGCATTATAAATTATATATGAAAAAATTAATCATAAACTATCCTATGCTGCTTAATTATTTTAAAGACTTGTCCTTTTCGTTCACGAAACAAGTGTGATAGTGTTTCGGTAAAAAGGTATTGCTGTTAAATAACTCAATCGCCATATTATTATCGTTCGATCAAAATGCGCACTTCTGACCTCACCTGTGCAAAGAATACTAATTAAACGATTCAGAAACGACAAAAAATATCAAATAAAATTTGATAACTCGGGAAAAGTTTTTGTCTTATAAACACTCCAACATTGCAACATAGTATATCACAACTGAACTTGTCTTTATGACGATTTACACAATTAAGATAACAGATTCACTCGGGCGGAAAAAAAACGACAAATATATGTATATAATATGGAATTTAAAACAACCTAAAAAATCATGTAAAAATTCGTAATATATTGTCCCAGATAACCTTTTAAAAGTAGCATTCAAAGTATAAAACAAAATGCCGAAGCTGTTTTGTGAAATTAAAAAATTACCGACTACAAGTTACTTGGAACAGCAAAACAAAGTATGTTCATGTAAGTAATAGTTGGGGGAAAAAAAAGTTGAGAAAAGCATAATGTATCTCAAACACGTGCATAAAAGAGCGTTTTATAGGAAAAATATAGCCGAGCGTACAACTTTATATTGAGACCCTCAGGGCGTCGAAAGTTCGAAATTTTGAAAAAAAAATATTTCTTTTTTTTTCGGGCGTGTGATATATCGATGGAAAGATCGTTATCTGTCGGGAACGGAGTCATATTTCATTTCTTTAACGGAACTTTCAAAGTTGGCGAAAAGTTCGAAAAAGCGCGAAAAATTACGTGTCCTCACTTTGCGGCGCGGGTATTACAGTTAAACACATCGAACAAAGTTAAAAATACGCGTATTCCCGTATATATCTTTAGTTTAGAGCTTCCAGGTTTCTAACTTGAAAATTAGACCCTCAAGGCGTCGAAAGTTCTAAATTTTTGGAAAATTCTTTCTTTTTTTTTTTCCCGGGCATGTGATATAGCAATAATGGAAAGGTGACTGATAAACTATATTTCATCATTCGTTTATAAATGTTTTTCTTAACTATTCTTCAATGTACGATTGATACATGAGTGTAAAAACACGACGGGTCAATAAAAAAAATATTCTATTAGTAATTATTATTATGTTTTCTTTTTCGTTTTTAACTAAAATATTTCGTAATAAGATTATTATAATTCACTTTTATTATTAGGAAGTTTTTTTTTTTTTCTTAATGGAACTACTAAGTTAGTTTCGGTAAGAAAACATTGATTCGGCTAATAACATTTAAGGTGATCGGTAAATGTGGAATACTAACACGAATGCAACGTAGTTCTAAAAAAATCTACAACACATAGTCTTATATTTCATAGCTCATATCCGTACCAACCGGTTAACATCCAAGCTAACAAAAATAATATAATAATGGCTTCCATTTATTGTCATCCTGGTTTTCACACCATTGCAGAAAACCAGAATAATATTATCTTCAGAAATCTGGGAAAGCAATTTATCCGCGGAAGAGATTATAAGAAGTCAAATGCGAGACCCAAGAATAACTAATAAATTAGATAATGCAATATCAGGTGTATGCATAAGTTTTTTCGGTTTTTTTCGGTAAAGAAAACACATAATTTTCAAGGGAAACTCCCTTTTTGTTTATTGAACATATTGGCCATTTACACACTTCGCCCATTTTTCAAAGGTAAGTCATGAATACCATGCCAGAAAAACTGTTTGTCTTTTGCGGCAAACCATTTGTCGAGCCATTTTCCAACTTCCTCGAATGTTGCTGAAGTGCTGCTCTGCGAGCGCGTGTCTCATTGATGCGAAGAGGTGATAGTCAGATGGCGCCACGTCAGCGGAGTATGGCGAGTGCGGAAGGATTTCCCATCCAAGCGATTTTAAGGTTTCTTTCACTGGTTTTGCATTGTGAGACGGCACATTGTCGCGTAACAAAATCATTTGCCATGGCTTGTGGCCCATTCCAGTCGTTTTTTGATCAATACACGATTTAAATTGATCATTTGTTAGCAATATCGTTGTGTGTTAACGATTTCGCCGGGCAAAATACCGCCTTGGTCCCACCAGATACAAAGCATGGTCTTCTTGCCGAAGCGATTTGGCCTTGGTGTTGAAGGACCAGCTACGCCTCAGGTGGCAGCCACGATTTTATCCTCTTCGGGTTTTCAAAATAAACGCATTTTTCGTCACCAGTCACACAATTTGGTACAGAAATGATTTTCTTTCGTGGCATTGAAGCAGCATTTCACAAGTGACTTTGCGATTTTCCCAGTTCATTCAAATCGTTGGGACAGATTTACCGAATTTATGGATCTTCCCTCCATTGTTTAAACGCCTGCTGATTGCTTCTTGTGACACATTTAATGCTTTTGCAAATTGCTCTTGAGTTTGAGTTGCGTCATTATCCAGTAACGTCTGCAATTGCTCGTTTTCGCACTTTTGTGGACTACCAGAACGCGCACTATTTTTCACATTGAAATTACCACTTTTAAGTTGTCGAAACCGTGTTTTTCTAATCGATGGAGCGTGTTCACTATATGTTTCTACCAGCAAACGATGACTTTCCACAGCCTTTTTCTTTTGATTAAATAAGAAAAGCAATGCGTGCCGCAAATGTTCTTCTTTTTCAGGCACAAATGTCGACATGATCACTGAACGATACAACATAGACGCGATTGTTTGGCGGACTGAATTTGTGTGTAGGCTAATGTCAGACGAACAAACTGACGTAGTGTCCGATTCATACGCAGCGTACTGTTCGGTAGAGCCATCTCTTGGTGAGACCAGAAAAGACTTATACGTAGTAAGTCACTTTTAATTATCTTCCCAATGTCTCCCACTTAACAGACTGACAAATATTCTAGAATTTTTTTTACATTTCCCGGTTTTGCAAATATATTCTATAAAACCCGCGATACTATATAACTGGCCCGTCTTTTGATCATGTACCAGTTATCGTAGTCTAAGATATTAGAGCAACATCAGCTATATGTAATCCAGCGATAAACTGGGATACTTGTAGAAAATAACGTAAAGCTAACAAGAAAAACTAAAATCTGTAAACTATATTGAAATTGTCGTTAATCATATAACTGGTTCAATACAGATTGGGTGTTCAACGGAATATAAAACAAAGCACACAAATATATCCTAATGTAAATCGGAAAATTAGTAATAGACTATATATTCGAGCAGCAAGAAGAAGCTGGCAGCAAAATCGGAATCCGTCATTAATTTGAATTTTTTTCAACTCCGTAAATGATCGGGGATCTCTGGTTCACCTAAAAAGTGGGGTTATGGAATTGTCAGGAATAAAGCGGAGTAATCTCTTCGGGTTTTTAGACTTTATTCTATTCATTCTTTGCCTAATACACTGGTGTAGATGAAGAATATCTGTTGTTTTATTAAAAGAAAATCTGCCATTTTTCCTGAGACCTTTAATTTATTCAACGAATCCATTAAATTCGGTAAATTTCCAGACCTTTTGAAATTGGGGATAATTATTCCTGTTTATAAAAAAAAAAATGGGTAGCCTTGTGGATGTGTCCAATTATAGGTCAATTTGACTCCTACGGACTATGCTTAACTACATCTATCGCCATGCGTGTTTAAGAGCTTCACATACATTTCTGGATTCCTATAGACTGTGTTTGATTGCATTTGTTGCCACGGTGTGCATGTCCTAAATGATATATGTACATTTTTTAACTGTGGTCAATTCCGAATCGCATTTGTCGCCAAGGTATCCGGAATTGTATATATTTCCTGTTACATCCTCGCTGTAGAATTTTTATCTCGGACCCAAATATCTCATTGGGGAGATTGGCCTTATAAAACTACTGCAATTCTAACGTCACTGACGCTGTTTTTGATCCCTTAAAGCGCCGGAATAGTGGAAATCTAAATGAACAGAACCGGAAAAAGTTTAATCCGCTGCGGTAAATCAAAAGAGACTTGTCTTACATCTTCGCTCGATATCCCTTTGAACTAACCACTTGGATACGAAACACGTAAATAAACAGCCTTTTTCGATGTTTAAGTTCCGTCAGTATGGAGCGGTTAAAGATAGTTAATGTTACTAATCTCGGTCAATTATCAAGCGGTTTTTTTGTTGTTGTTTTATTTCCGACTTAACACGCAGTCAGCCATCTTTAAAATCTTAGTAGCTCTCCGTCATTTAAAACGCAATATAAATTAACGTTCGAATGCACATTCGTTAATCTTTTTTCATTCAGTAAGTTTACTTGGTGATATGTTCTTTGGAGTTTCTTTCATTACCCTACGGTTTTTTGATTATATGTAGTGAACGCATTGGTTGCTTTAACATGTTTCATAATTTTATTGTTGAAAGAAGTTGAAATTCATCACATTATAAGTATGTCGGGTCGGGTATAATGTATTTTTTTTTTTTTTACATTGTAATAAAATAACCAAATTTTGAGGTTGTCAGATCATTAACGAAGCATAATGGGATCTAAAAATTAAAAACGTAAAAATGCACATTCACAGAAATTCTGGTGAAAAATCTATATATATATATATATACGATAATACACATATTCAAAAACCGAATGTCTTATGTAAATTTTTAATGTTACATCTTTAACTACAGAATCCTCAGCGTATGAAACATCACGCTTAACTGAACTTTTTTCTATTTCTTTCGGCAGTCTCTTACGTCATTCAGCTTCGAAAGTGGACTCATATATACGCATCCGATTGTCTCACTACTTTTACGTCCGCCATGTTAGTCGGAGTGTCCTTTTTTTATTCGAAACATTGTGATGGATGATTTCATGATTTATCCGTGTATATTAACGTCAATCGTTTTTTTTTTCGTCGGTCTGTTAAAATTTTTCCATCGTAATTGCAGTTATTGGACACTATTCTTGTAGATTTTTCGATAAAAATACGTTCAAATCTCAATGCGCTGTTATTTATTTATTCACATTTCGCAATTTTTCCCTCTGTACGCTAAAGACTATTTACCGTTTAACCGATTCATTTTCAATCGCGATAAGTAAAATAATAACTGGCGTGTAAGTTACAACGGAACAAACTAAAGTGCAACTCATATTTCGAATTGGCTATAAAGTGGATAAGTATTTCATGTGAACTTGGACGTAGAAAAAAAATGACGGCAATGACAACGAGTAATTAAAGAGTATCGATACACTGATGTGTAAGAAGTTGGTCACAATAACTATAAAGAGTAGAGTTGATAAAGTGAAACTCATAATGATTCGATACCGGCGGCGAAAATGTCCCTTATGTTTGTAACTTTGAACTTTGCGAAGTTGGTTTTTGAAAAAAATTTTTCGACATCAGCTCGTAAGTTAAACTATTTTCAACGGATCGCGTGCTCTTTGTTAATGTATCTGCGGAGAACTTTGCCGATACTTTACGAGTCACAAATTGAACGAGAAATTGAATTAAATCGACAAAGGTCGGTGTAGACGTACGGCATTGCATCGGAATGTAACTCTGGCTCTCTTCTATATTCTAGCAAAATTTGCGTTTGCTCGGTCACTCTTGCAAAATAGGTGACTCACGTGAGTAAATGAAGTTGTTTCACGTTTAACTTACGAAGAGACACAATATTCTATTCTTAAGTTCGTTTTGGAACTGTGACGAAGACTCAAAATAACACCGTCATCGGTGTCTAAAATAGTTTTTCATTGCGTAGCTAATGACGTAGAGATTTGCTTGCTCAATTTGGACTGCGCTAATACATATATGGTCAAACAGATACAAAAAGTCAAAATATTGGAATGCCTATTTGCGTACTATGATCCTAATCGGGGTATTATTTCGCGACGGTAATAAATAAGCTTATATTACAATCGTGGTGATTCTTCAGCCTAGCCTAATTGCTAAATATGGAAACCGGTTCAATTTTCTTTCTATATGTCAAATAATTTTAAACCGCCTTTTTTACCATTGTGTCCGTATTTCGTGTTTATATTTTTTTTTTCCATTTCGCACTCTTACTCGAATTTCGAATTTTTTCCTCTTCATTATGTCTTCGACAAATTCGCCCGGTGGGCTTAACCCAGTTACATAAGAGTCCCTCTATTTCGTCGACAGTTTATGTAGTCTTTCTCATACACACTGACTGCAGCAATCTCCTTATTGGTGGTTTCGGATTATTTCGGTCAGTTCTATATTGGACCTTTATTAAAAAGGTACGTCCTACGTAAACAGATTCATCTTTTTACATGTTCATTTTCTCGCGCAATTATTTCAAGATGTATTTTTCAAAGCTTGTGTTTACCTTTAACATTCGTTTTTGCTAATAGCGGACTTGTGTTTGTCTAAGTGAGATGTCTTAAGCGATTCGCATTTTTCTCTCGTTGCTAGGTTCCGCTATTAGTTTTCGCAAAACGATATCGAATAGCGTTAGGCGCAGCGAAGGTTTTTTTCTCTACCGATTCATTTGATATTATCGAGCGAGTCTACACTTTGATGTCTGAGTTACT
This sequence comes from Icerya purchasi, assembly GCA_039619475.1. Lineage (NCBI taxonomy): Eukaryota > Metazoa > Arthropoda > Insecta > Hemiptera > Monophlebidae > Icerya > Icerya purchasi. The sequence continues at coordinate 321,048,426 of CM077115.1, forward strand.
GAATTCGGCAAATCACGAAACAAACAATTGATTAAAGGATATATAGGCACGAATAAGTATGACGAATCTGCTCGACAGCGTACACTTGGCGGATCATTTTGGTACTGAATGAAAATAATTTCCACCAAGCGTTTCAATTCCTAATCGCAAATATTTTCCGAGTTACATATTTAAAAAAAAAACTTGTTTTTAGTCCCCCCCCCACCCCGATTGTTTTTTAATAGTAAAAATGAATATTAACGCAAGTGGTGTTTTTTTTTTTTTTTGAAGTGCTAGCAAGTGAAAGACATGAAATTTAAAAGATATTTTTACGATTCTCAAATACGAGAGTGTAAGCCTAATTTTTTATGAAACAAAATTGAAATAATATTTTTTAATTGCTTTCTTTTAGGGAATTCAATCGGAAAATTTTAATCTTTTGTACTCGGGAATTTTTTCAAAATTTTTAATTCGGTATAACTTTGTAAAAAAAATTAAAAATTGATTTTCTGAAAAGCTTCCCACTACAAGTATTACTTTTATTAATGAAAAAAAAAAAATATATATATATATATATTCATATTTAACAGAACTTTTAACAATAAATGCGTTTTATGCGATAAAGATGTCAATGCGATTAATAAATAGGTATATAAAAAAAAATTAGAATTAGTCTTGTGCTCACGATCCTCATCGATTACAATGCTGTTTCTGGTTTATTAAAAATACGACTCGAAATTTCTGCTGTCTTCCAGTTTTTGATGAAATTCAAAAAAATTGCTAATATAAATTAATAATAAAAACAAAATCTGTAAAAGTCAACAGCTAACTTCGGTTATAGCAGTTTTGTTAAAAACAATAAATGTTAGTGAAATAAAAAAAATTTCATTTCATATCTTTTACTTTTTAATATTTGAAGAAATCACCATCCGTTAATTTTCATCTTTACTATTGAGAAAAAGAATTAAAATTAAAAATACGTTTTTTTTTTTTTTTAAATAACTCAGAAAATATTTGAGATTCAGAACTGAAAATTGGTTTAAACTTTTTATTTATTTTTTTTCGCACCCACCCCAAAATTTTTCCACTAAGGGTCGATAAAGACGACCTGGAGCCAGATTCGGCACGCTTCTATACTACTTGAAATAGAAATATTCAATTCGGAATATTTTACAAAACAATTTAAAAATAAAAATATCTAAATTTACAAATATTTTGTTTTGTCGCTCATTATTAGGTTGCTTATATGATTTGTTGAAGTCATACGTTTCCTGGAGTAAACGTATTTTGAAGTTAGTGAAATTTACAGAGTGTGTTGGTTACTAGCTTTAACATTTTATTTCAGCGTATTCGTATGCGTTGTAGATTTGATGTTGCTGTACGGGCTCAGAGAACGTATAGCGCAGGGCAGAACGGATGATGACTTGTAAATGGTGCATATGGTTGTTTGTAGAGTTGTAGTAGCTATGTGACATTTGCATTTTTGTCTTGATCGTAGTATTCTAGGAATGCTAGTATGTACGCAAAGAGGTATTAGTGGAGCGGAGGATTTTTTCTGCTACTGTAGTGCTCGAACGGTGGTCAGTCTTTTACAAAAAATAATTCTGCCTAGCTTCTTTTGGTGGAATTTACATTCCACAGGTGGAGCTAATGTTGAAGTTTTTGACGAGAGTTAAGTGCTTTAAGGCTACAAAATAGATGCTGCGAGGTGCGACAAAGATTACAATATTACCAGCACTATGAAACGTATAGAGTATTTTGAGAATATCGCTGTTATACATGCTCTGGAGTGAAAACCAAGCGTCGCGGAACACCGGTGTTTATTGTGCCCAGGATGGGATATTTTTCTTGAAAAGAGTAGTAGGATAGCGAAAAGAGCTGTTATGATTTGCGTATGATTATCCGGCTTATGTCAAAGCCTTTTCAATAAAGAGATTTTAATCTTGCCGGATATAGAAATGTATCGAATGATGGAGCGTTGGACTTAAAACCGAAACTGATCATTAGTGGAAGATGGAGCGAGAGTAGGATTCCGAGAGAAAGTATAACCGTGTAATAGTTTCAGAGATGTTGCCTTAAAACGGGATCTATGTACCAAATAACTTGCGTACAAGAAGCTTTTTCAATTCAAAATATACGTAAACCTAATAACCCATTATCAATGTATTCCCCGTCGGAATAGGCGTTACGTTAATACCGTTAGATGTAAATATGTAACTTTTTTTTTTTTTTTTTTTTTTTTTTTTTATTTATTTGAAAGATGCTCGACTACATGGTCATTTGCATCTTTTATGTAATTACATATGCTAATTATTATAAAGTATTATAGAGATTTGTTAATTTTAAAAAGGAAAATAAATTATTAATATTATTGATATCGTTACTTAAGATAATGTCCAAAGTTGCATTTCCAAAGCATGTTTGTCGCTGTGTAGTATACCTCACGCATTCGGACAATATGTGGGTTATGGATAGCTGACACTGGCAAACAGTACATACTGGTGGTTCATCCTTTTCGAAGATATAAGCGTGCGTTAACCGACTGTGTCCGATTCTTAAGCGTGCCAATATAACTTCTTCCCGGCGATTTCGGCGGTAACATGTATGCCATTCGGAAAGGATCGGTTTTATTGTATACAGTTTGTTTCCGTTAAAACGCTGTTCCCATTCGGACTGCCACGATAACTTTATGATTTCATATAATTTAGTAGCTGTGTTTTTTAATGCCGATTTCATATTGGTCGCATGTTGTCCTTCATGAGTAAAGCCTCGAATTTCGATATCAAATTTGCTGCAGAGCAATCTGCAGTGCACTGCTAGTGGTCTAGGTGAACGTACTCTTGATTTATAAAGCGAGGTATAAGTTGTTGAATTTATAATTTTACCGTAGACAGGATTATGAGGAAGATGCCAGATTTTAAAAAAGTACTTCAGTGAAAGTAGATTTCTCCGATCGCTGAGTCGGAGTAAGTCCGTTTCCACTAGTAGGCTAACTGTGGGGCTAGTTCTTAAAGCTCCTGTAACGAGTCGCATCGCGATGTTTTGAATTAAGTCCAGCTTTTTGAGCGCGTTGGGATTTGCACTATTATATAATATGCATCCGTAGTCCATTTTTGAAAGTACCAGTGTTTTATAAAGAAGTAATATGTAACTTTATATCAATGTACTATAGAAACATTTGTATATTTTAAGTAACTTTGTTAATAAACGTTGATAGGCTGATTGGGCACTCGCACTACGGGCAGCATTGCTCAGCGAGACCCTCAACTTATTTATAAATAAAAAAAAAAAAAAAAAATAAGTTAATCAGTCTGTCCAGAGAGGAGTTTTTTAGGTTTCAGAAGCATGATGTTAGTGGCTATTTTTCGCAGCGAGGGAAAGTGGTTCATACGCAGGCTAGATACACAGGCGCTTTTTATCTTTTGGTGGGCGCCTGCTGGAAGTTTTTGGTGAAACGATTAGGGCCGCGCGGGTTTTCATTTTACATAACACGATGATTTCAAGATCAGTTAAATTAATAGGTTGCAGTAGACTATGGGGCAAGAAATTAAGGCGTGAAGAATTTAGAGAGCTTGAGATCTACTGTGCGCGGTACAGTGGAGCTGCAGCGGTTGCATCAGAATTGTTGTTCCATGTTGCGAAGAAAAGTTACACAGTGGGTGACGCGGAGTTTTTTAAGTTCGTATGTTGTTTCGATTAACATTTGGAGAAGTAGTCAGACTACTGTTGGTTTATGTGCCCTTGGACATTAAAGCTCAATGTTTAGATTGGAAAGTTTGTTTTATTATGAACGGAGAAAGACTTTAGGATGGCTCTGTTTATTGCAAAATCGAACGCGTGTTTTTTCTAAAAACTGAATATTGTTCTGACACTTCGAGACTATTCGATCGCAGAGTTGGAGCTATTGCATCGTCTTCGTTAGGTTCGCATGCGATTTAGGTCCACCGTGATTATTGCGAGTTGGAAGAATTGAACTGAAATGACTTTACCGGTGAATTTCCGGATTTAGAAAGCGGCAGTCCGCTACGATGGTAATTTGTGGAAATCACGGTTATTGTGAAAGGGTGCGAACGCGGAAAGTGTCGAAGGTTATTTCTAATCTGGCTGCGTAACCACCTGATCGATTTGTGCGATCAAATAGGCATTAGTTGGCTACTCTTCGTAAGCGTCACTCGTTCGTACGTGAGATTCACCAACGAGTATAATAAGGGCTATAAAAGGAATTCACGAAACACGCGACGACGGGAACACGTTTTGCCGAAGTAGTTGGAACAGTGTGCCTACTTTAAAGAACATAGCTAGACGTCTTGCAGCTTTACCGCAATCTACACATTTTCTTGCGATGAATTTTTCTTTGTGGCCTACAAAATAAAATGATGTGCCTTCTAGTACACATTTCAGACAGGCGAGGGTTGCTACGACGCGTATGGCTTTCCGATATTCCAGCTTGTGTAGCTGGGGGAATTCGATTACACAGTGGAAATAATCGAATTCAGTCTATTCCATCCGTTAGTTTTCTCGGTGCGTATCTGACTGTTGTACAGTGCCCCGAACATGGAACTGACATCGCAGCAGAGACTCTTTAGCTTCGCGATACAATCGCTGCGAACGAATTATCAGCGAGTTAAAGAATAATTTTTGTTTCGAAATAATTTCGTTAATTATTTCTCTGTAAAGATCATATGCTATCGATGTGTTGACGTAGGGAACAAACTCAACGGAACCAAAATTAATTCCGCGTTCGTTCTTATAATTCCTCGATAGACGCACTTCGACTGAATAATATATTCTAGATTCGATACTGTTTTTGTTCTTTGCTTGGTCCTGCAATTTTCATATTTGCTCATCTTCCGAAGTCACTATGTTTTCTCTCGCATTACAAAGATGCGACGCGAAATATGTCCGTTTCCGATCTGGTTGTCGTTTTCTATATCGCAGCAGTAACGTTACAGCGGTCTTCAATTCTTCTCGCTACCGAAAGACAGTTTATCATTTCGAATTTCTTATCCATTTTGACGGCGTGCTTCGAATTTTTCGTATATTTTCAATTGTTTCATCTATTTTCAATACGTTATTTGTCTTATTTTCGCATCCGTTTTTTCGTAACCGCTTTGTCAAAGTTGAAAGTTTGTTTCCAAAAATCATTTTTCTTACATATACATACACCAACACGTACGGCACCTTAACTTCCGGTAGAGTTATTCAGTTATTCTTTCGCTTTGTATATTGCATTTATTTTTTTCCTCTTTCATATTTATGTTTCTGGTCTTGGGTGTGTCTGATTGTCGCCGGCCATTTTTTTTTTTTTTTTTTTTTTAAAAAGACGTGTTCCGCCTTTTTTGTTGCTCTCAGCCTGCGTTCATTTTGTTCTTTTTCCGGCGCGGGATCTAATTCATGTGACAGCGTTCAAAACCGACAACAAACTTGAAAAATGAAAAAGGCCAATTTATAAAAAATGGGGAAAAAAACAAAAAAACGCCAAAAAGAAACTGTCTAGATTATATTACCGATTCGATCATAATTTAGATGAGAAGCCGAAACTTCCGAGTAGTGTAACTTGCCGAATGAACTGTTCATGGCGGTTCTGATCTGTTCTTGACCATTTCAATCGTCGAGTTCAAATTTTCCCAGTTCAAGTATTCCAAACTTCGGTTGTCGACTTTTTTGATCTCTATCGTCTTACTCAAGCCGCTGTCATCGTAACGCATGTTGAATTTTAGACTTCCTAATTCCAGTCGGTCGCCGATGCTTTTAATTTCTTCTATGTTTTACTTCATTCGTTTATTAAGTATCGCTCTATTTCTTTCTTCTTTTTTTCCCTTATGTCCGTACCACGACTGATGTTTCCTCGGCGCATTTCCACTCGAGTCTGCCATGTGTCACTTTAACTTCATCATGGTTTTATAGTTTGCCTTCAAGGCTCTCTGCAGTTGTTTTCGTAACTTTTATATACTTTGTGATGATCCGGGCTTTTGAATGCCATTTACAATGTGTGTTTTCTGTTTTTACTAAATCCTTTTTATTACAGACTTCTCTGTCGCGCTCATTCTTTCAGTCTCTCATATATATATATATATATATATATATCTGTTTTTATCGTAGCGTTCGATTTGAAGACACTTCGATCGATGCTCGCATTATGTCAAAGTAATTGTGTACCGATAAAATTCCGCGTTCTATTCTATTACACTAATGATGATACTCTACTCTTTGTTTTGGCTACGCCTTCGAAGTAATTTTCGCGTACTCTTAATACGGCATATTGCTGACGATTTTTCGGCTACACATACGACAGCGAATTTCACCGGTAAAAGAATAACTCACACCGCTGCCCATTCGGCATTGTCGAATATTCGGCACGATGAAAAATTCGGCAGAATTTTAAATATGTAAATTCTCTTACTCTACAGAAACGCGCATGACTAATTTTTGCAGTTCACCGTGTTTCTTTTTAATTTTATTCTGTTTTTTTTTTTTTTGTTTGTTTTTCTTTTTAATATAAGTTCTCTCTTTACTCGACATGTATGTAAAAATAAATTCATGGCGTGTAATTACTCGTTTTTTTGCGGTTCCGACACAAATATGTGCATTATGGACATGTTTCTGAAGTTAGGTCACCTGAAAGAAGAGACACCTTTTTCAAGACTGCGTAAATGGATGCAAATCGTCGTTGATTTTCGCAAACTCAAAAATTCCCATAGTTGGATGAAATCGGAAAGAACCGAAAGGTTTTAAAACGGAATAACGAACCAGGTGTATTTTCTGAAAATACTGACATTCGAGTGTATAAAATTAAACGCTATTTCATTTTATCTCCGCTGTACGTCTAAATCGTTACATTAACGATTTCCCCCCTGTTTGACAGGGAGTAAAAAGTAAGTTTTTTCGACAAAACCAATGTGATACAATTAAATATAATTAAATACAATTAAATGCAATTAAATACAGTTAAATACGTTTTTATGCTTCGACTAAAATAGAAAATAAATCTGTCTCCAAACTGTTGGAATATTTCTTCAAGCAGAACGCAGGCTGTAAATCTACTAAATGCGGAAAATTGTCGTTTTAGGCACATCTTTCCAACACTCTATACTAATTAAGAAAGTAGTTAGCTCACTGCAGCGCTGTTTTTCTATTTCATGCGAATTCAGTATTTTCAATGAACTCGAAACCGGCATTTCTCGCACCTGCGTCGAAGTTTTCAGCTACCAATTGACCAGATTATCTCAGATAGAAGTCTATAATTTTTTCAAATACGAATCTGGAGCTAAATCACAGGATCGGCAACGGTATCCGGGGCGATACGTAGCCATCAGAACACCATACGGATCCGCGAAGTATGTGTGTGTGTGTTTTTTATTTTCCCGACCCGGCTTTAAATATCATTTAACTAATTTGTCTAGACTGGTTTCCAACGCAGTTTACTCTCTCTCTGTTCTCGGTGTTGGTCGAAAGAGTATACGCGATGGATCAAGTCCGACGACGACCTCCTGTATAGATTGCTCATGTAGTACTAAAAATTACTTTTTGGGGCTTGCATTTGTTCTTAGGCAGTTAGTTCTTTTCACGCCAAATCAATTAAATATTTTCTTATCGCTACTGCTTTTTTTTTTTTTTTTTTTTTTAATATTTTGATAATGAAGCACACTTGTAGGTAAGCTTCTAATCTCTTGTGTCAAACGGAAACGAAAGAGAATATATGAAACGGAATCGCTGCACTCTATATATTTCTAATTCGGAAAACATAACCTTTTTCTTTTTAAAACTGATTAAGCCAAGTCGACTAATTGTAATACAAGTATCTAATAAATAAGAAACATAATGAGTACAGAAACGAAGTAGGCTCCATTGAGAGAACAACGGTGTTCTTTTAACTGAAATTGCTATAAGGAATAATTTATGCTGAAAAGATAGACAATCGGATGGAATTTGGTGCCCTGTTCAAGGTCATTTATAGATGGAACGTTCCCGTCTTCTCATTGCTAGGTCGAAGTTACGAATAACTGTAGAGTCCGAGTTATATCACCAACTCCGCTGTGGGACATGGATCAGAATCTTTTTGCACTTGCTCATAACTATTTCCGGTGAACTGCACTGGTTACACAAAATATTGTTACCACGCATGTATCGGAAGTAGAAGAGTACGATTCGTTCTAGCACATAGAGAGATGCCACCAGCGCCCGAGGCCCCAAGGGTCGGCGCGGACTGCAGGAATTGCCCAAAACTTTCCAGCAGAAGATCGCTTTCTATTTTATTTTTTTTCTGCTCGGACCCGGAAACTAGCTTGAACCCCCCGTTCGCACCTCTCACCCTGCCGCGAAAGCACGCCGTCCGATTCTACGCACACTTCAGCCGCCACAAAAGTGCATCGACCGATCCCGCGCACGCTTCAGCTGCTAGTTTCTCTATTGTTCATAATGAATTTTTCCGAGCCGAAGTATCTGTCCTAGAATGAACCGCGTTCTCTTCTACTGTGTGGAATTTTTTGCGTTTAGTTTTAGAAAAATTCGTGTTTCTCTTTTTTACGAGCGTGTAAATCTGCACGCGACTTTTAAAAGAATCGCCTTTTTTTTCCTCCGAAAAATATCTTATTTCTTTTGACGAGGAATTACTCCCATCCAAGCACTCACCGCTATCCTATTCTTTCGACGTAATTATGCCGTTTTTTTTTGTTTTTTTATTTTTATATAAATAAATAAGTTGTGGGTCTCACATGGTTAATTTTGCCCGTTGCGTGAGTGCCCAACACTCTTATTATCGTTTATTCTAGTAAACAAAATTACAATTAATCATTCTTACTACTTAGATCGAACGTATTAAACCAAAAAAGTACAAATAAAATATATCAATCGACGTAAATATATATATATATATATATATATGAATTACACAATAATACCATACACAGGAGCCGCTTATATATTGGACATTGCATACATTAATGTACAGGAAAAAATAAAGAAAAGGAAACTGGTAAATAGATTGTCTAAAAGAGCCCTAAAAAATGCAGCAATAAAAATAAATGGAAAAGAGGATGCAGCAAAATTCCGTAATCTTTGCACCATTCTTTCAGCCACTTCCTCACTTCCCTCTTCCATACACCAGTTTGTTTTTCGTTTATTATGTGACTATAGTACTCATTAATTTAATTAGAACCGAATCATCTGTATTGTCGATTCGTAGATTTACCCCTCTAGGATGAATAGGTGTATTACTTTGATTCTTTGTTAATCGAGTTTTTGGTCTGGAAGGTAACTCTTTACGTTATTGCATTTAAATTAAAGTAATCTGTAATAATAATAATGCATTTTGGGAGACATTTTATTATTTTCCTTCCACCAGGTTGATGTAGTATCACTCCGCTTCCAAGGGGGTAGTATAAGTTTCAAACACCTTTTCTGAATTTTGCCTATTTTACTGATTTCCGTTTTTTTAGCCTCACCCCATATTTGGATCCCATATAAAATTCTAGACATTATTAATGCATTAAAGTATATCCGTAATGTCCCATATGAAAGAACCGTCTTCAATTTATATATAACGTTGAAATTGACTGTCTTACTTTCGAATTTAAGTTTTGTATGTGCTTTTTCCAGTTCAATGATTTATCGATATATATATATACATTCCTAGGTATTTAAAATATGTTACATTCACTAGAGGTGGACATGAACATGGGTGAGTGATTTTATTCCCGTACCGTTCATGTAAGCATTCATTATTATGTATACTGATTCGCGGGTGGTGACTCATATGTTTAGAGATATTACGAATATGGAGTAGTTTTGATTTATTTACATTTATACATAACCTCCTGTCATGCACCGATTTACTGAGATTATCGACATCCTGCTGCAGTAGTTTTTCGCTATCTCTACATTTTTATGTTTCATTAATAATGTGATGTCATCGGCAAATACATAAACTTTTGCATTTTTGATGTGCTTATATAATGAGTTCGTGTATATAAGAAATAGAATAGGAGCCAGTATTGTACCCTGACCTACTCCATATCGATTATTCACCTTTTCATTACTAATATTACCTGCAATTTTTACTACGTTTCTCCTGTTTTGTAAATAATTCTTAAACCACAATAGTTGATTATTTACAATGCCCATATTTTCTAAATCTTTAATAAGCAGGTGATCAACTAGATCAAACGCTTTAGCTACGTCAATAAAGGTTATTATGAATTGGTTGCCTCTCGATAGTCGTATATTTATCTCATTTACAAACGTTCTTAGTAAAGTTAAGGGGTGGATCTTTTTTCTCTAAATCCGTGTTGGTTTTCATAGAGCAGATTGTTTTTTTCCACGTAATTTCTTAAGTGTTTGCCGATATACTATTCTAGAATTTTAGCTATTACAGGCATTATTGTTATTGGGCGATAGTTTTCGATTTGGTTTTGAGCCCCCTTCTTATATATCGGTCTAATAATACCTCTTTTGAGCCCATCATGGATGCACGCTTCCTTTATCGAGCGATTGACCCCATACAGGGTAAAACAGGAGTTAACAACTTTGAGTTTTGTTTAATGTCTTTCACCCTAATCTCGTCCCATTCTGGTGCTTTGTGAATTTTTAGATCGTTAATTATTTCTTCTCAGTGTACTACTACTACCAGCGTAAGCGTGTTTAATTCCATAATGGCTGTTGCTCTAAAGCGCCACAAAAAAAAGGCATTTAAAACGTAAATTAAACAAGACTCTCGACTATATACTTGTAAATGTTGTCTTCTCCGTTCCATGTTTACCGTGTTTATTTTTTTTTTTTTTGGGGGGGGGGGAGCATCGTTCAGAATGGGAATAAAAACAGAAATCAGAGTGAAAGGAATCAAGTGGTCGATGAGTTCGTCCGTCAACAACATTTTTCTTAGTATATTACACTTTGAAAAGACCCAAAAACTATTCTGAAATTCCAGCTTCGCCGGATTGCAATGTGATACGATTTATTCGCTATAACGCTAAATGGATGGAAAATGAAAAATATGTAAAACCTCTTACTCAGTACGATCGTGTACGAGTGCACATGTGCGCCGAAAAGCGAGGGCCAAATCTTGAATTGGTAATTTTCCTCATAATAATATAACACCTCGTAAATCACTTAAATTAATGTGTTTATAAACCATGTACTCCGAGCATCATGACACATATTCCATCAGTTTGAAGTCTTCAAAAATGCGTTTCTTCTTTTACGGTTTATCCATATGAAAGTTCGCAATAAAAACACCGTTTTCGTAGAGGGTGATTCCGCTTCTCAGCTGAAAAAAATAATTTCCTGTAAAAATAAGATTTTTATAAATTTCAGAAATTATCAAAAATGCAATATCGTAAATATCGCAATTGTTAGAAAAAGCCAAGTGTCGCTATATAAAAGTCGTAATGGGGACAATAATCGTATTCGTTTGGAATACTGTGTATCAGCGACGTCTAGAAAACGAATAATGAAATTACGGCTTTATAAATTCCGGGGGTAAAATTATAATAGCCCGATACCAATAGAGAATGAGATGTAGACACATGACTAAACACCTTAAGATATTGAATGTAACAAATAAAATAGTAACGGTTTTTTTTTTTTTTATCAATCTTCCTTAGGGTACCCCAAAAGAGCGAGAAAATACATAGATATATATTGTTCCGAATAGCTGAAACTGTTAAATTATCGGCCATATTTAGTATAGAAAAGCAAAATGTTATTAAAAATATCGCTATTATCTCTGCACACATGCATTCGCATTTATCTCAGACATCTGCGATCGGCCTTTTTTACGGCTTTTTCCTAACTGCACTAAATTTCTATCAATTAGATCGGTGCACGATTGTACAAAGTCTTCATCAAACAAGTGAATGTACACACACACGCAAGCGTACGGATCGTCACCAGTTGCACGTGTTGACGCAAAAGAGGCATGCGAAAAGTCAAACACAATGCGCATTGTACCCCGACAAAAAAAGTAAAAAAAAAACACGTCAATGGTAGCGCAGTTGCTTAGACTAAGTCTGACGCTGCTGCTTGAGATCTACGAGATCGAACAGGGTTGTAATAGTAATAGCGTCGCATTCGGCAGACTCGCTGTAAGAGACGCCGAAGCAAACGTCTCGAAATGTCACCGTCGACGCGACTGTCGAGTTGCGCACCTTAATGGCAATATCGGATGCGATATGGAAACGTGCGCCACCGTTCAAATCGCGAAACTTAACATAATTATCTTTCGGCCGCGCCGTGTACACGAGCAGCGAAGTTCGGCGAGCTCCTGAGAGCATCTGTATGAATGCTAATTGCCGCTGGGCTTAGATGATCTGGAGCGGACGATGGACGAGGTCGCGGGGGGCAGCCGACAAGATTAAATAACTGAACGGCCAAGAGATTGGAGGTTGAAGAAGCAGCGAGTTGCGACAAAGACGGCGAATGCCGGTGGCGGTGCTGGGAACAATGTAAGCGGGGGCACAAACGTCGTCGGATTTATTTAGCCCGAGAGATTCGTGTCTAGTAACGTGTAATATTATTGCGAATTTTAATTATGAATTTTAGCCGCCCGCCGGAACTACTTATTACTATTCCTGTTGGTTGCAGCGAGCTCGGCGACATCGTGAAACATCCCATCTGAAAGCCGAACCAAATCGGCTCCATTATACACAGACTTCATAGCGATATTATTAGACATAAATCTATGCGAGCTTCGCAGAACAGCGTTGCTCGCCGAAAACGAATTTCCCGATGTTACTCGCACGCAGTTTGTTCGGTAAAATTCGAAGCGAATCTCTCGATTAGGCGTGCAGATATATTACGTAATAGCAGTGAGTTAATAAACTTCGTTCGTCGACGAACAGCTTTGAAGGAAGCCAATTTGTACAACGAAACGACTGCCGTTACATTTTGAACAACTGACAAAAATGTTTTCCGTAAGTCGTTTGAAGACGTTTGAAGGCGTTTGAAGACGTTTGAAGACGTTTGAAGACGTTTGAAGGCGTTCGAAAACGTTCGACGTGCGTGAACCATCGAATATCTGTGTATCGTTTGAAGGCCTAATTACCGGCGGCGAATCTATCCGAGCAAATGTCGTCGATTAATATACTCGTTAGCGTACAGAGAGAAATTTTGATTTCGTCGAATATTCACTTAAAAGTGTGCAAGACTATATAAAAGCCCTCTCGTTATATTTTATTTAATTACGTAATCGTTTTTAATTTTCGGTAATAGTTTCGGCACTTGCCTAATTTTATTACGTTATTCGGCAGTTAAAACTGTACAGACTTTTGCTCAACGGAAGTCGAGATATTTTGTTTTCTTTACTGGTGCAAATCTGGCGGGGCCGTGTGTAACTGAACTTGGCCCATAACGACGACTAGACTCAGTGGAAGCTACGGTAGATGGATGCTGTCAAAACTGTCCGGATGATTTGACAACGGACAGCGGTGTAATGAAGCACAGGAAGCATGTCATCGTTTAAGCAGATACTCTACAGTTGGCGAGCTATGAATGCGCACAAAGGGCAGGAAGACGGAAAAAGAGCTCCCTGTAAAATGCAGTCGTGAGACAAATGCCGTGTGCCCCATAATTTCGATAGAATTGAAAATCCACTACTAGCTACTACGGGTGCGTGCTGACTTTATGGACTTAAGCCAGGTCGTTTAATCCGACAGCGTAGTTTGACGTCATCGGGTTAGACAGAGTTGCCCCAGCAACCAAGTTAACTTGCTCGTTGCCGGGAACCTCTACACCGGCATGAGAATGTGACGTATATGTTGGACCACGAAAGTCGGTGTATCACGTATTTTATTTTAGCTGGTAACGGGTGTAACTGGCTGGGCCCTGGATTGCTTGTATAGATAGAAGCGAGTTTGGAATAGGAAGGACATTTTAGTGAGTTACTAGAATATGCACTAAGCTAAAGAAGATCGCAAACATTTCTGCTTCCGAAACGGGAACGTCTCCAATTTCATAAGCGCATGCAGTTAGCAAAGTTGAATTTGTTGGGCTCCTCCATTTGGCTACGTTCGTGCATATGTGAATATGTGGTTAGGGAAGCGGGCGAATTTTTATACAATACTATTTGAGACACGGATTTGGTGTTTTTAAGAATTTGCTTAAAGTTTACATTGGGACATGGTTCTATTCGATTAACGGAGTGGGCGCTCCGATTTACGCTTACTTTAGAGAGAAAGGTTTCTAAGTGACAGATCGTCAAGAAAGGATGAATTTAGGAATTATCAATGGAACGTTAATAAGTTGCGGAACAGCGGAAGGAGTTTTGAAATGCGAGATAATCACGGATAGTGGATAAACGGGGAAGGCCTGCTGTAGTGCAAACGCCCAACGACGAAGGAGAAGGCCGATGCGCCACAAGTATGATACATAAAGAAGGGCTAGGGATTGGATCGATAGATTTCAGCAGGGTTATGTTAGCTGAAGAATATTCCTGGAAACCGTATGATACTTTACTTAGGATTAAGGGCTTTATATACTGGTAAGTGCAGCGTTTGATCTATGTTGTATTTCTGGTTGGATAAACGTTTCATACAAATACTCTAAGCTACGACGTATAATAGGGTAATTTTATTGGGGTCAATCAGCAGTCATCCGCAGTGAAGGTGAAGTATCGAATAAAATCCCCACCTAACAAGTGGTGCGCCAGGAGTGTGTTTTATCTCTAATGCTGTTTAATATTTACTGAGAGGAAATTTTCCACGATGCTTTAACGGAAGAAGATGGTATAAAAATCAACACCGAATGTATCTTAAATATATACGGTATGCAGATGATACAGTGTTAATTTCAGACGGTATTTCGAAGCTACCAGCGATGCTGAACAGAGTAGCAGCAAGTAAAGTAGCAGCTCTTACGGTCTCGAAATTAATCTATTATAGATAAGACTGAATGGGTTGTTGTTCATAGAAGCTCATAAGAAGGCACTGCCAGAAAGCTGAAACTGCGAGTAAATGATCAAACTATTCAACGCATCTAAAAATCCAAGTAGTATTTAGCGAACGGGTTTCACGAAGGTACTGATCAAACTGTTGAATTACGTAGCAGAATCGAACAAGCGAGGCAATCATTCCTAAATATGAAGAATGTAATGGTCTAAACTTTTGATTACAAGTTAGACTTGTAAGATGCTATGTCTGCTCACTGACTGCTCTATGGCATGGAAAGTTTAGACCGTTACCAAAGGCCTAAAGAAGAAATTAACTGCCTTCGAAATATTTGCGTACCGTCCGATGCTTAGAAAACCATGTGTGTCAGGGACTCAGAAGTCCTCAGTCGAATGACCGAAGAAACCGAATTGTTGAAAATTGAACAAGCCCGAAAACTCGAATATTTTGTTCGTACAATCCGGACATTCAGGAAAATATCATCTTCTATAGGTAGTATACTAGAAGGCGAAATTGAACGGAGAAGAAAACCAGGTAGAAAAAAAATGTCTCGGCTGGCAGACATGAGAGGGGTTGGTACGGATGTTCCACAACCGAATTACAAAAAGCCCGCAAAAGAAATCAGCAGTAACCACGATGATCGCCCAACTTCGGACGAGGACGACGGAATGAAGAAGAAGAAAACTCTTGAGGCTGAATAAGCATGTGGAGCCGGCAACAAACTTTCATCAAAATGGAACTTTCTGGTAGGATGGAATGGAGTAGGTGCATGTTTTGGATAGAGGGTGATGTCGGGATTCGAAAAAAAAAAAAAAAATACGACGCTTATTGAAGAATTTGACACATGCAGATTTCAAGTGCAATAAGCCCGCCGTTTCCGCCTAGTTCTGTAATCTATTGATTGTTGACTGTAGAATAGATATCGCATTGGCGAGGAAGTGCGAGAGAAAAGATATGTCAAGGTCATCTCCTTGAGTAATCTGCCATGTCACTGATACAAAGGATAAACGAGGTAACGTTCAAAGGAAACTCCTGCGGAATTCCATTTTCGCTTGTACAGGAAGAAGGTACTAAAGCGCCCATTTTCTCTTGGATGGCTCCATCAGTGAGGAAGCTCTGTATAAAAATGCCCGCGTATTATCGCGATGTTTCTTTTCCGTTACATATGTGGTGATACATAAATATTATTTCTGACAGTTATTAATAAAACAATAATAAGTATAATATTTAATGAAACAGTGAATAATTATTCGATGTTGGTTATAAAAACATGAGAAATTAATAATCTACTTGAAATCAGAATTGTCAAATGTTCCGAATAATTTTAAAAGCAAAGACACCATTTTACGTATTGCAATACGTTTTACCTGAAACATCATTTTTTAATATGAATAAAAAATACTAAATTAATTTCAGTCATATGATGTAAAGAATATCATTTCAATATTATAAAACAAACGAATTAAAAATATGATACATTCCGTGTTTCAACGTTTACTATGATTTTCTGAAATATGCAAAGCTTAATAAATTACATTTATTTACGATTAAAGCATGTGTCGCTTACGGGTATATTCAACATGTCAGTATCATTTTTACTGTTGTTAATCAAACAGTGAAACATTCAAAAAAAAACTATTATTCATTTACATATTTGTTCCAACTTTATTTTCCAGGCGTTAAATTGTGTATATGTGAAATTTTTAAAAGATTTTTTTTTAGTCACAAAAAAACTCAGAATTTCTGACCATTTTCAGCGGATTTACACTCTCCTTTTTATTATTTATTCTTATTTCATTTTTATCGTTTCCTTTCTATTAGAATCAATTGCTTGAGTGTCTACTTAACAGTCCTAGTTGCCTCTCTGCAGTTTACAAATATATCTGAATTTTATTTAAGTTAAACCTAATTTTAATATAACACTTCAGTATAGATATATAAATCAACAAGAAATATAACATTAAAAATTTGTAATTTTAATTGGAAAAATAAACAGTTTCTTTACCGCTAATATTCATGTAGTTTATAATATCTAAGATTTGTTAACAGAGTTTTTTGCGTAAAGGCTGAATATTGCTGCTCAATGTATCATTAAAATTACCTATTTATTCCTTCCGTTCTCTGCTATTGTTACAAATAATAATCGAAGGAAAATGAAAAAAAAAAAAAAAAAAGTCATTTTCATTATTGAATTCTACACTGTTGTTTTTTACCGGTACAAAATGGAAAAAAATATATAGCAACTAAAAATTGAATAAAACATCGAAATGGTAAAGTTAAACACTAATACGAAAATAACGTAATAATATTGTGACTTCAAGGAAGTGCCCGGTGGATCTTTTGAACAGTAGACACATTCTTTTAAGGAGTTGTCAGCAATACTTTTTTTTCGCTTGCTGTCATTTGGTCCTAGATCGACTGGCTCTGATTGATTAGCCATATCCTAAGACTATCCCTGCTGATCGAATGACCGTCCGCCGGACACGAACATTTCCAAAACCTTTTTGGGTTACCCGGAGTATTGCTTCGCTTCCGCTATGTAAACGTGATTCTTATATGCTAGTGAAACACATTAATTCTTAAACTTTGCAGTAAATATGGCAAAAAAAAAAACACAATAAAAAACGCACCCTAAAACCGATTTAATAGTTCCTAGCGTGGTAATAGATGTGCACCGACCGAAGATAAACTAAACTTTCTCCTACTTTAGGACACCGTTCACGAATATCGCATAAAATGTTAATGCAAAACAATTCGGAAAATGTAAACGAATCGAATAGAGAATTCACTAACTCTGGAAAACCATTTAACGTGTACATTTGAAATTGCGAATCACAGATAAAATGTTCTTCCGAGAAATGTGTGTAACCTTCGAACAGCTGATTAACATGGACGGTCAAGGTCGTGAAAAAACGGAAAAAATATACATGTCCATTTAAACCAATTTCTTAGGTATTGGAGTTTCCGAAATAAAAACAAAAAAAAAAAAAAAAAAAGTATTTTATTTCCAGGTGTAAATTGATTGAATGCGCTTAGTGGTAAAAAAAATATATTTGGATTTTTCATTGGGAATTTTAAAAGTTCAACAAATGTCAAACGGAGTATGTCTCTGTGTTTCCACCTTAGTAGCGCGCTTATTACGCCTTGAAAATTAAAAACGACTTTGCCTCGTTTCAGATCCAAATCGCTCCCATGTACATATTTACCTAATCTGAAATTGAATATTGGTTATACCAGAGAAATCTGGGAAAGTAAAGGCGGCCGAGAAAATGGCCTCAGTATTCTTATCAGATCCGTTAGGCTTAGTACATTATGAAAAGCTTAATTACACAATTCCCGACGCCCTATCAAGGTTATGGGACTCACTTTACTTTTTTTTTTTTATAAATATGCATATTTAAAAAAATATTACAAAACAAAAAATATAAAGCAGATATTACAATTTAGAACTTTTACCTTTCGGAATTCTCGGTTATACTAGTTATAAATTTTACCCGATGAAGCTTCTTGCAATAATACATACTTCTTTACTCAGGCATAACCAAAATTTTCAGCTTCTAACTTGGAACTCCGAAGCTTTACGATATGTAGAATTGGAAGTAAATTTAAAAAAAACAAAATGTCCTTCGCGATAACGAAACAAATAAAATTTGTGCTATGAACAATAGATTCTCTAATACTGATCATTCTTTTTGTATTTTGTAAGCGTTTTTAAATTGAGATCGCATGCATAATGGTGAAATTCCATTACTTGTACAAGAATTCTGTAACATTTAATTTCGCTTTTTGTTTTAAAGGATTTCTAAATAATAGGTTGTGGTTGAACATTAAGGCGGGCATTTCTTAGAACCATAGTGGAAATGTCGACGGACCGATTACGAGTATGTTTTGAAATGCAACAGATCAGCGGTTCTTAGACGGTATTTGTATTATTCTCCTGTTCAAGATATTCATTTCATTACTGTTACTACCAAAAACATGAATTGCCATTGATAATATATATGAAATGAAATTAGAAATCATTTGATTTGTGGTTTCTTAATTATGACACGTTGAAAAAGACCTCATTTACCAGAACGTTCGGTCTCTCAGCTAAGCGAAAAGGTGCGATTTAAACATATCCCGTTTTAGAAACGCTCAGCTAAAAAAGACAGAATATTGATTTACAAAACATAAAATTAGGCGACCCTTCTAATCGACTGAATGGCGGCGAAAAGCGTAAATAAATTTAAAAAAAAAAAGATTATATTCTATGTAATACATATTTTAAAAACCTCTAAAATTAGACTAGTACAAGCAATAATTTTTTATAAAAGTTTGCCTGTAACCCCACCACTTTGCGCAAATAACGTATTTTGAAATACATTTAATTTTTGGGCCAAAAATCGTGTGTGCCTCATTTCTTTATACAATTATTTACTTTATTTCAATTCTACATAAGAGAAATTCTTAACGAAAGCTACTCTATAAGGAAAAATGACTAATTTCGTTGATTTTTGTTTTGCTCGATGATTATTTTACAAAATTAGAAAAGCACTAATATTACTGAATCCACTTTGAAATAACCAAACAAGTGATTATGTTTTTTGTTTTTTTTTAATACTTTACAATTAAGCAAAATTAAAAATGCACGTTATTTCTATGACACTACTACACGTATAACAATTTAAAGAAAACTGCTTCATTCGTTCATCTTCACCATAGTGTATTCGAAAAATATTCCAATCGCAATAGACGCATGCCCAGTCTGCTAATATTATCCTCCTAAAAATATTAAGAAATGGTTCAACTATAAAAAGTCAACTGACGGTTTTACCTGTTCCGTTTCATTTTTGACCCCCTCACCTCTTATTTTCGCCAACGTCTAACGAACCTAAAGTAAACTGTTTAAAAGATGAGATCAAAACGAAAAAGAAATATACTCGCATTTTTCTATTCTTCGATAATATTTAAATATAAAGCTGGTGGTAATCCCGTTCCCGTTGTGAGCAGTGTCTCGTTCGTAAGAAGTGGGCAAAGGAAATGAATAATTATAGGTAAGTAAATATACATAAAGGAAATGAAAGAAAGTGGAAAGAAACATAATGACGCTTAACCGATAAACAGTTCTCGTTAATGATTTGCATGACTACTCCTACTTTAAAATGTTTTGAATAAAACCAAAAAGAACTGTTTTTCTAAATCACCCAAATGTTGATTAAATCAGTACAGAAAAAATAAAATAATCTTGATATTTACATTGTTTTTTGGAGCATAGCTGTCACCCGTTTAATATTAATCACTCCAAATATAATTTAAAATATACATATTTTCAAAAGTAAATATACACTCGCTACCCCCCACATTAATTACTTTTTGCTATGAGAAATTGGGAATAAATTTTTCTTTCACTATAAAAAAAGAACAAAACGAAATCCTTTTTTAAGGAATAAAATTTAAATTTTTACAACACAGTCAATTACAATATTTCAAAAAAAAAATTCTCTTCGGACATTTAAAAATATGCTGTTCCCTTTTACTAGGAATATCACCGACTATCGGTATTTTCCTATTTTCTAAAGTAATGACATATAGCGGTTATTCAATAAAAATTTATGTTCTGAAAATGCGAAATAGTTGTTTAAAAGGTGGAAAATTAATCGATTTCGTTGATTTTTTTAAAATTTTATTACTGAACAAACTGCTTTACACTGCAATTTTCACACGATTTAAAAGCGAATTCTGATCTATATCGTATTTCATACTGGTAAGAACAACAGCTTCCAAGAGATTGCATTTTGCTCCTTTTTAAAGGAGTTTGACGATGTTCCGTATCGCACAAAATATCTGACTATAATAAATTAACTCGATTATTAACTCTGTGTTACGAAAGAAAATTAAAAAAAAAACAAAAAAACAAAAGATAATTGTTATCGCATAGACAAAAACTAGTCAAGTATAATGTATCAAGCCTGTTCAGGACTCTGTATGATAGATTATGAATTATTATGATATAAATGTTTATGATACTAAATTAAAAATATACCATTTTCCGTTAAAGTATTTTTAATTTTTTTTTTTTTTTTTTTTTTTTTAAATAAAAATAATAGTGAGGATTTCCATGCGCTGTGTTTAACTACTGAGGCTATTACAGCACATGGAGCCTACTTAGGAAGGTTAAACTCTATGGTATAGGCCGCTGCTAATACTTACTTTTTCCAAACCGACAAATTATCGGAGCTTCGGAGTTCCAAATTTAAAAATGTTATTTATGTTTAATCGGAGAACTGTTCTTTTATAAGCATATTTATCGAAACTTTTTACAACTAGTACAATCCTCGTCTCGCCAAATGGGCTGCGCTGTATTTTTCACTCTGTTTTTGGAATAACTTTTAAACCTTCGTCAAGAATTTTATTATTTCTAAATATCAAATTTTCCTTCGCTGCGTAAAACATTCGAAATTAAAATGATTTTTCATTTATCTCCGAAATTTCCGAAAGGTAAAAGTTATAAATTGTAATATCTGCTTTATATATTTTGTTTTGTAATACCGCTTTCTTTGAATATGCATATTCGCAAGTCGCTTTTAATTTTTAAGGCGTAATAAGCATGCTACTAACAATAAGGAGGAAAGACAAACATACTCCGTTTCACATTTGTTTGTATTTCTCGCAAACTTTTAAAATTCCCAATGAAAAATACGAGAATATATGTATATTTTTTACCACTAAGCATTCGATCGATTTACAACACACCTGGAAATAAAATACTTTTTTTTTTTTTTTGACCTAAAAGTTAGAAATTGGTTTAAATGTACATGTATATTTTTGCCCTTTTTTTTTTCGCGACCTTCACCGTCCCTGATAATCAGCTGTTCGGGGGTTACACACATTTCTCGGAAGAACATTTTATCTGTGATTCGCAATTTCAAATGTACACGTTAAATGGTTTTCCAGAGTTAGTGAATTCTCTATTCGATTTGTTTACATTTTCCAAATTGTTTTATATTAACATTCTGGCTATTATTCGTGTGTGGAGTTCTAAAGTAGGAGAAATTTCATTTGTCTTCGATTGATGTGCATTTTTATCATACTGTGCTGCGAACTATCAAATCGGTTATAGGCGTTTGTGTCTTTTTTTATTTATTGCTAAATAATTCTTAAAACACGGAATTTAAATGTAGAGTTTAAGAATTAGTGGGCTTAATGAGAATCACTTTTTACACACGGCGCAAGTGAAGCAAAGCTGCAGGTAATTTTGGTCTCCGATCAAAATTACTAGAGTTCTACCCCCAATTCACTCTGTGCTTAATGGATCATGGCCAATCACGTTACGACCAAACGATCACGGTCCGGCGAACCGAGCCCCTGTTTTTTTTTTTTTTTTTTTTTAATTTATATCAGTTTTTGCGACGTTTCAATGACCAATACCAAAAAGAAATGTATACTGTTATATCTATGTAAAACATTTTTCTTCCTTTTTCCGAAAAAAAATCCAATATTAAAGCTGTGTATACAGGACAACTTTTTATTTGGAAAACTTATAAATTTAAAATTAAACAACCGAATGAATACGGGATTGAGCTCCCGAAACATGTCGGTTGTTTAATTTTAAATTTATAAATTTTCCGAGTAAAAAGTTGTCCTTTTTACCACATGTACCTTTAATAAAGAAATTCTTATAAATACAGCGAAAAATCAAACGGTCCCTCTCCCGATTTCGGCTCGCGACATTTCCAGTGCGTACACATCCAAAAAGTGTCGACAGAGCTTATTCGAACTAATTAACAAGTTCTAGCCCTGCTGACCTTATTGTCAATTTCTATCAACCTTCCAGCGTCCTTTGAGCACCGCATAATAATGCTAAAGAATGTACGGATTCCTGTAACAGCTGCGAAAGGAGGCGACCGTTTCTGCCACTTTTTTTCCTTCATTTTATCATATTTCACTTTTGCGCAGTGGTGATATTTATTAATCTTTGCCGGAAGAAAAAACAAAAAATACAAAAAAGGGACGTTAAAAAAAATGCCCGGGGAATAACACAGAGCGGCCAGTTCGAAAAGACAGATGAAGCGAAGTGCGTTAGTAAGAGGGCAACGCGCGCATACACGAAGGGAATATTTGAAATGCATCGAGTTGTTCAATGGGTGCGAGACGGGCGCTAACTTTTTCCGGCTTTCTTTGCCGAATGAGAATAACTATACGGAAAATGGGCGAATGAACTGACGATGAAAACCCGGTTTTCCGCGCTGAAAACACGCGCACACATATCCCACCTCGAAACAGTAAAGGACGGAAAATTAATAAAATCGAGCACGGAAAGGAACGGCCGGATTGGCCGGGACGCGGAGATGACATTTGAAATAATTTTTTCATTTATCGCTGGCCGGCTAAAATTTCTTTTTCCCTCCAAAAAGAACCGCCGCTCGAATTATTATGTAGCTCTTGCGCGCCAATATTCTAATTTCAATTCGCCCTCGTTTACAAAAGCTTTTAGTAGCCTCCTAAAAAGAACCATCAAAAAAACAAAACAAAAAAAACGTTTTCTGTCGAGTTTTTTTTTTTTTTTTCGTTTTTCGTCAACACTTTTATATTTTAGGCCGATACGGGAATAATCTTACAGTATTACGAAATTATTTACCTTTTAAAATGTTTCTTCTCTTTTTGTAATGCCGGAGCTCATTGTGCGATGCGCAAATCTCAAAATCCCATTTCGCACCAAATGACTAGCGCGTCTCAGAGTTTTATCATACCCGTATATCATATCAATATTTTCAGTTTAATGTTTCTGATTTAATCGCCGTTCATACATTGTAAAATTTCCGTCAAAGTTGTCTACAAAACTGATGACGTTGAGTTTTTTCGTTTTTCCATTAGAAAAAAATACAAAAAAAAAAACGAAAACGCTATCCATCGATTAGCGAGGTGATAGTTGTCTAATTCTTGCAGACGTACGTTAATTATTTGCGTTAGGCGGCGCGACTGCGACCATGATTTAGCGTAGTTTATTGAATGTCTCGTTGACTTCTACGCTATTTAGTCGGTGAGACACCAGAAATTTTCCGTTCATCTGAAACTCCGCATGTGTATCCCCCATCATCAAAAATATACCGCCCCTTGTGCTGTAAGTTTAATTGATAAGCGCAAATAAAAAAAAATGTAAATAGGTAACCTGTGTGGTGTTTAAGATGATTGCTACAAAGCAGGAAGTGTCATCGGCGCCGCAGATTCGCATTCCCCCAATTAGTTTTATCGGAAAAATCTGCGTGTATAGTGAGAAACGTCTATTTGTGATGTCCAACGAAAGACGTCTTTAAGACATCTTTTCGAAAGCGTCACCGAGGCGTATAGTTTGACGGACCAGTGCCTAAGACTGTAACGCCATACGGTCATCAGGTGATTCGTTTTATAAGTAACGTAATGTTTACATTTCGTTCTGTTAATATTTCTCTCTTATCATGAACTATGGCGTGCAGTTATTCCATCTCTTAAAGCTGTGAAAATATTTTTCTACGCTGAATACACTTTCGACGGAGCATTGTTTAGACGTGGTACTGCACCACCTTTACTTATTCGGCAACGGTATTTCACGCTCGTAATGATTAAAATTTATTTCATCTATTTGTAAAACTATTCACGATTAGCGGCTAAAATTAGCAAAAATTAGTACGCCTTTGTGTAATAGTTTCATACAGTACATATCTGTAATGGAAATACGGATTATACTTTTATTATTGATAAGAGTGTTCTTTTTAAATATTATAAAACCGGTCATGGGAGTCACCAAGGGAGGTAGGGGGCAGTTGCCCCCCTAGAGCTTTGAAACTTTTTAATCAACTGGCCATGATGGGTATTCATAGGCTCGTGTAATCATGGACAATTTGGAAGACTTTTATAATAAAGTAGTCGAACAATTTGCCAGAAACCCACGAAATTTCAATTAAGATTTTATTTTTGTTTAATAAAATATTAAGTCTTTATAACTTATAAATTTTATTTTTCCTACAATTCATATCCTCTTTCTATCATCCCCCCCCCCTCTCCGTGACTCATCGGCTAGCGACGCTCTTGTAACGGTTTAATGGTAACTATGTACAAATATTTTCCATAAATTGAATATCGGAAGTTTTCCTCAGGCAAGGCTAATTGTAAGTATAAAAATAGTTGATTATTGTTACGATTAAAGTTGCACATTGGAACAGACCCCGTAGTTAATTGAATACTACATTTCGTATTGACTTTGACGTTTTTGTGCGTTTAAATTTTGTAGTATATCGCCCAATTTAATTTTTTTTCTGTTCTTTTTTTTCATTGGAATATTCGGTAATGTTTGTATTAAATTTCAATTAAAGTAGTTAATATCGTCTATTTATATAGTGAAAAGTATAATGCAATATTGTGCTCTTCGACACTGTTGAATTTTATCAATTAACTGTTTGTATCTTGGACGTAAAGTGGCAGCAGTACCGATTGAAAACTGCCTTCAACTACTTTAATAAACCAATATCTATACAAAAAAGTATTATACTGAGTAAACTTTTTTCATTCATTTCTACTTTACTGAGCAATATTCCAGGCAATCGATTTTTTATTCAAATAAACGCTTTACAATAAACAGAAATCTCTGCAATCCTCCTGCATATTCTTGTAATTTGCGTAAAATCTTTCATCCATACTATATCTGTTTACCGAAATAAAGAAATGTGTAAACCAGATAAACTGTACTGACATTTAATGTTCTTATTAAAAAAAAATCTTTCCTTGATTCATAATCTTTTCCTTTATCGCTCAATCCAAACTGATCCCTTTTGGATTCTTGGTCGTGCTGCGATACTCATTTGCTCGGCTATCTTCTTCTTCCGGTAGGTTTCTTCCCGTTTTCTCCATCGCTAATATTACCCTTCCGTCTACAACTGCTCATTTCAATCATCGGGTTTCACGACCCCTTATTCTCTTACCCGGATTCCTTTTTCTGGTCTATTCAAACTTCCCTTCCACGCTTTCGGTGGTTCCTTAACTTCCCTTCTATATGCCGTTGTAATCTCTTAGCGATTGCCGCCTGCGTTTTGCTGCGTTCTTTGCTTTTCCGTTTTTCATTCGTGTCGTCTCCTTATTGTCTATTTCAGCCCTCCGACAACCACTTTATTTGTGACCCTTATCATATAATGTTCCGTTGTTCGTCATTGAACAAAAACTTCTTTTTACTCCTTTCATTTCCACCTCATAATATAGTGTGTTTCGTTCATTCTCTCCCTTCTTTCTCTTCGTGTTATCCAAGCTTTGGATTCTTTTTTGTCGGCTATCTCTGATCGTGTAAAGATCTGAATCCTCTTCCCTTTTTTCCGATTGTTCTTGGCCCAATGTCCATGTTGACGAACCTATTAAAAAAAGTAAATCCTAAGTGAACTTCATAACATTGTATATCTATAATGGATTAAAAACTGTAAAATACAGTTTAATCTGTATAAATCATTTACACAATGCAATATACTATGTTAAATAATAAAAGATATCAAAAACGTTCGGTGAAGTTTTACAAAGCCAACAATAAACGGATTAACTAAAACTTATGATATACATAATTAACTACATTGGTCTTTCTTATTAATAACAAATTTATTTAGCCTATAAAATAGGAAAACGTACATTCAATATATATATATATGTATATATAAACTTGGCCATTTTGGCCTCGCAAGGGGCTGTGCCCCTTGACCCCTCTTGCTTTCATTTCTGTCTCTTTCTCTTCTATACTTTGTATAAAATGATCAAAATTTACAACGTAATTCTTACTGGCATCAACACACACAAAAATCCTATTCTAACATTTAACTTCCGTTATATAAAATTAAGACATTTTTTTCGTTACATTTATCGTTACATATTTCGTTACATAAAATTGTGACATTTTTTAAATAACAATAACAAAAATCCTACAAAATATAACAAACGTTACATAAAATTGGGACATTTTTTTGGGACATTTAGCGTTACATAAAATTGGGACATTTTTTCGAATGGGGGGTAGCCTAAGAATTACGTTGTAATTAATATATATACATATACGAGTATATGTAGCTACAATAAAGCTATGTACATCACAGCAGATGTATTAATAAAAACACAATTAAAAATAATTTTTAATAAACAATTTCTTGATAAACTTAATGCATGGAATAATTGTAACGCGGGAGTAAATTCCTTTGATTTTCGAGAAAAATTAAATAATATATTATATATAGTTGAATATAAAGTTATATTTACTGTTCCATATTATAAATAAATCTTTTTTTTTTATTAATTCCATGATTATGGAGTACGTAACTCCGAAACATATCGGCTCTTTTTAATTATATTTTTAAAGTATAATTTTCTCTAACAAATGTTTTTATAAATTTTTAATAAAATAAATCTAGACTGTAAACATTTTTTGTCCCGGAAATATATTTATGCGTAAATATAAATGTATTATAATACCAGAATTGCTTGTTTAATATTACTAAGGTTGATCGATTGTATCTGAAAATGCTCCGATGAGTATATTTCTAAACTGTTCATTGCTGTTTAAGGAGAATGTATCTTTACGGATATAACAAAAAGAGAAGAACGAACACCTGATTGTGTTATAATGTCTCAGCGACGTGACTTCGTATTTACAGTTGTATTCGAGATTTCGGCATTTTAAATATTACTTCATTGATTTGAAATAAAACATGAACATTAAACTTTGCTTCCAAACCTTCTTAGCAGTATAAGAGGGTATATATAGACCTTTTTGCTTTGCAATTTTAGAAAATTTTGAAATTTAGTTTTCGACTTCAGTTTCCATCAGTTCGAGTTTCAATCCTTTTGATTTCCGATGAAATTTCCGTTTCAGCCAGTGGATTGAAAATATAAATTTCAACTATAGTTTTGGCTGCAATACAAAAAGAATTTAAGTAATATCACAGACGCCGGCCAGAAGGAGCATATGAGTACCTCTTCTATTCTGAGAGTTTAAAAAAAAACAAAGCGAACAAGTTCCATTTGATCATAAAATCTGTACCTTTATGAAACAAGAAAACACGAGTTTCTGCGTAATAATAAGATTATTCGCAACTAATTTTGTATGCGCTAATTATAACAGTATTAATGTAATTTTTGCTATTTCTGTTGCTGTACTAAAAATTTATTAAAAATTAATCGCTAATTAATTAAAAAACAGATTTACCAGTTTTAATGTAGAAGCGAAGTGTTTTCTATAGTCATCTTTTTCAATCTCCTAAACCCCGAAGGTGATTTAAAAATTTAATGCGAAAACGTCTTTAAAATGCCTTCCGCAGGTATCTAAAGATGTTATAAAGATGATTTTCTGAAATTTTAAAACAACTACATTTTTGCAGAAAAAGACCTTCTTAGAACGTTTGTAAGAAGTCTACTTCATTTGAGACATCTGAAAAAGACGTTTTTTGGTTATTTTACAGATGCCCAGAAGAAATAGTTTGGTCTTCAATATTTTCTCTAAGTCCATTCGGCTTAATACATTGAAAGCTTAATTTATACACTCTGCCAAGTGTATCGAAGTGACTTCACTCTTTTTATATGCAATATGCTTCGGACCTCTTTAACAGGAAAGTCCCCTGAACTTTCAGATACTAGTTTTTTACGGTACTTACGTGAAAGTGGTTTTAATTAACTACGCGTCATCCTATCTTTTTTAATTTGGGCTCGTTAGAGATATTGCATCGTCTTGCGTAAATTAATTTATTATACAGTAATAATTTTTTAAAGTGATCACATTAATCCAAAAAAATCGCCAGGAGTAGATGAAATCGCCTCTAGTGTGTATTAAAAGAATTATCGAAAAAAGGAATAATACTGCTAACATATATATATATATATATATATATATATATATATATATATATATATTTAACGCCTCTTGGAACATGTAGCTGAAAGTTTTAAAACAGTTTAGATTGTTATGCTCCAAAAACAAGAAAAACCAGCAGAAGTTGTCTCCTCCTACCGACCGATATTGTTATTATCAGCGATATCTAAACTATTTGAAAAGTTGTTACTTAAGCAACTCATGCCAGATTATCACATTCTACTGTTGACCAGATACATCGAGTAGTAACCTCAATAATAGAAAGAGCGTTCGAAGAAAAAAAAATTTTCCCCGACAGTCTTTCTGGATATTGTGCAAGTATTTAACCGAGTGGTGGCATCAAGGACTTCTACGGAAGTTAAGCACCAGACTGTCCGTTAATTGGTGCCGTAAAATCATTTCGCCACACAACTATGGTCTTCTTCTACAAACTCGCTCTCACAGGGTAGCCAACACTTGCAAAATAATAATTTTTTGGTTCACAGTTTGACCCTTCGGAAGCTCAAACGACAATTTCATTGATTTTGGCAACGGTTGCCGGAGTGGAAATCGAGACAGATCGACCTGGACATTGGTCATCTTCAGCACTCTCTCGACCTTCAGAAAATCGAAAAGAAACACGTGCGTGTGACAGAGAATTCTCACCGTAAGCTAGTAATGACATAACACTCGGTTGGAGCTTTTCTTCAATTTTATGAGAAACTTCAGATTGATACGCTGTTCGTGTTTTTCGTCACACATTGAATCCGGTGGCCAAAAAAATCACGTACTCTTCAACACTTGATAGAAAAAATACTACTACAGCTACAAAAACGTGGTTTTAGAACTGTGTTAGTAGACACACTTCAAGGTCTCTTCTGCCGTACTTGTTTCTCTCCTTACTCCTCTAGGGAACTCATAGTACGCGCAGTCTCGTTAATAGCCGCCACCTCGTATATCGATTATTTAGCTTAGGACTGCAATACACATTTCTTAAATGAAAGAACAAAAAAAGGAAAAATAAATTGAAATTTTCTGTAAAAACCACGTCACTCTTATAAGTACTCTTTGACATTTCGAACCCGTTTACTCACTAGCATGAACTTTCTTCTAGTTTAACCCGGCTGGCTTGTTCGACTTCATAAATTATAATATTTTCTTTCTCCTCAGAGGACCACTGTCGCGAACGTCGATACTAGTGGAATTTATGTAGCAAGTGGGTCGTTAATACTCGTTAACATTCCCCGGCGGATTTCCGATATCTTCGTACTTCGTGTAATGCGTTTTTTTTTTGTTTTGACTTCATTACCTGTGTTTCTATTTGATAGTTAAACAACATCAGCCCCCCCTCCCAAGACGAATTCAAAATTCTTCGCTCTATATTAGAATTACGAGTTAATTACAATTTAAATGGCTTCTCTAATATGTTTCATTTAAAACTAACCGATTTTGTAGTTCAGTCTCCATATGTGTACAGTTGCTCCCGGCATCCGAAACTGAATATCAGCCACACTAACGGCCGAGCGAAAAGGCAACAGCCCCTTTTAAATTCTTAACTACGAAAACTATCGAAAGCAGGCAACTACTCGCTTTATGTACTTTACCGATTAACAATAGTGTACCGATATTATCAATTTCGATTCGTACTTTATGTTCTTTTTTTTCTGGCATCACGTGGAATCATACATTTTCAAAAAAAAAGCTCAAATTCTATTAACGCGAGTGTATGCTTTCGACAACGAGCGGAGTTAGGAAACATTTATTACCCCGTGTTCACAACATTTGTAACACGTGAGTCAGATGTGTTGTGTCCGGTGTTCCTATAACTTCGTTTTAAAATTATTATTGCCGTGAAACCGTCCACTCACGTCCGATAATGATTAGTTCCTTATTTTATTTGTTCGCGCAAAACGATAAACATAAATAATAACTAGTTTTCGATGTTTTTGTATTTCATTCGACTCCCGAGCTGTTACCTTTTTTTACACGCAAAATTTAATAAATATCGTCAAAAAAATAAGGCGCGCAGCTGAACGGGAGAATCACCGGGCGCGTATCGTCAGTCACCGGATTACGTCAGGACGGTGATCTCTGCCGTGTACTGTAATTACGGTGGGGTTGTCTCTGTTCAAACTGGCTATCCATGTCGAATGATGAAACTGGAGCCTGGTAAATAGTAATTAAATTTCGCCAAAATGTGGCGGTGATGTAGAAAAAATCATTTCAGCCGGCAGTCGCTAGTTTACTTGTACATTAACGCATTCACCGCCGCTAACGATATTTTGTTGCTGGATTTCAGTTTGACAGTTGGCAAAACGAAACTTTCGGTAGCAGCACTGCTCGATTTTCGCCGACGCCCAGCGATGACGGGATTCGTTTAAAATGTCGAGGAGAAAATCCCGTTTTAAAATCTTCCCTACTCGAAGACTCCATTAGGCTCAATGTTGTCTGTAAGTATATCCTATTTATTTTTACTAGATTACACCGAAGGCGTACGAGAATTTTTCGTTATTTCGAACTCGGAATGAGTTTTTCCTCCCTTTCTTTTTTACTATATTCACCGTGATGATTAAAGAGTAATTAGAAAAATTCATTTTTTATCAACCCGCTCACTTCTGATCGCTATTGGGAGCATATTAACGAAATTCAGCATAGAGACCACCCTAAAAACAGTGATTAATTTGCATTTTGGCTATTATAATTACCGCCGTACACTCTAATGTTTTTTGTTTTTTTTTAAAAATAAATTGTTGGTCTCACAGGGCAAGTATACTCGTTTTGTGACTCTTATTAACGTTTATGCAAAACAACAACAATTACAAACTATTTTATTTCATTCCATAAATCATAATATTAGTAAACTTAACGTTATATTTAAGTACAAGTGTATATACATATATATATATATATATAACTGGGCCATTTTGGCCCCGCAAGGGGCTGTGCCCCCTGACACCTCTTGCTCCATTTCTGTTTCTTTCTCTCCTATACTGTGTATAAAATGATCAAAATTTACAACGTAATTTATACTGGCATCAACGCAAAAATGTAACATAATCACAAAAATCCTATCCTAACATTTAACTTTCATTATATAAAATTAAGACATTTTTTCGTTACATATTTCGTTACATAAAATTGTGACATTTTTTCTAATGGGGGGTAGGCTAAGAGTTACGTTGTAATTAATATATATATATATATATATATATATATAAACTCGGCCATTTTGGCCTCGCAAGGGGCTATGCCCCTTGACCCCTCTTGCTTTCATTTCTGTCTCTTTCTCTTCTATACTTTGTATAAAATGATCAAAATTTACAACGTAATTCTTACTGGCATCAACACACAAAAAAAATAACATATCACAAAAATCCTATCCTAACATTTAACTTTCATTATATAAAATTAATTCATTTTTTCGTTATATTTTTCGTTACATTTTCGTTACATAATATTGTGACATTTATAAAATAACAATTACAAACATTCTATAAAATATAACAAACGTTACATAAAATTAAATTAAAACTGAATCATCGGTGTTACCAGTTCGTAGATTTAAGCCGCAGGGATAGATATCTCAGATTTTTACACGATCAGAGATAGCCGACAGAAAAGAATCAAGAGCTGGTTTAACGGAAGGATAAGGAAGGGACAGTAATCAAGAACAGAGCGGATAAATGATTTGTAAAACATAAGCGGAATCACAGCATTACCTCCGCAGTCAGTGTGCGAAAGAGATTTAACGAGGTTAAGCCTTTTGAAAGAGGACATGTGTAGACACGGTTGATATGGAAGGAATGTCGGCTATCCAGAAAAACACCCAAATAACGACGAAGGGAGGAAGTAAGAGGGATTGAGCTATTATTTAAGATGAGGTTGATTGAGAAAGGAATATAAAAAAGGGCGCAGTGTAAAGACGACAGTAGAAGACTTAGAAGAGGAGATGAAGAGATGGATGTTGAATAAAACTTTTTCCTATGAAATTAAGGAGTTTTGAAGTTGGGAATTAGCCTGCGAGATGATGTGATGTAAGGAATAAATGAGGATGTCATCTGCAAACGGAAAGGGGAGAGGAATTCAGAGACAAAGATGCAATTTTGATAAAATAGATATTGAACAAAGTTAGGCTAGGACAGGGAAAGGTTAGTGTAGTGGCAGAATGAGAGGAAAGAGTGACGGTCGATCGGCAGAAGAAAAGATTAATAACAAGGGTAGAAAAATGAGCCGGAATATGTAAGGAGAGCATCAAATCAAAAAGAGCCGGGAGATGGACATTGTCAAAAGCTGCCGAGATATCGAGAATGTTTCTAATTCCGTGAAGGTAAAAGGAGTGGCCAGAAAACGTGAGGAGGCGGAAGAATCGTGGCGTGATTTATTAAAGTTACGAACGTAACAAGAAGCAACGAAGTTAATAAAAAAGATTAACTCATCATCGGAGAGATTATAGGAAAAAGGATGATGGGAAAGAGGGAATTTGATAAGCTTTGGCCATTTTCTTACGCATTTTTTTTCACCGTTCTGCCGATGAATCTTTAGCTCTAGCATTGGCTCTTTTATTAGAAAGATACGAGTTTCTGACGTTGAGCTTGAGCGAAAAGCTCTAAAAGTGGTTAACATGAGATCAAAAGCAGCCTTACAATCCCTGGTTTTAGCACAAAGTGGAAGACGATTGCACTTTTTTATGAGATGAACGACGGACAGGGAGCGAAGAACAAGTTCAGGCAGAAGAGATAGAATCAATGAAGAAATTATATTGGCTAATGCTTAGTTATTCGATTAAAATACATATAGAATCTATCTAATCACTTTTTCAATCGGTTCCGGGAGAAAGTCCTTAGCGAATGACCGTTTCTTAAAGAAAGAACGAAAACAAAAAAAAAAAAGTCTTTACGAGGAAGCAATAAATATCTCTTACGGAATTTAAAAGTAATTAACCTCATCTGACGGATCTTCAAACTGTTTCTGATTTTCCAGTCTTTATCAAATGCACAAAAAAACACACGCAAAAATTTTCAAGAACCCGCTGCTCCCACCACATCCCGGAAAGTTCAAATATTTCACACGCTGCATCGAACGGAGTTGCTCGAAAGTTACTGTTCCTTTTAGCAACAACTTCAGGCGGTATCCACTCCGTATTTAATGTCGGCGAAGCAGCACTTAGTCGTGTGACGAGTTTGTGATTAATTTTACGCGCATAAAATTTTGCGAACTTTACTGTACGGCTAATATGTAATAGAAATCCGTGAAAATGGACGCAATGCTATTTTTGTTCGCTTTTATTTAATTCGAAATAGGCTACTGTCGTTTTCAGCCATTACATTACGGTAAAATGGTCCTTAAAATTCAATCTTGATAGACGCTCGTCTTTTAGAATCGTTAAACTTCTTCATTTCTACTCGTAATAGGCAATAAAAAATACCGCGATGTACATAAAATGCAATAAAGGGGCACGAACGGTTATCCTCAGCGAAGATGGAAGTTGTTGTAATCACCCTCGAAAACTGGAATTAAAAATTTTACGCGATATATTTATATTTTCAAGTAGGAAAAATCAAAAAAGAAAAAAAATAGAGTAAAAAAAAAACAAAAAAAAAACAACCCTTTAAACAAATGCGTTTCTGCGTGCGAGTGTGTTCGTATGTCATAAGCTTATTTTATGGCACGTTTGAAAAAATGACGGCATTTACCTCTGGTAAGTGCCGTTCGAGGCGTATTATTGTGACCAACAATTTATGAGCAAATCTAGTCCCGAGTATTTTCGAATGATTTAAGAAAATGTGAAAAAATTAATTAATTTCGTAAAACCAAATCATAAAGTTGGATGTGATCACGATCTACATGTTTTTCGGTGTAGACTATGTACGATGAAAAAGTACGGAGCAGTATATTTTTTGATGGCGTGCGCTTAAACGACTGATGTTACTTTCTTCTAGTTCGTGTCATTGGGTTATTAAACTGTGAAACTATGTAATTTAGCTTTCTCGTAATTGAAGGAACATTTCGGAAGGGTTACTTGTTATTTAGCAAAAATGAATCGCGACGCGGGGATGTCAACCGATTTATAATCGAAAAGTAAATAAACAAAATGTAGAAAAAAGCGATAAATTTTGATTCAATAAATGAAAAAAATTTTTCAAAAAAAAAAAATAAAACGTCCTGACTTTTATTGAAAATGTGTATACACAATGGAAAATTTGTAGTTAGAGTAGTCTGTGCCGGTGATGGCAAACTTGAATTCTTAATTTTTCTTCGAAATTATCTGATAACAAAGGGCGGACAAATTCTGTTATTACGACACTTTTTATACAGGTTTTCCGTATACGGCTCGAGATTTTAATGTATACGCAGAAAACGAAAATGTATTTCATTGTCCGCTCGAAATTTTGTATATGGAAATATCGAAAAAAAAAAAAAGAAAAATTCTCACTTTACAATATACCTTTAATGGAACTTCCAGAATCGATTTTCGACAACACACAGTACCGGCTCCGTTTTATTTCAATCCTGGAATCACGGCGAATCGTTCGCAAGAGACTACAAATTTTCGATTTAAATTCGAAATATTGCAACAATTTTTTTTCCAGTACGAATATTTTTGAATATTGAACATGGTTGTCTAGTCGCCTAAAACCGTCACGGGCACTGAACGTGGAACATTTAACTATTTCTTTCTGTCGTGCCTACATATTTTGATATTTTACGCTAGTTTTATATTTACTATTAGGATAATTTCTTTTACATCCGTCAATGTCTACGTGTAAAGAGAAAGTTCAAGCGAAATGAGTAAACGTTAAAAACTATATATAGTTACTTAAACACGTTATTCCCCTCACAGCGAAAAGATAAATAATTGCGAAATTCTAAAATGCGACTGCCGCGTCCTTCCTAGAGAAACCGTTGTATCGTGCAATTACCCGCGGGACAGGAACAAATTGACCATCGTTTTTCTCACATCGCAACTCGATGACCGTTTGAAAGAGTTTTATTCGCTGAAATGCTTACGAAAATCCTGCCTTAGAAAAGGCGGCCATAACCCCTGCACGCCTAGTAGTCATTTGAGGTACTTTCATATTGCCAATAAATAATCCGAACCACTTTTATTTTCTACTAATTAATTTTAATTGGTAACTTTAAATAACATCTTTAGGTCAGAAATATACGAGCCCAAATCACGAGGCTCTGTTGTCGCGACAATCGAGTTCTTAGAACGATCGGGCTACCAAACAAACTCTTTTCAAGATCTCTAACAGCGAAGAATAAAAATTATATGTAAAATGAAATAAGCATTTGACATTCTTGCGAGGAAGGCAATGACGAATGCTCCACAAAACGCTCACACTTCGAGGTACATGTACATTTGAACCATAATTATTAATGACTACGTCATCTCGCGCGACGGGTAATGTGAAAGGCAATTACGAAATCACCGTTGTTCTCTTGTAATGTTTTTAGCATTCTTATATTAGATCACCCTTATACATATTTGTAGATAGTTTCAGTTTATCGATTTTTGCGAAGAAGTAACTGATGATTGTTTATTTGAGAAAATGTAAGAATTACGTAGTCGATGAAACAACCCCCTACATATAAGTATTAGAGATGAACTAGAATGGGGAGATCCAAAAAATGTTTGTCCTTTACGAAGTCCGAGGGGCAGAGTTTTTTTTTTTTGCACATGTAATATACGTATACATCTATATATTTATATATGTATAATCGATTAAAAATTGAACATTTAAAATATCAAGTGTAACTTTGCTTACAGTCGTGTGATTTGTAAAGTTGACTCGAACAAAAACAAGAATATATACAAATATTGTGCGATTTTGGAAGAATAAAAATTAATTCTATTGCATAATACAAAATGAAAATACTGTTTCGAAAGTTTCACCGCGATCTTGTTTTTTTTTTTATTTTCGTACTAAACATACGGCAGTTAATTGAAAAGTCCCCTGAATACGACACACCGATAATTCTATGCTTAGTACACCGTGTCAAGGCGTTTGCTATTTGAGAAAAGATGTGGTTCGCTCTAATACAAATTGGAATTCCGAAACATCTAGTGTATACATGATTAATCGACCCTATGAACGTGATAAAAACATAGTACGGATTGATGGGCGCATAGAGTCAATAGAATTCAGGGTGCAAAAAGGAGTAAGGCAAGGCCGCATTCTCCTTGCAACATTATCTAATCTATATTATAGAGAATTTGTTATGCGGTAAGTTCTAGAGGGACGGAATGGTGGCATTCCTATCAGAGTCGGGAAAATAAATAATCTGCGTTTCACGGATGACACAACACTGATAGTTAGCAGTGTTGACGAGATGAAATCTATCTCCGAACAAATCAGCGAAATAAGTGCGGATTATGGCTTAGAATTTAATAAGCAAACACCCACATTGATGACAATTGATGCGAAAAATTCAATACAAGCTGAAAACCGCAGAAATGGGTACGAGACATTGCGAAAATTTGTATATTTTAAGTCACTCGTAGGAGATGTAGCAGACTTTACTAGCAAGGTAAATTGCAGAATTCAACAAACACGAAGTGCCATGAGCAGGTTACGCAAAATATGGGAAGATGCATCCGTTATATATGCAATAAAAAAGAAACTTTTACAGTGTATAATATTTCCGGTATTTACGTATGCATCGGAAATATGTACTTTAAAGGCCGCCGACAAAAAGCGTATAAATAGTTTCGAAATGTGGATATGGCGACGAATGCTGAGAATATCCTGGAAAGCCAAAAAAAAAAAAACAACAAAAAAAACACGAATATACTGATTCTAAACAGGTTTCAGATTATAAACAGTGTGACCGACCAAGTCGTGACTGAAATCGTGAAATTTTTCGGACATGCAATGCGGCTCAAGAACTCCGTTAAACAGCTGATCATGCAAGGGAAAACGAAAGAGAAACGATCTCGGGGACAAGTATACACCAGGCGGACCGATGCGATACAGAAAGTCACCCGGAATCACTTGTAGAATGCGTGTGAAAAACCGATGATCCAGATCGGTGACGGAAATTGCTACGAATTGTGGTCACGACGTGTTACAACTGACGATGATGATACACGACTACGGTACCATTTGATTTAGTCACAGCACCGGTAGTTATATAGCGAGACTAGCGTTAGTATCTCTCTCTCTCTCTTCAGTCGTATTGTCCGTTTGCGGACGTCGTGACCAATCATCATAAACCAGTGGATCGAGCGACCACCTGTCGCCATTCTTCTCTGTTGTTGCTTGATTTTATTAGTTCCGACAGCGGCATTTTTGTAGCAGCTGTGAGATGATCTAGGAACCTCATCGGTGGCCGTCCCCGACTCCTTTTTCCTTTCATTTTTCCTTGTATAATATTTTGTTCCAAACCATTCCTTCTCATTATGTGCTCAAAGAACCCTAGACTCTGCCTTATTATCGTGGGCAATAGTCGTTGCGTCGGTGTAATATGTAGTTGTTTTAGAATTGACTGGTTGGTTCTGTGTTCTATTCAGGATATTCTTAGCATGCGCCTATAGCAGGTCATCTCAAAGGCTTCGATTTTCCGACGTGAGGCCGCCGTTATTTTCCAAGATTCTGAACCATACCGGAATATTGAGTGTATCAGCGTTTGCATCAGCCTTTTTTTCACTTGACATGTTATGTGATGATCTTTCCATATTTTTATAAGTTTACCTAGCGCATTCTTTGCCAGGCCTATTCTTCGTCTTATTTCTATCTCGCAATTTCCATCGTTGGTTATATAGGCGCCGAGGTATATGGTTCCAGGTTTCGTGTCAATATTGAGCGATGGGGTAAATTTTCCGGATAGTTTATGTGCTCTGTCAACCACCATTATTGTGCATTTTGATCGGTTTAGTGTGAGATTAGCCCTACGGCTGAGATATTCAATCTGGTCCAGTAAATTTGCCAGTTCTCTTTCGCTTGAAGCAATTATAACTGTATCATCAGCGTAGCGTAGGTTATTTATTTTCCTACCACCGATATTGACTCCGCCTTCCCAATTTTCAGTTACCTGGCGCATAATCCACTCGCTGTATATGTTAAATAGAATAGGAGATAGGATGCATCCCTGTCTGACGCCTGTTTCGGTTTTGAAGTTTTCAGATTTTTCATTTTCTATCTTAACATAAACATTGTTGTTTTCGTATAGGTTTTTAATTAGTATAATTAGATGTTCTGGTACGCCCATTTCTTTAAGTATTACCCACAGCGTGTTCCAGTTCACCTTGTCAAAGGCTTTGGAATAATCTAAGAAACAGAATATTGTCGGAACATTGTATTCATAGGCTTTTTCGATTATCTGCCTGACGTTGAGTAGTTGTTCACGTGTTCCTTTCCCGGGCATAAAGCCTGTTTGTTCTTCTGAAATTTGTGGTAAGAGATATGTCTTCAGTCGTTCCATTATTACATATAGTAAGGTTTTACTCGCATGGCTGATTAGAGCGATTAATCTATAATTGTTACAATCTTGCTTATTTCCTTTTTTATATATTGGAATGTAGATTGATTCGGTCCAGTCCTTTGGCCATTTATTGCTTCTCCAAATTTTGTTGCATATATGGTGTAGTATATTAATGTGTTTCTCTCCACCTGCTTTAAACATTTCCGTAACTATTTCATCGCATCCTGCTGATTTATTGTACTTTATTTTTCTTACTGCATTCTCGATTTCTATGCGGAGGATCGGTGGTTCTTGAGTGTCTCCCAGAAATAGTGGTTGCCTTTGTGTTTTCTTCGAGTTTTGATTTGTCATTAGTTTTTGACAGTATTCACGCCACCTTTTTGACACTAAGCGTTTATCTACAATGGGTTTTCCATTTTGATCGTTTATAGCCGTGTGTCTTGCATGGAAATCTCTGCTTAGGTATGCCACTTTTTTAAAGAGGTCTTTAGTTTCATTGTTTTGCGCATGACTCTCTATTTCACCGCATATGTTCATTATAAATTTGTTTTTATCTTTCCTCATCATATGATTGATTTGGCGTGTCAGGTCATTATATATCCTGGTTTCTCTTTCCTTATTACTTCTCTGCATCTTTACTTTTTTTCTTTCCTTAATTTTATTCCAGGTATCTTCAGTTATCCATGGTTTCCTTGGTCTTTCAGGTCCTCTGTATTTTTCCGCATTATTTATCAGTACTCTTTTATATCTACTCCACAGTTCATTTGCGGTCAGATCTTCAATTTTGTTTTCTGTTATTTCATTTAGCCCTCGTATGACTTCCGTTTTGTATTTATTATTATCTTTCAGGTACCATCGATTAGTGCTTATGTTGCGCTTAGCTATATTTCGTATCCTTAGCTTTAGTTCCGCAACTAATGCATTGTAGTCCGTACCGCAATCTAAGCCTGGATAAGTTTTGACGTCTTTAATAGACGTTTTCCATCTGTTTAGTATTAATACATAGTCTATTTGATTCCTGGTTGCGTCATCTGGTGACTGCCATGTATAGAGTCTACGGGCATGATGCTGGAAGTTGGTGTTAGCTATTAATAGCTCATTTTCGGCACAGAAGTCAATAAGAAGATCTCCTCGATTATTTCTTTTTCCAAGTCCATATTTTCCGACTACCTGTCGCATCTGGGTATCTTGGGTATTCTCTCCTACAATTGCATTGAAGTCCCTGAGTATTATCAATATTTCCCTTTTTGGGATATCGTTGATTGTATCCTGTAATGCCCCATAAAAGTTGTTTATCTCTTCTTCAGTTGAATCCGATGTTGGGGCATACACCTGTATCAAATTTAACGGTATGGGGGAGGATCGGAGTTTTATTACCATGATTCTGTCGCTCACTGAGTAGTATCCCATTAATGCCTTTGATATTGTCTTACTGATTATGACTCCTACGCCATTCTTCGACTTTTTCTCGTTACTGGAGCATATCATAAGGTTTCCATTTTCTGTTACAAAGTGCCCTGTTGTTCTGTAGTGAGTCTCAGCAAGCCCCAATATGTCGATTTTGTTCATTGATGCTTCTATAATATACTGTTTGGAAATACGTTTTCTTAAATCGTTGATTAACATAATTATCGAACTTCTCACATTGCTGTTTATACAAGTAGGTTTTTTTTTTTGTGGGGGAAATTTTTAAGGATATATATATATATATATAAAAAAAAAAGATATGAAACCTACAAACTATAGTGTCCCAGAACGCAGGTGTTATACCTACTTATTCAATTTACAATAAATAAATCGCCACCGTTAAAACCGGTTAAATAATATTTCAAACGTTACTGAGATTTAAAGAGCAGACAGATAAAAAAAGAGGGATTGCATCAGCTAAGGGTTCGGCAAATTCATGGATGGTCAACGGGATTATTTTTTAAAGCGGTTTCGAATATGAACCAAAACTGCCATGACATCTTCTTCTTCTTCTTCTTCCTTTTTTTTTGTAGCGCCATACCAAATTTCTGGCCATAGGCGAATATCTCTACTCGTACAATCTAGCTGTACCGATATAAGTAATGCACCAGGCAATTGTGTAATATACAACGCTAGTGTAGACGCAAGACTACACTTGAAACTGGTATTGTGATTGATTTATCGCGATACAAATGCAGTGCTATGAGTGTCTGCCTACTACACACCAATTAGGGCGCATATTGCATTTTTGCCATTGCCTTTCACGTGATTATTGTCGGTTAATTTAATTATTTATTTTGTAATTTCTGTCGTCACATTGAATTCGAGACATCCGTAACGAATGTCAAGTGTTACAGCAACTAGGCTGGCTCTAAATATTTATCTAAGATAAAAATTTATACATAAAAAATTCTTTGGTTTAAATCTGTCGTTAATATTGTATAATAAGTTATGAATAAATTAATACAGTCTACATTTATATTATTCCATCTTTTTTGCCAAATGTTTATATTGATTGTTTTAATAGGTCTTTTTCTTTTTTTTTTAACTTCCCAATCTTCATAAACGTACGACAAGTTTTCTTTGTACTTCTTATTAAACTGTTCTATCATTCTATTATGAGTGCATTGAGAGGTGATTGTGACATTTTGTATTTTGCTAATAAAGCAGCTTGTAAAATGCTTAAATCAGTCGGTAGACTTCCGATAACAACTGAAGCCGTGAACACTGTTCTGAACAAATGATTCAGCAGAAGTTTTCTTTGAGTTACCAAATTTTGGTATATCTGATATCTCGTTAGCAGTAACATGCATTAACCAGATCAGCTGGAATAATAGGTTTCTATTATACAAGTTACTAGTACAAATTTTACCGAATAAATCATTATAATAGATTATTCAGAATAACATTTCTGATATGCATCCAAAATATAATTATCACTAACACAGTTTCAAACATTTTAGAATCGAAATTGAAGCATCATTTATTAAAATTACCTCGTTACTTAGTTTACAAATAATGACGGAACACTGTTCTACTTGTGTAATATCTTTTTTTCATCCTGTTTGTATATATCATATATATATATATATATATTAATTACAACATAATTCTTAGTCTATCCCTCATTCGAAAAAATGTCCCAATTTTATGTAACGCAAAATGTCCCAAAAAAATGTCTCAATTTTATGTAACGTTTGTTATATTTTATAGGATTTTTGTTATTGTTATTTAAAAAATGTGACAATTTTATGAAATGAAATATGTAACAAAAAATGTAACGAAAAAATGTCTTAATTTTATATAATGAAAGTTAAATGTTAGAATAGAATTTTTTTTGTTATGTTATGTTTCTTTTTGTGTTGATGCCAGTAAGAATTACGTTGTAAATTTTGATCATTTTATACAAAGTATAGAAGAGAAAGAGATAGAAATAAAAGCAAGAGGGGTCAAGGGGCACAGCCCCTTGCGAGGCCAAAATGACCGAGTATATATATATATATATAAATGTGTATTGTGTTTGTATATATATATATGTATGTATGTATATATAAATATTACCCCATTGGCTGTAATTATAAAGTAACTCGATAGCTTGTTATTATTTAATCCGAGTACAGAGTTAATAATGTAATAGCGAATCTAAGTAATGGTTACTAAAAACTTTTTAATTGTAATTCAAATATACAGAGTGAATTTTTGAAAAGGTTCACTTAAAAACATTCATTTTATAAACAGGAATACTTTTAAAAACGAAAAATATGTAATCATAAATGTGTATTTCTGTATATATATATATATATATATGTAAAAGGAGATGACCTGACTAACTGATCAACGCAGAGCGAAAACTATTTAAGTCACAAATTTGATGTACCTTACATTCTATTCATAACTTAGAGGCGCGCTAAGAAAAAATTTTGATTTAAGGGTTGAAAACGAAAAATTTTTTGGGGGTTTCATGTATACATTTAAATATGTATATTTAAGTTATACGTAAAGTGCTGTGTATCAGTGATGAATTGATTATAAATTTTTAAAATTATTGTTGCATCGGTATTATTAAAGACACTTATAAATAACGTAAAAAATAATAGTTCGGGAAACGTTTTTTACACTTCGTACTCACTTAAATATCAATAGTGCAGAAGCATTAATAAATTATATTGATTATTTATATGTGCCATGAATATCTTAATTGAAGAGAATCCACAGGCTTTAGGAGGGCAGTCCTTGGTGAATTATGGCTTACCTCAACCAGAAAGGTCTCGAACAGATTTACCAAACGGAGAATACTTACGTGAAATTACATATGATTTAGAGAAAATGTAGCAAGAAGAGTGTCTACCGGGGAGGAATCTTTAACGGTTGAACAATTCACTGTTTATTGGGAAATTTCGAACAACATTGATTCTGGAAGTGGAAGAATATGTTTCTTAGATGCAGCTGCAGAGACTTGAAAAACTTTTCTTATTAACCTTCTCTTGGCGAAAGTATGTAGTAGTAAAGGCATTACATTAGCTGTAGCATCATCCGAAATAACATTAAAAGAGGGTGGAAAACCGCTCACGCTGCCTTTAAGCTGCCTCCAAATCTCAATTACGTTGATAATCCTTTTTGCTACATATAAAACAAAGTAATTTGGCTAAAGTTTTAAGAGAGTGCAAACTTTTTATTTGGGGTGAGAGTACAATGGCTCATAAAGGTGGGTTTGAAGCACTTAATGTTACACTTTAAGATCTCAGAAACTCCAATCAATTAACGGGTGGAATTACTTTATTACTGGCTGGAGACTTTCGTCAAACTTTACCAGTCGTTCCAAGAGGCATACACGCAAATGAAGCCAAAGCCTATGGCCTGACGTTTAAAAACTTTCATTAAGTAAGAACATAAGAATTTATGTACGAGGCAATGCTTCG
This sequence comes from Icerya purchasi, assembly GCA_039619475.1. Lineage (NCBI taxonomy): Eukaryota > Metazoa > Arthropoda > Insecta > Hemiptera > Monophlebidae > Icerya > Icerya purchasi. The sequence continues at coordinate 321,092,423 of CM077115.1, forward strand.
GCTGGTGAATTTTTTCTTCACAATTTTGGCTATTTATCTCGTCTTCATGTTGATCATAGTCTCGTTGCTACATAATTTTTTTCGGTTTTCATCTGCTTCTACTCCATTTTGTCCTTTTTAATCTCTTTCTAATTACTTCCTCCGTGACCCCGGTATCATAATCTATTTGAAGGTTCGGTCTTTTCTGCTAAACAATCGTCCTTTTATTTCATCCTGCTTCGGTTATGTCTGCCTTCGAATTATTTTTATCCTTAATCCCCTTTAACGTTTAAGAAAATATAGCTTTATTTTCTTCTTCTTCTCATTTCTCGAGTTCGTCCAAGAACGGATAAAAAAAAAAGAGTTTTTTTTTGAAAGCTATATAGTTTAGGCTATAAAATATGGTATACAAATATATGTATTAATGCCTATGTCATTTTCAAGTTAAAGGTAATACGAAAAATCGTGTAACGTATTTTTGCAATGTTTTTCAACTGAATGGGTTTAATTTGTAATTTATTTTCGTCATTCTTATGACACATTCATTCCACTTTACAGAAAAAGTCATGGTCAACTCAAACTTTTCTGAGAAATATAGAAAATTATTATCTTGAGATCTAGAAGCTGACTCCTTCATAGCAAAGTCCGAAATGTCTGGTCTATACATACATATATATATATATATATATATATATATATATATAATTTAAGCATCGCGTAAAAAATAACCAGTGTTTAAATATGTTAAGCATTTTGCGTATTATATTTACATATAATTTTTCCCCGGCTGCTGCTAAACTTTAGAATTCCGAAACAACTTCAATGAATCAGATAAATTTCGATGAATAAACATATACATTATGCCCGCTGGTATCTGATCGTTTTTTATTATTGTATTCGTTGTTTACCCATGTTGAGCAGATCGTGTACTTGCATAATATTCCTCATCCTTCTATGAAAATATTAATAAAAAAACCAAACTGAAACACCGACACATAGGAATTCACTTAAAAATTATACCGGTCCATATTCACAGTGTATCATTTTATCGACTTTGTAATAGTGCACTACGTTGCACGAGAAGGCTGCATTATGTATCGTGTTGTAACTGGTGAATGATGCCAATCTTACACTTCACTCTTCTCGTTTATCCAGCGACAACGGGGGAAATATCGTCGACGTTAGCTTGGATGACTGGCCACTCAACTGAAATAGATACAACATATTGGTAACTGCTTGTTAATTGTAGCGGCTATAGTCGGACTCGGTAAGGTTCTCGATAAATATCTTAAACAGAGCTCTCCGCAATTGACGGTATTATACGTCTAGTAGACTTTTCTATTACATCGGATGCGCACTCCCTGCTGGTAGCGTCGAAAATAGTCGACTAGTTCGCGAGGGGCTGGGATATTGCTGAAACTGTCGAAATACCCGACCAGGTCCCTCCGCTTGGTGTACGCTGTCCAGTGCGTTCCCCGTCCGCGTCTATAGTCTAGATTTACAACGGCAGCCTCGTTACATCTCGGCTTGTCCGGTAGACTATCTCTGTCAAAGACGCTTCGAAAACAGGGCACGGGAAAATGTCGGGCGTACTTTTCAATGTCAACAGTAATTAGCGGTTGATCCTTAGAAACCTGGCTAACGACGAAAAAACTTTTTCCCTCGCGACCGCGGTGTAATGTAAAGTTCTAACTTGCTTTTATACGGGCGCAGGTAGGTTCCTACATCGATCTGTTTATCTATTGCAGCGCCGTTGCTCGCTCGAAAACTTCATCTAGCATCATTCACGTCCTTGATGGCTTTAGATATGGTAGAAATTGTAGCCGAAATACCTCCTAGAGCGGCTAGTATCGGCGCACTAAGGGCAATACTCCCTCCGCCGGTCTTATTAATAGGTATTACTCGGGGAGTAATCGTTTCCGCTATTGTAGTGCCCCGATCGCGATGTAGTTCCTTCACCGCTTCTAAGGCTCTCTCGGTTCTACCAAGGAGGAGTTTCTCCTTACGTCCCGATTTCCGGGCTGTAGCTAAAACATCGCGAAATGATAGTTTTTTGGTCGGCTCGGTCTTCTTCCTCCGCTCAGTACGACTCTTGCAGCTTACTTTTATTCCTATGTCTTTACCTACGCAGCAGCCGCTGCCAAGTTTCCTCTTTAAGTTCATCAGCTCTGTGATGTGTTTCAACTTCCGATCTTTTCACCGAGACAACTATTAGCAGCTCTAACACATTGCTACACGTTATCTTTTAATATTTTACCAGCCTCTGCGCGCCGATCATCATCCTTATATATGCTATAAGCTATGTCGTGTTTCCGACAGGCCTCGTCCAGCGGGTTTATGCCATGGTCTCCTCTAGCTATTCATTCTCTTAACCATGTGCCTGGACTGCCATACTGGTATTCTCCAGGTAAATGTAGTTCAACCGGTAACTTATCGATCGCGCGATTAATAGGTGTGCCTATATAGCTTCCCCGCGTCACGAAATTTGTCCCATATATAAGACTTTAATGCGATATTAGCGCTCATAAATCCTCTGGTGGTGAAAATTGGAACTTATCAGAGAAAGTGTCCTCACATGGAAACTAATAAAATGGTTCTAATGTGATATTAGCGCTTATACATCCCCTGGTGGTGAAAATTGGAACTGAAATACTTTTTTCTGTCGAACGGCGTAGCCAATGAAAAAATTTACTCTTCTATAAGAATTATAGAAGAACTAGTCCTGGGGGTGAAGGGAGCTTGCCCCATTCCGAGGTCCGAAGGGGCGAGTATATATATGCTGTACTATATGGAGCCCATCTCTCAATAATGTACATATATATATATAAAATGAAGGTTGTGCCGCAGTCGATTAGACTACCGATAGATAACGCTCTCGCAATTATAGACGATGGAACCGTCAGAAAAATGAAAGTGTTTAAGCATAGTTCGCAATTGCCGAATAGTATGCATTGCCTGCTGGTAGGCCCTATCGGGAGCGGAAAGATTAATTCGACATTTAGCTTATTAACGCATCCGATTGGGCTACAATATGAGAATGTCTATGTATGCAGCAAGTCTCTGTATGAACCGAAATGCGTGCTATTGGAACGACTATTCCGCGATGTACCTGAATTTGGGTACTTCACATTTAGCGATGAGAAGGATGTTTCCCTCCTGGTTGATATTAAGCCCAATTCGCCTGGCTCTGGGCAGCAATCAGGCGCTAATTCATAAAATTATCGATTGCTTCTGTCTGTGTCAGGCGTGTGTGAAAATTTCGAAGCACTTAATCAGGGATAACGCTAACGGCATTCTACTCTTTGCTCAGGACGACCTTAATAGGCAACACGTTTTCCACGAGTATGTGAACAGTGCGTGCTTACCCAAGACTTTTCAAGATATGTGTCAGCTACGTTGGAAAGATCGGTATGGGTTCTTAGTGCTGGATAAGGAAAAACATGTAAATAGCGGGCATTTCCGCCATAGGTTCGACCGAATAATTCACAATGGAACGAATTAACCAAGAAATACGACTCAAGACCAAACTGGATAGATTACGATCGGATATCTCGAATAAGTATCAACAGTTGAAGAATGAATGTGGGGCTCTTATACAGACCTCAAATGTAGTGCTGCAACCGCTGGATAAATTCCTAACAGGTATCTGCGTAGTCCTACAGCAGCATGAGCGGCATCAGAAGCCGCAGCAGTGGGAGCATCAGGAACCGTAGCAGACGCCACCGCAGATACCGATCACAAAGAGAGACCCAGCGAGCTGCCCTGAGCAGCAGTCGCCCTCTACCTCGACGGTAAAGGCTGAGCCCAATGTGAGTGGCAGCGATTATATTTTTGCTTCTCTTGCAACCCTATATACGGAGTGCACATCGATAAGACTGGCGTTGTCAAACTGGGTGATATGCCCGTACATGTGGAGGGTCGGAAAGTATATGTCAAAGTCGGTAGCAAAAGACATTCCGCTTATTAAGGGCCTTCACTATTTATTGACTGTAAATGACGTTGATTGTACAAAGTACAACACGACTGATTTACATCTATTTAAAGAGCTGTTGGAGCTAACAAACATGCACAAATGTTCTGATGATGGAATAAAACCGAGTAAGAACCTGAAGTACTACAACCTAATAAAACTGCTGTTTGACAGTGGTAGTCCGATTAGCCGAAGCAAAAGCTCCAAGACACATGTAAACGAATCATAAATGCCTCGACCGGACACCGCATTAGTCGGGTTACATAAACAGCGCCGCGATTAGAGTACTGGGACGACGTTAATGAGCTAATGCAGTGATTACAATTGTTACACGCCAGCAGAAATCGTGTAGATAACGATATTTCGTCTATTGAGGAAGAAATTATAGGAGGTAGAGATACATTTATCCTCCATATTGGGATGCTCACTGTAAAAGTGACGTCTTTGTTTACAGGAGTGACAATATAGCCAATAAACTACATAGATCAGCGGGAAAAAGGTATCGAACACGATGCGTCCAGGTACTTGGCTTGAATAATATCTGGCAGGCTGACCTTATTATGAAAAAGTGAGCGTTTTAATAGTGGTCACAGGTTTATTCTAGTTGTGATAAACGCATTCAGCAAATATGTATGGACGGTGTCACTGAAGACTAAGAGCGGCAACCTTATGGCGGCGGTTCTGCGACAGATATTATCAGAGCCGGGGTAATTGCACTGCGACACTTACAGACCAATTGCGGTACCGAACTTTATAATCATCGGGTGCGGAGGGTGTTAAGTCGGTTTTATATTAATTTGTATAGCGTTCATTCGCCGCTTAAAGCGTCCATTGTGTGGAGTAATTTAATAGAATGTTAAAGGGCTGGATGTGGAAAGAGTTCATGACTAACCGAAACAAACAATGGTTGTCGATTTTGCTGGACCTTATGCAAAGATATAATATAAAAGTGCATCGAATGATAAGGTTTGTGCCTGTGGATGTTATGTGAAGTGTGGAGACGGAGGTTGCGCGGAATTTGGTAAAAGTGTGCGCTAAGACTAACCTTCACTAAACGCTTGAGGTTTAAGATCGGCGACGTTATCCGCGTCAGTAAAGTAAAAGCACTTCTACAAAAAGACTATACCACCAACCAGAACGGCAAATTATTTACTATAAATAGTGTGTTCAACACCCAGCCGACGACGTATACATTAAAAGATCATAGCGGACGACAACCTATTGTGGTTGCAATTTACAAAGAGGAACTGCAAAAGATTGCATATCCGGACGTCTACTTGATAGAACGCGTTATTCACTATAAAGAACGCAAGTCTCTTGCCAAGTGGCTTGGATTCCTTGTTGGGTAGACAATGATGAAATCCCAAATATTCAGGATACATATTTGTGTGCGCGTGCAGGACGCCCTTACATAAGAGCAGAAAGTACTTGGCCAAGGGTGAGGGCAGATGCGGTCTTGTGAAACCAACTGGTCACTAAGTGTTTGACTTAGATTCCAACAGTAATTACAGTTTACAGGGAAAACGTTTACTACATGTTGGCGCAGTGGCGACTGATGCTGAGATGATGGATGATGAAGCAGTGATTGGCAAATGGCTGTTGGAGACACTCGGTAAAGAATAGTTATGGAGGCACTTAAAGATATCCTTACTGTACAAGATAGCTCTGTGAACATGCTGAGAAAACGTCTAGTAAATGTTTCCGATCCAATCGATCTGACAGACGTTCTTACCAAATGTCAGCATGGCAGTCATATTGCAGATATCAAATGCAACCTCCACCAGCAGACGACCAAAGACAAAGCCCAGCTCAATGCGTTAGATCAGGTGCTCAAAGTTGTGACCAATTCAACTAGTAAACGCTATAGTTAACTGGAGGCTGCCATAGAAGACCTAAAACGTTCTACAACCACAGTGATCGCTAAGCTGGAGATATATGTAGGAGAGGTGGAGGAGCTACTGTAGAAAACAAAATGGAGAGAAGGTTCTTGCAGGCGAAGACTGACAGGTGAACATTTAGCTTAGCTCTACTGGTAATGTATATTTCAGCAATAGTAAGTGTTGGTGTATATGATAGTGTGTGTATTAGTATCTATCACACCGTTTGTTGGGTTTTGTAGCAAGGTCAAGCTAGTTGAGAGATTTAGGAGTTGCCTGCAGGTGGTTGCAAGGGGTGATGTGAGGTAGTTTTGACACAACTGGACGGCTAGACAATAGTACAAACTTTGAATTTGCAAAATAACGGCATGGTTGGGCTGACTGAGAGGTGAGTGTCCCAGGGGTGCAGAGGGTGGCTCGGGTACAACCAGTTGGCTAGGTAATAATACAAAAGCTTCACATTGAGGAAATAACAGCGGATACACCTGTGACATCATAGAATAGCTTGGTGACCTTGAAGCGGTCCAGAATCCTCATTTTTATCCTTCTGCTTGACTTTGTAGATATGGTCTTAAAGAGAATTTTAACTGTAATTTATGACCCAATTTTGAAGTTTATAAATAGAACTGTTTGTGAGTTAATGCATACTGTAATTGAATATTTTTCTCATTTCTGAACCATCTTATTAGGATTATTCTGTACATTACATATGTATGGAATCTTAAAAATCATTCCCTAAGCTAATAAACTTTGGGTAATACTAATTGAAATGGGTGCACCAAAACATATTGTGTATCTCATAAAGAAACTGTACGAGAACAATCGCATTATTGTTCGTATCGACACTGCAAGATCAAGAGAGTTTCACATTCAGAAAGGAGTCAGGCACGGCTGTGCATTGTCGCCTATGCTCTTTAACCTGTACACAGAATATATAATGAGACTCGTTCTAGAGCAATGGAATGGCGGAATAATGATAGGAGGACGAAGAATAACAAATCTTAGATTTACGGATGATACAACGCTAATAGCTGCGAATATGAAATAAGTGGAAAAACTTCTAAATAAGCTGGAAAAAGTTAGTATGCAGTATAGATTAAATATAAATAAAAATAAGACGAAAATAATGATCATTGATCGTGGAAATGCTATACCATCTCATGAAAAGGCACTCGCCGGTGATGGAACTGTGGAAAGTTTTGTATACTTAGGGTCACTTTTAAAGAACAAAGGAGGCTCCGAAGGTGAAACAAGACGGAGAATCGAAATTGCCAGAATCGCCATGATAAGGATGAAGAAAATTTGGAAAGACAATTCCATTAGAAAAAAGGTGTCAAAATTAAACTTGTCCAAACGTTCGTATTTTCCATTGTGTTATATGCAGCGAAGACGTAGACTTTAAAAAATTGGGACAGAAGAAAAAGCGACAGCTTCGAAATATGGCGCTGGAGACGACTCCTTAGAATTCCATGGACAGCAAAGCGTACAAATGAATCGGTGTTGCAGGAAGTTGGTGTCAGAAAAAGGTTGTCAACGATTGTCACAATGAGAGTGCTGCAATTCTTCGGACCTATCATAAGAAACCAGGAGGAAATGGAAGTTGGCCATGGGAAGGATTAATGGAAAACGACCACCGGGACGAACACCTAACAGATGGACGAATATTATATTGCATACAACAGGATTGTCATTCGCACAATGCGTACGTCAATCAGAGGATCGTGACAAATGGCGGAAAATCACAAAATCACTGGTGGATTAAATGTTAATCACGATACCTATTTAGGGTGACGACTGCAGATGATGATGAAGTTAGTTGTCACATCATAATAATACAAAGCAACAGGCAATTCGGCTATAATAATTTAATATTTAATTCGCTCGGAAATGGTTTTTAAAGATTTTTGTAAGACATTTTTGAAAATGATTTTACCTATCTATTCATATCCATTAGTGTCAAAGGTTTTTACTTGCAGAATGGAAATTCCAAACAAAATTTACACCTATTTATCGAAATATCTGCTTACAAATATTGCACGAAAGATTATATTTTAGTAATAAAAATTCCAAAATTCAGTCATACACTTTTGAAGATAAGAGAAATTGGAATGTGAAATATGTGCGGAATCGTTTAATACTAATAGTAGAAAATCTTTATGATAAATAAATTTGCGTTTACTAAAATTCCACTAGTAACATAATAAACCTGCTCAAGGATGTGGTGAATCGTCATTTATGAAGTTACAGTCTGAAATAATACTTTGTCGATGTGTGTACACTGTGTGGAACTGAAAAGGACACTCTTTTCCATATATTAAAAAATTGGTGCTACTAGATTTTAAATTTGTAACTTTTTTGCATGAAACTGTATTATTAGTAAAAACTTACTTGTAAAATTTTTCATATAATAATTAGCCATTATTTCATGATTAAATAATAACAATTTTAAAAATGTCTACATTTGTAATAAATTTGAATTATAAAATTATACTTTAACGAATTTTCCAACGTTACATTCTATTCTCGAAAACGGCATAATACATCCAATAATGTTTTTCTGTACAAAGGAGTACGGAGAAAAAACACTAAGAGCGCCTACTGTTGGGAAATATAATGTGTGTTTCTCTCAATTTACCTTTTCAGTTCATTAATCGGGCGGAGCAATTATAGATTGCGATAAATTATTCTTTTTTTTTACCGTTCTTTGTCGTTTATTACTAATTTAAACTTTTAATTATGATTTTTTATTTTGTTTCATTGTTATTTTTTTGCATTATACCGATGAAAATTATTAAATGTTATTCTCCCAATATGTAACTCGTTTTCACTTCAACTGAACTACTTTTACCGATAACATAATTAAATGTACATGATTACTTTCAAAATTCGCGTCAAACGTTTTAATCTAAAAATAATATCTGTACGAGATTTCGTTTTTTTTATTTTCAGATCCGCCGATTGTCTCGCTGCAGTTGGGCAATAATTTAAACGCCGGCCAGATAAAAGAGGGCGATGACGTTTACTTCGAATGCAAGATTAAATCGAATCCGAAGGAACACAAAATAATCTGGAACAGAAACGTAAGTTTTTATGCGACATTCGCAAAGTTCATTTAGTGGATAGAATTCGATAATGAAGATGATAAAGATAAAATAGTTTCCAGCGTTTGACTGAAAAATAACTAATGATGAAATGCGGCAAGGAGGCTAGAACGGGGTGCGACGGCGATCGTAATTTGTGGAATAAACGGAAGAAAGGGGGCCACCGAGAAAAGTGATAAAAGTCACGGCGCTTTTAAGGAGCGGAAAATTGACTTCTCAACACGACACTTTGGTAAAGATTAAAAATAATGTCGACGGCGGAAAGTAGAAATCTGTGTTCGTGCGTACGGTGTGCAGAGGCGGAAACTCTTTCGATACTTTCAACAATTATTTGCTGCAGTCATTTTCGCCTAAGCCCCCTTGTAGGGAACGATAAGTTTTCCAAAAAAGTTAAGTCCCGCCGGATAAGACCGGCCGGCCGAGTACGGTTTTTATTTGTCCGTGGTGAACATAACGCCGTCAAGAAGGATTTTCCGGAAAAAAGATAACGAAGGAATTTGTCTCTCCGTCCAGCATTCAGGTTTTTGCAGTGTTTTGTCGTTCAATTCCAAAAACAAACGTGTCCTGCACTTGAGCCTCACTACTTGGATAGTTATGTGCCCACATGCGAATTCACCGATAGACTTGGTTCATTTAATATAAGGATTCTACCCTTAAATAAATAAATAAATATATATATATACATATAAGTATATATATATATATATATATATATATATATATATAAGTATATATATATATATATACTTTTTCGTAAAAGGTTACACTTAAATATCTCTCACGTCCGTTAAGAAAACGCGCTGCGAAATATTTACACTGGGGAATAGAATTACTAAATGAACAGCCAACGGAGCCGTTTTTTTCTTAAAAGATAAAAACGGGGGAAAAATTAAAAAAAAAAAAAACAGAAAAAATATTGTAAAAACTTTATTGCTGAATACGATGCGAGCACGTATAAAAGGAGAAATGTGATTCAAAATTATTTTCAAAATAATGGTAAATCGTAAGCTGTTTAGTGGGGACCTAAATAGAATTTCTTCAAATTTTACGAACGTTAAAAAAGAAATGAAATAAAAAAAACATTTTGCACGATGTTCAATGTGAAACTGCTGTAATAAAATTTAAATAATTAATGACAGTTAACGAGATCAAAAACGTATTTATCAAAATCTACCTATAACCAATTTGAAAACTAAAAAATGAACACTGTCTTACTTGTGAAAAGTGTAACAAAAAGTTCACGATCTTTTAATGGATTTTTACTCTTAGAGGACAATCATCGAGTTCCGAAGAATTCACATGAACCGGAAAGAAACACGTTAGGGGCGTCTTCGTCGACGTAAACTGCTCCCATCACCGTCTTGGCTATCTCTTGTTATGCCGACGTGAAAAGTGATAATTTTAATTAACTCGTGAGCACGTGAAATTCGGCCAGTTAAACGCATCCAACAACGGTAATAAACTGGGAAAGTATGAAAGAAAATGAACCTTCCGGCAGCACAGTTTACAAAAATCAGTACGTATGACTTACAGCAGCGCCGTATCGAGATTAGACAGCTTGAAGAGCTCATCTTGAAAAGTAACTAAGGATCTTTCGATAACAAGCCGGCCTTTAAATATATCCGCCACGATGCGAAAAAGGAAATAATAACGGCAGTCATAAAACTGGTGTAATTTAGCAAAATCAAAAATGAAACTTGTTTATGAGGAAAATACGTTCAACCTCTCTAACCAATAGGCAATTTTATTGAGTCCGCAGAACGTATAGCATTATAGGTTAGTCCAGATTATCGCTCAAAAATATTTACACTGCAAAATTGCAAAATAACATCGATTCGAAATTTTTAAAAAAACAACGAAATATCAATTTAAAATTTCGCTGTGAAAATTTAAAAATAATGCTATAAAAAATAAAATTACTAGACGAAGGATAATTCAAAATATAGTTTAAAACCGGAGGATCATTCATAAACAACATTAATAGTTCTCAGGATTGTAACACCGAATTCAAATTGTGTAACCAATTATAAACTCGCATTAAATATTCTCGATGTTGTTTCCAATACATTTGGTTTATAAAGAAAGACTGGTATTTATGTACTCACCGAATATGGGGCTTTTTCTAATTGTTGCACTTTGAATTTGGCGCACTCAGACTCTAATAGGTATTAATGTTTGAGAATATAAAAACATTCGCTCTTAAAGTACATCACTCTGAATTATCTTTTATCGAGTAAAGTTCATTTATTCATTTATTTATTTATTTATTTATTTATTTATTTATTTATTTATTTATTTATTATTTTAAAAAAAAACCGCACTTTCAGCTGCTCCTCGAGCCATATGCGCAACCGGAGACTACGTGAAGTATTAGATTAGGTGTAGAAATTGAAGGTTTCTCAAAAAGAAGAAAAAGTTGTCGAGATAAGTTAGGTCTTTAGAAAGAATTTCGGGAATTGAATATGGAAAATTAAGAAAGGATCGTTCAGTTTGAAGTGAATGACACGATAATAAGATGTGCGATATGTTGAGAATGTGGCTTTGACAGAACGGACAAGTGGGAGGACCAAGACGTTGGATTAAGTGAGAATGAGTGAGGGCGGTATGAGAGATTCTAAGTTGGGTTTTACGATGATGTTCTTCTTTTCAGTTCGGACTGGGCTGAGAGCATAAGACATTAGGTTTAATCGTTAAGAGTTGATTAGATGGTTAAGATGACCAAGATTTTTGTTAGAAATGGAAAATCAGGTGCTTCATGTTATCGAACGAAATAGAAAGGTAATTTCAAAAAAAGGTAGGAAGCGTCCCTGGCAGCTTAAATTTTCGATTTTCGATTTTTTTTTTAAAGTTCCAATATTCCTTATTTTTTAAATTTTCAGCCAATCGTTTCCAAATTAAATTAATAATTATATTAGTAATACTTCCAAACAAACCCGCTTTTCCACGATATTTCACGACTACCGACTGAGTAAATTTCACACCGTAACTTATCGCGATACATTATTTAGACGCAATCGAATAATAAGAATCATCGGTGTCTAAATAATCGGATATTAAGTCAATCATTAAATAAAAAAACAATTGTAACAAAAAAAATTAATCGACGTGAAATAACCTCCTTTTCGTTGGAGAAAAATCGATCGAAATTAATTTAAAAAAAAAAAATTACGGAATTTCGACTCGTTAAAGTTAACTGATCTATCGCGAATTGCGAGTGAACTTCGCATGCTTTTTCTTGTATATGTAAAAACAATTACAAAAATAGTTGGCAGGCCGGAGAGCGGCCATTTAATTATTTCGTTGTCGTGTTTTACAGGATGAGGCTGTTATTCACGATGTATCATCCAAGATTATAATTAGCGCTCAAAGTTTAGTGTTACAACGAGTTTCTCGGTACAGTTCCGGTCGTTACACTTGCGGGGCTGCCAATGAAAGAGGAGAAACTATTAGTCAAACTGTCCCGTTAAGGGTGAAATGTAAGTATCCACTTCATTCTCTGTTCGTAGCGTTATTTCGTTTTTTTTTTCGCCCCCCACCGCCACTTTCGCTCAAACAGCACCGATAAAATTGAATCGCTCAACGTTAAATTTCTATTTACAGGAAAGCTACAAATTCGTTTTTTCAAGATTCCTTTCTTCACGAAAACCACCTCATGCCGTAGCACACAGCTTTGCTTGCAAAGTGCTTAAGACGCTTCCAGCCGAATATAAATCGCGCACTTATTTCACGTGCAGTTGCAGCTACGTCATCGCCACCAGGTTGAACAAGTTGCTAGTGTCCTCTGCAGTTTTTTGTTCCCTATTAACAATTCGGCCGAACACGAAAGTGCATAAAAGAAATCGCTGAATATCTAAAATTAAATTGCTTTGTTCGTTTTTTGTGTGTGTGTGTTTTTTTTTCATTTAACCCCGAGTAAAACGGAAAATTCGAAATGTTTTAGTTTGCTACCGACTCTGTACAATTTAACTTTTAACGAGAATTACATAGGGTGCCGCCCTTTAACCTCGAAATACGCAAGACAGCTTTCTAGACTCTTGACAATTTTCATAGTTTTAACTTTATAATTAACGTGTAGCTAAAGAAGTCACAGTGATGAGAACATCCCCGACGTGATCTGGAAACCAACGACGTTTAGCGATTATCAAGTATTTAACCGGGAGGGGGTTCGATGACACATTTAACAATTAACTTATAGCTTCAAATAAAAATAAATAACTTAGCGAATTTTACGAAACCGTACCTACTTTGAAAGAAAAAAAACACACACACACACACACAGAACAGTTTTGTTATCTACCTTTTATTTTTCACACGCTAACGTAAAATAAAAGGTAGGTAACAACCCTATTTCGTTTTTTTTCTTTTTTTTTTTTTTCAAAGTAGATACTACGGGGTGTTTTGTAGAAAGTAAAATTACATAATGGAAGTTATTTAGAAGAGCAAACAAAAGACCGCAGCGTTAGAAGCGGACCGTCCGAAACGTATTAATTAGAACGTATTATTTCCCGTAATACCTCGCGTCATGCAACAAGGCTAAAACGGAGTCTCGCTTCAGTGGTCTCCAGTGACGTCGTTAAGAAACGCGCATTACAGCGAGCGAAGCGTTTTTTTTTTTTTTTTTTTGCTTTTTTTGTTTATTTTTACAGCCTTCTGGACGAAAAACTTTTTACTCTGAGAAAAAAGTGTTCATAGTCACCGCTGCGTGTGAGATATCATTGCCGAATGTGCGTGCTATTGCCGAAAGGTAGAGCCTCCGGATAACAGTGTGTGTAAAACGTTTTAAGGAACAACGAAAAGTAGCGGCACATTTCGAAGAGAATAGAGAAGTAATCGGCCCGGAAGAGTCTTAAAAAAATCGCTATTTTGGGTCGCGTCTAAACATCGACTTAACGTGTCTACAATAATGGCGCTAAAAGTTTTGTTAGAATGCAAACTTGATAGAACGAAAATAGATGCACACGAGCGAACTAGACTTTTTTTTTTTTGCTGCGATGGTAAACGTCTTTCGATAACTGCGTAGCAATATTTCGAAAAGCGAACGCTTGAATTTCCCGCTAAAAAAGACTTTTGGTTATGATATACCGGCGGATAGATAAAGGAAAATACAATTTTGTAGACTTCAGTAATAAAATTTGGAGTTTTGGTTAATGGGCAGCAGCAGTAGTGGAGCTTAACGGAAAATTTATTAATGGCAAGTGGGCTAAAAAACCCCTTTATAGCGAACCTCACGCCGTATTTTCACATGTAAAAACCACAACACGTAATATTTTTTAATACGTCCGTCGATAAGTGAACGCTTTCTTAAAATAATAATAAAATTATAACGCTCGATGTAGCAAACATATTCAAACTGAATATAAAGGACATTCCAGAAGCGTTCTTTCGAGAGCGTTAGTACTAGAAAAGAAGAAAGAAAATATACTTAGTAGTTAAAAGGTAAATTTTGATACTGAAATATCTGAAGCGTTTCTAAATGCGATTCGTCCTTATTTCGGAAATAAAATTGAAATTATTAAAAGATAACCCCCCGACTTTAATCTGAAAAAAAAATAGTACACGCGCGCATATATAAAAATTAAATGATGGACGAATATATTCCTTCAAAACATTAAACTGCTCTTCAGTAACACATAAATCGTTTAAAACTTTCGCAGTGATTAATGTTTTTTTTTAATGATTTATTGTTTGTTCCGTTTTTTTTTAATCGGGTTTTATGTTTTTTTTTTTTTTTCCTATATATATCCTCGACGGTTATTTATAATTTTTTCTGTTGTATTTTCCCAGTTCCCCTTGGTTTTTTTCGTATTTGCACGCTTTTTGTATCTTTGTTCTTTGATTCGGAATTTTTCTATTGGTTGGCGTTTTTTTGTTTTTTTTTTGGTTTTTATTTAATTTTGTCGTTATTGTGGACCGATATTTGCGTTCGAGTGTCTCAGTTCGCTTCTGATGATGGTCAGTATAAGCTGACCGAAACGTTAAGCGCTGTATTATTGAATTAAATACATTAAATTTTCTACGCAGTTGTATTTATTTCACTAACACATAAATGGTTAACCATTAATACCTTTTCTTTAAATATTATTGGTTAAATTAAATATCATTTCATTTTTAATAATATATTTGTGGTTTTTTTTTGGAAGATAAATCATTCCGGTCTTCTACAACTTTAAAAAGATCCCTACTTCTAAATCTTTTGTCCTTAGGTAAGACATTTCACTGTAAATTTTGCTCCTAATATATGTACCCTTCTTCTTTTACCAATGATAGTTCTTTCTACCTCTCAATTCAACCTAACCTTCCTACTAATTCTTGCTTCTCAGAATTCCTTTCTTTTCCACGATCCGTTATTGTCCCTATTATTAGCCTACACTTCAATCACACTCTATTGCCCGCTTCCCGTTATCGTCTCACTTTGGTTTCCTCTCCCTATTGTGCCCTCTACATCCTGATGAAGTATTTATCTGTAATGCTAATCACGTTTTCTTTGAGTGTTCTGCTCTTTCTGCGGAACGCTCTTCCCTTTATTTACTCCTTTTGAAGTCAAGGCTTCCTGCTCCCTATTGAGCTTCCTATATCCTGTCCATTCCGTCTCAGTCTGTTGTTCCTGCCATTGGTTCGTTTATTTCTGCCATTTCCGATCGAATCAAGTTTTAATTAGTTAACTCTTCTTCCTATTGTTTCTGGGTAAGGTCCCTGGTTGACAAGCCCAAAAAAAAAAAAAAAAAAATACAGGTTCTGATCTGTACTAAATTTATCTTAACGTATTTCTTTTTCGTTGTCTAGTACTTAATAAACATGCAGGATAAAACGTTTCTAGAATAGTTGTTTGATATTGAGTCTAAAGGAGTTTGTTATTTTATAGTTCGCATTACTTGATTGAAGAGGAATTTACGTATTCTGAAGCAGACCCGAATTATCACCTGCTTTCGTTTAGGGAAGAAAATTGTATTTTAATTTGGAAGAAATCTAAATCACACTCAGTTATACATTGCAGGTCGTTTATTTATATATATATATATATATAAGAAAAGTATAAAAGAAATTAATGGACCCGATTATGTTAGTAAAAAGAAATTTTAGTTCATATGGTACGAAATTTTCGCCAATTGCTAATTGGTCTATTTTCATCAGCTACAAAAAAGAAAATCACAGAAATATTGCTACAAATGAATACTCGCGATCTAAATCCGAAACTGGTATATTCAAAGGATAGTTTTACTCGTGGATTACTACAACTTATCCAAAGAAAATGGCTGTGTTGTTGTTGATGGAAGTAGAGAAATTAAATCAGCATCGTTCGCCGTTCCATATGTAGTAAACAGATGAGAAAATTGTTTCCAAGATGGTGCGACGAGGCAGTACTAGAACCTTTTTTCTTTTTTACCTTTTGGGCGCGTCAATTTATCAAGTTACAATAAGCGGGTGGGGGGGGGCTTTCTAGGATCTACGCCATTTTTTTTTTTAAACCAACGAGTTAATTAATGTATTTCTCCATAAAATAACCAGCCTATTTCATCAAACGTCCCTCTATAGTGGTCAAGAATTCATTTTTTTTATATTCACGTCGGAAATATCTGTTTTATTTCCCGCCATATTCGGTCTTTTAATTAACTGTTCATGTAATGAATACAGATCACCGTTATATATTTATTAATTTATGTTTCAACGAGTTAGCTTTATTAGACGATTCGCAGGCGTATTTTAGATTTAATCAGATTAATTACGAGGCGGCTGAACAGTATTGGCGTAAGTACATCACGTAGTCTGCTTTTACGTCTAGACAGATCGCCGACTGTTACTTAAATACTTCGGGGGGGAGGGGGCTCGGATACATTTTATTTTGGGCACCTGCACAATTCACGCGCCCCGGCCCTGCCGCGGAAGGTTTTACAGCAAATACGTGTATATTTTACTTCAGTACAATTCGTACTTTTATGACAGAAGCGAGCGTCCAAACATACTTGGATTTCTCGCGAAAATATAACCGTAACGCTGTACGCCTATTTGTTGCAATAATTACATACTTTCTAAATGATATATATATATATATATATATATATATATATATATATATATATATATATATATATATATATGTATATATATGAGCTGTAACGAAACAAAGGTGTCGAGAGAAAAATTTACGTTCAAGCCGAAAAAGATGGAAGGAATTTCTGCTGAATGCAGTTCATAAAGGTAGAGGTAACATTTGATTCAAAACTTTACCCCGCACTTTTTTCGTCGATTTTTTTTTTTTTTTTTCATTCGCATACAAAACTTGTTTTAAATTTTTATACGTCTCCTTCACAATTTTTATTTTATTATTATTCTTTATTTTTTTTTTTTACATTCCTTAAGGGCTTAAAATAGCAGCAGGAATTTACGTATATAAAGTGTTATCGGGGACTAGTCGAATTCCATTTCAGCTTTTGTAGTCTTTTCTTTTTTTCGCCCTTTCTTCTATTCTATTCTTTGTGATCTTGAAAATGTAGTGTTCTCGATAAATTTAGAGCCACACCGGACAGAGGGAGAATGTACGTACAAGAAGTTTACACATTCCGCATCTATTCTACCTCGTGGAAAAAAAAAATTGGAAACAGATAAATAAACAAGAAGAAGATAGTTGTTAGTTCAGTAATGTGATATTGGAATTGACTACCATCAAAATAAAAATAGACACGAGAGTTTTTTGAGGGGCGAGGGAGCATGTCAGTGAAGAACCACCACCCAGAAGCATTGTGGAAGGGAAGGAGTCAGCTGAATAGGAATTCTGCCGAAGATTGATAGTATAAATCTAAGATTTGGAATGATATAAGACGTAGGCAAAGATAAGATGTATGAAGCACAAAATGGAGCCGGAAGCTATAGCAAGCATGAATAGAAAATAGAATGTTCGGTATATTCATTTATTTATTTGTAATAATTCGGATATGTTTCGAACAGGCATTAGCATTATTATTCAAAACATGCCACCCGCAGTATACATTAACCAGCAATAAAACGTGATATGCAAAATTAAAAAGAAAAGAAAAAAAGTACAATCTGCATAAAAAGAGTAACTATGAATACAAAGAAAAAACAAAAATTTAAACAAAAGAGAAAAATAAATGTAGCATCACGCTACACGTTAAAATGTAAAATTTATTGGGTGAATAAATGATTATTTAAAATTACGGAATTCTTCTATCTATTATAATTTCTGTTACAATTATTCTTTATTTTTATCTTTATTTTTATTTTATTTATTTATTACTATCTACGATGTTCTCTCCAGTATGCACTTGAGAGAGAATTATATGTACGCATTCATTGGCATAATTAACGGTGGGTTGAGTTGGATTTGTTCGTTTCACCGTGTGTGCGTATTTATGAATGTATAATTGTTTGTATGGTGTGTTTCTTGGTCTGTGCGTTTCATCATGAGTGTGAAATTGTGAGAACATGGTGGCTATGATCATATAGGTGTTTAAGATTGAAAATATAGGTAACGATTCGATTGGAGTTGGTTTTAATTTGATTTTATGTGTATATGATTGTTTGTTTTTTTGGAAAGTACATGTAGAGATCTTTGGACATGGCTAACTGTGAACAATTGTGTGTATATATATATATAAGAATATGTGTTTTAGTACATGATTATTTTTTGATTTATTTAGTTATGGTGCTTAAACCTGTATTAGTATATATATATATATATATATATATATATATATATATATATACTTATTTCATCTTGTAAAATTTTGGTACTAGTTTATCACATTTTATTATAATTATATTTTAAATTTTAGAAGCGATAAACTCTTTTCTTCCCCTTCATTTTCTAAAGTATTGTTTCTGTTTTATCATTTTGTTTTTATATATTTTTTATTTATTCTCGGAGCTGCCCCCACGCATGAGACGAAATTATCACATACTGGTTCTTCTTCTCCACACAATCTCCTTGCCAAATTTACCTACTTCGAACCATATTTTACGATCTCTCCAAGAAAACACCTATTCAAGCTCGCACTTTCTCTCTTTGGCAGTTCTTACGTTAAACTCCCTATCGAGAATATACATACAATCAAATATAAGCACACCTTTAGGTCTCAAAATTGAAGAGCTGACACACGTGGAACGTTCCTCGAATCCGACCTTGCCGCCATGGTCATGCTGGCTCGATAAATTTGATTTTTCCCTGGTTAATCACCGCACATCAAGATTTGCCATTGTACACAAGCTACTCTCAATGAGAAGGTCTCACATCTTTTACACCGATGCTTCAAAATCGCAGAACCACGCAGGATGTGCGGTTATCCAAAACTCCGTCGTGGAGGATAGTTGTTCACTACCGGCAACCTTTTCAGCAACATCTGCGGAGCTATACGGAATAAGGCTGGCAATCGAATGTGCAGTCACCGCGAACAAAAACAATATAGTAATCTGCACAGACTCTCTTGGGGCCCTACAACACATACAGAAAAGATCAACGCACCCAATTGCTGATGATATTTGTGGTCGTTTACTACGATGTCCTGCGCTGGTCGCGTCGTTCCTCTGGATACCTGGACACGCAGATATTCCGGGAAACAGGCTAGCGGATGCGGAATCAAAGAAGGCTGCTAAAAATTGTCCTCCGTTGAACATCAAAACGCCGTTTGAAGACATGAAAAACTGGTTAAAAGAGCTTTTGCTGGAGTCATGGCAACAGGACTGGATAAATAAATCAGAGGAACCTTCCTATCTACACTCGTATCAAAAAGTAAATATGCGCATGGAATCACCAGCCAGATAGCCGCAGGGAGCAGGTCATCTTGTGCCGCCTGCGTTTAGGGTACACTAGCCTCACGCACAAGCACATCTTCGACAAAACTCAGAAAACGCAGTGTCTCTATGCAATGTGAACATGATCGTAAAACATCTCCTGCTAGAATGTCCTTCCTATTCCGTCCTCCGGCAAAGATTGAACATCAGCAGTAACATGGCTACCATCCTCAAGGATGACCCTAATACAATTTCCTCTATGTCCTCTTTCCTAAAATCTACTGGTTTCTTCCACTTCATATAACCCGTTATTAAATAAGCTTGCACGCTCCTAGCCTAGTTGCTGTACATGGCGTGTATATATATAAAAAAAAAAAAAAAAAAAAATGTAGTTTTTGAATATTTCTTTGGAAATTCGTTTTTTTTTTATTTATAGTTTTATAAGTATTTTCGGTTTTGTCACTTTTTGACGTTTAAATTTGTATCAGACCACTGCTTGCGCAACATTGCGCATATGTAGTTTTGCCTGTAAATATAATAATCCCATCCAAAACATAAATGTAAAAATGGGAGCCAAGTTCAATATTAAGAATATGCGTGGTTGTCGATACTTGGTCGACAAAAGAATTGAGATCTAAATGGGTGCCAAGTTCTGTGGATAATTCTGAAATTTATTTATTACAACATTCTAAAATTAAAACACAATTTCTTGTTTTTTTCATAGACAACAATGTTCGCTATTTAAAAATATGGAACTTCATAAATATTTAAACAGTCGAATTATTTACACAAAGCGGGTTAATGTAGGATAAATTCTAACGATTTGACTTGGCTAGTTTTCACATACAAACCAAATTTTTAGAAGAGTAAGATTTCTTGACCTTACAATATAAAAACAGTAACTTGCGTACAATATAAAGAAATTAAGTTGATTAGCCATATATAAAATAACACTTGTATGTGGAAACTTTTTTCGTGATGACTTTTGGCGTAAAATGGCATAGCCATTAATATATATTTATATGTATGTATGTATGTTTTGAGGAAATTGGCCCGCTGCTTTACCGCTCCCTATTTCAGTCTGATTTCATTCGAATGAGGTAAAAAACAAAAAAAAAACAAAAAATTTTCAGGGTTCGTATTTAAGGATCCAATTTGTTCAGTTCGTTCAATTAAATAAACAAACCAAAATCCGACGAAATTTTTATTCCGACGACAAGCAACAATTGAGAAGGTGTGGTAATCTTAAAATACCGATGAATTAATACGCACAAGGGAGAAAATTCGGAAACGTTGAAACGGTAAAATACCGTACATGCCTTAGTAAGAGACAGTTTTGAAGAATTTATGAACCCGGCGACTCGTATTGCTTGCAAAGTTCCGCTGCATAACGGAAGAAAAAATCCCGCGGTTGATAAATTACGTCGCGAAAATAACAATGGAATTTTACGATTTTTAATCGACATTTTAAAAATTCGCAATTATTTAAATTGCGTATTTTGATTACGTCGAGATGTTAGAGTAGCGATTTAAAAATTGTCAATTTCAAAATTTTGAATTTTAAATTACTTATTAAATTAAAAACGCGAAAAAGGAAAAATAACGAAAACCAAATAAGATTGTATTTAGAAGAAAAAAAAAAAGTTTGGAAATTTATTTTTTACAATAGTTCGAACCCGTTTTAAAAAAAAGGGAATTGAAAAATTTCAACATTTCACCAACACGTTCGTATATCGACGGAGGGGAAATTATCCACGACATCTAACCCAGACCGCTTCATCGTAAGGACGAACATGTTTAATTTTTACTTTTCGTTCGTCTGTACTCTTGCTGTTCTATCACCTGTGTCTAGTGCTAGAAGAAACTGTGTAAGACTATTCCGTTAGGGTTCTTCGGCGCGAGAAAAATACTCTGGAGCAGACGTTAATATAATTAGCCGCGCGCTTAGATGACTGCTAATTACTCGCGTAATTAACGATAATTTTCTCGATAAAGCCGGCGGATAAAGTGCGATAATAATTTATTTTCGAGGAAAAAATTCTTCGGACGGCTGCGCTCGATAGCGGAACAGAGGACGGGGCCAGTCTGCCGGTAGCAAACATCAGCTCGATTAAAAGTTCAGATGTAAAAGCTCTTGTTCAAATAGTTCGGCCGGTAAAATAAATGTTGGCTGCGCGAAAAAATCAACTGAAAACCAACGCGAACACAACTAATGAACAAAAAAGCGACTCTGCTGCATTTTTCCGTTCCGCCTATTTATTTATTTACAGCATCCGATGTCCTGCGCATCTTCGTACGATCCCCCTTCCCCACTTGACTGCATGCGTCTGCAGACGACGGCCCGCGCGGCTCCCGCCCGTTTCAAAACTGAATTTCCATTCCGGGAAAAGTAATTTAAAAATTTCTTTCCCCTCCGGCCCGTGTCGCTATATGTATAGAAGTGTGTAGATTTTTTACTTTATTTGCCCGAAAAACGGCAACGAGCTTCGCGACGACTGAAGAAGTGCAGAAAATAAAATTACGCTGCTACGCGAACTTCTCCGAAACGAATAAAAAAATACGAATAAATAAACAAAAAAAAGCTCCAAACTCCGCCATTATTTCCCATATTAATTCCCCTGAAAATATAATTCGCCACCGTCCATTCTTGCTAATAATTAATTACAACACGCAGCTTAACCTTTTTAATTTTTTTTTTTGTTATGTATTTTTTCTAAGTTCTTCCTTAAATGCCAGAAAAAAAAACAAAAAAAAAACAAACTTACAATAAAAATGCCGATCAAATCTCACGCAGGATCAAATACACACTCGGCCGTTTATACAGCCAAAAATCAGAGCCGATGTTCGTTAATATTCTCTATCGTTTGTTGACGGATGTATCGATTTTTAATCGTAGCTTAGCTGAAATAATTTCTCGCGTTTAATTTCAATTTAAACTAGAAAATTACTTGAACTTTGTTCACTTACGTACCGAGGCCAGAAGCACACGATCGGAGTGTAGGCCGTTTAAATCATACGAGTATAAGCTGACGAGTTTAAGAGAAATGTTATTAGGTTGTGGGAAGCTTTGTAGGAGTCGGATATTGTAGAGCGTAGTTGGTCGACAACTGTTCTATGTTGCGGGTAGTTTATAAGTGATTTTCAGCGATAGGAACATTATCGTGTGAACAAATGGGAGCGGGTTGATTTTTAAAGAGATAACTATACGAAATTTTCCCAGATGTAGACGAGCGAGTACGACTTAGCTAAAAGTAATGTAAGTCCCATACCCTTTAGCAGGGTGTCGTGTAGTAAAGGTTGTACTCAAGGGCACTAATGGAAAGAGTAGGGGGGCTAGTCCCTTTTTCTCGGACGACTTAGCTTCTTCTTCTTATAGCGCCATACTTAATTCCTGAGCGTCGGCGACTACCTATTCATACATCTCAGCTGTACAGATATAGGTAGTGTACTAGGCAGTTGTGATATGCAACGCAAGTGTACACGCGCAAGACTTCATTTTAGCTAGCGAGCGTTAATTGTTTACGGATTGCGACTTTTTTGCTATAGTACTTGAGGTCTGTGAAAGATAAAAGCTGAATCTGCGATTTCAGTGGTCGCTTCCTTAGCGAATGAATCTGTAATTTCATTGCAGTCCTGTTGATATGCTAGTCGTATTTTACTACCGTTTGGACTTGACTGGTTGAAATTTAGTATTAGTCTTTTAGTTTCATAGATGTACGGATTGACTTCAATATCGATACTTTTTTTTGTTTTTCTTTTTTTTTTTTTTTTTTTTGGTCCCCAATTCGTAATACGATGGGGTAAACATATTTAGAAAATTTATATAAAACAGGTCTGTCCTGAGCCCGTCCATTTAAGTTTATGGAACCCTGACAGACTGTTTTACAATGTTAATAATAATTAGTATACATAAATTTAATATTAATGCATGTGTACTTATACTTTACGGTGATTTATTTCGGCTATCGTAAAACTATTGAATATTTTAAATAGCTTAGTTACTAATTGATCAGGGGTAATATTGCTAAAATCTGTATTACTATATTTACAGCCGGTAAAGATATGCTTAATATTATCAGGAAAGTTACACGTTACACAGTTATTTGACTGTGCAATTTTATGTTTATGTAAATAATCTTTAAATTTGTGTCCAGAAAGAAATTGAACATTAAAAAAATTTAGTGTAAAAACTTTATTTTGTAGTCTATCATCTATGGTTGGAAAAAAAGTTTTTAGTTACACCGTTATATTCGTCCCACTGCGCCTGAAATTTATTATTATAATATTTATCTAATATAAGTTTAAACTGTTTAAGAGTTAACGAGGTTTGTTCGTGTATGAAGTAAGGTTGATGATAATGTGCCTTATGAAATTAATGATTTTTTTTTTTTTTTATTTTACAGCCCTTAAGCCACTATTGGCGACGCTACAGTTCTTAAATTTATATTATTTTTTATTAAAAATATGTTAATATGTTTCTGTATTTCGTAACTTAATGAGGTTTAATACCTGCAATGACAGCGCTTGCCATGTAGCTGGTAGTTCTATAAGCTTTAATCCTTTTTTATTGCAATAGTTCTCTGAAAACTTTTTAATATATTTTGAAATCTCTTAATTTTTAAAATATCTATACATCTATTATACTACTATAAAAAGTATGTCAGGCAATATTACGCTTTTATATAAGGTTAGTCCCTTCTTGTAATTTAATCGGTTATTATTATTACTATTATATAATTTGTTAAATATAATTAAAAAGGTATTTATTTTTTTAGCGATATAGTGAAAATGATTATAAAATTTTAAGTTATTGTCTTTTAATATACCTAAGTATTTCGTTTGACTAACCATACTAATATTTAATCCGTATTGGAGCAAATTTAATCTTTTATCCTTTAAGTTTTTTTTAAACAACATGTAAGTTGATTTAGATTCGTTAATATTTAAATTGTATTATTCTAACCATTTCGCGATTTCTGTATAAACCTGGTAAACTTTATTTTCCAATACATTTTCATTCTTATCGGCTATTACTATTGCAATATCATCTACGAAAGTGAAAATGTTTACATTAGTGGGTAATCTAGTGTTATACATTTGAGAGAAAACTATGTTCCACAAGTACGGTCCTAAAACAGACTCTTGCGGTAGTCCCATAACGGTTTCTTGTTTTTTTGAATAATTACCGATTTGTAATACAGTGTAACGATTTTCGAAATATCGATTTACAATGTTCAACATGCCATTGTGTAATCCTAATTCCTTTAATAATGCAAGTAATCTATTTAAATCTAAACTGTCGAAAGCCTTTGTTATATCAAGAGTAAGTAAGCATGTATGGTAATTTTTATTTTTGTTTATTCTTATTGTTTGTAAAATATTGTGTATAGCCAATTCAGATGATCTACCTGATAATCCGCCATACTGGTTATCATTTATTATTTCGTTATTTCGATACTGCTCAATTGATTACGGTGCGTTTAAGGAATTGCTATTAATGATGTTTCGATCGGCAAGCTCTGAAGTTATTTTGACGGCATTTACAAGAGCGATTGTTTCTACCATGAAAATCGTGGATCTTCTTTATCAATGCCGCTTTTCATAATGGTATCGAGGTATGATCCGTAAGCGGCACAGTCTGTTGACGAGGAATTCTTGCTTCCGTCTGTATATATCATCTCAATGGCGTTATGTTTTTGTGAGAGTGATTAGATATAATCGTTAATTTTATTACATTTTTTAGTGGAGAAGGCGTTGGTAGCAACGTCTATCTTGCATGTGAGGATGTTGTAATTGAAGGTATGCATCATCGGGTAGTTGTGATGTATAAGCACGGTTTCGAGTTGTAAAGGAATATTTTTAAGTGCCTGTGTAAGGAGTCTGTCGTTCAGTTCCAAAATTGTATACTGAGGGGCTATTTTTGAAATAGATTAGCAGGTTTTTGTTGCAAAAGGTTTTGTGGAGGCAACAAAATGTTCATTATTTAATTGTGGCAGATTAGGCTTCTGCGGTAATGATGTTTTTTTTTAACGTATATCCGAGTGCGAGCTTGAATCTTTTTAAATTTGCGTATTTACTTTTATTTTTGGGTCGGGAAGTATATAAAACAACCGTGGTCTATGATGAAGTGGACGAAACTTTCAAAGTGTCTGGTTTGGTTCTTCAACAGGTAACTCTGGAAAATTTAATTAAATTTAGAGCTCTAAAACATCCATTTTGAACAATGTCGGTCTGATTTTTGAACGGTAATTTACGATCGAACGTGATGATGCCTAAGAATCTGACATTACAGATGTGCTATTAATCTTGGTGTATTTAACGATAATGTAGTTATTTCGATATTGTTACGCTTATTAAATTGAATGAAAACCGGTTTTTCTGGGTGTTAATCTAGACGCAGGTTAAATTAGTTGACATATTTTCAATTGATTTTGAAATTACACTTTTAAACAGAACTAAAACAGAAATAAAACAGAAATACGGTTATACCAGAGTGCAATATCATCAGCGAATTACGGGATTGTGATACGTTTACTTTATATACGGTAGAGCAATGGACTGAGTGAATTCCTCTTTGAAGTAGAACTTTGTTAGCCAATCTGACTACTGATTGTGAGACTTCACGGCATGTAATTCTGTCTTCGGTTATGAAATTGATTAATTTTGATAGTATCGAGGGAACAGATAATATCACTAAGTTTTGTAATAGTAATAAATCTACGTTGACGTTATCACGTATGTAGCTTTAACGTCTAAAAAAAACACCAGTACTTCTTTTTGCAGAGGATTCTTTTACATTCACCGTTAGATTGATAAGATTATCTACGGCACTCTGCCTTTTACGGAAATTCGTTTGCGAATTTGGAAAATTTTTTTTTTGACTTCAAAGTATCGTTACGATTTGTTTTTCACTAGTGTTTTGGTAGAGGCAACGCAATAGACGACAACATCGTCTCATTTTTATCTATAAAGTGGATATATGCGTTTTTGCACTCCAAAGAATAATTGCCAGTAGAGTACGGAGACGATACTTCATGAGCAACGCTTGCAAAATTCCGTAATTAAGACCGTCATATCCCTGCGAGGTGTTTTTTAAATTTTTGTCTCTTGAAACTTGATTTTCACTTCTTTTCAAAATTTGGATTAATTTTATTGATTATCGGGGCTTCGTGTTTTGTTTTTTTTTTTTTTATGGTCGGATGAAGAAAATAGGTCGATTAAAAAAAATGGAAACTTTCTAGTTACGATGGAATGTGGCGTAATTTGGCCTTGCAACTTTATCAGCTATATACATTACATGTAGGAAAATAACAATTACCATATTTGCCAATGATGATTCGCGGACGGATAATGTAAAAGAAATAAAAAATATACCGGTTCAACCAGAGGATGCGAGAAACAAGCAGAGGAGCCCGAAATGAATAAAAATAGGCGATCGAAGATTTACCCGGAAACAAGAAAAAAAAAAAAAATAGTAAAAGGTTTCCCGCGGAAAATTAATATTCCCCGTTGAACGTAGAAGTCCGAGGTGAAGAATTAACTCAGCAAGAAGAGATAAAATACGGAAAGGCTTAAGAACGTGATAAAAATAAGGCTGATTCTTATTTTTCTTTTATCCGTTAACGTTCCGTGTCCAAAGGCACGAAACGAACGGGAGGTTAAATGTTTTTGTGGAGGTCACTCACATTGAGGAATAGGAATAGAAGTTTCAGCGTTTGCTCATTGTTCTGGAGTAAATCAGAGATTGAGACCGGATATGAAACAACACTATAGCAGGGTGTGTTGAATAGAAATTGGAATGGATGTCACCAGTGAGGCGAGAGATTTTGCTGAGAAGATAGGAGTGAGAGGTTTTAGCGTAGCCAATGCGCAACCGACACATTGTACTACTTCCTCTGATTTGTTAGTCTGCGTGATTCAGTTCCTGACATTCTCAGTGATATGCATTAAGAATCTAGATCAGGAAAACGGAGGAAAAATTGGTCGCCAAAAAAAAAAAAAAACAACTAACGTATCCATTTTGTTCAAGGACACAGAAGAAATCAAATAAGAAGTAAATAACGATACGTTTCGGATCTACCAATGTCAAGTCTATTTTCTCTCTTCACCCTCTTCTTCCTGGTTTAATAATTTTCCCTGCATCAGCCGTTCTGTTATTTCTTCCATAATTCGCCTCCGCTTTAATCACAGACTGCTCTTCCTGCTACCCTCTTTCGCTTTAATATTGTTCAGTCTTTCTTGTGTCCCTTTCATCCTCCTATCTTAAATTTGATCTGTGATACGAATCACGTTCTATTCGAATGCTCTTGTATTTGCTCGGATTGTGAAGTCCTTTATTCCAATTTGCTTGGCCTTTGCCTCCCGACTCCTTACTGTGCCAACTTCATGCTTGCTCTTCCGTTTCCTTCTGTTGTTCCTGTATTGGCTAGCTTCATTTCTTCTATGTCTAATCCTTTCCTAATATAACTTACAAATTCCTACGTTTCATCATTCTGTTAGTCCTTTGTGTTGGGTAAGTTACTGTTCCCACTACGTTCTTGCTCTTCCTTCTCTTTCTGTTGTTCCTATATTGGCTACCTTCATTTCTTCTGTTTCTAATCGCTTCCTGATTTAACTTTGAAGTCCCTACTTTTCATTATTTGTTAATCCTTTGTGTTGGGTAAATGTCCTGTGTTGACGCGCCCAGGAAAAAGAAAAAAAAAAAATTTTCTGTATAGGCTGATATTACCGAGATGGGCAAAAGATATAATATTCTCTTTTTAATCAATTACAAGAATTAGTCTAAAAAAGAGAAAAAAATAGAATTAAATTAAATTACGTCGAGTTTTCTCATAATACCAATTGTTGAAAATTAATTAAAAATATTACCCTATTTATTTCATACCGCTGTAAAAAAAGAAAACTTAAGACGTCGACTCTATTTTTTGTCGCAATAAACTTCGTAATATTATAGGTTTTACTGAAGCAAGCATGTGGGGTGCAAACAGATTCGAAATTTTAAATTTCACGACTGTTAGAGCCAGACTCTATTTTGTCGACCGCGAGCGTTAAATTCGGGATAGTAGTAAGCGTTTACTTTACGCCAGACACTTGATGTGATCGTCAATGTCAGATCATGTCGGATACGATCGTGTCAGCATTTTGGTGTTTTTCGTAAACATTATGAGCATGCATAGGTGTTGAACCGGTTCTAGTAAACAAATGTTCTAGTGATGAAACATTCGAAGCTTTCCCGTGGAGGGTATAATTATAAAAACAATTTACAGTAAATAAAATACGAAGTAAACAACGATCTATGAAAAGGAAAGAGACAAGGAAAATAAACCACAAAACCTCTAGATAACTTTAGAATTTAGCTCCCGGCGTGCATATTAGGCTTTCTATCGGTATGTTTATACGAGTACTTAACAAATGTAAAAGCAGGGAGCGCAGGCGATCTTCTCGATGACTATGCGACAGCCGGACATATGGCACAACGAACTGCTAAATCAACTACCCCAATCGAGATAACAATTAATTTTTTTTTTAATACACGCCATGTACAGCAACTAGGCTAAGACCGTACAAGCTAATTTAATAACGGGGTTATATTAAATGGAAGAAACCAGTAGATTTTAGGAAAGAGAACATAGAAGAAATTGTATTAGGGTCATCCTGAAGGATGGTAGCAATGTTACTGCTGATGTTCAGGACGGAACAGGTAGGGCATTCTAGCAGGAGATGTTTTACGGTCATGTTCGCATTGCATACGAGACACTGCGTTTGCGGAGTTTTGTCGAGGGTGTGCTTGTGCGTCAGGTTGGTGTGCCATATATTTGATCAGTTATCTTTAATACTAATTTCTTTGCTGATGAGTACACTTGACATACATAATTAATTTTACCGGGTATTATATATTTTGTACATGTCTAGTGGTAGTATTAGATGGATATTGAAATTGCGGTTGGATAAAAATTTCATTATATTCAAAGATCGATAGTTCTTGATTTTATATTATTTACATTGTATCTCCATGCCAACGAGAAATCTAGCGACACAACCGCACGGAGGTTGCTGATGATTTAAATAGGAGTTGCGATTCTTGCAGGAATAGTTGGTTTTGAGGTGGGCGTTTTCGATGAAAATCGACGCGTATAGATTTTTGACTGGAAAACACTAATCCGTTGCTCCAAGACCATTTATTTAGTTTATTAATTTTTCTTTGTAATTATCGGAGGATACAGTATATTGAGATGATCAATGTATAAACTTCCTACTACTGTAGGCTTCATGCAATCAGCGATATCATTAATGTACTCGTATAATATAAAAGTAGGCTTAATCGCTGAATTCTGTTCTCGATAGAGATGGGTTCTGAGATTGCTGAATCGATTCTGACTTAGATTAATTGTTCGGTTAGAAAGCTTTGAATGTATCGGTCTTATTAAAAATATGGTTTTTTGGTATTTGTACTTTTTCTCCAATTTTACAAGGAAATTTCCGGCTTACTTCCGGTGGTTCCGGGTTTTCCAGTTGGATGGCCACCCTGACATGTTCGAAAATGTTTCTATTTAACGTTTGGCTTCACGATCATCCAAAAATTTCTGATGATGATAGGTGTAAGCTAAACGTTAAATAGAAAAAATAAAAACGTTCGAACGTGCTTTCTAGCGTAAATTGTTTTCCTAAATGCTGTGCTGGTTGTTTCTGGTACATTTTCCTTGTATAAAAGGGTGTACTGGTGTGAACTTTATGGCTATAAGTGAAATGTAGTAATTAAAAAGTGAATATTTACGTTTTTTAAAATGTTAGAGAATGTTTATTTTTCATTGATCATCTCTAAATTTTCTAATTACACCGGTAGTATTAACTGAACTTCAACACCAAAGGTACTGAAGTAGATATTAACAAGCAGTCAAAATTACGGTTCAATTATATATATATATATATATAGGGTGGGCCAAAAGAAAATCCTGAATTTCAAATGCTCGTCAAAATCATACACTGTAAGTTAGTGTGGCGATTGCAACGCCATCTGACGCTAAATAATATGCCGTTTAATATAAATATAGTTGGTTAGTAGTCATGATGTCGTGAACGCGTAAACAACGCTCTTTCGTTGTCGAGTACTTTGTGAAAAACGGTGAAAGTGTAATCGCGGTACAACGCGCGTTTAAAAAACAATTTGATTTAAAACGTCATGACAATCCCCCCGACCGTAAAAGTATCCTCAAATGGGTAAAAAACTTCCGAGAATACGGTAGTGTGGTGGCGGTCAACCATCAAGATCGCCGTCGATCGTCTAGAACCCCGACAAACATCGAAAAAGTGCGCGTAGCATTGTCGCGAAGTCCGCGCAGATCCGTTCGTCGCCAGGCTTCCACCTTGAAAATTCCCCGTACTTCACTCAGAAGAAGAATTCGAAACGACCTCAATATGCACCCATACAAGATACAACTAACCCAAGAATTGATACCAACAGATAAGCCAAGAAGGTTAGAATTTTGTAATAAATTTTTGAATATCCTGCCGCTCCAATTCAGAAGAATACTTCCATCTCTAAAATATTACGTCAATCTATCCTCAAATTCAACAAACCCTCGCTCATCAAAAAATGTCTACCCCGAATTTCATTCAACTATATGAAAAAAAACCTTAAAAGTCCAAAGTCTCTAGAAGTATTGAATGGTGGAACGTGCTCAACAGACTTCAAGTAACAGCTTCGGCCTATCAGTCCATGCGAATCCCTTAGACTGAAACGATGAAGCTCTTAAGCATAAGCAAAATGTGATCTACGCTATGTGTCGCGTTTCTGTTTTTTAATTTCCTTCTGCATTTTTCTGTATCAGACAATGTGGCTAATGATACAAAATTTTCTGTAAATTTGCTACGTTTCGGTTGCGGAAAAATTTCTAAAAGCGAACTAATGACATCCAGAAATGTGAGTGTGACGAATCAATTCGATCTTTAAATTTTCCAAAAAATCATACTAAAAAAATAGGCGATAAACTTCGATTTGAGTACGATGTAACATTTTTAGGGGATCTTTAAACGTAAAATTTTAATTTCGATTTGATACTATCAAATCAAAAAGCAATAATGGTCGATAATCGTCAGCTGAAAGATTAATTTATATGTGATTTTCATCATTTATACCGTGTTATGGTCATTCATTGTTTTAAATTTCCGGTTGCGAAATTAAAAGTATGATTCGCAATCGCTAAAAAAACTCCAACCTAAAAAAAATACAATAAATTTTTTACGATTTAAAAGTTTTTTATTTAATAATAAAACGTGAAGCAGTAGGAATGGTAACAACTCGATGATAGCGCACTTAGGGATAATAAGAACGAAATAGTAAAATCTGTATTATTTTAAATTATTCTAATATATATATTGTATATGTGTATATGTATATATATATATATATATATATATATATATATATATATATGTAATAAAATATTCGACGAGAATGATAGTATGAAAAAGTGGTAAGGCTATTTTCATTTCTTGACCGGATAATCAAAATATAATAAGAAAGACAAATTGCTGGTTCCTAATGCAGCACATTTTTACAGATTATAATATTTTGCAAAGCTTTTTCGACCATTTCAACCGGGGTCCCATTTCAAATGCGACGACTATAATTTACTTTCATGCTGGTACTGCAGAAGCAGCTTATTTATCGAAAAAGAGTGATGAATTTTTCGCTTATTATTATTAATACGACGTCATTTATCAAAGCCAATATTTTCCTCTTCGCTCCGGATTGTAAGTTATTACTTTTTTTATCATCTGTGAGGTTGTTCGGAAAAAATTCGTCTTTTTATTTATAGCGCGTAAGTAACCACATTGCGATATATAGGCTTTAAAGATGCTCAAGACCGAATAATAAAGACGAATAATAGAGGTGATTATATTGAATCGTCAAAAGTTTTATCGGTGACTCGAATTTGGGAACTGGAAAACGCGAAAGCTGCAGGTGCAAATTCGAAGTTAAGAAATGTAGCAAAACGTGAAACTGGGCTCGGCAATCGTAGAGGTCGTTAATAACCAACGCAGCACACTAATAGACGGCGACGTCTAACGTTTCGCAAGTTCTCTGAAGAAAGTATTCTACTGAATGGAAATTGTAGGTTTTTTTCACCTGTTAGCTAGGAAAAGAGGCCCCAAATAGATGATAACGACTATTAAAATGTATTATTACGAAGGCGAAATAATGCTGAGTAAAATTACCGGCGACTGGTGCAGTTAACAGGGTATATGACAAAAAATGAAACTTGGGCTATGGACGGTAACTGAATACAGATTTTGTCTCTAAATTTCGAACTGATCACTACATCAAAAAGAATTATAATATTTTTGGACTGTTTAACGGAAATTGTATAATTGGTACTGTGCGATAATGGTTAGGAAAAATATTTTGCCTTATTCAATATCAAGTAGAGATCCCACAAACAGGCTACGATTTAGTCTCTTGAAATAAGCCGCGTCGATATGCTTTAAAGCGTGTTCGATATTTTTGATCATCGATAATCTAGTTCTGTTAATATTATTACGCGCTAACAATATTCTACTTGCGTCCGACTGATTTTTCAAAGATATTCCGAAAATTTTTTACAAAGCTCGATGATTTTTTTCCCGGATCATCTGTGAAATTCCATGCAGAAACGGCAGTAGCGTATTCCGAATCTGTAAATTTCATCGCCCTCTGCCAATTTCACGAATTCGTTTGCGGTACGGAAGAGAGTCACTTCGATGTGTCTTATTCATTTTTTTGTTTTTTTCTAATGTTTAAATAATCACCGTTACGTTTTCATTTTGGTTTCAGTAATAAATAATGTGGAAATAACGATGCCATTTTTGAGTGTTCCCAGATTTTGAACCGTCTATGGAAAAAATCTTTTTAATGCGTTCACTTCTGAGGTCGCCCTTTTTCAGAGAAAATGTTCATTTTCATGCTGTTTAATTTTATTATAGAACGATATTTACTGACAGATTAAAAAACAAATATGGAGTCGAATTCGGAGATGTCTCTTCAACCGATATCACTCTCCGCTTCTCTCGCGCGCTTTAAATTTCCTTCTGCAGCACTGTAACCCATCAAATTGATTATCACACGGATATAATCGACAGGGATGGAAACAACCTATATATTCTCTGTAAAGATTCTCTTGTGACATTATAATGCTTAAAAGATACAAACAACATCTAAATGGCAACGGGTTATGTCAATAGGAGCCCAAAAAGATCAAAAAAAAAACACCCAATAGCATAAGAAATAAGGCATATAGCTCATGACCAGATATTGCGAAAGGATAACTGCTGTGCAGAATTAAAATACTTGTCTGTTCAACACATTCTAATTGAATGCCGCAAGTCTACCCAAGCACTTTCACATCGTTAGCAGAAATATCGGGCAACAAATCGTATAACACTTTGAAGAAGTACATTCAGAATGGCAGACTGTTAGGCTTTGAAGTAGCCTAGGAATCAAGGGCGTCGCCAGCCGACGAACCAGGAAGGGGCCAGATGAGTTGCCAGCCGCCAGGGGGGACAAGATGATAGAAAGAGGATATGAGTTAAAGGAAAAATAAAATTTATAAGTTGTAAAGGCTTAATATTTTAATTAAACATGAATAAAATTTTAATTAAAACATAGTTTTCAAATTGTCCATGATTATACGTCTAAGAATATTCATCAATGCCAGTTGATTAAAAAGTTTCAAGGCTCCAGGGGGGAAGCTGCCCCTCACTGCCCCCCTCCCCTGGCGACGCCCATGCTAGGAATAACCATGATAGTGAAAAACGGTAATGCAATGTAATACCAAAAAAAAAGAAAAATCATACTATTGCGGCATCTAATATATCTTTGGAATTTTGTCGATATAGCGGCTAAAGAAGGTTTTAAACACTATCCTTAACTGCCTATACCGATGAGTTCTCTTCAGACAACTATGAAACGTAATTTCTTGGAACCTCAAGTGATCAACAACGCCACTAGTCAACAAGCTGCGTTACATGACTATCTGGCTGCAGTACCCCCACTTTAAAAAAAGAAAAGATCTTCAGCTGCTGATGCAAACCCTGCTTATCTTGTGCCTTAACCTCTCTCGGGAAATCATAAGTGCCATAAAGAGATGCCGAGTGCATCACTTTAGTCTAAATGCCCCCTTGGCTCGAGACAAGTCCTGTTTGTTACTGTGGCGCTTCCACACTAGACCTGAATCATGTTTTCCGGCGGTATCCAAAATGCGATACCCAACGTTTAACTCTACCAAGTGCTTTGCCTACTACTCAGTATCATCTGAATTCTTGCCGATCTTCAAATCAATGTTTTTGTAAAGCGTTATTTCAATTTTTATCAGATTGTAATTTAAAAATTTAGACCATAATATGTTATATAAAAATTGTTATATATGTTTATATATACATATATTATATATATATATATATATATATATATATATATATATATATATTGTTAAATTGTTTGGTCGAATAATAATCTCATTTGAGATCCGACGCATAAATAAATATAATATATATATTCCGTGACAGCTGCGGCATTAATTTCTTTCAAATCAGCGTATTTCGTCCGCAAAATGCAACGAAAATATAAAAGTTTGAAATTTTCAAATTTAAAGACCCGAATTCGAAAAAATATCTGATGGAAAAGTAAAAAAAAAAGTCGCGGGCCATTTTGTTTTTGACATTTTTATGTCTTTACTTTGGCACATAAACTTGAAAAGCGCCACGAAATGGAGAAGTGTTTCCTATAACGACTTGTAAAGACCCTGTGAAGATCGTAGGTTTGTATATTTCACACGTCATTTCCTTGTTTACATTTGCTGAGCGCACAAAACAAATACCGTAGTAAGTACAAATTAAATGTAAAAATTTAGATAAAATGATTACTGTGGTAAATAATAAATTCTAGATAACTACGAAAATATCACGTCTTCACTTGGATACAGTACTGATTTAGTGTAATAAGAAAACTTTGAAGAATGATTTTTCTAGTCATTTTCATGTCTTTGCTTTGGTACATAAACTTGAAAAGCGTCCCGAACGTCACGAAATGGAGAGTCACAGAAAAGCGTTACGAAAATTTCATGTCTTTACTTAGATACGACTGATTAGTAACAAGAAAGCATTGAATACCGATTTCCCACATACGCGAGTATGCATTCAACAAAAGTAGATAAAAGTGTTTCCTATAACGACTTCTAAAGAGACCTGTGAAGATCGTAGGTTTATGGATTTCACACGTCATTCATTTGCTGAGCGCACTTTAGTCTCGTGTAAACCGTTGCCGCGTGTACACTGCATTCCTCCACTCCAACGTTTCCCGCGAAAAGTGTTATGGATTCCGAAGAGTTTCGTAGTTTAGTTCACGAAGAGAACGGTGTAAAAAAAAAAAATATATATATATAAAAGAAAAGAATTTTTAAATACTTTGGGCGGAAAATTCGACAAATTCTAAACGTTGAATAAGCTTATATTTCATATAAACAAATGATACAAAATTATTTATCCATCCCTCGACTCAATACTTTGTTTCAACTGTAGAAAAGAAGGACATTTAGCGAAGGCTTGCCCACAAAACGCGAGCTCACAACAGTTTGCAGGTGATGAGCCCCTCAAGGAAAACCCAGACGCTTTCGTACATCCTGAAATGCAGCCGGTCACGAAACCTTCCTTTCCTCCACTACCGCCAGGACGACCCAACAATGATGTAAACAAGAAAAACGAAACCCAACCAACACACGGAGCGCACAATCTGTCCGCTAAGCGGTCAAGGTCCGATGATTCATCACAAGCTTCTCTACCAACTCAACAACAACTTTTTGCAAAGCCATCTAATGCAGAATGCAAAAGAAAGAAAAAAAAAAACTAAATCTAATGGCGAGAAACCAGAACTTCCTGCTGTGATAGAACAGGCAATGAATAACACGCCCTCCGAGTTCCCGTGCATATTTCCACAACTTTCCAGCTTCCTGGAGGAAGCACCTTCAATCCCAACAATAGAAGATGCCCTTGCTAAGTTCGAACTTGACCCAGCTGGCACAGTTGTAATGCTCAGAAAGCTGTACAACCTTCTGGATGACCAAAAGCTTAAGTACTGTTTTACCCGCTTAGCGAATAGAATTGAAGGAGGCGCCCTGGACGACAGGACGTCCCTCAGCTCAGCAACATCTACGGAGAATCTAGTGGAGCTGGAAGATACGGGGAATTCCACACACCTGCTCGAGTACTAAGTATTTGACTGCAAGCCGATTGATTATTCCAGGAAATGCAGATATTACAGTGGAATATCAACGGCTTTTTTGAAAAAAAAGAATTTCTAGAGCTTTGTATCAAAAGAAACAATGTTCATTGCATCTGTCTCCGGGAAACAAACTTTACCAAAAATTTTTGTGCAACAATCAGAGGATACCATGCAGTTTTCAAAAATAGGCGAAATGCACTCAGAGCCAGTGGTGGAGTCGCATTTTTCGTCAAGGACAAATGGACTACTGAAGAGGTGCATCTCAATACTCACTTAGAAGCTACAGCGCTCACAGTCCGATCAGCCCAGCCAGTAACAATATGTAGTATATACCTCCCAAACAGTTTAACACTCGATGAGAGAGAGCTCGAGAATGTTATCAACCAGCTACCATCACCATTTATCCTATGTGGCGATTTTAATGCCCACAACACCCTATGGGGATCTGAGACGACGGATAATCGTGGAAAAACGGTAGAAGCTCTGTATAACAGGCTCGACCAAACCATTCTTCTCAATAATGGCTCAAGTACCCATTTCGATGTCAAAACAGGACACCAGAGCGCAATAGACCTTACGTTTGCATCAGCCACCATTTCAGGTGACCTCGAGTGGACTGTGGCAGACGACAATTCTAGTAGTGACCACTATCCGATTCTCATCAACGCCCGCATAACCACTAGCGACATGCCAAATTACCCGCAAAAATGGATTTTGAACAAGGCTGACTGGAAAAAGTATCAAGATTCCCTCGCAAAGCATAAACAACTTCTCCCTTCCCTCACGTCTCTAGGGAATATGACGGCGAATGATATCATCGAATCACTGACCGGCGTTATTACTGATGCGGCCAACGACTCGATACCCCAATCTACTGGAGCAGTGTTACGTAAATCTGTGCCATGGTGGACTCCCGACTGCAACGCAGCTATAAAGAACTCCAAAAAAGCCTTCCGCAAGTATAAGAAAAATCCCACTGAGGAGAATATGATTGATTTTTAAAAAAAACAGAGTCTTAGCCCGCCGTACCGTGAAACAAAGCAAAAAAGTCTGCTGGAACAACTTCACTTCATCAATCGACGATAGAACGCCAGCTGCCGTCGTTTGGAATAAAATCAGATCCATATCTGGGAAACGGCCGCCTCTCCATTCACCTACCATTTCTGACCATGCTGGTAATCTTATTGATAATACCCAAGTTGTAGCCGATATCTTTGCAGACACATTTGCCGCAAATGCAAGTAGCCCTAACCAAAACTTAAGCGATGACATAATAAGTACAGCTCATCAACATCAGCACGCACCTCCTAAGCCGGATCCTATCAATAATCCGTTCTCTCTTGCCGAACTGTTACACGCCATCGCGAAGACCCGAAATTCCAGCCCTGGACCGGATGGCATCCCGAACGCGATGATCAAGAATCTTCCCCACGACTACCTGGAATACCTTTTGGCAGTTTTTAATTACCTCTGGTTTACGCAGACTTTCCCCGATCAATGGAAGGAAGCAACTATTATACCAATACACAAACCGAGCAAAGATCGCTCCCATACCTCCAACTACAGACCGATTTCACTTACATGCAACCTCTGTAAAGTTTGGGAAAAGATGGTATGTCGTCGTCTAAGATGGCGTCTGGAAAAAGAAGAACTGCTTGCATCACATCAGTTTGGTTCCCGCAACTTTAGATCAACGACTGACTACCTAGCAAGCATCGAAGCTGATATGTCCGACGCCTTGGCGGACCAAGCGCACCTCCTATTGGTATCGTTGGATATCGAAAAGGCCTACGAAACAACCTCGATTCCTGAAGTAATCAGTATTATGCGGTCACTGAATTTTACTGGCAACATCATCGCCTTTATGAACAACTTCCTCAATCGCCGATGCATGAGAGTCCGGATCCAGGGAATCCTGTCCAAATTGGTCTTCATCAATGGGCTTCCCCAGGGATCTGTGCTAAGTGTCGTCCTGTTCATCGTGACAATTAATCATGCGCTTACTCTTCGTTGACGACCTCACGATATCATGCTGGGGGAAAAATATTGAATTCACCTTCCACATCGTTCAAAAAGCTCTTGTAGACCTCCCCAAACATGGGCCGCCAAATGCGGTCTAAAGTTCTCGGCCACCAAGTCGGAGTACATGATAATAGGCAGCCAGAAACAAGCCGAAGCGAGGAACTGCCAACTGTATCTAAATGACCAAGTCTTAAAAAAAAAAGGACTCAATAAAAATCCTGGGTCTCGAGATCGACCGAAAGCTCTCGTGGAAAACTCACATCAAAGCGTTAAAGAAGAATTGCCTTGACCGATTGCGTATACTCAAAATTCTCGCCAACAAACAGTGGGGAAGTAGCACGAAAGCGCTATTAAAAGTCTACCGCAGTCTTATCCGATCCGTGCTCGATTACGGTGCCATTATATATGATGCAGCCAAGAAATCACTCTTGGACACTCTGCAACCAGTTGTCAATTCCGCATGCCGTATCTGCTTAGGAGCGTTCAGAACGAGTCCAGTCAATAGTTTGCTTGTAGAAGCCAACGAACTGCCACTGGTTATCAGAAGAAAAGAGCTCTGCTTAAAATATGCGGTGACAATCTCCTCGACACCGGACAATCCAGCTTATGACAGTATCTTCAAGGTCCCTGTGCACAATATCGACCCCGACTATTCGGCAGCAGAACCACTCAGATCGCGGATAGCCAGATACACAGCAGAACTCGAAATAATACTACCAACGGTTTATGAACGATCGCTAGGGTTCGTACCCCCGTGATGCAAACCCAATCTGACAATAAATGTTAATCTAAGTGAGCACGAGAAAGTAATCACAAGCTCAGAGACGTTTAGATTACTTTTCCTTGAAATACGCGAAAAATTTCAGCCATGCACGGAATACTATACAGACGGTTCAATTCTCAACGGCAAAACAGGTTACGCTATAGTCTCTGACTCTATCACGTTAGCAGCACAACGAACGCACGACAATAATTCAATCTTCACCTGTGAGGCTAAGGCGATTCTCCATACTCTAGAACTAATCCTACTGCGCCAAGACGCAACAAACTGTACCATATTTACTGACTCGTTGTCCTGCTTAAGAGCCATCCAAAATCAGTTTACCGAAAACCCTATCATACAACGCATCCACCTAAAATTGGACCAGCTCCAATCAAAGCATATACAGGTCAGCCTTGTGTGGACACCGGCGCATACAGGAATCCAAGGAAATGAATTGGCGGACCAAGCTGCAAGAACCGCGACGACACAAGATTGCCCGCCTGAAGTACTTATGACACCTCATGAAGCTAAAATGGTGATAAGCAACACAGTCAAAAACTACTGGAACACCCTTTGGCTCCAAACGCCGAGCAAACTCCACGAGTTTAGAAAAGATACCTACGAAATCATGCCAACTCTCAGTAGACACGAGCAGTGTGTCCTAACTCGTATCCGCATTGGACACACAAACTTGACCCATTCGTTCCTCATATCTAAAAAACCGTCCAACCTGTGTCAACGCTGCAACATGCCTATATCGGTGAGGCATCTTTTGATCGAGTGTAATCACTACCAGCAGGCCAGACAACAAGCGGGTATTACCAACGGCCTTCCAGAGATGTTTTCGGACGCCGAGAAGTGTAAAAAAATCGTAGCCTTCCTCAAAGACATCTCTGTATTCCAACTGATCTAACTTCCCCAGCCTTCAGCTAATTTTTTGATTATTTTTTGTTTCGCGCATTTTCAAATATTCAATATAAAATTTTATAATTATCTGTTTTTTTTTTTTTTTTTTTTTTTTTTTTTTTTTTTTCTTGTTTGGGTTTTTCCCTGGGCTTGTCAGCAACGGACGATTACCCATCAACATGTGTACATAGCAGCAATTAGGAGTAACAAGGAATGGAATCTGATAAAGAATGCTATACCAAAGATGGAGA
Organism: Icerya purchasi; assembly: GCA_039619475.1. NCBI lineage: Eukaryota > Metazoa > Arthropoda > Insecta > Hemiptera > Monophlebidae > Icerya > Icerya purchasi. The sequence continues at coordinate 321,133,292 of CM077115.1, forward strand.
AACAATAACAATCAACGTCGAAAAATGCCAAACGTATGTATCCTGAAAAGAAAAGAAATGACGAAGGTAAGAGCAAAAGGAGTTAGCTGTCCCATACCATGGTCACATCTGCAATTACAGAGCCCACAGTACAAACGGACAAAGGAATCTGGCTATAAATAATTAAGGAAGAAGAAACACGGGATGTTTAAAAAGCAGTTAGATCCATCTAGCACGAAACCTATATAGAACACAGCGCTTAGCGTCCGTAAACAATTATCCGAAAGTTCAATGACTTTCTCCATCACTATAAAGCAAAGTTTATAGTTTTTAATTATGAAACATTAATCATATTTATGGCGACGACTGCAGAAACAGCGCCTACCATTCTGTTAAAAGGAAATGAGCAGAATTTTCACTGAACACTATGGCCACACTGCAACAGCAGCGCCCGCAGTGCCGGCTAACAAGGAGTTCACCTATCTACCGTTAGGGCCGCAAATGCGACAGCGAGCCCGCAAAATTAACTGCGAGCTGTGCCTGTTTGTGACTGTAACTGCAACATCAGTGCGTGTTCTTCGTTTAGAGAGGAGTTCGTTGGGAATCACTGGACACGATAAGTTAGGAATGCCAAAATAGGAAATACTGAAGGGATTAGATATTAATATAATGAAGTACAGAGGATAGGAATTTTGCTACAATTGGTATGATCAACGTTGACTGTAATGAGAGAATAAAGGACACACAATATGGAGTTGGAACATCATGTGAGAGAAGCTCCGCGTATAGAGCTGCCCTTTCCGATGATAAAGAGGAGCATTCAAAGAATACATGATCAGAGTCACATACGACTGTGTTATCGATACACAGCGGACAAATAGGAGAGGACACTATGGAGAAACGATACAATGAAGCAGGAAGTCGACTGTGACCAGATCGAAGACGACAAATAGCAGATATGATGAATCGGGGAAGGTGCGGAAAATGTAGATACCATGGTTGAGTAGGTGGATTAGGGTGAATGGAAAAATATTGTGAATTAGGACTGGAGAAGGATGATTTATAAAAAGATTTCCAATTGGCCTTTTGGATACTTTTTGCTATATTTAATAATTCATGAGAAGGAATCCGTCCGACTGGCCGCCCAGAAGAAATAGCCGAACGAGCAAGATAATCCGCCTTTTCGTTGCCCGCAATTCCGGCATGACCAGGAATCCAAAGAAAGTCGATGGTTAATGAGTGCAATCTGCAAAGACTGAAAATCAGTGATCGGATGCGCAGAATAATAGGATCAGAGTAAGAAGGAACATATGCAGAGGATATACACTGAAGGGCGCTTTTGCAATCAGAAATTAGGAGGAACATTTTACATTGCGGAAAAGATGGAATGAGCTCAATGGCACGTAGTAATGCCAATGTCTCCGCATAATAAATTGAACAAAATGCAGGAATTTTGAACAGGCTGGAATGGTCAAGAGCAGGAATGTAGATAGATGCACCCACTCCGTGTGCCATTTTGGACCCATCCGTAAAAATTAGGGTATGGTTAGCAAAGAATGATGAAACTGCCTGGTTAAATTCATAAATTGTTGCATGAGCAGGGAGATATTTTACATAAGAAGGCAAAGAAAAAAGATTCGGAGAAGGAATAACATTTAATATCTCAAACTGGAAAAATGGAAGTTTATCGAAAGTTAGGATGAAGGGCGAAAACTTAATAAGACGCGAGGCAATGTGGCAGAGAATGGGAACCTTATTAGAGGAAAAACGCCAATCTTGCAAGAGAGAAGAATATGCAGGGACAAGATTATTTGGGTAAATATGTAGACGTTTAATAAGGAACCGATACGCGAGATAGGATCTACGAATGGATAAAGGAGCCACATTAGCCTCTGCTAAAATCGCAGGAATAGGCGTGGATTTTAAGACTCCTAGACATAAGCGCAGGGCTGCATTCTGAACTAAATCTAATTTAGCTAGGGGAGAACGAGCAGCAGTACCATACAGAAAACAACAGAAATCAAGTTTGGATCGAACAATGGATTTGTAGAGCATAAGAAGTATCATAGGATCACCTCCCCAATGGGAAGAAGATAAAGACTTTAAGATATTCAAACGTTCTAGAGTAGACGAATGGAGGTAATTAATGTGCTCAGTAAAGGATAAACGGCTATTCAGAAAGATTCCTAAGTAGCGGAAGGAGGAAACAACAGGTATAGGTGTATTGTCGATATTTACGTTGATTGACTCAGGATTATAGGAACGAAATGTGAAAACAATGCATGAAGATTTTGGAGGAGAGATATATAGATGGATTTGAGAAAGAGAACTCTGCAGAATGTACAAGGATTCTTGCATGTTATTGCAAGCATTTAGAATGCTAGGAGCAGTTGAAAAAAGTAGAATGTCATCTGCAAAAAATAAGGAAGTAGAAGGTAGATTAAGAGAGGCGACACCAAGAGAATAAATATTGAAGAGCGTAGGACTAAGGCAGGAACCTTGCGGGAGGCCTCGAAAAACCTTTCGTGACTCTGAAAAGGACGGAAATCTTAGAGTAACAGTTCTACTTAGGAAAAGACTCATGATTAAGGATGTGAAGTGAGAAGGTAAATTAATAGATAACATTCTGCTCTTAAGAGTTGGAAGGTGGACGCTGTCAAAGGCACTATAAATATCAACAAAGGTAGCTAGGGTATAATTTTTCTGGATAAACGATTTATAGATGTGGGACAAGAAGAAAGAAACACAATCAGTAGGACCTCGACCAGAACGAAAACCATACATGTTGTTAGGCAAGACATCATTGTTTTCCAGCCACCAAACCAGCCGCCGGTTCAACATGGATTCGAAAAGTTTCCTCAGACAACTTGCAAGAGAAATGCAACGGAAGGACGAGGAATTAATACCCTTGGGGATGGGAACGATGATAAAGGATTTCCATGACGGAGGAGCGGAACCTAGATGGAGAATAGAGTTAAATAGATTTAAGAGTATTTTAAGATAATATTCAGGAAGATTCTTAAGAACAATATAAGATAATCCATCTATCCCTGGAGAAGAGTTAGGATTTTTCGGGAACGCTGATAATAATTCATTAAAAGTGAACGGAAAAGTTAGAAAATGCTCAGAATGGCTTGCGGCAGAGATAGAAAGGTCAAATTCATCAAAGTTAGGAACATAGGGCGGAGCAACACAATCAAAGAAAGCAGCTAGCTTGTTCTCCGAGACGCCGGAAGTAAAGGGATTTAAGGACTGAGGGTTTCGGAAAGCCTTAGCCAACCTCCAGATTTGTGAGAGAGGAGTAGATCTAGAAAAGGAAGAACAGAAAGCAGCCCAAGACGCCTTTTTAACCTTTTTGAGAGTAAATCGGAATTTGGCATTAGCTCTTTTGTGAGCTAGGAAGTTTTCCAGAGAAGGAGCAGCTCGAAAAATACGAAACGTGGATACACTGGCTTGGTGTGCAATTGAACATTCCGCATTCCACCATAAGGACGAGGCATAGGACCGCCTGATGCTCCCAGAAGGAGATTTTTGTGGAGGAGAAGACAAATCTAAAGCTGATGATATTAACTGAACGAAGTTTTCATACTGAGGCGTAACATCTAAGTTAGGATCAAATCTGTAGGAAGAGGAATCCAGGAACGAACGAAAATCAGACCAATTAACCTTTGAAACGTTCCAGCTAGGAGAACGGGATTCTTTTTTTACATGAGAGGAGGAAGTCCCATGAACGGACACAATGATAGGAACATGGTCACTACCAAAGGTTCCATCAAGGGTATTCCATACACATTTCAGGCTTAAATTAGGAGAGGAGAAAGTTAGGTCTATAGAACTGTAGGAATTTTGGTTTTTGAAATATGTAGGAGAGCCGTCGTTGAGAACCACAAGGTTGTAGTTTGAGAGTAGAGTTTGAAGGAAGGAACCATTTCTATTTAGTGACGAACTACCCCAGGCGGGAGAGCAGGCGTTCCAATCCCCGCCTATGATAAATGGGTGAGGTAAGGAGTCAAGAAGGGAGGAAAGTGAAAGATCCTTTAGGTTACACAGGGGAGGAATGTAGACAGATACAAGATGAAGGGGATGAGAAATATTAGCGAATGTGTGTGAGATAGAAATATGAACAAAGTTGGGAGAGGAAGAAGGACTAGAGCCACCTGGGATGTCTAAATTGTGGGAAGAAAATGGAATGCCGAACCTAATGAGGATAGCTGCACCACCATAACCATCTTCGCGATCCGATCTAATTACATGAAAACCCCTAATTGAAAAAGTTGATGATTTCGGAAGCCATGTTTCAGACAACAATGCTATACTTATATTATGTAAATTTAGCAAGCCTTCTAAGGCTGCCTTATTCGCCCGGATGCTACGACAGTTCCATTGAATAATATTAAGTACAGGCGTCATTTATAAGATAAGAAAAAAGGAAGAAAAAGAAGAAGAAAACAAAAGAGATGGAAGATTATGTAAGGAGGGCCAATGAAAAATTTGGCTAAGAAAAGTGTAAAGAGAGAAGATAATTTAACTAAACTGGACATTGTTGGACAAGAAGGATGCAAGGTTATCAACAAAGGAAGCAGAAGAAACTATGTTAAAAGAAGAAAGGAGCTCCGTAATTGCTGTAGACAATCTGGAGATATTGGAAGAGATATCGGAAGAAAGATTGTTAGAATTTCTGTGTGAAGATGTGGAGTGTTCAGAAGGTAAGGAAGGGTTGGGGAGAGAAGAACTATTCAGAGCCCATCCAACTGGGGGAGAAGGAGTATAGTAGGATGTGACAGTTGGAAATTGAGGAAGAGGTTTGGAATGAGGTTTAGACTTAGGTAATTTATGGAAGGTGGGGGATTTTGGACGAGGAGGAGAAGGTACCTTGGAAGCTACATTGGAAGTATTCAAAGAGAGAGTAGATGATGCGGCTCGATTAGCATAAGTAAATGCCTGAGTAGCAGCGCTGGAAGATTTAAGCTTAGCGGCTTCTTGAAAAGATACATTTTCAAAAGCCATAATTCGCTTGATATCTTTTTGCCTTTGCCATTCTGGGCAGAGACGGTTCGAGGAACTGTGACTTCCTTTGCAATTACGGCAAGAAGGAGGCTCGTGGAGATTGGAACATTCATTGAAAGAATGTTTAGCTGAACAGTGAGAGCAAATAGAATGTGAACTGCGACAATGACGCGCTATGTGTCCGAAGAGAAAGCATTTGGCACACTGAGTGGGGGAGCGGATGCTGGGAGAGACAGGGAATCGAAGTCGGTAAATGGAAATGAATTCAGGCAGGACGGGTTTAGAAAATTTTATTTCAACACTTCTGGTAGGAATTTTGCCATCTTCAGAGGAACGCAAAATTCGTCTAACAGATTGTACCGGAATACAAGATTCAATTCCTTCTTTTATATCCTCTTCGGAAAAGGAGGGATGAACTCCGGAAATTACTCCAATTCTGTATACAGAGTTGTGAGGGATAAAAGCAATTAAATTGTTGGATTCGAAAAAAGAGGAATTACTTAGAAAAGCATTGGCAGTGGAAGCGGAAGGGAAAAAAATAGCAATACGCCCTCTGCCTCGAGGCTTGATGTCAGTGAAAGAAGTAGAGTTTTTGCTGATGGCTTTAGCCAATGCAAGTGGATGAAAGTTACCTAAATTCTGATCGGCGGAACTACTTTCAACGAAAACAGTAAAAGGACCCGGGTGATCGGAAGAAAAGTTTTTAACATGATCAGTGTCGAAGTTATTATTCTTTGAATTATTTTTATCATTATTATTATCGTTAGCATTATTATTATTACTCCTATTATTATTATCACCACTATTATTATTAGCATCATTATTATTACTGTTATTATTATGATGATGATGATTATTATCAGAAATAGTATTATTATTATTATTATTATTATTATTATTATTATTATTGTTATTGTTGTTGTTGTTGTTATTGTTATTATCATTTTTGTTATTATTACTAATACTATTGAGGTTAGTGTTGCTGGTGATATTAAAATTGGGGTTGCTATTATTACTGCTGCTGTTGAGCTCGGGGGCACAAGACGGAGCCGGTATAGCGAGATCAGCTTGAGAAAGCCTGATTTCCTTTGGTAGAGTGGTGGAAATCGGTGAAAGGGGATCAGCCGATTTACGTTTAGAGTTGAGGTCTATGTCCATGTTTATGGACAAGTTGGATGGGGGTTTAATTGATTTAGTCGGGTTTTGGGAGGAGGCCGCTGAGCGGCCTCCTTTAACTACGCTCATTTAACAAGCAGAAGAAAGAAGAAGAAGAAGAGAGAAAAAAATAATAATAATAATAAGAAGGAAAAAAAAGTAACGAAAATAAAAAGTAACGAGAAAGAATAAATAAATAAATTGAAGCTATTGAACAAAATAATTAAAGTGAAATTAAATCTAAAATTCCAACACGACGATTAACGAAAAGTTAATTTATCGTGTTGAACGTGTTACAATTAAGATGTATCTGTAAAACCGTAGTCGCTAATGACCTTGTAGTCCAAAAGCGACTTGTAAATATAATAAATAAATAAATAAATAAAATGATAAAAATTGTTTTTTTGTTTTCTTTATTAAGCTGGCATCTAAAAATCTAGAAATGCTAGCATAATTATTAAATACATCGAACCGATAACAAGAATAATAGACAGGGGAGAAAAAAGCACAAGATAGAAGAAATAGGATGGAGAGTTGCTAATTAATACAAATTAGAAAAGTATAATAGGACGACGCTGAACGGACAAAGTCATAAAAATGTCTCACTGTATTGCAGCTGATTTATATATTTTAATAGAACTCTTCCCGTGCGTTTGTGTATGATTTAACTGAAACTCTAAAATCTTTAACTTTGACATGAATTTTCTTTTTAAATTACGTATTTTTAAAACATAGAAAAAATACAAAATCACCAAAAATTTAAGTTTTAAAAAACGTTAAAAGAGGCTGCTAAAGAGGTTTTCTTTCAAAAATTCCACAGCGGCCGATTCTGTGGTAGCTAAAGGATTGTTTTTTTTGACAGTTATAAAAGTGCAAAAGTTCAAAAATTTTGAAATTCAAGGACCTAAATTCGGAAAAAATATATATATATGTCTAAAGTGCTAGAACCGAAAACTAAAAAAAAACAAAAAAAAACAAAAACAGAATCCCTATTAAATTATGCGTTGTTTCTAAATCTATACCTAATATGTAAAACAGAATAAAAATAATGATAATGTATAAGAAAACAAACATTACGTTTATATCTGCAAGTAGGTACATTACTGAAAAAAGGACACTGGACCGGTCCTATAGTAATCCAGAAGGGGGAGGGGATGATTTTTTTTTTCAATTGTCATATTTTCGTAAGTACGGGCAAAATACAAAACCACGGTTTTGTGTGATTGCAAATGTTGAAATGACACCACTAGACTCAGAACATTGCTACCTGGATTCTAATAAAGTTAATTAAACCATTGCAACGTCAGTGTAACGAAATAAATAGTATCACAATTCCTCATTTTAAAAAAGAGAATTAAACGTAACATATTCCTATCACATAAACTACGATGCCAGCGACTTTAGTTCTTGACGTATTCTAATCTCTCCCCCCTTTTTTTTATTAAATGAACGTTATATTAAAAATTTACGAAAAAAAAAAAAAACAAGTGAAAGTTCGAAGCTTTGGGTCGAACCCAGTCTCCTCCAGTATATTTGTACCGCTATTTGCTTTCCCAAAAACACGCGTCGCATGTATACTTGCAACGAGCATAATGTAAAACTCCCGCTGATTTGCAATGAAATTCTCCTCAGACTTTCCGTCATCAGTGTGCTTTTACTTCGACTGCATAGCGTGTTTTCATTAAGAAGACCGGATGTCATGGGACGTAGTCCATTTAAAATTAGCTACCGCTTTTTTTTCTTTCCGTACGAGACAACGCCTTAGTTTTGACAAAGTTCCATTGTACTTCCAAAATGGTTTTCTAAAAGTCGTTGTGATTTTTCTATCCAATAATATGGAAAAATGGTAAAAAAGGTTGTAATCGTGATACGTAACTTTGCATGTAGCATCGGCGGCGCATCTTTTTTGACGAACCACTTCTTTTAAGCGAAATTTCTAAATATCCAAATTCTCTTATACATCTCGAATAATTTATTTAATGCAACATCGTTCGAATTCGCATTCTTCAGCTGCGTTCATAAAATTCACATCCCAACCGAACACGTATATAATGACGCGTATGATTAGAGCTAACAGTGCACCGCAAATATATTGTAGGCGAAATTCGCCTTGCCTCTAACTTTTTCTTTTGTTTCTACATCCAGCGCATGGTTTTCTCAGCATAGCTGTTTCTGGTTCAGCGTAAATATTCACTTCTGCTTCAATATGATTCATTTTTCGACATTTCAAACTACAAACTATGTGCACGCACACTTAGAAGAAACGCTTTGAGACGATGAAATTGCAGTAAAACTGTATTATAAATCGTTTCAGACCTACAATTTCTGTCAGGCAATTAACTTAAATAGAAGCTGTTACGATAATAGCGCGAATGAAAGTTCTTAATTTTGGCGCGGTTTTTCTCGTACCATGTTGAAACTTTTATAATACATATAAGGGGTTATATTCTGTTTGGTTAGCACCGACTGGCGCGAAATGTAATTGCTATAGAGTCGTTAGCGGTCGACCTACACGCCGCTGGTAAATACGGATTGCTGGCTCGTCCACTTCAGTAGCGTCTTGACTGTCAGTTGTGAAGTTGACAACCATTATCCGTTTTCACATACTTCACCAGCTATTCCCGCTTTTCGAGTATGCCGAACTTTTATTTTTTTCTCCAATCGGCCCTTCATAATTTTCATTATTTCTTGCTTCACTGTAATTCGTTCAAGTGCGCTCTGTTTACCGTTTTTCGTATTTATAATAAGTAAAAAAGAAAGCAAAATAAAAACGTCTAGTATATTTCTCTTCGGTAATCGGGCGGAGATTTTTACTGTCTTCGTCTCCGTTCGCGTATACTGCGAGAATACCGAGTACGCCGCTGGTTAAGTACAAGTTAGCCTTTTTTTTCACACACTTTATTTACCGCTTATTTGACTGGATTTTTTTTATTGGGGATAATTTAACGCTCGTAGAACTAATTAAACTGTCTCTTAATATGGAAACAAACATGTGTGCAAACATGTAGCGTGGGAAAAAGTTTGCGCCAGTACATCTTTCAAAACTCTAACTGCACAGCGCGTCTGACAGAAAGTTTCTTTCGCCTTTTTTTTTTTATTATTTTGGTCAGTAAATTATACAAAAAAATACACACGCAAAAAAAAACAAAAAAACATTACAAATACGGAAAAGCTATGCAGAAACATTAGTGTCCGTCTACAAGAAACTGCGAAGTGTAGCAGAAAATCGGGATACTTATTGAAGATATGTCCGGTTGTACACGTACTTTTTCGAAATCGGTTACAGTCAGCTTGTCGAGAGGATAGAAACGGTGAAAATTTCGAATTTTTTTTATTTTAAAGCCGCGAAGATGTATTATTTTGCAACGACACCTAAATCGTCTATTTATCGATTAGTTGGTAGACGTTATGCAATCCCAATCGCCTAAAATTCACGATTCACGCCTGATTCTTTTTTTTTTTTGTTCCATACGATGTCAATAACTATGCTAAATGACGAACAACACAGTTTTCTAATCTGTTTTTTTTTTTTTTTAATCTTTCCTATTCTACATGCTATTAATTTAAAAACAAAAAAACAAATAACGTTGAAAAAGTGCTTTCCCGTACAAGTTTATACGAATACTTTAAGAAACCGAGATAATAAAAGACTTATCGATAATTTTTCAGCAGAACAGTTCCGCTATCCCAAATATCGATACATGGTGTTTCAAATTTTAGGTGACTGTTAAAAGCTGATTGAATCTGAATGCGCGGAGAACAAAATTATTACGAAAGTAATACGTTCAGAGATGTCAAATATTCCACAAAGCGAGTTGGATATAGCTTTTAAGATTAATGCATGCATATATATATATATGTATTTAGTTGATTCTAGGACACTAGCTAATCAGAACTATTTAGTCATATGGGACTCTAGATACGGCACGTGCTTAGTATTTTACCAGTGCAAACATTGTTTTGTAACATACGAACTCGATGTGCTCGATCGCAAAATCAAATCTGGTTTATTAGTGTGTATGTCGCTCCAATAGCACCTGGACAGCGATACTGTTGAATGTTTGTGTACAGTTCAGGTCGTACATAAACGAAAGCCAAAAGCTCAGTACTGTTCCGCACCAACCCCCCCGGTAGTTGCCTCCTCGACCGTCCTCCTTTTTCTCTTCTTGATTTACTACGAATGTGCTCTCACTCACCTTTGAGTCGTCTGCTTCTCAGTCTATAATTCAGAATTTAGAGCTTCAGAATACCTTCGGGGAAGTATTTGGTGTTGATTTTTCACACGTTCATTGCAATCTGAGCGTATTCGTCTGCATACTGTCGTGAACTTTCCGATTTTCCCTAGCAGCGAAAAGCAGCGCTAATGCCCTAATGTCTTTTGCAGAATTCCATCAATATTTTTCCTATCGTTTTTCGGTTGGTAAGTATTGTACCGTGCTAAAAAAAAAACACAAAAAAAAACAGAAGTACCTGAGTACTTTTTATGATACATCTTGCCATTGATACGTCATTCGGCTGGGATATATATATATATATATATAGTGTAATACGACTGTTTAATTTTGATGTTGTACGAATTTCGCGAAATGACATAACTGTGCCAACTATACAGGATGCAGAAGTCTTTCTATTTTGACGAAGCCATAATTTCTCTCGCCTACTCACCGTGTTTTGGTCAGCCTAAAATTTGCGCGACCCTTTTACACCTGAAAAACGCTATAGATTATTACAAATAGTGTTTGCCGGACAAACTAGCCCCGAGTCTATTAAAAAACATTCAAAGCGCGCCCGTGATTCGTCAAAAGCGGGTCGTGACTTCTTGACAGATAAGTGTGATTTAAATAAATAAGACAGAGCTTAATTATTTTGCCTGTGCATAAGTTTACCCTGTTCGCAGATGAGGATTTTGTTCAATGCCGAGAATTAAACGTTTGACTTGGCAAAATACTAAATTTTTGATTCGATAAATAGACCGAATTTCTGACGTGAGAAGCACGTTTCCGTAAAGAGGAGCTGAGTATTTGATGTTCACGATGTGAAAGACAGTCATGGAGCAATTTCGGAATTAATAATTTTTGGTCTCCGGTACAACAATATATCGCTTCGCCGTTCTCGGATTTCCAAAATATGATATATAGGTGTAATCTTTTTTTTTTTCTATTTTTAAACCCTATTACGCCACGCCACAGATATCGTAACCAGCAATGCACGCTAGACGTCGGTACCTGAAAACTACTGTGCCTAGAATGATCAAAATGGCTTTTCCGATCTGAATTAATACTGCGCCCTACGAAAAGCAACTCTTCCCGCACGGGAGATCGCACTGTGAGCAGAAGCCTAGTGTTCAGCCGTAAGTGGACGAGACAGGAAAACATTAATTCACGTTATTACGTACATTTTTGCAATCTTCATACATACGACAACCGGAATCACAAACGCACACACGCAACGACTAGAACAGAAAATAAAATCGAACGAAATATTCGGAATCGAACGAAATATTCGGAATCGAACGAAATATTCGGAATCGAACGACAAAAACGGAAAAAATTATACCAGGCGGCGATACGGCGACTAGATATGCGAAACGCAACACACAAACCGTTACATTGGCTCGCTAAACAAACGGTAATTCTACTCTAATGAATATCGGCAACTTATATTATCTAACCAGCGCCGCTTGAGATAAACTTAACAAAACTAACAGCAAATCACCGAAATAATTATCAATTATTACAATAGGCTACCTATATCGCACACACGTATTTCGTACACTATTTTCTTCTGAAGCCGACAGACGTTACCCTGTTGTCGCCGGTCTCGCACACACTAGGACACTTACACGGGCCCCAAATCCGCATGTGTCAAACTTTCGACTGAAACCCGGAATCTATGTGCAAGCGTCTCAAACTGAATTATCCGCTGGCAACGAGCAATACAATGGTGCCGAGGGATCGAAAATTAATGATTTTAACCGAAGAATATTTCCTAGCTGGACATCATCGCGTCAGATAAAATACCGAATCCGTATCAGTGTATACAGAAGAAAAAAAAAAAAGTACGTAATTTCCGAATTCAGTAAAATACATCGAATTCAGTCAGAAACGAATACTCGGGGCTATACGATTCATTTTCAGATGTATTTCTGTATGTAGGGTAAAAGTTAAAGTTCAATTTCTGTATGTTTCTTTTTTCGCGACGAAAAACCAGCTTATTCGAACGAGTTCACTTTCAAATTGAACGATTTTTATTGCTGTTTCAGATGCCCCGGTCTGCGCTTCAAACGAAATATCGGTCGTCGGAGGCTCAGTTGAAGAGGTCCTTCGAATACGGTGTTACATCAACGCCGATCCGAACAATGTAACGTTTAGCTGGCTCTTCACGAACAACGAGCGAAGTAATTCATTTCCGTCTTCCAGTTATACCTTTATCAACAGTACCGCTAGCGAACTAACCTACAGACTGAACTCGGATCGGGACTACGGCACCGTCACCTGCAGAGGCGACAACGCGATCGGACGACAAGTGGATCCTTGCATCTTTCAGATTGTACCGGCTGGTAAGTTGAGACTGCGTAAAACAATCGGTATATGTAACTATGCCGATTCTCTACCGTAATGCCATATATAATGTCAATCTCATAGGTTTTTTTTTTTGGTTTTCTTTTTTAGGTACATCAGCGAAGAGCAACATCCCAATCAACCGAGCAAATAGCTTAAATAGAACATTTTAAATCTCGTGCGAAATAGACTGAATGAAAGAAGCTAGAATAGGAACAACGAGAGAACATGAGAGGCAGAATATGGAATAGGAAGACCAAGATCCAAAAATTAGGAATAGAAGAAAGAACGTTTGAGGGAAAGTAGGGGGGACATCCGAAGAAAACATGATTGACATCACTGAGAAAATAGAATCGTCGGGGTGGAGACTGCGAAGAAGAGATGAAGGAAAAAGGGAGAAAGCTATAACCAAAACGAGGGTGAAAAATAACGGTGATCAGGGAACTAGAAAGAAATGGAAACTTATCAAACCGGCAGGTGAGAGAAAAACTGAACAGAAAGATAAAAGGAATTCGGATTAAAGGGAAAAATAAGTATCATTCCGTAATCTGAAGTGAAATTGTCTGGATATATGATTAATACTGTGAAATTTATGAAGGAGATGTCCGTAATGTCTGATAAAATGCGGCTTTTGGTTCTTAAAATCAGAAATTCTTTTTCCATCTTTTTTTATTCTTCACTTCGGAAGTCCTCTACCTCGTCACAGACGAGGTTTTACCCGAACTAGATATTTTTACTTTTTCAAATTATAAACATTAGTCGATAGTTAACTTTCGATAAATTTCTTCCCCACTTCGTAATTAGATTTGAATTTCGCATGATTTTAAATTCCTTATATATACCTCAATCACGCCGTTGTTTTTACTAACGGCGTGTAAGGTCGCTGGGGAGGTTTATGCCTCCTTTGTTTTCCCTTCTCACAACTACTCTGAATCCTTTAAACTTCCTTTCTGCTGCTCTATATTTACAGCTGACCCTATTGCCGTACTTCACGTAACTTTGTTTATCCCGTCCTATTCGTTCCATTCGGATAAATCACTTTTAATAACTGACTCTGGAAGTTTCTCGCGGGCGATTTCTCCTTTCTTACCATTGTCCTTTTTTGAACCTTTCGTTCTTCATATTCCCCATCTAATTTACGAATTATTCCGGTTCCGTTCGGTTCAAATAGATTTGGGCAATGAGCTGATTCTTTGGCTTGCTCAGGGGCTTCCAATAGATGACGCATTTCGATATTTTGTTTAGAGCCGCAATGATACTTTTCCTAACTTCGAGCAGCTTGAAATTTAACTTTCTTTTCTTTTCAAGATTTCTCACCTACGATCGGGCTCCGCTTATGAACATTAGTTAAATTCCATTCTTACATTTTGTGAAATAGTTTGTAGTTTTTTCATCGATCCGTGACCGGACTTATTGGTAATTATAGATCTCCGATTTTGGTCACCGTTCTCGCATGGCGACAATATGAACACTGTATGATCTATATATTATGTAAATCTGCTACAAAGCTGACGTTAAACGAAACACTGTGTGTGTTGGCCTTTGAATTGTTTTCAGTATACATGACATTATTCAGTTTTTTACAGTTCAAGAAAGTTTCAGTTCTTTACATAGTGGTGGACTTTTTTTTGAAAGCGTGCGCTACATGCAATATTTGAGAAATTTTTGATCTTCAACGACGATTTTGTGCGGTTGTTACAGCTGCATGAATAACTGCACGCTTTCATATCAGGTGTACAAGTACGAAATGAGGTTTTACAAAAAAACTCGTTAAATTCGGGTAGAATGATAAAAATTGGTTTGCTCAAAGTTTGCTCCGTGACATTTTTTCCACCTTTCCGGCAATTTGTGAATATCACGCCAGTAAAAATCTTTCACTTTGCTGCGAACCATTCGTCGAGAGTAATTTTTTCGCATTTTCGTACGAACCAAACCGCTGCCCAGCAAGCACATAACCCATCGATGCAAACGAGAGATAACAGAACCAAGTCTTGTGTGTAAGCCGCATTTAATTAGTGTTTCCTAATCGACTGCTTCCAACGTGTCACGAACCGATATTATATGTGACGGAGAGCATCGTCGTGTAAAAAATTATATTCTGGTAGCGAACGGCTGAAATCGATTAATTGCAGAACGACTTTCTTTTGTATCGTTGGAGCAAAATTTCACGTGTGTTTTTGCGTCTCTCCACCTGTCTGTCGCTTAATTTTCATGTGGTACCCATTTTTCCACCTTCTGAATTATTCCCATCTCTTGTAGGCGATTGGAAACAGCTTGTTGACTAACACTTAATATTTCTGGGTTTGTGCATCGTCTTAATGCAGCAATGCTTGCAATTCTGCATCTTCGTACCTTTCTGGCGGTTCCGCAACAGATGGAAATTACCACTTTTGAAACGCCCAAATCATCGTTCACACATTCTCAAAGCAATTGGTATAATTCAGCAGAAGCTTTTTTTTTTCAAATGAAAGAAAAAAATTAATGCTGCCTGCGAATGATCTTTATTTGGCACAAATTTCGACATATTGAATACGGTAAAACAATACTAGGCAAACTCTTTTTCATCATTGATATGCATTTGACAAACGTGTTGATGACGCAACAAAATGTCATATGTGTCAAATCTTTGTACTGCACACTACATTGGTGAACACTGTTTTTTCAAATCCGCATTTCATACTTGTACATCTGACGTTAAAATTTCAATTCATCAATAAGTGTGAGAATGAAACGAAAATGTTAATAGTCCCTAACGCGTAACGAATAAAATACACAACGGACGGTACAAATAAATAATAAACGAATATTTCAAGTATCTTGGATGTGTACTGAATAGGAGGGCCAACTCAGACGGCGAAGTACCAAGCGCAAGAGATTCTTTAGGTATGTTTCAGGTTCAAATAAAGCGGTTATGATATGAGTTGTGGCTCAGAACCGCGGGCGCCGTATAAAGGACACATAAATAAGTTGTAGTGTTTCCATCAACGCGCTTCTGCAAAATACTACACGGCCGTTGGTGAGACACAACACATATACTGTAGGATTATTATATCGTATAAATCCATTTACAATCAGTTTCAAGTATAGTATTTTGTCTACACTAGCTCTTTATATGGTAAAAATTACCATGAAAATTACCTGGCAGCAGGAATAAAATGTATCTCCCAATTAGCCCGGTCACGTGATAACGTGAAAGCCAGTGTAGACCCTTAAAGGGGTATAACGGATATAATTTCATTAGCTTTTTCATCATGTGCGTTGAGCGTGACTACCCATAGGGAGCGTCTGAGTTCAGTGGATAATATTTTTATAGTTCGATTTCGGATTAAGTAAATAAAAAACGGCGCTAATAAATAAATATAAATTAAAGGAAATCAAGTCTTACGTCGGAGAGATACCTAATGTCTGAATTTAGAAATAACCAATTTATTAAGAATAGTTTTCATAATCAAAAGGTTACAAGATGTTTATTCTTAAAAAATCACAAAAACCATATGGACCTTACTGATATAGCAGATCAGTTGTGTGTGATATACACCTGTCGAAACCCCAGTCACAATAGGTATAATATATTAATGACTAAGCCATTTTTACACCAGAGGTCATCAGGAAAAGTATCCTGACATGAAATTTGTCCCATATATAAAACTTTAATACGATAATAGCGCTCCTACGTTCCCTGGTGGCGAAAATTAGAACTGAAAGATATTTTTCTGTTGAACGGCGTAGCCAATGAAAAAGTTCACTCTTATATAAGAATTATAGAATAACCAGACCTGAGGACGAAGGGGATACATATATATATGTAAAATGGTTGCACTGCTTCCATTTTGTTTAACATAATAAACAGTAAACAGTAAAAAGCTAAAAAAGAAAATCATTAGTAAATAAAACTATTTTGTTTGTTACTTCATGATTTTATATTATTGATTTAAATTACAAACTAAACACTTTCAAAATCGATTTTACTTTTATAGGTAAGTTTAAGAATTGTTAAAATAATATTACCTTTATTTTAATTGTATTGTATTGTATCATTAATAAATAAACAATTTACTTTTATAGTTAAAATCGAGTGGAAGTTAATTCATATAAAGAACATTTATAAATCGATTTTGATTGAAAATGGCATCAATTCAAGTAAAAATCAGAATTGAACGAGAAGAACAGGATTTAAAAGTTATAAATGCAGTAAAAACTATAAAAATGTTAACGAACGAAATAGTATATAAATTTCCAGAAGAAATGCAAAGTGAGTCAATTCATACTACCTTATTTAATATTAACACAGTAAAAAATGCGTGTAAAAGCATGAAAAAACATGGCCAATTCCGTAATTTAACAGTAACATTACCAAAAGAAATAGCGGCATTATATTTGGATAGTGATGAAAACTTTGTTTTCAATGAAATATATCTAGAAGAAGAACAAAAGGAAGAACAAGGTATGGAGTTATCAACAACTAATGTTGAATACAGTCAGTATAAATTAATAAAACTGGTTGAAAATCTTCAAGCACAACTGAATATTAAAGAAGTTACATTATCAGATGTTGAAAGAAAATTTAGCATTGAGAAATTTCGGGGGAAACAACAGAACGCAAAAAGATGGCTTGAGGATTTTGAAAAAGAATGCGAACGATATAAAATAATTAATGACGAAAAAAAAATTCAATGTTTAAAATTATTTGTCGAAGAAAACGCTAATGAATGGTACGGCTCAACATTAAAAAAGCTATCATTTAAAAATTGGGCAGCATGGTGTGATTCATTTTTACAAGTATATGCTGATAAAAGTTGGGCAAATATTAGGTTTGCATACAATTTCAAATTTATAAATGGTTCATTAATAGATTATGCCTTAAAGAAAGAAAGATTGTTACTGGAAAATGAATGTGACATATCAAACACTTCTAGAATAAATCATATTGTTATAGGTTTACCATTAAATATACAAGATAAATTAGATAAAGAAGAAATACAAACAACAGAACAATTGATGAACGAACTAAGACGATATGATACAATGTATATAAAACAGAAGGAGAATAAATTTAAATATGATAAAATGAACTTAGAGGAAAAAAAAAATATGGTACAAGTGCAACAAAACTACAAAGTATCATTAAAAAAACCATGCTATATGTGTGAAGGACTAGGAAAACCAAATCGATATCATCTACTGGAGTTATGCCGTAATAAACAACGATATGTGGAAACAAAAAACGTTAATTTAACGGAAATCGATGAATTAATGAAAATTGAACTAGATAATCAAAAAAACTAGTCCGCCCGGAGAAATTTACCCCACTTATAACATTAAATGTATTAATAAATAAGATGAAGAAAGTTAAAGGTGTTTATGATAGTGGCTCAAACATAACGTTAATAAATCAAAAAGTCATAAATGACCTAAAAACGAAAATAATTCGGAGCCCAGATATCTTTAAAACAATTAGTGGTGTAAATTTCACGAATGGCCGGGCACGTTTACATTTAAGAATCAATAAAATCGAAGATGTTTTAGATGTTTATATAATTAAAAATGACAAATTTTCATTTGATCTATTACTCGGTTTGGATGCTATAAAGAAATTTCAGTTAATTCAAAATGAAAATTTAAAGATTTTTCAAAAATTAGATGAAAAAAAGATCGAACAAATTTCAGGATTAAAAGAAGACATAAAAATAATAAAAACTGTAAACTTTAACGAATATATAAATGTTGAAAGCTTTTATGCATATCTTGATCATTTAGATGTAGAGAAAAAAAACAAAATTAATGAACTTATAATTAAATATGAATCAATATTCGCTAAAAATAAATATGATGTTGGAATGGTAAGAAACGAGGAAGCACAAATAAAATTAATAGAAGAAAAATATATTGCAAAAAAACCTTACAGATGCTCAATCCCAGATCAAAAAGAGATTGAATCACAAATAACAAAACTGTTAGAAGCTGGACTAATAGAAGATACAAGTTCACCGTTTGCATCGCCAGTAACATTGGCATATAAAAAAGAGGAGAACTGTAGGTCACGTTTATGTGTCGATTTTAGGGACTTAAATAAATTAGTTGTCCCAGAACCTTATCCTTTTCCTCGAATTGAAGATATTATGGTGAAGGCAGGAAACTGTAATTGGTTTTCAGCTCTAGATATAAATTCAGCATTTTGGTCAATTCCAATTAGAAAAAAAGACAGAAAAAAAACAGCATTTGTTACACAAAATGGTCATTGGCAATGGATATGCCTGCCATTTGGATTAAAAATATCGCCATCGATATTTCAACGAATTTTAGCAAATATAATTAGAAAACATAAATTAAATGATTTCTGTATAAATTATATTGACGATATCCTAATTTTTTCAAAAACATTTAAAGAACATTTACTACACCTTGAGTTATTATTAAACGCAATCATTAAAGAGGGTTTCCGATTAAAATTAATGAAATGTGACTTTGCAAAAAATTCAATAAAATATTTAGGACATATTATTGAAAAGAATAAAATACGGCCTTATAAGGATAATCTTCGAGCTATTCATGAATTTCAAAGACCTAAAACAAAAAAAAATGTAAGACAATTTCTTGGAAAAATTAATTTTTATTATAAATATCTAGAAAATGCAGCAAAACAATTAGAACCATTGCATAATTTATTGCGTAACAATGTGAAATTTGATTGGACTGAAGATTGTGAACAGGCATTTAGCACTGTTAAAAATTATTTATGTTCAAGTCCAATATTAGCGATCTATAATCCTGATAGTGAAGTTTATATTTATACTGATGCTAGTATTCAAGGAGTAGGAGCAATCTTTAAACAACCTCAAGAGGATGGGATGTTACATCCAGTTGCTTATTTTTCAAAAAAATTAACTCCTGTGCAAAAAAAGAAAAAACCAATATATTTAGAATGTCTAGCAATCCGAGAAGCTATTATTTATTGGCAACATTGGCTAATAGGTCGACCGTTTAGTGTTATAACGGATCATAAACCACTTGAAACATTGAAAGTAAAAGCACGAACAGATGAGGAGCTAGGAGATTTAGTATACTATCTCTCGCAATATAATTTTAAGATCACATATGCACCAGGAAAAGAAAATGTGGAAGCTGATTCCTTATCAAGAAATCCAGTCTTAGAATATTTTGAAAATACAGAAGACGTACTACCAGTTATAAATATGGTAAAAATGGAACAAATCATTCAAGATCAGGAATTTAACAGAGAAGAAATCCAAAATTCAAAAAAAATAGTGAAAAAAGGAGAGATTTCTTTTAAATATCTTAAAAATAGACAACGAATCTTCATATCACAACAATTTGGATTACAATTAATAAAACAGATACATGAATACTATGGTCACATCGGTGTTAATCATCTAATTGAAAAAATTAGACCATACTATTATTTCAAGAATATGGATAATAGCATTAAACAATTTTGCAGCAATTGCGAAATTTGTCTAAAAAATAAATCCCGAAGGTGCCAGAAAATTGGTATATTATCAAAACTGGGTCCAGCAAAAGAACCTTACGAAATTATGTCTATGGATTCAGTTGGAGGGTTTGGAAGTAATCGGTCTTCAAAAAAATATTTGCATATTCTTGTTGATCATTTCTCAAGATATGCCTTTATATCCACCTCAAAAGGTCAAAGTGCAAAAGATTACATAAAATTAATTGATCAACTGCCTAAAGAACACCAAATAGGTACAATTTTGTCCGATCAGTATGCCGGTATTAATTCAAAAGAACTTAAAAACTATTTAGAAAAAAGGAATATAACACTTATGTTTACATCTGTAGATAATCCAGAATCTAATGGATTAAATGAGCGTTTAAATCAAACATTACTAAACAGGATACGATGCAAAATGAACAGCGGAAAGAAAAGAGCTTGGTCAAAGATAGCAGCTGAATGTACCAATGAATATAATCAAACAACGCACAGTGTAACAAGATTTTCACCATCATATTTACTTTATGGTGAAGAATCAACAATAGTCCCAAATGAATTTAGAGAAATTCGAAATTTAAAACATGATAGAGAACAAGCAATTATAAATTCAATAAAAAATTTTGAAATCAATAAGAGACGAATCGATAAAAATAGAAAAAAATACAACTTTAAGGAAGGAGAATTAGTCTTCATTGAGAAAGGAAATAAATTAAACCGTAACAAACTAGATGAAATTCGTAGTGGTCCATTTAGGATCATTCGTCAGATTTCAAACACAATATATGAAGTTGACTGTGGAAAGAGTCGCAAGGAAGCAAATTTTTTTCATAGTAGTAAACTAATTCCTCATAATGATATTGAAAATTAAGTTAGTTATTTATTAGTACTATATTTCAATCGTTTATTGATTGAAGAAGATTTCAATTTTGGGGGGGGAGGGGAGATGTAAAATGGTTGCACTGCTTCCATTTTGTTTAACATAATAAACAGTAAACAGTAAAAAGCTAAAAAAGAAAATCATTAGTAAATAAAACTATTTTGTTTGTTACTTCATGATTTTATATTATTGATTTAAATTACAAACTAAACACTTTCAAAATCGATTTTACTTTTATAGGTAAGTTTAAGAATTGTTAAAATAATATTACCTTTATTTTAATTGTATTGTATTGTATCATTAATAAATAAACAATTTACTTTTATAGTTAAAATCGAGTGGAAGTTAATTCATATAAAGAACATTTATATATATATATATATATATATATATATATATATAAGTGGGTGAATAGGTAAATAGATAAATCCTAGTCGTATTGCTCGAAGTTCCGAGCGTGTTGACTACCTATTTGTACAATTGTTTATATGCAGTACGAATGTGTACAAGACGACATTCGGAACTAATATTGTAAATGTTTGATTTATCGATATACAAATATTTATGTCTGCTGTGTTACGATGGTATATGCATGTTTGTCATTGCCTTTTATATGATTCTATTAGCGAATATTTCTTCGTAATAATTTCGGACGTCGACCGGGGCACCGAACCCGAGACTTCCCTAACGGAAGCCAAGCGCTCTAGCGATTATACTATCGCGACGACTTAGATAGATAGATAGATGGAGTAAAAGCTCCCTTAACCTCGGTTTGGCCGGTCACATGTGTAGCTGGTTAATCCGAGGTTCCTGTGAAAAATTGGTTTTTCTTCGAAACGAACCAGCAGATTTCATCAGGTATCATGAATAAACAAGCGCGATTATGTAAGACGTTTTGCAACTCATTTTATTGGGCATATGTCGCAACGTTAATTTATTACAAAAAATTTCAACATACGAAGTGAACTCAGGGAAATGACACTCATCTAGGTATATTATGTACGGAATATTCGGTAAAAGAGAAAGAGTGAGCGAAGAGAGAGAAAAACTTTGTTCCAGAGAGATAGGCCAGTTAATCCGAGGACCGGTTGAGAGGGGTTCTACTGCAGATATGCATAATATGAAATTGGACGAAATTTAATTTAGCATGATTTAATAAATGTTTTACGTAAAAATTGATTAAATCGGTTTTAATGCTACGGTCAATGTTTTCGAAGTATTTATAATTTTTTTAATAATATAAAATTATTCCGTTTTGTTGCAAGGAAAGAGATATACTCGTTTTGAAAAAGTACATGATTCAAAGACCTTCTCTCTTTTCGAAGAAAACAACTCTTGTTGAATCTGTATACACATAATATTAACGCGTCTTCATATACGTGGAGGCCTATGACGTCATTACCAGATCTTCGGTTACAAATATTCGGATTTTCTGTTAATACAGCGCAACCAAATTTATACAGCATCCTAAAACAAGCGTTACCGCCTTCGACAGAGTTTCAAACCTGATTTGACTTATTAGTAAAAATAGGGAACGATTACACTGATGATACTCGAATTTTCGCCCCCGTTTCAGAAACTTGTTTCAAGGTATCCAGATTATAAAAGTATCGGTTTAAAAAAGTAGAAAATCGAACCGGTTGCGCAGTAATATCAGATCGGTTCGATGCAGTGCTCGGTACTTGCACTCTACTCCATTTTGTCGGTCGAGCTTTATGCTATATAGCTATCCGTAGTGTTTCTGCGGACAAAAATTTAATTTGCATCCACTGTTTAGGAGCACTACGGAGCTCGCTCGAGTTTCATAAACAGCATAGCAAAGGAAATCACTTCTGCACTGTAACAAATACACCCTATCGAATTATCCCAAGCAACGAATTAGTGGAAATCAAGCTACCGAAGAAACAAACACATAAATTAAACCCGTAGTAGCTCTAGTGTCGCGATATTGACAACTAATTTTGAGAAGCATGTCAGTAGTTATCTAGATAAAAACACTTCCACAACGCTGGGTTTCTCTAATGAACTAAAAGGAATTAAACAAATTTCAGGGGGTCACGGTCAACCCGAGTAAGATCTAACCGTAGGAAGGAAACTGTTCTTTGCCGTGTCCGCATTGGTGCCATACTTCAATTACTCATTCGTACCTTTTGAACCTTACTACCGTCTCATTGTTTTCGCTGCAATACTCCATTGACACGATCCAACACTTTCACTGCCCGCAGTACAAAACGATACGCTCAACATTTTCACTCCCTTCGCGTCACTTGCTGTGTTCTTCTCTCGGTGATGATGATAGAATAATCTCACTCGACTCTTCGGATTTATCCAGCGACACATCTCATACCTTCCGTTCGTGCCTCTAGCCTAGTCGTCGTATAATGTATAGAAAAAAATTGTCTTTCCTTCTAAAACGAATTTTATAAAATAAATAAGCGATGTAAACGACGAAGCGAACAAAAATCAAAGAATTACAGAAAAAAAGAAATTATATTTTATACGACGGTTCTGCAAAACGATTATCGATAACCTTTGTAAAAGGGCTATTTCGAAAACAAAATGAATGAAATCAAAGATCGACAAATGACGAATAAGTAGGAAAATGAAAGAATCGACTAGAAACAAGAGAACAAATTTACCGGTAAGGTGTGTCCACGAACTATTTCGAATAAACTTCCTCGTGCTAGAAGCATTGTGCTACCGGAATTTTCGCTACTTCACTCTCCTCAGCTCCCAATTTCTATTTGCATATTTTGCTAATTTTTTTTCATATTTAATCCCCTATTGCCTCTGAATATTCTCGACCCCATTTTCTTTATATTTTATGTTTTTTTTTTTTTTTTTTTTTTTTCGTTTCCGTTTCATTATGTCAATACTGAGGATTTTTCTTTCTTCGAAGGTTTCTTCGGACACTGTCGGTTAGCGCGCGCCAAAAATTTTCAATATCAGCCGATGAAACTGCGAAACCTGATTGGTGGACTGACGTAATTGTTACTAACTTGCGATAACATTTGTAAAGGCAAAAAAATACTAAATAAGAAGTATTAAACTATTAACATTTTCGTAGACGTACGAGAAATTCGTAATTTTACCTGTAAACACTGAAATTAGTGTTTCTTGGTTAATTTTTTATCGCGTATAGTCCCCTTTTTTTTTCACGGCAATAACCGGGACAAAAAATATTCTAACGTGGTCTCGCTTCTCCTCCAAAACGGCTGAACCGATTTGAATAATTTTTTTTTTGTTGTATTCGTAGTTCTTAAGAAAAGGTTTATAAAAAAAAAAATTTTTAAAAAATTGCACTGAAATTGCACAATTCGCAAAAAAGTGTAACTCAAGAACGATTCGACCGATTTTGCTGATTTTTTTTTCTAAAATATTGGCTAAGATTCAAATTAGGTTCCTACAAAAAAAAAATTGAAAAAGTTGCACGGAAATTACAAAATTCGCCTAGAATACGCTAAGCAATAAAACATGCGGTAGGCCAAACAGGCGAGCGGGTAATTTCAGATACCTGGAAACGGCGAGGAACGAATAGGCAAAAAAGAGGCGTCGGTCTTGACTCTCAGCCGATCAGCGGGCGGTCTCTTAATGACGGTACGGAAATCATGCGTTACGCATGCAGTAAAAAAAAAACATAAATGAATCGATAATATCGTAACAAACAGTTCTTTTTTTATTTTTTTTGGTATAAATTTTATATTAAAATAAGAAAAAAAACTGCTTTTTAAAGCTATCAAACAAAAAATGAAAAATAAAATCGGTTAATGAACGAAAAAAGACTTTGCCTATTTATATGCAGATATTAAATGTTTTGCGTATTTATATATTTGTTTGTGAAAGTGAATTACTGAGAATATGGTGTGCACATTTTAAAACTCCCCTTATGTGCAGTATATTCTTATTAGATTTTACAATGATTTAGTCGGAAATTTTTTCAAATTGGTTGGATCACAGACATGCTTACATCTAACATTTGTGAGTTGTAGCCGACTAAATTTTCCGTCATTAAATGGTCGCAACGATAAACTAAAAATATAATTAAAAGATGTAGCAGAACAATGTAGGCGAATGGTCGTTTAGCGAGTACAATGCAAACCGGTCTGCATTTCTCTTAAACATAGTACACCCTAAATCGGGAAAAAGAAAAGAAAATAATAAACGACCCGACTTCACAAGTTCCGCGAGAACTGCAAAAGAAATGAAAGACATGTCTGGCAATCAGGTAACGAAAGAAATTTGAGAAGTACAAAGAGATTGTCCCAACAATGAGACATTTATACGACTGAAAGGTCTTCGATCCGAAAAATTAATTACCGGCAGGAAGTCGAAAGATTGACCGGAAACATTACAATAAGTGCATCAACCATTTTTTGCATGTATTTCGTGTTCCGAGTTATTCAGATCTATTCGAGTTTTCGTTTCGGTAAATGTGCTTCATCTGCCCGTCCGTTACTCGCATATTATCCATTTGTTTTCGTTTTTAAAATGTGTTCGGTATTTTCGCAACTTTCAGTAATATTGTATGAATATATTCACATTTGTGCGATGAGTGCCAATTTTATATTTTAGTCGTATAAATATTGTGATTTATTATTTATCTTAGCAAGAAAAAAAATTTTAAAATGTTGTAAAAAGGCTATATATAAAAAGACGTCTATCACTTTGACTGCTAAATGCCCGTAAAAAACACATAGAAATATATTTATAAAAATCAACATGTGCAGTCATTGAAAACATTTTCCAACCATCCGGAAAGTGAATTCGAAGGCTCAATCCTGTGTGTTTTTAGATTGGCTAAAACGTTTTTATCTTTATCAGTAAACATTAGTTTTATAATATTAATTCAACGTATTACAACTGAACCATAGCAACTCGTAGCGAGGTCTACTAAGTAGGCAACCACTCACAGCGCGTTTAAAGCCCATTTAATTAGCTATCGAATGCAACAAACCGGAAGTTCATACCTCACCCCTACACCCACAGCATCGATTTGAAAAAAAAGTGTTTTGTCAACCCATACAATTTTTTTCAAGCGGAGCGGATCGTAACGGGTCTCGCTATCAGATAATCCTAAAGGTCATTCCATCAGCTGTCAAATGCAACAAACCGGACGTTTCTACGAGCATTGTTACGTGTTTTATAGTCGAAAGAGTAAGACGCAAATTGTGAAAACCACGTGCAGTTTTGTGTTGTCAACATAGATAAGAAAGGTATAGAGCAAGAACAGCGGTATGTGATTCGTTATTATTGTTGGTTACAAAAAACGGCTAAAGAGACGTTAGATTTATTAAAAGAAGAAGCATATCCTGATGATATTCGACTCGATGTAGCCAGTGCATACGAAAGCGTCCATCTTCCCACGCTCAAAAACGTTATGATGTCTTTAAATATCCCTGCATCCACATCCTTCCTAATTATCAATCTTTTTCAAAGTAGAACTCTCCTCCTTTCTGCTCCTTCCTTTTTCGCCTCAAGGAAGGTCTTCCAGGGCCTTCCGCAAGGTTCTTGCCTTAGCCCTACTTTATTTAATTTATATGTTTCCAAAATTGGTTTTCTCTCCTTAAAATCCAAAACTTTATTTTTTGCAGATGATATCCTTGTTTACTCCTCTTCCCGTAATCTTCTAGTTGCCAATGAGGAACTAAACAGCTCCTTAAGTACTCTAGAAGAGGCCCTTTCTAACATTCATCTCTTCATTTCCGCTCCTAAATCAGCAGCTGTTGTCTTCTCACCCTTCGACCTTACAACCCGGACTGAATTGAAATAAATCTTAAAAATCATTCCATTCCAATAGTCAGTTCTTTTCGTTATCTGGGTATCATTTTATCCCCTCGTCTGTCTTTCCATGAACATATCAGCCATTTATATGCTTCCTCGCTTAAAGTCTTAAACCTTCTTAAAGCTCTCTCACCTACGAGATGGGGAGGCGATCCTTCTGTGTTAATAATGTTGTATAAATCTCTCATACGCTCTAGATTGGATTATTGCAGCTTCTTATATGGCAACGCTTCCAAATCCGTTTTCTAAAAATTAGATCGTCTTCAAAACAGTTGCCTTCGGCTTTGTCTCGGAGCTCTGAGGTCATCTCCTTTCCCAGCCATTCTATCTGAATCCAATATCTGTCCTCTGTTCATCCGAAGATCTAATTTGGGTTATCGCTTTCTCATTAAATGTTTTTCCACTTCCTCGTCAAATATCAGTACCTCTTATTATTTTATCCTTCGTCACTGGCGTTTTTCCTCCAATAAAATTCCTATACTATCTCATATATCGTTTCGCCTTTCTAAATTTTCCCCTTTTGTCATTCCTCATCACAAGCTTCCATTTTTTTCTTACGTCTATTCCAAATTGTTAAAGCCACCAAATATCATCTTCATGCCATGCTTCCCTAAATCCTCTCCCTCTCATATCGTCAGTATGGAATTTAATAATACAATAAACTCTCTATTCCGTGATCACTCTTTAATTTTTACTGACGGATCGAAGAGCCCGATCGGAGTTGGGGTGGCATTCTTGTGCCCTCAGTTCTTTCATTCTCGGTCTTTTAGACTTCCGTCCTTTTGTTCTGTCTTTACTGCAGAATCTGTTGCCATTCTACAAGCCATTATTTATATTTCCTCTTCTGCAAGTTCTTCCAAATTCCTTATTGTTTCTGATTCTTTTCTAGCGCTTTCTCCACCTTCCCTTTCTCCTTCCACTGATGCTATTATCCTTTTTATTCGTTCTCTTCTTCATGATCTATCCTCATCGACGTGTACCCAGATTGACTTTCTTTGGATTCCAGGACATGCAGGCATTGATGGAAATGTAGCCGTCGACCTCCTTGCTAAAGCTGCTGTTTCCAATGGGAATTTTATTAGTAGGGTTCCAGCACACAATATTCTTCTTCCAACTAAATCCTGCCATCTTAGACTTTGGCATTCTGTTTATGTATCTCTTTTCGCTAATCCTAATTCCTTTTATTTCTTGATTAATCCTGTTCCTCCTCCTCGTCCTTGGTTCTATGAGTTTCCCAGTTTGCGTCGGTCCATAATTACTACTAAATTATCTCGCCTCCGTTTCTCGCATAGTCTCCTTCCTTCTTTACTAAATCGCTTCTCTTTGGCTGCATCTCCTTTTTGTCCATTGGATCCTGAAGGTTCCCAGTATGTTTGCGATGCGAATCACGTGCTCTTCGAGTGCTCCGGTTTATCTCGCGAGTGTGAGTTACTTTATTGTCATCTTTTAAAGCTTGGTCTTCCTGCTCCTTTCAACGCCTCTTATGTTCTTTCTCTACCTACTATCTCTGTTGTTCCTGTCCTAGGGGTGTTCCTTGATTCCATTGTCGACAGAATTAAAATATAATTTCTAGTCTATTCCATGTATCTATTCCTTTTTGCTGGGCTAATGCTCTTTGCTAGCAAACCCAAGGGGGGGGGAGACTCGGTAATTCAACAATATTTCGATAGCATAGCGCGATTTCGAAAAATATTCGACACCGATCAAGAAGTCGTGACTGCAGTACAGACCATTTTAAACAGAACACCTGTCGGCGAGTTTAAAGCGACCTTTACAAGCCAGAGATGCCTATTTCGAGAAGATTAATATGAATGATGAAGATGGGTAATGATTTATATAAAAATTTTAAAATACAGTTTCTTCCTAAATGTTGTAATTTTTTTGTCTAAAAAAACGGCGGCAGGGCGAACCCCCGGGAGGTAGAAACTCCCGGTTTGTTGCATTCAATAGATAATTAAATGGGCTTTAAGATGTACCTGGAGCGATCGCGCTGTGAGTAGGTGCCTACTCACACCAAAGTTACTCCCACTTCCTGTGGGACAGGCATTGTATATAAAACAAAGTCGGGTTAGTTAAATCAACGGCTGGACCGATTTTTATGATCTTTGATTTGTTGGATTTGTGTCCGTCCCGAATAGCAGAATACAAAATTTAAAAAAAAAATTATGAAGAAAATTCATTTTTTTTTTGCTATTTTTGGCCCAAAAGGGAAGTTCGAATAATTTTTTAACCGTAATTTTTAAATTTTAAGAAAGGGCTGTTGTGTTTTGTTTTATATTTTGAATTTCGATTTTAAACGGTTATCTGATGATGAGTTATGAATTTTTTAAGGACGATTTTTGAGGTCGTTTTAAATTCTATATTATATATTCTAGACGGTTTCTTGCCGACCAGGGTAATCGGTCAGCTTAAAGTTGTAAATTGTCATAGATAGAGAAGTTTAATTGTAATTTATGATCCGATTCCGAAAGTCAAACCGTTTCCGAGCTATTATATAATTGAATATTTTTTTCGTTTCTGAAC
Organism: Icerya purchasi; assembly: GCA_039619475.1. NCBI lineage: Eukaryota > Metazoa > Arthropoda > Insecta > Hemiptera > Monophlebidae > Icerya > Icerya purchasi. The sequence goes on from CM077115.1 coordinate 321,162,645, forward strand.
CATCTTATTGGGATTCCGTACATTATATGGTTACGAAATCCTAAAAAATGGTATAAATTTACTTTAAGAAATTAAATTACTTTAGAAACAGGTTTTTTCCGTGTATAGCTCATCATCAGCTAACTACACAGAGTACACACTTTATTAAAAAGTATATAAATTTAGTGTGTACTATGTGTTGTTAGCTGATGATATAGACCGAAAAAGCATGTTTCCAAAAAGTAGTTTACTTTAATTTTTCAAAGTAAATTTATACTGATTTTTGTTATTAAGGGGGATAATGTCTTGCTGCCACGTGAATTACATTTATTTCGATGTAATTAAAATACTTTTCATTTTGATTTTTGTACATTTATTGAACTTAATTTTTTTTGAGTATTGATTGCTGATAAGTTAACACAATATTTATCGGTTCTGGGGCGTTACGAAGTTCGCCGGGTCAGCTAGTATATATATATATATATATATATATATATATATGGAACGGGATAATACTAATAATTATTTCCTTTAGCTCACCTCAAAACCAATGCTAAAAAATTCGTTATAAAATTCTAGGCATGAGTCGGTATCAGTAAAAATGTTTTTCATCTTTCTAAGTTTTTAATTGCGCAGTTACCAAAAAATGTTTTTCCAGTAATATTTGTAATTCTGTTTTCTTTTTCCCGACTGGGAACCAGTACGTTCGAATATGTATAAGATATATATATATATATCACATATTGTATATGTGTTATATATATATTATATATGTTTTCGAAGGCTAATATTTACGATCAAAACTAGAACTATTCAGCGAAATTCGTGGGAGGCAGAAAGTGAAGTAATTGTTGGACAACAAATTTTAAGCAAATTCGGAGAGATTTGCACGGTTAAGTAACAACAAGGTAGAGGAAAATTGCTTCCCGAACTGGAAATCAGGTTTAATATCGACATTAATCCTTTATAAGATGTCAAAGGGTTAGTCAGACCGTAAATTCTTACCTTGCAATTTAGACGGCCGATGCACATTCCATCTCTCTCTATCTTTCTGAAATCATGGTTATTGAGTTGTTCTTCGGTAAATCTTATTATTATCACCTTAATGAACTTAGGCCTTTCCATTGCAAAAACCACCGTCTCCATCATTTGTAAAGTACATTGTTTTAATAGTTATTGTTCCCGCTCAGCTCTTTTTTGTATACATTTCTTTCCTTCCCTCTCACCCTTTTTTTCAGTCGAATTAATTTTTTAAACGGATTTAAAAAATTCTGCTCGAATGTATTCTCTTTCAGATTTTCATATAAACTCAAAGTATCCTATAACGCGTAAAATTAGTTTGAAAATTAACTGAAATAAACTATTTCACCTTTAAATTTTTCAACTTACAGCACAAATTGAACACAGTGACTCGTGACAATTACGTCTAAAAAGCTTTCATCTGAAATTCCAATTTAGATAATAAAAAAGTACCGTGTAAACTTGCGAATAAAATTAGTTTAATAATAATTATTTCTGCGAAAATGAATTACACAAGTTACATAAATGTCACAATGCATTTAAGAAAGAAAGGTAATATTTTGTTCTATATAACCTTATGCTTTTTAAAAGTAAAGTTCCTAGCGACGTTTTCATCACGAATATATTAAATATTTTTCTTTACAGACATCATCGTTAGAGCGAAAAATCGTTCTTTCATTTGTTGAACTTTTTAAAGTTCATTTGAGAATGTAGGAACATCGCTATCCTCCTTGGAGTCACTATTTCGGTGGGGTCTTTCCGTGCAGAAACACTTAGAAGAGGAAGGTGTCGACCATCAGATGCTTTCGTAAAAAGCAATAAATATGGCCGAGATGATGAATAAGGAAAGGAAGGGCGGGGAAACAAGAGAATCCGAAGAGAAAACTATTTTTAAAGTAAACCATTCTGGGTAATCGAAAAAAAATTGTATTTAAGCCTTCATTAACGGCTCGGGTTAAATAATAACTTGTTTTTTCCTAACTTTGGATATATTCGATTTTTAACAAGTTGATATTGGGAACTTGCTGAAATGCAACTCTTAAGCGACTACTCTTACGGGGAAGAAATTTTTTCCACTTATTAGTGTTTAGGAGACAAGATATTGAATAGAGAGGATGGCACCGTCAGAAGAATGAGAAGGAGGAGAGGAGATGGCTTGAAGAACGCCTTTGGAATCGGAAACGATTAGGAATTTGTGAACCGCACTTGTAGGGGATATAAAATGAATGGCACGAAGAATTGAGATCGAGATTCGGCCGAGAAGATAGAGCAGAAAGAAGGAAGTCTGAAAGACTCGTAGTGCAGGAACGTAGGAGACGTATATGCACCACTCACGCCCCCATCACTCTTAGAGCCATCCGTGAAGATTAAGATATGGGAAGGAAAAGAAGAGTCCAGCAGCTGAAGAAATTCGAAGTTGACTACATTGTGCGAGCAAGAATTAGCTCGGATTGGGAGGGAGGAGAAATTGATGGGGTGCCATGACCATCCGAATCTTCATCTCGAACACCATCGCGCTAAGCAGCAATATTCCATAACACTATTAATTTCCTTTACACATGAATACATCTTTAGTAATGGCTCGGGGCGTTCTCCTGGTGTAGCTGAAGCCTTTTTAAACCTCTCGGAAATTAATCACTCTGAATCTTTTAGACTCCCTTCCTTTACCTGTACATAGTTACAGCCGAACTCACGGCGATCCTATGTTCTGTTGTCTATGTTTTCTCCCATCGCTATTTCACAAATTGTCTGATTATGCCTGATTCCATGGGTGCCCTTGAGGATGTTCCGCTTTTCCCACTTATTCCTGTGATTATTTTTTCATTCTTCGGATACGCTCTCCCATTCGTGATCTTTTTTCACTTCGTTCTATCCGTGTTGATTTGTTATATTAGGCATACGAACAACATAAAAGAAGGCATTAAATTGGTGGATTCTCTGGCTAGAGTTGCTGCTTCCTTGCCCACCTTCTTCTCCAAAATTCCAGGTTTGGATCTCCTTCTTCTCTTCAAAAAACTTCATTCCAAATACCGGTCCAACATTTATGCTTCGTCCTTTTCTAATAATATATCTTACTACCTGACTATCCGATGTCGCCTTATTTTGGCGTGCTAGGATTTTTTCCATTATTCGTTTAGGTCTTGACCATTCACCGTTCTTCTTCTCGTTTCCGGTTTTCCTTAACATGCTCTCCAACTTCTGCCTTCTTCACTCGACCGATGCGGCTTTCTGCGATTTTAATCATATTCTTTTTAAATGCCCCTTCCTCTCAAATGAACCATCTATTTTTTACACTCGATTCCTTGACATTCCTGCTCCTTATTGTGCATCATCTTGTCATTCCTATACTTAGATCTTTTTTGTTATCTATCTCCGACCGAATTGCTGTTTAACTGTCGATTCTTTCCTCTCCATATTGCTTCTAAGCATAATAGAATCTTTGTTATCCCGCACAAAAGAAAAAAAAGAAAAAAAGGTATTGCTTTTTTTCAAACATTTGTTTTAAGGATTTTTCATTTTCTTGGTTAATTGTGCTATTAAAGATCAAGAGCGGTGACTACTGATGTTCGAGCCATTCCTACGCATTAAACAAGAAAAATGAAGTGTACTCAGCGTATTAACACGGTGTAATTAACGTAGGTTTAAAATGAACATTTTAGAAATTACTAATGTGTACGGTAAACCATAGTAACGTTAAAAAACTATTCGCCAATAATGCTTACATCGACAGAATTTGCTCGGGGAATAATTAAATTTGCATTTTTTCAACCTAATTTTAGGTTTAAACTATTATTAATATAACCCCGCTCTTCTTTGAATGTCCGTCCCTTCTTTCCGAGCGTTATATCACCTAATAAAACTGTCCTATTCCTCGTTGCGCATTTGATATTCTTCCTCTTCTCCAATCATCATCACAGCTCATTGGTTCTCCTTTATATATTGTCGATAACTAACCAGAACGTACGTATATCATTGGGGCGGTTCTTTCCATTCTGTCCCTAGGTGCAAGCGATCAAAACAAAAAACAGCTCATTTTTCTTGATTATATCGGTGTCACTCGGATTTTTTTGACTACAATCTTGCGGTTCTTTCTCTCTGTCCTATGGTCAAAGGCCCATTCGCCGCGGCAGTTTTCTTCTCCCCGCGTTTTACTTTTCCCATTTAATATATTTCCAATTGAACTTCGCATTTGTTTGTAATACTTCATCTTCGTTTTTTTGTTTTTTTTTGGAGAGGAAGAATTATATATATACATATATTCCCTTTGTTATTTGTTTTCAGATTTTGTAGTAGGATAACTTTACGGTTTTTTTTTAAATTACTCGTAGCATGATTTTAAAAATGATTAGAATATGGGAAGTTTAAACTAACCATTCTGTTGCAGCCTCCGCAGTCCCGATAGTCCGTTAAGGTTATTGACTTTTATTCTGAACCATTCCGACGTACAGTATTATTATTATCCAACATTATAGATTAAACTGAAGAATCTCTCATTAGTAACTAAATTTTTGACGTCCACATTTGCCAGAATTTCAAACTTTAGACAGTCACCGAAAACGCTCAGTTCAAGTCACTTCTGTTTGTGGTTTTTATCAACCGGCTAGGAACTTTCTACTTCTCGCTCGTTTCTTATACAATGCCGCACTATTGGCTATGTAGACGAATGTAGAAGTACCCCGGATTGTTTTCATTTCCTTTTCGTCTATCGCTAGAATAGCTAATTGATTCTAATAGTCCGCATTCTGCAGAATTACTTTATCTTCAGACAACACCGAGCCGGTGACGTACTAAAAATGCCTACATTTTTTATACGCTGAAATTCTTGTTCGGTCAAAACAGTTTCAACATCATTTTTAATTAAGCCTCGTGGTTTACTTGAGATGATAAAATCAGAAATACTTTATTAAATTTCTTTTTAGTTTGAACTTTAATTAAACTTTTGTGACAAAAACCGCAGCGAGAAGAACCGAAAAATTAACGGAAAATAACCGAAAATCGACAAACGAGTGTGACATTTTAGGAATACTTTAAATAAGCTATAAAAACGGCAGCTGAACTATGGACTAGCATGAGGGAGACCGGGCAGTACAACATTGCAGTTCGCAAGGAAGGTCGGAAAGGGGGGATCAAAATCCGCTTTTTACAAATCGGATGGAGTCGAAAAAACCTAAGATTGGAACACGTCGGAAATCAGCAAAACGAAAACTTCAAATTAAGTAGGCGACAAAATAAAACTGTTGAATAATAAAGAAAAATGTATATATATATATACATGTATATGTGTACACGAATCCTTTATACCTCAAATTTTTATGAATCTCGATTCACGCAGAACGACCGCAATAAGTGGTGAAAATCATACTACATAATCCATACAAATCGCTATCGTTGCAAAAGAAAAAACGAAAAAATGTCTCTTTTAAATATTTATATTGCCTTAATAAATGAACAAGTTAAATCGTTACATTACCAAAATTGCAAAAAAAAGTTACCAACCAGTCTCACCTCTCATCGTTTTCAGAGCAAAACAGTGACCATAACAAACCGATGGAATACGTATAATTTTCATACTTTAAATTAGTGTAGATTTCGGCAACGGAATCAGGTGAAATAATTAGATTGCGACAATTTTTAAATTTCCGATTTTTCAGAATCTTAGTGTGCGCAAACTTCCGTCTTGCCTCTTGCCTCTTTCAACTTGCATCTAGACGCATACCTCTTGACGCATGTCCGAGAGGCATGCAATTTTTGTCCGCACTTGTTCAGCTCGTCTGTGCGTCTCGTCAGTAGGTTCTGTGAAACCACCCCGAGATGGAGTCAGACGCGCTGTCCCTACTTTTGCGAAGTTCTGCATTTTTAGTTTCGAAACACGGACGAAAGAAGAAAATGCGAAGAAAGAAGAAATCCTTGTGGGTTTCGGACTTTTTACAAACTTGAGATTACAAGATTCTGAAAGAAGTGAATACAGATGATTCATTGTTCAAAAACTTTACTCGACTGTCGAATACCAACTTTGATTGTTTTTGCTAAATCTGATTCGGGGACAAATAGAAAAAAGGACACACGTTTCCGTGAAGCTATACTACCTCCACAGTATATTTGGCCACTCAATCAAATCTCTTTTTTATCTATTCAAAGTTTTCGAACAAACTATATTTTGAAAGCCATAATTGAGAAGCACTGCAGGATTACATCAAGGTAAGTAGAAGTAATTTTTTGGTAACGTGTGTTTACTCTAATTGCTCAAAATAATTATCACAGCAAAAGTGATATATAGGAAAAAATGCACATATAATATACCTACGTATGTATATTTTTTGAGAAAAATCGAATAAGTAAAGTAAAATAGAGGAATTAGAGTGTTTGAAAAGTACATTAGTTATTAACTTTAGTAAGCGTAATGTAATTCAGAAAGTACTTCATTCACAGGAGGTACTTCGTTCACAGAAAGTACTTCATTCGCAGAAAGTACTTCGTTCACAGAAAGTACATCAGTTGTTGCTGAACGTTAAAAAACGGTTCATATCAAAGACATCTTTTCCAGTGATCAGCATTTAATTTTGTTTTTTACTCCTCTTAATGTCTCGGTTGTACTTTTCCCCAAGTTGAGCCGATGCGTCGTTCCCCTAGCCTACTTGTTGACGTAAGTTTTATCCCTGATATCCCACAACACCGGTAGTAGGCTTCGATAATCACCGATAAAATCGAATGTTTCTTTTCCTCAGTCGAACATGATGACAAAACAAACGAAAACAATCAGCAACACAAACGAGAAATTTCACATGAACACCGGTATTTTTCTTCGAGTGAAGAGGCACGGAATGACGCACGGAAACCCATCACTTTTGCTCCAACGTTCAACACTTCCGCTCAATTCAAATAACGCATTCGCTAGCGCATGCGTGACTCTCGCCTTGCGCTAAGACGCGTGTCTTTGACGCACGTAAGGTTGAACAAGTGCGGACATACCTTATGGAATATTAAATTTAAATATTAAATAAGTGTGTACGGACGTTTCTATAGGGTGAAAAACAATATGAAGTTCGAGAAGTTACGGCTGAAAAGTGATAAGAATTTCCGAAAAAAAAAACAAAACAATTATGACCCGCATTTCCGATTCATTTCGTATTTATCCATTACATCTCTTACTTTTTCTACTGGGCAAAGTTTAATTCAATACTTTTCATCCATCGCTTCAATTTTGGCCCCGTTTCAATATTTATCACGCTATTCGGATAGTTCATTGATGTAGCGTTTAAAATAGAGTTTTATAATCTCCGTTCATAAGATAGACTAATTCACATTGCTTACGCGTAGAACAGACAACATCGGAAAATATCAAAAAACGACGAAACCGAATATCGACATTAAAAGTTCCCTATTATAATTCGCTCATTTAGCCAAAGTCAAAAGTGAACCGGGATTACTGTGAAATGTTTAAAGATAATTTTGTCAATAAGTAGACCTGTTGAAGTGAAAAAAAGAGAAGGAAGACTAGGCAAAAATATTCTCATCACGTTGCAGCTTTCAAGATGACATGGCCAAAAATAAATCGTAACGGATAAAGTAATTATTCTGCGGGTAGCATGCCAAAATGGAAACGATAAAATTGGCGGCAAATAATTCGGAGAAAATAATGATAGGGTTAAACGATGATTTACTTCTTTCGAGGCAATGAAAAATATAACATTTTGAAGCGTAATTTAAAAAAAAAAAATATTAAATCACCCCCCGATAAAAATTAATAACAGAGCAGACATTTAGACTGAACGATTACAACACTGCAGTCCGGTCATAAATAACGTGATTATTTAAGAAAAATATTCGGTACTTATTAAGACACACACCTGTGTTCGTTTTTTTTCGTGTTGTTCTAGCTCGCCCGGAAGCACTGCGAAATTGCACAATCAAGTCTCTCACCAATAATTCCGAAGAATCGATGACGGTGGAATGTTTAGCGGGTTACAACGGAGGATTACAGCAGTCGTTTCATTTGGAAGTCTTCGAACCGTCCAGCAGCAAAATACACGCAAATATAACAAGAACGGAGTCGCCCGTTTTCCGAATTGATGGAGGTTTGATTAACGGAGCTGGGAAAACGTTGCTTCACCTGTTGCTTTATTCAGCTAACGAGAAGGGCAGGAGTGAAACGGTCTTCATCGAAGACATTCCTCTGAATAACGCCGAAAAACGGACTGGTAAGTGTGTACCTTGATAGTTTAGTTTAAAGCCCCTTCTCGGTTTCAAATTTTTTCGATCGAGGAACGACCTAAATAGGAATGCGAATGTAATTGTAACAATCGACGGACTAGTGTGTAAAATTTTTGTTAAAACCGACCTAAAGTATCTCGTGAATTATTTAATTACGGTTTTTACGCGGTTGTTTTTCCAAAAGCTCGATGATGTTATGTTTAATTTAATATTGTGAAGTAAGGTCGGTTTACATCTGCGCGTGTATTAGAGCGCCGATATCGTGTAGCAAAGTTGAATTTTCTTTAAATATGACCCGGGTAAAACTTAGATCGTAGTGTATGATGGGCAAGTATATAAATAAACTTTATCAGTTCTTCTTAGCACGATTACGCTCAGGTAGCTGCTGAAAAATGTTTCTATTGCTAGCGGTATTTAAAAGCAATAAGAAAAATAAAACCGTTGCGTAACTTATATTCTTTAGCCCTTTTTTTTTTGTGTGTATAATTAATTTAATTAATACTTCCGACTGCTGGTCGATTTTTATCGTTCATTTTAAAAATAAACTAACTATTATACTTTTGTTTTTAATAGTAACTATTTTTGTTAAAGCGAGAAATTATTATTAATTAGAACAATGATAAAAAATTTACAGTAAAGAACGAATAATAGAAAATTGGCGATAATAAAATATTAAAAGAAGAAAAAATTCCTACGTATTATCTTAATTGGTCTTGCGGTATTAAATTAGAAAAATATTGGACAGTGCAAAAAAAAAAACATACAGCGAACAATAAATCCAGGTGTCAGAAATTTAGTTTTATACATTTGATATGTCACACAATATATTATCACACATTAGGAAAATTATCGTGTATTTTACATAATGTTGAAGCAGAAAATGATAAAAAAAAGTTGGTTTAATGGCATTATTAAATTATACTTGCAAAGCAGATACATATTTGAGTGAACATTAATTACGGTATGCTTAAACTTTAATTTTACAAAACATTAAATGAAGAGGAAACCAAAGAAGACGGTAATAAGAATTCCGAGCTCTACCACGGTCTGGTTTGAGAGTGGCGTAAAAGCGAATTTTTATCCAGAGAACGCGGCTGTAATTTGTACAAAGTTATCTAGGAGATAGTGCACATTTCTACATCACTCTACCTGCTGAGCCGGCTGCGTGCATTTCCCCGGGTACGAAAACATGCTCTCGATACCTCGATATTTTCATTAGATTTTAGTTGGCTAAAAAACTCGCTCTATCGATGTTATTGATATGACTATATAGAGCGAATGCTATGTTTAAATCCGGTTGAAGAGTTCACACAAAGTAGGAGGAAGCGTTGATGATCCCATTTTGGACTGAAACCGTTGTATTCTACTGATACTGTTTCTGCTATATATGTATATATGTATACCTCGATAAGTAAATTAGTCTTTTACATGATAAGCTCAGTGTGCAGATTTTCTTTCGATTACATATTTTAAAATTTTGAGTTTTCAGCTAATCTGATATGTACGAACGACACGGGTCCTTCTCTGTAGTTACTCCTAGATATTTGACGTCATCATTCTGCGGGAGAATACTATCATCCGTTTTTACGTGGGGACAAATCCGCGTTTAATTTAATAATAATATTCGTAAAGGGCGTCATGGAAGAGAAAAAATGGAAAACCGTTGTAAAAACAAAAAAGGAAATGGATCCAGTAAGATGTATAATATACACATGCCAAAAGTGTCGTGTTGCCTCGCGTTCAAACATCATCGTGAGGTGTAGTTAAAATGAATAATTCAAAAATTGACCAACTTGGACCGTTTTTATTTATTTTCTCATTTACAAACATATCATTACAAAAAAAAAAAGTGGAATTGGATTTCATTTTGTTTAAATAAAAAAATATTGCCGCTTAATATGTCAGCATGTATATACACTTATATGTGAAATATGTACTGTTTACCATTTTAACAAACTAGATGATACAACGGAAAACTTGTGTATAAAGAGGCCTCTTTTTATTCAGTTGAGTTATACAAAGAAATTTCTTAGCTCCTTAGCTCCTTAGCTCGTGCAATGTTCCAAAATAATTCAGTGACACGGTGAATACATTTTTATCGAAAGTAAAAACTCGGCGTAATAAATTAATGTATTACAAAAAAGTACGGGGTACCCATTAATGAAAATTAGCGAGGCAGAAATTAATCAAAAAATCTAAAAAATATGGCAATAAAAAACAGTATATTTTTGGAAAATTTAAAGTTACAGTAATAATCGCGTACTGTTAAAGCATTAATGAAAGTAGTCGCAAGAGCGCAGGAACAATAAAATATTAACTGAAAACAAGGCGATAGAAAATATTTATTAAATACGTGTTATAGTATGATAGTAAATTAAGCAGCGAGTTAATAACAAAGAGAAATATTACAAAGTATCTGATGTTGTTAGCACGTTGTATATAATATTTATATATTGAAAGTATACGATAGAGAGTTAAGTTAACAAGGAAATTCTGTAATATTTTGATTTGGATGAACCGAAAAATTAACGGTTTGAAAAGATGAACTTTAAAAAGTATCCAAAAAAATACACTACAAATATGAGCAATTGGCATTAAATCTATACAAATAATTACGGAAAATCGGAAATCATGAAAATAGAGCCTTTTACATTATTCCGTATATTCCGATTAATTTAACCAAATATAAAATTTGCCAAGCAGCACTCTGTAGCCAGATATTTTTCCTTAAGTATAGAGAAGTAGAATGAAATAAGCCACTTGGATAAAGGTTCTTCGTTGGGGAAAAGGAACCGTTTATTTCCCTTTTTTTTTGAATATCGACTTGCGTATACAGCAAGATCGTAAACGTTAAATGTTGCAGTCTCAGCTGTCGAATAATTTCATTCTACAATAAAAGTGTATTATATCCTTCAGAAAAACTTAAAACGTTTCGCGCTAATGAATAGTCTATAAAAGTTGAACATCCGTTTATTTGAAATTCACGATGAGGCCAGGTCGCGTAATACGAACTATCGCTGTTCGATAAGGGTTTTCTTATATTATAACGGCGCTTAAAGAAACGAATATAAATTAATTAATTGTGAAATATTTAGGCTCAGCTGCAAAACAGGCAGAGGCGAAATTAATCCGAAACAAAAAGCTGAGAGAATGGTACAAAGCGATTCTGAGGGACGGCTAAAAAAAAAAGAATTTTTATTCAAAAAGTGGCCTTGTTTCTGCGTTTTTCATCGTTTCGAGTTGTTGAAGATAAGAGCCATCATTGCGTTATTTTAACACCTCATTTAACTTTCAAAGTGGCATCCACTTTTATTACATGCAGTTATTGGGTGTTTTTTTGTTTCCGTTCATTTTTCTAAGGATAAAAGTAAATGTCGGGGCGAAATATCATCCTATACATATACAAAAACGTGTACGGAAGAAGAAAAAAAAGTAGGAAAGAAGATGAATGAGCTTTTGATTCTTTCTGCTTTACGCTGCAAAGATCATATGCCTCTCATTCCTATCGTCTACACCGTACGCTAGTTGCTTGTCAGTTTGCCGTTGCAAAAAACGCAAAACTATTGTAGCGTGGCAACTGAAAACTCCCATTCTTCCTTAGTTTCTAGCGCTTTCAGACTGTGTTAAATGTAAATTAACCGGTTAAATCTCTTACACGGCACAACCGGTTCCATGGGGCGGGCACATCTTTACAATTAGAATTTTCGTGATTTTTCTCCTAATATACTCAATTAGAGCCGGAGGAGCGTAATTGTTATTCATTGAAAACATTACATATAAAACGGTATAACAACATTTAGGAGGTTTAAAATTGTTATTTTCACTGCTAATTATTATTATCGGTTTATTCCGCGGAAATGACTCTTGGCTGATGATGAATCGTAGCGCTGCGTGTTTTTTTTTTTGTTTTTTTTTTTTTTTTCGGTCCCCAATTCGTAATACGATGGAGTAAATATATTTAAAAAATTTATACCAATAATTTATATAAATAACAGGTCTGTCCTGAGAGTGCCCATTTAAGTTTATAGAACCCTGACAGACTGTTTTACAATGTTAATAACAGTTAGTATACACAAATTTAATATTAATACAGGTGTAACTTTACGTTAATTTGATTTATTTCGGCTATTGTAAAACTAGTGAACATATTTTAAATAGCTTAGTTACTAATTGATCAGAGCTAATATTGCAAAAATTTGTATTACTAACTGCCGGAAAGGATATGCTTAATATTATTAATAAAGAATTACACGTTACACGGTGTTATTTGAGTGTGCAATTTTATGTTTATGTAAATAATCTTTAAATTTGCGCCCAGTAAGATATTAGACATTAAAACAATTTGGCGTAAAAACTTTATTTTGTAGTCTACCATCTATGGTTGGAAATATTTGTTTAGCTATACCGTTATTATATTGGTTCCACTGCGCCTGAAATTTATTATTATAATATTTATATCTAATATTATAAGTTTAAAAACTGTTTCAGCGTTAACGAGGTTTGTTCGTGTATGAAGTAAGGTTGATGATATGGAATTCATGATTTTTAATATTGTTTTTTATTAAAAGTATGTTAATATGTTTCTGTATTTCGTAACTTAATGAGATTTAATACCTGCAATGATGGTGCTTTTTTAGTAGCTGGTAGTTCTGTAAGCTTTAATCCTTTTTTATTGCAATAGTTCTCTGAAAACTTTTTAATATATTTTGAAATCTCTTAATTTTTAAAATATTTATATATCTATTATACTACTATAAAAAGTATGTCAAGCAATATTACGCTTTTATATAAGGTTAGTCCCTTCTTGTAATTTAATCGGTTATTATTATTATATAATTTGTTAAATATAATTAAAAATGTATTTATTTTTTTATTGATATAGGGAAAATGATTATAAAATTTTAAGTTATTGTCTATTATTATACCTAAGTATTTGGTTTGACTAACCATGCTAATATTTAATCCGTATTGGAGCAAATTTAATCTTTTATCCTTTAAGTTTTTGTTAAACAACATGTAAGTTGACTTAGATTCGTTAATATTTAAATTGTATTGTTCTAACCATTTCGCGATTTCTACATATAAACCTGGTAAACTTTATTTTCCAATACATTTTCATTCTTATCGGCTATTACTATTGCAATATCGTCTGCGAAAGTGAAAACGTTTATTAGATTGGTGGGTAATCTGATGTTATACATTTGAGAGAAAACTATGTTCCACAAGTTACCGCTGCATTAGAGACGAGCGCCGGTGCTTTTATCGCTGCGCATCCTGAACATATATATATATATATATATATATATACTTCTTTGCTTTCATTAAACAATCTGTGACAATTAACATTGAAAAGTCGTGTTGAATATCAGATAAAAATATAAACTGATTAGAAAACTGCGGAAGAGGGAATGGTGAAGGAACAATAAGGCAACGAAGACTACATTCGTCATTCTTAATAAGGGGTAATTGAGATTAAATCAGAGTACTGGTTGGAAAGGGAACACGATAACAAAAAAAAAAAAACAAAAAAAGAAAAAAGAGTACTGTTAAACGAGGAAATATTGTATTGTAATTATTTACGCGTATGGAAAATTTCAAAAAAGATTCAGTTCTCGAATAAGTGAAAACTAACGGAAAAAAGGAAAATATCGGATTATTATACGGAAAACACCAGAAGCAACAAGTACGTATCACATTTGAAAGCAGATATTAAACGAACGTATTTAAACAATAGAGTAACAGGCGATTCGTTAAAGAATTCGAAAACGCCACAGCGAATCAGGTATTTAGATGGGAAAAGGATCAAAAAGAGTAGTCCAGCAATGAAAGAATCTATATCATTTTTTTATCCGATTGGAAAAAGAGTAATTGATGCTAATTGAAGAATTACCGATAGAGTTGAGAAAAGCACAAATCATTTGAAGCAGTAGCAAGATCCGGGGAGTTGTTAGAAGTTGAGATGATGAAGAAGAAAATGTTCAAACATTGATACATGACTAAGAATCAAAGGACAATGCGGAAATGGTGAAAGCGAAAAGGCGTACGAGTATTTTAGATTCCGTCGAATTTGAAAAGGAACGGCTTGAAGGAGAATCACCGTGAAACATGAACGCCGTCAAATTTGAATAGGATAATAAATTGATAGAAGATTCTAATGTCGCCACCCTATTTAACAACGGACGTTTCAGAGAGAATAATTGTAACGGTGTTTAATATACTCACGGAAGAAAAAACGGCTGCTGATATACCTGCAATTCGCTGATAGCAATAGGATGATTATAACATGAAATGCGAAGTGAAGAACGATTAAAGAAGACATCTGAAGTGTATGTTTTTAAAAAAGAATTACTTAAAATGGAAAGGGTGTCGATTCTTTCAAAGTTCAAATAATGTTTGATTAAAACCACGTTAATGAATTGAATATATAGAATTTTATTATTTATAAAAGAGTAGCCGAAATTATTCGAACATAAAACTTTAAACATGTTGTACTATTTCTGAATTGTACGTTCTGGCATTGAAATGGAGGTTTCTATTATGGGTCCGGCATATTTCAGTTCATTCTAGAAATCTATTTTATGTCTACGGTAACATTTAACTGAAAATACTTTAGCATATCTTCCCTACCGTGTTTTTACGATATGAGATGTGCTCGTGTTTTATCGCTAGGTGAGGCTGAGAAATTTTAATTCAGTAACGATTTATGCCATTCGGTTATTTAATAATTTATAATACTCTTTTTATCTTTTTTCCATTTTCGCCTGCAATCATCGTAACGTCTTCGGTAGAATTTAGTATTTTTGCGGATTTTTATTTTATGTACTGATGACGTTGCAACATTGAAAATAGCTGAAACCGATATCATAGAGGTATTCCATCCCGCATACGTCTATTGGAAACACCGGTACTCTTTTTGGTCTTAAATTAACTCCAATATAACCGACTGCTCTCCTTACCGTTTGTTTCTGGGTAAAGGTCCTTGGTTGACGAACTCAAAAAAAAAAAAAAAAAAAAAAATAATAATAATAATAAACTCCAAACAACCACTGGGTGTTAGAACTACATTATAATACTTTTAAAACCAAAGAACGTTTAATTTTATCAAAAGAGCCGAATATATCCAATACCGGATAAGTATGTGTAAAGGTTTCCTCTTTTAATTTCCTTTACATACCTCGATCCATTTTGAAGCTACACCTTCAGTAGATTTTCCTTTCATACGTAAACTTATCGATTGGAAAGTAAAATATTATTAACACGCAGTATTTTGTCCAGTTCACAAATTAAATTTTCGTTAATTTCGCATTAAGCCTCCAAGATTTTATAATTTTCGCCTGGCTTGTTAATCGGAATAATTTTACCTTTAATAACGAAAAATAATTAAGACCAAAAAATATTTACTATACTACTTAAAATCTCTTCATTAATATCATTAGTTTAATTATTTCGCTTGAAACGTGGTCCGTGTCGCTAGCTTTCTCGCTGTTTAGTTTTTTAATAATTAGATTAAGTACGGCTTTGTTAAAGTTTCTTTTGCTTTCTTTTTAGGGAAGTAAATATGGGTAGATTATCTGCAATTACTGGAAGTAGTCCCGTTAAGTGTAGCGCATTATACTTTTAAGGTGATTTATTTATTATGTTCCTACCAATATTTAGCGCCGGAATTGATGTAATACTCTTATTTTTGTCTAGGCATATTTTATAAAGTGTTTTCCTTACATGGAGGAATTTTTTAAGAAACTTTTCCACGATTGACTTTTTCGTTTTATTATTTTTAATTTTTATGATGTGCATGTGTGCTTTTTCAGATCTTACGTCATAACATGTAGTACTGTTTTGTGTTTTTGGGTCTTGCATTTTATACGTCTCGAAACTTTTTTTTCAAAAAATCTGTTATTCCAGCAAAAGTTGGTGGAGCTTGTCATTTTTTTTTTTACAGTTATCACCGATTTTAGTTATTTCGCGTGTAGACTCTTCAATAGTCATTTCTAATTCATCCACCTACTTAGATACTCCAATCTTTTCTAACACGTATGTAACTCGGTTAATACCTTATTTCAGGCCCGGATTAAGTGTATGATAGGTTCGGGGCTTCGGAAATATTAGGGGCCCCCTTTTCAGAAGTGACAAAATTATCAGTTTTATAAAAATAAAATAAATTTTCTTTAATTTAATTTAATTATATTATTTTGAATTCACGAATTAACATATAATTATCAATCTAAACAAAACTAAATGTCATATATAGGTAGAATTTTCGATGTGAAAAAAAAAAAATATATATATATATATATATAATTTTAAACAATGAATTTTTCAGCAAATTTTAACTAAAGATTTACTACGTGATAAAACTGTTAATAAAAAAGTCTTCAAGAAAAAAAAAAAGTTAAAAACATTTAATTACAAAGTGGCAAGAAAAATACACACAGCCGGTAATTGCATATAAATTTGTCGGTGACACAAGAAGAAGAATAAATTCTAAACATTTCAAAAAAAATTTATATTTCACGCAGATCTTAATATTAGGAAATATTTCAAACGTTTCGAGTTTACTGCAACGTAAAATAGATATTCAGATTCGGCAGAACATACTTGGACAATTTTAGGAAAAATAATAAACTAAATTCGAATTTTGCAAAAAACATTAGATCTAGCAACCTAACACTAAAATTTACCCGAGTTTTTTTTCAGCCATTCAATAAACTATAATAAACTATAATAAACCATAATAAATTATAATAAACTATAATAAATTATAATCATCATTTGGTCGAAAACCCCAGAGGGGTGTCGTGATCATGGCGACGCCGATTTAATTATTTTTCGCCATTGCTCGCGATTCTCTGCTTTGAAACAGGACATCTGTAAGCTCAGACCCGTTACATCCTGTATCGCATTGGTCCATCGCGCTGGTGGTCGACCTCTGGATCTCTTGCCTTCCACTTTCGCCTGTATCAGCCAGCGCTCCATTCCATTTTCTCTGCGCATAAGGTGTCCAAAAAATTTCATCTTACGGCTGAGTACAATACTGGATAATCGTTGCGCAGTCCCGATTTCTTCTATTACAGATGTATTGGTTTTGCGGTCCAGGGTATTTTAAGAACCCTTCGCCAACACCACATCTGGAAACTATCTACTCGTCTTATAGTTGCCTTTTTCAGTGTCCAAGTTTCTGCTGCGTACAGTAATATCGAGAAAATCAGTGTGTTGACCAACTTCACTTTTGTATTTTTCGTTACAGAACCATCTTTCCATATCTTATTCAGTCTGGACATAGCGCCACGGGCAATTTGTATACGACGTTTCACTTCCTCTTCTGAGCTACCATTACTTTCTATCAGAGATCCGAGATATACGAAGCTGTCTACCGTTTCATACCCGGAAACCACTCTCCCATTTAATGGTATTGTGTTCCCTCTGTCTATTACCATAACTTTTGTTTTGGTTTGGTTTATGCTCAAGCCATATGAAATGCTAATATCCACTAACTTCTTCAGTAGTTCTTCCATTTCCTTCATGTCGGCAGCGAGTAGCGTCGTGTCATCTGCATATCGCAGATTTGAGATTTTTCTTCCTCCCATTAATATACCGCCCGTCCATTGCTCAATAACAATCCTCATGACATGTTCGGAATACAGATTAAATAAAATGGGCGATAAAATGCATCCTTGTCGGACTCCCTTTTTTGTATTAAATTCCTTCGTTTGTAGATTACGGTCTATCCTAACGATGTTACCGTTATTTTCATATAAATTCCGTATTAGGTTAACCATGTGTTTGGGTGCTCCCATTTGTATGAGCACAGACCATAACTTGCTCCATATAACATTATCGAACGCCTTGTTAAAATCGACAAAACAGAGAATTAATGGTATTTCATATTCGCGAGTCTTTTCTATCATCAATCTTAAATTCAATATTTGTTCTCGAGTACCACGTCCTTTCATGAATCCCGCTTGTTCGTTCGCAATTTGACAGCTCATTAGTCCATGTAAACGTCTATTTATTATATGTAACATTACTTTACTTGCATGTGGGATAAGGGAAATCGTTCTATAATTTTTACATTGCGTTCTCTTCCCTTTCTTGAACAGTGGTACGTATATGGATCTACACCATTCTTCTGGCCACTTCCCAGTTTTCCATATCGTATTACATAATGAATGCATTATATCAATTCCTGACTGCCCTATCAGTTTTATGAACTCCGCCGGAATTCTATCTATACCAACTGCCTTGTTATTCTTTAATAACCGTATGGCGTCTTCTAGTTCTATCTTTAGGATTTCCGGCTCTAATTCTGCATCTAAATTTATTGCCTCTTCGTTCATGTCTTCATGATCATATAAATCCTTACAATACTCTCTCCAGATTTCAATTATTTCACTGCGGCCTGTTTTCAGTTGTCCTTGTTTGTTCTCCATTGCCCAATTTTTCGGTCTAAATTCTCTGCTCAGAAATCTGACTTTCTTGTAGAGATTTCTAGGTTCATTTTTTTCTTCATGTTTTTGTATCTCCTCACATATTGTGGTAATAAATCTGTTCTTGTCTTTCCTGCAGCTCCTTTTTATCTTCTTGTTAATCCTATTGAATTGCTCTTCTATCCTGGGGCCTTCCATTATCATATTTCTCCGTTCTTCGATAAGTTTCAGTGTATCTTCTGACAGCCATGGTTTTCGTGGCGTAATCGGGAATTGTACTTTTCCAGATTTTCGACATGCACGCGTTACACACGCTTTAAACCACTTCCATTGTTCATTTGGGGGCTTCTTTGTAATATCTGTATCTGCGACAATGTTTTGGAATTCTTGTACAAATCCGGTTTTATTTGTGATCGCCATTTTCTGCTGTGCGCATAATCTCGCTGCTGGGACTTTTATTTTTCCACATAATTTCATGACTAGTAATCTATGCTCACTCCCGCATTCTGCGCCTGGATAAACCTTTACATTTTTACAAGACGTCCTCCATCGTTTGTTGATCAGGATATAGTCTATCTGATTCCTGTATCGGTCACCAGGTGCCTTCCATGTGCTGAGTCTGCGTGGATGATTTTTAAACATGGTGTTAGTAATGGTTAACTGATTATCAATTGCGAATTGAAGGAAGCGCTCTCCTCTTCCATTGCGTTGTCCCAATCCATATTCCCCTAGAATTCCATCTAGAAATCCTCTCTCTTTCCCAGCTCCAATTTTGGCGTTAAAGTCACCCATTAATATTAAAATTTCTCGTTTAGGAATTTTATCAAACTCCTCTTGTAACTCCATGTAGAACGTCTCGATTGTTTCATCTGAATCATTATACGTGTGGGCATAACCCAATATTATGTTAATAGCAATTGGTTTCGTGTTTAATCTAAGTACTAATATGCGATCGTTCTTTGCATTATATCCCGTAACTAGATGGTTTAGTTTCTTATTTATAATGGCCGCTACTCCATTTATACTTTCTTTTTCGTTGCTTGAACAGTACATTACATTATCATCTGTTGCAAAATATCCCGTAGAGCGGTAATGAGTTTCAGTCAAGCCACATATCTGTATATTATAACGTTGTAATTCCATTTCTACAATTTTCAATTTTCCGGGTTGGAGTAGTCCTCTGATATTCCATGTGCCAAACAGGTATTCATTGTTTATAAATCTTCCAGTAGCATTTTTTCCATTCAGTACCTGGGAAGCCTTACTGTTATGGCCGGTCGTACATTTCACATCTTGACCCCGGACGTCAAGACGCCGAGGGCCAATCGGGTCGCATGGCAAACAATTACATCTTTCATCGCTTATCATGATTTTCGAGGGAAAATACTTCAGTGGTTTCCCGTTGCCTGCTGAAGGGTTTATAGTTTTCCTTCTTACTATTACGGCCGCTCCTAACATGGAGAACAGACGCCGACCAGGTAGCCGCCCTATCAGGGTCAGACGCTTCTGGATTTAGTATCTGGGCACGCTTTGTCTGGCTCCTCCGCTTAGACCTGTTTGGCTAGGGTGGCCCTTCAAGTAACTATGTTACCGCCAACATAGCTCTAAGCATTGTAAAAGCGCGCAAGCCCCTCCGCCACGTCAAGGTGGTGCCCCCGGAGGAATAAACTATAATAAATTATAATAAACTATAAGTAGGTTTTAATAAGCCGTATAAAGTCATTCTCCTTCATTTATATTCTCACAGCGATTCTTAATTTCACCGTTTCGCCAGCAGTTTCTTTTTCACGAGTAAGATAAAATTGATCTACCGCGTTGATATATATATGAATTACCCGTTTGTACATCAGCGTGAGTTGTAACATGTTGGTCCGCCAATTAGGCTAGCCTAGCCAGGCAGAGGGAGTTGCTTTCTGCTACTATTATTTTTATCGTATTAATGAGTACAAGATTTTTCTTCTTTTAGTCCTTCATAATTTTTATTTCTCTCTTTCACTTTTCTTTTTGTAATCTCCTTCGGTATAAATATTATCATTCGTTCTTATTGTAGACGTAGAACGATTTTCTATTCGTCTTTCTACTCTTTCTACTCTTTCTTTTCTTATTACTCTTTCTCCTTTTTTCTTTTCTATCAGACTAAAAGGTACCGGCGGTTTCTGGTTTGCGTTTACTCTTTTACGCAACCATACATATTTCCTCATTATACTACGTATTTTTCAAATAATTGATCTCATCACATTCTTGAATTTGAGGATGTTGCAGTGGAATTACAGCAACATGAAAAGAGGTGTATATTGAGACATTTTAATATTAGCATGTCGTTCTACTTTCAAAAATCTGGCTCGAGAATTCCGTTGAACTCACTATCAGCAGCTTTGACACAATTATACCAAACCGAAAATTAGGTTCGGTTATGAGTATTACTTTTTTCTTCCGTCACGTTGATTCTTCTTTCACACATCTGCTAATCTTAACTTTCTTCGCGTCTCAATTTCCATTAGCTCCACTTACAGCTCCAGTAGCTTTGAATATATAATTACTAATTAAAACAATGTAATTTTAAATATCCTATCACTTGTAAGCTCTAGCGGTGTTATTCCCGTTTCTCCCAACACTGTTTTTATGAAAAAGTGCAATTTTGGGTGTCATTTTTAGTTAGCTATCGTAGTTGGTCGGAGACAATGGTGTTTCATTCATCCCGCTAGCTAATAATGAAACTTCCAAAAATTTCACTTGAGCACTAAGCTAATGGGTTAATGTTATGCACTAAAAAAAAACAAAAACAAAAAACAAGTTCAGTCAGGCATGTAAGACTATGATTTACGTTTACATGATATCAAATTCAAAACAAAGAAATCAGATTTTTTGCACCATAACGAAGGAGAGACGTGATTTTTCGCGCTTTTTTAAACTATTCGCCAACATTTCGTTAAAGAAATGAAATACGGTTTCGTTCCCGACAAACAGCTTTCTTTTCAACAATATACCACATACTCTTAATAAAAAAAATATTTTTTAAAAACTTTGAGCTTTCGGCGTCCCGAGGGCCTAATCTTAAAGTTGCAACCCCGAATGTTCCAAACTAGAAAAATATACGAGGATGCGCATATTTTTAACCTTGCTCAAAATGTTTAGCTATAGTACCTGCGCCCCTAGTGTGGGCTACACATAATTATTCGCGCTTTTTTGTACTTTTCAGTAATTTTGAAAGTTTCGTTAAGAAAATTATGTTACTGACAAATAACCATCTTTCCATTATGACCGAGGAAAACATTTTTTTTTCGAAACTTTCCAAGAGTCTAAATATAAAGTTGCAAGCTTGGCTATAGTTTTTCTATAAAGCGGTCCTTTATGCGTATATTTGAGATAAGTTTTAATTTCCTCAACTATTTTACTCGGGCTATTCCTTACGTGAATATCTTTTTTTTTCCCTGTTTTTAGACCCAAAGCAAGAGGGGTTTAATCGTAATTTTTTTGATTTTATGAGAAAGCATCTGCGTTTTGTTTTATATTTTGAATTCCACTTTTAAAAGACTATCTAGTAATGAGTTATACATTTTTCAGTGGTGATTTTTGAGGTCGTTTTTTAATTCCATTATATATATATATATATATATATATATTTGACGGGTTTTTGATTTTTTTGCCAACCAGGGTAATGTGGGCAGAAGTTTAATTGTAATTTATGATCCAGTTTTGAAGTTTCTAAGTGCCAATCCGTTCCCGAGCTAAATTTTGATGGAATATTTTTGTCGTTTCTATTGTTAGGATACATGTACAGAATCCTAAAATGAAGTATGTTTTGAATAGCATAAAATTGTGTAACTAAACATATAAAACTATATATATATATATATATATATATATATATATATAAATATATATATATATAACTCAGTCATTTTGGCCTCGCAAAGAGTTGTGCCCCTTGACTCCTCTTGCTTTCATTTCTGTCTCTTTCTCTTCTGTAATTTGTATAAAATTATCAAAATTTACAACGTAATTCTTACTGGCATCGACACAAAAGAAATAACACAATCACAAAAATCCTATCCTAACATTTAACTTTCATTATATAAAATTAAGATATTGTTTCGTTACATTTTTCGTTACATATTTCGTTACATAAAATTGTAACATTTTTTAAATAACAATAACAAAAATCCTATAAAATATAACAAACGTTACATAAAATTGGGACATTTTTTCGAATGAGCCTAAGAATTACGTTGTAATTAATATATACATATGTGCATATGTCGTTCAATGAGCAAAGTCTATGTTTAAAATGACGTAAATTATATGGGTGTTTAATGTATTGTAGGGGGCAAAGCGTTGCGGAACTAAAGAATGCGACACCAGTTGAAGGTAGACTACTTGATAAAAGTAAACCAAGTCCCATGGATATCCTTGATAAGATATCATGGATTATAAAGTTAAGCTTTCCATAATGGTACTAAGCCTAATAGATCTAAGGAGAATACTGGGGCTAGTTATTTTCTGTTTGGGATTCGCCTTTATTTTCCCGGATTTTTATTTCTGGCTGGGTAAACCTGGGAGCGACTGAGATCCGGAACGAGACAAGTCTCGACCCCGTATGACCTCTATGCGCAATTTTTCGTTCTCGACATCGTTCTCGATATCGATATCGATATCGATATCAAATTATAAATTAATTTCCGGGCTAATTTATTTTCCGCCGGCGGTTTTTATAAATTACATCGACACATCGATTTGTAGGACTCTACAGTGGTCGTTATTAATTAATCGAATAATTTTGCCGGCTCGCTGTTTAAATCGTCGGTTAAATGAACTTTCGGGAGGCGGTCGTTTATCGGCATTTTTAGCGTTATTACGTATTAAATCGCGCAGGCAACTATAGTCAATTTGTGAAAAATAGTCCATGGGGAGCGGCTGTTTTGAATAAATTGCCGCTTAATATGCGCGAGTTTGTTGCCGACGAGTGTGTTTATTTTCAGCATCGGCGCGACATTTATTACAAATTCCGATATAGGCCGAGGGCAGATTTCGGGCACTGGAACGGTTACGAACCATTAAAAACTCGCTAAGCGTCGAATTATTTCGAAATCCGACCTTGCTTCTTCGTCGCGGCAACTCCTCGACTCCCGCATTCGAAGCCGACTGCGGTCTCAGTACGTTGTCAACGAACAACATAATAACTCCATTTAACACTGCCGAACTGCCGTAGGTAATTTCTATTCATACATTGCTGCACAAAGTTGGTGAGACAGATGCGAATGTTTGAGCGAGGGGACTTAAAATGCTTTTAGAGGATTAAATTAAATTTCGAACGTTATTTGAAAAAGCCCGAAACATTATTGTCAAATTCCGCATAGTAAATCCGGGCCCCCTAAACGAATTTAAATTAATTCGTTAAATTAATAAGTTAATATTCGCGTTCGGAAAAGAGCATCTATCGTACCTCCGTGTCCAATTCGACAGTTTATAAAATTTACATTTTAATTTCACTTCCCCGGAACTGCTCGATTTTCGGCTTTCCTTCAGAAAAACTATCGGCGGCTTCCCGACCATCGCTGCACCGATTTATCAGTCGGTGAATTTTAAATGCCGAATCACTCTTGTAGTCAAGTAACGCAACTATCAGTTTCCGCCGCGTTTATAGATTTTTGTTTCCGAAATAGTTGTTAACATGTTATTATACTGACTACTTAGGAGATATTGAAGCGAGTGAATTACTAAAAATTAAGTTGGAAAATACGATTTCATAACAATATATAATAAGTATTGATAAGTAATTAATGATAACAATTTCAAACAATTATCATAATAATTATAATTATAATGATTGTGGGAATTGCGGTGTTTGTAATAATTATAACTAGGATCGTCGCTCAGTCGAGATTCGACTGCTGCTAATTTTAACAGACCTTGACTTTTAAAAATGCGTTATGCTAAAGCATTTTATTTTCAATAAATAAATGGAATACCATCTATTTCAAATCGAAAAAGGGTACACAAAAGTGTGATCAACGTTACGAAAAATAAATCGAACCATTCGAAAAACAAAGCAAAGCCGAGTCATTTTAAAAAGGAAATAAATCGGTAATTTTTTTTTTTTTTTGGTTCGTCAACCAAGGGGACCTATACCCAGAAACAAAAGGTATGGAAAGAAGTCGATTATATTTTGATCCGATCAGAAATTTTATCTAAAAAGGAACAAATAGCAGGAATAATTAGTGGGGAAGAAAAGGACAGGATATAGGGAGCACAATAAGGAATAGGAAGTCCAAGCTTCAGCAAATAAGAATACTTAATATTACGTCATTAAACAAAAAAAAAATTTTGTTGAATCATTTAAATAACAAAAAAAAAAAAAAAAAGAAAAAACTGAACAGTAAGCTTCAGTTTTAAATACTGAAAAAAGTTTAAGAAAATCCGTCGCGGATAACAAAGATGTACAACATTTTACACGGGCAGCAAAATTTAAATGATTAAAAAGCAAAACTGACCAAAAATCAAAACGATTAAACAGAACAAAAAAACAAATACATTCTTCCCTTCTCCTGCTCTATGTATGCCGTTCAAAAAAATTTTCATTCAAATTAGTTAAAAGAGAAAATTATGAAGAGAATAAAAAAAAAAAAAAAAAATCGGTAAATATGTCAATTAGACGGGCGCTATAATTGTGTAACCGAAATGCTTACCGTATTTTTAAAACATAAGTTTTAAACATAAATTCGACCTTTCCTATTAGGTAGATATGCCAATTAGAACGGGCCGTATAGGTAATTGAAATGCTTAGAGTAGTTATATATATATATATATATATATATATATATATATATATAGATATAGATATAATATTCGCTTCATTTTTCTGGAAAGTTGTAAATTGGATAAAAAAAATAATGATTAACTGACTCTTCTGAATTTAGAGAAAGACATGATACCAACGCCGTGAACGGGTTCAAGTTCTTTTTAATCAATCGAAACCGACCTTTATTCTGAAGACTGTTTTTCGCCTTTTCTATCGTTAGTAAGTAAACCTCTTTCGCATTCGTGTATCCGTACACTTAATGAGTAACAAGAATCAACATATTATATGTACTATATAGGGTAGAGAAACACAGAGTGCCATCGTAACGAATTCATTTAAACGAATTACTAGAATTCGAGAAAAATTAGCTATATCTGTAAAAGCGGCGATGAATCCGTTTGGTTTTTGGCTTGTGTGTGTTTCTACCTGGTCAAAAAAATGCACGAATTTTAATTACTATTTCCGCAGTTATTCGTGCAATTTGGTTATGATCGATATAGTCGCCTTCAATGATGAATGTGTTGAAGTGAAAACATTATTTACCGATTCGCTAGGAAAAGGCATACTCGGTTTTGCCAATCAAGTGCGTTTAAAAAAGCTCGACACTTCGTTTTTCTATTCACCCTCTCAGCGGCAGTACTCTTACATCTTCAGAACTATAGCGCAAAATATGAAAAAACTTGAATAAGCAGAAAAGAAATCACGATCAACAGTTGATGGTTGTGTAGAAGTTTTTCGTGAAGAGATTTCCCCCTCCATCATGCATCGGACGTTAATTAACTATATAGTGTGCAAGTGAAAAGCGTCATGCTGAACGCGCTGTACATACGCTGCAAAAATTAGGTGCTTAAAATTAATGGTGAATTCTTAAAGGAGAAGCTGAAAGTGAAATAATTAAAAACAAAGGTGTAACGGTTATAATGTACTTATATGCGAAGATATGGGAATATGTAACAACAGGAAAGAGAATTCATTTCGAGGGAAAATTTAGAATACGAGCTAAGAACAAAAATTTACATACTCGACAGTCGAACATCACTAAACTGATTTTGAGATTTCTTCTTACCGCCAGATTGTCCGAACCGTCAGAAAACTACGTGGAGGCTATTCGTTTCTTTGCGAAAGCTATAGCGAGCAAAAACGCAAAAGAAAAATCTGAAAGAAAAAAAAATTTCGTCGCTTGCGACCCCCTTGGGGAAGATGTGAAAACATATGTATTAGCAACATAGATTTATTACGCAGAATTTTTAACAAATATTCTTAACTTAAAAAAACACGCTTTCACACTATTTTTAGGATCGGCTTTTTCAAAATTTAAAAAAAGTTATATTTAGTGTGCTGATACTCGAATGTTGCTTAAAATAAACATTGGAAAATGGGATCTCCTTCGGAGATGTACTTTATTTACTTAATACTGCCCCAGATAAAAATTGGCCGAAAAATTTTCATTATAGAATATAGGGGAAAATCAAAATTTTAAAATAGAGGGGCAATAAACTCGAGCCACTTAATATTTAATATTATTGTTAAATTTAAAATATTTCTATTTTATAATAATATTATCATTCGTGACTTTACTTGTATATTAATTCCCGCTTAAATCTGTACTTGGAAATTAATAGGGAAAAACCCAAACAAGAAAAAAAAAAAAAAAAAAAAAAAAAAAGAAAATTTTTGCTTTTGATCTAAAATTATATTTGTGTAAAGATTCTTTCTTTCTTTGAGAAGCATGTTTATCACCGTCCGAAATAAACAAAAAAAAAAATGGTCTTCACGTTTCACGTACAGCAGACTGCAGTAATTGAGTAAAGATTTCAAATTGTTTTTTTTTTTTTTGTTCGTTAAATATCTTTTATACCTTTTATTGTTACGACCGATTGGTCTTTGACAATATTTATCATGTAACGAGGGAATAGACGTATACAATTACACTTCCAACGAAGTGCTTCCGGCACTATAGATTTAACAGTAGATCATATCATTTTTTTTCGTTTCAGTCTCCTGATGTCTCTTTCATGATCTAGTAACTGCACCGCTTCAGTATTGCTGTGGTTTACCAATCCGTTCTCGTGCTTGCTTGCGTATCTGGCGATTTTCTCGACCACCGTGGCCAACTTCAAATCCCGATGTATGATATCGTTTCTATTGTATCTGTAAGCTGCTGTTATAGATTTCAAATTTGAGTATAAATAACATTCCGGCTAGAAAATATTAAAAATGCGGTGGTTTCCAGTCTTCTCAATCGAATGCCATTTCCAGAAGTCCCAAAACTTTATCATTGTAATTATTTGTTTCCTATCTCTTATATTTACACCGCTTTTATTATATCATTCATTTATCCAATAAACGGCCGATTTATGTAATCTCTGGGCTTGGCCCGTGGCTTCACAATATTTGTTTAAAATTATTTACTTTTTTTCTCTTTTTTTCATACAGGTGATTTCTGTATTTCCCTAAAAGCTTTATTTCCTGTATTTCCCCGAAAGCTTTATTTCCTGTATTTCCCTAAAAGCTTTATTTCCTGTGTTTCCCCGAAAGCTTTATTTCCTGTATTTCCCTAAAAGCTTTATTTCCTGTATTTCCCTAAAAGCTTTATTTCCTGTATTTTCCCAAAAGCTTTATTTCCTGTATTTCCCCAAAAACTTTATTTTCTGTATCCCCTTTTTTTTAGGGAATATTACTAATATAATAATTAAAACAAACTTTAAGTACCTTTTACAAAAGGTAACGGTAATGCTCGAAAATGTTCACTCCCTAAGCGAAAAACGCCGTATAAGATGTTTCGCATCAAAAACATTCGATTAGCTTTTTCCTTTTTTTTTTTTTTTTTTTTTTTTACCGGTTTAGTCTTATTTCATTATTATTTGCTTTTTGGTTACTACTCCAGATTTTATCAGAAGTTAAATTTATTATTGAATAATACTTGTTTAAAGTACGTATGCATCTTTAATATGGCTAACATTTTACATATATATATATATAAAAGCTTCTTCGTGTACCGTATAAAAAAGTCCTAATCAGTTTAGGGCGAAATGGATAATTCTGGTGCGTATGGGTATAGGACATTAAAGAATGAAAAGGAAGCTATAGAAATTCCTGAAAAGTAGTGAGCAAAAATGCCCTTAATAAAATATAATCGCCTCCTAGTGTCGAGTAAAAGTTGGACTAAGTAAAATGAACTGAAATATAAACGTTTCCTATAGTTAGGTTTTTGGGAGACGAGGATATTTGTTTCAATACTCAAAGTTTCTTAGATAAGGAAGAGCCGTATGAAATAGTTAAAAAAAAACCGACTTCAAGATTTACTTCAAAAAAGTTAATAAAGGCGCTTTAAAAAGTAAAAACTAATTACTCGAGAAAAAGTAGTTTTTATTTCGGAGTAATATAAAAAAGAATATTGTGATAATACTTTTTTTTTTTTTTTTTTTTTTTTGGAATAAGTTGTGGGTCTCACAGGGCAAATATGCCCGTTGTGTGAGTGCACAACACTCTTATCAACATTTATTATAATAGGTATATAGTACAACAAATTAAAACTAACTTAAATTATTTCGAGACTAACAATGATAATAAACTTAGCATTATTTATATTAAAGTAATAGCATATACATATATGTATGCCAAAAAAATAAAAAATGCCGCGAATACGCATCTGAATACCAATATATGCAGACAGCCTAATATTTATAATCGAAATAAAGCATGATCAGTGAGAGCCTAAAATCCAGGAAGGACACGACGAAGTCAAAATCTAACAAAACCGTAAACAGAAAAGAACCATCAAATAGTAATGAGATAAAGGACGAGACTTGGATCTTCAGTCTTCGCAGATTTACTCCCTTAAAAAACCATACTAAATGAACGTAACAATACATTCCTTTTTCTATTGTGCAGGGCTTTCTTCTCTGTTCGACGAATGCATGTGCTTCGATTGATTGTGAGTGTGCCCTTTTATCACGACAACGTTATTTTATCACTCAACATTACGCTCGTCACTGCACATACCGCGCACTCGTTGGTTCACACCAGTCGACGGTCCCAGTACATAAATTTCGGGTGCTCGACCACACATAAACAAAGCCATATACAAGAGCAATTTTCCTTGTACAATTTTCGCCATGTTCGTGCGTTTTACCGAACGCACGACCAACGCTTGCAACGAAGTGTATATCACCTTCTATTACACTTCATGGGAACGTAAATATAATTCAATATTCAGGAACACATTGCTTCGGGGAATCCGGTATTCGGGAAAATATTTTTTGGGAGGTTTGGTTTGGGGGGGGGGGATTGTTGTCCTTCGGGAAAATGGATTCGGAAAAATGTCCGTGAATCGTTCGCCGATACTCAATGATGCACACTCATGCAGTACCAAAATTGATTCTAAAAATTTTCTGATGAACAAGAAATCATCAAAATCAATTCACATGAGCACAAGTTACGAGCAATCGAGCAATGTACGCGACGATCACAATATTAGTGTCCTTCCTTTTTGAAGTCAGTAAAAATTTAAGTTCATTTACGCATTAAATTGCTTTTCTTTTTTTTAATATTTCCAATCCGAATGAATTATCCTTAGAATTTACGATGGTAACATTTTGACACACTCATTAGTCGTAATGTATCAATTGACCTGCAGTAAAGCAATACTTCTTTTACGACATTATTTCGGCTAGCAGTTATATCTGATTAATTTCAGAAATTATATTAATTCATGGAGCAGGTAGTACTGGAAAAAGCTTATGTTTAAAAATCGATGATAATATCGAGGATTGCCGCATGCCAGAATAAGTAGCTATGGCATGCTTCAAAGTGTATATTTCGAGAAGTGCTTTTATTTTAACGAAGGCCGAAAAGAGACAAACAAAAAAGGTTAGGCCGAGCACGCCAAAGTTTATTCTTCGGTTTTTCATGAACTTTTGCATTAAAACCGGCCCAAGCCGACTTTCCTAGTTATAAAAAACCGCTATATATTTTCTTTTATTCGCAAATAGTTCTTTGAAGTCACCTGCTAAAAAGAGAAAAAATAACACTGTTACGTACTTAATAAAAAAAAATAATAATAATAATATGTACGTATTTATGTTTTAGGTAACGCTATACTACCTTCCTTAATTATTTGTTTAAATATATAATAATAAGTCGAAATTGTTAAAAACCGATGACTTCACACGAGTAAAATTCTTGAAAACTTTCAAAAATTTCCTTTTTTCTTTGACCTAACTTAAAAAAAAAAAAAAAAAAAATCACACTTATTATTCGCATTCGACTAAAATGCAAATGCGCTTAATTATCACGTTGAATATAAATTAACGTTTTAAAAAATGAAATGCGTACAACGAAGAACCTTTCGCAGACCGTCCTATAGAGTGTTGCTTTTATCACGAGTTCTTTAAATTCCGGCGAATTTTGCTCAAAGTATTTCGAGAAATGTAGCTAATGACTTTCCTATGTTGCTGCGTACAAAATATCATTTCGGTAGCTTAATTTTACGATAGCACACGTCGACTAATAGAAAGCCATGAACAATTTGTAAGGGGAGCTGAACTATTGTGATGATGTTTTAGGTTTTTTGTATGACTAATTTACCGCGATGCTGAGTTAAGCTGAATGTTTCAAATACAGGTACAAAAAAATAAATGTAATTTTATTAAAGTAAAAGATATTGTATTAAGCAAAGTTATATAGTGTAAAACATCGTCGAGTTTAATTTTGTGAATAATGTAAAATTCCACGGATGATAATATCGTTCTTGCAGTTCTAAGTTAATATCATAAGCTAACATTTGGTTAAGACAGGTCTTAAAATTAGTAATTAAAACACATATTTTGATGTTAACTTTTCGATTTCTGTAAAGTTCCCCGTGCTATACTCGATCTAATACTTAAGATATATGCAGAAGTACACAATAGTTCGTTTTTTGTTTCGAAGGGCATCATTAGCAAGACCTCTTATCTCATGGGTAATATCGAAGTCGGTTCTCCTAAAAAATCCAAACTACTGCGGCGAAATCAATTTACCGTGCTTCAATGTTGCATATATATATATATATATTCGGCTTAATAGTATTTTTTGAGATACTTTATTATTTAACGGAAAGAGACACGTATCTGTGTTAAAACGTGAGATAGATAGGATTAATACCAGATTTTTTTTATAGAACGCTTTGGTTGCATTTACCAGTGTAGCTTTGTGTGTTGTGTAATTCCGTTTGCGCCCGGGGAAGTCAGAGAAATAAGGCTGCCATAATATTGTATCTCGAAACCTCCTTGATTGGCAGCTTTAAAATCGTGTTCCTAATCTAACCCGGAGATACCGATTATGAACTTCAGACAATGAGAAGAGGGACAAACTCAACGAGGTCGTCTATTAGACGACCTTGGTTTACTACATCTGGATCAGATTATTAAAAAGTTTAGCTTAAAATTTAGCCCAGTATTGTCGATGAGAAGATGGGGTAAGTTTGAATTTGACTTTTCTTGTTACTTACCGGATGATGTTATCAGCGAGGTTTTTGCGTGAAATCTGCTGGTTCGTAAGTTTTTTATAGCATTTTTTAATAATTTATTAAGCTGACTCCGAGCTAAAATTCGCCCGATGGATAAACGCTCTCACCAGCTCTTCCTATTATTTATGAAATGTTCATTAAAGCGATAGTCGAAACTGTGCTGATTTTGTTGAGTAAAGACGATGTCGCAACAACTTAACATTGTGACTGAGTACTCAAATGTCCGTCGATTACTGGAAATAAGAAATAAGAGAAAAGAGGATAACAACTTTTCCATAATTACAAATGTCGGACGCCGGTTTTAAGTATATTCATTTTTCGTCAATTGTTCAATTATCATTAGTTATTTTAAACGGTCTAAATATGGTCTTATGATAATTTGATTACGTAGAGTCAACAGGTGTCAAAATTAAAACGTTAGCCATGGCGGTCACCAGCACACCTGAATGGGTGCCCCGGCACCCTTGGTCCACCCGTTGTTGCGCCCTTGCTATACGATAAATTTTAAATAATTTTTTAAAGCAATTTTTTGCCTGTTTCGATCAATTCATTTACAATCTGTCAGATGACACTTTTAGTTATTGTTTTAATGAAAGTAGGACTAGACTTACTTGTCGTATAATTCGAAATATCGCATTAAATATCTTGCAAACTTGTGTAGTAATTAAAAAAATAAAGAAACACACATATATATATATATATATATATATACATGCATATATATTTACATATACAGAAATATCTAAATAAATATTTCTCGTCGAAGGTTCACTGTTGAACTACGTACGTTAAATCTGGCCGATTTTGTGGTTTTCAAAGTCGAAAATGGATTTTTTTTGGTCGCATTTATTTTAACTCCACCGAATAGAAACTGCAACTTTGCAAGCCTTTTTTTTTTTTTGAAACTATCGAAATTGATATATTAGATTCGAACAAAATATCGCCTGGAATCAAAAGACACGTTAATGTAATTTATTCGACATTTTTTATTTACAGCTCATAGAGTGAAAACCACTGAGCTAATATCATTTTAGTTTTAGATACATATTTCTTTCGGTTTTGCGCTAAACAAGCAAAAAAGCGCTTTCTGGCAACTTTTTATGTTTTTTTCTTAACGCAAACATACTGGTAAAGTGGTCGTTGGGCAAAATGTAAAATTAGCTAACAAGCAGATCGCATGGCTCCGGGGAAACGAATTTCAATGATTTTTGGTGTAGTGGTAGAGTATGCCATGTGGTTATATCGCGTGTAAAATATTAAGGTGAAATATTCAAATATAATCGAGAAAAATGAATTTAAAATTTCTCCACCACACTCTATGTATAGGTTATATTGCATAAGTTACAGAACATTTCACTTGAAGTTTCCGTGGCCTAAGTGGTAGCGTTTCGTGACGTATACACTTGATAATCTAGCTGTGCGCATTTATTTTTTTTTCCTTTTTTTTTTTTTTTTTTTTTTTTATATATATATAAATACTTACAAATAATTCATTTATTAGAAAAGTAAAAAATTTATTTATTTACTTATTCATTTACTTTTTTATCACTTACTGTTTGTTTTTTCTTATTATTTATTTCATTCATTTAATTTCTAATATTCCAATATAAAATTCAACTTGAATAAATACCAAAAAATCATTGAAAAAAAAAAAAACCAAAAAGTAATAAAAAAATAAATGAATGAGGAAAAGTAAATAAATTAGAAGAATTTATGTATTAATTAAAAAAAAAAAGTGTTCACAGCTAGATCAATAACTGTCGTAAATAACATTTAAATTCCAAACATTTTTTATTATATTCAAATAGTAATAACTTTAATAAAAAGTAAAATGATAGAAATATTAGACGCGGAATGGTAAAATAAAATTTATAATAAAAAAATCATTGAAAAAACAATAAATAAAAAAAAAATAAATGAATGATTAAATGAATATTTATTTGCTTTTCTAATAAAGGAATTAATAATAAAGAAAAAAGAAAAATAAACGTTTGCAGCATCGAGTGCACGCGAAACGAACGTTATAGGCCACGGTAACTTCAAACGAAATGTTCTCTATATTATAACCTATACATAAAGTGTTAAGCTTTAATTTCGTATTTCTCGATATATTTGCGTATTGCACCTTAATACGTAACACATAATAGACCCACATGGTATTATATTCGTACTATTACTACACCAAAAATCATTGAAATTCGTTTCTCCGAGGTCCTTCTACGGGTGTCTACCGATTTCTTGATCAGTGCTTATAATTTATATCGATGCGGTATATTTATTTGTTAAATCATACGAGCCAAAAATATTAGACAAAAAACCAGCGTTTGTAACAGCTGATAATCAACGGGTAAGTCGGATTTACGAACGTTGTATAAAAGAACGTCAGACTGAAGTTTCGTAAGACGAAAAGTGAACAAAGAAATCGCGCAAAAAAGGTTTTGTCAGTGTGTGATGAATGCTGTTAAAGTGGAACCGATAAAAACCCGAAATGAGGGATCACTCATTTATTTCCATGAGACGAGCGCACAGAAGAATAATTCTAAACGCAAAGGACATGCAACGAAGTTAGGAAAGTGTGAAAGCGTGAAGACACACTAGTTCATGTTCTGTAAGAGAACAGCTTATCATCGGAAACCGTACAAAACTCAGTAATTAATTTCGATTTTATTACGGATAATTGAACACGGTTGTTTTAACAATGCCGATGAGATAACTTTAATGAAATTAAGTCGGTAACAGTTTTTTATTG
This sequence comes from Icerya purchasi, assembly GCA_039619475.1. Classification (NCBI taxonomy): domain Eukaryota; kingdom Metazoa; phylum Arthropoda; class Insecta; order Hemiptera; family Monophlebidae; genus Icerya; species Icerya purchasi. Next base: position 321,197,336 of record CM077115.1, read on the forward strand.
TTCTCAATTGTTTAGTAAAAGCTTTACGATTCACGCTTATGTTATCTAATGATGAAACAAATGTCCTTTTATAAAGCAGCGCTCACATTACTGAAACACAAAACGGAGTACACATTGACAAAAGTGAAAAACTTTGGCCCGATTTTCAAATCCAAGTAGACTAAGAATCGGCTATACTTTGTCGCATGATTATACGTTTGATTTCCTCTTTTATCACCCGATTTGTTCCACCGGCGAGCAAACAGGTGTTCAGCCAATGTGTACTGACATTATTATTTCACGGCTTGCTAAATCGATGTTATTTCTTTCTCTCTCTATCTTCTTCTTCGTGCAACCCTATTCGGGTATTAACCACTTTTCATAAACTCCGCCATTTGACGAAATATGTCTCGACTGCTTGCGACCTGGAATAATTCTCCTAATATTGTGTAACTCCGGTTTGTGTCTTATTATTTCGGATCCGAGAAATCCTTTTTCCTCCTCGTCCCCTTTTCCCTTCTGCCGTTCCGATCATTATTGTGTGCAGAAGGCGATATGTTGGTCCTCTCCTAAAATGTACAAAGAAATTTATAATTTTCGTTTTCCACTTATGTCCATTCGTACCGGATCCGTTTTCATCGATTGTGTAGTACCTTCGTATTTTTCATTTGTTTGATCCATGGCATCTTCCAGAGATGATCTGGAGATAACACCACTTTTCGAATGACGAAATACTCTTTTTCATATATATACATATATATATATATATATATGTATATATATGCTTTTATTGTCCGCGTCTCACATCCGTATAATCAGTACGAGCCATACATATAACATCTTAACACTTTCTTCTTGATTTCTAGATTTAATTTTCTGTCGCAAAGTACATTGTTCGGCTACGTAGCCATTTTTATGGATGTAGGTCAAGGGAACTGGCGGTGAAGTTATTTTCATCATTGCAGATTTTTGCAAAGAATATTTATTTCGTTGAACTAGTGAGACTATTTATTCAATTTCACTAATGACTTTTTTTCACCGAATTGTTTAATTCTTTTCGACTCCATGAATGTTTTCCCGACCATTTTGTGCGGTTTTATCATTCTTTGTACGCGTTCTCAATGTACTGTCGGTTTCTAGCCACATGGGGGAGGGGGACATCGAGGTTATTGAAGTTGTGAATTTATTAAATACGAAAAGGTCCTATGATGTCCTCTGCTCATGTAGCAACACATCTTCAATTTATCAGATATTTTTTCAGTTCTTCTTTTTGTAACGGTTGCTCTTTTTATCTAAAATATTCGTTCTAATGTGCGCTGTATGAGTTTGCTTCCGCATTTTGTCGTCATTTTTGTTATTTCCCAAAGCCACTTTAATTCTATTATCTTTCTCTCTACATTTCCCGCTCGATTTTTGTTTGGTTTTTTTACCACCTTGTATAAGTAATATACTAAAAAAAACAAAAAAACGCCCGATTGCCATATTCATTACATTGCCATCATCATTCAGTTTGTTAGTTCCGTTAAGTTATTTTTATATTTAATCTTGCGCAGTTGCTAATGTTACAAAATGTACACTACATACATACATATTTCTTATAATGTCATCCTTTTTCATGTGTTAAAAAGTTTCGATGTTTTGTCGAAACGGATTTTCCCGAATAATATAATGTCAGAAAGTTCAAACACATTTTTCGTTAAATTTACTAAAATTCAGTGAGGGAAGTTAAAGGTTTTTGATTAGTTTACTAATTCGGTACTTTTTCATTTTTATCTAGAAAATGCAAATAAACTGAAATGATTATATCATTTACCGTACAGTAAAAAATTCACCGAAGTAATTTGAGAATTTTTTTCGTTCCGATTCAATCTAATAGTTATAAAATTTAACAATAATTATTTGGAGCTATTATCTCGGAAACGCTTATTCATTGCTATTAAACGAATAAATTTATTATTATTAAATTATTTTAACAAATTTATGTACATATATATATAGGTTTTACAAGTCGATCGAAAAATTTGAATTTTCATCGAATTTTCCAAAAAAAAAAAAAAAAAAAAAAAAAAAAAAAAATCCGTTCTTTTGCTTCGTTTGCGATGTTACGGTTTAGTTAAAGGAATTCTTATTTATTTATTTTACGTGAAAAGTCGAAATCATGTAAATGCAGTTTTATTTGATTTATTTTTATTTTTTTGTTCCGTACGAAATGGTATTTTTGATGAAAATTAATTTTAACGCGATTAGATTCTTTGCATTAAAAAAAGAGACACCCACACAAAAAGAAAACTGTGTACGGTCATGGGAACCTAGTCAGGAACTTCCTTATAATCTTGCTTTATTATCATTATTAAACATTAACGTTATGAACATGGCTTTAGAGTTAATTATCTCGGATTTCCAATTACTCCTTAAGATTCAAATTTTTAAGCGATACTTATTGAATAGATTGAGTTGTAGAGAGTTATAAGTAAAGATCACAACAACACATGGGGAAAATGAACATTTGTGACATGTTAAGAAATGTGTGCTTTATATACACTATTTTCGTCAACTTTTTCTATTTCCCAGCATGTTCTTGTGGGTTTCTAGCAGCTTTCACACGATTTTCCTCAATTCTTCACCATCTTTGTCAGCTTTATACACTAATTCGGCTCTCTCAACCGGTATTATAATTTAAAAGTGGCTCCTCTGTTTAATTGTCAACATTCATTATTCTCTTTTGTATAAATCCTGATTTCCTAGATGCTGTATATTTTTCTGTCGGGGTTCTAGGGGGTCGGGGTGGTCGGAGGTGGCTGGGACACAACCGGACGACTAGACGAGGGTTCAATCGGTTATATCTTATTAAAAATTGCGCCCATTCGTCAATTTTTGATATATATATATACGCCATTTTCTTGCGTTCCTCGCACCTTTCACACAATTTTTCACCATCTTTGTTAGGTTTGTACTAATGCGGCTTTCTCAAGCACTATGGTGACGTCATAGGGTGGCTTGTATTATATTGACAATTGCGCCTGCAACAAATCGGTATGCAACATGCACACTAACGAGCTGAAACGAATCATTTCTACCTCTACTTTCGGCTATGATGTAACCAAACTATTGTGAATGAAGTGTGTGGAAATTTTAGAAGGTAAAATACGCTTGATAAAATCAAAAAAAAAAAAATTTGAATAAAATATTTAAATAAAATGATTATACTATGATAATATGGACTCGTAATCAACTATTTTCTATGTATTATTTTTTATGGAGAAATAAGAAATCCAGCGTTACGTGACGTGACGTAACGTGACGATTTGGCCATTTAGATAGCCCGCGTTAAAGAACTTGGTTCCAAAAAAGGAAAAAAAAAAGAAATCAGGTTACGTCGAACGCCTATTTCATATGCTTGACCGACTAATGTTGTTTTTCAGGGCCACGCTAAGGCAATAATTTAGCCCAAACTATTTCCATTTTTAGCAGATAAGTGCAAAATTAAGGGAACTGTTAAATGAATGGTAAATCCTATCTTTAGCCTTCACGCGGGAACTGGTGATAACTCGCTATGCAGAATGTACGAGCGTTATGTTTTTTTCCCGAGCTTGGCCCATGGGCGTTTTATCTGTACAATTCGCTTACTTTTTAAGTGCGTTTCGCTTCTTCCGTTCGTGATTTATGCTGGCGCACAGCCGCAGAACGCACAGCAGTCATTCTATTTTCCTTATGTGGCGGCCATGTACAAGCGTTTATTCTTTTCTCCGATTTCTTCTTTTTCGTTTTTTGCGAGTTTTCTTTAATCTATTTCGTCTCTTTTTTCTTCTTCTGCGAACTCCATCTTTTCCCGGCTGATAATAAATAACGTACGACGACGTGGCACTGTCTTCTTATTGCATGATTTGTTTGAATCAATTTATTTCTCCCCGTTGCCAAATTTTTTCTTTCCACACACGTGTGCGTAATATTTACCAAATTAGAGACAATATTTACACTCTACGTCACACAGTTGCTCCCTTGCATGGTCCGACCGAACTTGATTTATTTTCTTCCGCTTCGGTGATTATAAACCGTACTCTTACAGACGGAAAAAATAAAGATAAAATAATAAGAAAAAAATGTGGGAAAAAATTTAATTTCAAAAATATCAAATTTAAAGACGAATATATTCTTTCGTTCTAATTTTCCGTGCATTACGCGCGTATTTTACGCAGTGTCTCGTATAGTTCTAATCATTTTAAACGTCGTCGGCAAGCTTTTCTTCCGATGATTAACCTAATTTTGTGCAATCATCGAATCACTGCAGCACACGGGCGGATTCCTAAATAATAGAACTTTTACCAAGACACGCTGTTTAAATTTCTAAAATAAAAGGTAGAATTAACTGTTTTCCGGAGTGTGTGTCGCACGGCTACTATTTTATAAATTATTTTGTGGAACCTTCAAATAGTATCTATGACGTCATACAATGTTGTTAGTCATGTGCGCATATACCCTTTAGTTCTGGAATTCTTTAAATTTTCATCACGTTGATATGTTTCTTGATAACTCTTGATCAGCAACTTCGTTGATGAAAGTGTGTAAGACACACACACACACACACTTTAATTCCTAAATTACGTTTCTCTTTAAAATCTTGCAGAATTTTTTTCTCTATTTCGCAACCTTGCTTCACTCTGTTATTTGAACTTTGTTCGATTTTTATTTTCGGTTTTTTCAGTTCCGTATGATGTGTTTATTACTCGTTTATCTTTGTGGGGTCAACTGATGCATCTTCTAGTGCATCCCTCATGAGAGGTCTCATTTAAATCTATTAACAGTACTTTTCTTGTTGTTTCATTGATTTCTAGTTTTTTTTTTTTTTTTTTTTGTTTACCATTTGGCGAATTCCTAAAATTCACTTCTGGCGGGTATATTGATCATCTGCTGAATTCTTTTCTATTTTTTATATAGATCTTATTTAATATCATTTTCTTTAGTATTTGTAACGTTTGCTCTGATAAACTTATCGTTTTCTAGCTCTTTGCATTCGATTGTACCATTTTTCTGTCGGTATCATAATCATAATGTTTCTTTCGAAATCGCTCCAAATTTTTTTTCTTTCTGTAAACAATTTCCATTATTAATCTATGTAAGTGGCTTTTCATTTTTCTCTATTTCAATCTATTAATAATTCTCTCAAGGTATTATGCTGATAGTTTATATTCTTGAATTGTTTAAGGACAATTAAATATCTTCTGAAAAGTTGTTAACGTTTCTGTAAGTTTGGTTTTTATTTTCAATTTCTCTTTCTGCAATTACTGGCTTCGCATTTCCGTATTCGGTTTCTATTTGTTTTACTTTTGATCTCCTTCAAGTGCATTATACGATTGTATATTTTTTCTCTGCCTCTCTTTTTGTTTCCTTCTAATTTTGTGTACTCCACTTTTATAAATTTTCGTCCGTCTCTCTTCCTCGTTCGCCAAATCTCCGTATTTATTACACATTTTCTCTCTCTGCCACTATATATTGTTCCGTATTTTCATTTCGGTTAATTCTGTTACTTTCTTTTTTTTTTTTTTTTTTGTCACCCGTGGCTTTTTATATCATTTATTACGCGTTTTTTGTTTGGGTTTCATTTGCCGCGATGTTATATATAGCTTCTTTAATATTATTTCACATACGGTTAATGTTTCTCCGTCTTGAATGTTTTTTTTTTTTGATTTTATCTCGAAAGATGTTCTCAATGTCATTCGTCTTTAGTTTTTTGTACAATTTTTACTGCACATCCATAATTGCGCTTCTATACTGAAATATTTTCGCGATATATGAAATAAAACCGAGAATATTGTCGTGAAATATTATAAAAATTTTTGATCTATAAGGAACGGTATATTTTAATTAGCGCGATATTTAAAATCGGCAAATAAATATCGCGAAAAATATATTTCACCACGAAATGGAGGCAGTATAACACCTTTACCTGTTTTCAATTTGCTACTTACCGTGGCCAATAAACACACGACCTTTAACCACAGTAAAAAAAGCAAAAAAAAAAAAAACAAAAAAAAACGTAGCAATTACTTTTTGATAAACTATAAAGATACAATGGTCACCAAAACGAATTCCGTTTTAAAATGACTCGCTTAATATAAAATTTTCTCGGAGATAAAACCTCGATTAATCGGTTTATCTGAATTCCAAAGAAATCTTAAATTTCGAGACTTATTCGTATATATTTCCCTTATACGTTCTACCTATAATGCTTTATTATCGTTTACTGTCTTATAGGCTTATTTTACAAACAGAATTCATTTTCGGTATCGTTTTAATACTTTTCATGTAAGTTATTAACTGACCATTATTGAAGTAAAAATTTCTTGAAGAGTAAGGGGTTATTAAATCTACCTTTCATGTTCGTGATCTGAGAAAGTTTTTTGAAAAACTACAGATTTTCCTAATGATAAAAATAAGTGTTCCGATATAATTTTGACAGAAATTTGGATCTATAAAATGATAAAATGGATCGTTACTTTATTCCGGGTTACAAGATTACAGTACAGGAAAGTTATGTGCCCTAGGGGAAAATAGTAAGTAAAGTAAGTCACATATATCCTTCTGAAGGTATTATGAATTCTGAAATTAAGCTTTTCACTCTGTACTAAGCCTATGGGGTCAGTTCTATTTTACTTGGGATCCGTCTTTACTTTTCCAAATTTAACCGATATTTAATTTCAGAATAGGATACATCTGGGAGCGACTTTGATCCGGAACAAGACAAGCCTCGATAACCCATGACATCTCTGATTTGGTAGCCCAGTAATTACCACGCTACCGCGCTACCTATTTATATGAAATAATTAATTAAATTTACCAACATAAAATTATCTCATAACAATATCTTTTTTTTTTAAATACACCCTTATGAATAAATTTCTTTTTATTTAAATTATTTCGAGTCATTAATATTTCCATGTTCCTTACGAGAAAATGTATTATTTGGAATTTACGCTTAATTGGTGTGTTGATATTTGCACCACACTTGCTCTACACAACAAAACAATGTAAATCTGTTTACAAATTACGATATATTAATCAGGAGCTTTCGGTAGAATTACGCACCTACACAAGTAAAAACACAATAAATTCTTCACATGTATACAAGAGCCCTTTCGGTAGAGACGCAGAGATGTACATTACATGTTTTATTTTCTAATAAATTTAAATTAAACGCAACTTTACTACGAATACTGTAATACATCTAAAAAATATTGGTAACGCGTGTAGAGCTGTAAATTTCTCTTCCTTCACTAGCCTCTGCTTTCATCGAACATGGGTAAACTATTTCACCATCACTGATCTGTATTAGGCTGAAATAACCATTGAATCTCTGCTCTTGCATGTTCTAGTTATTTCTTTATACTAATGTTATCGTCAACTGTCGTGCCGAACAATAGTGAAATAAATAAAATAAGTACAGCTTCTTCTTCTGACTTATCCGATCGTGGATAGTAGAATATCTAGTGAACAATTTTATAAATGACCAGCTTTAGCGAATATTTCGTCCACAAACAGTGTGCCGTAAATATCAGGTAATTCTTTTAGGCACATACGAGACAGCGACAACGACAGGACAGTAGGAATAATATCGTGTCGACCAACTAACTGAAAAACGACGTATCGTACACATAATTCGCTATTTCTACTGATTTTCCAAAAAACCCAGTTATACGCGAAGTTGATCACAACCACTAACGGGTTAGTGTGCAATACTTGTTTCATTATTATTATTAATATTATATATGCATACATATATATATATATATATATATATATATATATATATATATATATATATATATATATATGTACATTTCTCCGTATATAAATCATGACAATATCTTTGATAAAGTCATAAATATTTTATTTTATTACCAATATTTTTCGCCCCAACACTCACGTAAAATTTATTTGGCTCTATATGGCCAGTTATTATTTTTTTTGTTTTGGGGTACCACACTAAATGCCATTGAAAACTTTAAAAGTAGTTCTAAGTACTGCAATACTGGAAGTTATATATCGTGCTGTACTGTGTGCTCTGTTAATAAAATTAAATGGCCTATTCTCTTTAGAATTGACAAAGCAGTATGGGAAAATTTAATACTGCTTTTAAACATGCATTGATACAAGATCTTTTGCGAGACGTTAACGTTCCCAGGTATTGCAAATTCCATACAGCAATGCAAAGTATTTCGGAGCTGAATGCCGTATAATACTAAATAATTCCAAACACAGAAGTAAAATGTTATACGCATATTAAACGGCTGATTACTGATTTATTAAAAGGAACATTAACTACTTGCTCAACTAGCGCATATTTTACGTTAACCTATAGTATGTAGTTCGCGTTTTTGTATCGTTTATATGATTTCTAGTATGCATATGCCTATATACACTTGTCGGTAGCAATAAACTCGTATCTATTAAAAATTATTGAATATGTATGCAGATTTGTAAGCATATAAGTGATTATAACTGTTTTATATTAAAGTCTCGGGTGTAAATATGTATAATTGCACAGGTAATTATTACATACTATAATTTAAAATTAGATGATTAATATATTTATAAAAACTTTAAATTTTCCACACGTGTTGAATTTATATAAATATATATATATATATATAACTCAGTCATTTTGGCCTCGCAAAGAGTTGTGCCCCTTGACTCCTCTTGCTTTCATTTCTGTCTCTTTCTCTTCTGTAATTTGTATAAAATTATCAAAATTTACAACGTAATTCTTACTGGCATCGATACAAAAGAAATAACACAATCACAAAAATCCTATCCTAACATTTAACTTTCATTATATAAAATTAAGATATTGTTTCGTTACACCTAAAATTGTGGCATTTTTTAAATAACAATAACAAAAATCCTATAAAATATAACAAACGTTACATAAAATTGGGACATTCTGCGTTACATAAAATTGGACATTTATTTGGGACATTTATTTGGGACATTTATTTAGGACATTTATTTTGGACATTTTTTTAAAACATTTTTTTGTGACATTTAGCCTAACTTAATTACGTTGTAATTAACCGTTTTAATTGGTACATGTATATAAAAATTTCTTATATACGTAGGCGAAAATAAATAGAATAGAATTTTATTTTATAATTATGATTGCAATTATTGTAAATTCGTATGTGTCGTGTTTCAGAGTGGAAGAACTCGGATGAAGACAGCGGTTGGAGCACTAGTCAAATCGTTACTATATTACTTAGTTTGCTCGTACTAGTTATCTGTCTCATATTGCTGACCATATTTCTGACCATCAGAAGAAGTAAGCGAAAATCTAGTCCAACTAGCTGTTCCTCGGAATGCCGCTCAAACGCCATCAATAAACAACTAAAGTTACCGATAAGTTCCAACTCGGACGATACGTATACCGTTTCATTTCAACTGAAGGCCGATCCGAATAAGCAACAACCGGATCTAATAAGCAGAGGTGAGACTTTTAGCTGTTTATTTTGCGCAATCGTTCCGTCAGTAATGAATGGCTGCAGAAGCGACGGAATTTAATGTTTCCAAAAATGTTCTCATTAACACGCAACGCCGGACAAAAACTAGCATTTTTCCCGTCTGAATTTATACGAGACGGAAGTGTAACTCCTCTTAAAGTACCCGTCATGATGAAATATTTTCCGATATTAATTAAGACTATTTCGTAAGTAAGACTAATAGTAAAAGAAACGAGGCAAATTCGATTGTCAATTAGATAAATGCTCTTATGTTGTTTTTCTTTTGTTTGCTTCGAAGCCTATATTCAAAATTTCTGCCGTTCTTATTCTAATCGGCGTTATACATAGCTTTCTACTAATATAGCACCCAGTTGAGAAGAATAATTTTAAAAGCCGACATCCCGAACTGGAATAATATGAAAATTATAAAGTTAAGCAAGCCGGAAATTAATCCGGTGGAAAAATATTTAAAGTACCGCGTCAAATTTAAAAAAAGCTAACAGGAAGACAAGATCAGACTAGATCGGATAATGGTACAGAATACAGGCGAATCATTCCGAATTTTTAGTTATTCAAAATTTTCGAAACTTGCCGCATTCTTTAACAAGAGTTGATTGACGTTGAATATGAATTTCGTGTCGCCTATTTTCAAAATCGCATCTGAGGAAGAAACTTCATAACTGCATAAATTTCGTATGTTTCGCGCTTTTCTTTAAGCCGCTCTTCGTTTTACATCTAATACTAGTTAATATGAGCAGCCCGGGCTTTATTTTTACCGGTTTTTTTGAAACCGAAGGTATTTTTCAAAGGTACTTACCGAACTCTAGGACGGCATCAGACAGATTGGTGATCGCTGTCTGCCCGGCTAGAAAAAGTACACGCTAGGACGAATTTAAGACATTTTCGACAACTTATAATGTAAATGCGAGATTTTAAGAAGATGATAAAAAAAAGTTAAAAGGCCGTCCTACGATTTCGGCTTGATAAATATGCAAATATCCGGTACTCGAGGTCTTTTTAATCGAGTCCGAAGGTGGTATTAGCGCGATTGAAACTCATTTCAAGAGCATCGTTGTTCGGAACACTAGCGTTATTGTTTAGAGACACTTGCGAGCTTCGTAAGCTGCTTGTTCAGCAGGCCACTGACAAAACAGAAGTGGTCGTTTTAATTTCGCTATATAAAACGCTGAAAAAATAACGCGGCTAGCCATTTAGCGGGAAAAACTATACGAACTCCGGCCGCTATTGCCGAACAGTTCGTTAAAGGTCGAATTCTTCGGCGAAAAGAGTGCACATAAGCGCTTGTTTAAACTGCGGAATTACTGGAACATTGCCAATTGCGCAACCAGCATTCTCCTTGGAACGTTGTTACGAATTCATAGCCTGTGAGACCCGCACGTGCTCGCCGAAGCTTTTTAAATTAGCCGGTCACCCGTTCCTGCTCCGTTTTCGAATCTACGACGATCTGAACTAATCAGCTTGCAACGCTGCAACGCTTAAACACCGCTAGAACATTCCTAAATGACACACGCGGATGATACATTATTTTCCTTCGGTGACCCGTTCAGATACGGAAGTTAGCAAAAAATGTACACGCAAACCACGTTTCTCATCTGTGACGGGCACATCGGTTCATGGGCGCACGCCGGTTTTCGAACTCGTGCCCTCCTTCTACATTGTTGAATCCACGCATGAGACGATAGTTATGCTTGGCTTTGTATCGTGCACCCGCGATATGTTAAATGAAGAAACGCTCGACCAGACTCTGTCGACATTTTCTTCGATTCCGAAATTTCTCGCTATACTGCGAAAACCGGTTTAATGTTACTATACCGAGTGTATAGAGTATCCTCCACCGCCGTTTGCGGTTCAAGTTACACGAGTGCAGTTAAAATAGTCGGGCGATTCGTTTTGGACTGCTGTCGTAATTTAGCCGAGTTTTTGGGCACTTAAATTGTGTCATGGTAGTAGTGAGGACGATCATCGAACCCGCCCGATCCGGCAACGGCTGTTTAAAAGAACTGTTTAATATTATCGCTTTCGAGTCTTAGGCGAATATTATCCAAGTATAATAGACTGAAATTTTATACTGATCAATTGCTAAACATAGTACCGGTTCCAGTGGTTCGTCACTCTAACGTGCCGCAGACGCGGATTATTGTTCCGATATCGATACAAACAAGAGTGAGTAAGAATACAACTGAAGAGCGGGTCTTTTAATACAACGTAGCGATGTAGCAGCGCGTTAGCCTAGTGGTTAAGGTGCTTGGCTACTAAACCAGACATCTATCATTGGCCATCGAGACTTGCCTCGTTCCGGATCCAAGTGGCTCCTCTCAAATCTGAAATTGAATATTGGTTATATAGCAGGGAAATCTGAGAAAGTTAAGGCGGCCGCCGAGAGAAAATAACTGGTCGCAGCATTCTCCTTAGATCCATTAGGGGTCCTTAAGTACATGATGAAAAGAGATTAAGTTCACAATATCCGTTACACCTTACCAAAGATATATAGGACTTCATCATCATCATCATGGTTGCGTCTCTTGAGACAAGAGATTGCATGCATTGTTAAATTAATCTATCTCTGGCCCGAGTAATCGTCTCTCGTAGAGACTTTTACGTGTTGAGTTTGCCGGAAGGTTCGTTGTCATTACTTTAGTTATTTCAAGAGTGTAGCGCACAGGGGGAGAAAAAAAACCGCCGATTGCACCTACATATATTTATAACGTCGTGTAATTGTTTTCTATTTGAAGAGCTTCGCACGAAAAATATTACATTCATCGCGCATTGGGGTTCAACACAATTCGTGGAGAAGATTTAAAAGCTATAACTTGCACCGGGCCGAAGGGAAACTCTCAAAGTCAGTTGATTAATGTGCAGACATTATTCCGGATGCTAAAAAGTGCGGAAATTAATTGACTTCTTCGACGCGAACGCATCCGGAGCTGTTCTTCCGTGTTCGCTGGTTTATTTCGCGTCAAGAGAACATTGGGAAAACGTACGTCATATCTTTCGTTCAAGAGCAAAAACACAACTTGTGAACGTAGTATGCGCGGTTTAATGAAACACATATTTAGCCGGACATTTGATTCTTTATTCATCGTCCTTTAGCAGTACTATATATTTATCTTTTCCTGTTTTTTCCTCCTTCTAACGGGTTAATATTATACCGCACACCTACTAAGAATAAGTACAAAGTAAACGTCATCGTTCATTCCAAATTCGGCCTATTTTCCGAATATCATCAATCACTTCCGGTATTCGGTGGTTTATGCATTTTAATCGGTAACCGGGGTTCGGCGCAACCGATATATACGCCCAGTATACTGGCTATATGTAGCCGAATATTCTGATCCGAAATTAACCATTGCGAGAAAATTTTTACAGGTGGGTAGAAATTATTAAGAGCACCGGAAATGCAAACAGGGTATTAAACGTAGCCGGAACTATTGAGAACAGGACGACATCCGTTGGAAACCGGGATTACTCTCATTTAAAAGAAATTGTCGAATTTTACGAAATTATTGCAGTAATTAAGAATGAATGAAAGTGTATCTCTCTCTGTTAAAATTGATTTCTAAATTTATAAATACTATTCCGATATAGAAGATTACTTAGCGTATAATCTCCTACTATTAATGGTTCAAAAATTGCATGGAAACAGAAATAGAATAAGAACGGTTTAACGTATAAACTTGCAACGGTACACACTCAAGTATCATAAATATACCCTTCAAGACAACGACAAACACTTCGGATGCCGAAAAATTGTAATAATCCAATCAAAATTACAACCGGATGTTAACGTCAAAAAATCTTTTGTAGAATAAAAAAGTTATTTACGATAACCAATTTAATTATTCTCCTTCTCCCGCTATGACTCGAAAACAGAAAAAACAGTACGTTTCGCTAATGCTCGGTTATCGAATTCCAAAAAAAAGAATCAAAAAAAAAACAAAAAAAAAAACGAACATAACATAATAAAACGCATTCTAAGTATATAAACATAACAGACAACTTTGAAATAAGAAATATAAGTAATTTTTTCTCCACACATAAAACGTTCCTTGTGTGACCATAATTCAGTTCTTTAAACGAACCTTCACGTTTTGCGAAAAATCGAATGCGATTAATACGGTTCTTATTCCTAAATAATTTTTAACAATTCGGGAATATACACACATTTAAAGAAATGCTGCATAAAATACAATAATTGATTGCGCTAATATTATTCTTACGATATACGAATATGACTATGTCTGTGATCCGTAGCTGATAGTTAGGAAGAATTACAAAAAATGATGAACAAACTTATCATAATAGCAAAGTTTATCGGCTCACTATCAACAGCTCTGAAACGAATGTCTCTGAGAAATCGGTATAATGAATGATAAAAGCAGATGGGACAGAACTAAAACAGGTCAAATCAATTAGATACACCTGGGGGTACCTTTCTCGACGATAGCTGCAGCTGTAAGAAAGAAATCCGATCGCGAATAGAGCAATCCAGAGCAGTGCTCATAAAAATAAAGAACCTGCTCAGCAGAAGGGAATTAAGTCTTAAGCATTCTGTGGTGCTACGTTTTCTCGGTCTTACTGTATACCAGCGAGAGTTGGATGCTGCCTCAGAAAGAAGTATACAGGCCTTTGAATTATATTCGTAAAGGCGTATGCTGAAAATTCCGTGGATCTTAAAAGATAAGTCCTCAAAAGAATGAATAAGCGCCCGGAATTATTAAATTCGATTAAGGAAATTAAACTACGATATCTAGGCGAAAAATATGAGATTTTACGTCTCATCATGGAAGGAGGAAAGCTTTTGGGCAAAAGATTGAAAAGGCGCCCACAAAATTTGTGGACAAAGAATTTTCATTATTGAACAAAATTGAAATGTTCAGATTTACCATGTCAAGAAAAAACACATTGAAGCCGACAATTTCGGAAGCACACTCTAAATAGAATGAATATTCATGGTGTCGCCTTATTTCATCCATTTTTTTATATCCCCCGTAAAAGTTTTATGCGTGATCGCGGACATTAGTAGACCTTTTTAAATTCCCAGTATACGCAATAGGTCGCGATTCCCCGAAATTTTTCGACGGTATAAAAATTAAAGAGCAGAGAATCGTTTTTTTCTCGGACAATCTCGATGTTGTCGAAATAAACAGTTTGTTATTAACTGAAAAAGCAACACCATTAATATGCGGGAGAACGACTAATGTAGTTTTGTGATAATACACAGTGCGCTAATAACTCGGTGGAAAATTTAATTTAATTTATTCGGCAGTACCGATTTCTAAATGTTCCCGATTGTAATTAAACGTACACACTTGCTTTATAAATACTGTTTTGGATTACATTATCGTGATCATTTTATTATTATTGTTATTATTATTATTATTATTATTATTATTATTATTATTGTCACGTGCGGTCGTGTTTGCCGTCTCTCTGTATTTACCGTCAAATTTAAAAGTGCTTATAAGATTTTAATAATTTTGATTGATAATTAATAAATAACATTTTAATTAACTTTTAAGTGACGTTTTCGGATTGACTCTATCTCTTTTGGTTCGCGAGATATAACGATTCAATTATAATTATTTTGAGTGAAGGGTTTCCGCGTTCAAATTGGAACAATTTTCACAGCGATCGTAAGAACGGTGATTTTCTGTTATTTATCCGTAGCAATGAATGCATGTTCTCAGTGTTGTGTGACATTACCGGCAAATTGCGATCACGCTGTTTGCTCTCGGTGTAGTAATATACACTTTAAATGTGGTGGTATATCGGCCGGCACGTGGCGGCAAAAGTCAAAGAAAATGCGATCGAAATGGGTCTGTCAAAACTGTCGAGACGAAAACACACAGCCATCCGCAACACCCCCCGCGAGCCCGATTAACAGCAGTCAAAACTGGGTGATGCTGCTGACAGCCATCAGGGACGATTTGGCCACACTGACCCAGCAAGTAACGGATCTTAGCAAGCAGCTAGCAGATCAGATGCAGGCGAATGACACCCTTCGCGCCGAAAACAATCAGCTAGCTGAGGCAAATGCCGCTCTAAAGACACGAGTAGATAACCTTGAGCAATATACACGAAAAGACAACGTAATAATAACAAATATTCCGGTCTGCCAAAATGAAAACCTTCTTGAAATCGTCAAAAAAATCGGCGCGGCAACTGGAACAGCTATTTCTAACACCGACATTAGTGCCTGTCACCGCTTGCCAAAAACACCGCAACAACAGTTCCCTAATATAGTGGTAAGGTTTTGTCGTCGAACCATCAAGCAAGATCTTTTAAAGAACAACCGTCGAGTGCGACCAACTCTTGATAAAATTGGGTTCGATAATAACATAACGGCAGCAAATCACCAGTTCTTCGTTAACGAACATCTTTCCTCCGAAAATCACAAACTGTTCTTGTCTGCCCGAACGCTGCGAAATCACGGCTGGAAATATGTGTGGATAAGGGAATGTAAAATTCTCGTAAGGAAAAGTGACAATACCGCATTTATCCGCATAAAATCAGAAGAGAAAATTATTGGCCTAAAAAGTAATTGTAACGCATGACTATTTATAGTAATTTTAATTCTTAGCCGTAACCATTTACAATCATATTTTACTTGTACTTATCATTCAACCCAGTTACCTCATCCTAATCTTATATTATTACAAATTTCACTCTTTGGTTATTTCTTACATAAAAACTTAGGACAAATTTATTTTTTCCCCAAAATCCTCCACTGTTTTATCTGTTTTATATTGCCTCTCACGATCTTTCAATTGAATGTGTTATATTATATACTATTCTCTAAAATCAATATTCGATACTTCGATTTATTCTATTCTTATTTCATATTAATTAATTATTACAATTTATATTACTTTGCTTAAGCAAGCATGGAAAACACAGACATCTTGATGAATTCCAAAAAATTAAAAATTTTACTTCTTAATATCCGAAGCTTACGTAAACATTTTAACGATATAAACACATTACTAATACAAGAATTAAAAAATTACAACATATTAATATTTACAGAAACCTGGTTATATGAGGAGGAAATAAATAGATATAATATCCCGGGCTTCATTCTACATGCGCAATGTCGCAATGAAAGAAGATCAGGTGGAGTAATTGTATACATAAATGAAAAATTTTCATATAAAAATATTGATTTAACAATCACTACCGGAAATATAGTAGGACTAATAATAAATCTTGAAAATAATAGCCATATAGCTCTTATAGCCATCTATAGATACTGTGATTCAAATTATAATGATTTCGTTTCAGAACTAAGCAATATAATTAATAATCTTCCTATAAATTCGATAATAAGTGGTGATATTAATATTAATTTATTAGATAATCGAAACTCTGGTGAATACGTAAATCTCTTACATTCAAGTGGTTTCACTAATGTAAATACTAAACCAACTTTTAGGCGCAATGGTGATACACATATTTCCTGCATCGATCATATTTTCATTCGAGGACTAGGTACTGATATACTAAACCCAAATTTTAATTATAATCTAATCGAATTTGACTTCACTGATCATTGTGGTATAAGTTTGGATTTGCCACTATTAAACATCGGAAATCTTAAACACAAAAAAAGCAGAGAATATTTTTTTGATAAAAAAGCTATTTCAACTAGAACTAAGTAAGTATGATTTTTCTGCAATATATAAAAGCTGTGAATCCGTTAACGACAAATTTAACTGGTTTATTGAAAAACTAACAATGATTATAAATCGCTGTAATAAAATAAAAACTCACAAAAATTACAAACACAAAAGATCCCCATGGATAACCTCGGAAATTTTGCAATTAATTAAAATTAAAAATGACGAGTACAAATTATCTATCCAATTTCCAAATAATCCATTATTAAAAACCAAATACAAAGAAGCATCAAAAAAAGTCCAACAATCTGTGAGAAAAGTAAAAAAAATCTATTACACGAGTATTTTAGATAAATGTAAATCAAAACAAAAAAGTTACTGGTCTGTAGTCAAAAACACAATTGGCCAAAATGACAAAAGAATTAAAAATATTTTGGTTGGAAAAGATAATTTAACCGTAGATGGAAATGAACATAAAATTGCAGAGTATTTTAATAATTACTTTGAAAATAGTGTTCGCAATATTGTTTGTAATATTCCAAACGACGTTCTATTGAACAAAGATGATATAACGCTATCTTCAAATATAAACTCTTTTGCGATTTTGGATTTCTTAAATGATGATATTAAACATGCAATATTATCCTTACCTAATAAATCTTCCTTCGGCTACGACAATATATCAATAAGATTAATAAAGGAAAATGTAAATTTCTTTGTTTACCCTTTAACATACCTATACAATGAATCTGTTACTGCTGGTGTTTTTCCTGAAATACTAAAAACCGGTATTATTACACCCGTCTTTAAAGGGGGAGATAAAAAGCTAGTATCTAACTATAGACCAATTTGTATTACATCTACTATAGGGAAAATTTTTGAAAAATGTATGAAAAACTACCAGGTAAAGGGACAAACGATGCTTTATTTGAACATATCACATATATATCTAAACATTTAGAACAAGGAAGATCAGTAGCGGCAATATATTTTGATATACGTAAAGCTTTCGATACTGTGGACCATCTTATGTAATCTAAATGTGACCGGAAAAATTTATAGTTATGCAGACGATACAGTACTAGTAATGAATTCCCCTTCGCCAGAACGGCTTCAAATATTAATCTAGAATGACGTAGACAAAATAGCCCGATGGTTGAATAACAATAAATTAGTTTTAAATGAGAACAAAACGAAACTGATGATCTACACTCATCAAAAAGGAGAATTATGGGAAAATTTTGAGATTTTTTGTGGAAACGGAGTAAAAATAAATAGAGTGCATGAAATTAAATACTTAGGCCTAATAATTGACAGTAAATTAATCTGGAATAAACAAGCAATATTGGTTGAACAGAAATTAAGAAAATTAAACTATATTTTCTATTATCTAAATAACTTCTTTTCTCCAACACAATTACGACAACTGTATCTAGCCTTATATCAACCTGTTTTGGGATATGGCATCATACACTGGGGTGGAATAGCCGACTACCACTTAAAATCTATTACAGCTTTACAAAGAAGAATGCTTAAACTTATCGGGCAAGTTGCTAATAAAGATTTATTGAGAATACAAGAATTATATAAACTACAACTTCTAAACTTTGTCTACAAAAATAAAATGAAACTTAATACAAAACAGCCAGAAGGAATTAGAAGATGTTCAACCTCAGAACGAGCAAATACTCCTCCTTTTAATAAATATCATACACGCATACAATCCTTGTATATATAGAGGTGCAGAGTCTTATACAATGCATTACCGCACACATTATTAAAAGTTCAATTAAGAAACTATAAAAAAAGACGAAAACTTCTGACTGATTACCTTCTGTTCGTGAAAACTTAAATCTGGATGTCGTATGTTTAAGACCAAATTATTATTATCACTACTACTATTACTATTTTTTATATATATAATGTGTGCGTGTAAGAAATAATAAATAAATAAATAAATAAATAAATAAAATAAAAGAGTTATTTTATGAAAACGCTATTATTAATTAATAGAAATATAATTAGTACTCGTACATATTGCCAAATTACGCTAAATTGTTTTACACGTATGTAAACATCGTTACTTGTGTAAAAATCGTTTATTTTATTAAATGCTAATTAGAGACTGCACTCATATTACACCTTGTTTCTTACCATATTTTAAGCGCTAAGTTCATGTCACAAATATCCTTTATTTTTATTCTTTATTTTTACTTTATTTTGTCATCTTTTGTTTGTCTCACTTTTATTTTACATACATCAATGTATATTGTAATTTGAAAAATTAATTATATTACCATATGAATCCACTACTCGCGCAAAACTGCGCATTTGTGGAAATATTGTAAAATAATAATAATAAAGTTTGAAAAGTTTAATTATTATTACCACAATAATGCCTCCGTATCTTTTGTTATCGTAAAGACTTAATTTTTGTTTTGACCACTACTCGCGTAATATTGCGCATAAGTGGCTTTTCTCTGTAATAATAATAATAATAAAGTGTTATTTGATTATTATTATTATTGTTATTATTATTATTATTATTATTATCTTTTTTTTAAGTATAATATATTACACAAAAACTGATGTATCCCGAAAAGGTTTAACTTTTATTGAGGGTTCTATCGAAATCAGTGTAAAACTTGCTTCTTTCATAGGTGAGAAAAAGAAAATTGCTAAGCGGTCATTATGACATGCATTACCGCAACCATATCGGCAACGTTTTTAGAAGATAGATTTACATAACTAACGTACTTTTTTTTATATTTTCCGTTTTCGTAGAAAGATACTAATAAATGTAATCAATGAATAATTAGTAACAAACATCTTAAGAATTAATATAGAGATTTTCTGCGGAATATTCCATTCTCAGCTCAGTAAAAATTAATATATAGAGAAAAGGAGATTAGAAATATTTTCAGAGGTGAATATACTTTGAATTTGACTAAAACCTAAAAGGATTGCCCCGGTTCCTGGCAGATTCTAACCACATACACCTAGTTCGTCTTTTGCTAATATTTCATTTGTTCCTGTTTTTAGGGTACTAACCGTTTCTTTAAATTTTTAGCTGGAAATGTTCGCGAAAACTACGATACATTTTAAATGTTCGTTACGGACGTATTTTTAATAATAATAATTATTCGTTATTGTATTTCTTCAAATAATTGAAAAACCGGATGTGCTCATTTAGTAGTAGTAGCCCTCGATAAATTCATTAAATACTACTGATTGTCACGTTCTTTTTCCTTTCTTATTCCGTTATTTCGGCGAGTATTAATTGGATACCTATCGAGTGACAGGCGAGATTACAAAAATTTCGATACACGTCCAACGGAGAAACACCGCTTAATCAATTACGAACATTATCTAGATCATTGTGACCAGTGAGAAAGCACCAAATAATTTTCAGCTCTAACAAAAGCGAAATCGAAACAATAACAATAAAACGTATTAATATTTTTTCGACTGAGGAGCATTAGAAAGATTATCGGTAACTATTTCTTCGCGAGTTTAAGTTCCAAGTATGAGAGTTCTCTAAAAGACAATTAAAAGAAAAGAAGAAAAATGGCAGAGCTGTATTATCGAAAAAAAAATGATTGATATTCTTGCGGATTTATTATTATTATTTATATTTTTTTATTTTATTTTAGAAAATGTGAAAAGAACGAAATATTACCGTATAACGGAAGAAAGAATTCTTTGGCCAATATTGTTCAGCTAAATTTGCATGCGTTTTACCGAAGCGTGAAATCTATTTCGCTTTTCTCGGTTGAAAAAAAAAATATCGGGCCATCAAAGGATTTTTCAAACGTTTGTTCTGATTTTTCGCGATCGAATCTGAATTTTGTTCCATTGAACTGCCGGTGGTAGATTAAATTTTTCGAAAATTGCTTTTTCCGGTGTTACCGGAACAACAACACATCGGTTAAGTCGAAAGAGCCGCAATATAAACGAAGAAAAAGGAAAAGGAAAGAGGAAAAACGATTGAGGATAATACACGTACAGCAAGAAGGAATTAGATGGGCAAACGGGACCTAAATAATGATGTATTGAAAGGACTTTTTTTTCTTTTTTCTAAGGACAATGTGCAATTTTCACGCTCTACGTTAAAATCCGTCAGAACGGATTGAATTCCCTCGAGGTGGAATGGAAGAAAGAAAATTCGAAGCTTCTGACCGTGGAGGAGTCCGATCAAAACGTGGCTCGAATAATTTTGGAAAATGATTTTCCGCTCCTTGCGAAGAAATCGTTATATTGAAATGTTGCAATATTTTTGTCGTAAAATACGCAACTAATCGAGATATGCTCGATCGTCTAAGGCGACCGAATATTTCAACAATTCATTAACGGTTTTTTATCACTTTTCCGAGCCGGTCAATAACAACCGTCGAGAAAAATGCATCCATACCACTAAAATAACAATACACTATTACAAACTGTGATATTCCGCCATTTTTAAAATGCGAATTGTCGCGTGGCAATTGTGAAGCCGTTTTCTTTATTCGATGACTGCGTGTCGAATTATTTTACTTTCGTACAAACTTGACATTAAATGTGACCGGTTCAGTTCAAAATTCACCAGCTCGTGTCGAAAATCAAACACTTCTCCGGACATGTCGCAGTTTTCTCCTTCAAACAATGAACTAAATTTACTCGGTGAACGTGCAAAAATTAACATCTGAACTCTATACAATGGCTATAAGATCGGCAACAAACAGTATTGTTTATTCACGCGGGCAAAGTTAACTTTTGTGTAACGTCGGTATCGAAGAAAAGATACCTATTAGCTGATATTTTTGTTAATTTGAATTCGCTGTTCTATTTTATGTCTTGATTTATTTCAGCGTCGGACGAATGTTTCTTACAGAACGCCATCAAGCCGAATAAGCTGAGCGATAGTCACGATCGATTGTCAGTGGTAAGCTTTCATTTTAACATATTAAAAATAGAATTGTATCTTCACGGGAATAGTTCAATTTTGCCAGAGTGTGTCTTTATTTTTCGTTATTTTCATTAACGTGAACGGCGCAAAAGTTGAATTGAAATATTAGAGAGTTTTTTTTTTTCGTTAATCACGTTCTTCATCAAACGCCAGAACGATAACGAACATCGTTTTCATTCAGGGTGATTTTTATTCACCGATCGAGTTCACGTGAAAAATTAAAAATTGCTGTTTTTTTTTATTAACACATCAGCGGCTTTGACGCAACAGCAAGAATAACTGTATAGAAAAAGTTAAAAAGGTTGTACAATTAGAAATGGAAAGCACAAAGGACAGTAGCGTAAGACAATAACAGCTGGAGTTGGGGACCAGTAAAAGGAAATCAGGACTGACGCCTAGAGTTGAGAGTACGGGAGGAACTAATTCGCTAGAAAGAGCAGAGCATTCAAAGAGGACGTGATTGGAGTCACATATAGGTATGGAGGGTCAATAACGTATGCATAGGACAATAGGGCGAAGATGGAAGAGAATGAGTCTAAGTCTTAGTGTCTAATTAAGGAAGCAATAGCAGAACGAGGAGAAGAGGGAAAGACTTGGAACCAAGCTTGAGCATTATAAATGGGCTGCCGAAGGAGGCAGTAGGGGAAATAGTTGGATAAGAGAAAAGGGTAAATGTCCAATCAAAGTTTGGATACTTGAGAAAAGAAAACGAATGCCTGATGTAGGAAAATTTTGAAGGAGTATTGATAGAAGTTGAGCAAGCTAACAAACCTGATGCCAGAGTGGCCAGCAACCCCTAAAAAGTCAGTGAGGTAGAACGTGTTCGCGAATTGGAAATAGAATCACGGATAGAAAGAATAATGATATTAAAGGAATGGAAAGGAGGCGAAAAAAATGCACCTATTTTTGCACGAATCCGTAATAAAAATGAAAAACTTTTACAGTGTTCCCCCCTCTTCCATCTAATCGTATTCCTTCTCCCTCCAATGGATGGGCTCTCAATAAATCCGTTCCTTCTTTTCCTAACTCTACTTCAGAAAGTTGTCTTCCCGCAAATCTTACTAATATCAATCCTGTATCCTCAGCCCCTCTAAACTCTTCCTCTACGGATCTTTCTCCCTTAATTAATAATATTTCAACAGCGGTTCTAGAGCTTCTTTCTTTAAACAACATTGCTTCCTCCTCATCCTTTGCTGATTCTCTTTCTCGTTTCCTCTCTAATAATATACGTTCTTAATAATTATTCTCCTAATAACAAGGAAAAATCAAATAGGACTAAAAAGGAGTAGAAGTGATAAGATTCAGGGCAGAATTTTCTCTATTTTCTTCTTTTGTCCTTCCCCCTTCCCCCTCTCCTTTCCCGTATCCTCTTGCTTAATCTCTTTCCAATTGCGCACTATGATTCATCCAAGTCAGTTGGCCATTGACTCAGGTTTAAGCACGGCTTTCTCCCGTTTTACATTTCCTTTTATTATTAAAAGGGCCGTTGCTGTAGTGGCCATACCCACTATTGAGCACTGGTACCTTTTATCTTCTTATTATTTTCTCAAATGGGCTCATGTCGAGTTGACGTACTCAATCTTTGGGCTGAGTTCCATTCGAAGTTGCTTTTTTTCTCACTTTTACTGTTACATTTATACAGTTGCGAGACTAGCTGGCGTGTATAGCTATGGCTTCGTAACACCCAGCTCCAGTTTTAAGTGCAATGGTCTAACTACAACTGACTTTACTTTATTTATTTGGATGTTTTCATACCTATTTCCTGTTTCTCTAAAATCTTCATATATCTCCTTCATTTCTGCTCCCAATTGTGTTTTATCATCTCCCTTGCTACTACGCTCCGTTTCCCTCTATAATCTAGCTGCCCTGACTCACTTCCTCCTGTATTCTAATTATTATAGTCGATTGTTCCTTTCTTCTCTATCCACCTATCCTTGCTATTTTAGTATAAATGCTTCGCATTTATACCCTCCTCTGTGCTCTCCTATTGCTTCCTACTCCATTCTCTTACCTCTTTTTTTCCTAATCCCTCTTTAGCTCTACAATGCCGGCTGCGTTTAATCTGCTACAATGGAATTGTCGTAGTCTCAGAGCCAACAAAAATTCATTGGAGGGTTTGTTGGATCTTCATAATATCCAAGTTGCTCTCATTTCGGAAACGTGGCTTCGGTCAGGCGTGGATTTTAACATTAGAGGCTTCAAGGTAATCAGAAGCGATCGCGATGATGGCTATGCTGGTTCTGCGATCCTCGTTAGAAATGACATTCCATTCCGTTCTCACGAGATTTCTCTCAACCTTCCTTCTACTCCTAATATTCCTAATATCGTTCATATCTCCATCAATCCTCCTTCTATGCGTCCTATTAACGTTGTTTCGATTTATGTTCCTCCTACTTACGATCTTCGTCACTTCCCCCTTTCTACATTTTTCTCATCTATCCCGCAACCGTTTATTATCGGCGGCGATTGGAATGCTCATTCCCCTATGTGGGGCTGCACATCCTACAATAGCAATGGTTCCATCCTTGAGAATACTATCCTTTCTGATAACTTGGTGCTCCTTAATGATCTTTCCCCATCCTATTTTAGGAATGCTTTTGTCTCCAGTTCTCTTGATCTAACTCTTTCTTCCCCTTCAATTGGTCTTAACTTTACCTCGAGAACCCTTTCGGATTCTTTCGGCAGTGACCATGTTCCCACAATAATTACTACTGATATTTTTCCTTCTCCAACTTATCCCAGGCATCTCCATTCTCCTCGATGGAATCTCAGCAAAACTAATTGGACTCTTTTCCGCTCTTCTGTTGATTCATCACTTCCTGATCCACAGATTAATTGTGATCCCATTTCTCTCTATAATTTCTTTTCCCATTCTATCAGGTCTGCTCTTTCTCTATCTTCTCCCACTCGTCGTTCTCCTGCATCCACTCATCGTTGTGCGGCCTCATCTCTTTGGTGGAATGAGGAGTGTAACGCTGCATTTAACCATTGTCGTTCGACCTTCAGATCCTATCGCTCTAATCCTACAACCCAAAACTTTCTGGCTCATAAACAAGCCAACGCCGGGGCTAGGTTTATTCTTAAAGCCGTGAAAAAGGCCTCTTGGAAAAAATTCTGTTCTTCCTTTTCTAGAAATACCTCTCTCTCTCACATATTTGGAGGTTGGCTAGAGCTTTTAAATCTCCATCCTCTGAACGTCCTTCTCTTTCTAATGTATCTGAGGATAGCCTAATATCCTTCATTGATTCTGTCGCTCCTGCCTACGTTCCTTCCTTTGACGAACTGTATTCCAACACCTCTCCGCAAATCTCGTCCCCTCCTTCTCACTTCCTCACTTCGGCTTTCAATCTTAATGAATTATTAGCTGTTTTATCTAAATCTTCCAGCCCTACTCCAGGCCTTGATGGTATACCTTATCTTGCTCTTAAAAATCTGTCTGAACTATCCCTTAACTTTCTTCTCAGTCTTTTCAATTCTTTCCTTTCCAGGGGTTCAATCCCCCCCCTCTTGGAATTCTTTCATTATTGTCCCTATTCCTAAGAAAAGTTCTTCCTTACGCCCCATCTCCTTGGTATCCTGCATCAGAAAATTGTTTGAGGGTATGCTAAACAAGCGTCTTGTCTGGTGGTTGGAACACCATAATGTGCTTCCTAACAATATGTTCGGCTTTCGGCCTGGTATCGGCCCTCCTGATTGTATCAATCTTTTTGTGTCTCATTTATATAAGTCCTTTATCTAAAAACATTATACTCTGGCTTCCTTCATAGATGTTTCCTGTGCTTTCGACAATGTTCATCTCCCAACTTTAAGAGATAAAATGGCAGCAATTAACATTCCAATGAATTTCACTTCCCTTGTTATTAAGCTCATGTCCAATCGTTCTATCCACCTCTCTCCTCCATTATTTGACACTTCTAGAAAGGTTTTCTGCGGTCTTCCTCAAGGTTCCTCCCTCAGTCCTACTCTTTTTAACATTTATACTGCTAGTATCGCTTCCCTTCCTTTAAATTCCCACTCTTTATTCTTTGCCGATGATATTTTGCTTTTTTCCTCTTCCCACGATATTGACGCAGCTAATGATGCTCTCAAATCGTCCCTCAATTTCCTTGAAAGTGCCCTTGCCTCAATTAACCTTTCGATTTCTCCTTCTAAGTCCTCCTGCGTTGTATTTACCCTTCGCCCTTATAACCCTGCTTCTGTTAATTTATCCTTAAATAGCACAGCTATTGCTCGTGTTAATTGCTTTCGTTATCTCGGTATCTTTCTCGATAGTCGTTTGACTTTTTCCGAACATATTAAATATCTTTCCTCCTCCTCTACTAAACGGTTGAACCTGCTGAAGGCCCTGTCTCCGACTAAATGGGGTGGTGACCCTTTCATTCTTATTCTTCTATATAAATCCATCGTCCGCTCCAAGCTTGATTACTGTTCGTTCATTTATGCCTGCGCTTCCAAATCCCGTCTCTCTAAACTTGATGTGATCCAAAATTCTTGTCTTAGACTCTGTCTCGGTGCTCTTAAATCCTCTCCTATTCCAGCATTGCTTGCTGAATCGAATGTTCCTCCCCTGTCTATTCGCAGATCTTATTTGGGCTATCGCTTCCTTGCTAAACGTCTTTCTCTCTCATCTTCTTCTCTCATTTTTTCCTACCTTTCAATTTCTCGGAATTGGCGCTTTGTGCCTAGGAAAATTCCTATCCTGTCCCTTATTTCTCTCCGTCTTAGTTCATTTTGGCCGTATACAATTTCCTTTAATAGTCTGCCTTATTTTTCCTTTAACTTCAGCGATCTTTGTCATCCTCCCAGAGTATTTATTTCGCCTACACTTGCAAAATCTCTCCCTCCAGCTGTAATTAAACAGGAATTCCACAGTATTGTCAATTCTCTCTTCCCTTCTCATGTTACCATTTTCACTGATGGTTCTAAGGGGCCTGATGGGGTTGGTGCTTCTTTTATTCTTCCAGACTATAACTTCTCTGAATCCTTCTGTCTTCCTTCTTTCTGTTCCATATTTACAGCCGAGCTAATGGCTATTTTACGTTCCATTATTTTTATCTCCTCCAATCGTCTTTCTTCCCAGTTTCTGATCATATCCGACTCCATGAGTGCTCTTCAAGCCATCTCTTCTCCTCTTCCTAATCATTCCTGTGATTTTTCTATTCTCCGCATACGTTCTCTCATTTGGACTCTCTCTTCTCTCCATGGAATCCATGTTGACTTGCTGTGGGTTCCTGGTCATTCTGGCATCTCAGGTAATGAGAAGGCTGATTCTTTGGCTCGGGTTGCTGCTTCTTCTTCTACATTCTTCTTCAAAAAAAATCCCATCCTCTAATCTCTTGCCTTTGTGTAAACATTTCCATCTCAGATTTTGGTCGAATATGTACCCTTCCTCCTTTTCTAATTGTCGCTCCTTTTATCTGTCAGTTCAGCCTAATCTTCCTTTAAATCCTTGGTTCCTTCTGTTTCCTTCACTTCCTCGCTCTGTTGTTGTCTCCATTGTGCGTTTGCGCTTAAACCATTCCTTGCTACCTTCCTCACGTTTTCGCCTCTCGTTGACCTCTTCCCCATGTTGTCCTCTCCATTCAAATGATGCGGTTGTTTGTGACACCGATCACGTGTTCTTTGAGTGCTCTGCTCTTTTGGTGGAGCGCTCGGCTCTATATTCCCACTTGCTTGGGCTGGGGCTTTCTGCTCCTTTTTGTGCTCGTTATATCCTGTCTTTTCCTTCTACACTTATTATCCCCTCCATTGTTTCCTTCTTATTAGCGATAGCTGATCGCCTCACTGTATAACTTTCGTTTTCCCTTAATTGTTTCTGGGTGAAGGTCCTCGGTTGACGAGCCCAATTAAAAAAAAAAAAAAAAAAATACAGTGTTCTTTTCTTTCTTTTTTTTTTTTTTTTTTATTGTAATAACCTTTGAAACTGCTGCGGACACAATTGCTTAGAGCAAATTTATGGTTTGAAGGGTCCCCACGTTGCATCAAATGAAATATCAGTTTGTTTTAATAGATCTTCATTTCTTAAGCGTTTCTTTTTGTTTTTTTTTTCTCTTTGTCTTTTTCGCTTAGTAATTGTTGCTTATCACATTAAGCTAGTGTACAGAAATTTTCAATGAACACACAGAGGCAGCTAAGGAATTTCTTAAAGTGCAGAGGTTATTTAAAAAAATTCAATGAAATAATTGCTACAGCCAGATTACCTAAAGAGTTCAAGAAATCTAAAATAATTCGGATTACGAAGCCAGGCAAAGAAAGAAGAGAAGCAGAAGACTATCGCCCAATATCTCTTCTTAGCGTGGGATGCAAGGTATCGGAACGAATGATCTATAACAGAATTGCAATCAAAGTGGATATTTACCAGTGTATTCCAGGCTGGTTTTCGAGCAGGAAGATAGACTAGGTCGATTACACAGCACATAGAAAATGGTTTTGAAAAAAATGAGAGGACATTAACTGTATTTCTAGACCTGACTTCCGCTTATGATACTGTTTGGCGCGAGAGATTATTATTACAGCTAGCTTCTATTATTCCATGCTCCGGAATCTTGCGACTTGTAAATAGCATGCTGCTGAATAGATATTTCCGTGTCTTCTTAGAAGAAAATAGGAGCAGGTGGCGTCAAGTAAATCATGACCTTCCACAAGGATCAATATTGGCGCCGCTACTTTTTAATATCAACGTTAGTGATATCCCTGACACATCTGGTAAAAAGTTCCAATATGCAGACGACATAGCCATGACCGTGCAAGGAAAAGACCTGCAGAGTTGCATATCAACTATGGAAAACGACCTAAGACAGATGAGTAAATACCTGCATAAATGGAAATTGCGGCCGAACCCCCGCAAGACAGAGACAGCGTTTTTCCATCTTAACAACCGGATGGCAAAAATCGAACCTACGGTGGTGAAATTAAAAGGAGTAGAACTAGCAAACACAAAATACCCAAAATATCTGGGCGTGACATTAGATCATACCTTATCATATAACACGAGCATCTAACAACTCGTTTATCCAAAAAGTTAAAAACGCGTATAAATCTCATCCAAAGAATTGCGCAGGTTCTAGTTTGGATGCTGGTGCAGGAACGCTCAGAATCTCTACTCTGGCGCTTGTATACTCGGCAGCCGAATATTTTTCATCAGTCTGGTGCAATAGCTGCCACGTTAAGAAAGTATATGTTAAATGAAGCCCTCCGCATCATATCAGGAACGCTCAAGTCTACGCCATTTATGCGACTACCAGTATTAGCTCCACCTGCAATTAGACGGGAGGTAGCTTTATTTAGGGGTAAAAATACATTTAAGATTTATCCCGAAATGCTAATCTCTGAAGAGATAAGTTCTAAATCCCGAAGATCACTCTAGACATCAGACAAATTATTAGCAGAAGACTTGAAAGATTTCAGTAAATGGAAAACGATATGGGAAAAGAACCTAGAATACACAAAAAATTTCCATTTATCGACCCAAGGAATGAAGTTGCAGGAATGGATTTACCTAAAAAAGAGTGAAAGACTCTTAACAAAATAAGAACCGGACAGGGAAGATGCGGTTATTTAACGCAGAAATGGGGTATGATTACGCCAGCTGCATGCCACTACGGAAATTCCAAACAGACAATGATGACTGTAACGAATTTGCACCCTCACATTGAACGTTAGAGGATATAAATGAACTAAAAGACGGAGCCATAGACTGGTTAACAAAATTGAAACTAGAATTATAGTTAAGAATTATGTATTATTATTTATCACATTTCTTATATAACCGACGATTATACGATAAGAAGAAAAGATTTAAAAAACAATTAACCGTTTTTTTTTTATATAAATAAATAAGTTATGATTCTCACTGAACAGGTATGCCCGTTGCGTGAGCAGTTAATCATTCTTACTACCTAAATCGAACGTATTAAACCAAAAAATAAAATAAAAATATATCGATCAACGAAAAAAAAAAAAAAAATATATATATATATATAACTCGGCCATTTTGGCCTCGCAAGAGGCTGTGCCCCTTGACCCCTCCTGCTTTCATTCCTGTCTCTTTCTCTTCTATACTTTGTATAAAATGATCAAAATTTACAATGTAATTCTTACTAGCATCAACACACAAAAGAATAACATATCACAAAAATCCTATCCTAACATTTAACTTTCATTATATAAAATTAATTCATATTTTTTCGTTATATTTTTCGTTATATTTTTCGTTATATTTTTCGTTATATTTTTCGTTATATTTTTCGTTATATTTTTCGTTATATTTTTCGTTATATTTTTCGTTATATTTTTCGTTATATTTTTCGTTATATTTTTCGTTATATTTTTCGTTATATTTTTCGTTACATTTTCGTTACATATTTCGTTACATAATATTGTGACATTTATAAAATAACAATTACAAAAATTCTATAAAATATAACAAACGTTACATAAAATTGGGACATTTTTTTGGGACATTTAGCGTTACATAAAATTGGGACATTTAGCGTTAAATAAAATTGGGACATTTAGCGTTACATAAAATTGGGACATTTTTCTGGGACATTCTTTTGGGACATTTTTTCGAATGGGGGGTAGCCTAAGAATTACGTTGTAATTAATATATATATATATATATATATATATATAAATAGCACAATAATACACCCATACATAGGGACCGCTTACATATTGAATTAATGTACAGGAAAGAAAAAAATAAGGAAACTGGTAAATAGATGGTTTAAAGGAGCCCTAAAAAATGCAACAATAATAATAAAGGGAACGAAAGAAGTAATTTAAATTTTAAAAAGGTTAAAAGACTAACTGAAATCAGTTCAAAAAGAATATTGGGTAACACAACATATGTTTCAGGTGTAGACGGATTAGTTCGCCGGCCAAGCTCAATTTCAAAATTTTGCTTTAGAGTATACCATAAATAATTTAAACCACTGGCCTACGTCATAAGTCTTCAGTTTCTTCGCATTCGAGACTGCAAAACAAAATTGAAATTACTTTTATTTGCTCGCGAATACCAGCTTTAAAGACAAACCCGCGAAAAAAACATAAATAAATTAAAAACATATACTAAAGGCGCTCTCAACCGTTCAGAGATCCGATAGGAAAACTTCGATAAAATATACAGCCCTGACAACAAAAAAAGGTTTATACGTACTTTCGCCTAACTTTGCGTATATATTAGCACCTAAATATAATAGAAGTAGTGTTAAAATATCATACTAGAACAATTTTCACTATTCAACCGCACAAAATAAATTTCACCGTACGTTTCGAAATAAAACCTTTAACCGTTTCAAACTTTCATTGAGGAAATTCTTCGAAATCACATTCCGGAAGAAAATATATTCAATTTCAATAA
Organism: Icerya purchasi; assembly: GCA_039619475.1. Taxonomy (NCBI): domain Eukaryota; kingdom Metazoa; phylum Arthropoda; class Insecta; order Hemiptera; family Monophlebidae; genus Icerya; species Icerya purchasi. Next base: position 321,228,752 of record CM077115.1, read on the forward strand.
ATACCGAACTGTATAGCAGAGAAACGTAACATCTTCCTATAAAAGTATAATAGTGTGCGCTATAATAGGTATATTTTCGTTCCATTGGCAGAGACAACAGTATAGCATTCGAAACGTGGCAAATGAAAGTTCTTTTTAAGGATTTGAGATTTTAAATATATCGGTGCAACGATCGACCTAAGTCTCACTTTACAACGCAGCAGGGGCCGACCAATTAATAACGAGCAAACATGAAAAGCTAGAGGCTACACAGAATCCGGTACAGTTTTTACGACGAAACAAGCATCAGCGAGATTATGTCCTATCTCAATTTCAAGCTGGCAGGTAGTAGAAAATGACCACGATACGGAAAAGATCTGGCAGCGTGCATGCTTTAGCAAAACTGAAATTTCGATATTTAAAATTTCGATTATTCTTCGGTGTATTCTTTGACGAGAGATTTTTTTAATAGCTAATAAATGTCTCTTTCCAGGTTTACATGCAAAATGATTCGAATAGAAAAAAACATTGGCACTAGAGTTCTTTTAACGAATATAATACTTTTTCCGTACTTACTCTCGACGGAGTTCATGCTTTTAAAGAACGACTCTAGCGATAAATACTCAGCCCATAATTATTTATAAACTCGAATGGGAATCGACCATCCACGTGAAGTTGTCGACAACATTATCAAAATCCAACTGTATCTCGGCTACTATATCTCTGACCGAAAAAATTAAATTATTTTTTACAGGGGAAAAAAAAAGGACTTTAACGATAGTCATTTTGCCAGCCTGTTTTGAGCGAAGGCAATTTTATGAGAAAATCCAAAAATCTCTGCAACGATTTGGAATAGAGCTTATGACGAAGCGATTTTCACCGATTTTCATTCCCTTCTGTTCTGTTTGTTTTACCATGCAATTCTGCGAAAGAGTACTTCCCTCTTTTTTCTCGTCGTCGCTTCGTTCAGCATTTATTTCTTTCCCGAGTTTATTAAACGAATCTGGCGGACTTTTCACGATTGCAGCTTATGATGGGAATTCACTTGATCTTACAGTCTTTATATAGTTTTTGAACCTCGGGGTCTCAGGGGCGAATGATCATTGTGTGCAGAGCGGAAACTTACAGTGTGCAAGAGAGAACTCTATACATTACCTGGATCCTGCGGCGGACATAGATATGTTGGATAACTTGGTAACAGTCAGAGTGTACGCGTAATGTCAAAGCCACAACATTGGAAGACCGGAATTGCTGCGATCTCCAATTTTATACTGTCTACCAGATTCTCTCTTCTCACGAGAACATCATGTTGACTAGCGAAGAGGTTGTCGCCGTCCTTCGCCGGCTATTCAATACTTAGCGCGAGTAGCGAGCCCGTTGTTGTCCACCATAGACACGAGGTAAACGAAAAGATAACTCTGAAATATTACAAACACTAGCATCGGTTAACGACTAGGACTGCCTCATCAGTAATGAGGTAGCACTGAAGCAACAGCGAATGTATGTTTCCGGCTATTTGTTGTTCTTGCGCTTTTAATTTAATTATCGCAGAAATTATTTGTCTAAATTCGCTTCAAAATTTTCTTCATTCATTTTCAGTTCTCAGCAAATTATCGAAAACTCGTTCCGTTGAGCTTAGTAAATTGTCGACGTTACTAATTCACGGAAATCTCGCAAGAGAGCATGGGACCTGTGATTTCCAGTGACAGTCCAAGTGTTCTTACGCATTTTCAAGTTCTAGTAATTTCTATTATAAATGTAACCTGCCTGTGTGAACGACATGAAAAACCAACAAGTGTCTGGAAGTAATTAACACACGAGTGGATCCATGAAGTTCTTTTAAATTCCGAAACATTATGGAATCGGTCTAAATGGCGTTGTTATACACGCGCATTCGGGTACCAGAGTTTCCAGCGGCGAATATTTAAAAAAAAAAATTTTTCAAACGATTTAGAAATTTCTTTTCATTTTCTTAACGATAAAAATTTTCAACTTTTATTAGAACAACACGATTGACACACCCGGGGGGACCAGAGACCCAGGCATAAATTCGCGAGGCGGCAAAATTTGCCGATCAAGGATAGCCTCCATCCTCAACTTTGATCAGTAATTTTTCGTAATTTGCAAGTTTTTTATGATCTATCCGCGACTACTCGAGTGGTGGTGACATAAAAAAATTACCAATTGGAGAGATATTTTTCCCAGAGACTTTGTATAAAATAGCAGGTTCCTCGTTATAATCCGTTCGCCCTAATGGACTAATCAGCCATCTACGAACACATCGCTAAACAAATATATGTGCATCTGGGCTACTCGGATACGGGTTCCAGCTATGACTTATTGAATTTATCTCACGAACATTTTCTGTCTTCCCCGTATAAAGAATCCCTTTTGCGGTTAGGCATTCTCCGCATCGCATATCCATCACACTTTTATGCCGTACTTTGTGGTTTTTACACGGAATATACTACGTGTGAATCTGGTTCTGCCACAAAAAGTATAGAGCTGCTCATCGATCGTGAGGTTCTCTGATAACTTATACATACTAGATAAGTTTACGTTGAGCATATTCCACAACTTGCGTATAGAGGAGCTGTTTTATCATGTAGCAAGCGTTGTTGACGCGTGTTGAAATCATCAAAACGTACGAAACGCATAACGGATCGAAATCGATCAATTCTCATAGCGACGTAATACAAGGTATACAACGAAATCTTCCACATCTCAGATAAATAATCTGTATTGGAATTGTTAGCCCCAGCGCACGTCGAAATCCCTAAATACCCGCACACCTCACGCAACGTAACATCCCCCCTTCTATACATTCGACTCATTTTCGTGATGCTTATTATTATAATCTGCGTACATTGCCGATACTTCTTTATTTGTACTGTGAGACACTCCGACGAACATATTCCCCCGGGTAGCTATGTAAGCGTGCCTCCTTCTCATTTTTACATTTCAGAGGAGCAGCTCCGAAATGCAACTATACAAATATAGCCCTCCCGTTGTTCACACTAACGATGGTTGCGTATATGGAAATTTTTTGGAGAGACTGATTTAAACCGTCTGCTTAAAATGTTGTTTACATTCACAAGTGTCGTATACATAAAAAAAAAAAAAAAAAAATTAGTTGAATTTGTTGGTGAGTACTCGAGTACCAGATGTGTAATAGCATATGTAATTCCGGGTGTGCACACAAGCAGGCCGCTTCGGATGACAGTTTGTTTCCACTTTTTCCCCCAACTGAATTAAACCATATAGTCAAAAGTATGCCTAATATAAATATCAACAAAATCCCGGCAGACATTACCGCTGTATTCATTGCTACCTAGCATGCCATACTGCAATTTTCGTAGACGGTCCGAAACCGAAGTAATATTCGTAAATACGTGACAATTATGGGTCATGCACGTGCTGCACTTAACCTTATAACGCTGACAAGGTATAATATTAATAAATTTTAAGGTTTAATGGTTTTTATCCACTATGTAACACACACTACCACCTTGCACTCTAGGTGACTTCAAAATGATCCTTTTTACATTTTTGGTTTGATTCTATTTTCTTCTTCTTCTTCTTCTTCTTATAACTGGGCTCGTCAGAAAGGACATTAGCCCATGGAATAGGGAGGAAGAGAAATAAATGTATATTCTTACGCGTTTAAGGACAAAGGATACAAATAGTTCGACGGCAGAAATAACCGAAACAGAAGGAAACGAGAGATCACAAGCAGCACCGAAAGGAAGTAGTGATATTTAACAGCGGAGAGTAGAAAGACAATTGCTCAACAAAGAAGTCCACACATTCTAATAAAACGTGACATGAGAGTCACAAGAAAAGTGTATGGCAAATTCTTATTTAAGTTAAATATTCTTGTACAGAGTTTGTTGATAGCCAATATGCTGCTTTTGCCGAGAGCAAAAAAAAAAAAAAAAAAAAAAAGGAAAAAAAATCAGTTTATTTACGTTTTTTTTTGTAAGAAATTTTTTTGAAAATACCGTCTAGAATTACGTTTACAAAAAAAAAAATTGTTATCGATTTTTTTACGTATTTCAGCAATAGACGACTTCAAAAACTGATAAAAAAAATATATTTCAACGGGTTATAGAACGATGATTGTTTTGTATCTTTTCATCTCAATAGCTTATTATGCAGATCGAAAATTAGATTTAGATGAAGAGCAACTGTATTGAAGAGCATGAATAGAATCTGTTAAATTTCTGATTTGGACTGAATTCAGTTCTCATCCGAGAGATGTGCGTTCGCTTGCTATCGCAATCACTAGTGTGAATTCTCGTGTTTGTTTAAGCACCGTTAATATTGAATGAAATTCCTCTAGTTAAACAGAGTCCTTAATAATTAGATAAATCATTTTTATAAATTTTTACCTCACGAGAACGCGACTTACATTGAAATAGTGTATTCAAGTGTTATGAAAATGGTGTTTAAGCTGGGCAAGTTTTGCGGGAGCCCTCGTAAAATTTGCCAAAAATATTTCTGATGCAAGGTTTACATTTCAATTGATTGATCGAGTAGTTTTCTAGCGCAGAGTTCAGAAGATAACAAGAACAGAATAATTTTTTTTGCCCTACAACTCATTCCTTGTCTGCCTCAAAATCTCTTTATTTTTCATTGTAAAATTATCAACAATTCTCAACTCGACCATTACTTTTATTTCAGAAACAGCGATGAAACATGTTAGATGAGTTACACTAGAGCTATTAAGTATTTTAGACTAGGAAATAAATGGAAAGATCATACACGTCATTAAAAAGATAAAAGTTGTAATAATAGGTTGCATTTTCTGTTGGATCAGCGACGACGCTCATATGAAGCTTCTATTACCGGTTGAAATATTAATGCGTCGTTTATCCTCCGGCTAAATTGAATGTCAAACTTCTTTTTAAAACCATAATTAGCACGCGATCCTTCTACTTTAAACGGTAAAACGTGCTAATGGTGCCAACCATATTTGCATTGATATTTATATTCTTATAGGCCGAGTTTATGCATTTTTTTATCTTAGTGCGGGACTGATTAAAAATTTCAATGGAAATTCTTATCTTAATTGTTTCATGTATTTAATAAGGTATTGCAGATTTCTTTATTTCCGTAAATGCGAGTTTAACTTCCCCTAATATTTTAATGTTTCAAAGAAGAATTATTAGAAATTTCCGTAAATAAATAAATATTTAATTCGGTTCTACAGCGACGGCAGATTTATGAAATTTTTATGCACGAACAGAGCGCATGCATATCATATATTTAGCGGAGTTACCATTCGAAATGTGTAGAATAATTATACTTTTCAATGTGACCTTCAAGATTTTAAAACTGAAACTGTGCAGACCAACACAGTACATGATATGACGCATCACATCCATGATCTAAGCCAGTGGTTCTTAACCTTTAAGTGATGAGGGACCATTTTACAAAATTTCTGTCTGCCATGGACCACTAAAAGTGTTTGGAGTTAATATACAGTAAATGTAAATAAATGAAGGGTTGTTCTATCTATCTATAAATAAGACATGCATAAAATTGTTCAAAGCCAACAGAATTTTAATTTTTTTTACGAAAATTTTACGGAGTAAATATATTATTTTAATGCGATTTCTGTGACTGCATACTTTTTACTAAGTTCTGAATCCTTGGTTCACAATGCTACTCAAAACCAAACACATATCGGCACTGGCATCCAACCGATTTCGGTGCTTGCTTTTCATTATCAAAAGTGCCGAGAACCCCTGCTCGCATAGATATGTCGATGATAAGAAAGTTCAGTAGCGTACAGCAATTTCTTGAATCTTTGGGAAAGAAATTGTTTTTTTTTGGTCCGAAAATTTTCAAAATTAATTCCCGTCACAAACATATCTTTCAAGTTACTATTTTGTTGCATTTCAATCAATTCTTCTTGAATTTCATCAGGGCACCTCAGAAACGTTGATCACTTTCCGAACACCTTCGTCCTCACAATAGTCAGGAAAATAGCGACTGAATTCACTTTTTAAATTTTTCAAATGAAGTATCATGTTCTTTTGTATTTCTCCTTTAATCTTAGCACGCTGTTTGTCAATAATTCGATTTAGCGTATCAAACGCAAAAAAATTTTTTCTTCCAACCTTGTCGATCTATAGTTCGATTTTAGTGATAAATTCACTAATTCTATCTTCGCATGCAAATTTATTGCTTGCGCCTTGCAACTTCAAATTTCGTGACTCTTGCAGTTTAAGGTTCAATTTATTTAGTTACGCGAAAAAATCAACCAAATAAGCAAAACACATTTGAAATTTGGACTCGCAGAACTGATCATCCAGCAACTCTTTGTTCTCCTTGTTAGTTAATAATATTTGTACTTCCTCTTTACAACCCCGACAGCATATTTCCTTTGGAAAGCCGACGCATTTCCGTATGGAAAAGCCGAGTTTCATGTTCAGAGTTCTTATCAGAGCACAATTGCTTGAAGAGACGAGTATTAAGTGCACTCTTTTTAATGAAGTTAACTACTTTTATACCTTTAATATTTTTAGCAAGGCTTCGCGGACCACTTTGAGTGTTTCCAGGGACCACCGGTTAAGAACCACTGATCTAAGCAATGTCGTGACCATGATTTATGTTACTGCTTGCTCCACTGCTTTTCTGCACCGGTTCTGTTTCGCTTTGCCGCACACATTCCACTATCGACTTCTACGCAGCTTCGTGTTATTCATCTATGTGTACTCTTTCACGAAAACGCGTTCCATTTCGTCATCCCTGTACTATTAATCGATCTACGCTATTTCAAAAACGCAACAAATCAGTTTCACGATTCAAACTTTCACTTCACTCGATAACCTTTCCATCCTAACATTGAGATTTTTTAGTATCAGTGTATTTGATTTTTCCCCTGTCCGGAGTATTCGCGGCATGAGTCACTGTGCCCACATTTCAAAACTGTCTATATTCTATACTTTTGACATCTGATGCGCGCACGGTAAATATATAGATCTATATCCATCTACATGTTTCTACATGTTTTTCGTTTCCAGGCATCGAATTTCTTTTGCCAGTCGCTAATAATTTGATTTTCATTTATTAACTTCCGGACCATATTTGGTGCCAATTTCCCTGAGTCGTTTTAAGAGACTTTTCAAAACTCCAACATTACTAGCTATTTATGTCGTCTGCGAAATGCAAGTTAGTGACTTTCCCGCCTCAAATTGAAATTCCGCTATTCGCTAATACTTGTCTCATGACACATATTCACCATAGAAATCGAGGACAGAACCCAGCCCTCTTTCACTTCTTTATGTTCCGCGAATTCTTCTGACTCTATGTGCTCGTCAATGAATACTGTGTTTTCAGTTGTTTGTATAATTGCTTATAATTTTATATGTATCAGATTCTTAGGAGTTTCCGTTAGTACATTTTTTTCCAAGTGATGATATCAACAGAAAATTGTAAAGCATGTAATTATCAGTATGTTATACACATGCAGGTACTTGTCAGTTGTCATTTGCTCGCGTGTTCCTTTCTCATTAACAAATCCAGCTTGTTCTTCCACAACAGGTCGAATATACAGCAATCTGCTACTAAGGGGTTTCCCCCAACTTTACTGCCATGTGATGTGAATGATGTTCCCTAGTTTTTACATTTCATAGTTTAACTCTACTTGTTCATATATATCCTTTGCATTTTCTCAACTCCTGCGTTATCTATTTGCTTAATTCCTTCAGCAGGTAACGCATATCCAGTTACTTTATTTCAAAAACCTGATGATTTTTTAAATTTCAGCTTCCTAAATCTGTTAAACGAATGTGTTACCTTATTTTTTTTCTCGTTTGCAATGCCGCACAGCTTTTGGCCATATTGCCTCCGTACTATAGCAATTAAATGGGTTTTCCTTGATTAACACGTCGATCCTCATTTTGTACATGGCTATTTCCCGTCTTGAATTTTCTTGTAATCGTAATATCGTTTTGTATAAATCATCTTATCCTGCGCGTTCCTAGATTTCTCTACAGCTACGCTTGGAATACAAGTTTTTACCTTTACAGCAATAGTTACGGATTTTCTTAGATATTCGTGTTATTTCAGTTTCATACGATTGCTACTTTTTAATCTTCTCCTTCCTTCAGTCAGCTCAATAGCGTCGTCCAATATTGCACGATTTTCGATTCTTTTCCCTTGTTGTGACTTCTCTAAAGCCTTTCTCTATTGAATTTACGCTACAATATCCGCAGTTAGAGTTTGCACGTTTATATTTTTTGTTCTCCATTCATCAGAGCTCGTTTATTTCGGTTTCTTACCTTCTAGCCTAGTTTTGTTTAACCGAATAAGCGTATTTTTTAGTCTTATCCGGAAAGTTATGACTAATAGTTAGATCCGGCCCGTATTGAGCACTTAGATAGACTGCAACATTGGTGCCTAATGTTCCCCACCTTCCCTTTAGCAGAATATAATCAATTTAATTCCTATATCAGCCCCCCCCCCCCCGGTGATGTCCACGTGCAGAGTCTTCTAATGTAGTTTTTAAACATTGTATTCATCATAAATTCACGCTATTATCGAACTAAAGTAACCTTTCACCTCTTGCATTTCTGCTACCAATCTCGATTTTTCCCGACTGTTTTTCAGAACGGTTCATTAAACATGATTAAATCTTTCGTATTCATATCACCGATCCCCGTAACTGTAATTTCTCTGCTAGGAATATCATTTAAAATTTCTTCCGTTGTTCATCTTCCATTGTACCACATGTGGAAGCATATATTATGTGGATGAGATTTTCACGAGCTAAACTAGCATCTATCCTGATGTGACCGTAATTCTACCATTCACTGATCTATGCCACCTTATTTAACTTTTTCGATATCCATGCGGCTAGTTGCATCGCTACTCAAACATTCGATAGTACTCCGTTGCCTGTTAAGAAATATCCCATCCGCTAAAAATGCGTCTTCAAGAGGCCGCGTACTTCTGTGAGTAGTCTTTTTCGATTTCCATAGAAACAACAGGAATGTGTACCGACCTATAAAACACCTCCGATGTGCAAGTTTCTTCGGGTTCTTTTCAAAATTTTCGGTTGTAATTGCAGTAGGGCATTTTCTGTAGGGAAGCTGGTGTTCTTTCTCCGTCCGCAGCATACATATTTCATATTCCATCCCGAGAAACGGAAGCGCCATGACAACATATCATTCTTCTTCGAAATTTAATGCGCTATTTTTTCTTTGCCTCCCCTTCAGAATTTCTGTTAGCGCTTAAGTTGAAAAGACTCGGAATTATAAGAGGACTCGCTCTGATGTGCTACGTATATCATCAGCTCGCGGTGTCGCAAACGAGTTACTGATAGTCGTTGTTGTAAATACACATAATGGTGTTTATTGACGGTAACATCTTCGTCAAGTTTCTTCCTTATTAATATGGTATTGTGAGTTTCGATTTAGCCTTTAAGCTCGCAGAAATAGAAAATTACCACCCTGCGTGACGTGGACGTAACTCTCGTGGTTGTTGCTCCTCGTCGGTGAAACTAGCACACAATATGACAGTCAAGCGACTTTACTAGCAGTGATAATTCCGGTTCCACCTGTGCACCGCAGGGCGAAATAATGTACACAAGCGATTAAATCTAAAATCGGAAATTTTAAAGAGCCCCGGATAAGCAAGTGAAATCGATCTCCCGTGATTTTTAAAAATCCATTTAGTTGATTGATTTATAATTGAAAAAAAAAAACCCTGAAAAAATTTTTAATGATTAAAAAAATTTGTGTTTTTCGATATCTATTTTATCGCAACTATTCCGATGAATATTTTTAACAAAAACTGTTTTTAGGCAAGAATTGTCGACAAGTAAAGTTGAAATTTTTTCTTTTTGTTAAAGTTTTAACTATCCACCTTTTTTTTTCTTTTTTTTTTAAGAAATAATAAAAATTATTATCATTACATTTAAACATGTTCCTTTTGGACGCCACTGGCGAATTTTTTCCCAAAAAGCAACTCCTTTCGTGCTCTTTTTGGCCTAGTAAAATTTTCATCCATTCGGTGCAATATAGTCAAAAAAAAAAATAAAATCAATTTTTTTTCATATTTCTCCGAATGTTAATTTACTAATAAAATATATTTTTTTAAATTTAAAGATACATCAACAAAGTATCATATAATACTATTGAAAATAATTATTCAGGGTTAATGTAAAAAAAAGAAAAAGAAAAAAGCAATCAACTTTTTATAAATTTTATTAATATCGTTCAACAAAAGATCCTCCTTATTCATTCTTATTGAAAAAAATAATTTCACGTAAACTATATATATATATATATATATATCGCATTTTCTTTAACACACTCGCAATAAAATAATCCAAAAATTGGTTAAAGTATTACAAAGTAACAAAAAAGATTATATATATCATTAATGTTAACTGATATCAAACACCCGTCAGAGGTCGTGAACATAGAGTTACTAAAGGTCTCTCTTTTCAGTAGATGGCGTTGTCGGGGAAATAGCCCGGTGCTAATTTTAAACTTTTAAAAACAATATAAATCAAAATGAGAGTCGCATTAACACCGTAAATTATTGCACAGAAGCAAAGATATATTTTTCAGCGACTTCATTTCCTTATCGGTTTTTCCTACTTCTAATATTCGGTATTTGCTTTGTGTTGTAAGGCTCAGGTTTTGGTTGCCTTATTTAGGTTCATAGTCCATTCGTGGTTTAGATGACAGTTGTTTGGAGCTTTTTTTTTTTTATTCTATCTATTTTTTCATTTTTCGTTTATTTTATTTTGTTTAATTATATATTTGTTTTTTTTTAAATCTTATTTCGTATAAGTATTTGAAATAAGAAGGTTTTTTAGAGTGAATATGTGTTAAAAGTGGCCTCGTGCTTTAGATGTCGGGGCAAAAAAAAACCCAGAAAAAGCTGAATAATTGTTAATAAGAATAAGGGAACATTATATCATTTTTTTGTTTTTTTCTTTAATGTATCTTTAAATTTAAAAAATATTGTATTAGTCAATTAATATTCGGAGAAAATATGAAAAAAAAAAAAAAAATCGATTTTATTTTTTTGACCATGTTAATGGATCAAGTTGAAAATTTTATAATGTCGAGAAAAGTACGGAAGAGGAGTTTTCTGTGAAAAATAATTCACGAGTAACACCCGGAAAGGAACATGTTTAAATATGATGAGGAAAATTTTTATTATTTTTTAAAGAAAAAATAGTGTAAATGACCCTGAACATTTTTAACGTCTCTTATCGATAATTTTTTTTAAAAAAAAGTTTCGTTAAAAAATATTCAGAGCGGAATAGTTTAAATAAAAAAGATATCGAAAAACACGTTTTTTTTTTAATCGTGTAACTTTTTAGAAACTGAAATTTTTCGAAATTCTTTCTTTTTTTTTGTTTTTTCAATCAACGAAATGGATTTTTAAAAATCGCGGGGGGCAAATTTCACAGGCTTATCCCCGACTATATATCTTTTAAGCTGGACCTTAATAAATATACTAACGGATTTACGGTTATGAAGTAATTAGAATACAGAGAACTATTTTGAATGTGATAAAAAAACCAAAAAAGTATGAAAAAAAAAAATTTTCCAATGGACTAATAGGTACAGCGTACGTAGAAAAATTAAAATGGATTAAACCCGTAACAGGAAGCGCGTCCGAGTTTATATTCAAAAAATCATCATTTAGAGTAATTTTTAAATATATAAGTATGCAAATATATAATATACCTTGTTCGTTTAAAATAATAGTAAATGCTATAACAAACGCTTTATTAAGATTGAACTAAAACGATGTTCTGGGAACGTTTTTTGGAATTCGCCATCTGCAGCTAGGATCTCGGACTATTTCAGATTCAGATCACGCACCCTTACTACGTAATACTCTCTATTTGATTTTCTATTTGTTAAATGGAAAGAGGTGAATTACCCGCGAATCCAGCGATGCATACTAACTTCGCCTCTACTAATGTAGATCATCGATGACCGAATTACTCGTTTACGAATAATATTTTTGTACGTAATATTAAAAATTTTTAATAACATTCTTCGTTTTGTTTTTTCTAAATTATTTAGGCTTTCTTCAGATGGCGACACATACAAACTAAATTTAACTTCATTTGTTAAATAAAAAACAACTCGAATTTCTATCCGAGACTCACAATTAACTTTTTAACGCGCGCTGAACATATCCCGACTGCGAGTTTTCTCGCATTTTAAAACATTTCAAACAAATGTAAACATTACGTTTTTTTTCGCAATTTCTAATGTTAGACACGGGGAATCGAACGGCCTTTTTCCGATGTTCACCGAAGAATAATCTGTGTGTGTGTGGACGACTTAGCCGCAGAATTTCGAGTTTGCGTGCACTGAATATATTTCAATTTTACCTTTGTAATATTTAAGATGGGAAAGTTTTCGAAAAAAAATGTTTCTCGAACGTTCTATTTAATATTCAATTTTAAGATGTTTGCTATTCACGTTTATAATTGCGTTACTTCTTTATAGTCTCACTATCCTCTATAAGCAAGTACGTTCATTTCTCCGCCGCAAGATGGATTTAAATGAGAATTCTGAAAACTTTCGCTATCGCTATTCAGGAGACGTTTTTGTGTTTTCTACCGAGAGCCAAATCCCTCTAATAAGAAGTATGGACTGTGAATTTTTAAATTACGCAATTTCGCGTGCGCTTATCGTTCAGTTTTATACGTAGGAAAAGAGGAACATGAACGGAAAACATTAATGTCTTTTAATGTTCTATGCCACCTTATCTAAATGCAAGCTGTACAAAGTGATAACTTTTATCCACTTATTAAATTAGCAGCGGGAGAACTTTTTTCAGTAACATTAAGGCGAGTTCCATACCATTAGCAGAATGCCGCGATTAGGAAACTGAACTTTTGCGTGTACCGGGTCAACAATGAGAAAAAATCGTTCACCTGAAGTGTTGAAAGAGTAGTTCGAAAAAAAAAAAAGAACGAGCTGGTGAGGTTGCAGAAAAGAATGAACGAGTGGCATTTCAATTATGAGATGAGGAATAAATGGGAAATTTATACGTCGTTCAGACACGTGCACAGACCATCTGCTATCAAACTGCAGTAGGAAAAATTGAAAAAACAACCGCGCGTGCAGCTAATCATTTCTTCGAAATGCAGTAAGCTAAAACGAAGAGTAGCATCTGATCAGCTTGCTTAGGTAAAATCACTATTTTAAACGATCACGCAATACAGAGTTGAAAGACCAAATGCTACAAATTCACGTTCATTATTTTCTGAGATAGGGGCCAAAAAAAAAAAAAAAAAAAAATGCCCGGAAAACATTTTTTTAAATACTCTAACAGAGTTGGAACGGTTATGCCGAAAGTGTTTCGCAATTCATTCCGAAGACTGTCCGTGTGCAAAGAAAAAAAAGCCAAAAAACAACGGGTTTTTTTCAAATTATATGTTATAAATTGTTAGGCGGTGTTCAAAATGCCCGAAGTTTCCACATCAACCATTTTTATGTATGAAATATTTAACACCCCCCGAAGGTGAAAAACCTACATCAGATGCTTACCCGTGAAATACATTTACCATTATTTTTTTTAAATTTTAAAAGTGAACAATAAGTTTTGTAGCGTACCATATTTTTAAAAATTCTAAACCTGAAGGTACTAAAAAAAAATAGAAAGAAAAACCTTAGAAAATAAAACTAACGCAATATAAATACATTTTTTTTCAGTGCATTATGTTAAGAAAAAATGTACATATAAGATGCTGACAACAGGGCTAAAAAAAAAAAAAAGGTTTTGACTCTAGATTTTTTACCGGAGGATTTTTCTATGTGCTGTTTTGATTATCCTTACACTAGAAGAATATTTCGTTATTCCGAACTTATTAGAATTATTCACGACGTTCAACGAATCATTTTCTTTCGCACATATCTGAGATAACTGAATTTAATGTTACATTCCCAAATAGTCGTTTTAATATAAAATATAAATATTCATTTTTCTTTATTTTTTTTTAATGGAAACTTACGAAACTTTGGCATCTGGATAAGAATTCTCGGCTATCTGCTCGGGAAACGAACGTTTTATCATCGATAAAAATGCCGTCTGTCTGCGAAACAACTGAATTGAAAATTAAACGTATATATTTAGTGTTCATGGAGCAAGACGTGAAAGTACCAGGATAGGCAAGATGGAATTTGAATTAGCGATAGACAATTTAAATAATGCAGCAAATATAGAATAGCGGCAGAAATACTAAAACACGCGCCGAAAACAGCATAGGAAATAAATTGTTCCGAATTATGACGTTGTGATGTAGGGAAAATGTCGAAAGAGGATTCGTAAAAACCGAGACTATTACTAAAGAAAAATAATATTTAAACAATTGCTCCAACTAAGGAACGCTATTAGGAATCCAAAATATCGCTAATTATAGATAAAAATAGAATAAGAATGACCAATTCGGTTTCAGGACAGAGGAAAGAAATAAGCGGCAATCTTAGGTACTAGACGGAAGAGTAGCAATGGATAGAAAATTGAAAGGAAAATTCATTGATTCGGAAAAAACGTTTCATATTGTAGATTGGTCACGATTAAAATTAGGCACTGATAAACCGCAAACTACAATGTTACAAATCAAATTTGAGGTAAAAATAGAAAATAGTGTTAAGGCTGCCGCGATAACTTGTTTACGAGAGAGCCTAATCAAAAAATGTAAAAAAAAAAGATCAATAAAGTTGATTGGGACAAATTCCGCTCAATCATCGACCTTTCTCTTCCTTACATACACACTCATATACTGATCCTATTCAACAATATAACGCTTTTTCTAATTCCATTTCTTCTGCTCTTGATATCTCCTCTCCGCCACTTCATCATTCCAAAAAAAAAACTCTCACCTTCTGTCGTCCTCACTTTGGTGGAATAATGATTTCACGAACGCCTTCAAGGTTAGTGTTTCCTCCTTTCGACTCTTCCGGGCTTGTTCCTCCTTTTCCAACTTCATGGCTCACAAAAGGGCTAACGCCAAGGCTAGATTCATCCTTAAAATGTCCAAAAGAAATTCACGGCGAAATTTTTGTTCATCATTTTCTAGATCTACCTCCACTTCCCATCTTTGGAGAATGGCTAAAGCTTTTCGCTCCTCCAGCTCCGAACGCCCCTCACACTATAACCTTCCTTCAGAGAAGCTCTCTACCTTTCTTGATTCAATTGCTCCTTCCTATGTACCTTCCCTCGAGGAATCATTGGCTCCTCCCCTACCTGTCACATCTCATTCTCACTTTTTCTCTTCTCCCTTCAGCTTCAATGAACTCTACGATTCCTTGATCAGTTCTTCTAATTCTAGCCCAGGTATAGACGGCATCCCTATCCTTGTTCTCAAGAACCTCTCTGAGTTAGCACTCAAAACACTTCTGTCAATCTATAATTCCTTCCTGTACACTTCTGCAACTCCACCACTTTGGAATTCCTTTATTATTATTCCTATCCCGAAAAAGAAACCTAACTCCTTCCGTCCAATCTCTTTAGCCTCGTGTTTAAGAAAACTTTTTGAACACATGATTAATAAACGCCTGGTCTGGTGGCTAGAATATAACAATATTTTTCCCGATAATATGTTTGGTTTCCGTTCTGGCCTTGGTGCTATTGACTGTATATCCTTGTTCCTTTCCGACATCTATAAATCCTTCATTCATAGGAAATTTAACATCGCCGCGTTTGTTGATGCCACTGCTGCCTTTGACAATGTTCACTTACCTTCTTTACAAAATAAAATGCTTTCCATTAACATCCCTCTTCAGTTTACTTCCTTAATTATCAATCTTTTCCGGAATAGAACAATTCGGCTTTCTACTCCCTTCTTCGACGATTCCAGATCAATTTTTCGAGGCCTTCCGCAAGGATCGTGCTTGAGTCCGACTCTTTTCAACATTTACTTTCACAGTCTTGCTACTCTTAGCATCCCGTCTAAGTCCTTATTCTTCGCTGACGATATTCTCGTCTATTTCTCCTCTAATAATCTTTCTTCTGCCAATGAGGATCTTAATTCCTCCCTTACTATTTTGCAATTATCGTTGTCTTCTCTTCATCTTTCTATTTCCCCTGAGAAGTCTGCCTCTGTAGTTTTTACATTTCGTCTTTTTAACTGTTCCTTAGTTAACCTATTCCTGTGTCAATTCCCTATTCCCCTAATTAACTCCTTCTTCCACCTTGGTGTCATTCTTAATGGTAATTTATCTTTTTGCGATCATATTAACTATCTATATACATCGGCTCTTAAGAGATTAAATTTCCTAAAAGCGTTGTCCCCCCGGAAATGGGGTGGCAATCATTCTCCTCATACTTTATAGATCCATTATTCTTTCTAAATTTTGCTATTGTGTTCTTTTCTTTATGCCAGTGCTCCCAAATCTCTTCTTACCAAACTTGATCGCATCCGAAACTTTTGTCTTCCCTATTGTATTGGTACTCTGAATTCCTCTCCAACTCCAGCTCTCCTGGCCGAAACTGGCTTGCTTTCTTTATTTATTCGAAGAATTTATCTTGGTGAAAGATTTACGATTAAACGTCTTTATATTCCTCACTCGAAACTCGTGAATTCCTATCAATATATTCTGGGAAATTGGCGTTTCGTTCCTTGAAACATTCTAATTCTTTCACACATCTCCTCTCGACTTGTCCTATTTTCTCACTTCATCCTTTCCTATAACAAATGCCTATACTTCACTTACAACTTCTTAGAACTGTCGTTTTCTCCCAAGCTATTTTCTCTTCCTTCTAACATTAAATCCTTTTCCTGTAATACATTACGAATTTAACCAAACTTTAGACTCACTCTTTCCAGCGCATAGCACGGTTTTTACGGATGGCTCGAAATCTGCTTCAGCTGCTTTTATCCTTCCTGATATCAACTATTCTGAGCCTTTTCAACTCCCTCCCTTTTCTTCTATCTTCTTAGCCGAATCCATGGCTATTTTACGTGCTATCCTTTTTATATCCTCATCATCCAATTTATCAAAATTCGTCATATTGATTCGAAAAGCGTTTTATCAGCCATCTCATCTCCATTCCTTAAACCATCGTCAGATCCTATTATTCTTTACATTCGTTCTTTAATTTATAATTTATTAACATCCCGTTCTATCCTAATTGACCTGTTCTGGATTCCGGGCCACTGCGGCATCGTTGGTAACGATCTTGCCGATTCATTGGCATGTCTAGCTGCAGTAAATGGCCGTTTCATAGACAGATTCCCCATCACAAAATGTCTTTGTCCACTCTCTTATCGTTTTCACCATGACTACTGATCTTTATCCGCCTCTTTTCTCCAATCCTAACTCTTTTTACCTTGCTATACAACCCTCTCCACCTACTTCTTCCTGGTTTAATAGTTTTCCCTGCATCAGCCGTTCTGTTATTTCTTCCATAATTCGCCTCCGCTTTAATCACAGTCTGCTTCCTGCTTCCCTCTTTCGTTTTAATATTGTTTAGTCTCCCGTGTGTCCCTTCCATCCTCCTATCTTAAATTTGACCTGTGATGTAAATCACCTCCTATTCGAATGCTCATCTATCTCCTCAGAACGCGCAGTCCTTTATTCTAAGTTGCTTGGCCTTGGCCTCCCGACCCCTTACTGGGCCCACTACATTCTTGCTCTTCATTCTCTTTCTGTTGTTCCTATATTGGCTATCTTTATTTCTTCTGTTTCTAATCGCTTCCTGATTTAACTTCCAAGTCCCTACGTTTTACTATTTGTTAGTCCTTTGTGCTGGGTAAATGTCCTAAGTTGACGCGCCCAAGTTAATAAAAAAAAATAAATGGGGAGCAAAATATACGTGTTGCAGAAGATATTGTACTGCTAGCGGAAACAAAAAAGAAAATAATCACTCACTAGAAGTACAAACAAGAAAGTTAGACTGAGTTAAAACTAAATAGAACCAAAACTTAATACGGAAAATAACTAACATATAAGAGACGTATAAAAAATTAGAGTTACCTTTTGCAAACACAGTGTGCTATCTAGGTAGTATAATTACGAACATAATAAAAGTATAGATGTTAGAAAAAGAATAAAACTGCATTTTATAATGAAAATGCGTTTAAGTAAAATTTACTACAACGTTCGTATGGAGCGTGCTGAGTTGTAGATGTGAAATTAAGCGATCAAGTAAGATGCCATAAGCAATTGAAATGCGAACAGTAAAATCACGGAAACAGAAAGGAGAGAAGTCAAATGAAAAAGTATCGGTAGACATATATGAAAAAAGAAAGAATAAACTAATTAAAAATGTCGAGAAAACATAACTACATTAAGGGGTAATAATTTTATAGGAAAACTAAACGGAAGGCAAGATATACGGGAAAAAGCCAAAGGCCGAGAAAATCGACAGCGGACGGTATTGAGCAAAAGATGAAACGATATACATATAATGACTTACGCAGCATTACAAAGAAATAAATGGTTGCAACAACAAGGCACTGCTTTTAGAGATGGTTAATCATGTGGTGATGAGAAAAACTCGCAGCCCTAATTGCTTTAGTTATATTATTTATTAGAACTAATGGCAACATTTAAATTATTGTTGGAACACATTCTCTGCGAAACCGGAAGTGTAGGTATGTATACTTTCAAAGGTCGCCCTGACGGAAACCAGTTATTGCTGTCTGTGCGTTCATTTTCGATGCACATCTTTTTCATTAACCATTATTATCACTTCTAAATCGAACGCAGTTTTATGAGTGATTTTACGAAACTCACAAAAATTTTCCGCTTCATCGTGAACACTCATCGCCACCTTCGGGTGCGCACCTGAATTTAAATGAGTTGGCGTTTTGAAAAGATCTTTCGATCTTTGGCACAATATAAAAGTCGCTTTACCGACTCACGGTAGAACGAAACCCTTAGGTTCGTTATACGAAAATTGTACTGAAGGAATTCTCTCTGATTGTGTTATATCTCGGCGGACCCTCAATTTTGAATGCTTTTTTCGTTCTTAATTTTCCGACTCAAATTTCTAAATTCATCATTTTCGTTAAAAAATGATACACACGGTCTTACTATCGTTTCGGGGAGTGTATCAATTCCAAAAAAAGAGCGATGAATATGTTGTTTTCTTTCTCTTTTCGTGATGTCGAGGCGATTCTCCTACTTCGGACGAACTGTTCGCCCTTGCAACGATTGATATCTTGCCCCATGTAGCTTGCGTGAACCCACGAAATTGGCACAACTTGCCGGTAATGTAGTTTCCTCCGCGCGTTTGTAACGGCGACACTGACCGATATTTTAAGAGGGGAGATGAGGCGAATAGAGACGAACATTCTATATCAAGATACTCGTTTAAACCGATAAAGGCCGCGGTAAAGGGCAATGCTGGCAGCGAAAATAGCGGACGAAGCAGGTTAAATGGGGAAGTTAAAAAATTCAGCGGATGAAAATCGGAAAGCAAACACGTTCAGAAGAGATAGACGAGTGCGGGAGTCGAATATGTAGTAATTGCTCAAACGGGAGAAATGATGTAAGAGAAAAGCGATAAACTAGGGTAGCGACGGGGAAAGCAGCAGAGATACATTTGGCAGCGAAAAATAAAGTCATCATAAGCGGGGAATAAATTGGGGAGCTTTTGTGGATGTAGCGGTTTAAAATTGGCGGGAATCGGAAACTTCCTCGAGACGCTTTCAGAGTTGTCCAACGAAAATGAACATTGTAAAAACCAGATTAGGTCAGCGTCCACCGTTTCTGATAATGTTTCACGTCCTTCAATCGTTCAAGTATCCAAATAGCTCTGCCTTACTTCGATACGAATTAGATAGTATTCATATTTCTAGCTGAACGCAACAACGAACGAACGCCGAAATTTATCTTAAAATATTAGGCTTAAGAATGGAATTTTTATCCGTTCGAACGGGGATTATGTAGAGAGATAAGAACGGTGAAATAGTTTGGAGACTTTTACTCGATCCGGAAAAAAGGGGGAAAAAAATTAAGACGCTGGCTGAAGAAATTCTCGATGGAAAATGTGTTTGAACAGCTGGCTGGTCTGGCACGCGACACACCACAAAGATCACGAGACCATTAGAAGGTGTGCAGACTGAAGTGTTTTTATTCCGTTTCGCTAGTGACCTTTTTTTAGAGCTCGGTCGTATAATCTTGTTTCGAAAAAAAAAATGAATAAATAAAAATGTTTGCGAAATCGTCTAACGCGTTGCGATATAGATCCAACTTTTCCGAAATTCTTTTTTCAAACCTTTACATTTTTTACACTTTCAGATAACTAGCCAGTCAGTGACCACGATGGAAACGAACGGAATACACAATCAGTCGACGAAAACATTGACGCGGAATTCGTCGAATTCGAATAGTAATAATTCGAATTTGAACCCAAAACGTAGCGAAGCTGTTCTAAATACGATTCCTGGTCCAGAAAGCTGTGTCTAGGAACACTCTCAACTCTTTTTTTATTATTAATCACTCTGTATTTGTTATTTTTTTAATTTCTATTTTTTAAGTCTTATTTTTCGTATTGCGGAAGAAGATAAATTAAATATGCGAAAGAAACGGAAAATAATCAAAAACCGAAGCTAAAAAAAAGCTGCGATATTTTCTCAATATCCGAGATACTGAATAATTTTAGTCGACTTGTTTTTGTTTTTTTTTTTTTGTTTTTTTTGTTTCCTGTTAGAGTTCGGCGAGCTATCTCGCGTCTTGTACTTTCTATTGTGATGAAACGATAGCATATTATTCTAATTGTAATTTGTAAATAGAGAAATATTTTTTAAAAATATTTATTAAGAGTATAATAATAATTTTTACCTATTTAAGCCGATAAAATGTAGCTGAATTTATATTGTAAACATTTCTACTACCGAATTTCTTAATAAACGTTGCGAAATTTTGTTTTTAAATTGTGTCCCTTTTATTTATTAATTTTCTTCCACTGAAATGTTTCATGTTAGTTATTTGTACCGACTACTTCGTGAAAGAAAGAGGCTTCGTCGTGTACGTTTTCGATTTTTTCTTTTATATTTCTTAACACGCAACTTGTACTCATGTGGGCCCCAATTTCAATGATACCCTTTGTTCATTCGAAAGTGTGTATACCATTCAGCGGTGGTAGCCGATGTCGATATAATATATCGATAAGTATCGGTGTGAACACAAGTACTCAGTAATCACTCAAATAGACGTTAAAAAGGAGAGGTTCCCTCGGGTAATCGTTTTTTTTTATTTATTAATATATTTATCAATATTAAACGTGGAAATGTATAAGCTGAACAAAAATTCTAGTATTGTTAATTTTACCTGGCGGATGATAAACATAGATTCGAATAAACGATAATTTAAATCGTCATAGCGCAAATTAAAAACTCTCGTGTGTCACCTTTAAAAGTCGCTTTTTAGCAAAACAAAAAATCAGATTATCATGTTGAAAACTGTGAAAATATTTTGCTTTTTTTTTCTTCAAAAAACAAAACCGACACTTGAAAAGATTTACTATAAAAATTTAATGAAAATTCACTAAAAGGTATAAAATACTCCCGATAACAAACATTAATTGAAAATGCGCACTAAAAGGTGAAAAAATAATTATCGAATAAGCGGATGGTATATTTTACAGTGAACTATACACGTTAAAGTGGTAATATCATGATAATTCTTATACATTCATAGCTTAGAGTTTTAGTGCACCAAATTCGAATTTCGATAATAATTAAAAACCGCATTAAATATTCGTTACGTTTCCAATAATGTCGAATTATAGAAAGCGGTCGACTATATTCTATTCATTAAATTGTTCCTAGATATATATTGTAATTTCGGTTTATGAAAAAGTGTATAAGAATTATCATAATATCTCCCTTTAAAGTAATATATTGTTCTAAATTATCTTCTTATCGAACAATTATTTTTTGGTTTTTAGCGATTTTTATTAAATTTTTATAATAAAAAGTCGGTATATTTTGTTTCTTTTCTTTCTTTTTTTTTTTTTTTTTTGATAAAAACATTATATTTCACCATTCTTAGAGTAAAACTTAAATTTTAAGATTAGTCACTCATATTTATTCGAAATAATTTCATTTAGATCAAAAAATACTGTTAAAATAATAATAATATTTCCTTCACCGTTTAAATTCTCTAATTAGTTAGTTTTTTTCTATGAAGTTCTGTGATTAAAGTTTTAGTGAAGCAATAAACAGATTCAGATGTTTTGTGTCCAGTACGTTTAGATGTAGAAGTTTTAGTACTTTGAATAGACCGGGCAGCATTTGTGCTCTTCAGCGCAACCAGTGCATTTTGTTTTAAACGATTTCAGTTTCACAAATGTACAAGTTGAATGGTTTTTGACACACATTTAACGAGTCTTCGTATTATGGAAGCGTAATTTTTCGAAAGGCCGATAGGCGCGCTCGATTCAGGTACACTGTTAATCCTCCTCAGAGACTCTGTTTTATATTTCAGAAATACTTACTGTTCTTTTCACGAGGTTCAAGTTCTATACGGAAAAACAGGAAATTGATTATCATACTATTCGTTTATTTGGATGTTAGTAATCCGTCTCGTGCCCAATTTTTAATAGTATCCGAATTCAACATGTTCGACATTATTTGTCCGGGTGCACATATCGAATAAAGAACATAAATAATTCATCTTCCTTTGTGATACGGTAATTTCCCTCCTCCTACTCGAAACATATTTTAAAACAGATGTCGTTTATTCTGTCTTCGCGGACTAATATCCGGGTTCCTCAGAGTTACAAAAATTAATTAATACGGTATTGTACACGTAATGTAAATAATTTTTTGAAAAACAGATATATTTAACGAAAAAATTTCACCGACAATTTCGTAATAACTACTGCATTTTCGTGCATTATCACCTGGAAAGAATGAAGTAGTTGCTCCGAAATATGTCGGCAAAGAATTTTTACTATATTTTTCTTCTTGGGGCAACTATGTATAATTATTTACGATACGCTTACTATACAAGTGGAATAATTTACAGCTAAGCGCTGTACTCTCGAAGAATAACTGTTATTAAGGATATTAGCACCTAATAAAATCAGTGTTCAGAGCTCACAAAAATAAGCCGCGATCCGAGATAAATTCACAAAATTACTCTGAAAAATATCGCAGTATCATATTTCGTCGAAATTATCACGATGACAAGCAGTGAACAGTAATGACGACAAAAAATTAAAATAACTAATAAATTAATACGAAATAATCGCTATAAATTTTAATAATAATTTTAACATTTACGAAATATCCTAAATAACACGAGAGAAAATATGTGTAGTCGCATTCTAGACAAGTTCTTCTCTGTTCAGTTACATTTCTTCGATGGACGAGGTTATTCATTTTACCGAAAAAATAAATATCATTGCCTGATCGAGTATGATAAACTAAGTATCCCCATAAAAGAGAATTTAAGAAAACTTCATAATCGTACAGAAGGGTTTTAGTATTTCGAATTATTAAACTACTGTTCGTTTCGAGAATGTCGCAGTTTGAAAATAGTTCGATTTAGAGTTTCCCATTCTAGGTTTCAATCCTATTCTTATCAACGCTCCGCGATCATTTCCTTAATCAGACTGCATATTAATCACTCCCTTCTACCCTCTTCACATTTTCGTTTTTCCCTGTCCTCTTATCCCGATTGTCCCCTTCATAATTCCATCTCTCCTCTCATATGTGATGCAAATCACATCTTCTTTGAATGCTCTGCCCTTGATTCCGAGCGCTCTGTTTTATACTCCAAAATCTTGACACTGGGTCTTCCTGCTCCGTAAAATTCTTCCTTTGTCCTTTCCTTTCCATTTCCGGACATAATCCCTGTACTCAATCTTTCCAAACGTCGCATATCATGTCTTATTTATATTGTATATTCATTAATTTCGTTATGTGGTAAGATCCGTGTCGGTACACATATTAATAACTATATCATGAGTGCAATGTTACTGTTTATGCAAATAAATCTTTCTTTCTTTCTTTCTTTCCTAAGCTCTATTTCTAATCGTCTCATTATTTAACCCCTTCCTTAATTTCTGTTGTGTTGGGTCAATGCCGCTGGCGCGCCCAAAAAAAAAAAAAAAGAAGCTTACTCTTATTTCCGCTGTAAAAATTTCTATTAAAAATTCGACGAAAAAAATGGTGCTTTGTAAGCTTTATCAATTTTATACAATTAGTAAGTATTAAAAATAGATCAGACTTCCAGTAATTCTTCAACATATTCAATATTTTTCTAATTTGGTAATGTCGTTTATGTTATTAAAGTTGAAGAATTATGACTAATTTAATATATGTATACCGAATTATCACGAAATTATATTGAATTACTTAGCAGAAATTAAAACACACCACATGTACTACATGCTCTGTATTTTTTCGACTATTTCTAAATCTAAAAATCTAAGATTAAAAACGGCCGTGGAAAACGCTTTATCAAATCGTGAGATGTTAAGAACAGCGAGCTACAATATGGTCTGCCGAGAGAGAAAAATAAAATTAACCTGTAGCAGTTCAAATTCCGAAAATTGCCATGTTAGTCGACGGACTGGTTAAAAAATCCCTACACATCGATTTCCTTTCAGGTTTCATCTTACATTTGATGATACATGTATTGCTTAAAACTTAAATATCTAATTGGAACGATTTAAGAAAGTAAAAGCAACCCCGTGAGACAGCTACCGGCGGGCAGCAAGATCCTTTTGATATCCTCTCAAATGTTCAGTGCATTAAAAGCTTAATTTTTTAGTACTTTGATTGTTATGTTTCGGAAATCATTTTAATATTTCATCAAAGTCATAACTATCATACAGTCCTTACTTAAATTTGGAATCCGATTGTATTCGATTTTTCAAAGTAAAGAAAAAAATTGTATGTCATCCAAGTTGAAATCATCCGGATAGTTCTTCTAAAAATTCTTACTGAAATAATGAATTAAGCTCTAAATGCGTAATAGGAATATGCAATCCTTTCACAATACTTCTTCAATTGTAAACTATTTCATAAGAAACTATTATAGAAAATTAAAAATCGCTGTTTATAACTCTGTTTTGTAGAGTTCTGATCACTTTCGGTTAAACGTAAAGTCAGAAAAAACGGAGGATATATACCTATCGAAGAATTTAAATTACTTCAAGGTGAGATGAAGTTAATATCTGACGATTTCTGTGATCGTTCTCGAACGTTTACATACGTCATTTATCAATGAAAAATTTATTTTTAATTTTTTTACATTTAACGCGGCATATAAAATGAGTAGACTAAAGGCATGATAGCAGGAGCGAATTTAGTATTTACTGGGCCCTGAACTAATCTTGAATGAGGGGTCCCCTCCGACGAAGGAGAAATGATGAAAAAATTCATTATCATATATGTATGTGCAAACAAACAAATCGAAAAAAAAAAAAAAAAATCAAATTCTACTGCGTACGTATGAATGATTAATAAAATTAAACTTATGCTTTATTTAAAAAATAAATTTTCTTACCCTAAGAAATTAAATACCTACATAAATTGAATTTTAAAATAAGGAATTTTATATATACATACATACAGACACATACACATACATGTTAATATTTGTAATTTTTTATTAATAACATTATCTTTTTCTAAAAAAAAAATATTTATATATTATATATATTAAAATATTGTAGGTAGCAAAAAAATAATCTTTTTTTATTTAAAAATAAAAACTTTATTCATAATGCGTTATCTACACATCTAGCGGCGGTAGCGTTACAACTGTGTATTGTCGCTACAATGGTTTTCAAGCTAATTTTGATACACACATGCGATGGTTTTGATCATGTTCTTTTCTCTTTACAAATTAAACATGCATATTTGAAATTCCATAACTGTTCATGCGATGAAAAAAAGAGACTGAAATGCAGTATAATTTATTAAATTTTTCGAAATACCATTATAAAATGAGCAATCGATTAAAATTCCCCTTTACTTTAAATAATTTTTATGCAGTTCAAAATAAAACGTTTTAACTTTCAGTAAAAGTAAAAATAAAATATTGTTAAAATTAAGAATGTCGTCGCGATAGCCTAGTTGCTGGAACGCTTGACTTCCGTTACGGAGGTGAAGGTTTCGATCCCGAGCGGCGATAAAACTTATTACAAGAATTAAATAAATAATCACTAATAATCACGTGGAAGGCAATGGCGAACCACCACGTACAACACCATATGCGCGCTAGGTCATACACAGCAGACGTAAATAGGACCGCACTTGTATAACGATGTAAATCAAACGATTACAATCAGTTCCGAATGTAGTCCAGGATGTGTGTATACACCTGCGTTGCATATAACAATTGCTATGAACACCTACGTCTGTACAGCTGAGAAGTACGAATAGGTAGTCGCCGACGCTCAGTAATTAAGTATAGCGCTATAAAGAGAAGAGAGAGAGAAAAATTAAGAATATTTTACATAGAAAAATTTGCAACAATTGCATACGTTTCAGTATTTGATTGGAGAATTATTATTAATCGATTATCTGTCGAAGGTTTATGTATCATTCAATTTGTGCACGTTAAAGGTACACTTTTTTTTTGTAACACAATAAAATAGATTTACCGTAGAAAATTTCTATGAATATTCATTTTATGTAGCATTTAGTTTATCGGGAGAAAAAGTGAAAGTTTTATAGGGAAAAATAGTATATAATTTTATTAATGAACTGATATATTCTTTTTTTTTTTTTATGATAATAAAAATTGACCGAATCCTTTTTAGGATAAAAAACACAAATTTAAAATCTCGCATTTTTACAATATCGAGAGCGTTTTGGGAAAAAAGCTTAAATTTTGAACGTGGAAAATTAAATTTTTTTCGGTTCAAAAACGCGGAGCCCCTGTAAGCTGGGACCCGAGGATGTAGCCCTCTTTAGCTTCCTCTCGTAGGTCCGGCAATGCGTGGAAGTGAAATTTATCACAGTGAAGTTAGATGCTTTGACACGAATGGTCGCCAGGGATTTTCATCCTCACTGAGAAGCTAAGTGATAAAGGGAGTAAAAATTTCGAGCGTACAGTTTTGCACTTCGGGCAGGCAATGAGGAAGTGTTGTATGGTCAATGAATTAACGAAACCTGGTAAGTTCTTGTTCAAAAGATACGAATGAGTAACCGAAGTATGATCAATGGGCACTCGGCAATCCTCTCTACGGTTAGATCTGACTGAGGTTGACCGTCACGTTAAAGATTATTTAATTCCTTTTAATTGATTAAGAGTTGAATTAGCGAAATCTGAAGATAACCGTTTCCAATCAACGCGCACAATCGCCGAGAAACTAGATACTCGAAAATCAAGTCGCCCTCAATACATTCCTGATCTATGCGGTCCGGTGTCAACATGGCACGCGGTCCAGAGCAATTTCATACGCAGTTCAGCAAAACATTCGCTCGTAACGACTAAAAGACATGCCCGAAAAGGAGGAAAAATAATAACGCATCGATAAATAAATTACTGAGATTGAACAGACGACGGAAAACTCGTACCTTCCGAACGCTGCAAACACACCATCGAGCGCATACTTGACAATGGCGCTTGAGACAAGTGCAACCCTGATGAATGTGCTTGAAAGATGTAGTGTTCTTGCACAACTATCCGGCACGAACAATGGCAGTTGAGTTGCAGTTAAAATGGCGTCAACAAGTGTTCTGCTTTTAGGTGCATTGTTAATTATAGAACAGGCGGAAATATGGTAATCGTAACCATACGAAGAGGACCCGTTAGGAAAAAACGGCAGTTGATGGATCTGCTAAAGGTTTATTAATTACAAGTAATGGCTTTCTTCTCACCTTTACAACGGAACACTTTTTTCACTTAATCTGTAACGCGTTTACAATTTTTCCATATTTTCATGCGAGTCTACCTGAATCATAACAAAGGTTCAACATGTCCACCGAAACCATCACATTCGGTAGTTATTGGTCGGTGTAAACTTTGAACTATTAACGCCGCCGTAACGCCGCCCTGTTTGCTTTTATTTCTTATTCTTTCTTTATTTCGTCGAATTATTAGATATGGTAACAAGCAAGGTATCACCCCAGGTGTACTTGTTGTAGTACTTCACAAGATATTGGACACGTTCTTTTTTGTTTTTTTTTTTTTTGTTTTTTTTTTGTTTTTTAGTGCTAACTCGTCTATTTAAAGGGTGAAAATGACGTTTAAAATTCACAACCCAAAACGGTTTTTTTTTTGTTTTTTTTTTAATGTATCAAAAAATATTTTGAATTTTGAAATCAAAATAAACGGCAAATTGTTTTTATATATAAAAAGGCGCTTATGTAGACACAACTTTTACTCCGAAGGGTTGTCACCACTATTTTCTTTTTAAAGGAAAATGTGCTGTTTTTTTATTTTTATTTTTTTCCGTACACAAATTAATAAACCAGTTGGACTGAGATATAAATTGACCTGTTACGAAAAAATTAAAACACATTAGAGTTGACTCTTTTCGGGGATTTCAAAGAAAAAACTCTTTTATAGGCGTGTTACCCCTAAAGTTATCTTATTATTCTGCTAATATAGGGGTAGATTATTCATCTAATAATCTTTAAACTTTATATTTAAAACGTTTATTCTAAAATAAATTCAGTTAAAAAAGAAAATTAAAAACGAACGAACCCTTATGTAATAAGGTTAACTATTCCCTAGCCCTTAATCATCATTAGATTTACGTTAAACTGTTCTTTTTTTATTTACGCGGAGATTGTTTTAATAGATGTTATATGTGTAAATACTTAACCCTTGAATGCTAAATCCGTGGATGTTCAACCCCAAAAACGGATTAATAATAAATCCAAAAGGAACTACGGGTAAAATACAAGCGTCGAACATATTTTTGGTTTTAAAATTCGGAAAAATAACGTAAGACACTTTTCTCGAAGTGTAATATTAATAAGTGAATATTTAAATCTTCATTTACGAAACATAACATCATTAAACTTCAATCTGTAGAGCACCATTAATAATCTTCACCGAGATTCGTAAATCTATTTAAATTTTCACGGTATCAAAGTGGGGTTACACGGTATAGTAAAGCCGAAAAAGTTTGAAAATCTGGTAGACTTCGCTTTCCGATGTCAATCGAATAATCGATATGAAATGAAAAACTGTTCTAATGTTGCAACTGTTCGCGGTGTTAAAAAATATGAAGAATGGCAGCCCATTTACTACGAAAATAATAAAGGTGGAATACTTTTCAGCTTGAGAGGTTTGTTCGTAGTTCACATGTATTTTTACATGAAACGCTTAAGCATCGAATTTATTTTAAAAATTCTCAATAATTTTTTTCAGATATTGAAAAAAAAAATCGTTTTTTGAACATCGGGAGTAGCACACAGGTTTAGAGTTTAAGGATTAAGAATATATGTATAACACTTACAAAAAAAAAAAAAAAAAATCTCCTTGTAAATAAAACAAGTTCAGTCAAACATGTTATTCTATCGTGCCTTATCCGTATTGTCCATTGCACCCCTCCAGCAATCAACTTGTTTGTGATCCCGATCACATAATGTTCGGATGTTCGTCTCCTGCAACCGATCAAGCTTCTTTCTATTTCTCCCTTTTAAAAATTGATTTCATTCTCTCTATTCCTTCTCCTTTTGTTATCCAAGCTCTTGATTCTTTTTTGTCGGCTATCGCTGATCGTGTAAAGATCTGAGTCTTTTGCATCCTTTTTCCTTTGTTCTTGGGCCAATGTCTTTGTAGACGACCCCCCCCCAAACAAAAAAAAAACAAAAAAAAACAACTGAATTTCACTCAAGGGGTTATTTGGTAATGAGTTATGAAAGTTCTTACGAGTGATTTTTGAGGTCGTTTTAAATTTCATATACTATATATATACGAGTATATATATATATACATATATATATACATATATATATATATATACATATATATATATATATTATATTCTTGACGTTTTGTTTTTGCATTTTATTCCGCCTAACGTAATTCATTATTTTATAGTTATCGATATAGTCAGAAATAGAATTTTAATTACAATTTATTATACAATTTTGAAGTTTATTTCGCGAGTTATTGATTTTTATTTGATATTTTTGTCGTTTCTGAACTATCTTACGCGGAATCCTAAAATGAACAGTTTACCGCCAATCTAATAATAATTAAGGGCTAGGAAGTAGTTTATCTTACTACATAATGGTGCTAGTATATTCGTTTTTATTTTTTTTTTAAATTGAATTTTTTAAATATAAAATTTAAAAGCTATTCGGCGAATAACATTCCACAAACTCAGTAGAATAATAATATAACTTTATGGGCACCAGGCCCCTAAAAAGTTTTTTCTTTGAAAACCCCGAAAGGCGTCAACTTTAATATTTTAATTTTGTTCGTAAAAGGAAAATTTATAATTCAGTCCAACTGGTTTATGAAATTGTGTACGGAAAAATAAATAAATAAATAATTCCCCTAAAAAATATTGGTGGCGACCCTTCGGAGTGAAAGTTATATCTCTACATAAGTGCCTTTTTATATGAAACAATTTGACGTTTATTTTGATTTCAAAATTCCAAATTTGATATGTTGAAAAAAATATTTTGAGTTGTGAATTTTAAATGTAATTTCTACCCTTTAAATCGCGAGTTAGCACGTGCACACCATAGTATGAAAGAAGCTTAAGGTACACTTGGTATGTGTGAATTAAATAAACACTATCGATAAGTTTTCTAATCGGATATCGCGCTAATGAATTTTGGATTAAAAATTCGACTGCCATTTCGAAAAAAATTTTTATTGTTTTTCTTTTTTCTTTTAAAGATCCAATATGTTAATGACTGAGAAAGCTCATATGTTCATATTAAAGGATGTGCGTAACCTTATAATAAATAATTATATATTAATTATAGATCATTATAAAGCCGGATTCATTATCTTTATTACTTTTCTAATCGAATTTAAAAAATGTTTGGAAACTATCTTTTATTGTAATTACTTTTATATTTTTATTTTTTATTAAAAACTTATAAAAACATGTATTAGAGAAAATTATACTTTAAAAATATTAAAAAGAGCCTATACGTTTCGGAGTTACATACTCCGTAATCATGGCATTAATATTTATTCATTTATTTTTTTAAGGGTTTTCATTGTGAAAAAAATTTTTATTGTTTTTCTTTTTTATTTTAAAGACCTATCGCTCGCGCAAATATGCGCATAGATGATCTGCGCAAAGATCTAAGTTTCTTGCGTCTTTTTTCTTTTGTTCTTGGGTCAATGTTCTTGTATTTGATTATAATTATTATTGTTATTATACGAAAACATTTAATAACTTATTTGCACGATTCCATACACAAGTAATCAATTTTTCCGCTTCTGGACTAATCTAATGTATATAAACTTGCAACTATCGTTAAGTCCGATTATCGATATATATATATATATATATATACATATATATATATATATATACATATATATATATTTTCTTTTTATTATATATTTCATTTATTTATTCTTTATTAGTTCAAAAAATTCTGTCTCCATTCTCATGTTTAAATATCGAAGTTCCCTTACATTTTTACATTTTTATGTTTGTTTTCTTTTTTAATTTTTCGTCTTGTTATTAAGAAATTTTTATTGTTTATATAAAATTTCATCACACGCGCAGATATGCGCATAGATAGGTATTGTACAGTGACAATAATAGTAGTAATATTGCATGTTGTGCAAACTGTAATCAGGCACATGCTGCTAACTCGCCACAGTGTCCAATACTAGGTAGAATTGTGCAAAGCCAAGTAAAACGAGGCAACGGAAGCGAAGGTAAGATAAAGCGAATCAACGTTGAGGTTGACAATTTTGGTCTTCGGCAAAATGCAAGTGATCGCAGCAAGAGACCCACTACGCGTAGCTATGCCGAAGCTACTAAATCTGGTGCTCATCAAAATCGTGCTGCACCCGATTTTGCTCAGTCAACTATAGCGACGTAGGAACTATTTGTAAATTATTTAAGCAAATTAATATTAATAAACTTATTAATGTGATAACTTCTATTATTACAGAATTAACTAATAATAATAATGATAACATACTTGCGAAAGCATTTAATATCTATGGAATAATTAAGGCAAACTATTTTTAATGCACTTTTAACCTTAAGGTATGATTAATTTTAAGTTTAATTTACGTGTGGTCGCCTGGAATTGCAATTCCATACTTGATAAACAAAATGAGCTGTATCAGTTCATAGTAAATAACAATATTCATATTGTGGCCTTGTCGGAAACTAAACTAAATAAGTGCTATGACTTAAAATTCCCTAGATACGATGTGCATAGATATGATGAGAGTCGTAAGAGTGGAGGAGTAGCACTACTGGTAAAACGGGATGTAAAACATGAAATTACTCCGATACCACAATTGAACCGTTTTCAAGCTGTGGGTGTTGTGGTGTATGTAAATAAAGCTGCTAATATCAAGGATAACAAAATACATATATACGCTGTTTACAAACCTCCTAGGAGAATGACTAAATTCGCAAGTGACATAAAAGCTTTAGTAAAATATAAGAATAAGGTAATGCTAATCGGTGACATGGATGCCAGGAACAAGATCTGGAACTGTTTCTCTAATAATGCTGCTGGGAAATTATTATATGACTTATCTATGAGTGACAACCTGCGCATTCTTGCACCAAATGAACCTACATATATACCAACGAACATTGCCTGCCATCCTAGCATACTAGACATAGCAATCGTTAAGAACTTGGATATTATGCCACCAGTCTCGTTAAATCAGCTCTCGTCAGACCATAATCCAATATTCACTGTTATTGGCTATAAGATACTAAAAACTCCTAGTAAACAAGGTTATGATTACAGGTTTGCAGACTGGAATTGCTATAAAAAATATGTTTCTGCACGTGTTAACTTAAAAGAGCCCATAGGAGATCAAGTAGACATAGATAACCGAGTAAACAAACTTACTAACCTCATTAGTCAGGCAGCAAAAGAGTGCATTCCGTTAAAAAATTATAATTACTTTCACAAAATAGAGATATCACCTTTTATAAGATTAACCATAAAAATCAAAAACTATATCAGAAAAATGTATCTTAACTATCGATCAAGTATAATCTCTCGCTATATGAAAACACTGCTAAATTTTATGACAAAGCTAGTTCGATATCTATTACATAATAATAAATTCGAACATTACAATAAAACGATCAGTCAGCTTACAACTAAAGACAACAGTTTATGGAGAGCATGTATGCAGTATAATAAGCAATTTACAATTCTGCCCCCATTGTTTGACGTCAGTAATAATAATTATGTGTACACTGAAATAGATAAAGCTAACCTGTTAGCTGCGCACTAAGGGGAAGTGCATGGTCAGAATATACATCTCTCAACGAAATATATGAATAGCAAAATTAGAAAAGCCATAGAAAGCTATTTTAATAAACAAACAAATGATAACATCACTTATGCTACTCCAAAAGAAATCGTATCATGCATCAAGCGTCTAAAGCCTAAATCTTCTTTGGGACATGATAATATTAGTGTTGCATGCATAAAAAAGTTGCCATTTATAGGGATAATGGAACTATGTAATATAATAAATGCCATTTTTACACATGAATATTATCCAAAATCCTGGAAAATAACAAAAACTATTGCCTTACCCAAAGTAGGAAAAGACGCGTCTGAAATTACTAATATACGACCTATCAGTTTGCTGAGTAATTTGAACAAGGTAATTGAAAAAATCATACTGAAAAGACTGAGGGACCATGCCGAAAACAATGACATTATCCCCAAACTTCAATTTGGTTTTCGCCCCAGACACTCCACCGTGCATCAGGTTGCGAGAATTACCGAGGCTATTACCCATGGTTTTAATTGTAATAAACATACAGGAATGGTATTTTTTGATGTAGCTAAGGCTTTCGATACCACGTGGCATGAGGGAATCACATATAAAATGATAAATTACAACTTCCCAAATTACCTTATAAAAATAATAAGCAGTTACCTTACAAATAGACTATTTTATGTAAACGTCGGCGCTTCTAAATCTACTTTAAACCCCATTTTAGCGGGGGTACCGCAAGGCAGTGTGTTAGGTCCTTTTTTATTTACGCTTTTCTTATCTGATTTCCCGAAACTTCCAAATACTGAAATTGCCACGTATGCAGATGACACGGCTTTGTTCACTAGTTCACACAGACCACAGACTATCGCTAACAGGTTAGTAGCATAACTCGTACGTTACGATATTTCAAGAAGTAGCGCGTAAGTATAAATCCACCTGAAACTGAAGCAATACTATTTACTAGGCGAAGACCTGCTCTACCCAATAACTTAATTGTCAACAATGCCTCCGTGCAATGGGCCGAAACAGCGCTACTTAGGAGTAGTACTGGATAAGAGACTCACGTTTAACAGGCATATCGATCACATAGGTATAAAAGCTAACAAAACTATATCAGCTTTATACACGTTATTAAAGTATAAATCATATCTTAGCAGCAGTAATAAACTAATCATCTATAAAATGCTAATAAGGCCTGTCATTACCTATGCGTGTCCTGTGTGGTCATCTGTTTCAAATAGCACATATATGAAACTTCAGGTGCTACAAAATAGGTGCCTGAGGTACGTACTGCGAGCAAATAGGTATGCAAAGGTAACGGATATTCATGATTACACAGGAGTAAGATTTCATCCTTGGTATAACAGATAAACTCTGCAAAGATTATGAAGTCCACAGTAATGAACTAATCAGGCCAATCGGAAATTACGATTCCAGGCGACTAAAATATATGTATAGCAAATATAAACACCGTAGGCTTAAGCGTAATCTTTTGAAGTAAGGCAGTGAGTTGCAAATATAAAGCGTATATTCTGTAGGCGGAGCTTAGTGCATGTATGTGTGTGTGCGTAAAAGAATATTATATAAGTGGGCTAATAATAAGCTGGTAAGATGCGAATATTAACATATGTTATCTTATGGCGCCGGTTTTTTTTGTAAGTTTTTCCTGCAATTGATTAACATTTATCCGTAACGTTGATTTTTTGTATGCGTCTATAATACTACTGTATTGTGGCGAGGCTAACGGGCCGGTACACAATCGTTCTATAATAAGTATTAACAATTGTAACGAACGTGGTTAATAAATTCTTTCTTTCTTTCTTTCTTTCTGTCAAGTGATTTGATTATTACTATTATTATTATTAATATCTCGGTAAACTTTTAGAGTATTACATGCATCATCGTAAACTAGAAATAGTTATTTGCGTCGGAAATCTTACGCGTTAACATCTTTCGCAACAGAATTTGATTTGCCCAAGAATCCAAGATTTGCGCAGACGTCACACCCAGTGAGGCGACACATCCGAACACACTTCAGACTGAATTTAAATAACCTTCATTTATTCGTGCTTGAATAAGACAAATAGAAAAACCTGAATATGAAAATTTCAAAATTCTTTATTTTTATTTGCTTACAAATAATTTCCGGAGTCATCTTTTCTTTTTTGTTAAAGTGGTAACTGATGGGGACAATAAGAAAAAAGTTTTCAAGGTGATAAGTGAAATTAGGCATTTCTTATCTAACTCTTCGAGCGCGTTACTTGTAGTATACGCGTTTAATTACTCTAACCGAAGTAATTTAATTCCGCCAGCAGCGGTACATTAGCGATTTTGAAAAACATATGAAAATCTGAGGTATAAAAGAAAATAAAACAACATCGCGGTGTGAAGTAAACGAAATGGAAATCAGATGTTTTCGCACATTATCATTACTTGGAAAAGTAGTAAATTGGTGAACCGGAATAATTTCATACTTTTGACCAACTCTGAAAAGGTTTCAATTACCGGTGCTTGATTAAAACATTAACAAGATGCAGCGTCGACGGTCGAGGTTTATATTTATTTAAAAACTTCCATCGGCAACGAAAGGGTTGCCCAAATCGCAAGTCAGAAGCATATGTGTAATAACAAAAAAAAAATTGTTGGTCGCCAAGGTTGTTCCATTATTTTATACCGAGGCAATTATTAAAGGAAAAAGAAATTAACACACTGCATGCAAAAATAACTAAATAAATTAGCTCCGTTTGTGGTGAAGAATTTCGAAATCCTAAAATTATAACAGTGATTAATGAGATAAAAAACGCGAATGAAAAAGATACCTATATAGAAGATGAGAAGTACAGTTGTTTAGAATTTTCAAAAACATATTATAGTAACCGTCAAAAAATTCAGTGGAAATACTCAATAACCAATTTCGCCACCATCACTAGTAGTAAAATGTGTTTTTTTGAATGACGTCACTGCTGCACTAAATGCACCATTCTCACGAAGAGGATTTTTTCCAGAAATTCCTCTTTAGAACGGTTTCTCTCTGACATTCATTTCGGATGTGATTACGTAAATTATATGTTACTAATTTTACGAGCGCGTCCGACCGCAAATGTTTTATGCCGTTATGTGCACGAGTTTCGTTCGCAACGATGATTAACGACAATCAAAATACGATTTCGGTAATGAAAAAAAAAGAAAAACGCCAGCCTTTTAGCTGGTTTCCATTTCAACCAGCTCGGCACGACGAGGATTTTAATAAAGGTCGGAAAATAAAGGACGATAAATATAAAAAAAAAGAAAGACAAAATTGTAATATTTATATACAGAGTTGATTAATACGGGAAGGAGGGGGAGACTTTTGCGAAAGCGGCGGAATTTTCTTCCGCTATTTTCAAAATGTCGCGAAGAATGCGATTACGTCAACGTCAGTTTTACAACTGTATTTTTCAATTAAAAATGTTCCGGCAAAATCGACTTAAAGAATGGGAGGCACGCTAGTAATTTAGTTCAAACCGTTTAAGACGATTAAAATGGCGCCAGCGAGTGCCGTTGCATCGAATACAGACCAAGAGCTTGGTCGATTTAGTTCGATTGGAGTGGGAAAAAAACGAGAAAGGGTCACCGATAGTCGGTAAAAATTAATTTACTGCCAGGAACGATATTAAGCGGATTATGCCGCTAATTGAAGAATCGGAAGCGTTTCCCATTTCGGAGCGTTTTGAAATTCGTTCGTTCACTTTCGGAATTACGTTTAGTTCTTTGTTTGCTTTTCTTATATTTATCAACGAACTGCTGCTGCTACTGTTAAATCGAACTGAACCGAATGAAAGCCTCTTAAGGTGCACACGCTGCAACCGTAGCAAGCATATAGAATAAGCGAGGAAGACGCAACACAATTACGAAAAATCACTAATCCCGCACTGGAGATTGTGCAGTTCTATCGGAAATTGCTTATCTCTTCCATCGGTGACAGAAAAGTACAATGCGAACGGCTAGTTTAAAGTAGACGGTAGACGTCGTCTATTCGTGTCGGTGTTAACATTTGCCTAAGTCCCCTCTGTGTTCTCTAACACATGTTCTGTTCACTCATCTAGTTCCGGAAACTTTGCCAGTAAGGAACATTTTCGGTGAAAATTTACCGCTTAAATATATATATATATATTAATTACAACGTAATTCTTAGGCTACCCCCCATTCAAAAATATGTCCCAATTTTATGTAACGCTAAATGTCCCAAAAAAATTTCCCAGAAAAATGTCCCAATTTTATGTAACGTTTGTTATATTTTATAGGATTTTTGTTACTGTTATTTAAAAAATGTCACAATTTTATGTAATGAAATATGTAACGAAAAATATAACGAAAAAATGTCTTAATTTTATATAATGAAAGTTAAATGTTAGAATTGGATTTTTGTGGTTATGTAATTTTTTTTTGTGTTGATGCCAGTAAGAATTACGTTGTAAATTTTGATCATTTTATACACAGTGTTTACGGTCAATTTCGAAATACTGAAATTCCGGATGTAAAAATTATATTATTCAAAAAAAACACTCGAAAACTACGTAAGTCTAAGCGGACTTTTACGAAAACAAATACGGAGTCCTGAAAAGGACTATTTCAACAAAATGATTATGAAATTCGAATTTAAAAACATTCAAATACGGGATGCACAACGAGGGTGACAACGGGAAAAAACAAACGAAACACGTGGAAAAGAAACAACAACAAAAAACGGACTTACTACCAGTAACGCTGGTCAAAAACAACTCAGGTAAAAGGACTCGATCGCGAACGGTTGACGAGCGGCCATATTTAGTCCTTTTTTTGCGTAGTGCCGCGGTAAATAAAAATGGTGGTTAGATCTAAATAACTAAAAAACGTGTCTCTGACGAGAAAATAACACTAAAAGCGAAATCTTTAAGCGGACGCGGCGTTTAAAAAATATTAAAAATAAATTAAAATAAATAGTGATTAAAATAGTGCAAATCTACTATTAACACACAGTATAGAAACGAAAGAGACAGAAATGAAAACAAGAGGAGTCAAGAGGCACAGCCCCATGCGAGGCCAAAATGGCCGAGTTATATATATATATATATATAAAACTCGATGACCTCGTCTTGCTGAGAACATGGATCCCTCTAGTTCTATAATACTTGTAACAGAGTAAATTTCAATTTGCTACGTCACATTTAAAAATCAATTTATGCAGTTTGAGAGGCATTTTTATCAAAAATGGTCAACAAAAAAAATAATAATTGTTGATAAAAAATAATATATATATATATATATATATATATATATATACCTATATCAAAACAATATATCTTAAGGAGATGTTATAATTATTCTTAAATAATATTAATAATTTACCGGAGTCAACGTCGAATTCAAGTTACATTAATTTTTTCAGAAACCGTATTAAATGTAACAGCACGATCACTAGTATTCTATATGACGAAACATCGAAGAATATATTTAATCTGGTTTCTAGTAATTGCTGAAATTTGGATTTGATGTCGACTCCCCGACACCTAATAAGTATTAATATTGTTTTTAAGAATTATTATAATCTATGAAATATAGCGATTAATTTAGAGTTTACTTATATATACTTTACGGTAAAATATATTTATCGCGAGTGATTATTTTTTTACTTATCATAAATTATTATCTGAGCTACCAAAAAAAGGTACATTATTGCTCACAAATATTTTTAACGCTGTTCTTCGTCTGCAGTATTTTCCATTATTCTGGAAATTGGCGATAATAGTAGTTGTACCAAAGCCCGGTAAGGCACCGGATGAGGTTTCATCCTATAGACCAATTTCCTTGCTCCCGATCCTTTCAAAACTCCTTGAAAGAATAATTTCAATGCGGTTGAATCCTATTTTAAATGCGGAACATATTGTTCCTGAACATCAATTTGGATTCAGAAAAAGACATTCGACCATTGAACAGGTATACCGAATTGTGCATACTATTCAAGAAAGTCTTGAAAATAAGCAAATATGCACGGGTGTGTTCCTAGATGTCAAACAAGCCTTTGATAAGGTATGGCATCATGGTCTGCTTTATAAACCTAAAAAAATAGTGCCGCATCCTTTGTACCTTCTTTTAAAATCCTACGTTGAAGATCGCACATGCCAGGTTAAAATTCTAAATCAATATTCTGAAATCTATCCTGTATCTGCTGGCGTGCCACAAGGAAGTGTCTTGAGCCCGGTGCTTTACTTAATCTACTCTGCCGATTTTCCAGTTGATAATAGCGTGATAACAGCTACGTTTGCAGACGACACAGCACTATTAGCTACCGGTAAAGACAATAGTGAAACTTCGAATAAATTGAAAAAAACTTTATCGGAAGTGGAAAACTGGCTGAGTCGTTGGCGTATTAGAGTAAACGAAAGTAAATGTACGCAAGTAGACTTCACGTTGCGAAATTTTACGTATCAGCCGTTAAAAATAAATGGGGTGGTTATCAACCAGGATAAAGATGTAAAATACTTAGGCATTCATTTGGATCGCAAATTAACATGGCAAAAGCATATTATACAAAAAAGAAAACATCTAGATAAAAGATTGCAAGAATTAAATTGGCTTCTTGGCAGGTACTCTAGTTTATCATTGGAAAATAAACTCTTAGTGTACAAAATAATTATAAAGCCCGTTTTGGCATACGGTTTAATGTTGTGGGGTTGTGCAAAAGATACACACATAAACAAGATACAACGGTTCCAGAACAAGGCTATAAGGCTGATAGTCTCACCACCCTGGTACGTACCTAACCATACTCTACATCAAGACTTAAATATCCCATATGTGAAAGACGAGATCAATCGAGCTGCTAAGCGATACATAGGCCGCTTGGAGTCTCACACAAACGTTTTGGCGATCAATCTTCTTGATAATAGTCTTGATGTTCGAAGGTTAAAACATAGTCGACCGTTTGATCTGGCCTAGTTTTATGTTACTAAAATTTCAGTGGGATCTATCGCTAGATGCTAACCCCTAACAAGTTATTTTCGCGTTACAGTCCAATTGCTGGATAGCCTTCTGGCCAGTTGTAATTTGTATTTAAAAAAAAAAAAAAAAAAAAAAAAATTATTAGAGTGCACTATTAGTAAATTTTTAGGCTAAACCGCAAAGTCGAATTTTAAAATTTTATTTCGCAATATTTAGTGTAAATATTTTTTAGTGATCACGCAGATTAACTTAAAATGCTAAAAATTTTGCCAATGATGAAAAATCGCAGTCCGGAGGTTCCAAAATTTAGCTCTATTCGAATTTCCATTCTCATTGGAACGTAACGCTGGTAATACTTTGTGCCCGCGTTTATCGTCCATTTAATTGTGAAAATTTTTAATCTAATTTTAACATTTTGGGGGCCCGAATTTTTTCTATATTCTAGGGAAAATTATATTTTTTTGCTAATCTTTGTCTAGTAAATAAAGAAAATATAATACCTCTGAAGAAACCCCTTTTTTTTTCAAGGCTTACCTTAATTACCACTTTGTAAATAGTCGATACTGTGGTTTAGTTTATTTATTTATTTTTTTTTTGCTAATCTATACCTAGCCCATTGGGTTATCACTAGATTCTGTTGCATACTCTAAACACTTGAACGATCCCCGCCCATTGACGTAGGACCCAAACTTAATTTAAGCACTTAAGTCTAACGGCTTCTTCCTGCGCAGCCGACGTGTCTCCGTCGGGTTATTCAATAATGCCACCGCTAGTGCGTTCGTATGAATTCGAAGTCTTCCGATGTGTCTTGCGGCTAATTTTGCAAATAACCTCCCTTATATAAGGAGTGTTAAGATCTTGGTAAAGAGTCTTATTACTTACGTGTATCATGCAGCATTAATTATTCTCAACGTCTTATTATCGGTGTACTATATTTATATTTGAATCTTCGCTGCAGCCCTAGAGTTCGCAACTGTACCTCCATAGGTGACCCGACGAAATTAAAAATAATGAATTTTAAAAGCAGATGAATTTTAGCTGAAAGTACGAAATTTGATTATTTTAAGTAACAAGTAAATCAAACATAATGTTCTTGACGTCTTTTTTCTCAACTCTGCATGAAACTCTTTCACAACTTCACCATAATTTAAATTTCCATAGTATTTTATTGAAATAAATTTTAGATTTTTTTTGTGTACGTTTTTAGTCCCTCTGCATCAAGATATTAACCTAGTAACAAGGAAGTGCAAATATATTTAATTTATGTATTTGTCTGCAACTATGGTCGAATTGCGAACTTCTTAACAACAGCCAAGAATCGTACAATTTAGGTCACTACAACAGACTTGTAGAAATTTAAAGAATTATACAATAGAAGCCGCTTAATTAACAGCGAATTCTGTTCAGAATTAAATCATTCAATCATTATATTTATATATTTTATTCTGATCATATTAAAATGAAAGTAAGTAAAATTCCCTTAATACAAAAGTTTGAAGTATTGCGGAATAAAAACAGAGTTCAAGTTTTTCACAATATTCGAATGATCATCGGGAAATTTATTATCAAAGGAATAATTAAACGTTGACAAAAATATTGCAACAGTTGTTTTAATCAGCAATGAAACCGCGATCAAAGAGTCAAATAAACAACAGTGATGAAAACGATGAAGAAGAAATAAGCAAACAAACGGTTGACGATATAGAAGTGTCAAATATAATGAAAACTTTTACCAAGTTAACAAAGAGTTGCGGATTTTTCGATACTAATTTAAAAGCAAAAATTATTAAGAAAATTCAGACCAGTTGAAACAATTTATAAAGAAACGGTTAGTGTACAACAGTGTAAAATAAAAGTTACCCTCACTGTTTGAAAAAGTAAAGCATTAGTACAAAGTCTTATAGGCTTAGCATTAAAAGGAGAGATTTCTTTTAATAAAATTTTTTTTTTAAAATATTTTTAGTCCTCACAGTTCGATCCAAATCAGTTTTGACTGCAGAAGTAAAAAATAAAAGACCCGCATTGTAAAAGTTTAAAGAAAATCATTAAAAAACACCATATAACATTTTGTTATATAAGCTATACAGTATTAAAAAAAATTAATTTTAAATTATATGAATTCATGAATCGGTATTTTGGGTAATGCACCACTCCCACAACTTGGCATGCTTGAGACGCCCCTGAATACATTATTGATACAAATTTTATTTTTTATATACGGTAACTTCCTAGCGGTCAAAGTCAATAGACACTGTGATAATTAACAAACAAATACACATATAAGAACGAAAAAAAACCAGAAAAATGACTAGCGAATCGTACAAAAAGTTGTGTTTTTTTTACTTTGTTTTCGCTGATTACCAATAATTTTTTTGAATTTTAAATTCTTTGTGGGGCAACTGTCCAGTTTTGCCTTTTCACAAATGATGCAATTGCCGAGAACGGAAAAATTAATAATTTAGCTCCTGTTCTGCAAATCGATGTGCGCTTTTGTCCGTGTGCGCTTTTTTCCGTGTGCGCTTTTGTCCGTGTGCGCTTTTATCCGTGTGCGCTTTTGTCCTGTGCGCTTTTGTCCTGTGCGCTTTTGTCTTGTGCGCTTTTGTCTTGTGCGCTTTTGTCCGTGAACCACCTCCATATTGGAGC
This sequence comes from Icerya purchasi, assembly GCA_039619475.1. Taxonomy (NCBI): domain Eukaryota; kingdom Metazoa; phylum Arthropoda; class Insecta; order Hemiptera; family Monophlebidae; genus Icerya; species Icerya purchasi. The sequence goes on from CM077115.1 coordinate 321,271,675, forward strand.
AAGACGCTATCTGTAGAGTAATATTTTGCTATCCATAAAGAGCTGCGAGTTTCTGCCTAGTAACCAATTTTAATAGGTTGATGATCTATGTCTATTAGTGAATATTATGTGAACCGACTTATTTTCGTTGATCTTAATTCTCCATCGCCTACAGTCAATTGAGCATAGTTAATTAGTTAATTATGTTTCGTTCGAATAGAATATGTCGCTGCCGCGCTTTGTAACTTTCAAAAATTTCACTTATAATGGATTATATGTTCATATTTGAAGGAACAAAAAAAAAAACGAAAAAAATAGGGAGTAAATAATCACCGATACTGATCTATACTCATATGGGGCCGCCATGTAATAGCATATTTTCTAATAAATAAAGTGTATCATCATTGAGGTCAGTCCATGTAGTCAAAAGTTATACACGCGGATTAAAGACACACGCGTAATATTTCCGTTAGTGACGTGCTTGCAAATGTTGCTACTGCGAAATTCATTTATTCGAATTTCCTTTTAATATGTTTGGTTTCCATCCTGGCTTAGGTCCTGCTGACTGCGTCAGTCTTTTTGTTTCCTATATATCTATAAATCTTTCATTGATAAACAGTACACATTAGCTACTTTTATTGATGTTTCCAGTGCTCTTGATAATGTCCATCTCCCTACTCTTCGAAATAGAATGATAGCAATTAATATCCCGACGCAATTCTCTTCCCTTATTGTTAACCTCATGTTAAATCGTACTATTTTCCTGACTTCCTCATCGTTCCGTAAAAATATCCATATGGGAAGGAAAACGGGATTTGATATAACTATGGAATATTCCTGTATAACTGTTGAATAGGAAAGGGATTTGGAGGGAAAAGGAAAGTAGAATACATTGGAAGGATTGGGGAGGTTTACAAAGTTGAAAGAAACGTAAAGGAGATCGTTATAAGAAATTGTGCAGGATAAAAAAGAATTCAGCCGCAAAACAATGTGGGCTAGGATAGGAATTTTCTTGGAAATGAAAGGTCAGTTTTGCAGAATAGAAAGATATGAAAAAATAAGTCTAGAGGATGATAACGGTAAACGTTTACACAAGAAGCAATATCCTAAATAGGATCTGCGGATGAAAAGGCGAGTTTGACTTAGCGAGAACTGCTGGTATTCGAGAGGATCTAAGAACACCAAGGCAAGGACGAATGCAAGAATTTTGGAATATATTCAGCTTGGAAAGAAGTGATTTTGAGGCACAGCCATAGATAAAGGAACAGTAATCGAATTTGGAACGGATAATCGACTTGTACAAGGAAATGAGGAGAAAAGAATCGCCTCCCCATTCGGTTGGGGAAAGAGCTTTCAGTATATTCATCAGTCTTTTAAGAGCAGAAGAGAAAAAGAAATTAATATGTTCATAAAAGGACAGACGACTGTTAAGGAATACACCGAGATAGAAAAAGCAATTCCTACGAGAGGTCAGTTTGGAGTTTAAGGATACAGAGACTAAAGCGGGATTAAAAGGACGAAGAGACAAGACAATACAAGAAGATTTTAAAGGGGAAATAGAAAGGTTCAGAGAAGAAAGAGAGTGTTCCAAAGTAGCTAGAGACGAAAGTAGTTAATAAATGAGAGATCTAGGAGTTCCGCTAATCCGAACAGCAAAAGGCAGTCCAAACCGGTAAACCGAACCCCTAAACGTGTGCAGAGGGTTGAAACTAACCTAAGTAACCCAATTTTATGCTCCGACGCCGAAAATTCACCCAAGTTCCCCCAAAATTTCCCCAAAATTCCCCAAATTTTCCCCGTACGCGTTCTGTACATTTTCGACAAACCGAACCGATTATTAATTAACATAAGTATATTAATTAATGTCCGAAAGTAACCCAAGTCTCCGACCCCCCCTCCCGCCCACTGCGTTACCGCGGTTTTTCAAAATTCCGGGCTTAAGTATGAAAATTCCAAAATGTAACCCAAGTATGGTATTTAAAGCTAAAATTTAACCCAACACCCCCGTTCGCCCCTCACACATGTATATTACGATCCCGCGCACGCTCCGGTCGCCACCGCGAAAGCGCACGCGCCGTTCCCACGCATACTGCGATCTCCGCCGCGATATCACATCCGCACAAGCGTTCCGTTCACGATACCACAATTTTTTTATAAAATTAACTTAACTATATTTTTTTATTTACCGGATTCCCCGATCGTACAGACAAATGCGAAAGCACACGCACTGTTCCCGCGCATATATCTAACATAACGTTCTCCACTGCAAAAGCGCACACGCCGTTCCTCCGCATGCCTCCCACGTTCACGATACCGAGATTATTTTTTAATATTTCAAAGTCTAAGTATGGAAATTTCAAAATTAGCCTAAATATGTTTTTTTATTTTACCGATTCCCTGATCTTACTGCCATATGCCATGGCGCACGTCCCGATCCCGCGCATATATCTAACATACCGTTAGCCTCCGCGAAAGCGCACGCGCCAATCCCGCGCACTCATTGTTTGCTTGTGGATACCGCATTTTTAAAAATATTTCAAAGCCTAAGTATATATTATTATTCATACACTGATCAATTTTTTAAGGATCTTTCGTATTTTTACAAGTATAGACGCACCCGCGACGAAAAATTCTCCGATCATAGCATTGCATGCAATCATCACCGCGTTATAGTATTTTTTTTAATTATTATTTTTTTTTCACATAACAACCCAATCCCTGCTCTGTTGGCTAAACCTACAAGGTTATCCAAAACATTTACAAATTAACAAATCAATTATTTCTATACTCAAAAACTATCCTTAGTCTCCTTTACCCTTTCCACCCTCTTTTCCAATCGATTATAATATACATTATTTATTTATTCTTATCCTTCCATCATCTTACACACTATGGTAGCTTAACATCCAATCCTGCACATACCGCTGCCGCTGTTTTAATATCTAATATATAGCATTCTATTTACTTTTACTACGACCATTAAACCCCCGATCGACGCTCCCGACGCTTCCGTCATTTCATATTGAGAGGTAATTAGTTTTTTATGTGACCGCTATGAATGCCCACCGTCCATTCCCACACACTCATCTGTTGTCGTTAGTTCCCATATCGTTCATAATAACTTTTTTCAATTCCAAATATTATGGAATTATTCCAATTCTATTTTTTTTATGCTTCCGATAATTTCTTCCGACTGTTGATAAATTTTTATTTTTTCTCCGATTCTAAAAATAAATCTCTCGATACCTTCACTGCCATGAATGTGCACACACCCTCTGCAGTTAGTTTCCATGTCGATCATAATAATTTTTTTTCAAATCTAACTATTATAGAATTAACCAAAGTATATTTTCTTCACTTCAGATCATTTCTTCCGACTGTCCATAATTTTTTTATATTTTTTTCTACGGTTCTAAAAATAAATCCGACGAAGTCTTCATCAATATGATTGTACACAACATATTCCCTCGCACTCAAATGCTACCGTTAGTTCTCACATCATTCATAATAATTTTTCATGTCTAAGTATTACTGAATTATTCTGTGTATATTTTTTCACCTCCAAAAATTTTTTCCAAACATGGGTAATAAAATTAATTCAAGTATATTTTTTTATTTAACACAGTTTCAAAATTTCTCCCTCCCCTATCCATCCTACACAAATTACAAATCTTTCGTATTATTTTTCATGACTACATCCATCCGAAGCTACAGTGAAACCTAACCAACCATTCCCACGTTCACATATGCTAGAGCTGGTTTCCATATCATTCATATTAATTTTTTTCCGAGTCTATTAGTTTAAGAATATTTTTATTTATTTCAATCTCTAAATTTTTTTTTCTGAGTATTTTGTATTATACATATTTTTTCCCCTCTCTATTATGTCTGCACACAGTCGTAACGAAAAAATGCGCTGCTCATATCCTTACATGCATGTTGTCATGACCTTGAATTCTTTCGTGTGACAATCAATATTATGTCTGCTGGGATCTTCCCCTTCATATCTTTCGTAGAAACCTGTTCACATATACACACATACACACAAACACATATATCCAAAAGAACATCTGCAAACTTCGACCGTGCACACCTACAACCAACTTTCACCAAAGGAATGCGGGTTTTCTGTTTTCTGGTGCAGCCCTCCCTTTTCAAAGGCAAGCATCGAGCTAGATTGTCGAACGGATCTGATCGTGCAGTCAGTATTAGTGTTATGTCAAACGTGTGCACTTTGTAGAATCTGTGTTCTTCACGCGTTATTAAAGATTTGCCTTAACTTTAGAAGTAATAATTTTCTACGTTTTTAGTAAAAAGTTAAAAATATTATTCAAACATGAATAACAATGCCGATCCGATTGATATTAAAACCGCTGAATTTATTCAGAATTCATTTTCAAGTGATAGCGGCTCGCATTCGTCTTCTTCACCTCCAACACCACAATGTGATAATGGTTATACATCAGAAGAATCAACATCTTTTGTACGTAAAATCGTTGATCCCGTATTATTATCAGAACAAGTGGATGTAGCGGAATATTTTGTAGATATCAGCATCCATATAGATTGTAATTATAGTTTCCGAGTAACCGAACTAGCAATGATTGATATGTCTGGCGGAAAGTGTTTGCATACGCTGTATAAACCAAGCAGAGCATGGCATGCATCAAAAATGCCGCATTTACAATGTTCTTCAGAGAGTTATTACTTGAAAAACCCTTCATTATTTCCCTGTCGGGAAGAAATATTCATGGCACGCGATATACTCACGATATTGTCCCAAAAACCGAGAGCTCGCGTATATATTTTAACAGTATATGCTAAACTTACACTAATGGAACTTAACGAAAAGTCTGAATTGTTGCGTGACTTAGACTACGAAATCGTTAATATGGATCATGTCTTTCGAATGCCTAGTATTGAGGTTCTACATGAAGAGTATTTTGGTATAAGCAATTTGGTAACTTGTAAACACCATAATGAAAATGATAGTTTTCATTGTGCAGTGAAAAACGTTATGGTGATAAAGACCTGGTATGATCATGTTATCCATCCGCTGAAGCTTATGAATAATCTCAATATAAATGATTTAAGTCAGTTGTTCATTACAGTCACCAAAGAAATGATAATTACATTATTTCCGAGTTGTGTTGGAGACATTTATATATTTTTACCAGATAGATTAAAACAGGATGATACGATAAAATCACTTCTACCATGTTTTGAACATGAGAATGATGAAGAATATTATTTCGATGACGATACATTACGACATAGTACTCGAAATTGTATGAAAGTAAAAGATTGTATCGATTGTCAACGTACAATTCGCGCGGATTAAAAATTCATTAATTCATTCGTTTTAACAATTTTGTAAATATTTATATGTATATATTTGTATATATTTTTCCCTCGATACATTCATTCTCCTATTGTATATATTTTTTCCTTTTCCCTCGATATCCGTTCGTTCGTTCATTCTATTGTATATATTTTTTTCCTACATGTTTTTCGTCTTTTTCCGATCTTTTTCGATTTACGTTTATTTAATTTATTTCTCTATCTACCTCTGTCTTCCCCTCTTAACTTGAAGTACTGGTAATGATGAACTTTTTTCAAAAATCTGAACCAGTTGTGTAAAATGTATATAATTATTGTTTAATTTTCGAATATAATCTTGCTTAATTTGTTCATATCTTTATAGATTAAAAAATTATATTTTTGCCTGTAATATTCCATCTTTTTTTCTTTCTGTAACACACGAATCTAACTGTTCAACTTTTTCACGTACATCACATATTTCCGCAGCTGTGAGAGATTTCATCCGTTTGTAGGATACAACCTCGGACTCTGATGGTTCTCTCAAAAATTTTTAAAATCTTTCGTAATCGCATTAAAAAAAAAGAAATACATATATGGTTTAATATTTTATATTTTGTAAATACTTTTTCGCGATATATACGAAATCATTCTAAGATTCATTGATGTTAAATGTATAGAAAGAGACAGGTAGAAGAAACCTGGTAGTTTACGAGACATAGAATGTTCGAAGAAAAAACGCGCTAACACGAGCAGATCAGGGTTGCAACGTGCGAGCGAGAGACTCATGCATGTATGTGTGTGCGATAAAGGGAGATAATCTCCAGAACAACAACTTGATTGTAAAAAAAAAAACGTTGAAATCGTCTCTAGCCACCCCCCGAACAAGAGACGTATCGAAAACAAAAAAATAAAGGCAGTCTAAAAAAAAAACTTCTTTTTTTCATTCATAGTATTTTGTTGTTAGAATACTTATGGTCGTTGCCGTTCTCGATCGCGCTCCACTGTAAAGACCTCTGAACACGCAATACTAACGTTGCCAACACTAAGTTCCATATCGAATATAATATTTTTTCCTGTGTTATAAAATTATCCCAAGTATATTTTTATTCTTTCGTTACGCTAGAAGTTTTTCAAATCTTTTTTAATATATATCGTGCACACAAATGTACGCCGCAGACACTTCTCGCTTCATTACCACTAATATATCTATACGTTCATTGTCTCTATTCTTATCATAATATAGTTTTTTTTCAGGAAAATCGTAGAAAATGGCTCTTCGCTCCGTTCATACTATGTAATCTATTTCCAAAATTTAAATCATGCCTAATTACTTTAAAATCAGCTTAAATATATTTTATCATTTCCAAAATTAATAATCTCATTACAGATCATTATCTCATTTCCCGATCGTACATAATATATATATTTTTTTTTGTTATTATTTTATTTTTATTTGTTTCCGTAAGAATTCTGGATATTATTCATATCAAACATTTGACCTTCACATTGTACCTGTATACTCATCTGTTTCAAAATTTTCAAAATAAGTATTATAAATAAATCCAAGTATACTATCCCAATATAAAAAAAAACTCACATTGCATCTCCCATCAAACAATTAATTTTTTAGTATATCATACATATTATTTTTTTATCGTTTAAATTTTTCTTCAATTTGCAACTGTCATAATCTATAGAAAACGTCTTGTTGACTAGATGCATGACGAATACACTCCTTATAATTACATCATGAAATCATTTTTTCTTTAATTATTTTTTAACATCATGAAATTATAGTAGTATTTTTTAATTTTTTATTTTTCATACATGACAAAGATATTGAATTCATCACATCTATAAATGCATTCACTGTACGTCTCCATTAAATTATCATGAATTTTTAAAATTAGCCCAAACATACTATTTTTCACTATAAATTACGGTCGCTCCTGTAATTTTTTCTATATAATCACTAACCTACGAAATCACTTCGATCGTTTCACTCATACCGAAGCAATCACTCCTTTTCCTTCATACTATCTATCTTCAAAGTCTAATAATATAACATGAAATTAGTCTAAATATAAAAATCCTGCAACATGTTTTAAAATTAGTCGAAGTGGACTATTTTTTCACTATCAAATCCGATCATACATCATTTTTTTTCTATATTATCATTATTGCAAGACCCTACAAAATCGTTTCGCTCATTTTACTTATAGCAATGCAATCAATCCTTTTTTCCTAGTGCTAGCGATCTTTAAAATTTAATACTATAATACGAAATTATTCTAAATATACGTTCATGCTAGCAAAATTATTACATCACCCCTTTTTTCTACTCAATTTTATGTATGTTTCCGAGAAATCTCATTATATATTTTCAAAATTAACTCCAGCCCACGTACTATTTTTATATTTCACTTATTTATAATTGTTTTAATCATATCTGATGCAAGACCCTGTAAAAGAATACAAGCAATTCCCACACATATAATTATTGTTCAGAGGTGTTGCGGGTATACTTTATCATATACTTTTGTAAGCTCATACCGAACGGACTTCATAACCTTTTATCATTCATTTAGATGCGGAGACACACAACTTTTAGCGGAGCAATCTATTCTTTGCTAAACTGATGATTGAAGGCATCCTTTTTTTTTCTCCAAAAAAGCATGGAATAGCGAGGATTTTTTTACACGCTCAAAATAAATGAGATAATTATTTCTCTATATTTAATACGTTACCAAGAATGTATATATCACTCGATTGACTCTTTCACTCATTCGTCGATTTCAAATGCGAAGGAAATTTTCATACCATGCTTTATTCATACATTTTATTTCTAAAACCCTATCACTTGAATAGAATGTTACAGGGCTGTTGTAAATGTATGAGTCTTATTATTTGAAATATAAAATTTGAAGGAAATTTATATATCTTGCATCGTTTTAAGATGTTTTATTTTTACATTTTTTTTTAATCTCCCTCTTACTATTATTTTTGAAATGGAGGTTGATGACTATGATTAGTATTTGTGATTATAGAGGGAGAGGTAAACGTTTTCCTCACTTTTGACTAATTGTAACCAATTTTCCAATGATTTTTTCACCATTTTTCATACATCTTACTACTTTTATGTTTGTTTTAATCAATTTTTCGCTATTTCACATCATTTTCCAGTGTTTTTTAGTACTTTTTACAAAATTTTCCTTGATCTTTCAACATGTTTGACAAGTTTTTTTCTTTTCTTTCTTACATCTCATTACTATTTCATTAATCGTCAATGATAACAGTACATATTTATGTTTTCAAACCTTACACTTCATCTGTACACATCTATGGCTTGTTGATTATTGCAGGTCTACAATCATGATCTCCATTTGATTATTGGATTTAATATTCACATCTTTGAACGTTTGATTTAATGAATTGACATGGACTTTGTATTTCGCTCGCCCGCTCAATATCTTCATCAGTCTATTTTACCATCGTTTAATAAGAGCATCCATAAGGTTCGAGACGATTACTGGATGTTTTCTCAACACATTCACAGACCTACCCCCGTACACTAAGGAAATCTTTAAACATCTCTGTAATCACTCCTTTTAAGCTAGAGGGGGCAAGGGACTCCTATAATCGTTTTGACAATCAACACATCGTCGTCTATTGTCATGTCTTTACTCGCCGTTGCACAGACATGTAGTAAACGTTTTTTTCTTTTACAATTTTCTTATATTTCAACACTATTACAACATTTTACATCATTTCTAACTAATTTTAATCAGTTTTACATTATTTCTTAACATGTTCTTATGTTTTAGGGTCTTTTTGCGCTATTTTTTTCACCAATTGATGCTTTTTCTCAGAATTTTCCTGCGTTTTAGTGTCTTTCACACAATTTTACTCAATTTTCATCATCTTCGTCAGTTTTTCATTTATCTCATACATTATATGTCTAAATGTGTCGAATATCCATCCTTTTAACTACAAATATTTTATAATTTGATATGGTCATAGATAATAACAAAAGATTTAATTCAATAATGTTTACAATTTATTCAATAATTTTTATAACATTCATCATAATCAATAAAAATAATCATTGCTTCATTGCTTCAATGTTAAATTCTAATATATCATTATCAGCTTTTAATAATATTTTACACCATAAAACGTCTAATTTAACTGAATATATCCTTCTTCAGCCAACTTTTCTTCAATCATCCGAATTTCAGTATCTAAACCATTATTTCCTGATTGTTTAGATTTGTGTAGTACCAATAATCGTTCAACCAATTCATTAGGATCGTCAGAATAATTGAAATGAGAGTCTTCAAGATTTACTTTGCGAACAGTTCTATATGCACGTTTCTTTTTCGTTTTACCTGGATAAACTTTTACATTTTTTATGATGGATTGAAACAGAGGACGTATTATTTTTCTGTATTTAGGAAGCGGAGTACCCTTTAATACACCAGTAACACGTACGTGAGCTCCGGTAAATTCCAGTATTTGTTTATATAAAGCTAAATCATTATTTGTATATTTATTCTCATCAACATTTGTTTCCATCAGTAAATGAATCAGTCCTTGTGTGTAACGAAATTTAGATAGTGTTCTTCCTTTTCCTAAATAAATTTCACCACATTTTCGATTCCACGAAATTGGTGTTAGCATCAATTGGTGAAAAAAATAGCGCAAAAAGACCCTAAAACATAAGAACATGTTAAGAAATAATGTAAAACTGATTAAAATTAGTTAGAAATGATGTAAAATGTTGTAATAGTGTTGAAATATAAGAAAATTGTAAAAGAAAAAAACGTTTACTACATGTCTGTGCAACGGCGAGTAAAGACATGACAATAGACGACGATGTGTTGATTGTCAAAACGATTATAGGAGTCCCTTGCCCCCTCTAGCTTAAAAGGAGTGATTACAGAGATGTTTAAAGATTTCCTTAGTGTACGGGGGTAGGTCTGTGAATGTGTTGAGAAAACATCCAGTAATCGTCTCGAACCTTATGGATGCTCTTATTAAACGATGGTAAAATAGACTGATGAAGATATTGAGCGGGCGAGCGAAATACAAAGTCCATGTCAATTCATTAAATCAAACGTTCAAAGATGTGAATATTAAATCCAATAATCAAATGGAGATCATGATTGTAGACCTGCAATAATCAACAAGCCATAGATGTGTACAGATGAAGTGTAAGGTTTGAAAACATAAATATGTACTGTTATCATTGACGATTAATGAAATAGTAATGAGATGTAAGAAAGAAAAGAAAAAAACTTGTCAAACATGTTGAAAGATCAAGGAAAATTTTGTAAAAAGTACTAAAAAACACTGGAAAATGATGTGAAATAGCGAAAAATTGATTAAAACAAACATAAAAGTAGTAAGATGTATGAAAAATGGTGAAAAAATCATTGGAAAATTGGTTACAATTAGTCAAAAGTGAGGAAAACGTTTACCTCTCCCTCTATAATCACAAATACTAATCATAGTCATCAACCTCCATTTCAAAAATAATAGTAAGAGGGAGATTAAAAAAAAATGTAAAAATAAAACATCTTAAAACGATGCAAGATATATAAATTTCCTTCAAATTTTATATTTCAAATAATAAGACTCATACATTTACAACAGCCCTGTAACATTCTATTCAAGTGATAGGGTTTTAGAAATAAAATGTATGAATAAAGCATGGTATGAAAATTTCCTTCGCATTTGAAATCGACGAATGAGTGAAAGAGTCAATCGAGTGATATATACATTCTTGGTAACGTATTAAATATAGAGAAATAATTATCTCATTTATTTTGAGCGTGTAAAAAAATCCTCGCTATTCCATGCTTTTTTGGAGAAAAAAAAAGGATGCCTTCAATCATCAGTTTAGCAAAGAATAGATTGCTCCGCTAAAAGTTGTGTGTCTCCGCATCTAAATGAATGATAAAAGGTTATGAAGTCCGTTCGGTATGAGCTTACAAAAGTATATGATAAAGTATACCCGCAACACCTCTGAACAATAATTATATGTGTGGGAATTGCTTGTATTCTTTTACAGGGTCTTGCATCAGATATGATTAAAACAATTATAAATAAGTGAAATATAAAAATAGTACGTGGGCTGGAGTTAATTTTGAAAATATATAATGAGATTTCTCGGAAACATACATAAAATTGAGTAGAAAAAAGGGGTGATGTAATAATTTTGCTAGCATGAACGTATATTTAGAATAATTTCGTATTATAGTATTAAATTTTAAAGATCGCTAGCACTAGGAAAAAAGGATTGATTGCATTGCTATAAGTAAAATGAGCGAAACGATTTTGTAGGGTCTTGCAATAATGATAATATAGAAAAAAAATGATGTATGATCGGATTTGATAGTGAAAAAATAGTCCACTTCGACTAATTTTAAAACATGTTGCAGGATTTTTATATTTAGACTAATTTCATGTTATATTATTAGACTTTGAAGATAGATAGTATGAAGGAAAAGGAGTGATTGCTTCGGTATGAGTGAAACGATCGAAGTGATTTCGTAGGTTAGTGATTATATAGAAAAAATTACAGGAGCGACCGTAATTTATAGTGAAAAATAGTATGTTTGGGCTAATTTTAAAAATTCATGATAATTTAATGGAGACGTACAGTGAATGCATTTATAGATGTGATGAATTCAATATCTTTGTCATGTATGAAAAATAAAAAATTAAAAAATACTACTATAATTTCATGATGTTAAAAAATAATTAAAGAAAAAATGATTTCATGATGTAATTATAAGGAGTGTATTCGTCATGCATCTAGTCAACAAGACGTTTTCTATAGATTATGACAGTTGCAAATTGAAGAAAAATTTAAACGATAAAAAAATAATATGTATGATATACTAAAAAATTAATTGTTTGATGGGAGATGCAATGTGAGTTTTTTTTTATATTGGGATAGTATACTTGGATTTATTTATAATACTTATTTTGAAAATTTTGAAACAGATGAGTATACAGGTACAATGTGAAGGTCAAATGTTTGATATGAATAATATCCAGAATTCTTACGGAAACAAATAAAAATAAAATAATAACAAAAAAAAATATATATATTATGTACGATCGGGAAATGAGATAATGATCTGAAATGAGATTATTAATTTTGGAAATGATAAAATATATTTAAGCTGATTTTAAAGTAATTAGGCATGATTTAAATTTTGGAAATAGATTACATAGTATGAACGGAGCGAAGAGCCATTTTCTACGATTTTCCTGAAAAAAAACTATATTATGATAAGAATAGAGACAATGAACGTATAGATATATTAGTGGTAATGAAGCGAGAAGTGTCTGCGGCGTACATTTGTGTGCACGATATATATTAAAAAAGATTTGAAAAACTTCTAGCGTAACGAAAGAATAAAAATATACTTGGGATAATTTTATAACACAGGAAAAAATATTATATTCGATATGGAACTTAGTGTTGGCAACGTTAGTATTGCGTGTTCAGAGGTCTTTACAGTGGAGCGCGATCGAGAACGGCAACGACCATAAGTATTCTAACAACAAAATACTATGAATGAAAAAAAGAAGTTTTTTTTTTAGACTGCCTTTATTTTTTTGTTTTCGATACGTCTCTTGTTCGGGGGGTGGCTAGAGACGATTTCAACGTTTTTTTTTTTACAATCAAGTTGTTGTTCTGGAGATTATCTCCCTTTATCGCACACACATACATGCATGAGTCTCTCGCTCGCACGTTGCAACCCTGATCTGCTCGTGTTAGCGCGTTTTTTCTTCGAACATTCTATGTCTCGTAAACTACCAGGTTTCTTCTACCTGTCTCTTTCTATACATTTAACATCAATGAATCTTAGAATGATTTCGTATATATCGCGAAAAAGTATTTACAAAATATAAAATATTAAACCATATATGTATTTCTTTTTTTTTAATGCGATTACGAAAGATTTTAAAAATTTTTGAGAGAACCATCAGAGTCCGAGGTTGTATCCTACAAACGGATGAAATCTCTCACAGCTGCGGAAATATGTGATGTACGTGAAAAAGTTGAACAGTTAGATTCGTGTGTTACAGAAAGAAAAAAAGATGGAATATTACAGGCAAAAATATAATTTTTTAATCTATAAAGATATGAACAAATTAAGCAAGATTATATTCGAAAATTAAACAATAATTATATACATTTTACACAACTGGTTCAGATTTTTGAAAAAAGTTCATCATTACCAGTACTTCAAGTTAAGAGGGGAAGACAGAGGTAGATAGAGAAATAAATTAAATAAACGTAAATCGAAAAAGATCGGAAAAAGACGAAAAACATGTAGGAAAAAAATATATACAATAGAATGAACGAACGAACGGATATCGAGGGAAAAGGAAAAAATATATACAATAGGAGAATGAATGTATCGAGGGAAAAATATATACAAATATATACATATAAATATTTACAAAATTGTTAAAACGAATGAATTAATGAATTTTTAATCCGCGCGAATTGTACGTTGACAATCGATACAATCTTTTACTTTCATACAATTTCGAGTACTATGTCGTAATGTATCGTCATCGAAATAATATTCTTCATCATTCTCATGTTCAAAACATGGTAGAAGTGATTTTATCGTATCATCCTGTTTTAATCTATCTGGTAAAAATATATAAATGTCTCCAACACAACTCGGAAATAATGTAATTATCATTTCTTTGGTGACTGTAATGAACAACTGACTTAAATCATTTATATTGAGATTATTCATAAGCTTCAGCGGATGGATAACATGATCATACCAGGTCTTTATCACCATAACGTTTTTCACTGCACAATGAAAACTATCATTTTCATTATGGTGTTTACAAGTTACCAAATTGCTTATACCAAAATACTCTTCATGTAGAACCTCAATACTAGGCATTCGAAAGACATGATCCATATTAACGATTTCGTAGTCTAAGTCACGCAACAATTCAGACTTTTCGTTAAGTTCCATTAGTGTAAGTTTAGCATATACTGTTAAAATATATACGCGAGCTCTCGGTTTTTGGGATAATATCGTGAGTATATCGCGTGCCATGAATATTTCTTCCCGACAGGGAAATAATGAAGGGTTTTTCAAGTAATAACTCTCTGAAGAACATTGTAAATGCGGCATTTTTGATGCATGCCATGCTCTGCTTGGTTTATACAGCGTATGCAAACACTTTCCGCCAGACATATCAATCATTGCTAGTTCGGTTACTCGGAAACTATAATTACAATCTATATGGATGCTGATATCTACAAAATATTCCGCTACATCCACTTGTTCTGATAATAATACGGGATCAACGATTTTACGTACAAAAGATGTTGATTCTTCTGATGTATAACCATTATCACATTGTGGTGTTGGAGGTGAAGAAGACGAATGCGAGCCGCTATCACTTGAAAATGAATTCTGAATAAATTCAGCGGTTTTAATATCAATCGGATCGGCATTGTTATTCATGTTTGAATAATATTTTTAACTTTTTACTAAAAACGTAGAAAATTATTACTTCTAAAGTTAAGGCAAATCTTTAATAACGCGTGAAGAACACAGATTCTACAAAGTGCACACGTTTGACATAACACTAATACTGACTGCACGATCAGATCCGTTCGACAATCTAGCTCGATGCTTGCCTTTGAAAAGGGAGGGCTGCACCAGAAAACAGAAAACCCGCATTCCTTTGGTGAAAGTTGGTTGTAGGTGTGCACGGTCGAAGTTTGCAGATGTTCTTTTGGATATATGTGTTTGTGTGTATGTGTGTATATGTGAACAGGTTTCTACGAAAGATATGAAGGGGAAGATCCCAGCAGACATAATATTGATTGTCACACGAAAGAATTCAAGGTCATGACAACATGCATGTAAGGATATGAGCAGCGCATTTTTTCGTTACGACTGTGTGCAGACATAATAGAGAGGGGAAAAAATATGTATAATACAAAATACTCAGAAAAAAAAATTTAGAGATTGAAATAAATAAAAATATTCTTAAACTAATAGACTCGGAAAAAAATTAATATGAATGATATGGAAACCAGCTCTAGCATATGTGAACGTGGGAATGGTTGGTTAGGTTTCACTGTAGCTTCGGATGGATGTAGTCATGAAAAATAATACGAAAGATTTGTAATTTGTGTAGGATGGATAGGGGAGGGAGAAATTTTGAAACTGTGTTAAATAAAAAAATATACTTGAATTAATTTTATTACCCATGTTTGGAAAAAATTTTTGGAGGTGAAAAAATATACACAGAATAATTCAGTAATACTTAGACATGAAAAATTATTATGAATGATGTGAGAACTAACGGTAGCATTTGAGTGCGAGGGAATATGTTGTGTACAATCATATTGATGAAGACTTCGTCGGATTTATTTTTAGAACCGTAGAAAAAAATATAAAAAAATTATGGACAGTCGGAAGAAATGATCTGAAGTGAAGAAAATATACTTTGGTTAATTCTATAATAGTTAGATTTGAAAAAAAATTATTATGATCGACATGGAAACTAACTGCAGAGGGTGTGTGCACATTCATGGCAGTGAAGGTATCGAGAGATTTATTTTTAGAATCGGAGAAAAAATAAAAATTTATCAACAGTCGGAAGAAATTATCGGAAGCATAAAAAAAATAGAATTGGAATAATTCCATAATATTTGGAATTGAAAAAAGTTATTATGAACGATATGGGAACTAACGACAACAGATGAGTGTGTGGGAATGGACGGTGGGCATTCATAGCGGTCACATAAAAAACTAATTACCTCTCAATATGAAATGACGGAAGCGTCGGGAGCGTCGATCGGGGGTTTAATGGTCGTAGTAAAAGTAAATAGAATGCTATATATTAGATATTAAAACAGCGGCAGCGGTATGTGCAGGATTGGATGTTAAGCTACCATAGTGTGTAAGATGATGGAAGGATAAGAATAAATAAATAATGTATATTATAATCGATTGGAAAAGAGGGTGGAAAGGGTAAAGGAGACTAAGGATAGTTTTTGAGTATAGAAATAATTGATTTGTTAATTTGTAAATGTTTTGGATAACCTTGTAGGTTTAGCCAACAGAGCAGGGATTGGGTTGTTATGTGAAAAAAAAATAATAATTAAAAAAAATACTATAACGCGGTGATGATTGCATGCAATGCTATGATCGGAGAATTTTTCGTCGCGGGTGCGTCTATACTTGTAAAAATACGAAAGATCCTTAAAAAATTGATCAGTGTATGAATAATAATATATACTTAGGCTTTGAAATATTTTTAAAAATGCGGTATCCACAAGCAAACAATGAGTGCGCGGGATTGGCGCGTGCGCTTTCGCGGAGGCTAACGGTATGTTAGATATATGCGCGGGATCGGGACGTGCGCCATGGCATATGGCAGTAAGATCAGGGAATCGGTAAAATAAAAAAACATATTTAGGCTAATTTTGAAATTTCCATACTTAGACTTTGAAATATTAAAAAATAATCTCGGTATCGTGAACGTGGGAGGCATGCGGAGGAACGGCGTGTGCGCTTTTGCAGTGGAGAACGTTATGTTAGATATATGCGCGGGAACAGTGCGTGTGCTTTCGCATTTGTCTGTACGATCGGGGAATCCGGTAAATAAAAAAATATAGTTAAGTTAATTTTATAAAAAAATTGTGGTATCGTGAACGGAACGCTTGTGCGGATGTGATATCGCGGCGGAGATCGCAGTATGCGTGGGAACGGCGCGTGCGCTTTCGCGGTGGCGACCGGAGCGTGCGCGGGATCGTAATATACATGTGTGAGGGGCGAACGGGGGTGTTGGGTTAAATTTTAGCTTTAAATACCATACTTGGGTTACATTTTGGAATTTTCATACTTAAGCCCGGAATTTTGAAAAACCGCGGTAACGCAGTGGGCGGGAGGGGGGGTCGGAGACTTGGGTTACTTTCGGACATTAATTAATATACTTATGTTAATTAATAATCGGTTCGGTTTGTCGAAAATGTACAGAACGCGTACGGGGAAAATTTGGGGAATTTTGGGGAAATTTTGGGGGAACTTGGGTGAATTTTCGGCGTCGGAGCATAAAATTGGGTTACTTAGGTTAGTTTCAACCCTCTGCACACGTTTAGGGGTTCGGTTTACCGGTTTGGACTGCCTTTTGCTGTTCGGATTAGCGGAACTCCTAGATCTCTCATTTATTAACTACTTTCGTCTCTAGCTACTTTGGAACACTCTCTTTCTTCTCTGAACCTTTCTATTTCCCCTTTAAAATCTTCTTGTATTGTCTTGTCTCTTCGTCCTTTTAATCCCGCTTTAGTCTCTGTATCCTTAAACTCCAAACTGACCTCTCGTAGGAATTGCTTTTTCTATCTCGGTGTATTCCTTAACAGTCGTCTGTCCTTTTATGAACATATTAATTTCTTTTTCTCTTCTGCTCTTAAAAGACTGATGAATATACTGAAAGCTCTTTCCCCAACCGAATGGGGAGGCGATTCTTTTCTCCTCATTTCCTTGTACAAGTCGATTATCCGTTCCAAATTCGATTACTGTTCCTTTATCTATGGCTGTGCCTCAAAATCACTTCTTTCCAAGCTGAATATATTCCAAAATTCTTGCATTCGTCCTTGCCTTGGTGTTCTTAGATCCTCTCGAATACCAGCAGTTCTCGCTAAGTCAAACTCGCCTTTTCATCCGCAGATCCTATTTAGGATATTGCTTCTTGTGTAAACGTTTACCGTTATCATCCTCTAGACTTATTTTTTCATATCTTTCTATTCTGCAAAACTGACCTTTCATTTCCAAGAAAATTCCTATCCTAGCCCACATTGTTTTGCGGCTGAATTCTTTTTTATCCTGCACAATTTCTTATAACGATCTCCTTTACGTTTCTTTCAACTTTGTAAACCTCCCCAATCCTTCCAATGTATTCTACTTTCCTTTTCCCTCCAAATCCCTTTCCTATTCAACAGTTATACAGGAATATTCCATAGTTATATCAAATCCCGTTTTCCTTCCCATATGGATATTTTTACGGATGGTTCGCCTGATGGAGTTGGAGCTTCTTTCATCCTTCCGAATGACCATCCTTCGTTAATGTAATCTACTTCTCTGTACTCCAATCTGTTATTAAACTTCCTAATCCTTATTGCGCTTCGTATATCTTATCGTTTCCCCTTTGTTCCTATCCTCAGTTCTTTTATTCCATCAATATTTGACACCGACTATATATCTGATTCTTTTCCCTCGTGTCGTTTCTGAGCGAAGATCCGTTGCTGACATGCCGAAAGGGGGAGTTAAAAAAAAAAAAAAAAAAGAATTTGTATTTATCGATGGTTAATATTGATGATGCTTTAATTTTTTGTCTTATTAAAAATTGACTTTTTTCCAAATTAAATTCCCATGCTCTTAACATCGATAAAATATATTCGCAAGTATCAATCGCATCTCTAAACAGAGGTACCCCTTTTTTCCACTTTATTTAATAGCTGCTTAAATATTTATGTTCGCTAACACCCACCTGTATAGTATCACGGCTGAATGGTATATACTTTCAAATGAACGAAAGATAACATTAAAATCGCTCCACACGGACACAAGTTATGTGCAAAAATACGTAAAAAACAAAAAAAAAAAACACAGCCAGCGTATGATACTCCTTTTTGAAATCGGCAACAGCTTCAGTTATATTATAGATTTCATAAAGCTTTCCATAATTATATCAAAAATTAAATTAATCAGAAAGAATATCAAAAAATCCGCGTTTTTCTCTCCCTTCTTACCTAATTGCATATTAAGAAATAATTGTTAAACATTCACAAAACGCTGATTTTGATTATTGATTGCAGTGTCGGAAGCATTGCGGTGTTTCGAGGGAATGTTCTAAAAGCGACTTGGTCAAATACGGTGGTCTAAGTGAAAATAACCGCTAAGAGTCTTAATGTAGAACAAAAAATTAGCCGGCGGTAGAGAACTTAATTATAATGTAGCGCGTTATAATGCTTCCGTAATTCGAAAAAGTACTTTTCATTTCATTTTTCGCGGAAGACAGACGCCTGGTAGAATTCCCCTTTGGCTATGTCACTGAGGATAGAGCTCGTAAATTTTGATAGCGGGAATGTCTGCAGTTGACGAATAACATTTGAATTCGGAATAAATCAGAAGAAAGTTCCTCAAGAGGAAATGCTCGTAGGAATATCGCGGACTACAATCAAAAGAGATTGGCGAATATCGCGAGCATTGCATTCTGATCGGAGAGGTGCCGCTGACTGTATTATACAAGATGTTCTAGCTAAAGACATAGCATGCTGATTTTATTTTAAATTTTTGACTAACTCGGGACAATTCGGCTCTCACCGTTCTGAGGGAGAAACGAGGATAGTGTTAGATTTATTCAATAAATCGGAGTTCTTAAAATTAAAAATATTATTCGAGTTATCGAAGATATCCTCGCCGACGGGCTCACCGAAACTCTTCACCGAAATGTTATCATCTTTCGATGAAGTTAAATTAAAAGGGGAACGTTGCCGAGATGATTTATTCGATTTATTAGAAGTTTTAACTTGCGCGAAGCGGTCGGTTTTGCTTTTAGTAATAGAAAGTGAACGATTGGGTTTACCTGTTTTTGCCCCTCTCAAGCGACGACTCCGACATTAATTTCAATTACCGAAGGAATAATAACAACAGATATCGGATAACAATAATGACAGAGCGAGAAATAATATCGGTAAGGAAAAACGAAAATAAATAAAAACCATAGGGATAGAAATAAAAATAAACGAAACGGTAAGGATAAATAATTGAATCTATGTCAGCGATTCCTTCAATTAAACGGCAGACGTAAAATTCCTCCCGGAAGAAACAATATTGTTTAGGGATAAGCGCAGTAAGTTGTTAAGTCAGTTTATTATTCGGTGAATAAATAAATCATACGCATTACCATTCGTACAGATCGTGTAGCGCCTCAGTTATAAGTCAATGTCATCATTGATCCAGCGGGTCTTGTGTTTTAACGAAAAAAAACCTGTCCTAAATGTGTGTCCCAAGTGAAAATCCTTGTCGTTCAAACGACGATATATACTTTACTTTTATCTTGCTACCAGTCTATAAAATGTAACATAGGACACAAGCCAAAATAACAGGAAAAAAGGTCCCAAGTTGTTACAATAGCAGACTGCTACCCCATTGCAGTCACTTCCGGTTAAATTGTATTGACAAATATCAGATTATTCTACACAAGGGTAATAAAGTCGTGCAAATGACAATAACGAGCATTTTCGGTTCATTTTTATAAAATTAAAATTATTAAAATTAATTTTTTTTTCTTCGCTACAATCCGCGTCACTATTTAAAAAATACTATTTATCATTTCGAAAACGTGGTCCATTATCAGTATTCGAAACGTTGAATAGTATTTTTAATGTGACCCGTGCTTTTCACCGAGAAGAAACAGAAAATTTAATTTTAATTTTAGCCGCGCAAATGTTAAGAAAAACACGATGGAAAGAAAATATACATATGTATAAAATGGCTGCTGCAGATGTTCGATATTATCGCTACGAAAGACTGCGAAAGAACATAGTGTTTTGTAACCTTGCAACGTTTCCTTGAGAAAACCCAAAATAATAGTGACGGTATCGTCAAGTTGTTTGATTTACGTTTAAATACAGAACCGGTAAACGCCATCATAGAGATAGATGGTCTTTTTCAATTGAATTTCCTTTTCCCACTTTTTAGAAAATGAAATTAATTTAAGCAAAGAGTGTGTTTCCGAAAATGATACATTTAATGATAAGCAAGAAGAAGAGCTTGTGAATTACACAATACGGTTTCAGAAATATATTTTTGTCGAGTAACGATAAATATTAAAATGGTCGCTCGCAATTTTGCAAATGCCATGAAAATGAAAGTTCCTAATAGCTGTGGATAATCAACAAAAAAACTCGAAAATATTGTCTTACTGGGTAACAGGCGTTTTGAAATAAGACCAGCCTTTCTTTTTTTTTTTCCTTTTGGACTCGTCAACCAAAGAGACCTTTACCCAGGAACAAATAGAAAGAAAAGAAGTCGGTTATATTTTAATCCGATCAGAAATCTTTGATAAAAAGCAATCAATATAGCAGGAATAAATAATTTGGGAAGAAAAAGACAGGATATAAGAAGCACAATAATTTATAATATAAGCAAAGGGAAAAACTAATTGTCTTGATTATTTACAAGTAAAAAGGTTACAAGACTCTACACTATCTAGGAGTGAAACACGATGATGCACAACAGCAGACTTACATTTAAAATTACCACCCCATTTTATATTCATAAATTTGAATACTAATTTTATCTGCGATACATAAGCAGGGTTCTCTGCTGGTTATGTATAATTAATATCACAAACAAGAAACGATACAATCAAGGAAACCAAGAAAATCATACCAAAGCTATAATGATACGTGTTGTGTTGATACGAAACAAGGTTTTCATATTCTTATTGCATTGCAGTTCAAGATACTATATAAAAATGAACGTTTGTTTGTTTTTATGCTTTTCTGTATGTTTGTTTGTCCCGTATGCATTCCTGTACCACTAGACGGGTCGTGCTAAAATTTTCAGGGCCTATTCGTGTTGTCCTAATGAAGGCTTTAAGGTACAGTTTTCTACCCCCTCTCCTTCATGAAATATGAGGTTTTAAGTAGTTGAGATGCGACTAGCGGTATAGAAATACATGTGGGACGAATGAAAAAAAAAAAAAATGTTTATAAAATTTTAAATAAAATGATTACCATGGTAAATTTAAATTAAACGTGAAAATTTAAATAAAATGCTTACAGCGCTAAATAATAAACTCTAGATAACATTTTATTAATTTCTGGCGTAAGTAAATACATCGCGTTCTGTTACGTCACTTTTTGTGTTACTAAAATCATCAAACCTCGATGACACGATCTAAACACACAAGTCGCGCTTCTAACCCAGCTGCTGTATAAAATCATCAAGCATTACCGAAAAACAAAAAAAAAGCAAATATAAAAGAAGTAAAAATTAAATATAACAACCTCTGGTGAGAGGAGTATAATGCTGAAAAAACAGGAAGAAGAATCTTTAAACTAATTCCAAATCTATAGAAGAAAGACTTAAAAATAAGACACTAAAACCTAATTTCTACTTCACTCAGTGTTTAACGGGATATGGAAATTTTGGAGAAAACCTCAAAAAATACAATATAACAGAAAAAGACACATTCATAAACTGTAAAAAAGACATAATAGATATTCCAGATCATACCTTTTTAAGCTGTTCAAACTTTCGTCAAATAGGATAAAACATAAAATAGAAGAAATCGATGAGAAATAGTTTACCAACCGGAAAAACACACGGATAACTGTCGAATATGTAAATAAAATAATGGAAAACAAAGAGAAGTATTCCTGATCCGTCTTCTTTGCTGTCCACGGGATTCTTAGGATCCTTCGATAGCACCACATTTCGAAAGCTGCCAAGCGATTCATATTGCTCTTTATTAAGGTCCAACATTCGCATCCACATAACAACGTACCCCATACGTAGCACTTAAGAATTCTTATACGCAGTTCTAAATTTAAATCGTGTGTTGTGAGTGTTTTTCTCATCTTGTTGAAGACCTTTCTTCCTTGTTCAATTCTGCACCTAAGTCATCAGTGTTACCTTTATTATTCACTTGAGTACCGAAGTACTTAAATTTTTGTACGCTTTCTATTACTCCGTCCCGAATAGCAACATTTGGAACTGTTTCTTCTGTCTGAGAAACAGTCATTATTTTAGTCTTTCAATAAAATCCCATATGTGTAGCTGACATTTTCAGCTGTTTGAAGAAGTGCTTTAAGATCTTGTAAACTTTCTGCAATGAGCACTGTATCGTCGGCGTATGGTATATTGTTAATTTTAACTCCTCCTATTTTGATGTCCTCTTCAGCGCTTTCCAAGACTTCCTTGAAAATCTGCTCAGCATAAATGTTAAATAAAGTAGGAGACAAAACACATCCCTGTCTGACTCCTCGTTTTATAGCTACTGGGTTAATAGTGAATTTATTTTCAAAGATATTATAGCGGTTTGATGTGCGCATAAATTTTCTATTATGCGACGATCCACTGAATCCAAACTAATATTTTTCCGCATTTTGAACAGCTTATTATATTGCACTTTATCACTTCTCGAAGTCGACAAAACACAGGTATAGAGGCTGTTGAAATTCCAAGCATCTCTGAATTGAAACGTTGATACAGAATATTGCCTCTCTTGTACCTGTTCCCTGCCTGAAACCGAACTGCTCTCTGCTTAAGTTATCTTCACATCTCTTCTGTATTCTTGCGTGGATAATCCTTAAAAATATTTTTAATGCTTCGCTCATGAGACTTATCACAATATAAACTCATTACATCTTCTTGGATTTTGTACTTTGGGTAACATAATGAATCTCGACAATAACCATTCTTTAGGTATGATCCCGCTTTGATATTACATCCTGTTATAAAGATCAACTAAAATTTTTATGCCGTTACTGTGAAGTAGTCTTGTTAATTCAACAGGTAATTCGTCTGGACCTGGAGCTTTGTTTAGCTTAGCTGATTTAAGAACTTTTTATATTTTGCTCAGCAGGATGTTAAAATAATCTGTTATTTCCGTTAAACTTGGATTTACGTTCGTTTCATTGAGGCGTTGACAGAAATAAGATTCCCACATTTTCCGTATATCATCTTCATTTATTATTGGTCTTCGCCTTTCATCTTTTTGGGTAATAGTTTTTTTTTTGTCTGTATATTCCGGACACTTCTTTTATTTTCTTATGTAGATCGAATGCATCATGTTTTTCTTGCCAATCCTCAATTTCCTAGCAACTTGTTACGAGCTGTCTGCTTTTTGCTTCTCGAATTTTCTTACAAAGTTCCTTATTAATTATTCGGTATTGCTCTCTGCAATTCTTCACTGATACTAAGCGTTAGAAATTCATTATTCCATTTTTTTTTTTTTTTTTTTTTTTTTTATATTAAAAAAATAAGTTGTGCTGCGGGTGCTCAACATGCTTATCATAGTTTATTCAAGAAAAAATGTGTTACAAAAGTTCTTTACAATTATATATACTATTAATTTACGTACTTACAAATAGTGAGAAAATATAAACTAAAAATAGAGTAATAATAATAAAACAAGACTAAAATAGATAAAAACAAAGAAAAAGTACTTATTTATACAATTTCATAACCCCATGTTCGACAAATATATAGGAATGGTCGATTCTCCGCCACAGCCAGTTCCAATTTATCTAATCTAATGTCACTCAATGTTAACAATCAACCATTTCTTAATTAATAATTTCCAAGTTCCTATTTCTTTTTGCATAATATCTTCTGGGATTCGTTCTAGCAGCTTAATTAGAACTATTTCATCAGTATTATCAATCTTACTATTTATACCTCTCGGTCGAATAAAATATACCTCCCTATTACTCCTCGTTGTCCTATTTCTTGTCATTGTAGCAATTGATATACTTATAGTCTTATATTCAAGTAACCGGTGATAAAAATAGTACATCCTTGGAGATATTTCATTTTTCTCTCTCCACCAGCTAATATTACTGTTAACCTGATCTTTATTAGTTAATATTATCTTTAAGCATTTCTTTTGCTGACTACTAATCTTTTTGATTATCTTCCGTTTTGCTTCACCCCAAATTGATATCCTATACATGATTCTAGACAATACTGTAACGTTATAGTATACACGCAAACTACCATATGGTATTGAAAGAGCCAATTTATAAAGTGCCGGTATCATTTGCCTGATTTTATTCGATAAATTTATAACATGCTTGTCCCAAGATTCTGTCGACGATTAATGCTAAATATTAAACCTCTTCTGTTGTTTCCAGATGTGACACCGACAGTTTGAAGTAGAAGTTAAGTAATTATGTACGTAAACAATTATTGTGATGTATTTTAATAGATGGTTTATATGTTTTCTATATCTGCTGGACGTTCTTATATACAAAACCTTCGATTTTTTTATATTAATAGTTAGATGTTTATCATGCGCCCACCTACACATACTATTCACATCATCTTGCAAGAGTTTTTCGGCCTCGTGGATGTCGCGGTGCTCGATAACGGGTGCTATATCATCCGTATAAGCAAAGACTGTCGAGTTTTTAACGAATTTATGAAGGGAGTTGGTATGGATCAAAAATAACAACGGAGCTAAAATAGGTCCTTGCCCCAGTCATGTTAATGCAATTTCTTCTCTACTTAATTCTTCATCGATTTTTACTACGCTTTTCCTATTATACAAATAACTTTCAAACCATTTATTTTGCTTACCTATGATTCCCATTCCTTTCATATTTCGCAACAGTATTTGATGGTTTACCGCATCGAATGATTTACTAATGTCTATAAAAATTATAATAAATTGTTTACCGTTTGCCAACCCCTTATTTATCCTGTTTGTTAATACTCTTAACAAAGAGACAGTTGATTTTCCTTCTCTAAAACCAAACTGCATATTATGTAGCAACTCGTTTCTCTCCAAATAATTTCTTAAATGAAACGCAACGTATTGGTCCAAAATTTTTGCTAAAACCGAGATTATAGTAATTGGCCTATAATTATCACAAGCACTGAACCGTTTTTATATATCGGTCTAATAACACCAGTTTTTAGTCCCTTAGGAATGCTACCTTCTTGAATTGAACCGTTAATTATCTTTGTAAGTAAGCCGGTAAATATGGCTACATTATTTTTAATATCCGAAGCTCTAATACCATTCCATCCTGGGGCTTTGTGAATCGGTAATCTGTTAATTATTTGTTCTACTTGTTTGTTTGTAACTGTTGGAATATAGAATGACGTGAGTGTCAGCTCTAAGTTATCGCTATTCAATAATTTCGTATTACACGCTTGAGCACAATGCTGTTTTGGTTGAGAGAAGTGATCGATAAATTTACTTGCCGCATGTCTTGCACTTGCAAAATGTCTCAAGATGAACTCATCAATTGAAGATTTGTTTTTATTATATACTATATTATTGATTATCTGCCATACTTTTTTGGTATTGTTATTAGCATGCTGCATTTGTTTATTGTAATATTCTAATTTTGCTTTCCTAATTTCGGTCTTAGATTTCTTTATGTTTTATATAACTTTTTATACCTCGCGTTTGTTGTATTATTTTTACTGCGCTTATAGTAAATATCCCTGATTTTCATCAGGTTTAAAATTTTTATATTCATCCGGTCGTTTTTAAATGAAAAATTATTTTCCTTTGTGTACGTCACCTGCTTTCCACATTCCTTATATAAATTATTAAATTTAGATTGCATTTGCGAGCAGATATTTTCGATGGAGTCAATCTTTTCAAGACTATGCCAGTCATAACTTTTAAGTTTGCGGTTCAGTCACATTTCGTTTAACCTAATTTTTGTTTGTCCTTTTATGTTTTGGTAAGAGCACCTATCAATCGGAAATACGCAACCAATTATATAATGATCGGATATTTTTGAGTTAATAATTCCTGCATAAATTTCTTCCGTTGAGCTCCTAATAAAGATATTATCTATACACGATTGGGTTAAATTACCATCTCTAAATTCTTCTCGCGTTACACCATCAATCAGTCTTATACACCTACATCCAGCCATAATATTTAAAAAATTTTCCGATTTAGTATTACATTTTAATAGATTTATATTAAAGTTCCCACATATTAAAAGTTCTTGTTTATTCTCAATCTGTTTAGTAAATAAATCTAGCTCATACAAGAATTCATTGACATTATGGCTTGATGATCGGTAAAATGCAAGCATTCGTGTTGTTTTCTTGCTATGTATTTCTATGTCAACAGCTAGGCACTCGAACGTATGTTTCATTTCTAATCAATAAAACCTGGCTACCCCGCTTGTTGGTGCGTATATGTTCATTTTCTTACTAAACATTCCACATTTGATATTCGTTTATCGTTAATATCGGTTAACTTTGATAACGTTGTGAGGGTGGTCAAAATTAATATTTTTTGTCCGGTGTATTTTTTGGAATAAGCTAAAGATCTAAATATCGCGTACATTTCTTTAACGATCGAGGTTGGCGATGTATCTGTTCAAAGATGCAGTTTTTTTTTGTTTTTTTTTTTTAAATTTGATATTTTTTAAATCAGGAATTTATATTAACGAAGAATTGTTATGTCACTGAGCGCTTCGGTAAACGATTTTTGATAATATTTATCATCCGTCACCTCCGCTTGTACACTTTCCGTCTACGACGTATTGCTCTCATTATTATCGATTTATTTAATGTTTCTTTTTTCATTTCAAATCTGCCTCCTCTAGTGGCAGAGTCTTCATCGAACGTCGCTCGGTTGTTTATCAGTTCATTTTCATAAATAATCTTTTGTTAAATTTTACAAACAATCATTATGGACATCACACGATCGGGGATTTCTAAAATCCGAAATTAATCGACAATTCAATTATTTTTGATTAAAATATATTTGTCTTGCCTGTTTATTTTAGCAATCTTTTATTCAGTTGCGTTGATAACGCTTTAAAGATCAACATTCTGAATTCCTTTTCTTTATCGTTAGTCGCTAGTGCGTAAGACTCGCCTTTTAAGAAGTTATTGTCGACTTTAGACGAAGCAAATTATCTTGTTCGAGCCGAGAAAGGAAAAAAATGAAGAAAAGACCGATTAAAAATTTTTTCAAACGCTTCAAGTGTTGAAGGAACGAAGGAGAAAGGTATAAATAAGAATATTTATTATCGGCGAACAGAAGGGAAAGTGTGATCAATGCGACCGAGAATACGTTTAGCTATTGTTAAGGATAATTTGTATTCAGTTCAGCATTGAAAGAAAGTAATATATGTGTGGCACGCGGAGGATACGCGGAGGGCAGATATCGTTAATATGAGAGAACGAATGAGGATAATTTAAGTGTTCCGCTTTGCAGAATGGCGAGGTTTTATTGCACCGATAAAACCGGCCCAGAGAACTCCGGTCCGGATTTATTATCAGCAACTTATGGACTTCCGACACATTACTCAATATTCTTATATTATCGGGATAATTTAACATGACCGGAATCGCCTATTCGTATGCAAATTTTATTGACTATGTTAAGTCTGCACGCCGGCTCCGTACAAAATTAAAAAATGCAACGCTTGATGAAAGCGCTAAAAGACGCAGAACCGGGCACATTAAAGGCATTGTAAGCAGTACGAACCTCTCCCTCTTATTCTGCTCCCAACAGCAAGACGAGATTTTCATGAATCGCAGGCCACACCAAATACAGATATCTATTTTATATACATATAAATAAATGTATATATATATATATATATATATATATATATATATATATATATATATCGCTTACTCCTACATAAATGTATACAGGTATGTGTATATATGTATATCCATTCACATAAAAGTCCAAAATTCAACTATATTGTTTTTGAATAAATTATTGAGCAAATGAAAGTTAATACGCATTAAATAAAATGAAAAGGAGCGTTTCACGAATTTTTTTCCATTTTTCCCTCTTCCATAAAGTTTATAATACCTTGAAAAGACATGATTCGGAAATTACGGGAAAAAATGACTGCATGAAAAGTAGATACTACGTAAATCACTAAATCCGGAGCTCGCTGTTTATCGCGAATTAGTATTAAGAACAGCGATCGAAAAAATTTTCCATTTTAAATATTCGACTATGGAATGATTTTTCAACGGCGACTAACTCTTTAGGTATTTGTTTATTCACGTTAATTTCTAAACGCGTACTATTTCAAATAATTTAAATTTTTATAACTTGTTCAAAAATATAATTTAATTGGGTTATAAATTAAAAATTATTTTAAATGGACGAGTTATTTTGTTGTTATAAAAAATTTTGCCAATTGTGATAAATGAAATCAAAGAATTATACTAGAAGTTAAAACAATGGCCGCGTAATAGTAAACGATACAACTGAGAAAAGAAATTAAAAATCGTTCACATCAAGGCGAACAATGTTGAATTGTTCGAAACAGCTTTATTCGCTAATTCGGATAACATTATTCAGTACACCTAGAAACGAGAAAATTATTTGAATCTATAACGGACGAACTGGTCACGTCACAATTCGGAGAAACCTACATATTATTACACTGTGTAATTAGTGAAATTCGGTAATTTAGAAGTATTGCCGAAACATTTATTAAAATCACGATTAAAAAAAAACTATATTATCAAATTATTTACTTAAACATTTTATTATTATCAGTATTAAATAAATTTTTCAAGTAATTAATTACTGAAGTATAAAATATAATTATAGAAATAGCAAATGAAAATGGTATATAATATTGTATTTATTAATCAACTAAAAATGAAATACCATCGCGATAGCCTAGTTGCTAGAGCGCTTGACTTCCGATATGGAGGTGGTCACGGGTTCGATCCCGGGCGACGACAGAACTTCTTATTAAAAAGAATTAAAATAAGAAATACTCTATTAATAATCACGTGGAAGGCAATGGCAAACATGCATATCATCATATGCGCGCTAGGTCAGTACACAGCAGACACATAAATAGGACTGCACCTTTGTAAAACGATGTAAATCAAACGATTACTATCAGTTCCGAACGTAGTCTTGCGTGTTGTGTACAACTGCGTTGCATATAAACAATTGCCTAGTATACTACCTACCTATACCTGTACAGCTGAGATGTACGAATAGGTAGTACCCACCAACCATTAAGTTGAGAAAAGAAAGAAGATATATATGTATAAAAAAAAGACACGGTTGTAGTATATATATAAAAAAAGACATGGTTGTAATTACTTTACATTTATCTTATTTTCTTTTATTTTTTAACAGTTTCTATTTATATATATCACTATTTTTAGTTTTTCGTAAAAATTTATTTCTGCTTCTGTGTCGTTTATTTATTTATTTATTTTTTAATCCGGCTCGTTAATCGCGGACATTAACTAAGCGTTCTTGTTTATTTTAACACCAACACTGCGCTCTTTAAGCATATTTTTTAATCATAGATAGCTTTTTTATCATTTAAGAAAGTTATTTCCATTCTTTTTTTCCTTCTTTTTTGGGCGCTGGCGATAACCGATCGGCTGATGACTAAATTAATGCAATTAAAATTAAAAGTGATAATAAATATATCAATCCCGCAGCTTGCGATATATATATATATATATACATATATTACGTGGAAGGCAATGGCAAACCACCACCTTCATATGTGCGCTAGGTCAGTACATAGCAGACATACACGGGACTGCACTTGTATATCGATAAATCAAGCGACTAAAATCAGTTCCGAATGTAGTCTTGTGTGTGTATACCCGTGTTGCATATAATAATTGCCTAGTACACAACATATATCTGTACAGCTAAAATGTACGAATAGGTTGACCACCAACCGAATGCTTCAGGAGATATATTATATTGCTGCTCTATAGGTTGTCAGATCCGGCTAAACTTTTTTTTGACATATATATGTCTTTAGGCTGGGGGTCAACTTAAAATCATGTAACGCAACGAAACGCAACGTTCTCTTTCTAATTTCGTAAAACATTTTAACATTCCGCAGATAATTTCGTATAACTTTTTTCTAGCCGTCTGAAGGTTTTGCGCGACAATTCTCGAAATTTAGAATTAAAAACCCAGCACTTGGAATGGTATGTGGCGATTTAATTTTTGCTAGGTAATTCGATACGTAATTTTCACGTAATTGCCTGTTCACTCGATTTAATTTATATGTAAATTATATTCAACTTCGTGACTCGTAAAAAATAAAAAATAATAATAGAAAACCAAAATCAATGGCCGATTCGACGCAGGAATCACGTGAACGCAAGAGGGACGAGGAATTTCAGAACAGCCATGAATTCCTTCAGTTCATGAAGGAAACACCTTTCGGTTCCAATACTACCAAAAATGAGAAGTTTGAAGCGTTTCTTTCGATTCATCGATTTGAATAAACCGGCTTCGAAGGGTGGTGCCGAACGAAGCCGTGAGTGACGACAACGGCAAATGAATAAAAAACAAAAAGTTTACAATGTAGAACCAAAATCAATGGCCGATTCGCCGCAGGAATCACATAAACGCAAGATCGTTCGCCTTCAAATTGGTAAACCGTATATTCTCAGAGCGAATATTGACGTGCTAGATGGTCTCGTCAACGGCGCAATCGGCACTTTACGCTACATCGAACGCAACATCGAAACAAGTGCCATAAAACGATTGTGGCTGACTTTCGACCATTCAAAAATCGGCCGTTTACTGCGCTCAAAAGCTCAGGGACACGTACTTGCAAATCCGAACATCGATCATTCGTGGATATCGATAACTCAACGTACTTGCATCGTGCAAACAAACAGTAAAATCGTTACTTGTAAAAGTCCCCCTTGTTGAAGCCTGTGCAATTACTATACACAAATCACAAGGCGCTACACTCGATCATTTACAAGTAAGGTAAGTGTCCTGGACAGCAGCTCGTTTGTGTAGCCCTTTCTCGCGTCTCTTTACTGGACTATTCCTAACACGATGGTGTGATCACACATTTTATCACCATCGCGGAGAGCTGAATCGATATCCTTAAAGGGAAGAGTTTACTCGTCTCGAACGGCTTCATTTACAAACGGTAGGTGATCAGTGCCGGAATTTTTTCAGTCGTTCTAGGCAGACGGATTGCACGTCGTTCTCGTTGTGTACATTCAACACTCAATCGCTAAACGCACACTTGCTCGATTTAACTAATGCGCGATGTAAATTTCTTGCCTTGTCTGAAACGTGGATTGAAAACGATTGTTCTATTGAAATGCTAGGATTTCGCACTCAATTTAAAAGGAATGCGATTCGTTCTGGTGGTGTCGCCATTTGCAAGAATATAACTGTTTCCGCAGAAATTGCAGTCTAACAATATCAAAAACGATTTGCGCAAGTTTGATCAAAATAATATGAGCGTGGATCAACTCGCGACATGTCATGACGGTGTAGGCGACTTTTGCTCGGTCGAGACAACAATCAATGCTAAAAAAACTATACTCGCATCAGTTTATATCTCACCGAATAGATCGTTTGAGAAAATTCAGCAATTCATCGTCTTAAATCTTATAGAGTACAGTCCTAAATTAAAGCTACCTGAGAAACATAATTATCACGATATACCGATGCTCGTTAGTGGAGACTTTAATTTGGATTTAAGAGGACCGCACAGACCGGAATTTATTGGATTTATGCACACCGAGTTAGGATTACAACTAAACAACGATCTCGCCATATCTACTTCACGAAGCAAAAAAATAATTGATTCTATAATCGATCATCTCGAAACACGTCAAATGTATAGCATACTGCAGCAGCCATCGTCCATTATAATCTATAACTTGCAATTCTGTTAATTCGAATGTTGTAAATGATGATAGATAATACAAAATAAAAATAAAATTTAAAAATTAACGGTACGTTTTGAGATTTATTCTTTTTTACTTACAAAAACAATTCTACACGGTAGCTATTTCCTTTTTGAATATATTAAATCTCAAAGACATATATATGTACTGATACTTCTGCGAGTAACGTGGAATTTACTTTGGATTTTTTTTTTAATTATGGGTTCGTCAACATGGAAGAACAGTGGAACAGAAGAACAAGCGCGACTCAGATTCGTACGCAATCAGAGATAGACGACAGAAAGGAATCAAGAGCTAGGATAACAACAGGAGAAGGAAGGGAGAGAATGAATACAAATTTATATGTAGAAGAATACATCATGATTTTGCTTGTGTGAAAATTAAATCAGCATGTTGAGGAAGTAGATATGAAGTGATTGAAAAAAGGAGAAGGTTTCTTAGAAAATTATTTTCTATATTAAACTTAGAAGAAAACTAGAAAGAAATATTTTTCAGATCGTTTTAAATTCCATATTAATATGTTCTGATTGGTTTGGCGCCTAAAATAATCGGTGGTCTAAAATATATATCAACATTAGAAAATGAAGTGAAATAATGATTACTTCTCGATTTATAATGAGCAGTTAGCTGGCTGTAGAGAGAAATGAGACGTTATTTAAATGAGTTAGCCGATCTGCTCACTTCGGTCCCTGAGTGTATAATATTACAAGCCTATTAGCGTAATAATGTTTAGTTCCGCACTTATACATATTTCTTTAACGATATTTGTAGTTAAATTTTTTCGACTGTTACTTGTGTGTAGATTATTATTCGTGTTGCCAGTGTATCTATGTAGAATACCTTTTTTAAAAATTTCGTTAATTAAAACGTCGATAAAAAACAATTAGTGCCTTCGCATATATAGGAGATTTTAGTACAATTAATTAATAAATAGAATACATTAAGCATTTTAACAAAAAAAGAGAGTTTAATTAAAAAGTTTCACGTGTAAGACGAAAACCAACACTTATTAACACTAGGTAGTAATAACGGAATGTACTCAAATCGACCTCTGAGAATACAGATTTGTTTGCTAGAACACTTAACACCTACGCGTGCTTATGTTTTACAAAAACAAAAAATTGGCGCTACTGTGCCCTATCGTAAATTTACGCAAATATGCTGTCATTTCAAGTCTAAACTCTCGGCATTATTTATTGTTTTTCAAATTAAATTAAGCCTTCTAAATGGTGGCATCGAAATTTTGCAATCTGCCATTTTATCTGTTCGAAGAATAGTGCGTGAAGTGATTTCGACTAAAATTTCTCCTCAGAGCCGATGTAATAAATAAATATTGCAAATGAAATCAGCAAAAGGCAAGAGTTATAAATTTACATCTGTGTTGCAAGGAGGAGAAAACGTTTATTATTATCGCGGAGCTAGTTTATAAGTTATCCTGCGCGCAAACTGCCTTATAAAGCCTTTTACAACTAGGTTATTTACTTTTGTATGCCAGAAGGTGTATTTTCACACTCGATGCAACTTCCAACAATTTCATCTAGTCACCTAAGAACCAGTCTGGCTTTAGCCGATAACTGTGCGCTGCTTCTAAGACCGCAACTTTGTTCGGTGTCGTTCGGTGAATTTTGATTCAGCTCTTTCGATCTAATCGATGCGTCGAAGGTATGCGCGTGTAACGTGTCGTCGTTGGAAACTTTTCAAACAACTACTCGTTCCGTCTTAACAACAGTTAGCGGTTTTCTGTAACGAATTAATCGTTTTTAAGTGCGCTGCGGTTACGTAGCTGTGTCGAATACACGGCAACAGCACACTATTAATCTGGAAAACGTGCTTCATTTAATAAAGTTCCAGGCTCTTTATGGAAAGTTGTAACACCTTCGAGGACAACTTTTATGTGCCACGAATAAAGTGCCGAACGTTATTGAATTCCCGGCAGCAGCAGCAACCGTTATAGTTTGACGGAATTCTGAAAAAAGAGCCAAGTCGATGTGATTTTTTCCTTGAAGCCGCCTTTCATGTTTCCTTTTCTTCTTACTAGTATTTCTGAAACAAAAGTAAATACGAATTGAAGAACCCCTCCTCCCCGCATGATGCAGGAAAGCAAAATGAATGACGAAGCGTATGCAAACTCTCTTTAACAAACTGATTTCGGCCGGAGTTCTACTACAACCGGAATCGACCAGAAGGCAAGTCACAAACGGCATCCAATTGAATACGTAATCAAATAAAAACTGATTATGCAGCCAGCTCACTCACAGTCTGGTTCGGGCAAAGACTGCTACTGATGAACTACCATCGAGCACTGGTCGATGCAACCTACGGGGCTCGCAGAACATTTTTTTTTGGGCCCCGCGCTATGAAAAATATATCTGTACAGAATACGGATAGTGTTGTTGTACTATTAATGTTCTCTCTCGTCATATTAATTTATAAGCCCCCTTTTCCAAAAAAAAAGTTTCCACCAGTGCTATTGCACGTGAGCATAATTTATTAGTATGGTTTGGATTTATATGCACAAAAAATTTCATGATAGATAGTGTATATTGAAAAATGAAAAAAGAAAATCTTTTGCTTTTCGCTTCAAATTTTTATTAACAGCCGCTTTTTCTTCCGTTACATTAATTTATATTAAAAAACCATTAAATTATAAATTTAAATTTTTTTTTTTTTTTTTTTTTTTTTTTTTTTATGGCCTGGCGGCTAAATAGCTTACCATTTGACCACTTCCATATCAAAATAAGTATAAATTATTCCACTTCTCTTCTCTTCTCCTCTTCTTTTTCTCTCTTTTTTTTCTTTTCTTTTTTTTCTCTTTTTTTTTATATGAAACGTATTGGAAAAATGAGCAAATGAAAATCTAATGACAAGGACAATTCACCAGCCATCTATCCGGACCAACTGAGCAAGATAAATATACTTTTTTTTAATTTCCGGACAACTATGGCCGTAAATGAATTAACATTACCCACAGCCTGTCTGCCTGGAATCATTTATACAATAACCTGACTGTTCTGGTCAGTACCCGGGAACTTGAAATTCCAGACTCAACTGAACAGCCATAATATTTTGCTCGTTAGATTAAGATGGTACAAATTGCACCATATCTTCGTGGTCGGCGATGATCATATCTTCTGGTTGAATTCAATTAATATAGGACGCACTTGACAGAACTATTATTATAAATACCTGTGAATAGTAAGGATAAACAAACTCCGGAAGCGAAGGAAAAAAAATAAATAAATAAAAAAATAAAAAATAAAATAGTCCTCCATACAAATAAGTTAAATAACAATCTTGTTTTGAAAAATAAACTTAAAAATCAAAAATTGAGCCTTCTCTCCGCATCCTAGCAAATGATGCAGGGAATACGGTGGATACCTTCCGAGGGATATCAATTTATTAAAAAAATTATGTCTACTGTCTTCAAATTTCTCGCAATTAAACAAAAGATGATTTATGTCCTCCAAAAAGTTAACAGACGAATGGTTATTGCATTGTCGCTGGTTATCAGCATGCATGAAATTATGTGACACACGAGAATGCCCCATACGCAGTCTACACAATATAGTAACATATCTGCGGAGGTGATGAGGAGGCATTGAAATTGACACGTGGAGATACCATGGGCGTGTCGGAATTAAAGGTTGAACGATATTAAAGTATGAACCCTTCCTGGCCAATCGCCAATGCTTATTCCAGGACGTATAATGATTGCGGTTAATTACAGAATTTAAATCACCAGCTGGAATAAAAGGAAATTCAATGCCCATTGAAGGCGCATCCTTGGCGGCCCTATCGGCCACCTCATTTAGTTCTATCCCCGCATGACTTGGAACCCAACAAAACTCCACAACACCGCCCTGTAAAATGATAATCGAACATTTCTCCCTTATCTCCCAAACAGTGAGATGATAGTTGGGTTTAAAGAGGCAATTTTGTAGCGCTAAAAGGGAGCTAAGGCTGTCGCTGCATATAACATATGTGCCCCTGCTACCAAGTACATTAAGTATATAGTCGCAGGCCTTGGCAATTGCCAACAGCTCGGCTGAGAAGATAGATGCCAAAGGTGGGAGTTTAAATTTTTGTACAATAACTTCGTCAACAACAAAGGCAGCACCAACAGGATCGGAATTCCGACCGGATTTGGAGCCATCAGTGAAGATTTTGGAATATCCAGAAAATGCTGTCTCTAATGCGGTAGTAAGATCTGCTTCCCGACCGAGAAGAGTATTCTGATTATGTCTAATATTGTCAAATAATGTTGTATTAATGTTTAAGTTAATAAGGTTAATTTAGATGGATATTTAGGAATTAGGGCCGGACAATATTTCTAGTATTGAGGAATTCTGGCTGATGATAACGGTAGTTTAGAGGAAAGAAATCTCCAGTTATATTACTAATACTATAAGTAATATTAAGCAGATGCGGATAACTATAATTACAGTACTTTAATAAAAATCTATCCGCCAACATATTTCTTCTTAACTGTAGTGGGGCAATCTTCGTCTCCGCTTCAAGACCCGCTACTGGAGCGGATCAAACATTTCCTGTTATAAGTCTAAGTCCGATATTCTGTAGAGTATCTAGTTTCCTAAGGTTCGATTTGGAGGCTGAGCCATAAAATATCGAGCCGTAATCAATTCTGGAAAGTATCAGTGATTTATATAACAAGGCTATAATTACAGAGTCGGATCACCATGAAGCGTTTCCAATAGCCTTCAGGGGGTTCAGTGTTTTCAAGATTTGACTTTGAAGTATTTGGATGTGACGAGCCCAAGTAAGCCTTGAATCCAAATACAATCCCAAGTACTTCACATAAGATTTATGCGCGATATTAATCCCATTTATTTTTATCTTAATATATTCTGCGTTGTAGGGTCTTAATGTGAATATCACAACAGTAGACTTAGCAGGGGAAATTTCCAGTCTAATTTCCTGAAAGAATTTGCCACATAAGTAGACTGACTGATTGCTCTCTACTGTACATTCCTTTATCTCTTTATTTCTATTCAGTATGATAAAATCATCAGCATAGGAGAAAATTTGTGAGTTATGTGGCAACCGTATGCTGAAGACTGAATGTACATAGATATTAAACAAAACCGGGCTTAAAATTGATCCCTGTGCCAAACCCGTGTAAGCAACTCTACCAACCATTTCCTTGGTGACCGGGTTCAAAAATTTAAGTTTTCTGTTGAGAAACAAGTTGCTGATGTACTTAGCCAAGACTGTTGGAACTCCTATACTTACTAGCTGCCGATGTAATGTCAGAATACTAACATTATCAAATGCCCCCTTGATATCCACAAAAATGGCCGAAAGGAATTCCTTTCTCAAAAAAGAAGCATAGATTTCGTTCACTAAATGAGCAGTGCAATCTAACGTTCCAAAAATCTAAATTTAAAAATCATTACATATGACAATAAGAA
Organism: Icerya purchasi; assembly: GCA_039619475.1. Taxonomy (NCBI): domain Eukaryota; kingdom Metazoa; phylum Arthropoda; class Insecta; order Hemiptera; family Monophlebidae; genus Icerya; species Icerya purchasi. The sequence continues at coordinate 321,309,881 of CM077115.1, forward strand.
TTTTTCTAAATTTTCAACGGGGAAATTATGTCTTATGTCTTTGTTAACAGATAGTTTTCATTGCCGAAAACGACCTGTCCGGATCGCACAATCGGTAAATATTTAAATTCGCATCACTTCAGATGAGGAGTGTCTACTGTTCAAAAGATTCACAGGACACTTTTTGGATCTTTGCCGTCACAAAATGATTACGTCATTTTGATATTAGTTTAACTTTACGATTTCTGTGTTGTTTTTTTTTCAATTTTGTACCGGTAAAAAACATTGTAGAATTCAATAATGAAGATAATGTTTTTTTTTCATTTTCCTTCGACTATTACATTTGTAACAATAGCAGAGAACGTATGGAATAAATCGGGGTAATTCTAATGATACATTGAGAAGCAATATTGAACGTTTACATAAAAAACTCTATTAACAAATCTTAGATAATGATAATGTAAAGTACATATGAATATAAGGCGGTAAAGAAACTGTTTATTTTTTTACTTAAAATTACATATTTGTTCTTCAGTACAAATTACGAATATTTTAATTTTTAATGTTACATTTCTTGCTGATTTATATATCTATCTACACTAAAGTTTTAAGTTTAACTTAAATAAAATTTAATATAATATATTTGTAAATTGCAGAGGAAACTAGAGGACTCTTAAATATATGCAATCAAGCGATTAATTCTAAGAGAAAGGAAATAATAAAAATGAAATAAAAATAAATAATAAAAAAGAGCGTTCTACAGAAGTTGCAAATAGTCAGAAATTTTGAGTTCGTTACGACCAAAAAAGAAATATCTTTTAAAAACTTACATTTTAAAATTGGAATAAATGTGTAAGTAAACGAAAATTATTTTAATGTTTCACTGTGTTTAATTGACAACGGTAAAAATGATATTGATATGCTGAATATAAATGATTTGTTTTAGTGCTAAATAAATGTAAAATTTATTATGCCTTGCATGTTTTAGAATATAGATACTAAAGCAAAAAATTGGTAAAATTTGGATTATTTTTGGAATCAGAAATTTCAAAAATTCGGCCTAGCATATTGATGATTGTATTATTCTCACAATAAGAATGAAATAAAAAAACCATGGTTACGGAAGAAATCTTGAACAAACACATCTCAAACGCTTCTAGAGTGTTTATTCATTTAGCCTTGAGTTATAGCAGAGTTAAGTAATAAACAAAGTAATTCATTTACGCAAATACTTTTAAACAGTAAACTTCTAGCAACGAATATGCATATTTTTAATTCGTTTGTTTTATAATATTGAAATTCTATATAAAATTATATTGTTTATTTCACATTACTGAAATTAATTTAGTATTTTTTATTTATATTAAAGCCATTATTTTAAGTAAAACTCTCATACATATTGCAATACATATGTTATGAACTTTCCTTTTAAAATTATTTCAAATATTTAAATTTATCAGACAATTCTAATTTCAAGTAGGTCATTAATTACTTATGTTTTTATAATCAACATCGAATAAAATAGTTCATTCTTTAATTAAATACCGTATTACTATTTTATTAATAACCGTTGAAATGTAATGGGAAAGAAAAAAAAAATAGTTCAAAAACTACAAATTATAATATATAGTTGTAATTTAATCGAAATTTACAGCCAGCGCAATAACAATACGTTATTAATTACAAAATTAGACGTAAATATATTTATTAACTATATAAACAACAGTGTGTACTCAATTAGTTTATGCCCTTTCTATTATTATTGCAAACAATAATCGAAGTGTTTAAAACACAAAAATTATGAAAATAAAATGACGTAATAGTTTTGTGACGTCAAGGATCCAAAAAGTGGCCTGTGTATCTTTTGAACAGTAAATCGTCCTCTGCAAATGGGGTGTATGAGATTTCGCTTTTATCTGATACTGTATCTAATTGAATCGAAACTACCAATACATTGAAGAAAGCATGTCTAGAGCAAATTTGTGCCCCAAGTTATGTGTGTATACATATACGCGCAGAATGCATGAAAAGAACACAAAGTTTCGAGATGTGGGGCTATCGTAGACTTCTGAACATATCCTGGTAGTCCATGTGCCGGAATAGAATAGGTGAGTATAATTTGGGGGGGGGGGCAAATTTTAGTTCAAACCCCAGTTAGAGGGGCACATGTAGATAGTAAAAAAATATGATGCCCATTTGGAAGCGGTAGATTTTTAAAATGGCGGCCAGTTAAAGATGGCGGCCATCCCGATTCATATATTAGATCATAACTTGGCTCCTAATCGTCTGATTGTAGTTTTCTTTTTTTCAAACGAAAGCCTGTTATATTTCCAATAACATTAGTTCAGTACACTTTTTTTTTTATCTCCAATAGCTTTTGTGAAATAATGGAAAAAGAATATTTTGTTTCTCAAAAATGTCTTTAGCCCGAATTACTCGAGTGATAATTAATTTTTACGGGGAAATGCTTCAAATAAAACATGAAGATAATTTTATAAGCTTTACAATGAAATTTGCACGAAAGTTTTATCTGTGATACAAAGCGAGATATGCTATTTTTAGTACCGAAAAACAGTCGTGAAAAGTACGTCATCACGTATTCTCTTCAATCATAACTTCGAACACAATCCATTGACCCGAAGTTAAAACTATAAACATTCATCTGATTTTCGATATATTCCGAATAAATTTGTGAGTGATTCATTACTTTTGAGAATCAGTTTGAGCGTAAATATTTGAAGATCAGTTCTCGACCGAATGCGTTACGTGTATGTTGATTCGATAAATTCGATTTTACGATGTCGAGGGATAATGAATCTGAATCTAAAAGAAAAAAACTAGAACAAACGAAGTACATAATTTTGTGATGGTTCGCGTGAAAAAAGTGCAGTGCTCTCGCCCTGAGATTTATCTTCTTGGTCGGCTTTACATGATGCCGCTGAAAAACGAAAATTTACTCCTATTTTGAATGTTTCAATTTTAACTGAAAGTGACCTTTTAAAAGTAAAATATCACAGAGAGTGTCGCGTTAGGTTTACTCATCCAAAAAGTTTAAAATTACTGGTTAAATTCAGTACACCTTTTGATGCTTTTGACGAACCAGGACCTTCTTCACAATGTATTAATCCACCTCCGGTAAGTAGAATTTCTTTATCACGTGACACTTCACGCAATGTTGTCTAAAAGAAAATTTGCATTTTTTGCGACAAAGATAGCAAGTATGTAAAAGATAGTAAAACTCGTGAAAATTTAACACAAGCAGTGACCTTACGATCGGACGAGTTACTGAGAAACCTTGCCACAGGACGACAAGACACGAAAATTTTGGCTGTAACTTCCAGGGATATTGTGGCAGCTGAAGCCCATTTCCATAGGTCATGTTATAGAAGTTACACTAGAAAACGGCCATTAAAACCAAAAACTGTAGATCGTTATCTTAAAATTGAAAAATTAGCATATCAGTTACTGTTTGATTTCATTCGAAGTGACATGTTCGAAAAGAAAAATGTTTACAAGCGTAGTGAACTTATTTCAGAACTGATTTCTTACTTTCCCGCTGATAAAAAAGATGACGTAGAAAAGTCAATAAAATGCAATTTTACTTTTAATATTGAAAAAGATTTTGGAAGTTCACTACATTTTAAATCTATAATACGTACTGTTTACGTCATACCTGATAATTTATCGTACGATGAGCTTTTTGAGAAATATGTTTTAACGAAAAATCAGCTCGATAAAGCTACTGCTGATATTCAAAATGGTGAGATTTTCGAGTAGCTAAAAAAAGTAAAAGATGTGAAAACAATTGATGGTAATCAAATTGCTTGGCCCCGATCTCCTTTTGAATTACATTCCGAAAGTATTGAAGTACCACACTCATTGAATTATTTTCTCGGATGCTTGCTTAAAGGAACATACCCCCAAGAATTACCACTTATATGGTCTGTTTCACAAGTTATTATTTATGCTATTTCGCATATCAAAATCTCAACTCCGAAACATATCTTACTTGCAATGGTTGTAAAATCATTAACAGGGAATGTCGAGCTTATTTCAATGCTAAATCGAATGGGTCACAGTTGCAGTTACATATACTAAATTGTTTGAAATAAAGGCGTCATTATGCCTACAGAAAATTACTTCTGTTAAAGATGGCCACATTCCTTTGCATTATAGTATCCATTCGGGTGTTCCAACAATTGTTGAATTTGACAATATTGATCGAAATGAAGAGACTCTCAGCGGAGGGGGAACATCACATCGAGTTAATGGAATCATAATCCAGAGTACGTCAGATTCTTGTCAATCTCCGCGACTGACAATTCATGATAAAGATAGAAAAAATAAATAAATACAATAAATGCCATTAGTTCATCTATTCCCGATTATATCGCAGGCAAAAGATACGACCCTCCTAGAATTTTGACTGCTAAGCTTCCTCCAGAATGCCTCAATTTTTTTACACAGTCGAGACGCAAAAATATTTTTTGGATTTTATGCAGGCAGTGTAATGCTAATAATTAAATTGTTAGTTCTTGGATAGGATTCAATATAATGACAAAAAACCATTTAACTGTTTCACGTGATACTGTTGCTTATTTACCATCAATAAACAAACCTGTAACTGACATGTCCACAGTCTACGAAATTTTACGTCAAAGTAATCAAATAAAATCGAACTTGAATTTAGATAACATCGTCGTTGTTCTAGATCAGGCTATTTGTTCAAAGGCAATGGAAATCAAATGGGCGCGGCTACAAGAATTTGAGAATATATTTCTAATGATGTGCAGTTTTCATATAATTTGTAATCTATTATCGATAATTGGAAAATTATTCGGTAACGCGGGACTTTAGAATTGTCAGCTGAATCAGGTACTATTTCAGAAGGATCCATTTCTCAAGTGTTGGATGGAAAACAGTACAATCGCGCCGTTAGATTACATAAATACGTGTATGAAGCTTTCATGAGAATTATTTGAAACAACTTTTTGGATGAAATCTGCGCTAAAAACATCCAACTTCCTTCAACACCTGAAGAAGTGAACGATTTATTTGCTTCATTTTCTAAAAATATTTCTCAAGATAGTTTTGAAACACTTCTTAAGAAGAAAGAATTGAATACCGTTGTAAGCTTATTTGAGGAATATTTGAATAAATTGAAAAACGAAAATGGCTCACTTTCATTATTTTGGATGTTTTATGTCGACTTGGTAGAGATTTTGTTAGGCTTAATTCGAGCTCATAGAGAGGGTAACTGGTTGCTCTACCTTTATTGTTTGGAACAAATGATACCGTGGTGTTTCAGTTTGGATAAAATTAACTACGCTCGATACTTATCAATCCATTTTGCCGAACAATCTTGCCTAGAAAATAAAGATCCTGCGCTTCTTGAGTTATTTAAATCTGGACAATTTTCTGTCCAGCTCAGATCAAAAAATCCATTTGCAAGAATACCCGTTGATCAAGCGCTAGAAGAAACGGTGAATAAAGATGCACAAACAGCAGGCGGAACAAAAGGTTTTAGTTTGAAGCCTGGAGCAATATCTAAATATTACTTAACAGCAGAGTTTCGAGCGTCAGCTTTAGGTAAAATGAAAGAGATTATACAATTTAATCAAAATAAAAATGTCGACCATCCTGATCTTCATAAAACACGAATTTTTAAAGACAAGAAGCAAATCTCTTCTCTAATTGAATTATTAGAAAATGAATGGACGAATCCTTTTGAGAACAAAATTACTCTTGGTGACCAAGTATTTGGTGAATCAGCAACAATAATTGATGCCATGGCACTCGTTCAAAAGTTATATGCAGAAAACCACACTTTTGAAGAAATTTCGGATCTAGTTTTATTTGAAGTGTTAAAAGTGGGAGCCGGTAGCAAAAGAATAGATGTCATTTTTGATACCTACGAAGATAGATCTATTAAAGATGCCGAAAGATTGTATAGAGGTGCTGATGAAAGAATTTCATTTCGTTCTTTAAAAAGTGGGCATAAAATCCAAAAGTGGAGAGGAATTTTAAAAAGCAGTCAAAGCAAGAATAAATTGGCAAAATTTTTGGCGGAAAGTTGGCAAGATGTTAATAAAAAGAAAAATTTGGAAAAAATCTTGTTTATTACATGTGAAGAGAAATGCTTCAAAATAAATGCTAATGTGGTGGAAGAAGTGCCAGAACTATCTTCGTCACAAGAGGAAGCTGATACCAGAATGATGTTACACATTCAACCGCAGATGACACAAACGTTCTGATTTTGTGTGCTTATGCTTCCTTGAGTATCAAAGATACTAATATTTACTTGAAACGTGGAAAAAAAAACGAATTCGACTTACTGATATCCGAAAACTAGTACACGTTCTGGGGGCAAAAATTGTGACAGTCTTGCCAGCAATTCATGCGTTTACTAGTTGTGATACTGTAAGTGCAATGGCTGGCCAAGGAAAAATAAAAGCAGTGAAATTATTAATGAGAAATCAAGAATTTGAAACTTTATTTTCAATGGTCTAAGAAGATTGGACTGTGAGTGAGAAAACCCTTAATGAAGTGGAAAAATTTACTTGTCAATTGTATCTAAAGGGTTCAAAAATTGAAAGTGTGAATGAAGCACGTTACCTACTATTCCGAAGCAAACAAGGGGCTGTTAATTCAGTGGAGATAAAAAAAAGTGTACTGAACTAAAGTTGTTGGAAATGTAACAGGCTTTTGTTTGAAAAAAAGAAACTTAAAATCAGACGATTAGGAGCCGAGTTATGATCTAATATATGAATCGGGATGGCCGCTATCTTTAATTGGCCGCCATTTTGAAAAGCTACCGCTTCCAAATGGCCATCATACCTTTTTTACCATCTACATGTGCCCCTCTAACCGGGGTTTGAAGAAAAATTTGCTCCCCAAATTATACTCAAAAATTGTCTGGCACATGGACTATGGAGAGATCACATTAGTAACACCACGGTGGTGCTAAAAAGATTGAATAAATCAAAAACACAAGTAGTAGCAGACATCGATAATCAAAAACCTAAATATCTAGCGCATGAAATTCGCGAAAATGAATTGCTAATGGTGGCTATTCACGAGAAAATCAGCAAAAGACCAGTAAGAGGTCGCAGGAAACTGGAAAGGATGACAACAGGTGCACAGAAACATCTGAAGCTGCAACAGATGATCGATCTAGCAAGAAGCCGTTTAGTGTAAACCAGTAGTTATTGCACGCGATCTTCTACAACAGAAGAAGCAAATATGTATACATCAGGTACATGGTTCAAAAGACAGTTACCCATCATAAGGTCGAAGATAATGCAACACTGTTTACTAATTCTTATTTTTTTTTTTCGTTGGCAATTTCCCGTTGGTGCGGGGTCTGCCATGCAAATTGATCGTTTCCAGATGTTTCAGTTTACCGCTAGGCCTGAATCAATACCGGCTTCAATGAGATCCGCAGTGATTACATCGAGCCATCTTTGCCCTGGCCTTCCTATCGGTCTTTTTCCTGGGACTTGGAATGAATGCGCGGCCGATAGCAACGAGCCACTTAGTAGTACATGAACGTGTACTATTTTAAACGGTTCTCACGGAGTTTACTTAGGATAGTCCTGCTGTTGCGCGGATGTATCCATTTTTGATTCGGTCAGATAACCATTATCTATTTTAACATATGCATTTCCTTCACATGCATAGCTTGCTCTTCTCGCCTTGCAACTAGCCAGCACTTACCGCCATACAAGGCAACTGGTCGGATGACTGAATGATAAATTTTTGACTTTAGCCGAATGGGCATGCGTCTGTCACATAGCACGCCAGTTACAGCTTCCCATTTCACAGCCATGCTGTGTTAACTAACCATCTCAATCATACATTAGCGTGAAAGAGGTTGGTCAAGAATATTTGTTTTTGTTCGCCGGAGCACGGGCATTGACAATGTAAATACAAAATCCTTAAAGGTTGAAAAGTAAATAATTCGTTGAAATTCATTTCATTTATAAAGGAGGCAAACGGATTTTTTTTTATTCACAGAAAGATATCCCGTCTGCAAAGAGGTAGAATAACAATGGTAGTCACATGACTAACAAGGACATGTAAGTTTTTTTCGTTTGTTTTTTTTTTTTTTTCGTTGGTTCCATAAACAATCGGCAAGAATCTCAGAAAATAAAAAAATGATAATATCTTGTTTTTTTTTAGTAAAGTTAAAAATTTCATACACTTGCTCTGATTCATAAAGAAAGTGTAAAACTCATAGAGAAAAATGATTTAAGTCAATGGAGGGGTACTCTTAATTGACGGAAGTAAATGGAAGAATTACTAGCTAAGGTATTATCTATTTATTCTACACGATTATAAGCTGCATCCTCTTGACCTTAAGACCAGGAATATAATGAAGATAACTTGAGTTCCGTCCAAAGTTGCATATATTAAGACTAAGGGTATAAATAATTTTATTAATAAAACAAAGGACTCCCCGTACCGATTGACTTGTCAGGGAAAATCACGATGGATTTTTTTTTTTTTTTTTTTTTTTCTTGTTTGGGTTTTTCCCTGGGCTTGTCAGCAACGGACGATTACCCATCAACATGTGTACATAGCAGCAATTAGGAGTAACAAGGAATGGAATCTGACAAAGAATGCTATACCAAGGATGGAGAAACAATAACAATCAACGTCGAAAAATGCCAAACGTATGCATCCTGAAAAGAAAAGGAATGACATTGCCGAAGGTAAGAGCAAAAGGAGTTAGCTGTCCCATACCATGGCCACATCTGCAATTACAGAGCCCACAGTACAAACGGGCAAAGGAATCTGGCTATAAATAATTAAGGAAGAAGAAACACGGGATGTTTAAAAAGCACGATGGATATCATGAACATTAAGAATAAAAAAAATTGCTTGCTGGAAATTAAAAATTGGCTGGTGGGTAACTATAATGACCACAATTGAAAATAGAAGTGGAAAGATTATGTGAGTAAGTGTTTTTTTTCACACTTTTTTTCTTGTGGTTTTTTATATCAATTGCTATTATTGGAGGGTGTAGGAAATTGTTTTTTTTTTTTTTTTTTTTGCATTGTCTGGTTTATTTTTTGATTATGCGTTCTTCGGCTATTTTTAATGAAGAGTTAATTATGCTTTTTTTTTTTTTTTGTATTTTTGTGTTAAGAATTGTGATACATTTGTTATTTATAGTGGTTAATTGTATATGAAGCTGTGTTGAGAACTAACAGACGGGCTGTTGCCTTATGGGTCTCTCCATATGTTAGATAAAATAAAAAAAAAAAACCTTTTTATCATCTGGAATGGAAAATTGTGTACGATTGTGTGCGTTTATGTTTGTGTTTTCTTTACATGTAATTATGAAAAACATGTAAAAACCCTCAAAATTTGCAAAATGTGAACGAAACGTTCAAAATATGCATTTATATGCACTATTAAATTAGTACATTTCGAACTGTAATCCTTAAAACGATTAGATGCGAAATATCAAAGCATTCACTCTACAAGCAAAAAAATTATACATTATATGCAAAATCCGAACCCTAGTTATTAAGAGTTAAGTAAGCGTTGTAAAATAATAGTCACATACGGATGAACTTCGTTGGAAACGAGAAATTGAAAAATAAAAAGGTCCAATATTTAAAAGGAAAAATGTTACTGGCAGTATCTATCTTTTTTTGTTTTTGTTAAAATTGATACGTTGACATGGACATTGACTCAAGAACAGCCTAGAAACTGTTTTACAACAAATAAACGTAAAAGGGGAAACATGATTGAAATAATTGCGAATAAAAAAAATCAAAGTCAAGGAGCTGAATGTGTACATAAAAAAAATGACAGAATTAAGCGTATGTATATGCACCTTTCAAGCAAGAAGTGACGACGAAGTAAAAGGCATTTCTTGAAAGGATGGTTAAAGCAAGAATTTTAGACAATCTGTCATCATTATCAGAAGAAAAGGGTCTCTTTTAGAAAGAAAGAAAGAAAGAAAGAATATATTAGTAGTCAGTAAATGAGAGATCTGGCGACTCCCGCTAATCCGAACCCCAATTCCTGTCCCAGAAGCGAAAATTCACCCCAGACCGGTGATCCGAACACAAAATTCACCCCAATTCATGTCCAGGTGGCCAAAATTCACCCAAGTTTCCCCCGATTCCTCCGAGTTTCCCCCGGACGGTTCCCGCTCGTTTCCGATAAACCGAACCGATTATTAATTAACATAAGTATATTAATTAATGTCCGAAAGTCACCCAAGTCTCCGCTGGCCCCTCCCGTCGCTCCGTTATCACAATTTTTTTTTTTCAAAATTCAGGACCTAAGTAAGAAAATTCCAAAATTTAACCCCAATATATTATTTAAAGCTAAAATCTAACCGATAACTCCAGTTCACACCTCTCACATGTATATTTCGTTCTCGCGCACGCTCCGGTCGCCGACGCGAAAGCGCACGTGCCGATCTCACGCATATTCCTATGTCCACCGTGATATCGCACCCACACACACACACACACACACGAACGCTCCGTCTCCAAAATTCCCTCCTACGCGTCCTGCTCGTTTCTGATAAACAGAACCGATTATTAATTAACATAAGTATATTAATTAATGTCCGAAAGTAACCCAAGTCTCCGATCGCCCCGCCCGCCCACTACGTTACCGCAATTTTTTTCAAAATTCAGGACCTAAGTAAGAAAATTTCAAAATTTAACCCCAATATATTATTTAAAGCTAAAATCTAACCTATAACTCCAGTTCACACCTCTCACACGTATATTTCATTCTCGCGCACGCTCTGGCCGCCGTCGCGAAAGCGCACGCGCCGATCTCACGCATACCCCGATCTCCACCGCGATATCCCTGCGCACACACGCGCTCCCTTTCCGATACCGTGATTATTTCTTTAATATTTCAAAGTCTAAGTATACATAATATAAAATTAGTCGAAGCATATTTTTTTATTTTCCTGATTCCCCGATCTTACTACCATATGCTAAAGCGCACGTCACGACCCCGCGCATATATCTAACATAACGTTCTCCACCGCGAAAGTGCACACGCCGATCCCCCGCACGTGTCGTCCGTTCACGCTGCTCCAATTTTTTTTAATTATTATTTTTTTCACATAATAACCCAATCCCTGCTCTGTTGTCTAAACCTAACCGGTTATCCAAAACATTTATAAATTAACAAATCAATTATTTCTATAGTCTCAAATAGCCGTAGTCTCCTATACCACTTCCATCCTCTTTTCCGATCGATTCCGCTGTTTTAATATCGAATATATCGCATTCTATTTACTTTTACTACGACCATTAAACCCCCCGATCGACGTTCCCGACGCCTCTGTCATTTCATATTGAGAGGTAATTATTTTTTATGTGACCGCTATGAATGCACACCGTCCATTCCTGCACACCCATCTGCTGTTGTTAGTTCCCATACCATTCATAATAACTTTTATTCAACTCCAAGTATTATGGAATTATTCCAATTATATATTTTCTTCACTTCCGATCATTTCTTCTGACCGTTCATAATATTTTTATTTTTCTCCGATTCTAAAAATAAATCCTACAATGTCTTCAACGCGATGAATGCGCACACATCTTCTGCAGGTAGTTCCCATACCGCTCATGATAACTTTTATTCAACTCCAAGTATTATGGAATTATTCCAATTATATATTTTCTTCACTTCCGATCATTTCTTCTGACCATTCATAATATTTTTATTTTTCTCCAGTTCTAAAAATAAATCCTACAATGTCTTCAACGCGATGAATGCGCACACATCTTCTGCAGCTAGTTTCCATATCGATCATAATCACTTTTTTCAACTCCAAGTATTATGGAATTATTCTAACTATATTTTTTTTTCGCTTCCGATCGTTTCTCCCGAACGTTCATATTTTTTTTCCAGACATATGTATTCAAAAATGAAATCGAGTATAATTTTATTTAACACGGTTTCATAATTTCCCTCTCCATCCCCTATTCATCCTACACAAATTACAATTCTTTCATAATATATGTTCTAGACCCAGTCAAACAAACAACTCTCGCAGAAGTGTAGACGTTGCCTCCAACACCCATTTTACTATCAATTATTGTATATTATTGTTAGATTATTTTTCCAAAAAGTCTTTTGAAATTTTTTTCCGTTCGTACATTTTTTTTTTGATTTTATTTGCACGACATCCATTTCCATGCATACACGTTTCCCTAGCAATTATAATATGTTTTATTTATTTTTCAACTCCTCCCAGACTTACACACACGCCATATTGTCACACTCACAGATAGGTTCCTTATTAATCGTGAACATTTTTTTTTTCTGTATTAGCCGCGGGAGCATATCACATCAGACCCTCACATATACCACACACAGTTATTATATTTAATTTTTAATTATCGATCTTTAATTATTTTTACTGCTATTATTTTTCTGACACATTCACCCCGTCTTACATACTTTACATCTTTTAACATTTTGATAGAGAAAATCTCAGGGCACTAAATAATTTTTATCAACATCGTAACTAATTTTAATATTATACACATCTCAGTATAATTATTAAACGAAGGAACTATTATTTTCATTGACGATATTGTTGCTACAAACATTAATCGTCCTTTTCCAGGTATAGTCAACCTCTTCGTGTATTCGTCTCGTCTTTCTATCAACCTTTGACCGCTCAATACTCCCCCGCTATTTACCGTTATTCGCTAGAGGAATATTTTTTTAGACTCGTTCAAATACTCACATGCACATAAAAAAATCGACATCAACGTCATCGAACACTGATCTCGACATTTCCAAGAAATTCAATCGCTGCTCTACAGTCTAAGATGTCTCTGCACGCCTCACCAGTCGTTTGTAACATTATTGAAGCGCCTGTCATGTATCGTTATTTACAACTTTTTACAACATACAAATTCACGACATGTATACACCTTTTCTAGAAAGCATGGTGAAAATGGACAATCTCCCCCGATGAAAACCAGCTTGAATGATGTAACGTTATTTCATTCATTTTGCAGAAGGTTAATTTAAGGCGTCCATGCATCTTTTCTACTAATAAATAAGCAAATGTAACCTTTAAACCTTTCTACCTTTTTGCAATCAATTTACTGATTGTACATACCTTTTATATTTTTCCACATACTCCTTGATCGTCACAACCACCACAAAAGCGCACCATCCATTCGCACACACTCATCTGCTACCGTTAAATCTCATATCATTCATAATAACTTTTTTCAATTCTATTAGTTTAAGAATATTTCATTTTTTTTTTGTTGTTTTTTTTTCTAACTCTAACATTTTTTTTTTCGAAATCTTTCGTATTATATTTTTTCTCCAATATGTATGCTCACTATCGTCGCGTAAATGTGCGTCGCTTATAACCTTACATGCATGTTGCCATACCGTTGTATTAGATCGTGCGACAATGTTATTGAGTCTGCTGAAACAGGATCTTCCTCTTCATATCTTTTGTAGAAAACGGTTTACATGTACACACCTACACTCAAACACACATATCTTCATCTCCCCATGACAGCGTCTTTCAAACACCTCTACAACCAAAGGAATGTGGTTTTTCTGGTACAACCCTCCCTTTTCAAAGGCATGCATTGAGGTAGATTGTTGAACGGATCTGATCGTGCAGGCAGTATTAGTTTTATGTTAAACGTGTTCATTTTGTAGAATCTGTGTTCTTCACGCATTATTAAAAATTTACTGTAACGGTAAAAGTAATAATTTTCTATTTTTTAGTAGAAAGTTAAAAAAAACAGTAATCAAACATGAATAACAATACCGAATCGATTGATATTAAAGCCGACGAATTTATTCAGAATTCCTTTTCGAGTGATAGCGACTCGCATACGTCTTCTTCACCTCCAACACCGCAAAATGATGATGGTTATACATCAGAACAATCAACATCCCTTGTACGTAAAATCGTTGGTCCTGTATTATTATCAGAACAAGTGGATATAGCGGAATATTTTGTAGATATCAGTGTCCATATAGATTGTGATTATGGGTTCCGAGTAACTGAACTAGCAATGATTGATATGTCTGGAGGGAAGTGTTTGCATACGTTGTATAAGCCAAGCAGAGCATGGCATGCATCAAAAATGCCACATTTACAATGTTCTTCAGTGGGTTATTACTTGAAGAACCCTTCATTATTTCCCTGTCGTGAAGAAATATTCATCGCACGCGATATATTCACGATATTGTCCCAAAAACCGAGGGCTCGCGTATATGTTTTAACAGTATATGCTAAACTTACACTAATGGAACTTAACGAAAAGTCTGAATTGTTGCGTGATTTAGACTACGAAATCGTTAATATGGATCAAGTCTTTCGATTATCTAGTATTGAGAATCTACATGAAGAGTATTTTGGTATAAGCAATTTGATAACTTGTAAACACCATAATGAGAATGATAGTTTTCATTGTGCGGTGAAGAACGTTATGGTGATGAAAGCATGGTACGATCATGTCATCCGTCCGCTGAAGCTTATGAATAATCTAAATATAAATGATTTAAGTCAGTTGTTCATTACAACCACCAAAGAAATGATAATTACGTTATTTCCAAGTTGTGTTGGAGACATTTATACATTTTTACCAGATAGACTAAAACAGGATGATACGATAAAATCACTTCTACCATGTTTTGAACATGAGAATGATGAAGAATATTATTTCGATGACGATATATTTCTGCATAGTACTCGAAATTGTATGAAAGTAAAAGATTGTATCGACTGCCAACGTACAATTCGCGCAGATTAAAAATTCATTAATTCGATCGTTTTTAACAATTTTGTATATTTTTTCTGTATATTTTTGTGTGTATTTGTACATATATATTTTTTTTCAGACCGTTCGTTTTTATGTTTTCTTTAAAATTTTTTAAATATATTTTTATACACATGTAAATACTGTTTTGTATATATTTCGTATATATTTTTTCCCTCAATATCTATTCATTCTCATATTGTATATATTTTTGCTAATTATTTTTAATCTTTTTCCGATCCTTTCCGATTTCCGTTTATTTAATTTATTTAGCGATCTATCCTTCTCTCCCCCTCTTAACTTAAAGTACTGGTAATGACGAAATTTTCAAAAATCTGAACCAGTCGAGTATAATGTATATATAATTATTTAATTTTCGAATATATTTCCACATAATTTGTTCATATCTGTTTAGATTAAAAAATTAGATTTTTATCTGTAATACACCATTTTTTTATTTTTTTTTGTGTGTAATAAGCGAATTTAACTGTTATACTTTTTCACGTACATCACGTATTTCCGCAGCTGTGAGAGTTTTCATCTGTTTGTAAGATACAACCTCTGACTCTAAATGTTCTCTAAATATTTTTTTTTTTTCGAGCCTAAATATTATAGAAATAGCCGAAGTATATTTTTTTCGTTTCTGTCCATTTCTTCCGACCGTTCATAATTTTGTATTTTTTCTACAATATGTATGCTCACTATCGTAGCGTAAATGTGCGTCGCTCATAACCTTACATGCATGTTGCCACACTGTTGTATTAGATCGTACGACAATGTTATAGAGTCTGCTGAAACAGGTTCTTCCCTTTCATATCTTTTGTAGAAACAGACTCACATGTACACACCTACACACACATACACACACATATAACCCAAAGAACACCTGCAAACTTCGTTCAGACACACCTGCATCCAACTTTCACCAAAAGAATGTGGTTTTTTCTGATGCAACCCTCCCTTTTCAAAGGCATGCTTCGAGCTCGAATGTCGAACGGATCTGATCGTGCAGGCAGTATTAGTGTTATGTTAAACGTGTGGAATTTGTTGAAGCTGTGTTCTTCACGCGTTATTAAAATATTCTCAAGAACGATAAAGTCTGTAATTTCCTACGTCTTTTCTCTTTTTCGTTCGCTCTTTATTTTCTGTCTTTTTTCCCTCTTATTGCACGTTATTCTTTTCGCTCTTATTTTCTCTCATTTTTTTAGTATAAATATTACAATAATAATCGAATATGAATAACAATACCGAATCGAATGTCGATAATGTCGCGGATTTCATTCAAAATTTTTTCGTAAATGATAATGATAATGCAATGTTTCCGGACGATTTTCCAAATATACATATGCCGCCACCACCACCACCAGCAGAAGAAACATCATTACAAGGGCCTTCGCTAGATTCATTCTCAGATTTCATTCCATTGGCTACATCAACACCTTTAGCATCACCGGTAATGTCACAAGATTTGCAAACTCCGTCGTTAACACAAGTACCTTTGGTACATGATGAAAAAGAATATAGCACAACAATGTTGGAATTACCCAAAGAAATATTTAACCGAAAAGCAGTCGTCTATGTTAAAGACCCTAACGATCCAGAAAATAAAAATAGTTTCATGTATGCGGTTTTAGCAAAATTTACATCAAAACCGTCATCGATGTGGCAGTACAATATTCTACAGAAAGTATACGATTTCAGCTTTATTCACTTACCGATTCAATCGCTGGCTGATATTGAAACGTTTGAAAGAATAAACGCTGTATCAATCAACTTATGCAAGCTGATAGAAACCGACTATACAGATCAAAGTACATTCAACTACAAAATAAAAGTCGTGTACGCCTTCCGAAAAAATCACAGTTTGTTAAATCATAAACATCACACAAACATATTATATTGGGGATCTAATGGAAATTATCAATTCGCATGGATAAAAAAATTCAGTCGATTGTTGCGGATCCAGTCGCCGAAAGCGAAATTTGTATGGATCCCATGAATACCGATTACGAACATAATAATACTCACAGATGTGACGCAGTCAGTTGGCGTAATATGCACTATATGTAATTAAATAAAGACGTATTTTTCGTATTCATAGATGTATTTTTATTTTTCAAAAAATCTTTTTACATTGTTTCATACAAATTAATGTAATCTATATAATATAATAAATATTTTCATATGTATACATTTTTGTTTTTATTTTCCATAAACTTAAAATTCTAATTTTACTATTGTTGTTAATATATTCCAAACTCCAGTTTGTATTAAATCCTCTCGCTCCTTATGTTGATCAGACGAATCAATATTATTTAACTGTTCAGTTAAGTATGCAGAGTCTTTTTATCTTGCTTAACTTTAAAGATATATGATAGATTCTTTTTTCATTTGACAGTGTAAACGTTTTCTTCTTTTACAATTTTCTTATGCTTTATCACTATTACAACATTTTTCATCATTTTCTAACTAATTGTAAACATTTTTCCACTATTTCGTAACATGTTCTTATGTTTTAGGACTTTATGCCCTATTTTTTTCACCAATTTATACTATTTCGAAGCATTTCATATGACTGAACGCTACTTAAGAAGTTTTTCGATAATTATCACCATTCCTCGCAATATTCATATGTTTTAACGCTTTTTACACTATTTTTCACAAATTCATGATATTTCGCTTCATTTCTAATGTTTGAACGACTCATATGCAGTTTTTCGACAATTTTTCACCGTTCATCACTATATTTTTTTATGTTGTATCACCTTTTATGAAGTCTTCATCAAATTTTACCTTCATTCAACAATATTTTCGTTATTGTACCCTTTCGAACTGTTGTTTTACCCTAAAAGCGAGTGTATATCTAATTTGTTATAATTAAGAAAGAATGTAATGTATATTACAAATTTCCTTTCCTGAGAGTATGATTGTGTGTACATAATAATAAACTATGGTAAGAAACAGACTGTGTCCACCATCAAGCAGGGTGTGTAAAGCGTGGTAATTAACTCTGGCATTGCACACATTGCAAGGTAGTTATGATATGTTTGAGCATAAATTAGTTGTTGTATATCATTCATGTTAGTCATTAAATGTTCACACTGAGAGATGCAAGGGGGGCGTCTTCATATGAACCATTACGATTTTTATAATTATAATATACACTAAGCATGTATGTATTACAACGACCACATCAACTCTGTTAAGGACAGTAATGTTTGGGGGTAGATAGTGAACCGTTACATTAGAAGAGGAACATGGGTGTATACATGGAAACATCATTAGCGATATTACATCACATGTATGTCATCAAATTTAACTAAAATATTGCGTCCATAGTAAAAAATGCGAGGATTTTTCCTAAGAGGTTAAATTTCATGTCTAAGATGGCGAATATAATAAAATTGATGCGATTTTAGCTGAAGATGGGGTATTTTACACTAAAATCGTTGTTTTACACCTAAAGTGAGATTATTTGGGGAGTTAAACGGTCTTTTTTCATATAAAATTTTATGTTTTTTCTAAATGTGGATATTTTTTTGTCCTAAATGGAGTAATTTCTGTGTGAATGGCACTTTTTAGACTGACCTATATACTTCTTGATGTGATATTCCATTCATTGTGAAGTTATGCTTTGAAAGGATTTGTGTCTGGTTGTGGGAAGTTTCCGAACTTTTCTGATGCATCGATTATAGTATAATAGTTGTTGTGTGTTAGTGAGTTGATGGTGTTTGGATGGGAATAATAAATAGGGGTAAGAGGTGAAGTGTACCACATCAAGCAAGGAGAGTACTGTTTGATAATTAACTCTATCATTTAAACACATTGCAAGACCATTATAATATGTTAAGTCAAAATTAGTTGTTGTATCTCGTTCAGGATTTTACATTAAACGATCACACTGAGAGACGCGATGGACTCGTCATCATCAAGATCCATGCAATCATCACATTATTTTTCACTAATTTGTAATAACCATTTTTTTTTTTTATGTTTTGAACGACTCTTATAATGTTTTTTGATAATTTTCATGGTACAAGCTTCATAATGTAAAGTAATTTTAATTATTTCAACAGTCTTTACACACAAATAAAGCAATATATCTTAAGTACACTCAACATAATACAAATTTTTACAAACAGAAGTAAACAACGGATTTACTTAGAAATTTTAATAAAACTTAAGAATCATATTATATATGAAATTGCTTGTTTTTTCAATCAATGATCCAAACTAGCAGGTTTAGAATTATATCAGACCTCTAGTAAAAACCCCAAATTATTTAATGTGTATATCATTGCTACTTTTTACCTTATATATGTGAATGTACATATATACACATATTCATATATACATATATATCTACATATATACATATATATCTACATATATACATATATATCTACATATATACATATATATCTACATATATTCATATATATCTACATATATACATATATATCTACATACATATATATATATCTACATATATACATATATATCTACATATATTCATATATATCTACATATATACATATATATCTACATATATTCATATATATCTACATATATTCATATATATCTACATATATGTATATATGTAGATATATATGTATATATGAATATGTGTAGATATGTACATTCACATATATAAGGTAAAAAGTAGCAATGATATACACATTAAATAATTTGGGGTTTTTACTAGAGGTCTGATATAATTCTAAACCTGCTAGTTTGGATCATTGATTGAAAAAACAAGCAATTTCATATATAATATGATTCTTAAGTTTTATTAAAATTTCTAAGTAAATCCGTTGTTTACTTCTGTTTGTAAAAATTTGTATTATGTTGAGTGTACTTAAGATATATTGCTTTATTTGTGTGTAAAGACTGTTGAAATAATTAAAATTACTTTACATTATGAAGCTTGTACCATGAAAATTATCAAAAAACATTATAAGAGTCGTTCAAAACATAAAAAAAAAAAATGGTTATTACAAATTAGTGAAAAATAATGTGATGATTGCATGGATCTTGATGATGACGAGTCCATCGCGTCTCTCAGTGTGATCGTTTAATGTAAAATCCTGAACGAGATACAACAACTAATTTTGACTTAACATATTATAATGGTCTTGCAATGTGTTTAAATGATAGAGTTAATTATCAAACAGTACTCTCCTTGCTTGATGTGGTACACTTCACCTCTTACCCCTATTTATTATTCCCATCCAAACACCATCAACTCACTAACACACAACAACTATTATACTATAATCGATGCATCAGAAAAGTTCGGAAACTTCCCACAACCAGACACAAATCCTTTCAAAGCATAACTTCACAATGAATGGAATATCACATCAAGAAGTATATAGGTCAGTCTAAAAAGTGCCATTCACACAGAAATTACTCCATTTAGGACAAAAAAATATCCACATTTAGAAAAAACATAAAATTTTATATGAAAAAAGACCGTTTAACTCCCCAAATAATCTCACTTTAGGTGTAAAACAACGATTTTAGTGTAAAATACCCCATCTTCAGCTAAAATCGCATCAATTTTATTATATTCGCCATCTTAGACATAAAATTTAACCTCTTAGGAAAAATCCTCGCATTTTTTACTATGGACGCAATATTTTAGTTAAATTTGATGACATACATGTGATGTAATATCGCTAATGATGTTTCCATGTATGTACCCATGTTCCTCTTCTAATGTAACGGTTCACTATCTACCCCCAAACATTACCGTCCTTAACAGAGTTGATGTGGTCGTTGTAATACATACATGCTTAGTGTATATTATAATTATAAAAATTGTAATGTTTCATATGATGACGCCCCCTTGCATCTCTCAGTATGAACATTTAATGACTAACATGAATGATATACAACAACTAATTTATGCTCAAACATATCATAACTACCTTGCAATATGTGCAGTGTCAGAGTTAATTACCACGCTTTACACACCCTGCTTGATGGTGGATACAGTCTGCTTCTTACCAGAGTTTATTATTCTGCACACACAATCATACTCCCAGGAAAGGAAATTTGTAATATACATTACATTCTTTCTTAATTATAACAAATTAGATATACACTCGCTTTTAGGGTAAAACAACAGTTCAAAGGGGTACAATAACGAAAATATTGTTGAATGAAGGTAAAATTTGATGAAGACTTCATAAAAGGTGATACAACATAAACAAATATAGTGATGAACGGTGAAAAATTGTCGAAAAACTGCATATGAGTCGTTCGAACATTAGAAATGAAGCGAAATATCATGAATTTGTGAAAAATAGTGTAAAAAGCGTTAAAACA
The DNA here is from genome assembly GCA_039619475.1 of Icerya purchasi. Lineage (NCBI taxonomy): Eukaryota > Metazoa > Arthropoda > Insecta > Hemiptera > Monophlebidae > Icerya > Icerya purchasi. The sequence goes on from CM077115.1 coordinate 321,330,994, forward strand.
TCTGAATATTGCGAGGAATGGTGATAATTATCGAAAAACTTCTTAAGTAGCGTTCAGTCATATGAAATGCTTCGAAATAGTATAAATTGGTGAAAAAAATAGGGCAAAAAGTCCTAAAACATAAGAACATGTTACGAAATAGTGGAAAAATGTTTACAATTAGTTAGAAAATAATGAAAAATGTTGTAATAGTGATAAAGCATAAGAAAATAGTAAAAGAAGAAAACGTTTACACTGTCAAATGAAAAAAGAATCTATCATATATCTTTAAAGTTAAGCAAGATAAAAAGACTCTGCATACTTAACTGAACAGTTAAATAATATTGATTCGTCTGTTCAACATAAAGAGCGAGAGGATTTAATACAAACTGGAGTTTGGAATATATTAACAGCAATAGTAAAATTGGAATTTTAAGTTTATGGAAAATAAAAACAAAAATGTATACATATGAAAATATTTATTATATTATATAGATTACATTAATTTGTATGAAACAATGTAAAAAGATTTTTTGAAAAATAAAAAAACATCTATGAATACGAAAAATACGTCTTTATTTAATTACATATAGTGCATATTACGCCAACTGACTGCGTCACATCTGTGAGTATTATTATGTTCGTAATCGGTATTCATAGGATCGAGACATGACCAGCATACAAATTTCGCTTTCGGCGACTGGATCCGCAACAATCGACTGAATTTTTTTATCCATGCGAATTGATAATTTCCATTAGATCCCCAATATAATATGTTTGTGTGATGTTTATGATTTAACAAACTGTGATTTTTTCGGAAGGCGTACACGACTTTTATTTTGTAGTTGAATGTACTTTGATCTGTATAGTCGGTTTCTATCAGCTTGTATAAGTTGATTGATACAGCGTTTATTCTTTCAAACGTTTCAATATCAGCCAGCGATTGAATCGGTAAGTGAATAAAGCTGAAATCGTATACTTTCTGTAGAATATTGTACTGCCACATCGATGACGGTTTTGATGTAAATTTTGCTAAAACCGCATACATGAAACTATTTTTATTTTCTGGATCGTTAGGGTCTTTAACATAGACGACTGCTTTTCGGTTAAATATTTCTTTGGGTAATTCCAACATTGTTGTGCTATATTCTTTTTCATCATGTACCAAAGGTACTTGCGTTAACGACGGAGTTTGCAAATCTTGTGACATTACCGGTGATGCTAAAGGTGTTGATGTAGCCAATGGAATGAAATCTGAGAATGAATCTAGCGAAGGCCCTTGTAATGATGTTTCTTCTGCTGGTGGTGGTGGTGGCGGCATATGTATATTTGGAAAATCGTCCGGAAACATTGCATTATCATTATCATTTACGAAAAAATTTTGAATGAAATCCGCGACATTATCGACATTCGATTCGGTATTGTTATTCATATTCGATTATTATTGTAATATTTATACTAAAAAAATGAGAGAAAATAAGAGCGAAAAGAATAACGTGCAATAAGAGGGAAAAAAGACAGAAAATAAAGAGCGAACGAAAAAGAGAAAAGACGTAGGAAATTACAGACTTTATCGTTCTTGAGAATATTTTAATAACGCGTGAAGAACACAGCTTCAACAAATTCCACACGTTTAACATAACACTAATACTGCCTGCACGATCAGATCCGTTCGACATTCGAGCTCGAAGCATGCCTTTGAAAAGGGAGGGTTGCATCAGAAAAAACCACATTCTTTTGGTGAAAGTTGGATGCAGGTGTGTCTGAACGAAGTTTGCAGGTGTTCTTTGGGTTATATGTGTGTGTATGTGTGTGTAGGTGTGTACATGTGAGTCTGTTTCTACAAAAGATATGAAAGGGAAGAACCTGTTTCAGCAGACTCTATAACATTGTCGCACGATCTAATACAACGGTATGGCAACATGCATGTAAGGTTATGAGCGACGCACATTTACGCTACGATAGTGAGCATACATATTGGAGAAAAAGTATAAAATTATGAACGGTCGGAAGAATGGTCAGAAACGAAAAAAATATACTTCTGCTATTTCTATAATATTTAGGCTCGAAAAAAAAAAAATATTTAGAGAACATTTAGAGTCAGAGGTTGCATCTTACAAACAGATGAAAACTCTCACAGCTGTGGAAATACGCGATGTACGTGAAAAAGTATAACAGTTAAATTCGCTTATTACACACAAAAAAAAATAAAAAAAATGGTGTATTACAGACAAAAATCTAATTTTTTAATCTAAACAGATATGAACAAATTATGTGGAAATATATTCGAAAATTAAATAATTATATATACATTATACTCGACTGGTTCAGATTTTTGAAAATTTCGTCATTACCAGTACTTTAAGTTAAGAGGGGGAGAGAAGGATAGATCGCTAAATAAATTAAATAAACAGAAATCGGAAAGGATCGGAAAAAGATGAAAAAATAATTAGCAAAAATATATACAATATGAGAATGAATAGATATTGAGGGAAAAAATATATACAAAATATATATAAAAAAGGATTTACATGTGTATAAAAATATATTTAAAAAATTTTTAAAGAAAACATAAAAACGAACGGTCTGAAAAAAAATATATATGTACAAATACACACAAAAATATACAGAAAAAATATACAAAATTGTTAAAAACGATCGAATTAATGAATTTTTAACCTGCGCGAATTGTACGTTGGCAGTCGATACAATCTTTTACTTTCATACAATTTCGAGTACTATGCAGAAATATATCGTCATCGAAATAATATTCTTCATCATTCTCATGTTCAAAACATGGTAGAAGTGATTTTATCGTATCATCCTGTTTTGGTCTATCTGGCAAAAATGTATAAATGTCTCCAACACAACTTGGAAATAACGTAATTATCATTTCTTTGGTGGTTGTAATGAACAACTGACTTAAATCATTTATATTTAGATTATTCATAAGCTTCAGCGGACGGATGACATGATCGTACCATGCCTTCATCACCATAACGTTTTTCACCGCACAATGAAAACTATCATTCTCATTATGGTGTTTACAAGTTATCAAATTGCTTATACCAAAATACTCTTCATGTAGATTCTCAATACTAGATAATCGAAAGACTTGATCCATATTAACGATTTCGTAGTCTAAATCACGCAACAATTCAGACTTTTCGTTAAGTTCCATTAGTGTAAGTTTAGCATATACTGTTAAAACATATACGCGAGCCCTCGGTTTTTGGGACAGTATCGTGAATATATCGCGCGCGATGAATATTTCTTCACGACAGGGAAATAATGAAGGGTTCTTCAAGTAATAACTCACTGAAGAACATTGTAAATGTGGCATTTTTGATGCATGCCATGCTCTGCTTGGCTTATACAGCGTATGCAAACACTTCCCTCCAGACATATCAATCATTGCTAGTTCAGTTACTCGAAAACCATAATCACAATCTATATGGACGCTGATATCTACAAAATATTCCGCTATATCCACTTGTTCTGATAATAATACAGGACCAACGATTTTACGTACAAGGGATGTTGATTCCTCTGATGTATAACCATCATCATATTGCAGGTGTTTGAGGTGAAGAAGACGTATGCGAGTCGCTATCATTCGAAAAGGAATTCTGAATAAATTCGTCTGCTTTAACATCAATCGATTCGGTATTGTTATTCATGTTTGATTACTATTTTTTTAACTTTTTACTAAAAAAGAACCGTATAAAATTATTACTTTTACCGTTACAGTAAATTTTTAATAATGCGTGAAGAACACAGATTCTACAAAATGATCACGTTTAACATAAAACTAATACTGTCTGCACGATCAGATCCGTTCAACAATCTACCTCGATGCATGCTTTTGAAAAGGGAGGGTTGTACCAGAAAAACTACATTCCTTTGGTTATAGAGGTGTTTGAAAGACGTCGTCAAGGAGAGATGAAGATATGCGTGTTTGTGTGTAGGTGTGTACATGTAAACCGTTTTCTACAAATATATGAAGAGGAAGATCCTGTTTCAGCAGACTCAATAACATTGTCGCACGATCTAATACATCGGTATGGCAACATGCATGTAAGGTTATGAACGGAGCATTTTTCGCTACGACTACGTGACAGCCATATGGGAGAAAAAATATAATACGAAAGATTTCGAAAAAAAAAAATGTTAGAGTTAGAAAAAAACAACAAAAAAAAAAAAAGAAATATTCTTAAACTAATAGAATCGAAAAAATTATTATGAATGATATGAGATCTAACGGTAGCAGATGAGTGTGTGCGAATGGATGGTGCGCTTTTGTGGTGGTTGTGACGATCAAGGAGTATGTGGAAAAAATATAAAAAGTATGTACAATCGGTAAATTGATTGCAAAAAGGTAGAAAGGTTTAAAGGTTACATTTGCTTATTTATTAGTAGAAAAGATGCATGGACGTCTTAAATTAACCTTCTGCAAAATGAATGAAATAACGGTACATCATTCAAGTTGGTTTTCATCGGGAGAGATTGTCCATTTTCACCATGCTTTCTAGAAAAGGTGTATACATGTCGTGAATTTGTATGTTGTAAAAGGTCGTAAATAACGGTACATGACAGGCGCTTCAATAATGTTACAAACGACTGGTGAGGCGTGCGGAGACATCTTAGACTGTGGAGCAGCGATTGAATTTCTTGGAAATGTCGAGATCAGTGTTCGATGACGTTGATGTCGATTTTTTTATGTGCATGTGTGTATTTGAACATGTCTAAAAAAATATTCCTCTAGCGAATAACGGTAAATAGCGGGGGAGTATTGAGCGGTCAAAGGTTGATAGAAAGACGAGACGAATATATGAAGAGGTTGACTATACCTGGAAAAGGACGATTAATGTTTGTAGCAACAATATCGTCAATGAAAATAATAGTTCCTTCGTTTAATAATTATACTGAGATGTGTATAATATTAAACTTAGTTACGATGTTGATAAAAATTATTTAGTGCTCTGAGATTTTCTCTATCAAAATGTTAAAAGATGTAAAGTATGTAAGACGGGGTGAATGTGTCAGAAAAATAATAGCAGTAAAAATAATTAAAGATCGATAATTAAAAATTAAATATAATAACTGTGTGTGGTATATGTGAGGGTCTGATGTGATATGCTCCCGCGGCTAATACAGAAAAAAAAAATGTTCACGATTAATAAGGAACCTATCTGTGAGTGTGACAATATGGCGTGTGTGTAAGTCTGGGAGGAGTTGAAAAATAAATAAAACATATTATAATTGCTAGCGAAACGTGAATGTATTGAAATGGATGTCGTGCAAATAAAATCAAAAAAAAAACGGAAAAAAATTTCAAAAGACTTTTTGGAAAAATAATCTAACAATAATATACAATAATTGATAGTAAAATGGGTGTTGGAGGCAACGTCTACACTTCTGCGAGAGTTGATTGTTTGACTGGGTCTAGAACATATATCATGAAAGAATTGTAATTTGTGTAGAATGAATAGGGGATGGAGAGGGAAATTATGAAACCGTGTTAAATAAAATTATACTCGATTTCATTTTTGAATACATATGTCTGGAAAAAAATTATGATCGTTCGGGAGAAACGATCGGAAGCGCAAAAAAAAAATATAGTTAGAATAATTCCATAATACTTGGAGTTGAAAAAAGTTATTATGAACGGTATGGGAACTAACGACGGCAGATGTGTGCGCATTCATCGCGTTGAAGACATTGTATGATTTATTTTTAGAACCAGAGAAAAATAAAAATATTATGAACGGTTGGAAGAAATGATCAGAAACGAAAAAAATGTACTTCGGCTACTTCTATAATATTTAGGCTCGAAAAATTATTAAGATCGATATGGGAACTAACGACGGCAGGTATGTGCGCATTCATCGCGTTGAAGACATTGTAGGATTTATTTTTAGAACCGGAGAAAAATAAAAATATTATGAACGGTCAGAAGAAATGATCGGAAGTGAAGAAAATATATAATTGGAATAATTCCATAATACTTGGAGTTGAATAAAAGTTATTATGAACGGTATGGGAACTAACGACAGCAGATGGGTGTGCGGGAATGGACGGTGTGCATTCATAGCGGTCACATAAAAAAATAATTACCCCTCAATATGAAATGACGGAGGCGTCGGGAACGTCGATCGGGGGTTTAATGGTCGTAGTAAAAGTAAATAGAATGCGATATATTCGATATTAAAATAACGGAATCAATCGGAAAAGATGGTGGAAGGGGTAAAGGAGACTAAGGCTATTTTAGACTATAGAAATAACTGATTTGTTAATTTGTAAATGTTTTGGATAACCGGTTAGGTTTAGACAACAGAGCAGGGATTGGGTTATTATGTGAAAAAAATAATAATTAAAAAAAAGTAATCGCGATAGTATAAACAGACAACATGTGCGGGGGAACGGTGCGTGCGCTTTCGCGGCGGAGAGCGTTATGATCGATATATGCGGGGGGTCAGCGCGTGCGTTTTCGCAGAGAATAACGCTGTGTTAGATATATGTGTGGGATCGGGACGTGCGTCTTGGAATATGGTAGTAAGATCGGATAATCAGGAAAATAAAAAATTATGCTTCGGCTAATTTTATATTATGTATACTTAGGCTTTGAAATATTAAAGAAATAATCGCGGTATCGGGAACGGAGCGCATGTGTGCGCGGGATATCGCGGTGGACATCGGAATATGCGTGGGATCGAGGCGTGCGCTTCTGCGGCGGAGAACGTTATATTGGATATATGCGCGGGATCGGGACGTGCGTCTTGACATATGGCAGTAAGATCGGGGAATCAGGAAAATAAAAAAATTATACTTAAGTTAATTTTATAAAAAATCATCGAGGTATCGGGATCAGCGTATGCGCTTTCGCACAGAATAACGTTGTGTTAGATATATGTGTGGGATCTGCGCGTGCGCTTTTGCGACTGTGGATGGAGCGAGCGTGGGAATGAAATATACGTGTGAGAGGTGTGAACTGGAGTTATAGGTTAAATTTTATCTTTAAATAATATATTGGGGTTAAATTTTGGAATTTTCTTACTTAGGTCCTGAATTTTGAAAAAAATTGCGGTAACGTAGCGGGCGGGCGGGGCGATCGGAGACTTGGGTTACTTTCGGACATTAATTAATATACTTATGTTAATTAATAATCGGTTCGGTTTATTGGAAACGAGCGGGGCGCGTACAGAGGAATTTCGGAGAAATTTGGGGAACTTGGGGGAACTTTCAGCACCTGGACACTAATTGGGGTTACTTGCGCCCCCGAATAACACTTTGGACAGTTTATTGACCTCTGGACACTGTTTGGACGTTCGGTTTATCGGAAACGTGCGGGAACCGTCCGGGGGGAACTCGGAGGAATCGGGGGAAACTTGGGTGAATTTTGACCACCTGGACATGAATTGGGGTGACTTTTGTGTTTGGATTACCGGTCTGGGGTGAATTTTCGACTCCGGGACAGGAATTGGGGTTCGGATTAGCGGAACGGCCAGTCCCCGGGTTTAATGACTACTTATATTTATGCAAATTACGATACAACATAACGTTAGCAGTACAAGTTGAACTAGCGTATCGATGAATTGTCTTACCGCACGATGCAACATATAAAAAACGATTGTAGGTTATTACAATTAAAAATTTAGCAATAGTGTCATTGTAGGAAAAAAATTAAAAAAAAACCTACGCGCAGGTATGATAAGTAGTTGGGGATAAAGTCTGCTTAAGGAATAAGAATTCAGATACAACAAGTGAGGAACAGGACTGTGAGTGAAAAAAATAAAGAAATGATATAATATATACTGGTAAACGATTAAAGAAGATTATGCTTTAGACGCCTGTGCTTATATTTTGAATACATAAATTGGAGTTGCCTGGAATCGTAATTCCCGATGTGGTTAATAAGTGGATTACTGTGGTCGAGGCAGCTTGGTAGCCTAGTGGTTAAGGTACTTGGCTACCAAGTCAGAGGTCACGGGTTCGAGACTTGTCTCGTCCCGGATCCAAGTCGCTCCCAAGCTTACTCAGCCTGAAATAATTGGGTACCAGAGAAATTTGGGAAAGTAAAGGCGGCCGAGAGAAAGAAACTGGCCCCCCTACTCTCATTAGTGCCGTTGGGCTTAGTACATTGTGAACCTTAACTTCACAATCCCGACGCTCTGTCAAGGGTATGGAACTCACTTTACTTTTTACTTACTGTGGGTCGAGCAATTTTCAAAAAAATTTTTTGCCGAAGAAAGTACATAATTACGAAGATATGGTAGTTTGAGGACATTATGCATCATTCGAATTCAGTATGCAGCTGAGACATCTATTTTGTATGAGCTGTAATTGTTTAAAGTGGGCGTTAGAAACTGAGGACCACATAGGCGATGCGTAGGTTAAGATTGGTCTAATAAGTGTCTTTTAGAGTTGCTTATATCAGGGATGGAAACATGGTAAGATTCCTTACATAAAAAAAAGGTGAAATCTGTAACACGTCATATATAAGTATAATGTAAAAAAAGTAAGTCCCATACCCTTGATAGAGCATTGGGATTGTGAAGTTAAGGTTCATAATGTACTAAGCCTAATTAATCTAGGAAGAAAACTGAGGGGCCAGTTCCTTTATACTTGGGATCTGCCTTTACTTTCCCAGATTTTTCTAGTACCCAATTATTTCAGACTGGGTAAACTTGGGAGCAACTTGGATCCGGGACGAGACAAGTCTCTATAACCTATGACACCTCTGGTTTGGTAGCCAAGCACTTTAACCACTTGTAGTTTTACGATAAATAGAGGTAATCCGGCATGCCTGTTAAACGATAGTACTGCAAAGACGATCTCGGTTACAAAAAAAAAATATTATTAAAATAGACGATAATTTTAAATGATTATTTTGGTTTTCACTATAATTTCGTGTGTCATTATTTGAAATTACGCCTTTTTATATTGATTTGTAATTTAAGGCTTTTTCTTGTCCTGTTTTTTGTTTGTGACTTATTTATTAAAATATAGGTCTATTTGCGTGAATATGTTTCATTTTGCAAAAAATTAATATTTAATAACAAAATCTAATTTTTTTTTTATTTTTTTTTTACAGTTCTATGGGTAAATAATGTGCGCAACTGTCTGAGAGCTACACAATTCAAATATTCGTATGAAAATACGTTTACTAAATTTTTTGTAAAATAACTAGTCGACATTTATTAAAAAATAACATCAGAAATAACATGTAATTGTCTTGGGCGCAGCTTGTACATCCGAAGGATAGAAGTTCTTTCAAAATAAAAATCATGATTTTCAATTAGTAATGTTTAACATTAAAATTATATTAAAAACAAAAAGTTCCCTATTTATTCTATGCAAGTATTCGTTTTTAAATAAACCCTTAGTTATATAATTATAATGACCCATACAAATTATAAAATAGCAGAGAATTTACTGCAAAAAGACTTAGATGAGCTAACAAAATGGACACATGGTAGAGGATTATATATTAACCGAGACAAATCAAAAGTAATGTGGATAAAACCAAGTAGTGAATATAATACAGATGAAATAAAAATAAAACAGTTCAGAATGTCAGCATTTACACACACAAAACATATGTAGTTGTAATTAATTTAGAGGAAGTGTATAAATATAAATATTTGGGTGTCACTGTTGACAACATGAGTAGTCAGTAATTGTTCGTTCTGGCTGCTCTGACGTCACAACCCCAGAACCGCGTGCAAAGTGCTGAAAGTAACCAATATATTTTATTCGGGAGGTAAAAAGTATCCCAATTTCTTGCTCGGACGTTGTAAATTCACCAAAGTTTCCCCAAAATTTCCCCGCGCGGTTTCACCACACTTCCGATAAATCAAACCGATTAAAATACATCGGTTACTTTCAGCACTCTGCACACGGTTCTGGGGTAGTGACATCAGAGCTGCCAGAACGAACAATTGCTGACTACTAACATGTTTAGATGGAATGAACTATAGCTGGTGTTGCAATTAAATTGAGAAGAACGCTACCCAGTCTTTATCAAATGAAGAACTTTATTATAAATACGTCAATAAAAATAATGGTTTTCAAGGCATTATGTCAAACTCACTTGTACTATGATATTATGGCATGGAGACACGCGAATAATAATACGAAACTAAAGAAATTAAATTATACACAGGATAAATGCTTGAAAGTCTGTGTGGGAAAAAAGTATGAAACTCTCTCAAATGTAAATTCTTCGAGTATTAGAAAAAGAAATTTAATCCCGAAAATGATACTTAATTACAATTTACTAATTAAATATCTAGAAAAAGGAATCAGTGTAACACCAAGAAATAAATGTAATCACAATTTGCATGACGTTAGACAATATGAATTTCAACACCGAATACACGCTAATAAACATGAAGGCAAGCTACAACAAATGGTTTTAACAAATTTACTTAATAATATACCGATAAATAATATATTACAGCAAAACAATAATAAAACAAGTAATATAATTTAGTTAACAACAAATATGTGTATATGTATGTGTGTATATATATATGTAAGTTAGTTCAGTAAAAGTTTATAGGGGTACACCACTACTTACGACTTACTTTATTTCTGATGATATGTGACAGATAGATATTAATTGGTTTGTGCTTAAATAATTATAAATGAATAATGATAAGTTATAGAAACTAAGTGTATAATATTTATTCATCAAATAAATATACTCGTGTGTATTTATTTTGGGAACCCGCCGACAAGTCTACTAACTTTGTGGGGACTAAGGTATCGCACATGGTTTAAATAAAAAATAAATAAATAACGTTACGTATTTATATTGTCATGGATTCGGTCGGTTTTTCGGTATATAAGGAGAATACGATAAAAAAAAATGCAAAGGATTTTACTCCGGGGAAAGTGATATATAACAGTGACCGTGATTAATAGTTCACACGAGTTCTGCACATATGACGTTACCAACTATGAAAACAATACATATGCCTTTTTGAAATTTACAAATACGATTATTATGTAAGCTTTACTTCCTATTATTCTATCTCTTGTTCCGTTATTAGTTGTAAATTTAAAATTTGTTCTGTACACGATCTACTTTTTGCTAAAGCTTACTTGGAACTCTCCTAATTTTGTTTCTACCGTATTTTCTATTTCATTTAATTCTCGGAATTGGTAAATTTATTTTTCTAGCCCGCTACACCGATTTGTAAACTGGGATTCCAAAACAAAAGTTAGGGAAATACAAGGCAGTACTGAACCGGTATTCCGTTGCGTAGTTCAAGACTGACGTAGAATATTAACATTAAAAAAATTCTTGCCAGTAAGTTAGATTTTCATGGGAACAACTTTAAATTATTTGCATACGCTCTGTTTTCGAGAAGAAACGGTACTTTTACTTGCTATCAGAAAATAGTGAATTAATAAAGTAATTTTGTAGAAAAAAATTCTTGAATTACTGTAGCCAAAAAAATGATTTAATGCATATACGTGTGGTCGTTTGTATGTGTGCGTGTGTAGAAGAGGAAGGCTGATTTTTCGTTTACTAAAGTTTTAGAAAGCTAGGCACGCCACTGGTAATACGTATTGATTAAACGTAGTTATTAAATATTTCATTCTTTGCGAACAAGCGTCATTTAATGCGTTAATTATTAATTCAGAAGGATTCGGACTGTTGAAATGTAGCGTGTCATTGACCGGGATAAAAAATTAAAGTAAAAAACTAAGGACGAATATAAAAAGAAATTAAAAGGACGAAGGAATTTTTTGGATAAGGAATTTTAAAACAGGTAAAGAATGACAAGAAAGGTAACACTAAACGTGAATTATGAGCAGCAAATTAATTTCCTCATTGAGCGTTTTTTCTTTCCAATCTGCGTCTAAAGAAATTCTTTTTGCTAAAAAGCGCTATTTTTTGGGGAGCATTTTTCTTTTTGTTCTTTCAAAACTTTGGCCTACGGTGACACAAGTGCGGGATTAGAATTTTTTACAAAACATTTTTTCCCAGTTTACCGAAACGTTGATGAATTTGCCGAACGACATCAAAAAATTTTTTACTACTTATAAGAAAATATATAATAAAATTATCAGTTTAAACGGAATGCAATCTTTTTTTTTTTTTTTTGAAAATATATTAACGAATAGAATAAACTGCAATGACGGATATTCGGATGTGCGCCAATGTTGAGAACGTAAAGTGACGTAGTTGATTTTGTTACAGATACTTTCCGTTTCTTTAGAAAAATTCATATTTTCATTATTTCAGTTATTTCTTGTAAAAATTAGGCATCATGTAATTTATGAAATAATAAAATTACATACACAATCGCAATCATTCAAGTTGAATACAAACGAATATTCCAGAAACGTTTTCGGATATCACACCAATCTTCACTTTTTATTATAAAGATAAATTCGGTATTATATGTTTGGAGTTTGAAAGAAACCTAATAATTTTTTTTCATCATCATCCAAAAAGGAAATGAAATGTCTCTCAAGGTGTACTAGATTACTTGAATTTGCAATAATATAAAGTCGCCATCCAGGCAAAGAACTCGAATAACAAGATTACAAAGCAATGTATATATATATATATATATATATATATTACATTTATTCTAGAGGAGCAAATCTACGGATTGATAGCACAGATGATGCAGTTTTCATTAAACTAATGAGTACTATCCATAATCATACTTTAAAGGAAAAAGGAATTTGGGTGTGGAAAATGGAAGTAGGTAAATGACTGAAAGAATGGTTCAAAGATTAAAATCCAAGCTACGTCACGAATTTTTCCATTGCAGGGCTCTCAATTTTATTTCTTTATATATTTTCTTCCTTTGTTGGTTTTTTTTATTTTCTTTTTCTTCGTCCTTCCTTTTCTTTTTCTTTGGATTTTCTTTCCTTTTTTCGTTACTTTCCTGATCATATCTCTTAGTATAGATGAGTAGTTATAATGATTGTGTATGTGTGCGCATTTTTTATTTATTTTTTACTTAGACAGATGTTAATTTAGGTTTATTGCAGATCCTCAATATCGGGAACGATACAAGAAGGCTTAAGAGAATGAAGCCACACGAACTTGTGTGCCTAAGCAATCTATTAAAACTCTCACAACCAATGTAGGCAATGGCCAAAATCAATTAAGAATTTGATTCTTTTTTCTTTTCTTTTATTTTTATTTTTACTATTAACAGTATTTGTGTATGCCCTGGGGCAGTTCATTAATAGATAAAGAAATAAACAAAAAAAAAAAAAAAGTTTATTTCATTTTGATTTATATTCTAAGCATTAATTGTTTGTAATTTATTTCGAACTGAATGCACGGCAATAGGAGTGTCGGGCACTCACGCAACGGACAAATTTGCCCTGTGGGACCCACAACTTATTTATATATACATATATATATAAAAAAAAAAAGAAAGAAAAAAGACGAAAAAAATAAAATAAAACTTGAAAATTAACTAAAATATGTTATTTTAATTTGGAAAATAAAATCAAAGAACAGAAATAATATGTATGAAAATCTTATTAATCGAATATTTAAGTTTATTTTTAGTAATATTCTTTAATTTTCTTTTCCAGCCCGGAGAAAAAAACTATTTAGGTCTCGTCCACATTCCAAACAAGTACTGCTAAATTTATCTTCGTTAGTACTTCTAATTATCAAAAATGCAGATATTTATAGTATGCTACTACCGGAAGATTGGGATGATTTTACCCGTTCATTTTTTTCGTTATTTAAGTTCTTAATTATTTTGTTTAATTGGTAGTATTATTCTATATGTCGGTATTATTATCTGGATAGCTAGAGATTTGATTGATAACTTTAGGAAAAATATTTTCACATATTATTTATTATTTTTTCTTTACAATCCTTTTTCAAATTTACAGGTCTTCTTCACAATTATTTTATGCGGTTTATCCCATGTAGAATAACACAAGCTATTCGTTATTTATCAAATGAAGAAATTCTTCGAGACGATGATTCGTTTCCAACGAGAGTTCCGGCTTGCATTGGGCAACGTGGAGATGAATTTAAACGTTCGCTATGTTAAATAAAATCGATTTCTTGTAATTTTCAAATACACTACCATTCGTATAAGATTTATTTCATATAGGGCAAGCAAAAATGAGATTTCGCAAAGCATTTTGAGATTGAAAACGAAGGTTTCGGGAAAAAAAAATGTTTCAAACGAAACATTTTCATTTTTCAGGGTAAAGTTGGAATCCGCAAAAACAGATGCCCTATTCCATTTAAAAAAAAACTAACATCTGGTCTGAATAGGCTACTTCCAGTGAAGGTCAAAAATATTTCTATTCGATGAAGCCAATTTACTAGTACAAGGTTTTAAATTTTTCATTTTACTAGATATTCCAGATTTCAAAAAGGAGTGGACGGATTAGATCCCCTACACACACACACACACACACATATATATATATATATATTAAAACTCAGTCCTTCGAAGCTCCCTTCACCGCCAGGTCTAGTTCTTCTATAATTATTATAGAAGAGTAAACTTTTTTTAACCTTCATTACATAAAATTAAGATATTTTTTTGTTACCTTTTTTTGTTAAATATTTCGTTACATAAAATTGTGACTGCGACAAATTTCGTAGCAGGACACTTTTCCTGATGACCCCTGGCGTAAAAATGGCATAGCCATTAATATAATATATTACAATTATATATACATAGTGACAAAACCATGTATGTATAAATAATACCATTACTTAAACATAATATTACCCACTTACAGCGCATATATACACACACATACTCAGTGAATTAAAGCAAATCCAGGTACATTGATCGGGTGTTGAAGATTGTGAAGTTAAGGTTCACAATGTACTAAGCCCAACGGCATAGGTTGGAGTAAGGAGGCTAATTTCTTTAGCTTAACAATCCCTGACACCCTGTCAATATATTGCGACCTACTTTACTTACTAAATATAGACATATATTTTTACATGTTTATCCACATTTATAGGTATCATTATTATTATTATTATTATTTATCAGCTGATCAACCAGAATATTTCATCGTGTAGCCTCTTTTTGAATTTCAGATTAATACTATTCTTCGCAATTTTCCGCGGTCTTGTGTAATTCTGATGCAAGTGACTCCCAGTTTTCGTCCGAATTCGTAGTTCCACCTCAAATGCGATTGCTCTTGCGGTCTGTTTACTCCTCATGGATACCAGTGTAAAATTCCTGTTGTCCATCTTTCATTTGTTCTTCTCGCTATGTGGCTAGCACATTTTTATTTTACTAATCGTATCCAGTATATCTGTCACACCTGTTTTATTATGAGTCTATTCTATCGTTTTCCGGTCTTTTTTCGTAATTAATAATATACATCTCTCCATTGACCTCTAGGCTACTTGCAATCTGTGCTTATGATTTGCGATTAGTATCCAATACATAAATATAACTATATATATTAGTTATCACTAATAATTTACAAACAATAACAAATATAATAATGTATGGTGTTTTCACATCTATTTCACACAGTATTTCACAATGAAATACTGTTACTTTTTCAGAATAAATAATAAAAACATTAATAGTGATAAATAATAATCCTAATAATGACAATAACAAGGATAATAAATATGAAATTTCCAACAGTAATATGCTAATATTAATGGCATTAATGATAGTATTGATCATAATTTTTTTTACAATACAAAATAATTAAGACATTCTTTTCCTAAAATTGACTAATGCACTAATATTTCTGATATAGTCCTGGTTTCTGTTTCTTTCTGTTTCCTTAAATTTTATCTCAACATTGTGGACACTGCTCTGCAGTTGCGGTCATATTGCAGGATGAAGTTTCCTCCTTTATACTCACTATCTAGTAGTATAGATAGTGTTTAAACAGTTGGACAAAAACAAGAAAATGTTTTCTTATTATTTTACTTTGTTTTGTTTTCGTGCACTCAGTCTGATTTGAACGTTAGCCTGCTGGCCAAATGAACTATATATTGTTCAGGCCAAAAAAAAATGTTCTAAACACTTTACAAATATTTAAATAAACACTTATTGATGAGTACACTACTCGGTAAACATTCCCGTTTATTAATGCGTAAAGGTGATCTATTTATACATCACCTTTCTCGGATATTTGAAAAGATATTTACATCTTGTTTTGCAATTAATAAAATTAATAACTAATAAAAATATATGATATAAAAAAAAAGAAACAGTTTTTAAATAATTTTAACGGTTAAATGCAATAATCGACGAATATTACAGCAGGTAAATATTATCGAATAATACAGACGATAATCGGCGGTCAGAAAAATTTCATACAGATCTTTTTTAATCCGGTGTTGGTTTTTTTACACGTATTTTCTATTACGGCGTTTTTTTCTGTATTTCATTACGCGGTAAAATTACGGAATTATTGTAGCACGCATATCATTTTACATTGTTATTCTGTAAAATTTAAATCTTCTGATTACAGACTCACTTCAATCTATCAAAGCCATCCGGAGTCCGGACAGTTGCAACTCTCTAATAATTAATATAAAAAACCTTCTATTCCAACTTTCACGATCTGAGGTATATGTCACATTCTTATGGGTCCCTGGTCATGTTGGGGTTCCCGGCAATGAGCTGGTTGACTTGGCTGCTAAGGCAACTCTATCTAGCCCGATGCCGTTTAACGTTTTACTGCCTCGTTTTGGCGCATCAGTCTTTCTGATGCACTTTGCTGAGGAGTGGAGCAAACTATGGTCAGAACAAACAACCTGGCTCAGGTCCAAAAAAATCGGACAGCGACCCATGGTGGCCGCCGTTCCCCGTCTCACATAGGGATTTCTCGATCCTATCGAGGCTGCGTCTGGGGCACACTGCACCATCACACAATCACGTCTTTGAAGAAGCTCCCCCTCCGGTCACTTGCCCTCTGTGCGGGTTCATGGCCTCACCAACTGTAGAGCATCTGCTGAAATGGTGCCGGCATACTTCCCGTACTTCTAGTCATGCCTCACCCCACCGTCTGTTGTCGAACTACCCGGATTGTGTTCGGGCAGTTTTGAATTTTACAGCATCGAACAGACTGCACCGACTTCTGTAATTTCAAGTGAGTCTAGGTGCCGTAATAGCCCAGGTAGTTACACACGGCGCCTAGATTTATATTTGTAAATTTAGTATTAAAAAAAAAAAAATTGTTCACTCTAGTCTTCGACCGGAAACAAAATTCAGTTACAACCGAAACCTAAACCGGGACTTTTATGATGGTTTTTAGCAATGGTGCGAAGTTATTTAAATTTACCCGGTATAAAAAATGTTAGAAAATTAACCTAGATTTTAAGTGAATACAAAAAAGTTTATAAAATAATTCGATTTTTACTTAAGAATTAATTTCTCTTTGACGAAATACGAAAATTAACCAAATTAATAATTATAATTAAAAAGCCTAATATTAAAGTAACTCGGAAAGAAATATCTTTTAGCTTTTTTCGCTTTAGTTTGTCAAGAGAAAGAAGTTGGTTCAAATTTCGTTGCCGAGCGTGAGTGTTGCCCTCATTGCATAGTACCAGGAACGCGCATATTAGCGCTTACGTAATATTACTGATAAAAATCATATTGCCATATTCCTGTTATTCCGTCCCTTCTCGAGAGAAGTAACTTATATTTTTTGTATTACTTTTTTATTTTTATTTTTGGGCGCGGTAAACTACGGACAAGTGAAGTCAATGTGCGACAGCGGGATATCTTACCCGAACGAAACACCACACTCGGTGCTGCTTAAGGTTTCATCTCTATTTTCTCCGACCCATTCGTCGTGCAGACAGACCACGTGCTGTTAGCAGCACACAGGGAGTGTGTTGTATGCGATATAGTCTGGAGGTTAATGTGAGGTCCTCTGATTTCGTGACGTCAGCGTATTTCGGTTGTTTTACGAACGGATTTTTTTCGCTTGACAGACCATAAATTGCATTGACGATCTTCATAAATTCGAAAATAAGCGCTCACTAGAGTTATACGGCAGACAGGTAAAAAATGTCACTTTTCTGATAGTTGCGCACTGTGGAATTCCAATAAAATCTTCGTAACGTTCCTTCAGATAGCGTTGAATTGTATGATTAATTCCACGGCACATTCCGATTAGAAGGATTATTATTATTATTCTTTATTTATCGGTGGAAGATAAATATATAAATCTGGCAATTATGGGAATGAATGGTAAAGTAAAAAAAATGATCTGCCCCTCAAGGAGTTTAAACAGGTCTAACGTATTATAGGGTGGCCAATATTTAATGAATACTCAAATATGGGGTGGGTTTATAGCTCTTAAAAAGCATACAACAGTGAAACAAAATGTTTTGATCAGTTTTGCTTGAAGTCGAAATTTCACGAAACCAGTACAGAAACTTTCGTCGGACTCTAATTCGCTCGTTTGTTCGATTATTAGTGTTAAATATTAAGAAGTAACTTCAGATATTGCGCAATCGAAAATCTGAATATCTACATGTCATATACTGCTGTATTCGGGTATGTTTCTGTAAGCCTGTACGAGAAATGTGTTAAATTCGTAGCCTGGCACATTTCATAGAAAACAACCAACA
Source organism: Icerya purchasi (assembly GCA_039619475.1). Classification (NCBI taxonomy): domain Eukaryota; kingdom Metazoa; phylum Arthropoda; class Insecta; order Hemiptera; family Monophlebidae; genus Icerya; species Icerya purchasi. Next base: position 321,349,556 of record CM077115.1, read on the forward strand.
ACGACACAATGCTACTATTAGAATGCCTCACGAGGTGGTACATTGAAATTTTTGTAACAGAAAAAGAAAAATTATGACGTGTCATCTCGAGTATATGTACATATTTTATTTACAAAGAGAGCTACACACTGATTAAAATCGATCGATTTCTCAACCTTTCCGTGCGACATTCAACCTTACATCTAGTTTTGGTTTCTTACCTTCCCTGTCACTTTTAAGATCGTCTGTCTTTGCTCTTTTTGCGTTGCTTCCCGGCCTCCGATATACTATGGATTTTTGTTTTTTTGTCATGATTCATTTATTTCGATTGTCCGTGTTGCGCTTAAAGGGGTTTTTATGTTTTGCCACTTGTTCTTGTCAACATATTTCCCCTTGGCCAGTACCGTCGATGTGTGCTTGTTTGATTTGCATTTATTTTTCCGACATTCGTCGTGACTTTCTCTATTATTACATGTCTGTGAACATATAAGTCTTCAAAGTTCTGAACGGTTGACGATCGAAAAAATTAGTAACGATTCGGTAAAGGGAAATTTTGATATTATCCATTTCGATGTAATTCGAAGAATCAGCACAGTTGTGAGCCGAAAAAATTTCAAATGACATTTATGTGTAAAATTTTATTTACCTATAATTGTTTTTTTCTCAATAAAGATTATTTATTTTTTAAATTGGGCTCGCTTACCGAGTTCGGCGCTTTATTTTATTACGATATCTGCACCGTGAAAATAATGAAACTGGGAATTACAATATACATATTGTGCTCAAAAAATCGCAGTAGACGGCTCAATCGACACATTGCATTGGATACATTTCGCAAAGAAAACAAAAAAAGTACAAACAACAAAATTTAATTGTGAATGTGAGAACCACTTTTCTAATACTGATCTCTCTTTCAGACGTAAATACTAAACCCCGCATATGTATGATGGAAAACTATGACGAAGTAATCTGGTAGTAATACACCGTTTGGTTCATATGCTTACACGAACTGCCCGAATACGATATTTAAATGAAACCAGTTTGCATATAGAAATACGAAAAATCCATAAACAACACATGTGATTTCAATCGCATCAAAACTATACCGTTTTTATTTATTTATTTGTTTATTTATTTATTTTGTTAATTACATGATTTCAATAGAAAAAATTCTTTGAATGTCGAAATCATTTATATACTCTGTTCGTAAATCATTTGTAACATCGTGACATGTGACAATTGTTAAGGAATCACTTTTGGCGAGTGGTTAATATGAATTTTTGTTCTTAGTTTTTGGGAACAGCGTTTACGTGTAAACTTGTAGGCGTTTTGTTTTGCGGGGCAGTCCCCCTTTACAGTTCGTTGTTTACCGATTAGAGAAATGCCTAACTTGAAGATGGCACAACTAGTAAAGGACCGTTCTTGAATGCATAATGTGTTCTACTTCTGTATTACATGTAAAGTATATAATATGTCTCACTCGTAAATTAAAATACTACCTCGTATTGCCGTACAAATGACGCGTATCTGTTATGAAAAAGGGGAAACTTCGACGGAAAATCATCCGCCTCTCCCAGTCAGTAGGACAAGGCAGATTTTGCAGTGACCGCGATTGGAGCAACCGCAAATGAGAAATCCGTTCTAGTAAGGTCTGCCAATCCAGCATTAATTGCTGTCGCGTTCGTATACGACTTACAAGTGAGATAAAGTTAGATCGGTGTAGTTCTTATCGAGAAGAAAGGTTATCCCTAGATGTGTATTACCGAAAAAGGGAGAAAAATACAACGTTATTATCTATTATTTATTTATATCCAGTCGCATTTGGATGTTTAATTAGGAAATCTTCGGCCGACTGAATTTTCCGGCTCAAAAATAATATTTACCCGAAAGTGAAAAACAAAAAATTGACGGTACAAATCCGTGATTGATTCTATTAAACTAAATAGCTGCATTCTTCTGTAAAATATGGTCTAGACACATGCAAAATTGATGCAATTTTTAAAAGAAATGATCGAAGAGTAGACGCGACTGAGGGTTTCGGGACAATCACCTCTCAAGTTGACACTTAGTTTTTTTTTTACTTCATATTGCCCCCTACAGATGACGATTGCATCGATTTAATTGTTTCGTATTTTCCCGTCGCGATAGCCTAGTTGCTAGAACGTCTGACTTCCGTTATGGAGGTCACGGCTTCGATCCCGAGCGACGACTAACTTATTACAAGAATTAAATAAATAAATAAATAATCGCTAATAGTCACGTGGAAGGCAATGGCAAACCACCACGTTCAACATCATATGCGCGTTAGGTCAGTACACAGCAGACGCACACGGGACTGCACTTGTAGCGTGATAACACGCGACTACTATCAATTCCGAGTGTAGTCTTTCGTGTGTACACCTGCATTGCATATAATAATTGCCTAGTACACTACCCATATATCTGTACAGCTGAGATGTACGAATATGTAGTCGCCGGCGCTCAGAAGCTGAGTATGGAACTATAAGAATATTTTCCAAATACAATACCGCAAAGACAAAGTATCGTTTCCGAAATCTGTTAAAGTAAATTTTTATTTCAATAATTCGAACCGTTGTGATCGGAATCAGCGGATTAACTTGGAGAGAACTAACTTTGCGAATATTGGATCATCGCCAACCACAGTGATACGAAGAATTTGACTTTTATAATATTAATCGTTGTAATTTTCATATTTCTTAATATTTACTAATTGTGTTTTTCCAGTTTAAAATTTAAAGTCACCTAATTATGTAATAATAAATTCAATAAGAATGAAACGAACAATAATAATAATAATAATAATAATAATAATAATAATAATCAAATCAAACTTTATTATTATTATTTTACAATATTTCCACAAATGCGCAGTTTTGCGCGAGTAGTGGATTCATATGGTAATATAATTAATTTTTCAAATTACAATATACATTGATGTATGTAAAATAAAAGTGAGACAAACAAAAGATGACAAAATAAAGTAAAAATAAAGAATAAAAATAAAGGATATTTATGACATGAACTTAGCGCTTAAAATATGGTAAGAAACAAGGTGTAATATGAGTGCAGTCTCTAATTAGCATTTAATAAAATAAACGATTTTTACACTAGTAACGATATTTACATAGGTGTAAAACAATTTAGCGTAATTTGGCAATATGTACGAGTACTAATTATATTTCTATTAATTAATAATAGCGTTTTTATAAAATAACTCTTTTATTTTATTTATTTATTTATTTATTATTTCTTACACGCACACATTATATATATATATAAAAAATAGTAATAGTAGTAGTGGTAATAATAATTTGGTCTTAAACACAGACATCCAGATTTAAGTTTTCACGAACAGAAGGTAATCAGTCAGAAGTTTTCGTCTTTTTTGTATAGTTTCTTAATTGAACTTTTAATAATGTGTACGGTAATGCATTGTATAAGACTCTGCACCTCTATATATACAAGGATTGTATACGCGTGTATGATATTTATTAAAATGAGGAGTATTTGCTCGTTCTGAGGTTGAACATCTTCTAATTCCTTCTGGCTGTGTTATATTAAATTTCATTTTATTTTTGTAGACAAAGTTTAGAAGTTGTAGTTTATATAATTCTTGTACTCTCAATAAATCTTTATTAGCAACTTGCCCGATAAGTTTAAGCATTCTTCCTTGTAAAGCTGTAATAGATTTTAAGTGGTAGTCGGCTATTCCACCACAGTGTATGATGCCATATCCCAAAACAGGTTGGTATAAGGCTAGATACAATTGTTGTAATTGTGTTGGAGAAAAGAAGTTATTTAGATAATAGAAAATATAGTTTAATTTTCTTAATTTCTGTTCAACCAATATTGTTTGTTTATTCCAGATTAATTTACTGTCAATTATTAGGCCTAAGTATTTAATTTCATGCACTCTTATTTATTTTTACTCTATTTCCACAAAAAATCTCAAAATTTTCCCATAATTCTCCTTTTTGATGAGTGTAGATCATCAGTTTCGTTTTGTTCTCATTTAAAACTAATTTATTGTTATTCAACCATCGGGCTATTTTGTCTACGTCATTCTGGATTAATATTTGAAGCCGTTCTTGCGAAGGGGAATTCATTACTAGTACTGTATCGTCTGCATAACTATAAATTTTTCCGGTCACATTTAGATTACATAAGTCGTTTATGTAAATCAAAAATAAGTATGGGCCTAAGATGCTGCCTTGTGGAACACCAAAATGTTGTAATACACCGCCACTTTGTACATTGTTAATCTTTGTTGTATTTTTTCTGTTTGTTAGATAAGTTCTAAACCAGTTATAAATATTACCTCTAAAACCGGTTGCATACAATTTTTTTAAGAGTATATTATGGTCCACAGTATCGAAAGCTTTACGTATATCAAAATATATTGCCGCTACTGATCTTCCTTGTTCTAAATGTTTAGATATATATGTAATATGTTCAAATAAAGCATCGTCTGTCCCTTTACCTGGTAGAAAACCATACTGGTTAGTACTGAAGTAATTTATACTTTGCAAAAATTTCAGCACAACTTTTTTCATACATTTTTCAAAAATTTTCCCTATAGTAGATGTAATACAAATTGGTCTATAGTTAGATACTAGCTTTTTATCTCCCCCTTTAAAGACGGGTGTAATAATACCAGTTTTTAGTATTTCAGGAAAAACACCAGCAGTAACAGATTCATTGTATAGGTATGTTAAAGGGTAAACAAAGAAATTTATATTTTCCTTTATTAATCTTATTGATATATTGTTGTAACCGAAGGAAGATTTATTAGGTAAGGATAATATTGCATGTTTAATATCATCATTTAAGAAATCCAAAATCGCAAAAGAGTTTATATTTGAAGATAGCGTTATATCATCTTTGTTCAATAGAACGTCGTTTGGAATATTACAAACAATATTGCGAACACTATTTTCAAAGTAATTATTAAAATACTCTGCAATTTTATGTTCATTTCCATCTACGGTTAAATTATCTTTTCCAACCAAAATATTTTTAATTCTTTTGTCATTTTGGCCAATTGTGTTTTTGACTACAGACCAGTAACTTTTTTGTTTTGATTTACATTTATCTAAAATACTCGTGTAATAGATTTTTTTTACTTTTCTCACAGATTGTTGGACTTTTTTTGATGCTTCTTTGTATTTGGTTTTTAATAATGGATTATTTGGAAATTGGATAGATAATTTGTACTCGTCATTTTTAATTTTAATTAATTGCAAAATTTCCGAGGTTATCCATGGGGATCTTTTGTGTTTGTAATTTTTGTGAGTTTTTATTTTATTACAGCGATTTATAATCATTGCTAGTTTTTCAATAAACGCCGGCTGGTAAGCTGAAAGCGCCGTCTAAACCCGACGGGAACAACAGCGCAACCGCTAGTAAGTCCACACCGCACACAACAGGTAAGTCACACACACACACACACCGATCACATCAACGCACGACACAAGCCTTATCAGCAACTCCGACAAAAACCAGTTCACCACACAAACAAACCCGCAGCGTTCAGCTGATTTATCTCTCGTGATAAACTCGCGCAGCCAGCCGTCTGCCGATTTTAACGCTGATAGCTCCGCAGCGACCGCGGTAAATGACAAAATCCAAAACAGCCCCTCCGATGCAACCCTCCCGACCGCACCGAGTGTACCAGCATCCTTCTCCAAAAAATTAAAAACTATAAAGAAAATAGCCCCGCTAACCGACTTCAATTACCCAACAGAGGAACAGGGCGTAATATTCCCGTACGTTCCGACAAGCAGCAACCGCGATTACTTCTTGGCATTAAAAGATTTAGTTGGCGGACCATCTAACATAATAGCAGGCTCGAAAATCAGCAGAGACCGAGTGGCAATATTTTTTAAGTCGAAATCCAATGTCGAAAAGCTATTCGAACATGGAGGAAGAATTAAAATAGGCTCGCAACTGATCACTGCCCGACGTTTAAAAAATCCATCGAATAAACTAATCATGTCAAATGTCTCTCCTACTATCCCGAACCAGCTCATAGTCTCTCACCTTGCCTCAGTGTTTTCTTTGAAATTAATCACCCCTATAGCCATCCTTCGGGTCAACCCAAACGACGCCGAATTCGGACCGTAGACAAGTCTATATAGAGCAGGCCAACTGTTCCAACATCCCTGAGTCCTTTATACTAACCCACAATGAACACGAACACCGCATATTCCTCCACTTAGACGACCACTCATGCCACAGCTGTACAAATAAAAAAGGAAACACTAGCCAACCAACCATGCTACCTGCTCCCCCCCCCCCCTACAACACCTAGACATCGGCAGAGCAATGGAAGTCGACCAAATAATCCCAAATGCGAAACGCCCCCACCCAGCAACACCAGACTCTTTCCCCGACGATCCCACACTATCAGCGACATCTCAGCCTGCAACAAAGAAAATTAATATCCCGTTACCAGAGGACGACATCAGCCATACTGCACTACTGGAACAAACAGATAGCTCCCCAATCCAATCAGAGCTGAAACATACTTTGAAATCACAGCCAGAAGAGAAGGACTTTTTGCAGCAATAGGCACAACAGAAAACCGATTTCAAAACACCGCCAGACGTGCAGCACATCACTGAGTCAGCTAATCGGAAGCCAAAACAAAAAAAAAAACATAAACATCGACGAAGCAGTTGAGAAGGTCAGACCGATGTTTGATAACGATCAAGCCAACTTCATCATTAACTTCGACAATTACAAAACCTTCATGAGAAACATAACTTCTAAATCTGACTATATAACCTACGCGCACAACTTTACACAGGATAAAGACGGACTGATTCACCTAATTGCAGCAACCAAACCACACCTGAAGAACTCGAGCTTAAAAAATAAATGTACCCGCATACTAAAAAGTCTGAGCTGCCTATCCACAGATGGCAATACGTCAGAAGGGAGCTCTACCCACTAACACACGAACCCCATGTGAACCCCAATATTAAAGACCGACTAACAACAGCCACTGGCTTCACGAAACAACATAGAAACACCCCGCATGGCGAGCAACAATACAATTATGCAGTGGAACTGCAGAGGCTTTATCAATCACCAAGCCGAACTGGAACAACTATTAGCCACATGTTCTCCATCGGTAGCCTGCTTGCAGGAGACGCACTTGCGGCCTGGAGACAAACCAAGAATAAAGGACTACAGCCTATTCCGATGCGATAATATTGGTGGCAACCGAGCAAGCGGAGGAGTAGCAATCCTAGTGCATACGTCGGTCTCAGCTGTATCAGCCAGAATAGACACACCTCTTCAGATGGTAGCGATATCTGTATTCTTACACGCGAACGGCGGGAATCGCCGGAAAATTTGGTAAATACCTACACAGCTTCTTAGACAATAGAACGATCCAAGTTACGACTGGTTCGTCAACGTCTGAACTGATGCTGTTGGAAAATGGTGTGCCACAAGGCTCTGCTTTAAGCGCAACCTTGTTCATATATTATATCAATGATATAACTGACTGCCTTGCCGCCCCAGTAACGTCCCGGCTCTACGTTGATGACCTGAATATATCCTTATCGTCCAACCATCCTATAAACGCTCAAAATATCCTCCAAAAATCCACTGAAAATTTACAAAAGTGGTCCAATGATAACGGTCTGACATTTTCCTTAACAAAAACAATATGTGTTGATTTCCACAGGGGACGCCAAAACCCACTTCCCAGCGTATTCCTGAGTCTAAATGGTTTTCCTATCCCAAATCGTCCATCAGTCAAGTTTCTAGGCCTAATATTTTATAAAAAACTTTCCTGGCACTCTCACATAGCTGAGCTCAAAACCAAGTGCCTAAAATCCTTGTCTATCCTGAAATATCTATCAAATTACAAGTACAATATAAACCCAAAATTACTTCTTACAATCTACAGATCGATTATCCTTTCACGAATTAATTACGGGTGCCAGGTGTACTCCTCAGCCGCTAAAAGTGTGCTAAGATCCTTAGATCCTATACATTCTGCTGCCCTCCGGTCTATCCTTTCTGCTCATCCCTCTTCTCCGGTTATAAGTTTGTATGCACTGGCAGGTTGTCCCCCGCTGTCCTACTATAGGAAGTACTATAACTTTAAAGAAATGAGCACCCTCCTTAGTAGTACCAAAACCCCGACAATATCTCCTAATATGAGGTTTGGGAATGACCCAGTGCCCGAACTTTTTTCGGTTATGGGTCGTTTCCAAATCTTTTCAATCCCAAGAACTCTGCCAGACGTCGCAGCAACCGCACCACCTTGGAGTCAGCCAATCACAAACATCAACATATCGCTGACAAAATTTAACAAAGCTCAATACCCCCCAAACATAGCACAAATAGCAACAAATATCATAGCGAGCTACACAGACCATGCATGCCTCTACACAGATGGAGCGAAGGCAATAGGTTATCAGTCACCGGCGGCATGCTCCTTCGAAGTCTCAGGGGCAGCAGAGTCAGTTAGACTGCACGATTGCTGTACAGCACTGGACGCTGAAATATACGCGATAGTCTTTTGCATCCAACACTATACCGATAGCAACCCCCAGTCACAAAAGGCCCTACTCATAACTGACTCTCTAAACTCCCTTCAACTCATCTCGGGGATTAAATCCAACAACCCTTTGGTAAGGAAGTTACATTACCTATTATACAGGTTATCACATTTAAACTCCGAAATGTCCTTCCTATGGGTGCCGGCTCATGTTGGGATTCCAGGCAATGAGCGTGTCAATCGAGCAGCTCAGGCGACATTGTTCTCTCCAATGCCACACAACCCCCCTCTTCCCCCTACATTGGCTCATTTATTTATGCAGCAAACTGGAGAAGAATGGCAACAGGAATGGAGATCTTCAAGTACATTTCTCCGAAGCATAAAAACAACCACGGAGCCTTGGTGGCTCACAGACGGAGTTTCCCGCAGAGATTTTTCTGTCCTGAATCGTCTCCGAATAGGACATACAACCCTCTCGCACGGCTACATATTCACGAGCCAGGAACCCCCAAATGTCTGCCCCTTTTGTAGTCAACCGAGCGCCCCATCCACCAATCACCTACTTCTCGAATGTCCCTCTTTTGCAGTACCACGATCCATGCACTTCACCACTTCCTCTACTTCTACGATACTGTCAAATGATCCGCCCGCGGTCGCAGCTGTATTAGCTAACATGCGGAACAGCGATCTGTACTATCGCGTTTAATCCCCTTAAGTAGGCTCCATGTGCTGTAATAGCCCCAGTAGTTAAACACGGCACATGGAAACCCTCATATACAATCTTAGGGGAAAAAAAAAAAAAAATAAACCAGTTAAATTTGTCGTTAACGGATTCACAGCTTTTATATATTGCAGAAAAATCATACTTACTTAGTTCTAATTGAAATATTTTTTTATCAAAAAAATATTCTCTGCTTTTTTTGTATTTAAGATTTCCGATGTTTAATAGTGGCAAATCCAAACTTATACCACAATGATCAGTGAAGTTAAATTCGATTAGATTATAATTAAAATTTGGGTTTAGTATATCAGTACCTAATCCTCGAATGAAAATATGATCGATGCAGGAAATATGTGTATCACCATTGCGCCTAAAAGTTGGTTTAGTATTTACATTAGTGAAACCACTTGAATGTAAGAGATTTACGTATTCACCAGAGTTTCGATTATCTAATAAATTAATATTAATATCACCACTTATTATCGAATTTATAGGAAGATTATTAATTATATTGCTTAGTTCTGAAACGAAATCATTATAATTTGAATCACAGTATCTATAGATGGCTATAAGAGCTATATGGCTATTATTTTCAAGATTTATTATTAGTCCTACTATATTTCCGGTAGTGATTGTTAAATCAATATTTTTATATGAAAATTTTTCATTTATGTATACAATTACTCCACCTGATCTTCTTTCATTGCGACATTGCGCACGTAGAATAAAGCCCGGGATATTATATCTATTTATTTCCTTCTCATATAACCAGGTTTCTGTAAATATTAATATGTTGTAATTTTTTAATTCTTGTATTAGTAATGTGTTTATATCGTTAAAATGTTTACGTAAGCTTCGGATATTAAGAAGTAAAATTTTTAATTTTTTGGAATTCATCAAGATGTCTGTGTTTTCCATGCTTGCTTAAGCAAAATAATATAAATTGTAATAATTAATTAATATGAAATAAGAATAGAATAAATCGAAGTATCGAATATTGATTTTAGAGAATAGTATATAATATAACACATTCAATTGAAAGATCGTGAGAGGCAATATAAAACAGATAAAACAGTGGAGGATTTTGGGGAAAAAATAAATTTGTCCTAAGTTTTTATGTAAGAAATAACCAAAGAGTGAAATTTGTAATAATATAAGATTAGGATGAGGTAACTGGGTTGAATGATAAGTACAAGTAAAATATGATTGTAAATGGTTACGGCTAAGAATTGAAATTACTATAAATAGTCATGCGTTACAATTACTTTTTAGGCCAATAATTTGCTCTTCTGATTTTATGCGGATAAATGCGGTATTGTCACTTTTCCTTACGAGAATTTTACATTCCCTTATCCACACATATTTCCAGCCGTGATTTCGCAGCGTTCGGGCAGACAAGAACAGTTTGTGATTTTCGGAGGAAAGATGTTCGTTAACGAAGAACTGGTGATTTGCTGCCGTTATGTTATTATCGAACCCAATTTTATCAAGAGTTGGTCGCACTCGACGGTTGTTCTTTAAAAGATCTTGCTTGATGGCTCGACGACAAAACCTTACCAGTATATTAGGGAACTGTTGTTGCGGTGTTTTTGGCAAGCGGTGACAGGCACTATTGTCGGTGTTAGAAATAGCTGTTCCAGTTGCCGCGCCGATTTTTTTGACGATTTCAAGAAGGTTTTCATTTTGGCAGACCGGAATATTTGTTATTATTACGTTGTCTTTTCGTGTATATTGCTCAAGGTTATCTACTCGTGTCTTTAGAGCGGCATTTGCCTCAGCTAGCCGATTGTTTTCGGCGCGAAGGGTGTCATTCGCCTGCATCTGATCTGCTAGCTGCTTGCTAAGATCCGTTACTTGCTGGGTCAGTGTGGCCAAATCGTCCCTGATGGCTGTCAGCAGCATCACCCAGTTTTGACTGCTGTTAATCGGGCTCGCGGGGGGTGTTGCGGATGGCTGTGTGTTTTCGTCTCGACAGTTTTGACAGACCCATTTCGATCGCATTTTCTTTGACTTTTGCCGCCACGTGCCGGCCGATATACCACCACATTTAAAGTGTATATTACTACACCGAGAGCAAACAGCGTGATCGCCATTTGCCGGTAATGTCACACAACACTGAAAACATGCATTCATTGCTACGGATAAATAACAGAAAATCACCGTTCTTACGATCGCTGTGAAAATTGTTCCAATTTGAACGCGGAAACCCTTCACTCAAAATAATTATAATTGAATCGTTATATCTCGCGAACCAAAAGAGATAGAGTCAATCCGAAAACGTCACTTAAAAGTTAATTAAAACGTTATTTATTAATTATCAATCAAAATTATTAAAATCTTATAAGCACTTTTAAATTTGACGGTAAATACAGAGAGACGGCAAACACGACCGCACGTGACAATAATAATAATAATAATAATAATAATAATATTGGATGACCTAAAACTTTAAGCTAAGAATAGTACGCAATTAAGGACGTTGTTAGATATTGTCAGCTCAATATCCAATGATGTTAGCATGGAATTTGGATTAGAGAAATGTGCCATAAGAAATACAATCAAAGGAAAAATTGAAATCACACCGCCAACAGTACTATTGGATAACATACAGTTGGAGCATGTTAAACCGGATATATAAGTACCTAGGAATGGCCGAAAAACATGGTATACAACATTAAAAGATGAAACAGAAATTAATAGAAGTATTCCAAAAGCGACTGAAAATGATACTTGCGACTAGAATACAAGCCAAGTATATAGTTAAAGCAATAAACACGTTTGTAGTACCAAGTGTTGTCAAATGGAATAATACTGAGCTAGAAGAGATTCAACGAAAAATAAGAACTTCTCTAACAGAACATCGAATGCACCATTCGCATGCTGCTGTGCAACGTCTGGCCCTCTCCCGAGTAAAAGGTGAGAAAGGAATAGTGTGCCTCACAAATCTACACAATAAACAACTGCTAGGATTAAGAAAATATTGGTGTACAAAGGCAGTAGAACAAAATATATACAAGATATGCAGGGACTGTGATGATGACTATACACCATTAAAGCTAGCGCCTTCGGAAATAACAAATGAAATACAGATATTAGTCGATAACAGCGAAAGGAACGTGCTCAACGCCTTAAATGAAAAGCTTCTCCATGGTAAATACTGGGCAGCGATAAACAAAGACTCAGTGGATAAAGTAAACACGCACAAATGGCTAGCAACTGGTAAGATCTATACGGAGACAGAGGGTTTCGTGTTAGCATTACAGGATGGTGTATGGGAAACACGTGTATATAGGAAGAGAATATTAAAAGAAAGGATAGAAAACGAAAACTGTAGAAAGTGTAACGGAAACCTGGAGACCCATATACTCGTAGAATGCCCTATGCTGGCACAAACACAATACACTCACTGACATATATATAAAAAGATATGAAAATTACACGGGGTACAATAATTAATAATGAACCGTATCACAAGTGTAAACCACCTGATGTCGCTGAAAATGAAACGCATAAATTGGGATATGCAAATAATAACAGATAAAACGGTCGTTGCGAACCGACCTGATATATAACGTTAGTCGATAAGAAGAATAAACATGTGGTCCTTATTGATATTGCTGTTGTGAATAACGACAACCCTTAACTTTACATACTCTATGAAAATTAATAAATACATGGAGAATAATTAGCCATGGAGGTTAAAAGACTTTGGGCTACGAATAGGGTTAGGATAATACCATTCGTTATTTCAACAATGGCGGTTGTACCAGTAACGTTAAGGAAAAGTGCCGTCGAATTGCATCTAAACTATGAAAAACTAGTAGCCGATATTCAGAAATCAGTTATCATAGATTCCACCTATATATGCGAAATGTTTAAAGAAACGTAATGTACTTCTCCGTAGTTCAAACCCGAGAAGCTACAACTTAAACCTGCGAAAAGCGGAGAAGAGAACAAATAATAATAATAATAATAATAATAACAATAATAGTAAAAGGTGAATGTAAAAAGTAATAATAAATTCTCTCTTTCTCTTTATAGTGTCATACTTAATTACTGAGCGTCGGCGACTACCTATTCGTACATTTTAAGCTGTACAGATATAGCTGGTGTACTAGGCAATTGTTTATATACAGTACGAATGTGTATACACTCAAGACTACATTCGGAACTAATTAGTCATCGTTTGATTTACATCGTTATACAAGTGCGGTCCTATTTATGTCTACTGTGTACTGACCTAACGCACATATAATACGTGGTGGTTTGCCATTGCCTTCCATGTGATTATTAGCGAATATTTAATTTTAACATCTTTGTAATAAGTTCTGTCGTCGCTCGGGATCGAACCCGTGACCTCCGTAACGAAAGTCAAGATACGTCAGATTTGAGGTACACATCCTTGGACATAAGGGAGGGAACGCTGAGGGTTGTATAATGTGCATTCAGATTGTATATTTACTTGTTGTAAAACTTCAACGGCAGCGAGTAAACTGTGAAACTTCTTTGATTTTCTCATTCAGCGGATTAAGTCGAACTTTGATGTAGGAATTATTAATTTCCGTTTTTGCGACAACCACTGACCGATGAGTTAAGCCAGACAGAGGCCTTTTCGAATTTAAAAAAGCGGTAGGTTCAGATTTTTTCCAAACAACAAACGGACCAGTTCCTTTCTCACATCAGGGAATATTAACTAGAAAAATGTGTAGACGATTAAAAGCGGTGAGGCCCCGGGTGTGCTGCCTGACATTAAGATGGCCGAAAAGAAAAAATGTTTCTTTTTTTCATTTTTTTCTTTCAATTTAGTGAAATTCTTAATTATGAACTGTCATGACGGAAGTACTCACCCGGTATCGTTGACCTTACGAAAAGTCTCTAGTATTGCGTTTTAATCTGGGCGCGTCGCAAGCGGTGCTCAATGATTGTCCGGCTAAATGTTTCGGGTGACCTTTCAGTCTGTATGCGTGTCTTCGAGCTCATTCATCGTAAGCTACATAAATAAAATATGCAAGGCATCGTTCGGAGTGTAACAAAATTTTGTTCCGGACTATTTTCATTATAATTATATTTGTCGCTCTGGTCTGAAAGCGGCACATAGCACGCGTTTATTTCATCAAATAGCAACACGCTATTTATGCTTATAAGCCAGCTGGTAATTAGAATAATAAGCTTTTTTTTCCTTTGTTTTGTTTTGTTTTCTCTCTCTCTCCGAAGATAAGATGAATTATTCGCCGGCGGTTCAGGATAAAATTCGTATTGCGAAGATCAAATAGTTGGCGTTGTAGACGGTTTCACTGGAGTTGTTGTCCAGGAATGTAGCTCCCGAATCGGTGCCGTTGAACGTGTAATAAATCAACTTGGCTACGTTTAGTCGAGCAAACGTCAATTCGCCGAAGAACGGAGCTTCCTGTTCTCGTATCGTTAGCAGTTGACAACGACGGCGTTAAGCACCCCAAACTTTGTACATCGTCCGTGCACCGAAGATGGCGGAAAAACAAATCTGTTCCGGTCACATTTCTGCCCACTTCGAATTCCGCGGAATTTACAGAATTTTCGAAAGCTGCCTACACTACTTGTTGAACGACCGAACTCTGCGAATCGTTTTCCGTACAGTTTGTACAGAGTGACTTTTACCTTATAAGCAAATATTTGAACACAGCGTAACGCTTTAATAATTACACAGCAAACCTCGATTAAGTCGCAATTACTAGTAGCATTTCTGGCCACTGAAAATACTGACACTCCATCGTGGCCTGCCGATGTGGATAAGTGCTTCCAAGCGACCACCTCTATGACGGTTTCAACGATAACTTCAATCTAGATACATTAAAAACCATTCTCGCTCTTCCGGTGTTTTCATACGGGTCCATCACATTAGTCAAAATATTTCCGCTGGTTCTGAGTCGGTCGAAATAAGCTCGCAAAAATAAATGCAGAGAAAAAATACGAAAAAAAAACCACTGACGACGTTTGTCCGTAACTTTTACACTGAGCAATTTTATTTAGACGATTTGTCATTATTTCGGCTATTAATCGTTGTTATTTTTCCTTTCAAGTCCTACCGATTCTTGTTTTTCCTTCGAAGCAATAACTCACTTCTGAAAGTTTACTGTCGTATCGCTTTTTCGTCTCAGATTTTAAAAACGATCCGCTCTCCACGTCTGACTAGTTATTTTGTTCTCAGTTAATGATGTCCGCAAAGTTGAGACCGATGCTTGACGTTGACCTCCATTTCTTGGCAATCAAAGCCTGTAAAGGATATAATTTCGTAATTTTGCAAAAATAAAAGTGTTCCCAGGCATATCGGAACAGCATCTCACGCGAAGTGTAATAAGATGGTATATCGCGCTGCCATTCACTATAATATTGACGAAATGAAGGAGGCTTATTAGCTGCGTCTCTCAAGTGCATAATATCATCACTAGTGTAGACGTTGAATTAAGTTATATTTTTACTTCTCTTTTATTTACTTCAGTTTTTTTCACTATTCTATAGATCAGATTCTGTTAAATATCTTTCCGCGTACCATAATCGGAATTTTTTATTATATATAACAATTTTAAGTTTCCTACATCCTAATTATGCCGTTAATTTTACCGATAAGGGACCTCTGTTGGCATCTTTTTTTGTTTTCTTTCACACAACTGTTCTGAACGCTATAAGCTTCCTTCTGGCGGCCGTTCAACCTCATTTCTTCTCCTTTCCTTTCTGATAAATTTCATTTAGACTTCGAAAGTGTCTCTTAGATCTCTTCTTTCTGGCTACATCGCCTTCTTTTGAATATTTTTATTTAATAATTGCAAATTCAAACAGATCTACTGTAGGCTCCTAGTCGTGCCGAGATTGAGGACAACGGGAGGGCTGATTCTTGGGCTCGTTTGAGGACCATCAGCGGCTACCCCCTTCGAAAATTTACAATCTCATTTTTACTTTAAATTACGGAATGATAATTGCTTATTTTTACTACATCGCTCACTTAGGCACGTTATTATTGTCCTTCCCCGATTAATACTGCTATATTATATAGTATGTCTCGCATTTGTTTCCAGTATACATTCCTGTTGCATCTGATCCCCATGTTGTGCTTTTCATTATAATGATTATGCGAATCATGTTTCCTTTCAATATCCCCCCATCTGCGTTCTCTCTTTTATTCTCAGCTTTTCGATCTTAATCTCCCTACTCCCTATGATGTAATTTCTTTCCTTCCATCCTACTTTCTTTGTTTTCTCTCGCACCAGATTAAAATGTAACATGTGATGTTTATTTTGGTCTAATTCTCCCGTAAGCTGACTTGGTTGATTGGACTGTTGTTGTCCCTAGTTAGCGTACCGTCTAAAAAAAATTAATTTTTTCAGCGATATCATTATTGATTTAACGAGTACAAAGGTGTTAACGATTATTGCTTAATTCGTTTGCGCACGCATCGATTAGCTAGTAAAAAAATCACTAAAAAGTAATATAAGAGCACCGTACAACCGGATAAGACACGTAAAACTGAATTTGTTAAAGAACTTGTACATCTTTATAAAGCAAGGAAAATGAGAATAAAACAAAATCGAGATGGGGAGGGTAATAGACGATGTGTGTCATTAGCGTTCATTTCAGCCCATGATTAACGCGGGAAATCCGCAACTCTGTAGCGGATTGTCTACGGAAAAAGGTGTTATTTACGCGATGTTTTGTGCGAAAGTTTCAATTAACCCGGGGAAATATGGGAGTGAAAAAAATTTCGTTTTATTTTCGCTCGTTTTTTCGTGTATTTTACAAATATTACCTTTTATATGAGAGAGTTAACGATAATAAGTCGAATGTGAGAATACAGAATTGCGAAGGAATTTAACAGCATTGTGGATGGATTCAGGATTTTAGTCAAATACATCGATGGACTCTTTACTTAAATTGTGGTCGGAATTTCAGCTAAAAAAAACGAACCTCGGATGTAAATTCCCCTTCTCGGGGATGCGAAATTAGAAGTGATGAATTTCGCGAGTACACCTACTTCATAGTATGCGTTGGTAATAATATTAAATTGGTGCGCGACAAAGAAATTCAAAAAGCAAAATGTGCAATTTTAACGAAGTTCGAGGTATTTTTTTTTGTAAAATCGAAGACGATGATTACAAAATGAATGACGCTCTATTACGGTCGGAACAATGGTGATGAGGTAATAAGGGGAGAAATATTTCGCATGTGAAAAAAGCGGTCTCCGTTTCGGTGAAGAAATTTTAATTTCATGGTTTTTTTTTGGTTTTTTTTTTTTATCATTTCAGTAAATGATTTTTACTGATTTAGAAAAAATTCCTTAATTAGCCACATATTTAGACAACATTATTCATCGTCAACGGGAATTTGTACTTTGAATATAACCCCCCTTATTAAAGACGAGTTTTTAGCGACAACATTTTTTCGTTATCCGATTTTCACAATCGTTAGCGTTAGTAAATTATTTCTTTTATAATAAAGCGAACAATTTTTCTCCTAGAGATTAAAACTATTTGCAATTTCTAAAAGAGATTCTCAATTAGATTCTCAACTCTCTTTCAAATTTAAACGATATCCGTCAATTTTTTCGGCGTTAAATTCCGTCGAAGCCCCTACGAAACTCAGAACGGTGTTGGGGTTGGGGGGGGGGTCACGAATTTAGCTGCACGGGCGCGCCAACAGGCAATAATTAAAAATCGCCGCGTACCGAGCCTTTAACAATTATTATCTTTTAGGCGACCGGTCCGTTTAATTCGGCTTAATTTATCGCCTCTGCAGCCGCTGAATAATATTTGTTTTTCAAAATGTGCGCGGGACGGGGGACGAGTCCCAGAATAGGTTATTAGAGACGAGAGAGGCGATGGAATTTATCGACTTACATCGCGTTTCGCAACGTCGAGCAACATGTTTCCATATTGCGTTCCGAAAGAAGACCGAGCGCGCAGATGTGCAGCGGCAGCAGCAGCAGTTGGAGAACCGGGACTCCAGAATGGAAAATAGCCGATTGCACGGAAGCGTTGTGCGCCCGTAATTTTGCATATGGCGCTTCGCAGTAATAACAGAGGAAATAGAGAAAAAAACCGAAAACGAAAACAAGTGCAACTTGAAAAGGAAATATAAGGGGCACCGCGGAGCGAATAGGTGCGGAACGGGACGAAGCTCTACACGCTGGAGACACGACATCAATGAGGGCGCACGCCGAATACGCCGAAAGTTTCCAGTTTCCAGCAAAAAACCGAAGCCTTCGCGACTATTACATAAAATAATCTGGAAAATCTTTTTTCCCCCACCCGCTCCCGGCTAATACACTCCTGCCTGCTGCTCGTACGCAATTTCGTCTTCACGTTTCTTCTGTTGTTTCCCTCACCGCCGTTCGACCTTTAGTCCCGCGGGGTGAGGCGAGACACGAACACGATACACACATATGCGTGTGCACGAATTAGTGTATTATACTGCGTACACGTATGATACCGGCGGCAGCTAATACGCCGAACGATGTAAAGACATCGTCCGCGCAATTTATACGAGCCATAAAGGTTGTTTTTACTTTTTGTAATTGCGTTAATATTAGCTAATAACAATTTCGAACAGATGCTATCCACGGCAGGGAATTTCGCTCGAATTCGTTCCCGCCATTTGTTGTCAACTGCGTGTGTGCGCCCGCGCCCACCTTTAATGGTCTGTTTCTTGTAATTTTTACCTTGTTCTCCGCGTTATTCGTCGTCGAAAAATTGACTCGCACATCGATTTGTAGTCTGGTAATAAAAGAAGAAACGAATTGTTACAAATCGTTCTCCTATAGGACTTCTCTCCCCTCCCCTTTCCTCGCAGGTTTTTGTTTCCTGTTCCTCCCCGATAAACACGCATTAATCTACGCGTGTACCATCATGTGAAACAGAAACTCCAAGCTGGGGTTCCCGAGAAAAACGGACTATCTGTATCATCATCGGCGCAGCAAAGCCTGTTCTTTCATTTGTTGCTCCGACCTTATCTCAAATCGTTCCAGTCGTTTGAATCGGCCCCGGAAAATGCACCCCTCCTAACGGCCGTTCTGGGTGATCGTTGACTACCCTGCGGAAACCGCGCATCAATTTTCCGGATTTCGCGTAAAAGGCACTCGAGAACATATCTTTTTGTCTGACAAAATTGCCGTGTTTCGACGCTTATTCGAGACATTCCTGAATGTCTTCATTTTTTCCTTTTTTTTTTAATCTTTTCGATCTAGCGGCGACAGTTACATACAATTTTGCTTGCTAAATCGTTTAAAAATCTATCTAAGAATGCGGTAATAATGTTTGGCCGTTATTTTTTCCGATTAATAAAGTATACTTTCAATAATGAGTCGGTTAAATTTACCGATGATCGGGTTAAATATTTAGGTGCAATTTTTAATAAAAGATTATTACAGAATAGCGAAATTGAATATATTTCGATGAAATGGGAGAAGGAAATGAACGTTCAAAAAGCAATTTCTAGTTGGGAGGAGCCCATTCAATAACAAATCTTACGATATACCGGATAATAATTGGATCTCATTTAGAATATGCGGCCCCAGACTATTGCCTAATTCGGCAAAATCTAAGGTAAAACAATTACAGGTAACACAAAATAAAGTTACGGCGTTTCGAGATGGTTATGTCATCTACACACCGGTACTCTCGATGTTAATTACACCTGCCCGAAAATTTCTAATATCAATCAGACTAAAAATTCGCTATTAAAATTAAAGTAGAAGGCATAACAACAAACAACTTATAAATTTTTGTAAATTAATAATGAAAAAAAAAAATTGGAAAAATAAATCACAATTGGCCCCCCTACTCTCATTAGTGCGGTTGGGCTTAATACCATTATGGGAAGCTTAACTTCACAATCCCCAACGCCCTGTCATGGTACTTACTCTTTTTCTATACTTTTTAATTAGTCATATATGAATTTAATTAATTTAAATATTTACAACTACAATATGTCGACATATTAGATAATATCTCAATGATCAAAAACACTCCGGGTCTACCTGATTTCCAATTAAACAGCAATGATATTTCTATACATATCGCTTGCTCAGACTATGAAGTTATGCGGTTTCGATAGACAGCAGATAATATATGTTAACATTTGATTATGCCAATGATAAGCAGGTATCTCTAAAACATATCGTATCATGTAAACTATTATCCAGAGATGTATTCGCTAGAGATGTATGTTATATTTAAAGCCTTTACGTTACTACAAGAGGGAATAACCGAACCCTTTAGCTTTCTTGTCACGATTAAACGGGAAAAGAATAAATTTAACGAACAATGTTTGAGTGCCAAATAAGAAGGATTATTATTAAACAGATTCCTGGTCAGATTGAAGTTCCAGTTTCTTTCTTTTTTTCTTTTTTTTTTTTTTTTTTTTTTTGGGCGCGCCAACGGCAATGACCCAACAACAACAGAAATTAAGGAAGGGGTTAAATAAAAAGACGATTAGAAATAGAGCTTAGGAAAGATTGGAGTACAGGGATTATATCTGGAGATGGAAAGGAAAAAACAAAGGAAGAATTATACGGAGCAGGGAGACCCAGTGCCAAGATTTTCGAGTACAAAACAAAGCGCTCGGAATCAAGGGCAGGGCATTCAAAGATGATGTGGTTTGCATCACATATGAGAGGAGAGATGGAATTATGAAGGGGACAATCGGGAGAAGGGGACAGGGAAAAACGAAAACGTGAAGAGGGTAGAAGTGAGTGATTAATACGCAGTCTGATTAAGGAAATGATCGCGGAGCGTTGATAAGAATAGGATTGAAACCACGGCTGGGAAGAGGGAACCGGTTAAATTTGAAGATAATGAGAGGCGGGATTAGAAAATAGAGAAGTATAGATGTCCGACCATAGTCGGGAATGATTAGCTGAGGAAAGAAGGAGGATGTCCGAGGTAGGAATTTTGCAGAATAAAGGACCATCGCGGGCGGCCGAACGGGCTAAAAAGTCCGCTAACTCGTTGCCCTCGATGCCAGAGTGACTAGGAACCCACAAAAGGTCAATAGTAATGGAACGGGATGAAAGTAAATTGGATATAAGAAAACGAATTAAAAGAATGATAGAATTGGAGGAATGAGAAGGAGGAGAAGAGATGGCTTGAAGAACACTTTTGGAATCGGAGACAATCAGACATTTACTGAACTCTCTTATGGATGGAATGAACGAGACTGCGCGTAAAATAGAGATAGACTCCGCTGTGAAGATAGAACAGAAGGAAGGGAGCTTGAAGGACTCAGAGTGATTAAGTGAGAGGGAGGTAAACGCGCCGCCCAGCCCATTTTCGTTTTTAGAACCGTCAGTGAAGAATGTTAGATGAGAAGGGAAAGATGTGTCCAAAGTTCCAGTTCACTGTGTGTGGAATATTTGGAACGGGATAGCCGACAGATTTCTAAGGGCGGATAATTTATAATAAGGCTAACTGGAGAGAGGCAATACCGCATATATACTAAAGAACAGATTACTCAGATTCACTTGGGATAAAGAATACTTAAAAATTAATGAAACTTAAGGTAAAGTATGTGCACATACTGAAAAGAAAATATCATTATACAAATAGAAGATTGACTACATTGTAAAGTTAATATGAATTAGAGACACTGCAGTACGGCTAGCCACTTATTTAGGTTGTGTTTATAAAGCGTGATCAAATATGTGCAAAATGTAACGAGGAAGCTGTAGAACATTATACATGACAATGTAAATACCAAATGCAGTAAAGGAAGAGATCGTTTACTACATTTATGCTTGAATAATTGTTTTTTTTCCCTTTTTTTCTACTATTATTTTATTACTATTATTTCGGGTTTGTAGTCAGCAGGAACATTAGCTCAAGAAAAACGAAGGAGGAGCAATAAATTTATATTCTTACGCGTTTAAGAACAGAGGACAAAAAAATACTTTAAAGGCAGGAATAACCGAAACAGAAAGAAATGAAAGGGAACATAAGTAGCACCGATAAGGACAGTATCAAGTTTTAACAGGCGAAGAATAGAAAAACAATAGCTCAAGAAAGCCACATATTCAAATAAAATATGATCAAGAAAGAGCAATAAAAAGAGAAAAATGGAGTAGATGCTGATGAAAACCGAGAAAATGATGTAGGAAGAAGACTATGGTTATAAAGTGAAGGCGATGAATAGCAGAGATCATAGAGCGTTTAAAAACGGGTTACCATGAAACCACGGATGAAGTTGAAGAGATGGCTGGAGATAAATGGGAAGCCAAGATTATCAAGAAGAATAGGAGTTGAGCCACCGTTTGGAATGAGCAACTTGAGAAAGAAGATTAAGGGCTGAAAATGTGCCCCTCTTGTGGAAACGGTTATCGACTTCGACGATGACATATAATCTCATTAATGAAAACCATTGTTAGTACTTAGGCGGAGAACATTACACAGCTTTTTATCGAGATCAATCAGATAAATATTTAAATGTCCAAACATTGAGCGAAAACTGGCCAAAGGCGGAAGTCGAGTCAAAAGAAAAAAACACAGGACTACGGCGATAGTTTCTACAATCTAGAGTAGACTACCTTTGCAACTTGATTTTTAGCCGTTCTAATTTTTTCTGTTTATATTTCTCGTCATATTTTTACCGCTTTCGGTAGCGACGACACACCTTCTACCACTTTTTCTATTACTTTTCTTTAGTACTGAACCGGCTAATTCCTTGGCGCATTTCTCTTTTCTTATTAATCTTCTTCCGCCTGGTAAAAATTTTCATCTCCGATTTTTATTTCTAATAATTATTCATTTTTATATCTGCTCAACCTAGTCTTCCTGCTAATCCACGGTTTCTTTTGTTTCCTTCACCATTTCGCCGTTCTATTGTTGTCTGCATTGTTCGCTTACACTCATAAGATTCTTTATCCCCGGTTCTCGTTTTCTGCTATGGTCGATGTTTTCTCTACATTGTCGCCAGCATTCTAATAGCGCACCTGTTTGCCACGCTGGTCATCTTTGAGTGCTCATCCCTTCTGTTGAGTGTTCCGCACTCTGAGCAATTTGCCGATACCTGCGATCTTCCTGCTATATTACGCCGTCTTTTCCTTTTCTGCACATTATTCCCGCTATCTTTTTATCTGATCGGATTCTGGTTGAATTCTTTTCCGTTTAATTGTTTCCGGGTGAAGGTCCCTGTTGATGAGGGGAAAAAAAAAAACTAAACCTAAAACTTTCATTTCTATTTGAACTATTTTTTGTT
This sequence comes from Icerya purchasi, assembly GCA_039619475.1. NCBI lineage: Eukaryota > Metazoa > Arthropoda > Insecta > Hemiptera > Monophlebidae > Icerya > Icerya purchasi. The sequence continues at coordinate 321,373,009 of CM077115.1, forward strand.
TTTTTTACGGAATGTATTTCACTTGTACGTTTTAAATGAGAATTTTATTTTATCATTCGAATTAACCAGATCGCGGTTTTTATTTTTACTTTAATCGGTATATGCGCAGGGTTTTTTTTTTTTTACTTTTTTTACTTTTTTATGATTTTTGTAATTCCTGGTGGATGATACATGGAGTTACTAATAGCCACCGATTAAATCAACTCATTTTTTACGTATTTAGCCGGCGGTAAATTTGTTTTTTTTGGATTAGGGCGTGCTCATAAATTTGCAGCAATACAAAACTTGTTTACAGTAAAGCAAATTCGAATTTTTTTGATAATAAAACTGGAATTAGTTAAAAAAATTATAAATCAGTCGATCAAAATGAAGTTTTCTGATTTTAGATTATCAGAATCTTTTCATCTTCCTTATTTCTGTTCCATATTCATAAACGAATTATTAACTACGTTCTAGTATTTTTATTTCCTCAAATCACCTTTCCTCCAATTTTTTCAATTATCCCTGATTCCTTGAGCGCCCTTCAGACCATATCCTCTCCCCTTCCTGATCATCCGTATGACTCTCTGTTATCCTCCATATACGTTCAATCATTCATAATCTTTCCCCTCTCCATTCGATTACCATTGATATACTGTGAGTACCTCGTAGCATATTTCGTAATGAAGCGCCTGTTTCATTGGCTCTACTGCTTCTTCTCGCCTTTTTTTAAAAAAAATTCCATCCACTTACCTCCTATCGATATGTAAAAGCTTCCATATCAGATAATGGTATCGGGATATTTACGCTCCCTCCTTTTCTAATAATTATTCATTTTATCTGTTTGTTCAGCTTACTCTTCCTCCCTATTCATGGTTTCTTTTGCATCCTTCTCTTCGACGTTCTGATGTTGTTTCCGTTGTTTGTATGCCTTTTTGACATTCTTTCTTGTCTTCCTCCCGATTTCGCTTTTCCCTAATTTCCGGTCCATACTGGTGCTTCCTATATATCCTGTCCTTTTCTTCCCAAATTAATTATTCCTGCTATATCGATTACTTTTTATCGAAGATTTCTGATCGGATTAAAATATAACCCCGACTTCTTCCCTTACAATTGGTTTCTCGGTGAAGGTCCTTGGTTGACGAGCCCAAGAAAGAAAACAAAAAAAAAAAAAATTTGTAACGTAACAATAATAACAATGATAATACTTTGCATACTTTAAAAACGCGAACTTATTACAACTAGAACTTTGAGAAACATTTTTTGCCGGTTTTATTTTTACGGAGAGGCTACTTTCTCTGATTAATATTCGATAAAATTTCCCTAAATTCTTCCACTTATTCCCGAGTATTATAACTAAAAGAGTTACTTATTTACTTTAAAAAAAAATTAATTAGCCAAAATACAATTGGCCTATACTATTTCTTCGCGCCAACATCCGGTTACTAGCGATATTTCGATCGACCCGGTGCCTCCTCCATATGTTCATTATGTTGAAAAGTCATATTTGGCCGATTGATTTCAATTCGAGCTTTCTTAGCTATCAAGTACTCACACCCGTATATATAATAGAAAGAAACAGAGTGAAAGAGAACGAGAGTGAAGGTCGCCTGGAGGACACATAACGCTTTTTCGTTCCCTGACGATTTCTGTCAGATTACTCCTATCGCCAAGCTGCGTAAAAGAACTTCGTTCCAAAAAAAAAAAAAAAAACAACTAATCACCGTAGTCCGTGGTTTCTTTTCAACGCCGGTTTATTCCGAATTTTTATACCTGATTATATATTTCTCACCGAACCAGTCGTAATATTTTTAATAACTGACAATGAAGTAAGAAAAGTTAGCTCGATTTTCCCATTGCTTTGGCCTTGATACAGATTAATCTATTGGTTTCTCTGCTGGCAACAACGCGTACACTTTTCAAAACGAAATCGTATTGGATATGTTGTTTCAATGCGTGTTGTCCATCATACATCGATGCTTTTGTCCTTTCGTAATATTGAATATTGCAAAAAAATTTATGATTTAAAACATCAAACATAATGATTAAACTTTTTGACCGTTCTGTTACCTGTCCGCAACTGGTCGTTGTTATTTTTGCTTCCGTGGAAAAGTCGCAATATTTCTTCAAAACGAAATTTGTTCATTATTTTCCCGAGACACGTTCTCTCCATGTTCAATTTCATCACAACAGAAAGTGTAAAATCCGTGCTGTTTTCTGTGTCACTATCTGTTTAACCGCAGCAACGTCGAAGTTAAAAAGTAATTCAAAATACCGAAGTGGGGATCTGTGGTTTTGAGCGGCCGTCACGACAGAGCGAGAAGCAGCTCAAATTGTTTTATCATCGGAAATTAAATATTTTTTTACGCGATTTTAGACAATTTTATAATTTGTGACGATGAAGCTTTCGATGCCGATGATGTGAAAGATTAAGACTAACGTTGATTACAGATTTTTACTCGTTGTTCTCTGCATCGGCAAACAGTTCAGTAGCAGACAACTGACTAACGCGGAAAGTTGGCCAAAATTTGTTTTCTTCTCCCGAAATCATCTGAAACTAAACCAAGATCGGTTTACGTGAATCTTAAAAAGATCAAAAATTTTCGTTACCCACGTTCACGTAAAATGTTCAAAATTTCATTTAGTGCTAATGTTTTAGGAGATCTAAAGAAAAAGAATTCTCGAATGCAGTCCTATTTATGTCTGCTGTGTACTAGCGTGCATACGATATGATTCTATTAGCGAGTATTTAATTTAAATTTTCGTAACAATTTCTGATCGTCGCCCGGGATCGTGACTTCTATAACGGAAGTCAAACGCTCTAGCAGATAGCCTATAATATCGTGACGACTTTGTCCGGAAAGGAGTAGTAAAAATCAGAACACAAAATCGAAGAACAGTCAACGTCAAACACACAGCGTGTAATGAATCGAAAATACCTGTTCAATATTTAGGTACCGTTGATAGTTCAAAAATTTACCTTACTAGTCGAAGCATTTTTCTAATTTGCGCTTCCTTTCGGGTCATTTCTAATGGGGCTGGGTACATGCGCGCGTTAAAGATGAAGATGCGAAAACATCTTTATAATACATCTCTGCACAGAATAATTCTGGCCGTTGTTAAATTTTGTAATTATTCATGTACTCTTTTAATGCTCTAGATATAAAAGCCCCTAATACACCTTTAAACAAATTATTTTACTTAAGTGTGCTCATTAAATACATATTTTCTTCCGTGTACATTTGAATAATAAGAAAATCAATAAAAGTTAAAATAGTTAGTTACTACGGAAAATAAATTTGTACCGGCGCAGAAATACGAGCGCGGAGCTTTTAACGTTGATTATAGTCGAGCCTTCTGAATCACATCTGTAGCTCATTACGAGCTAGTTGAGATGTGCATGACTGCAAAAGAACACTTCTCATTCGCACTCTTTTCTCTCTTCATGCTATCCGCATTGATATACTCTGGGTCCCCAGTCATATGGGGGGATAGTTATAGTTCCTCTTATCGTTCTACTTCTAAATATTTAATTATTTCTGACCCCATGTGTGCTCTTAAAGCTATTTCCTCACATTTCCCCTCTCACTCCTTTGACCTTTTTACCCTCCGTATTTTCTCTCTTATTCACACGCTCTCTTCTCACTCCATGCTATCCGTATTGATCGGCTCTGGAATCTCAGTGTCATATGCGGATAGAGGGTAACGAAATGGCAGATTCCTTGGCTCAAATTTCTGCATCCTCTCGCTTTTATTTCACTAAAATTCCCGCTTCTAATTTACTCCCATTGTGTAAAAAGTTTCGTGTTAGATTTCGGTCAGATTTTTCTTCCTTTTCTAATTAATCTTCATCTTAAATTTTTCCATCCAACCTAATCTTCCCACCCGGTCTTGGTTTTACGATTTTCCTTCGCTTCGCCAATCCGTTATTGTCCCTATTATCCCCGTTTACGTCTCAATCATACTCTTCTTCCTTCCTCACGTTTTCGTTTTCATCTCGCTCTATCCTCTAGTTACCCTCTTCATATCTTGACAACGAAGCCGTCTGTGATCCTGACCATATCTTCATTGAATGTCCATCCTTCGTTAATGTAATCTACTTCTTTGTACTCCGATCTGTTATTAAACTCTCCCTAATCCTTATTGCGCTTCGTATATCTTATCGTTTCCGTCAATCTCCGTTGTTCCGATCCTCAGTTCTTTTATTCTATCAATCTTTGGCAACGACTATATATCTGATTCTTTTCCGTTTCTGAGTGAAGATCCGTTGCTGACATGCCCAAAGGGGGCGTTAAAAAAAAAAAAAAAAATTTCTGAAGCAAATATTCGATGTGTATAAAAAAGCGAAAAAATGGTTAAAAGGTACTTCAACTTGCGTCTTTGTGGGGTTGCTCAAATTTTCATTTGATTAGTAAATTACTGGTTTTCCAGCCTTTTCTTATTTTTGATATTTTCATCATTTTATTTAATTACGTTGTGGCCTCTTAAATAGAAAGAAATAAACATATTACAAAACTGAATTGAATGGTTTTATTAAAAATTTATCGAAACACGTAGCATTACAGAAAAATTCTAGTTTAAAAATATAAAATAAAGCCGACATGTTGTCAAGTGATGATTTTTACTTTGAAAATCAACGGGATGTCCTTGTTTGCGGTCAATTATGAATCGGCGAAAGAGCAGTAAATTCAGATTAGGTATAAGTTTCTAACATCATTGAATATAAATTCAAATTGGTTATACAGGAAGGACTGGCGAGTAAGTTTTGCTATATTTAATAGATGGGAACACCGGCAATTTAATGTTCAGAACCGTTTGAAGTACGCAGTCTGCTCTGATTTGCTTTCGAAAAAGGTGAACAACGCCTAAAATGAATTAGCCGATAGAGAAAATGCTTAAGGTAAAATTAATCTCATTTGCAGCACTGCTAATGAAAGTTATGATTAAAACGACTAATTAGGTTGATCTGCAGTCACATTCGGACAGTGAAATGATACAGAAGTAAATTGTTTTAATGACTTGAAAGGTTTTTGAAAGCGGTTAAAAAGCAACTAATTGGAACATTTTAGGCACAATGTTAGGCGGTTATGGTTACAGTTTTGTTCGTCCGTCATTTGAGAGAGAAATTAAAAAAAAAACAAAAACCGAAAGCGTAAAATTAGAAAAAAAAAAAATCAAAATCAAAAAAGTAGGTTTTAGAAGGCGGAGAAAAGTAGCTAGAACGATTTATGCGGAGAAGAAATCTCGTTGCGCGAAGAATTCCGAAACCATTTTGTCGCTCATGTTGTTATTTCCGAACCGATTTTATTACTCTATTCTGTCCGTTAATAATTCGGTTTCGCTCTATTTTCCACATAGTTCCACGTTACATTCTCTTTGCCAGAATTGAAAAAAGTAAGAAATTTATTTTTAATAAAAATTCAATTTACCATGTAACTGAAAACATAAAAAATGTAATATTTTTCTTCGTCTCAAGTCTGCCCCTTATTTTGTTTCCGAAGTGGACAAGAAAAATTGTATTTACTACATCGGTCATTCAATTCATCGTTAATTTTATTCTAAAAAGTTGTTATTTTCCGATATTTACGGCTCTTCCTCGCTAGATAGCGAAAATTTTCAGTCGAATCGAATGGGTTATCTAATTTTTACGGTAGTTCATTTTTTTTTTCTTTCCCGTAATTGGAAAAAAACCCAGAAATGTGTAGCCCACGCTTCAATACTTCAACTAAGCTGAAACAACAATGTCTAAATTCTAGTCGAAAGTGTATCAGAGCACGAAAAGGTAAAAAATCAAACGGTTAGAGCCTTTTGCACGAATCAGAAAAAAATTACCCGTTTACAATTAAATGCTTACAAATGAACAGTAAATTTTTTGAAATTTTTTACTGCAACGTACAAAAAAATGCATAAATTAAACGTTTCAAAGCACTTTCGCGCATTTGTATTAATTCAATACCTGCATTACACAGTAATGAATCGAATAGTATTAAGCCATAATTAAAAATTGAATACAGAATTAAATGCGTTTTCTTTCACGTCTTGTGCGAGACAGTGCCGGATTTAGAACGGGCAAAAGGTGCGCCCCCCTGGCGGTGTGTTTGAGAGCATCGCTGAGCGGTATATAACAAAGTAATCTTTTTATTTTTAATATAAACGCAATTTTATTAAAAAACACCTAATAATAATTTTAAAAAAAAATGGTTCTTGAGCTATAGGAGAAATGATAAAAAACCATTAGATCAACTAACGATCACTGAAGCATATTACGCATACTTGTTTATAGGATTATTATTGGTAACGAATACAGTGAACTAAAATAAAATTTTACTTCAAACAGCGTTACCTTGATAAAGCAATATAGGTCAACTAATTGGAAATGTAAAGGATCGGAAGCATTTTTTTTTTTTTTTTATATCCCCCTTTGGGCACTTCAGCTAAGGACCTACACCCAGAAACAACGAGAAAGTAAAGAGCCGTCAGTTAAATTTTGATTCGCTCAGATATGGACAATATAAAGGAACTAACGGAGCGAATTATTGGATGGCGAAGAGAAGGACAAAATATGAGATGCACAATAAGGAATAGGTTGAGTCTCAGCAGACAAGAATATAGAATACAAGGTTCGATAGAAAGGAATGGACATTCGAAAAAGATATGACTGGCGTCGCAAACCGCGACACCATTGGGACGGAGAGGACAATTTGGAGAGGAGGGAATAGCGAAAACCAGAAAAAAGGAAGAGCAGAATGACCAAAACGCAAGCGAATCATAGAAATGACAACAGAACGAGGAAGTGAAGGAAACTCCGAGAACACCAGATATTAGAAACGAAGATTGGGTTGTACAGATAGATGAAAGGATTGATCGTTACGAAAGGAGGAGGGATAAATATCTGACCAAAGTTTGAGATGAAATTTAGTATATAGGGAATTGAAGTTCGAGGATGGAACTTTTTTTTGAAAAAAGGAAACAGGAAGAAGTAGCAACCCGAACCAAAAAATCATTCATTTCATTACCTTTAGTGTCCATGTGGCTGGGAACCCGCAACAAATCAACACAGACGGAGTAGTGAGAAGAAAGAGAAAATGGACAAGACAGCGTATGCGAAAAATAATGAAATCGGAAGAATGATCAAGAAAAGGGGAGCTGATCGCTTGAAGAACACTCGCGGAGTCTGAAATAATCAAATAATTAGAAAACCGACGACTGGAGGAAAGGAAAATAAAGATTAGTCATTAAATCGTTTATAAAGGTAGAACAGAAAGAAGGAAGTTTCAGAGAAATTGATAAAAGAAGCTGAAGATGGGGGTACATGAGATGGAAATTGGGAATTGATAGGATTGGGGAATTCCTGTTGAATTATTGCTATAATAAGGGATTTGGAAAGTGAAGGTACAAAAAAAACGTTGGAAGAATCAAAGCTAAAAGAAAATGCAGGAAGATTATTAGCTGAGATTGTGTAAGGCCAAAAGGAACTAAGGCGAAAGGAAATGGTAAGACAGGGATTTTTCTAGGCGTAAAACGACAGTTCTTATAAATTGAAAGATAGGAATGAATAACAGGACGTGAGTGGAAGACGTTTAGTGAGATAACGATAGCCCAAGTAAAATCTGCGAAGAGACAGGGGTGGTGTGTTAGACTCTGCGAGAATTGCTGTAAGTGAAGTAGACTCAAGAGCACCAAGACAAAGCCGAAGACACGAATTTTGGATAATGTCCAATTTAGAAAGACAAGATTTAGAGGCATAACCATAGATAAAAGAGCAGTAAGCTTTTTAGAATATATTTAAAATGTTCTACTTTACGGGTTATCTACATAACAATAATGTGGACTTATTAAAAATACGCTTCTAACAGTTTCGAAATAGCTGAAATAAAAATGTTACTTATGAAAAGCTTATCATCAGTCGTTCGGCTCGGTTTCGAGCGTCGAGACTAGTTATTTGTACAATCCAGCTGCACCGAATAGCACGGAAATTGCTACATGCAACGCTAATGTACACACGCAAGACTACACTCACAATTGATATTGTAATTGTTTGATTTCCCCCATGCGTGTCACTGACATATTGAATATACCGGTTTGCCGTTGATTTGCACGAGAATTAGCGATTGTTTAATTTTTTACGTTTTGGACATATATATGTCTTTAGGCTGGGGGTCAACCTAAAATCGTGTAACGCAACGGAAAACGCAACGAAACGCAACGTTCTCTTTCTAATTTCGTAAAACATTTTAACATTCCGCAGATAATTTCGTATAACTTTTTTTCTTGCTGTCTGAAGGTTTTGCGCGACAATTCTCGAAATTTAGAATTAAAAACCCAGCACTTGGAATGGTATGTGGCGATTTAATTTTTGCTAGGTAATTCGATACGTAATTTTCACGTAATTGCCTGTTCACTCGATTTAATTTATATGTAAATTATATTCAACTTCGTGACTCGTAAAAAATAAAAAATAATAATAGAAAACCAAAATCAATGGCTGATTCGACGCAGGAATCACGTGAACGCAAGAGGGACGAGAGTAGTCAATAAATAGGGCGACTGGGAGGTCCGCTAATCCGAACCCCAATTCTTGTCTCGGAGTCGAAAATTCATCCCAGACCGGTAATCCGAACACAAAATTCACCCCAATTCATTTCCAGGTGGCCAAAATTCACCCAAGTTTCCCCCGATTCCTCCGAGTTTCCCCCCCGGACGGTTCCCGCTCGTTTCCGATAAACCGAACGTCCAAACAGTGTCCCGAGGTCAGTAAACTGTCCAAAGTGTTATTCGGGGGCGCAAGTAACCCAAATTAGTGTCCAGGTGCTGAAAGTTCCCCCAAGTTCCCCAAATTTCTTCGAAATTCCCCCGTACGCGTCCTGCTCGTTTCCGATAAACCGAACCGATTATTAATTAACATAAGTATATTAATTAATGTCCGAAAGTAACCCCAGTCTCCGCTGGCCCCGCTTGACCGCTACGTTACCGCAATTTTTTTTTTTAAATTCAGGACCTAAGTATGAAAATTCCAAAATTTAACCCCAATATATTATTTAAAGCTAAAATCTAACCTATAACTACAGTTCACGCCTCTCACACATGTATATTTCATTCCCGCGCACACTCCGGTCGACGTCGCGAAAGCGCACGCGCCGATCCCACGCATATTCCGATGTCCACCGTGATATCCCGCGCACACATGCGCTCCGTTCCCGACACCGCGATTATTTCTTTAATATTTCAAAGTCTAAGTATACATAATATAAAATTAGTCGAAGTATATTTTTTATTTTCCTGATTTCCCGATCTTACTGCCATATGCGAAAGCGTTCGTCCCGATCTCGCGCATATATCTAACACAGCGTTATTTTCCGCGAAAGCGCACGCGCCGATCCCCCGCATATATCCAATATAACGTTAGCTGCGCGAAAGCGCACACGCCGATCCCCCGCACGTGTCATCCGTTAACGCTGCTCCAATTTTTTTTTTAATTATTATTTTTTTCACATAATAACCCAATCCCTGCTCTGTTGTCTAAACCTAACTGGTTATCCAAAACATTTACAAATTAACAAATCAATTATTTCTATAGTCTAAAATAGCATTAGTCTCCTTTACCCCCTCCGTCCTCTTTTTCGATCGATTCCGTTGTTTTAATATCGAATATATCGCATTCTATTTACTTTTACTACGACCATTAAACCCCCGATCGACGCTCCCGACGCCTCCGTCATTTCATATTGAGAGGTAATTATTTTTTTATGTGAACGCTATGAATGCACACCGTCCATTCCCGCACACCCATCTGCTGTCGTTAGTTCCCATACCGTTCATAATAACTTTTATTCAACTCCAAGTATTATGGAATTATTCCAATTATATATTTTCTTCACTTCCGATCATTTCTTCTGACCGTTCATAATATTTTATTTTCCTCCGGTTCTAAAAATAAATCCTGCAATGTCTTCAACGCGATGAATGCGCACACATCTTCTACAGTTAGTTCCCATATCGTTCTTAATAATTTTTCGAGCCTAAATATTATAGAATAGTCGAAGTATATTTTTTTCGTTTCTGATCATTTCTTCCGACCATTCATAATATTTTTATTTTTCTCCGGTTCTAAAAATAAATCCTACAATGTCTTCAACGCGATGAATGCACACACATCTGCCGTCGTTAATTCCCATACCGTCCATAATAACTTTTTTCAACTCCAAGTATTATGGAATTATTCTAACTATATTTTTTTTCCGCTTCCGATCGTTTCTCCCGAACGTTCATAATTTTTTTCCAGACATATGTATTCAAAAATGAAATCGAGTATAATTTTATTTAACACGGTTTCATAATTTCCCTCTCCCTCCCCTATTCATCCTACACAAATTACAATTCTTTCATAATATATGTTCTAGATCCAGTCAAACAATCAACTCTCGCAGAAGTGTAGACGTTGCCTCCAACACCCATTTTACTATCAATTATTGTATATTATTGTTAGATTATTTTTCCAAAAAGTCTTTTAAAATTTTTTTCCGTTCGTACATTTTTTTTTTTTTATTTGCACGACATCCATTTCCATGCATACACGTTTCCCTAGCAATTATAATATGTTTTATTTATTTTTCAACTCCTTCCAAACTTACATACACGCCATATTGTCACACTCACAGATAGGTTCCTTATTAATCGTGAACATTTTTTTTTTTTTTCTGTATTATCCGCGGGAGCATATCACATCAGACCCACACATATACCACACACAGTCATTATATTTAATTTTTAATTATCGATCTTTAATTATTTTTACTGGTATTATTTTTCCGACACATTCACCCCGTCATACATACTTTACATCTTTTAACATTTTGATAGAGAAAATCTCAGAGCACTAAATAATTTTTATCAACATCGTAACTAATTTTAATATTATACACACCTCAGTATAATTATTAAACGAAGGAACTATTATTTTCATTGACGATATTGTTGCTACAAACATTAATCGTCCTTTTCCAGGTATAGTCAACCTCTTCATGTATTCGTCTCGTCTTTCTATCAACCTTTGACCGCTTTTTTTTTTTTTTATATTTTAAATGGGCACGCCAGCACAGGACATTTACCCAGCACAAAAGATTAAAAGAATTGAAGAACCTATGGAGCGACAAGTTATATCAAGAAACGATTAGAGACAGAGGAAATGAATGCGGATAACAAGGGAACAACAGAAGGAGATGGAAAAGTGAGAATATAGATGGCACTGTAAGGTGTAGGGAGGCCAAGGCTAAGCAAATTGGAATAAAGGATCGCGCGTTCAGTAGAAATAAAGGAACATTCAAATAGTACGTGATTTGCATCACACGAGCCATTGAAGGTTGGAGAATGAAAGGGATATAAAGGAGATTGAACCAGAGCAAAGCGGAAACGAGAAGCCGGGAGCAGACTGTGATTAAAACGAAGTCGAACTATGGAAGAAATGACAGAACGGCTGATACTGGGAAAATTATTAAACCAGGGAGAAACGGATGGAGAAGGCTGTAAAGCAAGGTAAAAGGAGTCAGGGTTGGAGAAAAAGGACGGATAGAGATCAGTCCAAAAGTCACGGTGAGAACGAAAAGAGAGAGAGTAAAGACATTGGGAAGGAAATCTGCCTATGAAACGACCACTTACTGCGGCCGAGCAAGCTAACGAGTCAGCAAGATCGTTACCAGCTATACCACAGTGGCCAGGAATCCAAAGCAGGTCAATATGGATAGAACGGGAGGCTAATAAATTGAAAATCAAGGAGCGTATATAAAGAATAATGGGACAGGAAGAGGGTTCAGGAAGGGGAGATGCGATAGCTACTAAAACACTCTTCGAGTCGGAGCATAGAAGGAAATTCACTAAATTAGAAGTTGAAGATATAAAGAGGACCGCACGCAAAATAGCCGTGGATTCGGCTAGGAAGACAGAAGAGAAGGAGGGAAGTTGAAATGATTCAGAATAGTTGAGAGCAGGAAGAATAAAAGCGGCACCGACCCCCGAAGCAGATGTGTGATTAAATTCTTCGTGAATGGCAGGACGAGGAAGAGACTTAATATTAGAAGGTAAAGAGAATAACTTAGGCGATGAGACAGTTCAGAGAAGTTAAAGGTAAAGTATGGAGATTTGTTCTGGGAGAGGACAAAGTGAGAAAGTGGAACGAGTCGAGAAGAGATGAGAGAAAGAATTGGAATCTTACGAGGAGAAAAACGCCAGTTTACCCGGATATATCGATAAGAATTCATGAGTTTGGAAGGAGAGATCTGCAAACGTCTAATCATGAACCTTTTACCAAGGGGAAGTCTTCGAATACAAAGAGGAACAAAGCCAGTTTCGGACAGAAGAGCTGGAATTGGAGAAGAATTCAGGGCACCAACACAAATTCGCAGACAAGAATTTTGGATGCGATCAAGTTTGACGAGAAGGGAAACAGGAGCACTGGCATAAAGAAAAGAACAATAGTCAAACTTAGAAAGAATAATGGATTTATACAGCATGAGAAGAATATATGGATCACCACCCCATTTGGGGAAGACAACGCCTTCAAAAAATTTAGTCTTTTGAGAGCAGACGTGCAGAGATAGTTAATATGATCATGAAAAGACAGAGTACTATTAAGAATTACACCGAGGTAGGAGAAGGAAGTGAGTAAAGTAATAGGGACCTGGCACATGAAAAGGTTAACCAAGGAACGATCAAAAGGACGAAATGTAAAAACGATACCAGCAGATTTCTCAGGGGAAATAGAAAGATGAAGAGAAGATAAAGAATTTTCTAAAATAGCAAGGGAGTTATTAAGCTCCTCATTAGCAGAAAACAGATCATCGGAAGAAGAATAGACGAGAATATCGTCGGCAAAGAATAGCGAACTAGATGGAATAGAAAGAGAAGAAAGACTAAGGAAATAAATGTTAAAAAGGGTAGGACTAAGGCACTCTGTCCTGGAATCAGAAAAGAAAGGGGTAGAAAGATGGATAGTTCTGTTCCGAAACAGATTAATAACTAAGGATGTAAACTCAAGAGGAATATTAATGGAAAGCATTTTATCCTGAAGAGAAGGAAGGTGAACCTTATCAAAAGCTGAGGTAGCATCAACGAACGCAGAGATAGTAAATTTTTTGTGGATGAAAGATTTATAGATATCAGAGAGAAAAAGGGATATGCAATCAGAAGAACCAAAGCCAGGACGGAAACCAAACATGTTATCAGGAAGAACATTATTATATTCTAGCCACCAGATAAGGCGCCTATTAATCATTCGTTCAAAAAGTTTTCTTAAACAAGAGGCTAGAGAAATAGGACGAAAGGAATTGGGATTCTTCTTCGGAATAGGAATAATAATAAAGGAATTCCAAAGCGGAGGAGTTTCACAGATACACAGAAAAGAATTGTAAATTGACAACAGGATTTTAAGTGCTGATTCAGAAAGGTTCTTAAGGACACGGAATGGAATACCATCTATACCAGGGCTAGAATTAGAAGAATTAGTCAAGGAAGCACGAAGTTCATTGATGCTGAAGCTAGAAGACAGGAAGTGGGAAGAATTGGAGATAGGAAGGGAAGGAGACCAAGATTCCTCAAGGGAAGGAACATAGGAGGGAGCAATGGAATCAAGAAAAGTAGTGAGTCTATCTGAAGGAAGGTTATAAAATGATGGACGATCCGATCTAGAAGAGCGAAAAGCTTTAGCCATCTTCCAAAGATGGGAAATTGAAGTAGATCTAGAAAACGAAGCACAAAATTTCCTCCATGAATTTCTTTTGGACGTTTTGAGGATAAATCTACCCTTCTTTAACATAGACGACTGCTTTTCGGTTACATATTTCTTTGGGTAATTCCAACATTGTTGTGCTATATTCTTTTTCATCATGTACCAAAGGTACTTGCGTTAACGGCGGAGTTTGCAAATCTTGTGACATTACCGGTGATGCTAAAGGTGTTGATGTAGCCAATGTAATGAAATCTGAGAATGAATGTAGCGAAGGCCCTTGTAATGATGTTTCTTCTGCTGGTGGTGGTGGTGGTGGCGGCATATGTATATTTGAAAAATCGTCCGGAAACATTGCATTATCATTATCATTTACGAAAAAATTTTGAATGAAATCCGCGACATTATCGACATTCGATTCGGTATTGTTATTCATATTCGATTATTATTGTAATATTTATACTAAAAAAATGAGATAAAATAAGAGCGAAAAGAATAACGTGCAATAAGAGAGAAAAAAGACAGAAAATAAAGAGCGAACGAAAAAGAGAAAAGACGTATGAAATTACAGACTTTATCGTTCTTGAGAATATTTTAATAACGCGTGAAGAACACAGCTTCAACAAATTCCACACGTTTAACATAACACTAATACTGTCTGCACGATCAGATCCGTTCGACATTCGAGCTCGAAGCATGCCTTTGAAAAGGGAGGGTTGCACCAGAAAAAACCACATTCCTTTGGTGAAAGTTGGTTGCAGGTGTGTCTGAACGAAGTTTGCAGGTGTTCTTTGGGTTATATGTGTGTGTATGTGTGTGTGTAGGTGTGTACATGTGAGCCTGTTTCTACAGAAAATATGAAGGGTAAGAACCTGTTCCAGCAGACTCTATAACATTGTCGCATGATCTAATACAACGGTATGGCAACATGCATGTAAGGTTATGAGCGACGCACATTTACGCTACGATAGTGAGCATACATATTGGAGAAAAAATACAAAATTATGAACGGTCGGAAGAAATGGACAGAAACGAAAAAAATATACTTCGGCTATTTCTATAATATTTAGACTCGAAAAAAAAAAAAAATATTTAGAGAACATTTAGAGTTTGAGGTTGTATCTTACAAACAGATGAAAACTCTCACAGTTGCGGAAATATGTGATGTACGTGAAAAAGTATAACAGTTGAATTCGCTTATTACACACAAAAAAATAAAAAAATGGTGTATTACAGACAAAAATCTAATTTTTTAATCTAAAAAGATATGAACAAATTATGTAGAAATATATTCGAAAATTAAATAATTATATATACATTATACTCGACTGGTTCAGATTTTTTGAAAAAGTTCATCATTACCAGTACTTTAAGTTAAGAGGGGGAGAGAAGGATAGATCGCTAAATAAATTAAATGAACGGAAATCGGAAAGGATCGGAAAAAGATGAAAAAATAATTAGCAAAAATATATACAATATGAGAATGAATAGATATTGAGGGAAAAAATATATACAAAATATATACAAAACAATATTTACATGTGTATAAAAATATATTTAAAAAATTTTAAAGAAAACATAAAAACGAACGGTCTGAAAAAAATATATATGTACAAATACAGACAAAAATATACAGAAAAAATATACAAAATTGTTAAAAACGATCGAATTAATGAATTTTTTTATCCATGCGAATTGTACGTTAGCAGTCGATACAATCTTTTACTTTCATACAATTTCGAGTACTATGCAGAAATATATCGTCATCGAAATAATATTCGTCATCATTCTCATGTTCAAAACATGGTAGAAGTGATTTTATCGTATCATCCTGTTTTAATCTATCTGGTAAAAATGTATAAATGTCTCCAACACAACTTGGAAATAACGTAATTATCATTTCTTTGGTGGCTGTAATGAACAACTGACTTAAATCACTGTATTTGTTATTATTACTCATTGTTAACATTTTTGAATTATGATAAAAATAAACTTTAACACTTTTACACTTTTGTAACAATTGTATAATTTTTTAAAACCCCGACGCGTTTCGCAGCAAAACTTGTAAACACCATAATGAGAATGATAGTTTTCATTGTGCGGTGAAAAACGTTATGGTGATGAAGGCATGGTACGATCATGTCATCCGTCCGCTGAAGCTTATGAATAATCTCAATATAAATGATTTAAGTCAACTATAATATAAATAAATAATGAAGATCGATAATTAAATTTTAAACATAACAGAAAAAAGGTCGATATTTTAAAGTCGATATTGAATCAGTAATTTAAAAATAAAAAAAAAAAATTTTTTAGTCATTTTTATTTTTATATATTTACACTTTTCACTTTTAAATTACTGATTCAATATCGACTTTAAAATATCGACCTTTTTTCTGTTATTTTTAAAATGTAATTATCGATCTTCATTATTTATTTATATTATAGTTGACTTAAATCATTTATATTGAGATTATTCATAAGCTTCAGCGAATGGATAACATGATCATACCAGGTCTTTATCACCATAACGTTTTTCACTGCACAATGAAAACTATCATTTTCATTATGGTGTTTACAAGTTATCAAATTGCTTATACCAAAATACTCTTCATGTAGATTCTCAATACTAGATAATCGAAAGACTTGATCCATATTAACGATTTCGTAGTCTAAATCACGCAACAATTCAGACTTTTCGTTAAGTTCCATTAGTGTAAGTTTAGCATATACTGTTAAAACATGTACGCGAGCCCTCGATTTTTTGGACAATATCGTGAATATATCGCGCGCGATGAATATTTCTTCACGACATGGAAATAATGAAGGGTTCTTCAAATAATAACTCACTGAAGAACATTGTAAATGTGGCATTTTTGATGCATGCCATGCTCTGCTTGGCTTATACAGCGTATGCAAACACTTCCCTCCAGACATATCAATCATTGCTAGTTCAGTTACTCGAAAACCATAATCACAGTCTATATGGACGCTGATATCTACAAAATATTCCGCTATATTCACTTGTTCTGATAATAATACAGGACCAACGATTTTATGTACAAGGGGTGTTGATTCTTCTGATGTATAACCTTCATCATATTGCGGTGTTTGAGGTGAAAAAGACGAATGCGAGTCAGTATCATTCGAAAATTAATTCTGAATAAATTCGTCGGCTTTAATATCAATAGAATCGGTATTGTTATTCATGTTTGATTACTATTTCTTTAACTTTTTACTAAAAAAGAACCGTAGAAAATTATTACTTTTACCGTTACAGTAAATGTTTAATAATGCGTGAAGAACACAGATTCTACAAAATGCACACGTTTAACATAAAACTAATACTGTCTGCACGATCAGATCCGTTCAACAATCTACCTCGATGCTTGCCTTTGAAAAGGGAGGGTTGTACCAGAAAAACCACATTCCTTTGGTTATAGAAGTGTTTGAAAGACGCTGTCAAGGGGAGATGAAGATATGTGTGTTTGTGTGTAGGTGTGTACATGTGAGCCTCTTTCTACAGAAAATATGAAGAGGAAGATCCTGTTTCAGCAGACTCAATAACATTGTCGCACGATCTAATACATCTGCATGGTAACATGCATGTAAGGTTATGAACGGAGCATTTTTCGCTACGACTACGTGACAGCCATATGGGAGAAAAAATATAATACGAAAGATTTCGAAAAAAAAAATGTTAGAGTTAGAAAAAAAAAAACAACAAAAAAAAAATGAAATATTCTTAAACTAATAGAATCGAAAAAATTATTATGAATGATATGAGATCTAACGGTAGCAGATGAGTGTGTGCGAATGAATGGTGCGCTTTTGTGGTGGTTGTGACGATCAAGGAGTATGTGGAAAAAAATATAAAAAGTATGTATACAATCAGTAAATTTATTGCAAAAAGTTAGAAAGGTTTAAAGGTTACATTTGCTTATTTATTAGTAGAAAAGGTGCATGGACGCCTTAAATTAACCTTCTGCAAAATGAATGAAATAACGTTACATCATTCAAGCTGGTTTTCATCGGGAGAGATTGTCCATTTTCACCATGCTTTCTAGAAAAGGTGTATACATGTCGTGGATTTGTATGTTGTAAAAGGTCGTAAATAACAGTACATGACAGGCGCTTCAATAATGTTACGAACGACCGGCGAGGTGGGCGGAGACATCTTAGACTGTGGAGCAGCGATTGAATTTCTTGGAAATGTCGAGATCAGTGTTCGATGACGTTGATGTCGATTTTTTTATGTGCATGTGTATATTTGAACGTGTCTAAAAAAATATTCTTCTAGCGAATAACGGTAAATAGCGGGGGAGTATCGAGCGGTCAAAGGTTGACAGAAAGACGAGACGAATACATGAAGAGGTTGACTATACCTGGAAAAGGACGATTAATGTTTGTAGCAACAATATCGTCAATGAAAATAATAGTTCCTTCGTTTAATAATTATACTGAGGTGTGTATAATATTAAAATTAGTTACGATGTTGATAAAAATTATTTAGTGCTCCGAGATTTTCTCTATCAAAATGTTAAAAGATGTAAAGTATGTATGACGGGGTGAATGTGTCGGAAAAATAATACCAGTAAAAATAATTAAAGATCGATAATTAAAAATTAAATATAATGACTGTGTGTGGTATATGTGTGGGTCTGATGTGATATGCTCCCGCGGATAATACAAAAAAAAAAAAAAAATGTTCACGATTAATAAGGAACCTATCTGTGAGTGTGACAATATGGCGTGTATGTAAGTTTGGAAGGAGTTGAAAAATAAATAAAACATATTATAATTGCTAGGGAAACGTGTATGCATGGAAATGGATGTCGTGCAAATAAAAAAAAAAAAATGTACGAACGGAAAAAAATTTTAAAAGACTTTTTGGAAAAATAATCTAACAATAATATACAATAATTGATAGTAAAATGGGTGTTGGAGGCAACGTCTACACTTCTGCGAGAGTTGATTGTTTGACTGGATCTAGAACATATATTATGAAAGAATTGTAATTTGTGTAGGATGAATAGGGGAGGGAGAGGGAAATTATGAAACCGTGTTAAATAAAATTATACTCGATTTCATTTTTGAATACATATGTCTGGAAAAAAATTATGAACGTTCGGGAGAAACGATCGGAAGCGGAAAAAAAATATAGTTAGAATAATTCCATAATACTTGGAGTTGAAAAAAGTTATTATGGACGGTATGGGAATTAACGACGGCAGATGTGTGTGCATTCATCGCGTTGAAGACATTGTAGGATTTATTTTTAGAACCGGAGAAAAATAAAAATATTATGAATGGTCGGAAGAAATGATCAGAAACGAAAAAAATATACTTCGACTATTTCTATAATATTTAGGCTCGAAAAATTATTAAGAACGATATGGGAACTAACTGTAGAAGATGTGTGCGCATTCATCGCGTTGAAGACATTGCAGGATTTATTTTTAGAACCGGAGGAAAATAAAATATTATGAACGGTCAGAAGAAATGATCGGAAGTGAAGAAAATATATAATTGGAATAATTCCATAATACTTGGAGTTGAATAAAAGTTATTATGAACGGTATGGGAACTAACGACAGCAGATGGGTGTGCGGGAATGGACGGTGTGCATTCATAGCGTTCACATAAAAAAATAATTACCTCTCAATATGAAATGACGGAGGCGTCGGGAGCGTCGATCGGGGGTTTAATGGTCGTAGTAAAAGTAAATAGAATGCGATATATTCGATATTAAAACAACGGAATCGATCGAAAAAGAGGACGGAGGGGGTAAAGGAGACTAATGCTATTTTAGACTATAGAAATAATTGATTTGTTAATTTGTAAATGTTTTGGATAACCAGTTAGGTTTAGACAACAGAGCAGGGATTGGGTTATTATGTGAAAAAAATAATAATTAAAAAAAAAATTGGAGCAGCGTTAACGGATGACACGTGCGGGGGATCGGCGTGTGCGCTTTCGCGCAGCTAACGTTATATTGGATATATGCGGGGGATCGGCGCGTGCGCTTTCGCGGAAAATAACGCTGTGTTAG
Source organism: Icerya purchasi (assembly GCA_039619475.1). NCBI lineage: Eukaryota > Metazoa > Arthropoda > Insecta > Hemiptera > Monophlebidae > Icerya > Icerya purchasi. The sequence continues at coordinate 321,392,757 of CM077115.1, forward strand.
ATATATGCGCGAGATCGGGACGAACGCTTTCGCATATGGCAGTAAGATCGGGAAATCAGGAAAATAAAAAATATACTTCGACTAATTTTATATTATGTATACTTAGACTTTGAAATATTAAAGAAATAATCGCGGTGTCGGGAACGGAGCGCATGTGTGCGCGGGATATCACGGTGGACATCGGAATATGCGTGGGATCGGCGCGTGCGCTTTCGCGACGTCGACCGGAGTGTGCGCGGGAATGAAATATACATGTGTGAGAGGCGTGAACTGTAGTTATAGGTTAGATTTTAGCTTTAAATAATATATTGGGGTTAAATTTTGGAATTTTCATACTTAGGTCCTGAATTTAAAAAAAAAAATTGCGGTAACGTAGCGGTCAAGCGGGGCCAGCGGAGACTGGGGTTACTTTCGGACATTAATTAATATACTTATGTTAATTAATAATCGGTTCGGTTTATCGGAAACGAGCAGGACGCGTACGGGGGAATTTCGAAGAAATTTGGGGAACTTGGGGGAACTTTCAGCACCTGGACACTAATTTGGGTTACTTGCGCCCCCGAATAACACTTTGGACAGTTTACTGACCTCGGGACACTGTTTGGACGTTCGGTTTATCGGAAACGAGCGGGAACCGTCCGGGGGGGGAAACTCGGAGGAATCGGGGGAAACTTGGGTGAATTTTGGCCACCTGGAAATGAATTGGGGTGAATTTTGTGTTCGGATTACCGGTCTGGGATGAATTTTCGACTCCGAGACAAGAATTGGGGTTCGGATTAGCGGACCTCCCAGTCGCCCTATTTATTGACTACTGACGAAGAATTTCAGAACAACCATGAATTCCTTCAGTTCATGAAGGAAACACCTTTCGGTTCCAATACTACCGAAAATGAGAAGTTTGAAGCGTTTCTTTCGATTCATCGATTTGAATAAATCGGCTTCGAAGAGTGGTGCCGAACGAAGCCGTGAGTGACGACAACGGCAAATGAATAAAAAACAAAAAGTTTACAATGTAGAACCAAAATCAATGGCCGATTCGCCGCAGGAATCACATAAACGCAAGATCGTTCGCCTTCAAATTGGTAAACCGTATATTCTCAGAGCGAATATTGACGTGCTAGATGGTCTCGTCAACGGCGCAATCGGCACTTTACGCTATATCGAACGCAACATCGAAACAAGTGCCATAAAACGATTGTGGCTGACTTTCGACCATTCAAAAATCGGCCGTTTACTGCGCTCAAAAGCTCAGGGACACGTACTTGCAAATCCGAACATCGATCATTCGTGGATATCGATAACTCAACGTACTTGCATGGTGCAAACAAACAGTAAAATCGTTACTTGTAAAAGTCCCCCTTGTTGAAGCCTGTGCAATTACTATACACAAATCACAAGGCGCTACACTCGATCATTTACAAGTAAGGTAAGTGTCCTGGACAGCAGCTCGTTTGTGTAGCCCTTTCTCGCGTCTCTTTACTGGACTATTCCTAACACGATGGTGTGATCACACATTTTATCACCATCGCGGAGAGCTGAATCGATATCCTTAAAGGGAAGAGTTTACTCGTCTCGAACGGCTTCATTTACAAACGGTAGGTGATCAGTGCCGGAATTTTTTCAGTCGTTCTAGGCAGACGGATTGCACGTCGTTCTCGTTGTGTACATTCAACACTCAATCGCTAAACGCACACTTGCTCGATTTAACTAATGCGCGATGTAAATTTCTTGCCTTGTCTGAAACGTGGATTGAAAACGATTGTTCTATTGAAATGCTAGGATTTCGCACTCAATTTAAAAGAAATGCGATTCGTTCTGGTGGTGTCGCCATTTGCGAAAACATAACTGTTTCCAACGCATTGCAGTCTAACAATATCAAAAACGATTTGTGGGAGTTTGATCAAAATAATATGAGCGTGGATCAACTCGCGACATGTCATGACGGTGTTGGCGACTTTTGCTCGGTCAAGACAACAATCAATGCTAAAAAAACTATACTCGCATCAGTTTATATCTCACCGAATAGATCGTTTGAGAAAATTCAGCAATTCATCGTCTTAAATCTTATAGCGTACAGTCCTAAATTAAAGGTACCTGAAAAACATAATTATCACGATATACCGATGCTCGTTAGTGGAGACTTTAATTTGGATTTAAGAGGACCGCATAGACCGGAATTTATTGGATTTATGCACACCGAGTTAGGATTACAACTAAACAACGATCTCGCCATATCTACTTCACGAAGCAAAAAAATAATTGATTCTATAATCGATCATCTCGAAACACGTCAAATGTATAGCATACTGCAGCAGCCATCGTCCATTATAATCTATAACTTGCAATTCTGTTAATTCGAATGTTGTAAATGATGATAGATAATACAGAATAAAAATAAAATTTAAAAATTAACGGTACGTTTTGAGATTTATTCTTTTTTACTTACAAAAACAATTCTACACGCTAGCTATTTCCTTTTTGAATATATTAAATCTCAAAGACATATACGAGGGTGGTTCAAATATAAACCGGAATTTCGTCATAAAAATTTTTATTTTATACTTACAGTGCTCGTATTTTTTACAATTTTTCGAGATAACCCCCCTCGCACGCTACGCACTTTTTCCACCTCTCCGGCAATTTTTTTATTCCTTTTTCGTAAAAATCTCGCGGCTTGTCACATAGCCATTTGCGCACGAACGATTCCACCTCATCGTTGCTGTCGAAACGTTGTCCACCAAGTGCTTCTTTCAACGGGCCAAACAAATAATAATCACAAGGCGACAAATCTGGACTGTAAGGAGGATGTTCAAGTGTTTCCCAGCCCAATTCGGCCAATGTCTCCACCGTGAGCCGAGCGGTATGTGGCCTGGCGTTGTCTTGAAGCAGTATCGCACTACGGATCGGAATTTCGCGCCTTTTTGTTCGATAGGCCGGTTTGACTGTGTTTTTTAGGAGGTTACTGTAATACTGCGCCGTCACAGTACGTTGTTCAGTTAGGAAATCGACTGCGATCACTCCCTTCATGTCCCAAAACACGGTACACAACACCTTCCCAGCTGACTGTGTAACCTTCGCTTTGACTGGCGCTCCCTCTTTTTTCTTCCGCCACTCCATAGACGAGCGTTTACTCTCCGGCGTATAGTAGTGTACCCAAGTTTCGTCCGTGGTGAATATTCGCCGCAATAAATTCTCTCCTTCCCCTTCATACCGCTGCAGGAGACGCGTACAAACTTCCCAACGAGTGAATTTCTGTTCAAAATTCAGAAGTCTTGGCACCCATCTGGCTGCAATTTTGCGATAACCTAGCCGATCATGAATTATTGTCTCAATACTACCTCTGCTGATGCCCAATTCGTCGGTCATATCGCGTACACGGACGCGTCGGTCAGCCAAAATGAGTTGTTCGATGGCTTTGACGTTGTAATGCTGGTTTTTGGGCGCCGCGCATGTGCTATGTTTGACACCACTTCACGTCCTTTTCGAAACGCGGAACACCCCACTCGTACACTTGAGTTTTGGAGAGACACTCATCGCCGAACTGTTCGCGTAATTTTCGGTAAATTTCCACGGATTTTACGTCGTCTTTGACTACGTAAACGAATAATGATGCGTTGCGCAACAGACGACACTGGTACTTCTTTTTCACTCATGGCTCTAACTACACTAAAAAGTGAGCTTACGCGGTTCTAATTGCTCTCGGTCTAACTGCCAGTGCAACCACTTTTTCCGCAATAAATTTTTCGCGCGTTTATTTAAAAATTCCGGTTTATATTTGAACCACCCTCGTATATGTACTGATACTTCTGCGAGTAACGTGGAAATTTGAAGGTTTTTCATTTTTCATTTTAATCTTCCATGGACACATTCGCAAACGTTTGAAAAGCTGAATACCATAAGGAAAACGGTTATTATCGCGTGAAAATTAAGATCGAAATGACGAAATATTTTTTAACAGGAGCAAAAATCAATTCAACACATCAAATGAATTTGACAAATCAATTCGGCAAAATCTGTTAACATGCGAATTAAACGCAAAAAAGCTAAAGATCGCAATCAATGGTAGCGGCGATGTAATGAAGAATACAGTCACGAAGTCTAATCGTAGGAACGGAAGATGAAGCGGCTTGTTTCGGTTTTATTCCATTTTACGTCTTTATTTTTCATATTTTAATCTTCCATTAACATACGGAACCGTTCGTTTCTTTCGACTGCGAAGCAACTTTGAAGAAATGTTGTAGGATATTCGCCTATGAATGCTTCATCCTCTCTGATATAGCGAGCTTCGGTCGTTTGAATTTCTCCATTAAATTATTTTCGAAAGAACGAGACAATCCGAGAATTCAACAAAGTAATCTTCGAATCAAGAGCTGCTGGCCGCGCTAAGCTGTGAATATTTGAACAGAGTGACACTGAAACGCAGCGGCGGCGGTAGCAGCAACAGAAGCAAAAAACGTTTTCAACAAAATTTAATTAAAACTAAAAACGGACGAAAATGAACCGAAAAAGGAAATAAACTAACTCGACTGCGCGATATTTTTCCGGCAAGCTCAACCTCTGCTCACCCTTGAAGACTTTTCTTGCACAAGTTCGCGCGGAATATTTCTAAAATGATATTCACTTAGTCCAGAATTAAATCAGAAATATTTTTCTTCCGCCCTTTTTTCCTCGTTCCGGTCAACCTGCTCTTTTGACCACCTTTCGTCTCCTTCGCATTGCTGAAATGCTGTTCGTTATCATCTGCTGAAGCAACGACTTTGTTAGAAATGGAACAACAGCCAAGCAAAAGGAACAATTTAACCGACATCATTACTAAACACGTGTGCTGTGGTCCGACGAACATCGAGAAAGCATTTTCATAGAACGCTCTTTCTCGATCGCTAATCGATTGTTCAGTTTATCGCTTTCTAACATCGACTGCGTTAAAATTCCTCTAAAATACCGGGTCACGTGACCTGTTTTTCTATTTTCCACGTTGATTAAGTTAAGCGCGTTGCGAATTCTAACTCCGAAATTCCAGGCGACTCACCTCGCCCTACTTTTCATGTTGAACCCTGATTGAATTCTGTCCGAATAGAGTTCTCGTCCCGGTGCTTCTCAGGTTGTCTCCCAGTTTTTTACCTTAGCTGTTTCGCATGTTCGCTATATATTTGTCTCATTTTTAGAATTCGATCTTATCCGTCGCCCTTCCTTACACTGTCGTGAAATGATTGCCGGCATAACTAATACACTACGATGACGTCAAATGGCAATGGAAAATATTAATTTCCTCCCAGGTTGTAATTTCCCAACTACTTACTACGCAAATTACAGTGTGTGTCAGCTCCTCGAAAGATGAAGCACTTGTTTTTCCGGGGATCACCCGAAGAATAAAAAAAAAAAAATACCTCAGGATGATCGCGACCTAACCAAATAAAACGAGAACGAACATCACGACATTTGGAACGATTGTGTTCGTCTTCTAGCGTGATGCTAGTTCACAAGAGTTGCTTGATTTTCGCCAGTTAGTCTTTCTCAGTATTAATTTCAGTACCGGTTGATGCAAAATCTTCCAGAGACAACGAACGTTATTCAACTAATTGAGAATATGCAATATACACACTTACTATTTGTCTTATATGTCTAAGTTTATTAAAATTTGTTCATTCTGAAAGATCAAGGACTGAAATTCGTAACCTTGAAACTAAATTCGTGCTTTAGAAAAGTTAAACATTGTCAACCTCTATCGATTTTCGTAATTTTCTACGTCGCATTCGACGATTTTAAGACCGTAATACACTTCGTCCTCGGCCGAAGTGGTTAACTTGCACCCGACGATAAGCCGGATTTTCTTCGTATAATATTTAAATCCCTTTCGCATTCAGGCATAACATTGTTCTTTCGTTTCCTCTGTCCTTAATTAGGAAGTAGGCAAAAAAATTCAGATAATACACGTATATGTATATTGTATTTGCTTTTATTGTTACGATTTTTTTATTTTTTCTAGTAAATTCTGACGTTTTCGGAATTAAATATTCGATCTTAAGATGTTTCGTTACTTATTCGCAGAGATTTGCTGTTATTTTATTTTTAAATCGCCTTTCTACGTTCTATAATTCAATCGATTTCGACACATTGTTACTGTCAGAACAGATACTTGATGAAATGAATCCAGTTCAACCAACATCAAACGCATACTAAAATTCTTCGGTGACATCATCCTTGGAGAAAATTCTTATTCAAGAAATGACCTCTAGTGGTCGCAGGCAGCGTGGAAGACCGTCCATACGATGGGGGGATATATGTATACGATAAAAGGGAAACTAAAATTCGGTCTATGGAAAGTGCCACAAGGACGGCGGAAGATAATAATTGGTGGAAGATGGTGATGACAGTTGCAACGAAGGATGTTAACCATCAGACATCGGTAGGACGAACACACTACTGGTCGCTTTTAGCTAAACTCGTTCATCTAGTACCATTCTCACAATGTCTTCCTTGTCATATCTCGCAATGCACCAAATTCATATGTCTTTCCCTTGAGCTTTTCTTGTTTTCGAACGTTTGCTATTTTTCAATTTCTCCGTGCCAGTTTTTCTATTCGTTATAGGTGCAGCTCACATTCTTTCTCTTTCTCTTCTCAATCTGTCGTTCGCGGTTTTGCTTTTCTCCAGCTATATCGTTTATTTAATCAAAGTCGAAATAAAATCGATATAAACTTTATTTCGTATTGCTGTGTTCGGGACTAATATTAAATTTACAATTTTTATTTAGCTCTTATTGCTGGCTAGTGTACTTGCACAGAAAAAAAAAAAAAAAAAAGTATTAGAAAAAAAAGTATTAGAAAAAAAAGTTTGATTAGGCCTAAATATCCATTCACCTTAATATAGAATATGTAGAATATGTAAATTTCCATCATTTTGACCGGTTTTATTTAATTTTCATTTAACCGGTCTACGCGATAGCCTAGTTGCTAGAGCACTTGACTTCTATCACCGAAGTTATGAGTTCGACCCTAAGCAACGACAGGAATTATAACAAATTATACGCTAATAAAATCATCACATGGAAGGTAATGACAAACATCCATACTATCTCGTCAATCGCGGTATACAACCAGACAGACTTAACGGTCGAATATATTTGTTTATCCATAAATATCATTTGCAATAAATTCCGAGTGTAGTCTTGCATGTACACTAACGCCACATAAATAGGCATGGTCACGATCATTGACATCGAATAATACGATTTAGGATCGAAGGTTAGGAACATTTTCGTTTGGACACCCCCGACGCTATCCTACACCTCCTCCCAAAAAAAAAAAATCGTGAAATGGTTAAATCTTTTAATTTATTTTATCGAGAATACTTGTAGAAAATAGGGATCCGGTAGTCGGTAAGAATTTAAATTTGCAATAGTCATCAAAATCTTAATTAAGCCGTTTTAATACAATTATCCGAGAGAGCTGATTTGTATCATCTAACTTACTTGATAATCACGGGGAGATTTTAATTCACATCAGGAGATATCTAGCTTCTATCGGTAACCATTTCATTTTTTTTTTCGTTTTAAACGCAAAGCGGTCAAGTACCACTGACATAATATCAAATCTGGTTGTTTCAAAACAACAGATTGTATTGGAGAAAGTGTTATTCGGCACCGATCGACAGACAGCTGTCTATCTCATCTCCTTATCTTCGCGATTCAATGATGAGAGTATTTTTTTTTTACATAATTTCCTCAGACAGTAAAATACGCCCTTATTGCTTTAGTGGCAGAATATTATTAAAAGAAGAACACATTATATGTAGATTGTTTTACATTTATTTTTGTCCCTGTCGGGCAATCAAATTTTACATGCTTTATCTCCACCTTTTTTTTTTTTTTTTTTTTTTTTTAACCCCCCTTTGGGCATATCAACAAAGGATCTTCGCCCAGAAACGAAAGGAAGGAAAAGGATCAGTTAAATGTAGATTCGGTCAGCTATTGATAAGATAAAGGAACTGAGGATAGGAACAACTGAGATCGACGGAAACGATAAGATATACGAGGCACAATAAGGAGTAGGGAGTTTGAGTGACAGCAGATTGGAATACAAAGAGGTACGTTCGTTCACGAGGGATGGACATTCAAAGAGGATATGGTCAGGATCACAGACGGCTACGTTGTCAGGATGAAGAGGGCAATAAGGGGAAAGAGCGAGATGAAAACGAAAGCGTGAGGGGAACGATCTTCTTTCGCGTCTCCTCTTTTGCTTGATTTTTAATATACATTGCGGAAAAGGAGAAAGATTACCAACATATATTACATTAGCTACACAACACTTTGGAAATTGGGTTTGGGCAGTCAGTTATCTTCATGTGCAAAATTACATAACGATCCTTCGATAAAGATCGGCCATTATTGTTAAATTTTTCTTTAGTGTGTCTAACAATCTTTACTGATTAACACAATCATTTTTCAGTGCTGTGAAAAGATCTCTTTGATGGACCATCTAGTTGTTAAGTGAATTTCTTTGAAAATTCACGTTCTAAACACCAAATCATTTTCAGCTTCTTAATTCTTACAGGAAATACAGGAGGCTAATTACTGAAGATTTTTATATTACAATGTTCCATAAGCATTTTTACATTTTCAATCTAATGCGTATCATCGCGTACTGTGTAAGTAGATGTGTAATATTTATTCTGGAGCAGATATAGTCAAAGGTGTGTGGGAGTGTAACGTGGGAATTCACATTGTACGCTAAAACTACGCCCCTTCACTTTTTTGCCGAATGATGCCACACCCACTAACCAAAAAAACACATGCACATCACTCATGCTCCAATATTAGGCGATAACCTCAATTCACTGCTGCTTAGCAGATTAAGCTTGATTTTACCAGTGCTGCTAAATAACCCTCACCGTTTGAACCGCCTATCACATTATCGCCATGTAACTGTTATCACACGTGAAGAATTGACTGATGTAGATGCGTTAACATAGGTGATAAATTCATAAATAATAATCGGTCTGCAGTACTGGTTTTCTGCGTCTGTCTACTTTCTTGCTGATACACACCAGTTTGCCATATAGCTCGTAATATTGCGCCTTCTCGACATCAAACTCTGCCTTCTGGGGTACTTATACCATGTGTTCCACACTTATTGTTTGATTTCGACACAATAAACATTTTCCTGCTTTCGCTATAGCGGTTTATAGATTGCAAGTACAAACGTCACTAGTATCAGTCTTCTCGCACAGTCAATTTTTGTCATTCGCTCTTCTCCAACTCTGCCGTGATATTCTTTAGCAAACGAAGAATAAGAAGCATCAAACACGTTATTTACAGAGAAAAACTTTGTGAATACTAGTTCTTATTCTCGATCTATTTATCTATTTATTTTTTAATTTTATAAAGGGTACAGTTAATATGATTGAAAGTCATGAGAACGTATCTGCTGGCTATGTATACGATAGAATACAATTTGTAATATTTTAATTAGGCGGAATTTTTTTGCAATTTTATCTTGTTGGTAATTTTGCGTAGCCTATACGTTATCCGACTATCACTGGCAGTTACATATACTCGGAGCGCATCCAAAACAAACAAAAAGTTTATACATCTGAACTACATATGGTAGGGGTGCCGACGGGGGTTCTGTTTAAGTTTGAAAATAGTAGCAGATTAATAAAAGGGGGCGGGCTTCAATTTTTTCACTTGATTCCGTTTAAAGGTACCTTATGTGTTTACCTTTCTGTAACGATTATTTTTACTGTCTTCTATAGCATTAAAGTTCTCTCGCAATCCAAGTTATTTTACAACCTACGCCAATAATGCATGAAGAATATTTCAGTGTTATATATCACGTTATTCTTAATTGCGCGTTCGATTGATTCTTTTATAAATTAATGGAAATTTTCCAACCCCTTTTTTTATTATCGATCTAATTAAAAGTTATTTAAAAAAAAAAAAAAGCGCTTCTATTGGTGCTAATATATTGTTTAATAAGGAGTGGTACCATAATACTATAAATTCAGTTACTGTGCAATTCATCAAAAACATTAATCCATTTCTTAGTTTTACTAATACGGAGCATTGTGATTAACTATATTCGAACATTCTTGTTTCACAAGCAGCTGCATATGACAACATTCTGTGCGTGATACGATTGCATGTAAGAGATTGTATTCGGAACTGATTTTGTAAATGTTTTTCAAAGTCCAAGTGTGTATATAAACATATGCGTCTATATTATCCGTGCGAATATAACGGATGCGTGTTCGTTATTGCCTTCCGTGCAAGAATATTAAGCGATTACTTCAAATCAAATCAAATATATTTGTTTGCAATACAATATACAATTATAAATTCCAACATTTATAGTTAAGGTTGTTTATAGCGAAAATATAAATAAATATACATGGACTGAAATAAATGGTTTTACTGATATAATTAATGGGTAAATAAACTACGAGTGTTTAATTTTGAATCAACTGTTTGGCCCATGTTTCTCAAATTACAACTGAGTTCGGTAACATGTATTAAGCGACTTATACGGTGAAGAACTAAATTAAGAGCTTACCTGCATGCACTTAAAACCACACTCATGCCCCACACCCATGTAATTTAAGTTTGAACTTTAATTATAAATCTAAGTTAAAGTAAATAACGCTAAATGTAACAAATAAATTTTAAACTAAATAGAAATTAATAATTAAAATTAGAATTAACATTTATCACGCGATTAATACTAAACTTAATGTACAAAATTATAGATAATTGAATTAACTGTAATAAAGTCGGTCACAAAAAAGTATTTTTATTAATTATTATAATATTTTTAATGAGAAAAATAAAAAGAAATAACGGTTTCATCGGCGAAAGTAGCAATTACAAAATATAACAACGGATTGTGTAAATATAGTCCAAAAATGACAATAAATGCAAAGTATTCATGCCGAGCATTAAGTTATATTAATAATCAAGTTTATCGAAGAAATTTTTATATATTTAATTATATTATATAACTAGGTTTACTTTTGAATAATAATGTTTAAAATAATAGTTAAAAATAACCATTAATTAAAGTTAAATAAAGTTATTGCAAATGGATTACAACAAGTAGTTTACGACAGTTCAACTGGTGTCGGGTTTGGCAACATTTAATTTAATTAGCCGGTCAATGCGTTCATGTAATTGAAGCAAAAGTTGATTATTTATCTACCCCGGTATTTTACAAATAGAATCTATTATCTTATTTAAACATATTTAAACATATTTAAACATATATATATATATTTAGCTATTGTTAAATATATATTTTTCTACTCGTATATTTATACCTGCTAATACGAGTATATTAAAAAAATTCTTATTTGGCCGAGTAATTTAAGCAAGGTTGTGGTTTTAATGAATGTTTACGAATGCTACTTGAACATTTCATGAATTGCACTGTAATACAGTGCAGTGTATTTAAAATTAAATTATTTATTGTTATTATTATTTTTTTTAATCCGAATTAAATAAATTTATTAAATTAACAATGGACAAGAGTAATGAAAATACCGTGCAACTTGTTTGTAATGTAACTATGAAATTATCTTTCGAACTTTTGGAAGTTAGTGCTTTTTGAAATATTGTTAAATAAAATTTTACGTTTGTATTTACAATTTCTAAGGTTTATTTTAAGTGTTTCTGGTAAAGAATTATACAACAAGAAACCCACATATGTATATCTCGCCTGCATTCTAATATGATATTAAAACAAGGTATATTTTTTCTTGTACGGACGTTCTAGGAATCCCCACTCGTACCTTTACATCAAATCTATCTTTATTATTTTGAACATATATAGTAATAATTGCATGTAATATAACTGTTTAACGCTTAAAACGTTTTTCACAATATGAACACTTCGCTTTACCGGACTAATTTTTTTTTTGCTTATTGATTTTTTTCAAATAGTATATCGGCGAAAGATGGCATTTTGCTGCATTTCCCCAATGAATAATCCCGTATGTAAAAATCGGTTGATAAAGTGCTAAATAGAAAACTTTTAGCTCTTTACAATTAAAAAACTTGTTCTAAATGGTAAAATAAATAATTTAACTTCACCGACAGGTGCGCCAAATGAGAACTAAATAATAACTTACAATCTAAATATACTCCTAAATATTTTATCTCATAAGTTCGTTCTATAAATATATATATATATATATATATATATATATATAGTATATTCCCACTGTATTCTTAAGTGATTCCACCTGTGTTGAGGTAAATGACTGTATATTATATATTGTGTTTTTTTTTCATTTAATCTGATAGAATTTACAGTCATCCATCATTCTGAATCAGTTGCTGCAAAATATTTGGAAATGTGAAACTAACAATAAGAACGGTATCAGTTTTTCCCCTTGCTGCAGCTCACCGAAAGCCAGAGCTCCAATATACTCCGTGGTGTGATCGTTACTGTTAAAAATTTGAAATATTTCATAAAGGTAGAAAGGAACGAGTCCTCCTACTCTCATTAGTGCCGTTTAACTTAGTGTGTTGATAAACCTTAACTTCACAATTCCCGACGCCATGCTTAGTGGAAATCATTTTACTTTTATCATGAGGCTGGAACAGTATTATAGATTGTGTAAAAAGCTATGTATGCACTGATCTCTCTATATTGGATGGTCCGATGGTGTGAATTGTACTTGGAGAGGTTATTTCAAACAAGCAGGTTGTCGGTTCAATAAATACCTAAAATAAAAGCGACAGTCTATTTGATGATTTTTAACCGTTTGCAAGCATATTTGAAACAATAAACTTATAAATCCGGGTTCCTAGTTATGGAGTTTTAGTTTTGATGAGTAAATATTAAAACAAACTAATTGTAAACGGTGGCGCGGATAGCGATGGATTTTACCATAAATATGTATACATCCATGGATAGACACATATCCTAAACTCCATTTACAATATCAGTCTAAAGTGTAGCATCGCGTGATATCGCACACAGAATTAAGATGACTGCAACACAAGAGCGTAAGGCTCTTAATTCGGGAAGTTCACTTTACATAGGAATTCTTAATAGTTCAACAGTCAGGTCAGTTACACGAAACGGCACTTGTTGCTCCGAAATAAATGTGTTTGCAATCTATTTTTAATGACATAAATATGACGTAATAGGAAACGTTTCGAAAAAAAAAGAAAAAAAATTTAAAACGTCGTACAACTTGTATACTGAGCTATATTATATGCGCTTAGTAATATTGAATGTTATTAAGCATAGAAATTAAATGTAAACATTGTGAGAAAATGGATTACTTCGCGTAAATTTAGAAATAATTCTTTCATTATGGAAGCATTTTCTAACCGGTTTCGTTCGAACTCCTCAATTAGATTACTTCGAGGCCAGTTACCGTGACATATAAACGACAGTGTTCTGTTTGAGAAGGCCTCGGTTCGAATTCGCAAAAAGTTCGGAAATTGTCATTGTGTCCGGTTATTAATTAATTATCCGCGATTTTTGAGTCAAATAAATTCAAACATTTAGTTATTACCGTAGAGAAAAATTTATTTATACCCTCGTTTATATGTAAACAAAAATTCTTTCTTCTGTAAATTATTTTACTTCCGCGTTCGATTTTTACAACTGAAAATTAAGCACAAGAAGAGTTATCTGTAACTTCAACAGATCACCAATCTCCTCGGAATCTAAAAACCGGTTTCAGTACCAAGTTCAAGTCGTTAAAAGTGTTACCCGGGTCGTCACCACCGGTTGTGTACACTCAAGTATTTATGTATTTATTTTATTATTTACGAGGTACATATTGCCAGCGAGGGGCTGTCACCTCGGATCAGGTTATTTACATTATTTTAAGGTTTGTAATATTTATAAATTTAATTAGTCTGTAGAAGTTATTTATGTTTAAATTCGCGGAGTGATCGTCTGTAAGTGTGGATTGTTGGCGTTCGGCACTGTAGATGGGGCATTCAGTGATGATGTGTTTGACTGTGATCTGGCAATTGCATTGAGTACAGGCTGGAGGCTCCTGGTGGTCCAGCAGGTATGCATGGGTGGTTAGCGTATGGCCTAGATAGATTCTGTTCAAGGTTGATTCGATATCCTGGTTTGATGCAGCTTTGCCTATAACGTAAGTCCAGTCAGTAATCGTCCGTTTAATTGTCAGTAGTTTGATCGAATGGCTGCTGTTCCACTCAATCTCCCAATCAGACATTATTTTGGATTTTGCGTATTTCTTCAGTTCGCTTGGGTGTAACACTGGTACGGCGGCGTTGGTCGATAGCATGGGAAGGTGATCAAAGATCATGATGTAAATGGTGCCTTCATGGTGGTTTGCACTCCACGGTGGATCGGCGGAAGGCATGCGCTTAAGTAGATAATTCGGGATGTCCAGTGTAAATTCGTCTTGACATTTGAAGTAGCCTTGGGCAGCGAGGGTACCGGTTCGGGTAACTCAAGATGGATATGACGTAAGTATCTCTCCTCATATGCGGCCAATATTTCAAATCGAAAACTGTGGCTACAGCGGAAAAATCTGGAAACCTAAAGGCGGATCATGCGAAAGGAAAAAGAAACTGGTCTCCCATATATGAAATACATTAGGACTGTGTTATGTAAACTTAACTAGTTTCCGATAGTTTGCCACCAATGGTATGGTGATTCAGTTTATTTCTTTTTACGGCTGAAAAGAAACGGTATCATGCCGCGGTGTATTATAGAAAAGAACAAACTTCATTTTAGAGCGACTGCCTGGAAATCCGTTACTTCACGTGTTCATTCGATGTTACGTGAACTAGAATACAAGAAACGGGGGACAGTTGTGGTTAACCGACGTCATTACTAATCGTGGCCAAATGGTCGCATTTCGAAAACACATTGTGCTTTGAAGATATACTAGCCGAAATAGCAGACAGAAAATACGAGAACAATCCAGTAACAAGCCTCCCTCGCCTAATTGATCGCACTTAGCCGGGTGATAATTCTGCTGGAAAATTTTGTAATGTCTTAATGTGTACCGTACAGAGCCGTATTTAACGTCTGAGCAAAAACGCCGAATGGACGGGCGAACATTTTTTGGAATATTTTCAGCGACCGCAGTGATACCGTTTCTCTCGATGATGATGATAATGACGACGACGACGACGATGACGATGATGATGATGATGATGATGATGATGGCGATGATGATGATGGTAATGATGACGGCTGCAGTGAGCCGTAGAGGGAAGTGAGCGCGTGCTTGCCGAGACGAACATAAATTGCTGCACTCTGGTAAAATTTCGCTTCTTCTTAACAAGTTAAATTAACGGGGGTGACAGCAGCCGTAGCACTTCGATGGCGATAAATTCTCGCATAAATTTGGTTAACAGGCCAAAGCGGCGAACGGGTACTACTTTTCGGCCAACACTGTCAGACTTGGTCGCACGGAAAAATAGCCGAACAATGAAGCGCACACGGACACAATGATACATGTGTGTCAGCGTTGGAAGTAACTTTGTTGGATAGTTGTCGTTGGAGGCTTTAACAAGTTTTACTTTACAGAAAAATACCCAACGGAAAGTTTTGACATAAAGATGTCATAGGAAAATTTAATAGCTGCAACGGGCAATTTCTCCCTGCGGAGGTCAGTTAGAACTCCAATATTTAACCGAAACTCCGGCAGCCAGGTCCGGCCCGAGCTCAATCTGCAGTTACGGCAGCTGAGCTCAGCGCGCGCGCGCGCGCGCGTTAAATGCCTTCTCCTTTTAAGGTCCGTTTCATGGCGGGCCACAACTGCTCTTTATCTGCTTTATGTGGCCCCACTGCTGACACTGGTAAACGTCGCCCCCAGGGAAATTACCAAGACAAATCCGGCAATTAACCGGCTAACTATCTTCCGCTCGCCTACCTCCCTTTTCGCCCGTGTTTATTTTTTATCTTCACCTCTCCATCCGAGGGCTACGGGGATTCGTTCGAATCATTTTCCGACTCGTCTTCACATTTTTTTTTGTTCTCTCGCCTATTACGCATATGTGCTCGCTAGGAAATTTTAATAATTCCGTATTGAAGAACCATAAAATTCGCGTGCATTCCCGCTGCCTACTCCTGCCGGCGATATCTACGTCATCGCGCTAAAGAAATTAGATACTTTTTCCATTAATTTCGATGACTGATACGTACCTTTAGTGGGAAAAGAAAGAAAAACCGGTAATGATAATAATAATGACAATGATATAATTCGAGTAAATTAAAATAGTATAGGATGGCTCCTTGTACATCTCACCCTGCTATCCGACGGCACGCTTTGAATTCGGTCCGTGATAACTGCGGGTAATAACGGTCATTCCATTTCGCTGACGTTAATTAGATCGCTTTATTTTCAAGTTGCCAGCTCCTTCTCTTCATCGTTTGATCCGCAATTTTCTTACATTCCCGCTATTTCTTTCGCTTCATCAATTCTCTTTGTTTCCGCGTCCATCGCGGAACACGATTCTGTTTTTTCTTTTTCTTTTGCTTTCGCTACCCTTACGCATCGTATCTCGCGCCATTGCTCTCTGTCGACCTGTTTGGGGCTGTTGAAAAATAATTTCCTTCCGGCCTTTCTTCGTTTCCCTTCGAATCCCGCCTAAGCAAAAAAAAAAAAAGCCAAACGCCGACTACAGCGCTCTCTTTTTAATTTATCCGGCTAAAAATATTGCCGTGAAAATTCGAGTCACTAAACTGGCAAAATGGAATGTGGAAAATTAAATTTAAAATTGCGCCGCCGTTATTTTGCTGCGCTAGTCTCACCATCAGTTTCGGAATACCTTCGATAGCTTCGGGTTTTGTTTGTTTGTCGCTTTCCCCCGAACAGAATTGCGCTGAGTGTAATTTTTTTTAAGTTGAACGAACCCACTCGATTAGCGAAATATTCAGAAATAATCGTCAGCCTCTCGAAATATCTGTCAAGTCGAGTCACCGTGCCGGCATCTATTTAAGATGGGAGTATACTGTCTTTTTCCTCCAAGATTGTAAAAGACATTTCGACTTTACGAAGCAATTTGAAAAATACCGACGAATATAGCGTAAAGTTCGTAGAAGTAAGCGATCTTCTTCCAGGTCTAGCACGCAGTCCGTGTTTTTCGTTTTTACATAAAACCAACCGGAGAAAGGGTTGTCGAACTGTGAGAATTTTTACAGTTGTTCCACGAATGAATATCACGTTAGCGAGAATGCAGTTGAAATACCATAGATCGCATGGATGGTCTAATTTCAATGTAGTCCGAATTCTTACAGGTCTGTACATCGATATGCACGATGATCATATATAAAAGTCTTCAAAATCTTTCGAATGTCTCAGCCTCGGTGTGGTTTAGTCGCCGTAAAAACCATACATATCAGTAACAACTAAAACCAAGAAACGTCGGACTCTACTATCTGATCAGCGTCTGTCCTCTATGTTAAGAGCGGCTGTACATCTCGATCTATTATTTGTCTAAGCCTTAACAGCTCTTTGCTTTTTCGCGTTTTCGTCTTCATCCTATATCCTCTCGTAATTGTCATCTTTACGCTGATGAAGCTCTATATCAACGATTCTAAGGATATTTTATTTGAATGCCCTTCTTTCACGCCTAAGAACGAAGCATTTTTTTATATTGTAGTCTGTTGTCCTTGGGTTTCGCTAATCCTTACAACGCCTCTTACATTCTATTCCGCTCCTTTCCGTTATTTATTTTCTTTGTTCTTTTATTGTATTTATTTCCGAACGGATCTGTATCTCACTGCCCCTTTCCCTTCTAATCGCTTCTCCTTTCCAAAAGGAACAAGTTATTTACGAGTAAACATTAAAAAAAAAGAAAACAAATAAAAAAGCATATGTGACAAATGTATATATTTTTTTTTTTTTTTTTTTTTTTTGAAGTCGGTAAAAAGTTAAAGTTAATAGAAATATTATGAGAATGAAGAAAAACATTAAAATTAGTCCAGTTCGGTAGGAATTATGTCAGAACAGAAAAAAAAAAATCGATAAAGCTCCATTTTTAATACTGTAATTTTTTTAGATCATGATTTTATAGTAAATTGGTAACATTTTAAGTTAATCGCTTGTTATATTATTAAAATATTATCCAAAGGGGCAACAATATTTTTTTATGTTTTTTGACTATTACTCAGTTTATTTCATCAATTTCACATGGTACCACCGTTGAATGGTATACTTTCGAATGGGCATGAAATCATTAAAATCGATCTACGTGACTGTAAGCTATGCGCGAACAAACATAAAAAAAACATACGCAACAGACATATGCCTTCCTTCTTTTCGGAGTCGGTAAAAATTGTGTTAATTACCATGGGAATGTAGTTCTAAATAAAGGAAGTGAATATCTTAAACCACCATAGTGCCATTTAAAACTTGCGCCATTTTTAAGAAAGTTGGTTTTTAGCAATAAAAAGAATTAAAGTATTACGCTAAAAATTGCGAAATAAAACATTTGAAAGAAAAAAAATGATGACTTCAAGTTTTGCTCTAAAAATTTAACAAAATACACTAAAAAGTCAAAAATAATTATTTGATAAAATTAATATATTTCAGAGCGATATTCCTTAAGATGATCTTGTGATAATTCTTATCCAACGCTGATACCTTAATTAGAATCGGTATCAAATTAAAATTATAATATCTAGAAACAATTTAATGAATATTTAATGTAGGATTAAATATTCATCAATACAATTTCGCCATTCGAATATTACTCTGAAATTATTAAGTTCGCTAAAATATTTGAAGGAAACAAAAAAAAGAAAACATCTACATACTTTAAAGCTCCCCCCACTTGCTGCTTGTGACCGAACCTTTTTCATTTCCAGTTGTTTTAATTTTTAAAATAAGAAGACAATTGAAGTGCTCGCATAGTGCATATTTTTCAAAAAGGAGATATAAATATATTGATTAAAAAAAACTTTAGTTTACGTTTAAAATTTATTTTAAAAAATCGTAATTTTAAATATTCTTTTTTTTGTTTTTAAATAGAAAATGAATATTTTCATTTTCATTAACCACCAAACGTAAAACATAACTTTTAATCATAACCAAAGGATGAATCTTAAATTTTATTTAATTTGGAAGGGCGGTATTCAAAAAGTTTCATTTCGTGAGATATAACAGAGGAAAGAGAGTATTTTGCCACTTTATAGTTACATTCGGAGCATTTCGTTTGCTTATACTACTCTTCTAGCTAGGAGTTTTTGTTTTCCGGATATTTCAATTTAACGGTAAAAATCAAGAATTTGGAATTTGGATTAAAATGTATCGAAAACTAAAACCGCTAATTAAAGGTAATTGATGTATAAGAAAGAAAAACATTATGACACGTTAACCACACACATTTCTTGAAATCTAATGATAACTAATTTTGATAATAATTTAAGTGTCATTTGCATTCATCGCTTTTTTTTTTTTCAAAAGTGAAGCCGTTTCCGGACGTTGAAGTTTTATATGTATTTTTTCCATATTTTAATTACAAAAGTGCGTCGATTGAAAAAAACAAAACATTGCTACAGAATTGCCTGCTGACTTTTTTCCAATTTTTTGTTTTACTGGTTGACGTGTAAAAATTAGGATTATCGTGGATATTTAAAATTTCAAAGTGGTTCCGAACAAGGTAAGTTTCGAAAAAATATCATCAAATGAATAAAAGTTAAAAATAAAGCTTCTTGATTAGCGAATTTTTCATTTATCAGCATTGCATAAGAGTTTTTTGTTGTTAAAAATTTGTAAACTTTTTCATCGTAAAAACTTTGGATAATTTTTGGTTTAAAAAATGCGGCATTAAAACCTGTCTAAGCTAAAGAAAACAACGTAAAAAATGTCGCACACGGTTTTAATTGTTTGTAAATCTTTACACTAATTTTCGCGAATCAAAGTTAGAATTACCTATTTTACAATGCACGGAACTATTTAATCGACCATTTCGTAATTTGTACGGTGCTCAGCATCTGGAAAAAGTAAACTAGTAATTCTGTATATTCCGCGCGCTTAATCCTAAAGCGATGATACTTTGCAAACTCATATTATGCGATATTATTTCATCCCGATCAGAAGGGATAACAAAAATAGAAAAGCGAAAGTGCGTTATATAAAATTAAGGTTTAGGCGAAAATTAAATTAGCCGGTGATTATTACAATGCTGGTTACCTTAGAAGCCTCGATTGCTTGCGTAGAGTATTGCGCAAAAAAATTTAAAAACTGGAAAAAAATAGAGATATTATCTCCCAATAAATGTACACAAAAAATAGGCCATACATAAATAAAGACAGCTTTGCACTTCCTATAACAACTGGTATCAAAATGATAGTTATTAAAAATGTAAAACGAATAGAAGTGTCTGCCCGCTTAAAGATAAAACAACTGGTGAAATAAGTCTTATCCAACTAAGAACAGCTTTCCTTATCACAGCCAAAATGAAGTTTCTTCTTATTTTGTCGGTCATCCAAAGGAGCCTACGTGCCGCTGTGCGTTCAGTATATGTAATAAAACTTGTTGTGTTATCTGTGCAAATCATTAACCAGCTCCGGTAACTTGGACTGAGAACTTTAAAGAAGCCTACTCACGTAATAACATTTTACGATTGATCCTCCGACTGCTATCTTTTCAGTTCTGCAGTTAACCGGCAGAGGTCGGTATAAAAGTTTTCAGCAAAACCTGCAAACTTCAGCGCGGCAGCAAAATATATAAAACGGAAGCCTATCCGCTTGTAATACGGTCAGTGAAATCGCAAGTTCCGCTAGGCACTGGTTTTCTTCAGTAAAATCGGACAGGTCTCATTACATTTTGATAAATTAGCGTGCTTTCTGTACTAGCAGGAATTAACGGAAAATCCCACTCTACTTTTTTCGACTTGTTTGCTACCTATATTACTTCAAACTTGAATTACGGGACTAATAAGGAATTATGTCAACGGCGAAACGATGAAAAAAGTTCAAATGGAAGCCAGTCTAAAAATTGTTTTAAAACCGTTAAGCTACAGAGTAATTAATAATTAAATCAATTGCCACAAAGCGCCGATAACATATAATACAGTGAAACTTCTGAATAACAGATAGTCGCGGGACCAAAATATTTTTCAGGTATTAAGAAGTGTCCGCTAATGGGAAATCATGATGTATGTACAGATTACTGAAATTTACGTTATTGTGTATTGTAACGTATTTAACAAGAATAAAAAAGATAGTACGTAATATAAAAATTTACACTTAAAGACATACATGCGTCTAAAATAATAAAAAAAAAAAAAAAAATCGTATAATATGAAAAAATATGTATGTATGTAAAGTACTACTACAGTTCTTACTTATCGTTTGTATTGCAGGATTAATTGATAAACAAGTTAGGCAATAGAGTGTGAACCAATTTTTGTTTCTAGAAACGCAAGATAATCTATAATTTTAATCACTTATGTTCAAAATACTTTTTTTTTTTTTTTTTTTTTAAATACATACTGTAGTAAATCTTAGCGTATCGAACATATTTCAATTTTCTAGGAAAAAATCAGTAATTTTACTTTGTTTATTTCACATTTAAAATCCGCGATTCGACATGCACCTGCCGTTCGGATATCATTATTTTTAAACCTTCAGCACATCAGCTTTATGAATGAAATACGATTTTTTTAGTTTTCCAATTAACGAGAGTGAACATTATTTAAAGTTTCACAGTCAACTTTAATAGTTGTGTCTTCTTCACCATCATAAACATTATTATTGTCATCACAGTCTATACTGCATCATCGTCGGATGGATTTTGTTCTAGCATGAATTCAGCTGCTAATTCGATTTATATGTCGGTAAGTGCATCTTCCACATGCAATCCCCCTCGTGTCTATTAAACAATAATCTAGGACACTAATTGAACTTCTTTTTTTGACAAACTTTGTCCGTTTCGCAGAAATCGAATTTCCAAAGTCATACTTATTAATGTGTCCGCGTCCGTAATTGGGAAGGTCCGTTATTGGGAAATATTTTTATATTATGTCTTATGGGAAAATGCCGGGGATTTTGAAATTGTCCGCTATTAGGAAATGTCCGCTATCTAGAAGTGTCCGTTAGTAGAAGTTTCACTGTATTAAAATAATAAAACATACGCGCACATCAACTTTCACTCTTCTATGATGAGTGTACAAACTTAAAGCGAGTCATTCATATTTTTTATTGCATAGCAATAAAATCTCTGCTTTATAATTGCGATCGTATTGAATTGAATAATTCTGTATGACGTTGATCCTAATTCGTTCTCAAGTAACTACAAAGTACTTGTTAAGCTTCGTTCGGATTTATTCCAAACGCGAGTAAAATTAAAATATTCACGCAAACATTTGAAAAAACAATAACATTCGCCGAAATTACGATTGTTTCATCAATTCGAAAATTGTATTTTAGTCCGCTTTCTTTTTTAAAATCGCACCACGTAAATACTACTTTCAACGCAAAATTTCAATTTTCTGATCGATATGTAAATAATTTAGTTTTTTTTTTTTGTTTTTTTTTTTTTTTGGTGCACGTCAACAGTGGAACTTACCCAAAGCAAAGAACTGTACATTATATAAGGAAAAGATTAGAAATTGAGGAGATAAAGAGGGCCAACAAAGGAACTATATTGAGAGAGGGGAATGCAAGAATGGAGTGGACACTATAAGGAGTAGGAAGGCCAAGGCGCAGAAGACTAGAATACAGAGTAGAATGTTCGGAGGAAATAAAGGGGCATTCGAACAAAATGTGATTCGCATCACAGGTATAATTGAGCTCTGGAGGGTCATAAGGACACAAAGGAGATTGAACAATAGAAAAACGGAAAAGAGAAGCCGGAAGCAAACTATGATTGAACCTCAGGCGAACTATAGAGGAAATAATCGAACGGCTGAGGTAGGGGAAAAGATTAAACCAAGGAAGAGAAGAAGGGAATGGTTAAACAGAAAGGTAAAAAGATTGAGGATCGGTAAAGAATGAAGGATAGAATCCGGTCCAGAAATCGTGGTGGGAACGATAACAAAGACAGTAGAGTGTTTGAGCAGGAAATCTACTAATGAATCATTGGTCGCCGCCGAACGTGCCAACGAGTCAATTAACTCGTTGCCAGGAATTCCGCAATGACCAGGAATCCATAGTAGATCAATTACAACAGAACGGGATGCAAATAAATAAGAAATTAAGAAGCGAATTTGGAGAATAATGGGATCAATGACATGAGTAGGAAAAGGAGAGGAGATAGCCAATAAAACACTTTTCGAGTCCGAGGATAGGAGGAATCTCGTGAGATGTCATTTGTCGAGGATATGAAAAGAACTGCCTGCAGGATAGCCATGGATTCGGCAAGAAAAATAGAGGAAAAGGAGGGCAACCGAAATAATTCGGAATAGGTAAGATAATGAACGCAGCCCCAACGCCAACATCAGACTTCGAACCATCCGTGTAGATAATTGTATGGGAAGGAAAGTATAAGGATAACACGTGATTGAATTCGTTTTGAACGGCAGGATGAGGAAGAGATTTAATGTCCGAGGGGAGAACAAATAACTTCGGAGAATGCTTGAATTCAAAGAAATTAAAAGTGAAGTAAGGTGGTTTGGTGAAAGGGAGAACAAAAGGCAAGAAGAGCATAAGCCGAGAAGAGATCGAGGATAATATAGGAATTTTGTGAGGAGAGAAGCGCCAATTATCGGAAATAAATTGATGGGAACTTAGGAGTTTAGAATTACTAATGGGAAGGCGTTTAATCAGAAATCTTTCACCTAATAAGAGTCTTCGAATGAAAAGAAGAAGGAATTCAGACTCTGCCAAAATGGCTGAGATTGGAGAGGAGTTAAGTACTCCGATACAAAGACGAAGACATGAGTTTTGGATACAATCAAGTTTAAAAAGAAATTGCTTGGGAGCACTAGCGTACAGGAATGCGCCGTAATCAAATTTGGAAAAGGATTATTGATCTATATAACATAAGTAAAATATAAGGATCACCGCCTCATTTACGGAGCGAAAGAGCTTTTAGTATATTGAGCCTTTTAAAATTTAGTTGTTAAATTTACTTTTTATTAAACCTAAAATACAAGTTGATCATTGACACCAATAGCCTCCGTTTGCTAGAACAGTCAGTTTCTAGACTTTAAAATCGTATTAACTCGTGAATTGTACCAAAGTCGTTAGCGCCGTTTAACACGGTTAGATGTGTTTATTCAAGAACTGCTTATTTAATAATATACGTATTAAATTTTTCTCGCATCTGAACTTGGAAGCCAGTCAGTGGATTAATAGGTTTCACAAACAATCAAACGTTTACTAGTAATACATAGACGAAAGCTCCGTATTTTGCTTTACTCGGTTTTTATGTTAAAGCCATTATCTCAATTTAAAAAGAATCAAAAACAAAAATATTCATAAGCCGAAAATATTTATTAGAAATGTTTATAACGACGCTTTATATATTTCGAAAATGGCCTAATATTTAAATAACCATAGCGTAAAACGTAAATAAAAATATTTCATCCTTCATCTATCTTCAATTATTAATATAAATAAATTTATTATTTTTTACACCATAGTGTAAATAAGCGTATTATTGACTCTTTAATCAACTCTAAAAGTATGATGACCCCTTAAAAACTGGTTGAGCCCCCATTTCAAAATTGTTCCCTTAACAGAATTTTTTTGACCGTAAGATCTAGACCAACCGATTTTTTTTTTTTTTTTTTTACACCACCCCGGTCTGTTGACCACTATTGGCGTTGCTATCGTTTATATTATTAATTTATTTTTATTTTGTGTAAGGCCTTCTAATTTATACTGTCCACCCCCATTGAGGTATAACAGCATTTAGATAATTACTTATAATAAGTTTACCATCTATATATGTATATATATATATATATATATATATATTGTGACTAATCGACTCTGTCCCTGTTCATAGGCGACATTTGTTACTGACCAGGTCCCCGCGATAAAAAAAATATAAATAAAAAAAAAACGTCGAAAAAAATCAAATACCAAAAAATTTAAAAAAATAAATTTTTGGAATTTACTTCTTTTACGATATTTATCGGGCGCCAACGTTACTTTTCGGTGTAACGTAATCGATAGCCCTGCCGAGCAGGTCTTTAGGCCTTTTTATAAGGGCAACGAAGAAAAGAAAAGGTCTCCGCGACGGAGATATCACGAAAACGTGTCCAAATAACGAAAAAAAAAAAACAAAAAAAAAATCTCTAATCGAGAAAAACGGTTTATTCAAAAATGAAATCGCGCAAATGCAATGCAATTTAACAAAAAAACCGATCGCAAAATGAAAACGAATATTAAAACACAGTAAAATTTGCCTAAAACGGCGTATATCAATTAATGACAGAAAAAGAAGTTAGCCTCCCGGCGCATGGCAGTTCAGATCTAATCGCGACCACAAGGAAGGGAAGACTGATCGGCCGAATTCACCCAGTGAATTCGACGACGATTAAACGGAAAATGACCATTTTGCCTAATAATAAAAGTACATATATAAAAAATTCAACACACCACGGATTTTTCTAGGACATTTCAAAATCGGCGGAGCGGCGGGCACCCTGCGTCGGTTCTTTCGGGTTCTAAGAAAAAACTTCTCACGCCTCGACGTAGCTCGACTCGCATCTCCGACGCACACAACGCCAGACCGGACAAACATTGGACAAACCACCCTCATATAATTAACACACACATATGCACGGATTGCCAAATTGGCGCCGTGTACATTTGCAATTCCAACGAAATTTGTCGATCCAGCATTATGGTCGGAGAATGCTCAGTTTGCACGCTGCCCGGGGAAACCGGAGAAATAGAAATCGGAGCAGATAGGCCCGAGAAACGGCCAAAACGCGGGAAGATATGGAATTTAGAATTTGGAAAAAATCAATCATTATCATTTTTTAATTCGGTGCAGCGTGAAAAATATCGAGAGTCATGGCAGCCGAATCCGTCACAATATTTAAATTATTCTTAAAGCTTGTTACTTATCTCCGCTGAATACATGACAACATCATTGATACCCCTACCCTACATCACTCACGTGGGTCAGATGAGGAGAGCCTGCTTATATTATTTCTAATCAACAGCTCTGATATATCCACCATCGTTAGCTATAATTTAGCACATCTCGACACCATGTTCTTCATAATCTTCTTTGTGGATTTCCTGGAAGATATTGGTGGTACATGCTAGACACGTTGGTGTTATCACTAGATGACAGCTTCTCGAAAGATTTTCTGTACTGCAAAGCGTGATATTCTTGAACATATGGAATATGAAGATCGTTGTGCAGCGTGTTATTCCATGAATATGGAGCAAGTGACTCCGAAACATGTCGGCACGTTTTAATTTTTAATTTAAAAATAATTTTCTGTTTAATAAAGATTTTATATTGTTCAATGAAGTAAGGAGCTCCAACTATTCCACGGAGGATGTTAGACTGCAACTGTTGACTTTTATTAATATTACTCCTGACTGACGACCCATAAACTTCTATACCGTACTTCCATGTGGATTTTCCGAAAAACCCTTTGAATTCCACCAAAGTCATTGGCGCCGTTTCCTCATGCAGACATACCGTGACGAATTCGGTACTTGTAGCGCGATCTTTTAGTGGTGTTCGAATTATAAAAATATTCTCTTTGATAAAATAATTTATTCACGGTTTATTGGACCCTGTTTTATTCGGCGTTATCGCAGGTTGTAGGTATTGGAGATGCTTATCGGCTAAACCCGAGATTCCCGTACGCGGTCGAACGAACACTTGTGTCGGGGTTGAGACTGTGTGCATGGCTATCGTTGGTAGCGGCCGCTAGTGGAGGTAACTACACGCGCAAGAGCTATGCCGACCAGCATCGAGCTGAGAGAGGATTCATAAAATCCCGTAAAAGTCAGGCAGAGCGGTTAAAACGGAATTATTCGGAAGATGTTCCAGGAACATCGATATAATTATTACCATTATCGTGTTTATTAATTGTTCTCCGATTATTCGGTTAGAGTTAAATAGTTTTGATAGTTACATTATTCTAGTCGATCGCCAATCGCCAATCGCCAATCGCCAATCGCCAATCGCCATCATGGCAACATTTAAATTTTGTTCTAGTCCGTGCCGCCGCTTATAATGTAATTTTTGAAGACTATGCTGCACGTTTTTCAGCCCTGTTTCTGAAATTAGATATAGGGTAATGGTTTTTTTTTTTGTAGCCGTTTTTCTAGTCTTCGTTGTCAAATGTTTGCGAGCGCCACTCCGTTTTGTTTGTTTTTTTGCTTTTGTAATTTTTTCCCCCCGAAAAATATGCGTTTTTACGGTCGGAAAGTCTCGTTATTGAACACGTGTTTCGGTGGCACCGTGGTATCTCCGCGCGGGGAGAAGCCCGACTGCTTCGTAGCAGCGAAATAGTTTTTCTCTGAAATTGTTTTATCATCATTTTTTTTAAAGCCTGATGCTCTGAGCAGATCTTTTCGAATTGTGACACTGCGTGTGTCACTGGTTTTCGTAGTTTTTGTAAATTTGAGTTCTTATCAATTTATACCCATATATATATATGTATATATATATATATATATATAACTCGGCCATTTTGGCCTCGCAAGGGGCTATGCCCCTCGACCCCTCTTGCTTTCATTTCTGCCTTTTTCTCTTCTATACTTTGTATAAAATGATCAAAATTTACAACGTAATTCTTACTGGCATCAACACAAAAAAAAAATAACATAACCACAAAAGTCCCATTCTAACATTTAACTTTCATTATATAAAATTAAGACATTTGTTCGTTACATTTTTCATTACATATTTCATTACATAAAATTGTGACATTTTTTAAATAACAATAACAAAAATCCTATAAAATATAACAAACGTTACATAAAATTGGAACACTTTTCTGGGACATTTTTTTGGGACATTTTTTCGAATGGGGGGTAGCCTAAGAATTACGTTGTAATTAATATATATATACGTACGTACAATTTTTGCTTGCATTACAGTGTATCAAAGCATTATGCATACTTTACGGAGAAACATATTAATTTTGAAAAAATAATTTCTCACCTAGCCCAACTTTCTCAGCAAAAAAACTAATCCTCTCGTTTAAATACTTCGAGCAATTATTTTATACCTGACGCTCAAAGTATAAATAAATAAAAGTAACCTTGAGGGGAGCTTATTTTCATGTTTTTTTTTTTTTTTCGAATGAACGCACAGTAACTAAATTAAATGAAACATTAAAATTGGAATATGACAGTTTTCGCATATAATATCGAGTATTTAAATTTAGATTAAAGACTTTAAACAATAAAAGAATGAATAAACAGTTTACAAATTTCTATAAATGAACAAATACAAGTCTTCCTACAAACATATTAAGAACTTTCTACGATTGTTTATGCAAAAAAAGATAATGCGTCCAGCAGGAAAGAATGTTCCTTTTCTTTGAGAAGTGTCCGGTGTAGCTGGCTCGGTGGTCACACAAAAACAAAAATGGCCGAATAACAGTGTGTGCATGGGTGACGTCAGATTATGACTTGGTGGCATGATGCTTGTTAGCTCTTGCTCCCGCCCCCCTCTGACATTACCCCGTCAACTGTCTCAAAACCATCTTATTCTTTCTACTACCTATTATTTCTACTATATATGCAGATTCCATGGACACTGAATTACACTGGCGAGAAATAAACTGTTACAGTTAATTATCGCACGGGCTTATTGTTCTCTACATCCTGATGAAGCATTTGTCTGTGATGCTAATCACATTTTCCTTCAGTGTTCCGTTCTTTCTGTGGGACGCTCTTCCCTTTATTTACTCTTTCTAAAGTGTTAAGGCTTCCTGCCCCCTACTGTGCTTCCTATATCCTGTCCTTATTGGTTCATTTATTTCTGCCATTTTGCGGTCGAATTAAGTTTTAATTAGTTAACTTTGCTTCCTACTGTTACTGGATGAGGGCGGTGGTTGATGAGCCCAAAAAAAAAAAAAAAAAAAAGAAAAGAAAAAAAGAAAAAAAACTATCGCATGGGTATGTGTATTATCTTTGATCTAATTCAACATAATTAAAACTGATTTTTTCCATATCGCCTGTAATGGTGACTTAAATCCATATCTTTAAAGTGGAGCCTCCCTTATCGATGCAAAAATTACATAAAGTAAACACTTGAATTAAATACTTGAAGAAGTCGGTGAATATTAATTTTCGGATGATCATCTGCGCTGATTAAATTTTGGACTGCGTAATTTAGTCCGGCTCGTCCACCACAAACTACTTGTAAATTACCACAATTCTGTACTCTCAAAATTATATAAAGTAATCTGCTCCGTACGGTTTATATTGATCGTTGTAAAATGGACAGTAGTGCTCAAAATATTTTTGTGATAACTACCGTTCCGTTTTAAGTGCATTTCAATTTAGAAACAAATAAAAAATTAAAATACTCTCATTTACTTTTAAATTAACTGAAAAACAGAATAATAAAAAAACAACAAATTATTTAATTCGTCTGCGTACATAGAAAAAAATGTCAGTGTTATCGTAATGAATTTAATTTATAAAAAAAGGAATGGATCAAAATATTAAATGTAAATCATTTAAATATCTGGCGACAAAAAAAGAAAAAAAAAAACATTACTCAAACATTTCGATTTTTGTAGAACTAAAATCGAAAAGAATTTAATAATAATAAACATCATACACGAATACATTTGTAAATATTGTAAATTAATAAAGTTTATATTTTGATTATATAATTAAATTTTTAACAAATTAATAGGAAATGTATTACAATCAGTTACTTATGAGTCCATTTTCACAATTTCGTAATTATAAAAACTCATTTTTTATAATTCCAAAGCTAGAATGAATTTAGATTAATATTCTCCCACTGTCTCCTCCTTCAATTACATCCGTTATATAACAATTTTACAAATTTCATTTATTCATTAACAAGATCGCTCAAGTAGGGTATTGTGTTGTTATTTGAGTTGTTCGAACTTATTTTATCTGTGAATGTGTTGCATACAAGTTGCTTATTTCGTACTTTTTAAAGAATTATTGCTGAAGTGCTTTCATTTTAAATACACTTATATCGTATAATAAAACAAACTTTAATAACAAACAATATAATAAGGGCAAAATAATTTATACTATAAATTAGATAAATACCCCTTATTTAGAAACGTTTTCGGGCATAACCCATCATCAGCTAAAACTAACTTAAAGGAAACTTAAAACATACTGAAATGAATATAGGGAATACATGTGTATATGTGTGTTTTAAGTTTGTATTAAGTTAGTTTTAGCTGATGATGGGTTATACCCGAAAACGTTTCTAAATAAGGGGTATTTATCTAATTTATTCAATAAATTATTTTTACCCCCTTATTATATTGTTTGTTATTAAAGTTTGTTTTATTATATAGCGATTTTAACAAACAAGTATGCATTCACCTACACACTTATATCGTTACATTTATAATAAACCGATTATTAAAATTATTTTTTTTGTTTTCTTATTTCAACTTCTGCCGTAAAATAGTTTTTTTTCTTGCGTTTTGTAAATTTAAGATCAAATCTGAAATAAAAAGGGAGTGTCGACTATTTTCAAGTGTAAAACTGAACGATAAAATCGAAAATGTGCTTTACCATGCAATGAAGTTTAAAAAATACCTTTCCACAAGATGAATAACGCATTCGTACTCGTTGTTAAACTTTAAAAAGGAATATATATATATATTAATATATATCTAAGTGTCGAAATTTATTAGTGGAACAATAGTATCTCAAAGGAAAAATCATTCATTTCAATTTTAATATTTTCATAATCAATTAGTGTCGTGGTACAAAATGCTCGATTTGAAGGTAATACTGGATCATGAAATAATTCGTCATAAGCAGCATACATATGTTATTTTCTTCATTTTTCTCAAATTATCCCCACGCTTAATGGGCATCGCTACTGTAGTTGTCACTACCTGGGAGAAATGTTCCTCCAAGGCTTGAAACACCAATAAACGCAAGTGATAATAGTTGGTAGAGTAAAGTTGTTTTGTTTTTTTTTTGGCCGTCGAAAATTCAACCCATCGACACTTTTCCTCTCATACTAGTTATCACTTCCGTTTTCGGCAGTTTCCATTTATTCCCTTTTTTCGTTTTCCCTAAAAAGTGCATTTTCTCGCAGTAGAATGCAAACAACAAGATTATCGCATAATAAATAAATCCAACGTGTATCGTTGTAAAATGAAAACAAAATTCTCATTAGCGGTTTTGTGGGATACGCTTTTAGAGCAAGCAAGTGGCAGCGGTACAAATCAATTTACTAATAGAGGGAAATGTTTCGAAATTGTTTTCTAAAATTTCCGCCATGTCAAGAACACGAGCTCGAAGAAATTGAAAACAATTCCGATATTTTACGGAACGCTGAAGTTGCACGACATTTGGATTTGAAGCGGGAAAACTGCAGTTTAATGAAACATAATGAAAACCAAAATTCCCTCATAAATATTGGAAACGTCATTTATGACATTTTCGTTTACAAAAATTTCAAAAACATCGGGGACACCCGGAAACGAGTTTTTGGTCACTTTTAAATTTTGAAATGAATTGTGTCCGGAATTAAAGAATGTACGACAATGGAATAATCGCGAAAACCGCGGAACACAAATAAAAATACAGAATATTTTCATTATTTTCGAAAGTATAACAGAGAAGAAAAAAAATGTAACCAGTTCGCAATGATATTAATCTATTAAACATTATAACATTCTTTCTACAATTTACAGAAAGTCCTAATTTATAGTATTAGGTAAGGTAAAGAAATTAGCTTGTTCTTTAATAAAAAAAAAAACGAAAAAATATAATTGTAGTTTATTCACAGTTTTATTATTATTATTATCGTGTCCGAGACGCTTGAGGACTAATACAAATAAATAAAATTAACCGATATACGGCGGATTTGCATCAACCATTTTTATAGCTTCGTCAGCTAGCTCTGTACCCCATAGGTCTCCCTCCGTAATGGCTATATGCATCAAGTTACACTGAAACAAGTGTTCATCGCTCTGCTGTTCCCCGCACTCGCATTTATCATTTTCGGCCAGACCCCATTTAAGTAAGTTCACTGGGGTTCTCAGTAATACAGTAAAACAATGCATAATTATGAATAACAAACATCTGGAATTAATATGAAATAAAGTATACTTGAAACGTTTCTGTCTCGCGTTAGAAAAGAAAAAGAACGTTAGTAAAGAGTGGTGTAAAATATTATATAGACCTTAATTAATAGAAATATTATGAACAAAACAATGATCGCTATTTACGTAAACTTTACACTCGAATTATATACATTTCTAGCTAAATACAGGATATTTCTAAAAATATTTCTAGCACATATTTACTCATATTAAATGTTTGTTATTTAAAATTGTTCTTTTTATTAACTGATCGGCTGATAGGATCCCACAAATACAATATTATTTACGTATTTATGAAGATAAATGGAAAATAAACTTTTTTCATACAAAAGTACTTAAAGTTTATATGAAAAATGTTGAGAAGAGATGGGTTCTTTTTTGTTTTTTTTTAATTCGGTTCGTCAACATGGACATCGGTCCAAGAACTGAGAAAAAGGGGAGAAAGAAAATCAGATTTTTATGAGATATCCAACAGAAATGTATGAAAAGTTTGGATAACAGAAGGTGAAGGAAAGGAAAGAATAAATGAAATGCAGTAGGTGGTGAGAACACTGCTTTACAAAAGAAAGGAGTAAATGGAAGACCGTTCCATTGAAAGCGAAGAGCATTCAAATATTATGTGATCAGGGCCACACATAAAATGACTGTTCGAGGGATGTCAAAGACAATGTGGGGATGGCACGAAAGAAAATAGGAAAAACGGCGAAGGGAGCAAACTGTGCCCAATATGCAAGCGGCATATCTCAGAGATATTAGAGCAACGCGTAGAAAGAAAGTCAAGACACCAGGGATAGAAAGGAAGGGAATATTGAGTAAACAACTAAAAAGAATCCGGGTTAGAGAATGAGGAGGGGTAAAAGTTGAACCACAATTTTTTAATGAGTAACAGTAGACAGAAGAATAATATTAATGGATGGAAACAGGGCCTTATCTTGACCAAAATTTCGGGAGGGGTTACGAAAATATTTATATATATATATATATATATATGTGTGTGTGTGTGTGTGTGTGTGTATTATCGTAAAATATATTTATTTATAAATAGTACACTAAAGCGTTGTGGCCAATTATTGTATATGCAATATTTGAACACTACAATAAAAACAAATAAAAAATAGTCGTTTCCATAGAATTCATAGAAATTTCAATTTTTTTTCTTTTGTTAAAAATTGAAAAGAAATACATTTATTCGGAATTTCGGTCCATTTAATTCAAGCAGTTATTGAGGTCGTTTTAAATACCCATATTACATATTCTTGACGGTTTTTTCGTTTTTTGCCGGCCAGGGTAATCGATCATCTTGAAGATATAAATATGGTTTTAAAGAGAATTTCAAGTGTAATGCATGTTTCAGATTTCGAAATTAATAAGTCTAACCGCTCCCAAGCTATTGCATATTTTAATTGAGAATATTTTTATCGTTTCTGAACCATCTTATTATTAGGATTCCGTACATTACATGTGTACGGGATCCTAAAAATTAAGAGAAAAAAAGGTACAAGTGGACTGAATATATATACCCAGAAGCATAGGGCTGGTACTAACATCTGAAAGTAATGTAAAGAAAAAACAAAAAAATGACGAAAGATAACCGCGGTAGAAATAAATAAGACAGATACAGGAAGATGGGTTAAAACAAAACGGTTCTCTGAAAATATAAAGAAAATGGTTCCGTATGAATAATGTTACCAGTGATTATGACGTTTCGACGCCCAAAAAAAAAAAAAAAAAAAAAACTTAGTTGTTCATCAATTCTGGAACAGATTAAGGAACTACGATGATAATAATTAAACACAACTAAAGGAACTGTCCGTCTATTTTTATCGGCACCGTTTTCGCCGGTTGTGAGCCCAAAAACGTTACCCCTATAGTGTAGCACTGAAATGTGCAAACCAGTTCTGAACGCGCAATCACGGTAGCAGTAATGATTTGAAATTATAAAAATAGTTAAAACTGACGGTAATAATTGTTTGTTTTTTTTTTTAGGTAGTACCAAAATATGCTGCTTAGCAACCTTAACATCAGAAATTATAAAAGAATCGCTTCCTTTTTTTTTTTTTTTTGTCTCCTTCATAACAAAAATAACTAAATGGCTACTATCGATCCAAGGAAGAAGAAAGTACATTTCGCAATGAAACTTGAAATGAACAAAGACAAAAAGAAATAAGAAAAACCAGCATAAGAAAAAAACAAAGATAAAAGATATAAACGAAATAAGTAAATTAATTTACCTTCTTTATCGTATGAAAAAAGAATATCACAGCTAAAATTCTGCCACGAGATTTGAGAATAAACATAATGCCAAATGCATAAGTATTTAAAGTTTCGAAAAGAATGAAATAAAAAACATAAAAGAAATAGGGAAAGATTAATTTTGACCCCGAAAAAACAACAAGAAAAATATAAGAGCAATTGATGCTGCTCGCAATAAGTTATTAAATGTTAACGTAGTAGCAAGGGGGAATACGGGAAAGATTTTAGATGAGGAGGCAACAATTTGAATTTAATCGGAGTCTGATAAATAATCTGCATTCTCACGTGACGTTTTTTATATTTTGGAACGCGTGCATACAAATTATTAGATACTCTAGTTACTCCTCCCTTGAACGAAATGTAAAATCTATTTTTATTATATTTATGAACAAACATAAGAATTAGAAGATCGTAAATTGTTTTCAAATATAGTAGGTACAACTAATAGTTTTTATTACCGATTGTTTGTAAAGGTTTTATTCTATTAATGTGGTAGTGCGTAGCTCCCCCCTCCCCCCAGAAAATTATACCACAAGTCAATATTAGCTGATAAAGCGCTAAATAAATCCCTAACTAAATATGTTGATGGAAAATATTGCGATGCATAGTAAAACAAATAATTTAGCTTCCTCAATTCTTGAGAAACTTACACAGTATGTGATGACTAATTTAGTCTACAATCGAACATAATACAGAGATAATTAATTTCTGGAACATTTTGTGTTTCATTATTATTGGCTAAGTAAAGTTTAATGTTATTCAAAAGTGGCCGAAAGCACATACCATATATGACATATTTGAATTTAAATAAATTCAGCACTAATCTGTTTTATTTACCCATTTTTCTATTAAATTTATTCCATCTAGGAATAATAATAATAATAATACTGATAATAATAATAATAATTAGTAAATAATTCGAAGAGGGAAAATAAAGAATTGTGAGTACTTTGCGTGTGTATTTTAAGTTAGGTTGGCAATACATATGTTCGGAAATGTGGAATTTTTATTGCGACGTAATCGGATTGTATTAGAGAAATTTCGAACTATTGAAATTGATAAGATGTAAGTCATTTATGCTTGTGTTAGTAATAAAAGCGAGTGTGAATGACGTCACGATGTGGTGTCGAGGCTTGCGATTAAGTATCAGTAATGGTAAAAAGGTATCGGACATCACGGCGGCCGAGCGATTGGTGGGAAGTTTCGCATTAGAAGCGATGCCTAGACGCCCCAGCTGCGCCAATTATTACATATAAATAGATGCGTCTTGCGAAGCCCCCGCGGCTTTTTCTTTTTTCCTCGCCGTCCAATCAACGTCGTGATCGATCGGTAATCGTTTGTTGCAAGGTGTACACTTAGAAGAATATCATTAACCAGTCGAGTAGAAGAATAACCGCGATGCAGGAAATATATCGTTCTTTTTATTATTTTATTTAATTTCGTTTTTTGTTCTTTCGGGTTTTTTTTTTTTTTTTTGTAGTCCAATCTTCGTGATTTCGCTGGTAGGTGTTTTGAGCAAGGGACACTGTCCACCGCTCTGCAATTGGTAGGAAAGACTTCCCCTCCCTCTTTGTGTTTTTTCCCTTCATTTTTTTTTTCAATTTTGCAGAATTTTTCTTCAATGGCGCCCGAACCAGTTTAAACTTTGAGGAGAGAGCGAAACCGTAACAATGTTGAGCAACTTGGAAGAGATGTTCCGATTAATAGGTATTGTGATGCGAGCAAGGTGTGTTCTATTCGTAATCTAGTTGTTGCCGGGTTTTTTTTTTTTGATTATCGGCATAAAACGAGCACAACTTGTCGAATTTTATTTTCGAATTTCCTCGTCGTGAGGCGGCTAGCTTGTGGTCGCTTGTTTGTATATCGCGGATATTCGGTTCTTTTGGGCTAGACAATATTTTTCGCCGTATTTGTTCGTAAGTAGCGCTATTGTTTTTTCCTTCTTGATTATCGATTCCGAAAAGGCGATATTGAAAAAAAAAAAAAACATCATTCCGAGAATAGGCGATTCATGCGGAATTGATCTTTTACGGAAACAATGTGCCGACTGTCTAGCCGAATTGCTCGAATAAACGGCGATCGCCATCTTTCGCGGTAAACAGAAATTAACAGAAATATGTAAATATTAGTAAAGACGAAATAATCGTTAACAGTAGCGCGCAAGACAGTGACAATTGTATATAATATGTGCATACGGATACCGTGTACAGAAATACACATTTGCACTGCAATGATCGATATAGCCTAGTGGCGTGAATTATTAAGATAGTAGTGGCCGGTACGATCCCCCAGCAACGGCGAAAGTACAGATTGATTTAAACAAGCTGAAGGGGATTCATTTAATGATTAGTTAGTAGTCAAATGGTGTTCAATGCAAGACCGAAAAAAAAAAAAAAAAAAGAAAACGAAAGAAAAGATTCCGTTCAATTTTAAATGTATTGCACACTCAATCGTATCGTATTCAATACATTGTCAGGAGCACTACATGTGCATGATAAATGTAGTTTCGGGAAGTAACGCGACTTCAATATGTTAGCTTGGAATCGATGGTCTACACAACTGCATGGAAAAGAATCGGAAAGACTCTAAGGAAATACAGCACTGACACAAAGAGGGATCGATCTTTGGACTGCCTGCGTGGAAATCGTCTTTGAAACAATTCGATGGTATTCTTTGACACGCGGTATCACTGTCAGTGAATCAATCGAACAGTCACCTCTGCTGATCACGGTTAATATTGCTAATAATCCGAAGCGGAAGAACGGTACATCGTGTCCTATACATGTGAATATTATCGTTTTTCGAACGGTTTCCTTTAGCTCGTTAGTTTTCCGGCGCGCATTTTTATTAATCGGAAAAGACACACATTTCAATAATTGGAAAATCATCGAAAGCGATAATATTAATTGAAATGTTATCAGTGAATTCGAGTCGGCAAAATTGATCGACGTTCGCGATTGTTAATCTCTCTCGAATTAAATCGATATAGGTACTAGAGAATAGGTCAGCGTAAATGTATACTTTTAGTTTATTATTTGCCCTTTACGACGACAGAGAGGCAGCCGGCGGAATAATATTATTTGAAGGATAATGAAAAAAGCCGTACGGGCGCAAAAAGCAGCGGCACGCGTACGGATACGGGGGGAGTGAAATAAAAATAATTCAGCGGCCGAACTGGAAGAAAAATGAAGTAAAAAAGGCGACGCAACAAACGAGTTTCCAGAGGAAAAAGTTGAATGATTACAGAGAGATAAACGGGCGGTAGTGGCTAGTGGCTGGAAAAAAGTAATTGAGTACCTCGTTAACGGAGCAATCGAAATATATAAAGCGCCATCGACGTCGTCATCTGCGAGCTGTCCGAGCTCGTTATTACCGACACTGGTTCGCTTTTGCCGGCTGAAATGGTCGAATGGATGTCTTGATTCCGGAAAGGGCTTCCATCGCGCAAGCAATAAACAAGCGGAGGGAACGGTTCGCGTACCTCTCTTTATGGGACGAAATTACCGATATGATTACCTCTGTCCACGGATATGATTACAGCTCCGTCCGAGCCAGCAGCGATAATTCGAGAACAAAAAAATTCGCAGTAAACCCCATCTCTCGCACAGAGCATCTCTATTAATATCGCGTGCAAACTTTTATTAAGCAACTTTCCTATCCGCGCCTCGTAAAGGCCGAGCCGTAAAACTCGAATTTGCGCTACATCGAATTCTTCCCACTTTTATTCAAAAAACCATCCGCCGTTGACGAACCAGATGAAAATAATAATACCGCCAACGACGACCTTTATTAAACCCGTCTTCCCGCAATTTTGCAAAGACCGGAATGGCGGCCGAAAGTAGTTCTAGGAATTAGGAAAAAATATACGCGTTTCCTTCCATCCGCTAAGTGTACCATGTCCGGACATAATTCTCGGTCAATAGCTGACTTTTATCTTTTGAACATGTCCAGATGCCTCTAGGGAAACGTAAGAGGAAAAATTATTGTGAAGCGGGGAAAGCCGCGTGCGCCAATACTCTAACTAGCCTTTTTAGGAGCCGGGGGGAAACTGTTAATTTCCTTTACATCGCTTACTTCAAGGGAGAGAAATGGGCGTTTTGCAGCTGTTAATTTGTTATTCAATCTAGTATCGGCATTTTAAAAAGGCCAACGACGGAGCATATAGACATCGTTAGTCGTCAGCATGATCATGAATCAGCTCCATTTTCAGGTATCTGCTACGCCTCGAAATCTAGAATGCGTGTAGAAACTTCACGATTTATACAGTTGCGAAATTCTCTCGACACACTACGTATCCGCGGCGTACCAAATATTGACAACTATCGAATATAAATATTAATAAATGAAAGACGGAAGTAATGAAGTTTAGCAAAAATACGACAAAGAAACAAACAGAAAAATACAAGATATTAGACCGAGTAACAGAAATACGTTATCTAGGAAGTATAATAACAGATGATAATAGCGCTGTGTAACAGACGTCAAGAGAAAAATAAGCTAAAAAAATACGCATTCAACAACAAAAATTCAATATTAACGAATAGTCAGAAGATTAGCAAAAGTTTGGAAAAACCTTTGTCTGGAGCGTACTACATTACGGTTGTGAAAATGTTGAGTTCAGGAGAAAAAGAAACTTAGTTCAGTAGAGATGTGTGGATGTGGCGCGCCTGGAAAGGAAAGAAAACGAATGATAAAATTCTTGACGAAATACATGATGAAAGAAGCTTAATAAGTCATACTGAAAACCGGAAAATGAAACTCTTAGATTAAGACATAGAAATTTTCTTAAAGAATATAATAGAAGGAAAAGTTACAGGTAAAGGGCAAAGAGGCAAGCCGAGGACGTTTATAATGGGGGCAGTATTTATAACAAATTAAATGTAAATAAATATGTAGAACTACGGACAATGGCTACGGACAGAATGGCCGTGTCGACAAGGCATTGCACATGAAAAAAATAAAAATTGGCAAGGCTTAAAAATATTAGTCCGCTACAATTAATTATCGACTCGACTAGTTTCACTACTCTTTTACTCTCATTTCTTTTCTTTGCCATACTTAATTACTGAGCGTCGGCGACTACCTATTCGTACACTTTTAGCTGTACAGACATAGGCATAGTGTTCATAGCAATTATTATATGCAACGCAGGTGTACGCATGCAAGACTATATTCGGAACTGATAGTGATCGTTTGATTTATCGATATACAAGTGCAGTAGTCCCGTGTGGGTATGCTGTGTACTGACCTAGCGCGCATATGATGTTGTACGTGGTGGTTTGCCATTGCCTTCCACGTGATTATTATCGATTATTTATTTTATTTAATTCTTGTAATAAGTTCGTCGTCGCTCGGGATCGAACCCGTGACCTCCATTTCGGAAGTCAAGCGCTCTAGCAACTAGGCTATCACGACAACTTGACTCTCATTACACGGTCGTTTTATTTCTTTCAACGGTACCATTCTTCTTGCGACTTTTTGTTGCCGAATACGAGTATAGTACCCATTTTCGAGTTTTGACGCATTTCGGCTAGGTTTTCTGCCTTCGGTGTACTAAAAACTTAACGATAGATTTTTGCTTACATTTGTGCTCGTTTTCCTTAGATCAAAAACTCTTCTCCTAATTATTTTAAGTTATTCGCCGTTAAAAAAAGTGGAGCAATTGATACTTGCATACGAAACGAAATACCAGCTGGTTAACAAACTAGACAAACCGGAGCAGGTGTATGAAATATTAGAAACCGAACTTTCTGGAATAGTGAAAATTCCTCATAACGCAAGGAAATGCGAAACTCTCGGAAATATAATTAACAGAGTAGAACAATTTAAATATTTACGATAATGGATAGAAGTGAATATGTCTGAAAAGCTAGGCTCGAGTCGGTAAAATGGAAATAGCATGTCGACTGACAAAAGAAATATACAGGAAAAAGTCGTTCTTTAACGCTAAACTTGGGCACTAGAACAGCGTAATTCTAGCCGGAAGCGCTATTATATGTCCCCAGAGTGTCTTATATTAAATAAAAAAGGGCTCATAGAAAAACTAGAAATCAAGGAAAGGAAGATACTAAGGAAAATTTTTGGCTGAGTTAAAGAAAATAACATCTACAGGAGAGTGAACTATATATATGCACTAATGATTAAAATATAACACACGCAAAACATTAGAAAAAGAAGAACTGGTTTTTATGGACATATCATGAGAATGAACAACACAAGTAACATAATATTTTCTTACTTTCAAAAACAAAATGAAATTGGTTCAAAGAAACAGTATGAGGGAAATGCAAATCACAGTTGAAGATGTTCATGTCAATCTAAGAGATTCGATAGGAGAGGAAAGCAATTTAAAGGAAAACCGAAAATACGAAAAGGTAC
The DNA here is from genome assembly GCA_039619475.1 of Icerya purchasi. Classification (NCBI taxonomy): domain Eukaryota; kingdom Metazoa; phylum Arthropoda; class Insecta; order Hemiptera; family Monophlebidae; genus Icerya; species Icerya purchasi. The sequence goes on from CM077115.1 coordinate 321,433,554, forward strand.
ATGTCATGGACGCTGGAAAGAAAGAAAACCCATAGTGAACGGATGAAATTGGGCGCAAATAAATGTCAAAAGAAAGAACGACAACTGAAATTACGTGGTCCACAGTTGACTGAAACGAGAAGAAGAAGAACTACGAGCTACAGTGCCCGTTGGGAAAGACTGGGAAAAAATAATATTATAATTTCCGGCTACATTGCAGGGGGATATTAATAATAACCGGTATCGATAAGTCTAATATCGACATTTTCCATCGTTTTCCTACGAACACATGTGAATTGTTCCGTTTACATCGTCTAAAAATCAATTTTTCGGTTTTCCGAACAACTCGGCCATTTGTCTAGATAGGAAACGATAATATTTCCGCTTGAAGATCACCAGAATTAGCTAGTTTTCGAGACTGAAGGAATCATCAAATTATAACTAATACAGTAAACTCCGCTAATACATATATCTTTAATTTTTACACCTGGTTGTGGTTGTTCCGTTATTGTAATATTTTTTAAACGAATTATCCTTATAGTTCTGTTACAGTTTTATTTGTCGGTAATTCACGTATAATTTTATTTTTAAATTAGCGGTAGCTTTACTTCTATTTTCACTCATAATTTATTTATTCTCTTATTTTCTTTCGTATCTATCTAAATAATACAGTCTATCCCAATTGTTAAATATAGGCGATTTTACACTTCCTTCCATGCATTCCAATCGTAATTACTTCTATCTGTTTCTATATATGTATATATATATATATATATATATATATATATATATATATATGTAATTAAATTACATTTTTACAGTATTCTTGACATGAAACATTATTTCAATTTATAATATACTTCTATTATCCCATTTTCGTTGTGTCGGGATTTAGTTTAAATATGCTCTATCATGAAGTGTTTGTAATCGGTGAGAATTTTTTTTTTTGTACACATAAAAGGTAAGGTTACTATTATGCATAAAAGATGATATTCAAATTTATCACGTGAATACAACTACCTTTAATAGTACAATCGTTTTACTCAAGTACATTAAATTAGACAATACTCATTAACTTTGACACGCCGGAATTTACGTGCTCCTATGAGAATTGCGTTCTACCGAAATGATTTAAAAAATGTTGTAAAAGCTTTTACAAAAACCATAATTACAGGTGATACTGATATCAACCTACTAGAGACTGCAAAAAGTATAAACGACCTAAAACTGACAAATGCAAATAAGTTTTAAACCAATCGAAACTGGAACTGAAAATTCAAAAGCAAATTTGAAGGTTACTACTGAGATATTATTGCGTAGTGTCCGATCAGTCCATTTCTTAATGTAAACCTTGTATATCGTTTTAGGCTACAATTTTATTTCCAAAAAAAAAAAAAAAAAAAAAATGCGCCCAACTAAACATTACAGTAACAATCCAAAAAGTATACGACATTAGTTAAACATAAAAGTAGTTAAGATAAATGATTTTACCAGCAACCAATAATTTATATACATCTACATTAATAATTACTTTCTGATCATAACAATGAACATGAGAAGTGAAGTGGTGTTAGCATGTTAGCACACCTGTTTCTCATATAACTATTCTTTCGGATTAATCGAATATAGTGCTTTATACGAAAAACCAAATAAGGTATGCCGACTGCTATTATATTTAATGTCCTCCTCTCTCAAGACTAATAAATTATAAACGATGGCATAAACACTTAAAAAAGTATTTCAATAAGATACTTATACATATTCTGCATTGTATTGTAGTTGAGTAATACGGTCATTACATTTTATATTCATAACCTAAACTAAATGAATGTTTCGATAAATGGACAAGAGTGAGCAGGAGTTATTAAATTCAGTCTATTTCGGTTTCGTTATTGCGTTTCATTATTATTTTTATCTCTCTCTGTTACGTCTCCCAAAAATTTACTAGCGATTATACGCTAGCCTTAGTTAGTTATATAAAATTATATATACCATCTTTCGTTTCGACTTATTTTTTGTACCGTTTTTATGCCAATTTACTTATAACCTCTATACAAGCACGCTTTATTTCCTTTTTTATTTTTCTTTTCTTTATTTTAGCGCCCATAACTTTAAGATGGATTCTGATTTAAATTTAAAATATGGCTTCTTAATATTCATTATGTATCTGGTCGTACGAATTTATACTTAAAGTCAGTGCTGTTATATAAGAGCGATCTAATTTTCTTAATCATACGTTAGATGGATTATTATATTTAGGAAATTGTTTAGTAATAGTGACTACGCCTCGCGCAACTATATAGTAGTCTAAAATTGTAATGATAATTAAATAAAAAATAAATAAATGATCACTTGCCGATAAGCATATTCATAAGAATTTGATGTCGATTATTTTCATAAAGGAAAATGTAGATCTTTTCATAAAATCGCCAACTTATTTCCTTCCCGTCGCAGGTGACTTGTGATTTCTCTACCTTGTCATCTGCTTGAATAAATTCGGACCAAAAACTACTGATCTCACACATCAAGTTTTGCAATCTTAGAGATTTTTTTAATCTATGCATCTTTTAATCTCATTCTTATTCTTTCTCGCCTTAGTATGTCCTATCTGATATACCGCTTCCGAATTTCCCCCCGATATTCCTCTTCTGTTTATTTTTTTTTACTTTCAATATTTTCATTACTTTTCTGTTCCTATTCTCAGTTATTCTTTTTATCTGTAACTATTCTGAACAACAGTTTTAAGGTTTATTAGCAACTCCCGTTAAAATTTCTCATATTCAACATTGATTTCAGCAAGTTGTTTGCCACTTTCTCCGGCTCGTGGTGTTGTCTACCCCCTTCAACCGAACTGATTGATGAAATATTCCCGGAGGCAATAAATTCTGTAAGAGGTTTAGCTGTTCCAGATTACGACATCCTGCGAATTATTCCGACAGTTCCTTTCCTGTTCACAGCGCTTTCTACTGATGCTGCTTCCTGTAACTGATTTTCTGCTTCACGTGATTTTAGGAAATTCCTCGACGCGATTCATTAGCTTATTGATTAAACCACGCGTGCACGATCCATTGAACTTATGTACAATCGTAAATACACTTTTACAGTTTTCATCTTTAAATAAACGTGTTATAATTGCTACTTCCCTTGTGCTCTAAGGCATCTAATAAAGTAACCGGACACGCTTGTTTTGTTGTATATTGTCTAAAATAGAATTAGCATTTTTCAAAGATAATTGATCACTCCCTATTAATTTGCTGTCTTCGAATGATGATGGCCGGCGTATAGAATTTCATTATTTCTAGCTTAAAATTTTTCTTTTTCTGCCGGCATGAAGAACGGAATATTTAGAGTTATCGAAAAAGAAATAAACGCATATATATTTGATTCAAAACAGATTGAGTAAAATATCATTGCCATATTGATAAACTGTCGGATGAATCAAATACTGACGATATTTTTTCAGAAGCCTGTATTGCGTATAGAACCGTTAATATCAGCTCGGGAGGTTGAGAAAATCATTCGGTTTGTCATCAGCCGAAATATTCGCTAACCAACCATGATGCTATGGCGTTAGCTGAATTAACCAATTTGAAGAGGAAATTTTTAGATTTAAATCCCTCAGAACACAATCAAGGACGCTGCTCAAAACATACACGGGGGCGAACCAATCTAATAACAAGTTGCGGAAAATTGAAGCTGGAACAATGGGAAACATGACACCGTGGAAATAGACGAGAAGGGATCCAAAATTAACAACGCGTCACTGCAAAATGAACCTGTACCATCATGTGGATTTTGTGGTATTCAAAATCTGTCTATTGATCGTGTAATCGCTGTATACGCCCAGAACTCAGCGAGCAGCGTGAGAAGCTTTTAGATCGAAAATTACTATAGAAGAAACGCTCGGTGATGATGAGTAGCTACAGTTCGATGTATTTTTAGAATGTTAAACTGTATAAACCTATTTCAGGAAATACGATTTTCGATTTACTTACTTCGAACTTATTTTTCTAATTATTCATTTTAGATTTCGAAAATGTATAAACCTGTAGAAGATATAACTTTCCGTTTACTTACAGTAAAGTTATCTATAATTATCTAAATAGTAATGCATAGTAGACGCAAATGACCTAGAAGATTTGAAATTGAATCTAAAGTTTTCCAGTAGTTTTTTTTTTTTTTTTTTTTTTTTTTTTAAGAAAATATATTAACTGTAGTATGTGAAAAAAGTGAACGTTATAAAATCAACATTTACAATCAGCCAGAAGGGCTTAAGATTTTTCTAGGATTTTTAATATTTACGGACTACCATATTTGCCAAGTGAGACTACGTTGTTTATTTGAAATCCATACTATTCATGTGTCACCTTACATGCGCATGTGCGTACATCCTTCACGCACATGATATGTTACGATATTTTAGAAACTTTAAAATGTATACTTTGCTTTGAAGAACACATGATATGTTACGATATTTTAGAAACTTTAAAATGTATACTTTGCTTTAAAGAACACATGATATGTTACGATATTTTAGAAATTTTAAAATTTACATTTTCCTTTAAAGAATAAAAAATATTTTTAAAATATCTACTTAACGGGATGACACGCTCATTTTTTTTTTCTTTTTTTTTTTTTTGTAAAATGTATGCGTAATAGGCAAAAATATTACTGAAGCAGGACGGTATGTCTGTTACGCGGGTATTCGGTTCGTTTCACGTCGAGCGTCCGTAGGATTTAAAAGAAGAAAACAGCAAGCACGCTGAATGTGACACATTTCAAGAGATAATCTGATCGCACCTCCTTCAGCGAAATGTCAACTTATGGACCGTAAGGAAATACTTAGCAAAAACTCTACCAACTAATCCTCAAATAATAATAGTAATAACAGTAATAGTAATAATAACGAAAAAAAAATAATAGTAATAAGTAGTAACAATAATGATAGAAATCCTAAAAATGGAACAGTACGAACAGAAATGGGGAAAAATGTATTAAACTGTGTTGTACAAGAAAATATAAATTATAAGGAAACGAAAAGGTTAATATAAGACCGCTGAATAGGTGAAAAGAGGCGAATTTAATGGAAAACGTGAATTATTCTAATGCGGTGTTTTAATGAAACTGCGACGTAAAAAGTACAGGATGTTAATAGGGGCGGATCCAGAAGGGCATTGATGGTGGGGGATTATAAGAAGGACATTTTGAAGGAGGAAACTATATATAAATGTAAAATCTTCTAAAATAGGCAGTAGACTTGAGAAATACCCCCCTTGTTTCATAAAGAAAATCAAATAGTGACCTTTACAAAAATTCATAAAAATGTGTTTTAAAAATACCTAATTGTTACAATTTTTAATTTAATTTTAGTTTTACTTTTAGGGGTGAAAAATAAAATGAAATTATGAAATTCTAACTAAAACGGTAGTTTAAAAATAGTAAGGAAGATGGTATTTTTATTAGACTTTACTTTTCTTTTATTTTTGTTAGTAATCCAATCCGAATTCTTCGTTTGTGAGCATATACATTACTCATTGAACTATTTTAAATTAAAATTACAAAATAAAAATTAAAAATAAATAAAAATGGCAAAAAATCGATGATAGTTACATTTAAAATAGAACAAAAAAGGAACATTAATAGTTTTACTAGAAAATAGTATTAAATATTAATTATTAAATCCATAGGTGTATCTTTTATAGCATAAATTAAGTTTCTCTGTTATAACAAATGTTTTTCATAAAGGCCTTGGTTCTTTGGGGGGGGGGGGCGTCCCCTATTTCCTCCCCGTGGATCCGCCACTGATATTAAACAATTTGTAATCGCCTTCATTTAACCTTCCATTTATTTATTTACAATACGGTACAATACAATATAATACGAGTTCAAGACAGAAAACAGCCACAAATGCGCAGTGTTGCGTGAACAGCGGTGTTATAAAATAGTATAAATAGCGCGCTACAAATATACAGATTAACACAGATCATAACAATGGACCTGGGAAATTCATACCTGTTCACTTATTTTATGGTTCTTATTAGTAGCATTTTTTTCTTTTTCACTTTTTTAATATGTTATCAATTTTTGATTTTTTTTTCAAGGGTTTTTAAAACTTTTTGCTCCAAATCGTAAATTATTTTTAATTTTCCATTATTATTGTTATTATTTACTGTTAATGGAATTAGGGCAAAAAAAGAAAAAACATTAATATTATTGTATAATGTAGAAAATCATTGGAAGCGTTTTGTTATGTAATCCTAAAATTCTTAACGTTAGTATAAAAGCATTTCCGACATTAACTTCTCCTTCAAATCAACCCGTTTCATATCGAAATAGCGTTAAATCATTCGCAAAACATAACCGCCATCGCTGAGGAAAACACTCAAGCCTCTATCTTTGAAAATAACACAACAGTCAGCACCGAAGAAACCCCAGCAGCAACTAAGCGACCCTACCCACAAACCCCTGATGCTTCTCAAAGTACTACGGAGAATGGCTTACCACAAGGATCTGCCCTTAGTGCAACCTTGTTTATTTTTTATATCAATGATATAAATGATTGTATTGCTCCGCCTGTAAACGCCCGGCTCTACTTTGACGACTTAAACATTTCCCTGTCTTCCAGTTTTCCAGCAAATGCTCAAAAAATCCTACAAAAAACTATTTCAAAACTACAATCCGGGTGTAACAATAATGGTCTTGTGTTTTCTCCATCTAAGTCTATCTGTGTTGATTTCTATAGGGGACGTCAAAACTCTTCCAGCATCCGCCTCAATCTAGAAAATTCCTCACTTCATTTCCACCCTACTGCTACTTTCCTTGGACTACTGTTCGATCAAAAGCTAACTTGGCGATCCCACATATCCAATCTTAAAGTTAAATGTCATAAATTCCTATCTATTCTTAAATATGTATCAAACACAAAGTATAATGTAGCTCCGAAAACTCTCCTCTCCATATACAAATCCTTAGTCATTTCCAGAATAAACTACGAGTCCCAGGCGTATGCGTCAGCCAGTCCCTCTTTACTTAAATCCCTTGATTCAATACACCACACGGCGCTCCGCACGATACTTGGCGCACATAGAACTTCACACCGTCTGTAAGTTTGTGTGCCTTGTTAGGCACTCCCCCACTAAAGTATTTCCGGACCTATTATTACCACCGTGAGACCCTTGCTCTTTTCTCTAGTAAACGTGCCTGTCCTATCGACACAAATCCTCCCCAACACCCCAGAGTTCCCTAATGACCCTCTCCCAGAAATCCTGGCTCTCCTATCGCAACACAACGTGAGCGTAATCCCTTTCCCTAACCTGGGTCCTAACATCATGATTCCGCCATGGGCCCCTTTAAACATTGATGTTAACTTTTCCCTGACGAAGTATAATAAACCCATGCATCCGAATATCGTTCAGTTGACAACAGCAATAATGCAAAAATACCCCGACCACCTCTTTTTCTACACGGATGCTGCCAAGGCTACCCCAGAGGCTACTTCATCCCCAACCGCCTGTTCCTTTGAAGTCTGCGACGTGATTCGAAGCATTCGACTGAATGACAATTGCTCGATACTGGATGCTGAAATATACGCAGTATTTTTCTGTTTGGAATATTTTCTTTCTACAGAGCCTACATCACAGAAAGCCCTGCTGGTATCTGATTCATTCGCAGCTTTATTGACAATTTCTAATCCCCTCACCAAACATCCTGTAGCAATTCGAACCCAGCAGGTATTATACGAATTTATTAAGAGACAGTGCTCCGTATCCTTTCTGTGGGCGCCCAGCCATGCAGGGATTCCTGGAAATGAACGCGTCGATACATCCGCCCGAGCAGAAATATATTGCCCAGCTTATCTCTCGAACATAATCTTCAATAATCTCACGTCCTTATGGAAAACCCATTGGTCCTCGTGTCAGACTTTCTCGAGGTTAATTAAACCCTCAAATGAACCATGGTGGCCGGAAAAAAGCATTTCCCGCAGAGATTTCTGTGCACTTAGCCGCTTGCGCACAGGCCATACGGCCATGTCGCATAATTTTATTTTGCAAAGAACCCCCTCTCCTATGAATTGTCCTTTCTGTGGCCAAGATGTTGCTCCCTCAACTCCTCATATACTATGCGACTGTCCAGCATTATCACCTCACCGGCCCCCTTCAATTAATAACAAAACAGTCACCAACATTCTTGAGAATTCCCCCGATACAATTTTATCCATAACACAATTTATCAGAACTAGCGGAATAATCAGATATCTATAAAAACAAACTGCGCATCTTCGTACTGTAATAGCCACAGCAGTTAAACACGGTACAGGATGTTGCTTTCACAAAAAAAAAAAAAAAAAAAAACAACTAATAAACAATAAATACTTTTCTACTTATTCATTAATGAGAAGAATACTTTAGAACTGTGCCAAAGAACCTTCACTACAGACATCGCTGACACAGTATAAGAAATAAACATTCGGAACTCATTTAATTCATCAAAACAACCTCAAAACACCTGCATTGTAATCTGTGTAGAGAAAACCATTTGGATGGCGTCACGCATGGTGGTCCTAGAATTTTGAGAAAAATTCATACATAAAACACATTATTTGAGCGAATTAGTCGATGGTATGCACGGGGAATGAGACTGCTCACATGCTATCATCGACAGATTTACTCAGGTAATCATAAAAGCGGCCGATGCGACCAACCAAATAAAAACACCTACAAAAAGATGTAGGAGGGTTCCCCGTTGGTTGAAACCGTGATTACAATTTTACTTAAAAACAGTGATGAAAAATTTTCATCGGTGCAAAAAGTTCCTAATGAATCAAAAAACACACGCGGTTAATAAAAGAATAAAATTAAATTTGGTACAATACGAATTTTAGATTGGCCGAAAAGGCAATTTGTTGCTATTCTAAAAATTTTTTTTACAGAAGTTTACTTGTTATTTTTTTTAATGTTCACATTGTTACGAAATTAATTTTTTTTTGTAATTATTGTATTTTATTTCAAACTGTTGACATAGCCGCACCAAGAAAATAAAAACGCGAGTCTAATTTACATATTAAATATTTCATATAAGACAATGAAAATTTGAAAGTTATTAAATCTAAAAGCAATGTTGAACATTTCATTACTAATTTTCTTCGCATATTTATTTTATAAATAACAATAATTTTTTCACTAATATTCATACTATTAATAATTTCCATCATTTTGATTTATATATTAATAATTTCATAAATAAATTACCCCGTATAAATACATTAATAGAAATTACATATGTTATTGATTATACTCATAATAAAAAATTTTTATATAAAATAATAATGAAGTAGGACCTAAAAATATGGAGGATATTTTTTCTTTTTTTTTTTTTTCAATATAAGAACGCTCTAAAAAATAATTTATTTTTGATTTGTGATTTTTTTCAGATTTTTGTATATTTATAATAACTATTTCAGTTCTAACGGGGGAAGGGTTTAACCTACAGCTTAGCATATTAATAACTGTTTTTAAATCTTTATTGCTTTTGTTTTTTTAACTAATTCTTTATCTGAAAATTTTTGAAACCGGAACAAAGCCTAAACACACAGACATGACTGAATAATCCTGTGATATTAATGCGAATTATTACAAATTAAATGAAAACAATAAAAAACGTACGCTTCCAAAAATCAAATTAATAAAAAAAGCAATTAAAATGTTTAAAAATAACTGTGAAACCTTAAAAATTCAATCTGTAGCTGCTTTCGACTTTTGGAAATTCATCGCGATGATTGAAATTTTTAAGAGTTTTCGGAATGATTTTTTATTCTCATCGGGTCCTCTGATATATTTCACCATTAACAATGACTTATATTTTACGACTAACACGGCTCTACAATAAACCTTACTTTCAACTGAAGACTTTCACTACTTTCAGCGAACATCGCGAATTGCTGATTTCACCCTCACCCACGTAATCGTTCCGGAAAATAAGGACGAAAAAGGATGATCCTCTGATGGAATTCTGGTTGCAACACTGCTGTTAAAGAATGAAAAAAATATCTACCGCCACAATACAAGAAAGCTGCCAATGAAACCCATATGTTCTATCTTCACAGCGGAGTCTATCGCCATTTCACCGCAGTCTCCTTCATTCCATCCATAAGAGGGATCAGTAAAGGTCTCATTGTCTTCGATTCCAAAAGTGTTCTTCAAGCTTTTTCTTCTCCTCCTTCTCATTCCTTCAATTTTATTATTCTCTCAATTCATTTTCTCATATCCAATCTACCTTCATCCCGCTCCATTACAATTGACCTTTTGTGGGTTCCTAGCCATTGTGACATTTCAGGTAACAAGTTAGCGGATGCGACAGACGGTCGCTTTATTAGTCATTTTCCAGCTCAAATTCTTCTTCCTCTCTTTTTTAATTCCCACGGTGATTGTTTTTCTGATTTCCATCCTTCTTCATTTTCTAATCCTGGTTCCTTTTATTTAGCCATACAGCTCATTTCTTCTCTTTCTTCTTGGTTCCATAATTTCTCCAACACGAGGCCGTGAACTATATCCTCTATAATTCGGCTTTGGTTAAATCACAGCCTGCTTCCTACTTTGTTCTTCCATTTCTCAATTACCCAGTCTTCTCTCTGCCCCTTTGATTTTCCAAAAGCAAACTTCATTTGTGACGCGAATTATATTTTTCTTCAATCTCCCTTCATTTTTTCTTATAGCGCTCAGACAGCAAACTTTTTCTTCCTTCTTCCTCAGTTATTCTTTTGTTAGATTCATTTATATCCTCCATTTCTAATATTTTCCATATTAATTACAACGTAATTCTTAGGCTACCCCCATTCGAAAAAATGTCCCAAAAAAATGTCCCAGAAAAATGTCCCAATTTTATGTAACGTTTGTTATATTTTATAGAATTTTTGTTATTGTTATTTAAAAAATGTCACAATTTTATGTAATGAAATATGTAACGAAAAATCTAACGAAAAAATGTCGTAATTTTATATAACGGAAGTTAAATATTAGAATAGGATTTTTGTGGTTATGTTATTTTTTGTGTGTGTTGATGCCAGTAAGAATTAAGTTGTAAATTTTGATTATTTTATACAAAGTATAGAAGAGAAAGAGACAGAAATGAAAGCAAGAGGGGTCAAGGGGCACAGCCCCTTGCGAGGCCAAAATGGCCGAGTTTATATATATATATATATATATATAATCATTATTGATGTTAATCATTTAAATTGGATGAACTTTCTTAGCTAACATTATCAAGAAAAAAAGAAAAAAAAAACATTTTCCCTTCCGATAATTTTCTTAAGAGTAAGTAAACTACTTTTCTTTTTTATTTTCGACTATCTATTTTGTGTAATACCCGTTTAATAGGCTATTGTATGACAAAAAGCAGCAGTTCTTCTTAACTTACCTTGCCCATGATCTTTTTATACTTCCTTTAATTAGGTTAGCCAGTAGTGGCATCAATGGTTTTTGGTTCCTGTTTTTTAAGATATTAATGGACACAACCTTTTTCTTTAATTATATATAATTTATTTTCCTACCTTTATTTCCCGTTTATAATTTTCTCAGATACAAATTATTCGTTTAGAGATAAAAGTGATATATGTACAACTGTGCATAAGTTTGTTTTTATGTTTATAGCATTTCATTTATCTTATTCATTTTGTTTCGCGTTCGGATTTTCTACACGCATTCTCATTTATACTTATTGCACTCACAGGCAACTCATCACATGCCATACACATCTCATTGGAAGTGGTATACCACCTTATTTTAATTATTTTTATTTCTGATGTAAGTAGTTTGAAACATGCATCCCAGCACACAAAGGAATGCCGTCCTTGAAATCATAACCCTAGAACCATATATAGGCGGCCAAAACTGACCCCATTTCTGTTGCTTGAGCTTAAATACTAGTTTTCAATTTGAAACCTCTCACACCTCTCAGTTTCAATAATTTGAACAATTTTCAAAAATCTGAACCAAATTCTGGTCTAGCAGCCTAAAATGTAGTCTAATGCTAAGCCTATTAGACCGCACACAACCACTAATCCAAACATCCACCTCTGGGAAAGACCCCAATACTTGCCTATGGGCTAAACTTATCCACTAATCTGGTCTTATTTTTAAAGTCAACCAAAATTTTCAGTTCAGAGTTCTAGATCAATCTTACTTTAGGACCCAGCTATCCATAAGTCACCTAACCAAACCTCAAAACTAACTTAACGTGCTCCTTTACCCTCCTATCTTATATGCTCAGCAATTGGAACATTTGCCACAAAGCAGGATCCAAAACCTTGTCCTTTAAGCAGGACCATTCTGGTTATTCTAACATTAACTTTTTTAATCCATTCCTCTTTCTCTGAACATGTCGCCCTGATACAAACACATACCTACATGTTATCAATTTTATCATTCGTGTTACCAACCTCTGTTTATTTTTGTTTTTTTTTTTTTTTTGGATTTGCAAAAAAAAATCCTGACAAACCCTTTTATCTATATTTTTACCATCTTTTATAATACTTATTTATTATTATTTTTATTTATTTTATCCTCTGAGTCTGCGAAATCTCCATAGTGGAGCTAGCATCACCACCGCTATCATACCAAAACACTGGAGCATAGGAATTTATAAACAAATATCTTTATCCTCTAATGGCCGTTTTAATTCTCTTTTATTTTAAAAATTATTTCATCAACGAGACAATGAAATATCAGCGAGATAATAAAAAAAAAAAAAAAAACAATTTCTCAAGAGTGAAATAATGTGTAATTCTCAAAGACTGTCAAATATGATCAAATTTTAATACTCGTTATCTGAATTTTGAATAAAATTTCTGTAACATGTGTTGTCCTTACATTCTTATTTTTACATTTTCAAGTTTTCTTTATGCGATTATTTTCAAAACATGTAGAAGACTATCCATGACTGGTCTTCGTCACTTTTGGAGACCTGCTGAGAGTAGTGCATTGAATGAGTGCGAGTAAATGTGAAACGGCCATTAAATCGGAGTTGCAAATACAAAATCGGATACAGAATGAAGGAAAGTAAGATTAAAGTACGTATCCCATTATAACAAATCATTGCAACAACGACGGTCGAAAATAACCATTAATAACTCCGTTTTGACATATAACAAGCCTTATATTATTTCTTAGAAAAACAAGAAAATTAGTTTTAAAAACTGCAAGAGTGAGATGGGTTTGGTATGAATAATGGTACATTTGATAAAAGAGGTAAAGCGTTTGAGTAGGATCATTATTAGCATTTAGCCGTCGACAACAGAAGCGCAAAATCGTGCTAGCTGTAGAAATACCTGAAATCTTTTTAATTGAATAATCCTCTGAAGGCCTCAATGAATAACTAATATGTAACGTCGAAAGTTATCGAGAAATAGTAAAAGAAAGTTGGCTTTACATTTTCCGCAGTAGGGTATGTAATAAAACGGTTTCAAGCCAAACAAACAATCGCAAATGACGCTCGCAGAGGACGACCGAAAAAATCGAAACCGACAGATGAAAGATCCGTTACACAAAAATCGCGGAAAAATCCATTTTTGAGTGCTTCAGCATTGGTTGATGACCTCACGTTATCATCAGGAGTAGAAGTTCACGCTCAAACTGTTAGGAACGTGCTCTATTCGGCCAGCTTTCGTGACAGATTTCCTCGTAAAAAACCGTTAATTTCAGGAGCGAATCGCATCAAACGTGTTTGGAATTCGCAAAAACGTACATAAACAAACCGGCAACCTATTGGCGATCAGTTATATTTTCCGATGAAAGTAAATACACCTTATTCGGATGATCGGATGGACGTGGATATGTATGGCGGAAAGCAAACACCGAGCTGCAAACCGAAAATTTACTGCCTACCGTCAAATATGGAGGAGGTAAGTTGCTTGTATGGGGGTGCATAGCGTCCAGCGGTGTGGGGAATCTAGTTTTCATTCTAGGAAAAATGACAGCCGATATGTACAATTGCGCGATAATTTAAAGAGCAGCGCTCGTAAAGTAGGCTTGGCGGAGTTGTTCATTTTTCAATAGGACAATGCGCCGAATCATACTGCGCTAAAAGCCCGTGAATAGTCGCTCTAGAACGAGCTCCGTCGGTTATCCCCCACCCCCCATCACAATCCCCAGATTTGAATGTAATTGAAAACTTATGAGGTTGCCTAGAAGTGGAAGTACGTAAGAGGAGAATATCAAAACAGCGGAGATCTAAAAGCGGGCCTCCAAGCTGCGTGGGCAGATATTTGCTCACGGGTAACGGCAAATTTAGTCTAGTCAATGCCGCGGCGTCTTCAAACTGTTTTAGATGCAAAAGGAATGCATATATTAATATCCTTTTTTTTTTAAATGGATAAATTTTGTTTTCATCTTTTCCTGTATATTTTGTATGTGTGCAGGTATTTTTTTGAGGTTACTTTTTTCCTTCTTTTAAATTCCAGGCTGTGATTCGTTTCTTTCGAAATAAATGTACATTTTCTTTTACTTTATTTCTTGTCTATTTATGTCTAATAAATGTTTCCGGGCCCTACGTCGTTCCCCTGTAGCCCTGTAGCCAATTTTCGTGATGTGCAGATCCTTTTTTGACCCGCTGTATATTCCTTTTAGCTTTTCTCGCATCTGCTGATGGTATTCTCTTCTATTCAACTTCTTGCGATCCTATTTCTGCAAATGATTTAACACTTCTCTATTACTTTCTGATACACAACTCTTTATCTCGCCGTCTAAATCTGGCTAAATTAGTTTTACTTATCGATGTTTTAATTTCTCCAGTAAATTTATTTGTAAATAACATTCATTTTTCCTTAATTAATAATTAATTTTTGTTACTTCAGTCTATTTCTAGATAGTCGATTTTGGTTCTAGAATGTACTCGAATCTATTTCATCGACAAGGACCCTTTAAAAAATTATATAATTCGCGCTCTAGACCAGAATATTGTTTTGCGGTATGAACTGCGTTCAAAATTGTTTTCTTCGTTTGCGCCTAGGAGCCCTTAAATTAACTTCCACTCCTGAAATCCACAATAAATCTAACGTTGCACCTTTGCTAAATGAAGGTATCACCGACGTTATAGTTTTCCTATAAAAGCGTCGTCCCATTCCAGAAAACTTATTTCTTCTTACATGTCTAACTTCAGATCGGACGACTTACTTTAAAACAAACACTTCTTCCCTCGCCGATATTTCTAATCGATTTGCGATTTTTTTTCTCCACAAATTACATCTCACAATAAACTTCCGTTACTTTTGGTTTTTCAAACTTTCTTTTTCTTCCTAATCTATTTTCGTTGTATTCTCACTCTAAAGATCTTCCTCGGGGTTTTATCATTCAGGAATTTCTCGATACTATTAATTCTAGTCAATTGAATTAAAAAGAAATTATGCGGTTTTTCGAAACTTAATTACTCTCGGTGGTGGATAGGAG
This sequence comes from Icerya purchasi, assembly GCA_039619475.1. Lineage (NCBI taxonomy): Eukaryota > Metazoa > Arthropoda > Insecta > Hemiptera > Monophlebidae > Icerya > Icerya purchasi. Next base: position 321,448,970 of record CM077115.1, read on the forward strand.
CAGATTGTACCGCTTAAAATGAAATTTTATAAAGCTTCCTTTTTCAACATAGAATTGTTGCCATTTTACCGCATGACAATGATTAACAAAAAATATCTTAAAGATTGTAATACGGCTCAAACGAATGTGTGAAGAAAATATAACCGCCCCAAAATTCCACCACTGTAATAATCTGGTATATTGTGTAATTTGCACATAAAATTACATTTTTACAGTACCATTAAATAAGACGTACTGGCGAATAATGGTATTAATGGTACCGTATATAATCGCGTCGTAGACCTTTTTTTGAATATAGTAAAGGAAAGAAAAAGCGTCGGCTCTTGATTTGTTTCGAGGTGACGAAATGAAAATATATCTGATCGGGGCTCACTGCGCCTTCAAGGAAGAACTTGGAAGGGAACTGCGTGATTAATTGTGCTATTGAATATAATGTTAATGTGTAAATTAAAAGCAAGCGCGGCGGCGCCGACAACGCTTTCGGCTGGAAGTTTAATTCGTTTTCTTTCAAGTTGAGGTTCGGAAGCAATCATTCGGAAAAATCGCTGAACTTTTCGATATTCAATTGTGACACATTTATTCGAACGAGTTTTCTTGAATAGGCGTGGAATAAAAGAATTAAGTACAGTGCGAGAAATGGAACGGAAAACGTTCTACTTTGCCAAATCATCGATTCCTATTCTACTCGCTTCTCGTCTAATAACTGAATTATTAACTGATGGCCTAGCTTTGTTGCCGCTAGGGTATCGCGAACAATGCACCACGCACACAGCGGCAGCACGGAAAATGCGTACAGGTGAACATTTTAATCCACGTCACGCAAAAAAGGACTATTGGTCGAAGATGGTCCGAAGGAATTTTTCGCGGCAACTGCCTTTGTTTTGCGGGGAGAATAATTTTTGAATAGCAGCAGTCACGGCGATGATCCTGCCAGCAGTGGCGTGACGTCACTCTTCCCACTATGCGAAGTTTATTTGTTTGCTAAGTTTCAGAAGCGAAAACGGCCAGGTGATTGTTCTTTTCCAAAAGCTGAACATCGCTGAATTGTATGTAATCGCGGTACATCTGTACGAACTTTCCTAATTGCACTGCCAGAAAAGTCTGCAACGATTTTCTTCAACTTAATTAACATTTCAGTCCAGTTCCGGTAACTCTGCGTCTACGTAAATCACAATGCCAAAATATACCGCTTTATTCACGCTTAATTACTCGTTAATTACGTCGATTCGGATTATATTAGCGATTTCCCCCTTTTTTCTTTCATTACACGAAAACGATAAATTTTGCCAAAGGATTCGCGTCAACAAAACCGCACCTACAACCGTTGAATTAATCATTTTCGCGGCAGTTCAAATGCGGCGTGTCTTCGTTAAAGATAGCGTTTTGGCACTGATTTTCGTTTTTGCAAATTCAACATGTTCATTCATTGTACCGATGCGACATTTCTCTGTTCTTTTCTGACCCATCGCACTACGGAATCTCAAGTCTATCTCGATTTAAAAATTAGTATTTATCAATTTTAATATTAAATTGCAACGCATTAAGTAAAAATTATAAATTAAATCACAAGCGCAAATATAAGATAATGAATATGTCGAATGATGAATAGAAATATCAAATAAAACAGTAAAAACATAGAAATATTGCTGTATAGGTCACGGTAAATGTTCCGGTTCAATCACTTCTACCCATATTGAAAGATTTTGCTCTCCCTTCAGCCTACGCCACATACAGCATTCCGTGCCAAATCCGCATTTCAAACTCGTCAATACGTTTTTGTGCACTGCATGATCGTCCAAGTTCCGGTTACATGCAAAAAAATCAGAAGAATCAATGATTTTATCACTATATAAAGTTAAATGCAACACTGTCGGCACTGGATATATATATATATTTAAAAAAGTAATCGATTCACAATATTATGCCGAACATAAATAATAAAATTATCACACAAAAAATATACAAAACATATTAAAAAACATCTTTTTTTTTCTTTTTGTTTTTTATTTTAAAAAATACACAAAACATATTACTTTCGCAAATGTAAAGGCTACTTTTTGTTAAATCGCATTGTTGCAGTTTTGTCTAAAGCAATTTTTTTTTTTTTTTCATCTCATTTGAACAAGCTTCGTCAAGAATAATCATCGATTCTAGATAAATAAAAAACTACTCTTTCGAAATCTGTCAGGAAGTTGTTGGTGCCACCAGGGACGCCTTTGCAGTCTACAAACGTAATTTTCGTTTTAGACGTATTAATAAACTCTGTGGTTCTCGCTAGCTTCTTTCATGCGTTTGACTACCACCAACATTTCTTTGCCTAATGTTGCCAATAGAGTAGTATCATCGGCGCATCGCAAACTAATAGAAATGCCCGCCGTATTTGTACAAAGTTTCTTTCATGCTTACTCTCCACATATACTAAAAAGTTGGTCCTACAATCCATGTTGGACACTACGTCAAGATCTAACGGTTGCATGCTCCAGCGATTCAATCCTTTCACTGCAATCATGCCAATTTTCACTAATTTAATTAGGTGTCCAGGTACGCTCACATTTCCGCAAATAGTAGAAAACTTCATCTTACTCAATTGAAAGCCTTTGCGTAATCTATAAAAAATTAATACAGCCGGAATGTTATGTTTGCAATATTTCTCTATTATCATTTCTATGTTAAGCATTTGTTCTCTGGTTCCACGTCCGGCAACAAATCCCGGGCCTGTTCAATCGGTATTTATCTGTTGAGAAAGGCTTTCGTCGTTTGTTTAAAATCTTTAACGGTACTTTGCTTGACTGTAAGATTAAGGCAATTAACTGGTGCATAACTTAGTGCCATCTTCCTTGCCACTTTCCTTGTGTATCGGTATCAATACTGGACTTGCACTAATGTTTTAGCCGCTCTCTTGTGCGGCTAAATACCATTACACTTGATCGCTACATAGAATAAATTGATTTGACCCCTTAGCCCTTCGAGATCACTACTTCTACGTCACGTTCGCTTCTGGATTTTCGATTTTTCAGGAGTATTACGTTTTGTTTACTGGAATATTAAAACTTCCACGTTGAAAGAGTTCATATTCTTCCTCTCTTCGTGATACAGCTTTTCACAATAGTCTCGCCAGTAATTTATTGCACTTTCTTTGTTCCATTCCGCATTATTATCGGTATCTTCGATTTCGTACCCTTACGTTTTGAAACTCTTGAAAAGTTTCTTGATCTTCTCGCACAAGTCTTTTATTCATTTTTTGATAATCGATCTCTATTTCTCGACACTTCTACTACGAAGACGGGGTTCAATCTTCACGGCATAACTTCAAAAGTTTGCGATCTAAATCCCGATGCATCGCCAACTTAATTCGGAATTCTTCGTAAGTCGATCAGGTCAACACAGTCAGTTATTCAAAGTTGATGTCTCTTAAGTTTTAATGTTCGACCGACTAAATCCTTTTTATTGTTGATTTTAGTATTTTTCATCTCGTTCCACATTGTAGACGAATTTCCATTATTTATCTTCACTGTATTCGCGCATAACAACTGAAACCACTCTCTGAGCAGAGTATGGACTTTATCTAGCTGTCAAAAAACGAGTGAAACGTGATGAAGTTCATTCTTTTTCCACTAGAACAAGTGCAGAACGAGCGCCATTATAGCAATACGAACAGAGAAACAGCTGTATGAACGAAGTGTCGATATAATTCGCATACAGTCTATAATATACGTGGTATTACGTGCTTATCAGTTAATAATTAAAGCCGAACAAACATGTGCAATTCGTTATTATGTTCGAAGAAAATTATCACTGATGGACATAGTTTGAGAAATCTCAACTGCATATGGTACGGAAAGTTTGAACAAAGCCACAATATTGCGATGGCGTAAAGCCTTTAGTAACGGTCGTGAAACATCTGCGTTGATCCCTCATAGCGGACAACCTCGAACGTCGTGCAAGGAGGAGATTGTCAACACAGTCGCAGACATCATTCGCAAAAATTCCCAGTTGTCGACGCGGCAAATGGAAGCTAAACTGAACGTACTTCAAACCAGTGAAAGGCGGATTTTGAAGGATCACCTGGGACTGCATCGTTTGTGGGCGACGTGAGTACCTCATTTAATGACTATCGAACGAATGGCGCATCGAGTTACGACCTGTAAAGAGCGGCTGAAGAGAATTGAAACTAAGCCAGGCTTTATTTCAAGAATTTTTACCGGTGACGAGTAATTGGTGAGTCACTTCGAACCGTTCTTGAAACAAAAGAGCTCCGATTGGAGGTACCGGGAGGAACTGCGAAAGAAAAAAGTTTAGCAACAAAGATCTTTAATGAAAGTCATGATAGCGACATTTTTTGATCATCGCGGCATGCTCTTCAGCCATGATCTGCCGGCTCAGTTGACAGTTTCCAGTGTCGTGTACTTTCAAATCCTCCTGACTTTGCGGTATCACATCGGACGATAGACCTACGCGACCGATGGCTTATCTATCACGATAATGTGAGGCCGCACAAGTCCATAGCAACGATATTATTCCTGAAAGAAGAATTTGTTTCCAGAATTCCGCATTTTCCCTACAGCCCGAAACTCGCACCATGCGATTTTTGGCTTTTCCAAACTCTAAAACACATGCTGCGAGGACGTAGATTTCAGACATGGGCGGAGATCGTGAGAGCTGTCGAGGACGCTTTGAAGGCCATTCCAGCTGTGAAATTCTGAAAAACGATTTTGGAAAAGTGGAGCGCAGCCGTATTGCGAAAAACGGCCAATATTTCGAGAATGCGGATATTGTCGACGAATCAGACAGCGAATAAACAATTTGAGGAAAGAATTTCCTAACCTGTACGCGAATTTTAACTACACTTCATTTACACAGCTGTATCTCGGTTCGTAATGCTTCGTTGACGCTCGTTTTGCGCTTATTTTGTTGGAAAAATCATGGCTCACTCGTTTTTTGACCGCTAGATATGCCCATACCCCGTACGGAGATTATTTTTAGTTGTTTTGGCTCAGATTATTATTATTATTATTATTATTATTATTATTATTATTATTATTGTTGTTGTTGAGATGAAATGATCAATTTGAATTTTTATCAATATCTTTACCAATACCCTACACAAATCTTTCGTTCCGGTCAACCACTGAAAAACAATTATTAATTATAAATATTAGTATATATATGATAGAACAACCATTATAAAAAAAATAAAGATAAAAAGGCAAGTATCACTGTTGTTGGCGGCGAATCCGATGGCGGCAGGATACAACGGAATCCGTGGCTGTTGCGACGTCCAAGATCTGGGTGGTGAAAAGGATACTTCTTATATTTTTATTTTAAATTCCGTGAGCAACACGAATGATATTTTAACGATTATGAACTTTTGATTAATCGCGCCTTAAAACTTTCTTATTCTCGATATTAACTTCGGATTAACTTATACTGATGAGAACAACTGCCGAAGCAAGACAAAAACAACTGACTTGCTACGAACGGTGACACTACTTCTTTTATTGACGACAGGAACTGCTTCAAAAATGAGAAATGCCTTGTAAATCTTCCTTCGATCATCTCTGGTCATTTTCTTTTATCTTTTCGCCTCGTGACCGCTGGCCTTTATCGAATCAGATACACGTTTCTTCTTGTGGTGATCGATGATTGGCTAATTGCGACCGACAAAAGCATTTCCCAAACACGCACATTTCCACTAGCCCCACTTTTTCCAAATTATTTAAGTTTATTTTACTATTTTGTTTTTTTTTATTTTAACATTTTATTATTTTATTATTTTACACCAGTATTGAACACATTACAATACAATACGTGCGTGTGTGTGTGTGTGTATATAGTAATGTTAAAATAAATTTTTCTCATATCCCATTAATTCTGTGACAGAATATTCACTATGACTGCAAAAATAAGTGACCGGATCGCAGCTAAATTACATGTCTCTTAATCAACTGTTTCATTTCCGCAAACACATGAAAATTGTATCATAGACTAACCTACGAGGGCCGCACTAATTAATCAGCAACAAATAAATATAAAATATCCGTGGAAGAGGGGCCAAAAGAACATCCCGAATTTTAAATGCTCGTCAAATAAAGACTAATATACTTACGGAAATGAAACAAACGTTGAAATATATACTTCAAAAAGAACGCCATTTATTTTACACTATTAGTTTTGAACAATACTTCGTATGAATAGTCACCATTTTGATTTTTACATTGTTGCAATCTTTCCTCAAAATTATGCATTACTTTTTTAAGAGTTGGTTTTTTAATCGCCGCAATTTCCTTCTGAATGGCCAATTTCATCTCGTCGGTTGTTGCTGGTTTACCCTTGTACACCTTGCTTTTCAAGTAGCCCCATAGGTAAAAATCTGTCGGTGTTAAATCCGGACCGCGCGGCGGCCAAAACAGCTCACAGTTTCGCGAAATCAAGCGGTCCTGAAACTTCTCTCTTAATAACCGCAAAACATCGTTACGAATATGTGGTGTGGCCACGTCTTGTTGAAACCACGTTTTAGATAATGCAATCCTCTTCCGTCTGAGCTCCGGTAGAAAAAACTCGTTTAACATTTGGATGTAGCGGTCGCCGTTCACAGTAACATTCGCTCCGTCCTCCTCGAAGAAGTAGGGACCGATTATCGCTTTCGCACTGACTGCGCACCATACCGTGATACGAGGTGAGTGCAAGGGTACCGGGTGAACGATTCGAGGGTTCTCAGTAGCATAATACCGCATGTTTTGTTTATTAACGTTACCATTTAAAACGAAGTGCGCCTCGCCGCTAAAAAAAACATAATCCAAATCGACGTCTTCTTCCTCCAGCATATCCAAAAATTTATTACAAAATTCTAACCTTCTTGGCTTATCTGTTGGTATCAATTCTTGGGTTAGTTGTATCTTTTATGGGTGCATATTGAGGTCGTTTCGAATTATTCTTCTGAGTGAAGTACGGGGAATTTTCAAGGCGGAAGCCTGGCGACGAACGGATCTGCGCGGACTTCGCGACAATGCTACGCGCACTTTTTCGATGTTTGTCGGGGTTCTAGACGATCGACGGCGACCTTGATGGTTGACCGCCACCACACTACCGTATTCTCGGAAGTTTTTTACCCATTTGAGGATACTTTTACGGTCGGGGGGATTGTCATGACGTTTTAAATCAAATTGTTTTTTAAACGCGCGTTGTACCGCGATTACACTTTCACCGTTTTTCACAAAGTACTCGACAACGAAAGAGCGTTGTTTACGCGTCCACGACATCATGACTACTAACCAACTATATTTATTTTAAACGGCATATTATTTAGCGCCAGGTGGGGTTACAATCGCTACGCTAACTCACAGTGTGTGATTTTGACGAGCGTTTGAAATTCGGGATATTCTTTTGGCCCACCCTATAAACTAAAATTTAAAAGTTTAATAAACTGGAAATGTAAGTACACGAACCTTAGTATAACTTGTGGAAAATAATATTAACCTATCCAAAATTATAACTTTCAAAGAAGTCACATTGAAACAATGATAAAATTTGAGACCAAAAGAGTTAAAAGAACTTAATATACAACTAACTCAGATTTATGTAAATATATAGAACACGGGGGATCTACTGTATACATTGCAGAACAAAGAGTAGGGGAAAAGAAGAATTATAAAAAGAAAACATTCGAACAATCACAGTACGGTACACAATTAGACAGGTGATCAGCGAACTGACTTCAACGACTTCAAGGGAGGCTATGAAATGATACCGATTGTAGAGATTAATAATGTTAATATATGGATTTAGTTTTTTTTTTAGCAGACTGGTTCAGTTGGAGAAAATATTTTCATTTAGAAAATTAGCTAAATGAGTAGTACTGGAACTTAAAAAAAAAAAAAAAAAAAAAAATGCACACAGCCTACGACACGTAGAAAATCATGTCGTTAATTGGTTCTACTGCCTATGAAAAAGCTAAAGCATTCCATATTGTACGGAAAAAAATTTTTAATTGACAAATTTTTGTGTCGACTTTCTATATGCGAAAATGGAGCAAAGAAATTACAAAAAGGGAAAAGATTTAGAGTGATAATCGTCATAAGTTATGTTCAGGAATACGCTGAAAATTACCGTCAAGGGATATGAATAAAATAACAAGAGAATAATCCAAGAAACACGCATGTTTCAATGCTAATCAGATAAATCGCGAATTATTTATCGTTTTAATTATTTTATTTGTAGCGCATTAACCCTTATGTGCTCACCCGGATTTACCTATGTTATTACACACCCGAGGGACCCACCAATGGATTTTATTTTTTTTTTTAATTATTAAACAACAATAAGAGATTTTATTCGCATCTGTATTTTACATTAGATATTTATAAGTGTAATTAGCATGTTTTCAAGTATAAAATTAAGTACAGGTAAAAAATTAGGCCAGTTGTGCGAGGTAGGATTAACCGAAAAATCTCTCGTCAATCTACAAACTCACCGAAAATCTCATAATTGACGAGCAGCTTTTTTATTTTCGTGGTAAAACCAAATTCACGCAGTATACACCATTCAAGCCAGCGAAATATGAGATAAAAGTATGGTGGATATGTGACACGGAGAACGCTCATCTTTTACAAGACATGTTGTACGCGAGGGTAACGGGGAATGTTCGCGAAGTAAACCAGGGTGAAAGAGTCGTAAAGCGTCTTGCGATTATGTACAATAGGTTCTGGGAGAAATATCTCGATGGATAACTTTTTTACTTTGCTGCCGCTTGCTAAAAAATCAATCTCGTGGAATTTTACTATATGGTTGGCACATTAAAAAAAAAATAAACGGTACATTCCATAAGCAATTCGCGCCTTCAAAATCAAGAGAGGAATTTTCGTCATCGTTTGGATTCCACGAAAAAGTAATTTTATGTTCGTGCGTGCCCAAAAAAAATAAGTAAAGTTGTTATACTATTGTTTACGATGCACACAGATAAGGCAGTGGCCAACGACGGAAAAATAAACCCGGTATAATTTTATTTTATAAGACCGGGGTTGACACGATAGACCAGATAGTCGGTCGTGACGCACTAACCGCTGGCTGTTTTTTTTTTCAATATTGCTCATATAAAGCTTATCTAGCTTCGTACACAATTTATTACGAAAATAATAAAATGATACAAAAAAAAGTCATGTAAGATGGCTGAGTAAAAAGATCTCGCTATGCCCTTAATTGAAGATAAATCTCAAATAGAGACAAGTTATGCGGAATCATTCGTCGAAGTTGAGCATAAAGAGCATCTTAGACTGGCAAGTTTTACCTCCGACTGAGTTTCCAGCCTGGCCTCAACCTACGCGAGACCCAACAGGCCAAATAAAAGTGACTAGATCGTGTCATCTGTGTTATAAGCAACCAATAAAAAAACCCCGCAGAAAAACTAGAAAAAGTCGTACTAAAAAAAGTCAGTATGCGATAACAGTAACAAAATGTAAAGAGTGCGTGGAATAAGTTTCAAATTCCCGCCCTCTGAACGCCGTTCTAACCCCAGCCTGTCCCCCGATAGAATTTTATCTTTTGCCGAATCTATCGCCCCCGATTTCGTCCCTAACTATGACGAGATTTATTATTTTCCTTCCACACAAAATTTTTCTCCTCACCTTCTTACATCCACTTTCAATATCAATGAATTAAAGTCTGTTCTTTTAAACTCTACTAGTCCTATACATCGGGTTTAGACGGTATTCCATATATTGTCCTTAAAAATCTGTCTGAGCAGTCCCTTGTGTTCCTCCTTGAACTCTTTAATTCCTTCTTGTTCGGAAGTATCACTCCCTTTTCCTGGAACTCTTTTATCATCATTCCTATCCCTAAGAAAAATTCCTTTTTACGTCCTATTTCCTTGGCATCATGTTTTAGGAAACTTTTTGTATGCTGAACAAGCGTCTTGTTTGGTGGCTGGAACACAATAATTTACTTCCTTATAATATGTTTGGTTTTCGGCCAGACATTGGCCCTGCCAATTGCATTAGCTCTTTTGTTTCGCAAATTTCATATTTTTTAAATTCACAAACAGTATACAGTTGCTTCCTTTATTGATGTTTCTTCAGCCTTCAACAACGTTCATTTGCCATCCCTGAGAGATTCAATGGCAACAATTAATCTACCAGTCAAATTCACCTCTTTAACAATTAATCTCATGATGAATCGCACTCTCCACTTTTCCTCTCCAGAGCCGCTAGCTCCAAGAAATGTATTCCGTGGTCTTCCCGAAGGTTCCCCTCTCAGTCCTTTCAACATTTACACTGTTGCACTGGCATCTCTTCCTTTAAACTCCCTTTCCTTATTTTTTGCCGATGATATTGTTATGGTTTCCTCTTCTTGCGACATCGCAGTTGCCAACGAGACGCTTAATTCTTCTCTGGCTACGCTACAACATTCTCTGTCGTCTCTCCATCTTTCTATTTCTCCTTTCAAATCTTCGTGTATGGTTTTCATTCTGCGTCCGTACAATCCCGCTTCTGTCAATATTTCCCTGAATCGGATGTCACTTCCTCGCGCTAGTTGCTTCTGCTATCTTGGAGTTTACTTAAATAGTCGACTAACCTTTTCCGAGCATATCAGTTATCTTTCTCGTTTTGCTATTTAAAGACTGAATCTTTTGAAATCCTCATCACCAACCAAATGGGGTGGCGATCCTCTTGTACTCGTTTCTTTTTATAAGTCTATTATTCGCTCTAAGTTCGATTTCTGTTCATTTATCTATGGCTGTGATTCCAAATCCCTTCTTTCCAAATTGGATAGATTACAGAATGCCTGTCTTCATCTATGTCTCGGTGCTCTTAAGTCTTCTCCTATTTCAGCAATGCTTGCTGAATCTAATACTTCTCCGCTTTCAGTTCGAAGATCTTATTTGGGCTATCGTTTTCTTTCTAAACGTGTACCTTGTGCATTTCTTCTCAACTTATCCCTTCCTACATTTCCATTGCCAGATATTGGCGTTTTGTTCCTAATAAAATTCCCATCTTAGCCTTTATATCTCGCCGTCTTAGTTACTTTTCGTCCCTTATAATTTCCAGTAATAATTTACCTTACTTTTCCTTTATTTAGATCTCACACACCCTCCCAAAGTATATTTTCTTTCTAATTCTTCCAGGTCCATGCCTCAGGCGATTATTAAACCGGAATTTTACAGCATTATCAGTTCCCTCTTTCCTTCTCATGTACTCATCTTCACTAATGACTCTAGGGGGCCTAGTGGTGTCGGGACTTCTATTATTATCCCCGTTTTTAATTTTTCCGAATCCATTCGCCTTTCTGTTCTGTTTTCAAATGACTATCCTACGTGCAATTATTTATATCTTCTCCAATCGTAATTTTTCCCACTATCTGATAATATCTGACTCCATAAGTGTCCTTCGGGTTATCAGTTTACCTTTTTCCTCTCCCTCATCAGACTTTATCATTCTTCGCATACGTTCTCTCATACACAATCTTTCCTTTCAACACTCTATCTGCGTTGATCTGCTGTGCGTTCTTGATGTCATAAAGGCATCGAGGGTAACGAAATGGCGGATGCTTTGGCTCAGGTTGCTGCCCGCTCCCGCTTTTACTTTAAAAAGATCCCTGGTAAACTAATCTTTTGTCCTTAAGTAAGAAATTTCACTGTAAATTTTAGTCGGATATGTACCGTTCTTCTTTTTCCAATGATAGTTCCTTCTACCTCTCAATTCAAAACCTAACCTTCCAACTAATTCTTGGTAATTCCCTTCTTTTCCACGTTCTGTTATTGCCCCTATTATTCGCCTACGCTTCAACCACACTCTATAGCCCGCTTTCCGTTTTCGTCTCTCATTGGTTTCATCTCCCCGTATTGTCATATCTATATCCGAATGAGGAACTTATCTGTGATGCTAATCACATTTTCTTTGAGTGCTCTGCTCTTTCTGTGGAACGCTTTTCCTTTTATTTACTCCTTTTGAAGGCAAGACTTCCTGCTCCATCCTGAGCTTCCTATATCCTGTCCATTCCGTCTCAGTCTGTTGTTCCTGCTATTGGTTTCTTTATTTCTGCCATTTTCGATCGAATCAAGTTTTAATTAGTTAACTCTTCTTTCTATTGTTTCCGGGTGAGTCCATGTTTGCCGGGCCCAAAAAAAAAATAAAAAAAAAATGTAATAATCTACTTTTTCCAATATATCATATACGTATAAATAAATAAATTTTACAGCTTAATAATTCGTTTTTGTTTATTTAATAACTGTTTATATTTATTATTTATACAATGAATAATTTATTAGCATGATATCTATATAATAACAATGAAATTCCACTAAAATCGTGTGTTTTCATACGGGGCAGTACCCGGGTGTGTCCATCGTGTTGTTTTTTTTCAAAATTAAAATTTTCATTGTTAAAAATTTTTTGACCACACCATTCGGCAGAAAAAGGGCCAAATCACGATGATCCGGGAGGATTTGGAAAAATATTGAGGGGTCATAAAAAATATTTACAAAATGTCCGCCGGTGGGCACTCGGGTGTGCACATAATGGTTAAACCGAGTCTAACGTTTCTAAGTTAGATCAGCATGTAAAATTCCATTACGAATTTATGTTTGCAATTTACTTAAATATTGATTTTATTTCTACTGATTTGGCCGTTCCTTCGTACTTTAGCATTACTAGCAGCGATTAAAATTTTAAAGCTCTCGATAATTCGAAACTGCTACTTTGTAGTTTTGCGTAGATTATTTATAAAGTTATGTGAAATATGTTTCTTGAAAAAATTACGGGCGAGCAAAAAAGTACCATATACGTATATATTTCGTGATTCTTCTTTACTGGAAATATTGTTTCGCTATCGAATAGCCTCTGTCGGTTATTTTCCAGCTAAAGTAGCAAGCGACATACCGTATGTGTATACTTGTTCCTCAAAGAGAACAACATAATAAGAATGGGGGAAAATGGACGCGCGAGAATAATAGTGAAAAAAAAACGAATAATAGGTCACGGTTTAGTGTCAATCAAAGATTAAGTATTATCGTGGCTTTTTCAGCTGAACGAAATCGAACGGTCAGTGGCGAATGCAGATTAATTGGAATGAAGGTGCAGCCGGCTTTTGTCGGAAATTTCCTACTGAAGAAAGCCAGTTAGGAAAAGAAATAAACGAAAAAACAAACAATAAAACGGATTACGGCCGAATGGGATTTCTTTAACAAATGGCGAAAACTGAGCGAACTGCGTGCTGTTTGTTGCTGAACGATAGCGATGTGGCCCCGCCAGCGCCGATTACGATTGAAAGTCAAAGTTCGTGTTTCGTATCGAAATTAGCTAATTTAACGTGTGTGCTGTAATTTACCGAAACCGTTGCCGCCAGATTATTGCCAATTCTTCTTTCGTTCTCCCTCTACATACCTGCTAACAAGAAAAAATTCCCCTCCTCCCGTTATTCTTTACCTAATCTTAACGATTAACGCGAATGGAGATGAATATAAAGCAGAGCCTTACAAGCAGTCATTCAGATTTGTACGTGCCAGCTAATTTCAAGTTTTTTCTCGATTTTTTCCCATTTCTGTTGTTGATATTTAAAATCGACGCTGCTACCGTTCTTTCGCTTTTTTCCCTTCTATCCTCTCGTTCGTTTGTTTTCGCTATTTTTGAAATTATTCGTCAACACCGATGATGCACAATGACGAAAATCATTTTCCCATACCGTCAGTCCTCCTTAATAGTTTTATAGCAAACTGAATCAAATCGAAATAAATTTATTCTCGAACCACTCTGTACGAGGTAATTTCATTGCTCGGTGTATTTTGCGCATGATAAAAATCGCAGAAAAAATGTGTTGTTACCGAAACAGCGGCGGCATTCGATAAGATGCAGGCGCGAAACTAGGATAAAAATTCTTTTCTTTTTTTTTTACCTGTTTATTGTATTACGGCCATCTCTATCATTTAGTGATATACTTAACAGATGGAATATTGAGCGTGAAGGAGAAGAATTAACCAATGGTACCTACCCGATAGCGGGATAAAAATATTTCAGAAAGAATCCGTTTATCTGATTCAGCTTACAGAAACGGTAGAATGAAAACACAGAGATTGCAAAATTTTTTGAATTTAAACCAGCTACCGTAGAGCGTGAACGGTTAGGCATAGTGATGTTTCATTCAGGTAGGACTTTGTATGTGATTCTACAAATTAAGAATATAGATAAATTCTTCTTGCGTTAGGTGGATGTCCTTAGTTAACTACCCCCCCCCCCCCCAAAAAAAAAATTAAACAAATAATAACAATAATAAAAAAATAAGGGGCAACAGATATTCGATAGGACAACTTTTAAAAGGTACTCGACGAAAACAAATCTCCTTGGCGTGTAAAAATTACTACCCGGCTTCCTCCTGTAAAACTGTCCCAACGGTAAGATCCTCACAACGATGATAAGCTCTCAATTTGTCGGAGATTTTCCCGCGATCGGTCGCGATTATGAGGAATTTGGAACAATTTTAAGTTTCGGCGCACCTTTAACAATTTCTGTACGCTAAAGTAATTCGATAAACACAATCTGCAGCAAAGTCACTTATTAAATGTAGACCCTTCGCCGAGTGTAACGACCAACTGACAATAAATTACATATTATTATAAAGTAAACCGGAATCGTATTAAAATGCGCTCTATCCGTAATATCCAAATTACCACAGCTCATGTTCTCTCCCTTTTATTATTGTTCTACAACAACAGTGTTAACTTTGCAACTGCAATTAATGTTATTAATTAAAGCTGTTCCTTAACTTTTCTCAACAAATCAAAACTCACGCCACCATTGTAACCGATTAATTCATGTCGAATGCTTCACCATTAACGTAGTCACATTAATCTTGATGTTTTTATTTCACTGCCTTTAGTTTAAGTATGCTTCTGGTCATACCACAAATATATATATATATTTTATAATTCTATGATGCATTCTTATAGTTTAGATAGAAAAAAAAAAAAATATATAGCAACAAGGTATATAAAAAAATAATAATATTAATATAATACTAACAATACAAGAAAAATCCAAGGTATTCAGAAACTATCCGAATAACACAATAAAAACCGTATAGCACAGTAACTTCAAAACCAGGAAGTTTCCTAAAATTCCTTTTACTGATATAAATTATAACGTATATAAACGGGTAACGTGTCTTTAAATATATATAAAAAAAAAGAGCCGTTCGTTTAACTTTGGAATATTTTTCTTCCTGTCATCAAAATTACGCGACAGTCCGTAGCCGTTTTTATCCGTTCAAGCAGGTCGTAACATCGCAAACTACCCGCCAGCCGATTACCAATTTTTCTGCAATGTAGCCTTTACGGGTGTAACCTTTTTGTCAGTCAATTCTCAAAAAATCTGCCACATTCTCACATTACCAGTGTCCCCTAATGAATTAAATTATATATTACTTACAACGTAATTCTTAGGCTACCCCCATTCGAAAAAATGTCCCAGAAAAATGTCCTAATTTTATGTAACGCAAAATATTCCAAAAAAATGTCCCAATTTTATATAACGTTTGTTATATTTTATAGGATTTCTGTGATTATGTTATTATATTCATATGGGCCGATTTAGAATTACGTTGTAAATTTTAATCATTCTATACAAAGTATAGAAGAGAAAGAGATAGAAATGTAAGCAAGAGGGTCTAAGGGGCACCACCCCTTACGAGGTCAAAATGGTCGAGTTTATATATATATATATGTAAAATGAATCTTTGTATGCATTTTTGTCCTGTATGCGTTCCTATACCGCTGGATGGATCATGCTAAAATGTTCATGGTCTATTTGTGTTGTCCAAACGAAGGTTTTAAGATGCGTCTGAGTTTTTTACCCCTTCTCCTTCACGAAATATGAGGTTTTAAGTAGTTGAAATACGACCAGCAGTACGGAAATGCATATGGAACGAATAAAAAAAAAATTAATTTTTATACAATTTTAAATAAAATAATAACCATGGTAAATCTAAATTAACCGTAAAAATTTAAATATAATAATTACAATGGTAAATAATAAACTATAGATAACATTTTACTAATTACACGCGGCGTTATGATCTTTCTCTTTTTGCGTTACTGAAATCATTAAATCTCCATGACAAGATATGAACATAATTGAAATACTATAGTTCGCTGTTTCTATTTTTGTAATAAATTAATTTTAATAAAATTCTAAATACAGAGAGGTCGGAAGATATGAATGATGTTCTCTTAAACGTTTAATTATTGGATATCACCGTGTGAATAACTCGCCCCTTAAAATTGATGGCTTTTTGTCAAATTACGACAGCTCGATTATAGAAATACCGATAATTTTTAAATGAACCTGAAACATGCAGACCATTTTTCTTTGACTGTGACGAACATGTTTTCCAAAGAGAGAATATAATCTTTATATAAATATATTAATTTAAAAAAACCCAAAAAATAAACGTTTTTCGCATATGAAGTCGAAAAATCTAGGGGGATTATTTATGTACCCAATCTGTATATATATATTTATATATATACATATATATATATATATATAAATAAATGTTTGTATGTATGTTTGTTCTTTGTGTTCCTGTACGGACGTTCAAATTTTCAGGGTGTATTAGTGTTGTCTAAACGAAAGTTTTAAGGTGCGGCTGAGTTTTCGACCCCTTCTCCTTCACGAAATATGAGAAGTAGTTAAAATACGACTAGCGGTACGGAAATGCATAGGGAACGAATAAAAAAAAAAATAATTTTCATACAGTTTTAAATAAAATAATTACCATAAGAAATATAAATTAAACGTAATAATTCAAATAAAATGATTACACCATATGGTAAATAATAAACTCTAGATGACATTTTATTAATTTCTGGCGTAAGTAAATACACCGCGTTTTGTTACTTCAGTTTTTGCGTTACTGAAATCATTAAACCTCCATGACATGATCTAAACATACAAGTCGCGCTCCTAGCCTAGCTGTTGTATTCATTGCAGAGAATTAAGAAAAAAAAGGTAGTCTTTTCTATTATTTTTACAGATCTGGCAACGAAATTTTTAATATTTACTAACGGGAATGTTATTTATACTCAAATTTGAAATCTTTATTGCATTACTGTAGTTTTCTGTTGTAGTAGTAAATTAATTTTAATAAAAGACTCGACATGGAGAGGTTGAAAGATATGAGTGAAGAAGGTGTTTTTCTAAATGTGTAATTATGGGAGATCACCGTTTAAATAACTCACTCCCTTTCAAATGATGGCTGTGTGTGCTGTTTAGTTGAGCAAAACTTTTTGTTACATCACGACAGACAGGTTATAGAAAGATCAATAATCTTCATTTAAAATTGAATCATGAAGACTATTTTTTGTTGAACGGTGATAAACATATTTCTTTCAAAAAAGAGAAAGAATCTCTACATAATTCCAGATAAAACAAAAATTTTTTTATTAAATTTCAAGTACAGATTTAAAGGGGTGTTAATACACGAGCGAAGCCGTGGGTAACAAGAAGCAAGACTGGAAACGATTCGAATACGCACTGCTCAAGTCCGGTCGTTTGAAACAGACAAGCAACGGGAAGCAAGATTGAAAAAAGGTTGAGTATGCAATGCTCAAATCCGCCCATCTGAAGCATACGAGCAACTAGAAGCAAGACTAAAAACCGTTTGAATACGTAATGTTTAAGTCTGTTCGTCTGAAACAAACGAGCAACGGGAAACAAGACTGGAAATCGTTTATTTTTTTGCTATCGGAAATGTTATTTATACTGAAATTTTAAATCCTCACTTAAGAATGGTAGCGATAAATTAATTTTAATAAAATGGATTGACAGAAATGAGTGAAGAAGATGTTCTCTTAAATGTGTAATTATGGGAGATCACCGTGTGACTCGGCTTCTTCGAAATGATGATGCTGTTCAGTTGAATGAAAATTTTCGTTAGATCACGACAGAAAAGTTACAGAAAGATCGATAATCTTTAGCTAAACGTGAATCGTGAAGACCATTTTTTTGTTGGGCGGTGATAAACATGTTTCACAAAGACAGAAAGAATCGTTATATAAATATAATACCCCAGGTAAAACAAAAATTTTTTTATGAATTTCCAAGTACAGATTTAAACGGGTATTAATACACAGACGAAGCCTTGGTTAACAGCTAATAGATATATATGTATATGTATATATATATAGTTATATAGTTTTACTCAGAAAAGTATCTTTTCTAAAGGTAGTGTAGAATGAGGCGTAGTAGGTTTAATTAAAAGAATAAATCTAGCAAGTCAGTGCGAATGGAATGTCTATTTAATTAAGTCGGCAATATAATAATATTTAAATTAAAAATGGATTCGAATTTTAACATTATTACTTTTTCGCCGATCGGTGCGTAGCACGTCCTACTGCGGTGGTATATCGCTCGCTTAATGGTAGACTCGTTTAAGTTGGGCAACCGCTTTTTCGGATAGCCGATGAAAAAACTGAAATAAGTTCAACTTTTCTCGTGGCACGTATTTTATGAGCAAACTTTTCCTTGCACTGGTGCCGTCGCGAAATTTCGAAAACCAACTCGTCCCCGGCAACAACAAACGGAGCTTTTTTACAGTTGCTGTTTCTCGCTGCAAGCCGACAAGTTCTCCTTATCGTAGCGAAACAACGAGACTTAAATAAATATCCGGCTTTTCGTGTTATTTATTCATTAGAAAACATTTCTTTCCGCTACATCAGTATACAGATCGACGCCCAACTTCCTGCATTTCTCCGAACGCTATGCACGACCATGGCCCAGCATATGTGCTTTAATTCAATTCCCAGTTCTGACTTTCTTTTTTCATCTTAACCGAAGCGGTTACCCTTTAAAAATCTGAAAAAATTCCTGCAACGAATGCGACAAAAAACATTAGTTTTAAATTTCTCGAATTAGCAGATTTATGCTTAGTATACAAATATATAAATGGTTTTTAAGTTGGCGAAAAAACAATTTTGAGTCCCGGTTGCCGCTGAAGTCGTTAAAAAATTATTATTTGCCGGTCCGCTTTTTCTGCAGGTCCGATCACGTATAATCGTCCAGTTTATTGATTTTGCGTATTCGCTATCTGTCAGCCAGCGGTGTGTCGTTAACAGTGAGGGGAGCGTTTCGGCACAAATGGTAGCCCCCATTATGATAGAATTCCATTATTCCGGAGGTTAAAATTAATATAGTCTAACGTTGTTTAGGGTATGGCCGTATTACTTCCGACGCCTTAGTATAACCTCTATATGTAAGCTAAAAACCATATAATTTTTTTAAAAAAATTTTTTCTTCGGAAATAAAAATGAGATATATCTTTGTGAAAAAAAAATCAGTCTTATTATTATTATTATTACATTACAAGATACAGGCGCCGGCTGCTCAAACGGGCCATATGCGCCCGGGGAACGGAAGGAATACTAAATTGAATTTAGGATCAGTCTTAGATTATAATATATTAGGACTATTCTGTGTGAATTATTTTTAGAGTCCTCATAATACGCAGTTTGTCTACTTTTTTAAAAATTTCCAAATACCTTTGCTAAAAGAGCTGCATTGTTTTTTTTCTCTCCAAATCGGATATTTTTTTCATTGATAATACACAATAATTTAATTAGAAAATTTAATTTCTTTTAAAAAAAAACTAGATTTTTCGGGATTTTTTTTATGATTTTTTGTCGCTAACATTTCGTCGATTATTTGTATGGTAAAATCGATAACACGATCAGATTCTACAAGAAAAAATACGTTAAATATGTATGACATTTTTAGAAATGATGTTGAACCGGCGTTAAAAAGTTCAGTAAATAAAATAATTCTGGACAAGTCGGCTCAGCTCATATTATACATTCGGAAATCTGGCTCAATTCGAACTGAAACATTTTTTCAATTTTCTGACGACTGCAAAAAAAAAATGCACTTAGAAAGTACCGTTCGGGAAAACGTTGAACATGATCATTGCCAGTCAAAAGCGTTAATAATGTAACGTAAGGTTGAATCATCATTTGACGTCACTGATTATTGAGTAAACAAGCGTAAGCGACATAATAAATATTTTAAAATTTGATTTAGTTGTGCTTCCAGTTCAGAGTATAAATAGTTTTCAGTTTCCACGGTTTTTTGTAAATCGTTTGCTATAGTCTTGGCTTCAATTCAAATTCCTTAATTAAAAGTTACATAAATCTTCTGAAATATGAAAAGGAGATAACATATATATTATGTTGTATGATGGTTATAATTAAATGATAGAACCCCCTCTTATATGGAGTAATTGTGCAAAAGTTTAAGCTCGTACATCATCAATTTCATAATTCTCTATTGCGCAGTGCGCCGGTCTGTATTATCAAATAACGAGTTTACTTAACAATTTATTTCGAGTTTAATTAACAATTTATTTTGAGTTTAATTAAAAATTTATTTGGAAAACGTCTGAATTCGAAAAAGTCGATATCATCATCGAAATGGTTAATAGTACCAAGAATTTTGATAAATACTCTTGCAGAACTTGTTAAAAAAAAATAAGCAGAACAGAAAATCTACACCTTTTCATACAGTGTCACTGAATGATTTAATAGGCTTTCCAGAACTGACTGTGGATTTTTACTATTACATACTAATATATTATTTGGGGAATATATATTGGGCGAAAATAAAATAAAGACAATTTGAAGTGAGATCGACACATATTAACAATCAAACGGACAAATCTTACGTATCTATGGTATTAGAGTTATCCAACGCTACCTTATGTCCTAACGGCGATAGAACCATCGGCTGTCTTGTTGCAGCAATTATTTATTATGCAAAGTACCTGTGGCGAATCGGAAGACCAGCTGAACAGTTTTTTATTCTTCTTCTTCTTCTTCTTCTTGTTATTGTACCTTCTTCGATTGTCGAAGGTTGGCATCCACATCTTGCACTGCTCTTTTCCGTAACTGTCGATCCCGCGCTAAATGGAACAAGTCTCCTCTATTTTGCCGAAATCTATCCAATATTTGACCGTTAACAAGTTCTTCTGCGGCCAGTCCATGAGTATCGTTTAAAGTAGAGCATATTTTTGCTCGCTCAACAAATGGCTTGAATAATTCATTTTCCATACTTTTATTGTTCTGATTAGTTCTCTATCCTTTTTCATACGTTCTAGTACCTTCTGATTTCCGCGGTAGTTCTAATAAATCCGTGTTTCGTTTATGCGTTTAACTTTCAGCGTCTAAATTTCTGACGTACACAGCGACGTTGATAGTACATAATATTTGACTATTCTCCATCGCGACCGACCCAAGGGTAATGTCATGACTGCGCAAAAAAATTCTGTAATTTGTTAAATGCCAGGAGAGCCATTTCGATTCTAGTTCTCCAAGTTTGAATAGTCCATGTTCATTGTTCAGCAACCAAGGTATTTCAATTTATCGACTTGTTCCAGTATTTTGTTTCTAATTTTTATCCTTACTCCTGGGCGTGTTTCCTTATTGATCACCATCATTTTCGTTTTTGATGCATTAATTTGCGGACCATCTAACAAAGTTATCTGCAATGTTATCGAGAAAATGGTGACAATGATTGATATAATTTACTCAAAAATAGCCTTATAAAATCAGCAGTGTATGCAACGACTGAACACAGGTGTTTCTTATCATAAACAAATTGCGGACACAACCGTGTTAGAAAGAATTATATTAGAACTTAAAGCTTCACTTCAGATTTTGGTCGGATGTGTACCCTTCTTCTTTTACCAACAATCGTTCCTTCTACCTTTCAATCCAACCTACACTTCCTTCTCATACATGGTTCTCGGAGTTTCCCTCTCTTCCACGATTTATAATTTCCTCTATCGTCCGCCTGCGCTTTAATCACACACTGCTGCCCTCTTCACGCTATCGTTTCTCTTTGCTTCCCTCTCCTCATTGTCCGTTGCATCCAGATGAAGCAGTTGTCTGTGATGCTGATCACATTTTCTTCGAGTGCTCTGCTCTTTCTGCGGAGCGTTCTCTTTTCTATCTTCACCTTACAAAGCTGGGGCTTCCCACTCCTTACTGTGCGTCTTACATCTTGTCCCTTCCTTCCCAGTCTGTTGTGCTTGTCCTTGGTTCCTTTATTTCAGCTGTCTCCAATCGAATTAGGTTCTAGTTAGTTGTCTCTTCTTCCCATTGTGTCTGGGCAATGGTCCATAGTTGATGTGCCCAAAAAAAAAAAAAAAACTTAACATTTCGGATAAGTTAGTTCCGCTTCTGATGATGGTCAATGTAACCTGTCCGAAACGTTAAGCTAACATAATTCATTCTAACACAGTTGTGTCCGCAATTTATTTATGATGAATAATCACTTGAAAGCTTTAAACAGGCATTTCTTATTTTTCTGTAAATATTTTTACGGACAAAGTAAACAATACGATTAAAAATCTATAAAATATAAATATAAATAAATAATGTATTTAGTGACCCATCAAGTAAAATAATTCTTCATTCATTCTCTACAAAAAGCTTTTAAACGTTTCAGTTGTATAAGAACCAATAGCGGTAGAGCCTGTATTGACTGGTATATTTTATCGAAATTATGATTAAATGAAATATTTATACTAGTTGAAAAAAAATAAAATAAATAAACCAACTGCAAGAGATAAGAAGGTGAAAAAAATTAAATGGTCAATTTAGAGGTTATACTATTAACAGTCTTGACCGGCAATCATCAAGGTTTTCCCGAACGATACTTTTTATATGCATTTCTTTTTACAGTCGTCAGAAAATTGAAGAACTGTTAGCCAGATTTCCGAATGTATACTATAAGATGAGCCGACTTGTCCGGAATTATTTTATTTACCGAACTTTTTAATGCCGGTTCAACATCATTCCTAAAAATGTCATACTTATTTTCAACATATTTTTTCCTGTAGAATCTGATCGTGTTATCAATTTTACGATACAAATAATCGATGAAAAGTTAGCGACAAAAAACCATAAAAAAAATCCCGAAAAATCCAGTTTTTTTTTAAAGAAATTAAATTTTCTAATTAAACTATTGCGTATTTTCCACGAAAAAAATATCAGATTTGGAGGAAAAAAACAATGCAGCTCTTTTAGAAAAGCATTTTGGAAATTTAAAAAAAAAGTAGACAAACTGAGTATTATAAGGACTCGAAAAAAAAATTCACACAGATTAGTCCTAATATATTATAATCTAAGACTGATTTTTTTTTTTTTTTCACAAAGATATATCTTATTTTTATCTCCGAAGAAAAAAAAAACATTTTTTAAAAATTATACGGTTTTGAGATTATATATGTCGTCGCGATAGCCTAGTTGCTAGAACGCTTGACTTCCGATATGGAGGTTACGGGTTTGATCCCGAGCGACGACGAACTTATTACAAGAATTAAATTAATTAATTAATTAATCGCTAATAGTCACGTGGAAGGCAATCGCAAACCACCACGTACAACATCATATGCGCGCTAGGTCAGTACACAGCAGACCCACACGGGACTGCACTTGTATATCGATAAATCAAACGATCACTATCAGTTTCGAATGTAGTCTTGCGTGTGTACACCTGCGTTGCATATATAATAATTGCTTAGTATACAACCTATATCTGTACATCTAAAAATGTGTGAATAGGTTATCCACCAACCGAATGGTTGAGGATATAATGAATGAATGAATAATGAGGTTATATATAGGTATATATATATATATATATATATATATATATATATGTATAGGTTACACTAAGGCGTCTGAAGTTACTAATACGGCCATACCCTAAATACTTCAAAAACGTTACAGTTATTAACATTCTGGAGTAGGGATATTTCACGCCTATGCTAACAATTCGTAGCAACTTGGTTTTTTTCTTGAATTATTAGAGAGCTATGTAAAGTTCGAAATAATCGAAAGTGGGTTCCTTACAAAGAGTCGTCTAGACGAGTTTTGAAAAATGTAGTAATGAACTGAACAAAACTTTAAAAGAGACTATTTGGGATTTATAGAACTGTTACAAACTGACACGTTTCGAAGACTGAATAGAGATTCGTCGCACAGTGGTTAAATAAATTTCCATTGCATAGCGTTCATTTATTAAATTTCGTACCTAATCTCGTTCGGATTATTAATTATAGCATCTACTCTTAACGATAAAAAAGAAATAATATTACGATTCCAGCTCGTTCGTAAAGAATACTGGAAATAATTCGTATTATTATCAAATTACGAGGAAAACTTTGAATTGTTTCTCGAAGCAGTAATGGGGATAAAAATTATAGGGTGCCATGTGGACGGGTTGTTGACAAAGGGTGCAAATTGTACGGAACGAAATATCTTATTATAATTTACAACGAAAGAAAAATTGAAATTGTTATATTAAAACGCGGATAAATCCGTCGAAACGCAAAATATCCGAAAAAGAATAAAAAACCAAACCCAAAAGTATATAAAATCAAAAAGAAAGAAAGGAAAACAGGTACAAAGAAAAATCAAGAAAAGTCTGCTACGTTGTCCGATAATGAGAAAGCATTTTTCTATTGTGTTTAATAAGGACTCTAACGGAATCGGCCTCGGTACAACGTTTCACTCGTTGCGTTGCGCGGTTAAAATTCCAATTTGTCTGCCGTATCTTTGAATTATTTGGAAAAAATGAACTTGTTATTCTTCGAGTTTATTGTTTTCGTCTTTAATCGGAAAACGTTAATTCTTTCGCCTATTCCGAAATTACAAATTAAAAACCGGTATGTTTTCAAAAACGTTACACAAATTCCCGAAGCAAACGAAGAGGCTCGGCGACCTTAACATTTAATCCAAATATTTCATCCGGTACGATTTATGTGCGGTTTAGCTACATTACGTGTACCAATGAATTACGAAATAGCGACGAATATCACAAAATAGCTTCAGACCGAAAAAAAGAAGAAAATTTAAAAAAATGCTAATCGAATTTTTCTGCTTTACTCGGGGCAGGGACTATGTTTCGAAAAGAGAATTTTTTAACATTCGTATATCAAAAGTAGGTAGCGTCGTCGCGGTAGCCTAGTGGTTAAGGCGCTTGGCTACTAAACCAAAGGACACGGGTTCGAGGCTTGTCTCGTTCCAGATCCGAATCGCTCCCAGGTTTATACCTAATGTGAAATTGAATTGGGTACTAGAGAAATCTGGGAAAGTAAAGGCGGCTGACAGAAAGGAACTGGCCCCGGTATTCTCATCAGATCCATTAGGCGTAGTACCATTATGAAAAGCTTAACTTCACAATCCATGATACCTTATCAAGGATGTATGGGACTTACTTTACTTACTTTATATCAAAAGTACAATTCTAATCGACTCGTTTAAGTGTCCGTAATTGTTTACGGAGGTGTTTTCCTTTTAAATCCGTCAAACTTACTGGAAATTCGCGCACGAGGCCTTTTCAAAAAAAAAAAAAAATATATAGCCGTTCCATCGTAGTACACACGCATTATTCTGCCTGATTTTCCAAGTTGAAACAATTAATGTTATTATCATCCATTTCCGTTATTAGGTACAATTCTAATTTTATTAATAAGGAAACACAAAACAGAAATATATCACCAAACTAGAATGCTAACGAAATAACATGTTTCCATTTCTGTGCGTCTAGTTGCAGTTCAAAGTATATACTTCGAAAGACTGAACTGGGTTCGTCGCTTAAGCTATTCTTTGCGGTGTTCACAATACTTACCTATATGCCTATTTTCTTTTTTTCCGGTGAGAATATCTAAATATTTAAGCAACTAGCCACACCTATGTGCAGATATCCCCACTGCTTTTTACTATGTATCCGTTGTGTTTCAAACATTCTTTTCTCAAACCAAGATTTAAGCCGTCCTCGACCAACCTTCGAAAACCGTTATTGTACTTTCGTCTCCGTTTAACGAACCTAGTTACCGTAAATCATTAATATTATTCGTTACACGTTGGCTTTAAATGATCGTAAAAAAAATAAACTCGCCGTAATTTTTATGTGTTTTTAAAATTAAATGTCAGAAAAAAAATGCGCAAAATGTAGTCGGATATGCTAGACACGATCTTTCGAAATGTTCATTCGAGTAATTCGAAACATTTTTGTACTGTTCCGAATGGATTATAACCTCTAATCCGCATGCGTAAGCACAGACACCTGTTAGTTTTTTATAGCGGAGCTGGCCGAACTGAAGATCCTTTTAGACATTTCAGCAGCAAGATCAACGCGAAGGTTATGAAAGTCGAGAAAAAAAAAGGTTTTAATTTCACTTTCGTAAGCGATCAATTTACCTTCATTACGTAGTAATATAATCAAATGCGGTAATTTGTTCGTAGTATCGTCTACTGTAGAATCGATTCATTAAAATTCCATTTGAAAATGAAAACTGAAAAAAACTTCGATTCATCCACATTGTAAACAAAATCAGAGAATGGAAAAGATAAAAATGACAAATTAACACACACTTTAACAACTTAACGCACAGGCAATTATCTATATCTTTAATGTGCGCACGCTGAATGAGGATAACACATTGAAAATTCTGAGGCTCGTTAAAATGAAGATAAAATCGCAACGCTGAATAGATGATCATTTTCAATCGGTGAATTTTTCGACATCGATTTTAATTGAAAGTATTTTTCCTCTTTCATTTTTAGACACGTTCGATTGCTATAATAATCTGCGCGCTTATCTAGCAATTTATATGTTATACATTATATGAGTAGCAGTTATTGTGCACTGTAAATCTAAAATAAAAACAAAAACGTGATAATGTTAAAAAAAAACATTACTTATATATCTGAAGTACATAATTGAAAATAGAGCCTTAAACCCGTTTTATAGCATGTGGGAGTTGATTTTTCGTTCAACTGGACAGTATAGAAAAGTCACAAAACCCCCGAATTGTAAAATTTGTGGTGGCAAATTTCGAAATTATTGGATCACGAGGAACTCAAAGTTTGCTATCTTGATTCTAAGAAAGTGAATTTAATCATTACAATGTCAATTTAACGAAATAAATTTTACCAATAACTCATTTTAAAAAGAATTAAACGGAATACATTGCTCTTACATATATATTACTGTGCTAGCGATTTTCGATTCTGAGATATTTTAATCCTAATTGACACATTTTTTTCAATAAACGTTATGCGAACGCTGCAATTCTTTTTAAAAATTCACGAAGTAAAACAACCAAAAATCCAGAATACTGGGACCAGTGAAACAAGATGGAAAATATATAAAAAGGAGTAACCAGGAAATATACCAACATGCGGAAAGCATTACTACCGAGATCCGAAAAAGAAGAATTCGATTCTACGGCCATATGCAAAGGATGGTGCCGAGCAGGCTCATCCGAAGGTTGTTCAATTACACGCGAAAGCTAAAAATAAGAGGAACATGGTACACAGGGACCAAAAAAGACCCAGAGGAACTGAAGATTACACCTGAAATTACAGAGCACCGATTAACATTAAAGAAGAAACTATTTGACTGTAAAGGATACGCGAAGAAACAGAAAGGAAGAACTGGGGCATTCTGCGGACCGAAGAAAGGATAAAAAGACACAGTGAAAGAATGAAAGCAGTATGGAAAGAGAGGAAGAAGAATGATAGGACCAGTTGACAACGTAGTCCATCAATGGCTAATTTGAAATAATAATTATATATATTTATATATATATAATACTCGGCCCTTCGGTACTCGAAAGGGGGCAAGCCCCCTTCACCTCCAGGTCTAGTTCTTCTATAATTCCATAGAAGAGTAAACTTTTTCATTGGCTACGCCGTTTTTAACTTTCATTACATAAAATTAAGACATTTTTTTGTTATATTTTCGTTACATATTTTGTTACATAAAATTGTGATTGGGACAAATTTCATGACAGAACACTTTTCCTGATGACCCCTGGCGTAAAAATGTCATAGCGTTACCTTTTTTCGTTACATAAAATTATGACTAGGACAAATTTTGTAGCAGGACACTTTTCCTGTTGACCCCTGCCGTGAAAATAGCATAGCCATTAATATATATATATATATATATATATATGTATATATAAACAAAAATAACAGATTATAGGATATTGTTATTTATGGCGATACCTTTATAAAAAATAAAAGTAAAGCAAGTCCCACGCCTTTTGTCGCGTCGAAGATTGTGAAGTTAAAGTTCACAATGTATTAAGCCTAACGGCACTAATGAGAGTAAAAGGGTCAGCCAGTTCCTTTCTCTCGGCCGCCTTTACTTTTCGAAATTTCTCTGGTACCCAATTATTTCATAAATCTGGGAGCGACTTCGATCCGGAACGAGACAAATCTCGAACCCGTGACCTCTGATTTGGTAGCCAAGCACCTTAACCGCTATAAAGTAAATTTCTGTAAAATTCTTTATAGCCCTTGGTTGTCATTCTTTTTGTATAATATATTTCGACTTCAGGGTCGAGATCTAACTTTTTTCCCCATTCCAGTAAAAATCGGATTGAAGCGGTTAAATAATTTTGTTGTCCCTTTGACCGGTTCGTCGTTATATTCAATATGAAATAAAATTTTATAATTTATTTATGTCCAACATTTACCATTACTAAAATAAAACTTCCATGAAATATTCTGTGAAATAACTCATTGATTAAACAAATCATCATTTATTTATAATCATAGGCTAAATAAATTTTTTTACGAAAAATTCGAAAACGCAAATATCAGATTTTTTCCTATACGCTCGATAATGAAAATATTAAATCCAAATCGGTATAAAATAAGAATAGAAAAGAGTAAAAAATGTTATTAGTACAATCTTTTTTTATTTTCAAGGAAATTTTTAATTTATGATGTTTTAAGTAGTAACATTTTTCTAATATTTTTGGTAATGCCATGTATCGCAGTTTCCATCGGTGATGTAGCATTTACAAATAAGCATTTAGTACGTTAATTAATAGCATAATGAAAACAAATATTTAAACATTTGTTCCGTTTGTATAAGTTTTATTTTTTTATAGAAAAAAATTTAGAGGAAATTTTTTGTTTAGTCGAGTTCCTTCGTAAAATTGATGCCAGCACGTCGTTAAAAGCGATCATTTTCTATCTGCGTACGAAAATTTTGGTCGTAATAACCGATTTTTTATTATAATCGTCATAATTAATAAAAATTAACATACAGTTTTATAGATATTCGTTCTAGTTCGGGCATTCTATTATGCATCGCTATAACCGATTTTCACTATATTTCATTTTCGATTTCGAAACCGGTCTCAGCTAGAAACACGTTAACAGAAGTGTGTGTTAAAATGTTTCGTAAAAGTATTATTTTTACTTCATTAATTTTTACTTTCCTATCGTTGTAATTTGAACCAGCACCTTCGCAGCCGTATATGTGTTGTTGTACTTTGTTCAACCGAATCAGAAAATAACCGAAGGTGCAACAACAACGTGCTCATCTGTGAATTATAATAATATTCACCCATTTCTCCGTTCAACTTAACCTCTAGTTTGGCACGTCTTTCTATTCTGATAATTTTCTAGCTGGCATTAAGAAAGAAACATTCTTCGCCAAATTAAGTAACCAGCTGCGGTCCCGGCGACAATACGCTTACTTCCAACAAGATTTCTATCATCTGACCAAGTGGTAGTAACGGCCACTTTTCGACGGAGTTAGTCCGAGCCTGGGCGGCAATAAGCGAAAAAAATGGGCGAAATAATCGGTCCGGTTAGGTTTCGAGTTGCTCGAACGTGTTATTTGAGATATGACATAAATTAGCGCAGAAAGAAAAGGCGGAACAAGAAAAGCGAAAAGCAAAAAAAAGAATGAGAAAAAATAGCGACATTCATTTGATGGATTATATTAAATTAAGAATGGGGTAGAAAGAAAACGAAGAAGAGACCGGGAAAGAAAAATGGGACTGATGTGTAAATATTTGCCGAAAGACTCAAAACAGCATTTAAGCGTAAACGTTTTTAACCTTTGCACTTCTCAAATTTCTTATTTCTCGGTTTTGCCAGAGGAAAAACGGCGCTGTTCTGGGCACATTTTATTTGTACCAGAACAACAACAACATTCAATCTGCTGTTCTAGCTCGGAATTTTTTTCGTTTTCTTTAAAATGTACGCTGCCTGTTTAAATTGTATTTTCTTCTAATAACAGATGGGAAAACAGTAAATTGCTCGAACCCATTAAATGCCCGTATTGTACCGCCTGCCCTTTAATCTTTTTTTTCGCTTTCTCTAACTTCTCTCCGGCTTTAGAATATACTTCATACTTCACTTCTACCCCGGCAGTAAATCTCCGGTCGCCCGGCCGAAATTATAACCGCCTTACTACTACCACATTCTCGTATCAGTTGTTCAGTTCGAATTTTACGAGTTCGTTCACTGTTTGCAACGCAGATGGGAATCTCCTTTTGAAGGTGAATTCGTGTCTTTAATCAGTGTAGCTGTTTAAGTGCGTTTAAAAACACAACGGCCGAATCTAGTCAGTACCTTAATTAACGTTTGAATTTCTGTACGGACTTACCAAGACTTACGCGCTTGAAAATAAGCAGACTTTGTCTCGGCTCCGCGAAGTAGTTTAAGCTTGAAAATTATTGCTAACCCCGACTACTATTGTGTCCTTTAATTCGTGGACAAGCGCGAAGAACGCGCATTTATGTGTATATTCTTCGCGATCAAAATGAAATTAAAATTGCTCGTACTCACCGGTTTCTATTACTAAATCGCAGGAAACTTCAATAAATTTAAAAACTTAAAAAGCACCGATCAAATAAGCAGAGGAAGGAACGGTCATAATAAAACATAAAAAATATATGATAAAATCATCACGAGTAAGAGTCGATATGCAGTCGATGAAGTCGGAAAAGTTAAACGTAAATAAAATTGTATTATACTATTAAATATTAAATAATAGATTATTAAACGGTGTTATTTATGGTCACTTTTATATTTAGTAATAGACGGATTTCTGAAAAAAATTAAATTTTCAATAATTATATAACAACTATGTTGCAAATAATTAAAGACTATAGAAAATTATTTTCTTTGCCGGAAAATTACACAATAAATATAAAATTAATGTTATTAATGACACCGTTGATATTTAAAATAACGGTAAAATTTTATATATTGATTATACATTTTCGCTTAATTGATTGATTATTGGCGTTTGATTATATGAATTTTATGTTTTATTACACTACTATATAGTCTGGAGCTAATTGGTGTATTTCATCCTTCGAGCGAGCGTGACTTTTTTTCCTCGTATGATGACGAGTGCGGGGGGTTCAATTCCGCACTATAGTTCCTTACTCCTCTTATTGTGTTAATGCGATTTTTTAAATTTTTTCCTGTATTTTAACTCTGCATTGATATATGTAAAGATTATTATTAGTAGTATTATTACTTTTATTATTATACGGTGTATTGCACACGTTAATAACGGAAAATACATGAACAACGGAATTATCGTTGCAAATAAAAATTATAGGTATAATAAAAACTGACAACTGTAAGGAAAATTAGGAAATATAATGAATTAAAATTTCAAAAAAAAAATAGGAGAAACATTCAGGAACAAGTCAAATGAGGAAATATATAAGAGAAAGTAGAAAAATTATCCGACGTGATGAGGAAAAGAAGGTTGGAATTTTATGCGCATATCCAGAGAATGGATGATACCCAGTTAACTAATAAAATCTTTCAACATTTTGATAGACTGAAGTCCAGGCCGAAGTGGTTCTCGAATACGAAAAAAGATCTTAATGAAGCGCAAATAGAGACATCAACTGTTGAAAACAGGACAGAATTTAGGAAGAAAATTAGAGAACTCGATGGCTTTGATAAAATCAAAAGTAACAGAACGAAATGGACAGATGATCGGAAGAAAAAGCACAGTGAAATAATGAAGAAATACTGGGAAGAACGAAAAAGGGAAAGTTTGCTGTTTTCACGCGGTCCATAGATGGCCAAATTCGAAGAGAAGAAGAATAAGAAGAATAAAAATTTAAAATTACATAAAAGAAAAACCGGATACACAAAAAGTAATAGTTTAACAAAATTAGATATATTTACGTAAAGGCGCTTCCGACACGCTGGCCGTTAACTTCTGCAGCTCATATGTAACAGTAAATATTTGTAATTAATGAAGAAAATAATAAAAAAATTTTAGATTAACCAGGAAAAATAATAATAAATTAATAAAATAAATTAACAAAGAGTACCTAAATAAGAGTCCCGTAACTGTAATGAACTGAAAGAGTTTTTCACATTTCATTTAGCTATCTCCACTGATATTTTTTTTTTTTTTGTTTTATATATATATTTAAATAAGTTGTGGGTCTCACAGGGCAAGTATGCCCGTTGTGTGATTACCCGACACATCTCTTATTATCGATTATTCAGTTTATACACATTACAAAATTATTCATACTTATTGAACGAAATCGAAATAAAAACGCCTTAATTAATATATGTCTTATAAATATTTATAATAATGTACGCTTTCACTCTAGGTAGGCACACAAACCAAACATAAAGGTTGTTTATGTATTCAATACACATACTTATTCTTCTTTAAATAATACAGCAGAAAAGTACCGGAAAAAGAAAGACGCAATAATCACAGAAGAAAATATATATTCAAATAGAGTTGCATATCTGAATTATCTGAATGGAAAGAATTATGACCTAGTTTGGTTTTTTATTCCTTACACCATTCCTTCAGCCATTTCACTACTTCCTTTTTCCATACACCAATACTGTTTTCGTTTAAAATGTAATTGGAAATATTATTTTAATTAGAACTGAATATTACCCGTGTTATCGATTCGTAGATTAGACCCTCTAGGATACATGTGTAATATAAACATGGGCGTCGCCAGCGGGGGGCAGGGAGGGGCAGCTGCCCCCTTCCCCTCCTGGAGCCTTGAAACTTTTTAATCAACTTGCATTGATGAGTATTCATAGGCGCGTAATCATGAACAATTTGCCAGAAACCCACGAAAATTATGTTTTAATTAAGATTTTATTCTTGTTTAATAAAATATTAAGCCTTTACAACCTATAAATTTTATTTTTCCTATAACTCATATCCTCCTTCTATCATCTTGCCCCCCTGGCGGCTAGCAACCCATCTTGCCCCTCCATGGCTCATTGGCTGGCGACGCCCTTGAATATATATTATACTTTGTTTTCTTGTTATTCGAGTTTTTTGCCTAGTTGGTAACTTTATATTGTTGCTATTATATTCAGATAACCTGTAATAGTAGTAGTACCTCTTGGGAGACATTTCATTATTTTCCTTCTATACATAATTGATCTCGAGTCGTTTCGCTTCCAGTAGGGTAGTATAAGTTTCAGACACCTTTTTTGAATTTTACCGATTTTATTGATTTCCGTTTTCTTAGCCTCTCCCCGTATTTGGATTCCACATAGAATTCTAAACATGATTATTGAATTGTAGTATATACGTAGTGTTTTATAAGACAGCAATTGCTTTAATTTATATAAAATTGGAATTGTCTGTCTTATTTTCGAATTTAAAACTTGTACTTGCTTTTCCCAGTTCAGTGATCTATCGATGTATATTCACCTAGATATTTGAAATCGTTTACGTTTTCAAGAGGTGTAGGCATAAACATGAAGGAGAATTTTTAATTTCATGAATTTCGTGTAAACATTCGTTATTGTGAAGTATGATTATCGCGACTTTCATGTTTTGTACTATTTCGGATATGTAATTATTTAGATTTATTTATATTTACACATAACCTCCTATCATGTGCCCATTTACTAAAATTATCTATATCTTCTTGCAGTAGTTTTTCTGCCGCCTCTAGCTTTTTATATTCAATTAATAGAGTAATATCATCAGCAAATACTTTGCATTTTTAATATGCCTGTATAATGAGTTAGTGTATATTAGATAGAGGACTTACGTACATGAGGCTCTAATATTTCGTTTTTGTACACCATGTACGGTTCGCAAGAGTTTGTAATGTTATACTATTTGTGGTACATTTTTAAAGCGATTTATCGGTAAATAACGGACTACAAGTAAATGCCGTGCGATTAATTCTGGCCAGAGTGACCTCTTCTTTTCCATTTGTTCTGCATCCTGTGAAGTTTTGTGCAAAGATTAGCTTTTTGGTACTGAATTTTGTCTTTAATTTCAGAGATGTTCTCCTCGATGGGTCCCCGCACCAGGTATTTCGATTCGATATCCGAAGAGCTTGAACTGGGTATATTGATTTTTCTGGTGGGAATGTAATGCTTTGATCTGATTTAGGTTCTGCTGGTCTTCGACGATTTTGACAAAATATTTTAAAGCGAGGTGATTTCGCCTTTCTTATAGCGTGATGTGTGATACTTACTTTGAAAATTTGACGGTTCGAAAGATGCCAATTGAGAAAGGCAAAGCGTAGTTAACGGACGCGCTTAATTTATCTAGGTATGTTTTTGATGCTGTATCATAAATTACTGACTGAAGATAGCTTGTATAAATTCGTAATATTTATTTTCTATCAGAATTTCACTTCTATCGCTTAATTTTTTCAGTAAAAGGTTGTAGCGTTATTCGATCTTGGTTTTATGTTGTTGAGGCGAATTTTCCGATTCATTTTTTTATCTAGACATAGGCCTATAAGTTTATGTGTTCGAGCGTTTGCAAATTCAGTTTCATTAATTTGTAAGTTCACATATGTGTGTATGTGTGTCTCGTGATGAATGTTTTGTCGGTTGAAAATGCATTATCCGTATTTTTGTGATTTATGGTGTTTTGGAGTATCGTTTAGACTTTTATTCTGCAGAGCTGCCTTTGTCGTAGATGATAGGATCGTTGGCGAATATTTAGGGCCAGAGTAAACACGAATGCACTGCTCCGTTTTGTAGCTTGCTAGTTTCACGAGTTTCGAGACCGGAAAGCATCGTATGTAATCGAATTCGGAAAATTCGGTGTGGCCGAAATATTACCTTTAAATAAGAGCTTCTTTATTATTCGTCAACTTCCATTAAAACGCTTATATACATTAAAGAAGACGCATACTCTATAAATTTCCCAGTTGTGAAGCCGCTGACTATTACCTACCGAACTTTAACTGGATGATCTGTTGTTGAGCGCCTCTTTCCGAGTCCACACTGATTTTTGATTGGCGTGTGTGCATGAGTGGATCACGACACTATAGAATTTTCACGATAGTCTCTAATTGCCATCAATTTATCACTTTTTACTCGATCTCCGTATGCTTCTCTATTGTCAAATTTAATTGATCGCTGAAGAAACAGAACACGTCTGTAACCAAATGCAGTTCTTGATGCTATGACACCAAACCGATTATTGGGTCACATTTTTTTGACGTTTCCTATAAGTAAAGAGCGACTATTATTACTGTCATGATATCGGCTGCATATTATATTTACTATATTTCGTTCCTCGCGCCGTACGTAACGGTCATTTTCTTATGTTGATGAATTGGTCAGTGTACTGAACTTCGTCTCTTTAGAGTTGTCACAATGACAATAGTAACCACACGATCTTGGAGAATTTTATCCTTCCAAACAATCTATCACAATGACGACAGTTGCCCTATTTACGTCAAAAGTCACTCCTCTTTCAGTTCTATTGATCTATCTCTTCCCTCTTCTAATCTTGGCCTCAGTTGTTTACCGCGTTCTTTGGACGGAACCTTTGGAAGCATCCATCATTATTTTCTTGAACAAAGTAAGTAGTAGAAAAATTCCGTTTTTCGCGATCAAAGGATGCCACTGCAATTCCACTTGAACGTTAAAACTATTTTTTTTTGATTTACAAACACACATCTTTACACACACGTGTAAAAATCACTGCCCTCATCATTCCATTGCACCTGTCAATCAAGTAATCGTCACATACCTTCATGGTAGCTCATCATGTTACTTTAATTAGCGTTATTTGCTATAGGATGATTTGTCAGCAATTACCCACGGTCGCGCACATACATATAGGTGTGTACGAACGCCCGTACACGTATGTAAAAGTCATTGTCATTATCATTGGACTCCATCGTTATCATTCTTATCACTGGTCTATTCTGCAGGAACCACGGTAAAATTTGAATTTTCAAATAACGATAAACCTTATATATGTATATACTTTTTTAAAGTTAAGAATGCGCATAAATCGCGTATTTATTACTTTTTATAATCCCAGCAGGAGTTGGGCAGAATTCAATCCATCTTTTAGTGCGATAAACAAAAATAAGTAAATCTGCGACACTGCATGCCACAGCGTGCCCAGGTTAAATTTACTAAAGTTTCCCTCCGTAGTTAGTTTATATTTCCGTTACACTTATTAAAATAACGAACCTTGGCGCAATTGATCAGTTAATTGTTTTTTGTTCGAATAGAATCGGGTTCAAATCCCGTTGCCACACATTGTAACTTGCAAAAATTTTATTTGCACTGAGTAATGTTCGTAGTCGAAGGGTCCAAAATAGGGGGAAAAAACAACGAGCACATGTGATCTCAATAAAAAATAACCATTAGGCCAAATAGGGGAAAATTCTATTATTAAAATCGGATTTAAAGAGAGAAAAAAACACCCGAATGTTATGTATAAATAAATACAGGTTTTGGCAGAATGGTTTCTCGCCAGGCCAAAACAATAACAACAAAAAAAAATACAGGTCAAAAAAATGAGCCAAATGATATTCAATCTCTTCTCTAAAAAAAAGTTTTAAATTCACGATTTACTAATTAAACAAATTTCTTTCGTTTAGCATTACACAGTCAATTTAATTATTTTCCATTTTACCGCTGCGTCATTACTGAGATTTCCGGTTTATTATGGTCATTTTTTTTTTTTTCTTTTTAGGGGTCTCCACTGTGGATCCAGCACAAGTGAAATTTTTAGAAGTCACAATGTGCGCCAGTAGGATTCGGACCCGGTTCTACCCGAACGAAATACAGCTGCCTAAACTTCACACGGTAGTTGGCTGGATAAATTTTTTTAAATGCAACACCTTAGTCTCCTTTTTTTATGTGTAAATCGTTATTCTTCTATTTTTGCTTTGTTTCCATTTTTCTTTTTTGTCATTACTTCATCGTTGATTTTTTAATCATTTTATGCTCAACTAAACCTATTAGAGCTGCGAATCATTAACAATGAAGCACCGCTAAATTCTCTAATTCGACTCTGTTGATGAAGCTAATCGTCCGTTGTTAAAAAGGCGTATAAAATAAAAAGAAAAAAAGCACGTGCCCGCTGCATTATTTATATTTGTTAATATTTTTACCCTTTCCCAGCTGATAAAAATTCGTACATTCTACATTAAATCTTTACTAACATTTCTGTATAACGGTTCACCCCATCACGAGGGCAAAAGAAAACATTTTTTCTCCGAATGTAAGTGGGAAATTCTTGAAAATGTTTCTAAAACATATACTGTTTTTTAATCGCTGTCACTTGTTCTTAGTTGTTATTGATTACTTTATTATTACCTAATCAAAGGAACAGAATAACGTTACATCGAGATAATAATGTATCGCTCTCTGCAGTATATACAAAAAAATGACAAAAATGCTTTGAATAATATGTAGGATGTTCTTGAAAAGCTTTTACCAATTTAAAAATATACGACAAATAACAACAGCAATATTGTAGTTTACAATCTTTAAATTCTCTTTGGCCCCGTTGTTGTTCATTGTCGACACGTGTCACGCGAAGCTTCTAAACCTTGTTTTTCTACGTGGCACCGTGCATGCCAGAACCACTCGCCGTGTAGCAGCTAGATTTAAAGGATCTTTGTGTTTGTTTGTCGAGTAGCCTTTGATAAAGTTCGATATCTAACCATCCAAGCCTTTTTTTTTTTTTTTGCTTTAGTATACTCCAACCGCTGATATGCACTGGCTAGCCAATAGGCATTTGTTCGAGCAGTCGTCTTTTTACGTCTTTGCCACGTGCTAGCTCCTTCATTTGTCTGCTATTTATCTCGTTTGTGCTTTTCAGGGAATTTGTTTCTTTTTTTTTTTTTTTTTTTTTACTCACTTCAAAGCACTGTTTCGCTATTGCAAACTCCTCCACAAAACTCCGCAATTTCAAAATTCGTTTTACCATTGTCATAGAGAGATCCAACGCACACTTCCCCAGTTTATGCTGGTTAAATTTAGTAAATTTCTTCCGAGAAATTAAAAAATATTTTTAACTAGATGTTATTAATTATTTCGAGAGCGCTTGCTTTGTATTTCGATACGCCAGTAACTGACCTACCATCGCTTCACTGTTAAATGTCGCTTCTGCTGCATTCTATTACCAACACTTTATTGTTTCTTCTCCCTCCCCTGTCCTATGTTATAGCTATTACCGATTTTTGGATAATGCATCAAAACGAAAAGAGGTGTATGCTTCCTTCTTCTTCACGCGCCATCACCGCCTCGGATGTAGGTGATCCACGTTGCCAGAACGACCTTTAAATCAACAGACCAGAACAACTGAATTGATGTGCAGCCAAGCCATCGGAGTTCTGCTGGCGTAAAATAGATCTTTTGCCCGCTATTTTTCCTTCTAGGATGACTCGCAGGATCTCGTACTTCAGATACCGTAAATTACGTTCTTTGACCGAGCTTAACAGCGTGGGTTGTCTTCCAATTCGATTTAGTACTTCCCTGTTCGTGATTTTTTGAATCCATGATATCCGTAACGTACGACGATAGGTGCACATTTCGAAAGCCTGTGTACGTTTTTCCACTGCGGAATACAACGTTCGACTTTCGCAACCATACTGCAAGATCGAAAACACGTAGCAGTTCACGAGTCTCAGCCTTAGAACAATGTTCAATTCGCGTATCGTGAAATGATTTTTCATGGTAATAAACGTTGCTTGAGCCTTCTCGATTCGAGAACGAACCTCTTTCTTTTGAGGTACAGCTGTCATCCAGAGTAGTGTCGAGGTATTTGATTGACGTGACTTGCTCTATTTCTACGCCATTAATTTCCACGGTTCCTTATGTTGGCTTCTTCGAAAAAACCATAATTTTTGTTTTCGAGGTGTTCATCAGAAGTCCAAATGCTCTACTATGCTCTCCAAGCTTGTCGATCATCTGCTGTAATTCTGCTTGGCTACCGGCTTTTATCAGACTATCGTCCGCATAACGTACATTATTGATTGTTATTCCGTTTGACTTAATTCCCCGTCATTTACATCGAGTGCTTCTTCGAAAATTTCCTCCGCATATATATTAAAAAGAAGGGGAGACAAAACGCATCCTTGCCGAACGTCCTTCTTAATAATAACATCTCCGGATAGGGAGCCGTCGATTCTCACCGTCGCTGTCTGATTCCAGTACAGATTACTGAGTACCTGCATTAATTTATCGCGTTGTACACAGTCGAATGTTTTTTTTTGATAAATAAAGCACGCGTACACAGTCGTATTCATGTCTCGGCACCGTTATACTAGTGTCCGAACCGCAAACAGGGCCTTGCGGGTGCCCATGCTACTTCTGAAACCAAACTGTGTACTTACGATTCTATCTTCGTAACCTTTATATATTCTGGAGTGTACCACACGGAGAAAAACTTTCAAGGCATGCGACATTATGCTGATCATACGATAATCATCACACGAAGTTGCATTCAGCTTCATTGGTAAGGCGATAAAAGTTGATTTTAGCGAGTCAGAAGTAATTACTCGCGAGCAGTAAATGTTATTGAAAATTCGAGTAGAGCTTTTGGAGACTGTTTCTGTCGTTTTCGGAAATTAACTTCAGGGATAAATTTCATCAGACCCAACAGCTTTGCCACTCTTTTGTCTTTTTATGCCATATATGCTATTTCATTTTCCTGTCATCATTGAATAGCTGATAAATGTATGTTTCCAATCTTGCCATTTTGTCACTTAGATCAGTAACAGTTTTACCATTCTCCCCGAAAATTCGGCCAACACTCGACTTCTTGTATCGACCAGCTACTTCCTTCACCTTCTTGTGCAGATTAAAGAAGTCGCAGTTACGCTGTAATTCTTCAATTTCTTCACATTTCCTGTTCCAGTATCCCTCCTTAGCTTTCTTCCTGAATCGATTGAAAATTAAGGTGTTCAGTCGTTTGTACTCAATTGCGTTGGATTGAGCGAGACGTTTTTCTTCCATTAACTAATGATTTCGCCTGTCATCCACTTCTGCTTTTAAACGGCACAGGTGACACCTATCTTCTTCTCTTGAATTTCACTAAATATACGCTTAAGCTCGTCCCAGGTAGGCTCCTGATTCCGCTCTGTTTCTTCTTTCAGTTTATCTTCTATATCTCTAGCTGCTTCAATTTGGCGACATCAGGTCTTCTTGTCAGCCTTACAAAATGATGCATCTTCATCCTCATGACTACAGGATTGTAGTCAGAGTTTACATGGGCACCTGGATATATTTTTAAAGATTTGACAAACTTCTGTAGATTTTTGTCTATCATAATGAAATCTACCTGATTGCGAACTATGTGTTCTGCATTATCAGTCGGCGACTTACAGGTATACAATCGGCGTGGATGGTGTTTATAGAATGTATTAGTTACTGCTAGACGATTCTCTAGACAAAACTGAACCAGGCGATCTCCTCTCTCCTTTCTTGTTCCATATTCACCAATAAGATCTCCTCCTGCACCTTCACCGATTTTCGCGTTAAAATCCCCCATAAGTATTGTAATCTCACCTTTTTTTGGTTATTTTAAGAGGTGCTTCAAGATTGTTGTAAAACTCCTCAACCTCGTCGTCGGGCTCGTCGCCTGTTGGTGCATATGCCTGTATTATATTCAGCTTCCGATATGTTATTTACAATATTAACATGGCCACTCGATCATTTAATGGCACAAAGTCGACAACAGTTTTATCAGTTTCGTCCGACAATATAACACCAACTCCATTTCTGCTGCTGCTATCCGAGCTTCCAGAGTAGTAAAAGTAAATTTCATCTGTCTTCAATGTAGCGGTACCAGGCTATTTTACCTCGCTTAGCCTTAATATGTATATACCAAGACGTTTCATTTCTATTGCTGTGTTGGTTAGTTTTCTGGCCTGTAGCAGACTGCGCACGTTCCATGTTGCTATCTGAAAAACTTTTCGAAGATCTGTATTTTTTTCACAATGGGCGACGGGAGTATTCTTAGCACCCTTCCTCACTTACTAAGAGCCGTTTGTTCATTTTCGCTGGTCACATTAATGGGGCGAGCAGAGCGGTGGTTTCCCCTTGCCTTCCGGCGGATTTTCTGTTAGGGTTTACTTCCTTAGCCGATTTTTCTAGTTTTCAAGGCACCGATGGATATTAGGGTGAGCTGCTAGTGGTCTATAAGATGTAACTGCAGCAATATGTTTAATAGTCTTTATTAGTGCGTTGTTGTCGGCAAACAGCGCCCCACCATTTCTCCACCAGTTGAATGAATTTCCGCTTTGGTTTCTCTAATCAGTACCAAGCCTAGCAAATGAGAATTACCACCCCGCACGACGTGGACGCGCAGAAATTCTTGGCTGTTGTCATTCGTGTCATTGCCGGTGGGCTGGCACCAATCGGCAACGAGTGACTACTACCTAAGAATTATCTCTAGCGACTTGCAGCCAGTGCTGCGCAAGGTGGTATGCTTCCCGTTTAGTAGAAAAATAATACTCCCTCCGAGTTGTCTCAGGATTTTATTATGCGTAGGACTCATCTCTGACCGGCGACAAAAGCTGCCTTCTCTATTAGCAATGCTACCTCTGAAGCAATGTATGATAAGTACAACATCATCAAATCTATTATCCTACATGTAAGAACGTGGTGGCATCATGTTGCTTTTACGATTTTCTTCCATTTATCCTCGTCCGTTGTCAAATAGAATGCTTCCAACGCGCAGTACTACTCAGTTAGTGCTCTTACTTGGTCAACCTATCGTACGAGACATCTTCCTCTAGGGCGCTTTCCCTGTACCGTACCCTATATAATAATTTTTTTTTCATTGAGTTTGTTTCTCTCAATATGTGACCGAAATATCTTCTAATACCTTCCTTAATTCTAATAAGTAATCTGTTGTCGACTCTCAGCTCGTCTAGAACTGATTTGTTGATTCGGGGAGCCGTCCATGGTATCCGATACATTTTCCTGTATGAATTCCTATTTCAAACGCATTTATTCGATTTTTATCTACTTTTTTAATGATCTACGTTTTCAATATATATATATATATATATATATGTTCCAATTAAGAAGATCAGTGTATTAACTAGTTTTTAACTTAGTGTTTTCGTTATATTCGTGTCCTTCCATATTTTTTAGAGATTCATTGCTGCAGCTCTCTCGTCATCGCAAGACATCTGTAGATTTCTTCTTCACTCTTCTTGTATTTGTAATTATCGATCCGAGGTAATTAAGAGCTTATTCCTCCGTATCCCGCAATTTCCTTACTTTGCGGTTAATTTCTTCTAGCTTTGTCGGTTATCATTACTTTTTTCTTAGCTTGATTCGCCTTGAAATCGTAGTTTTCACTTACGGACTTCAGTTTATTTATAAAATCTACTAATTCTTCTTTACATGATGCTAACGACACGATATCGTCTGCGTAACGAAGATTGTTAACCTTATGTCTTCCTATTATTATTCCCCTTTGCAATCCACAAGTATTTCCTCCATATATATATATATATATATATATATATATATATATATATATATTGAATAGTATGGGAGACAAAATACATCCCTGTTTAATTCCTGATCCAAGTTTAAGAGGTTGTGAATCGATATTGCTGACTCTTACTACATGTACGTTATTCTTATACAGTCTTCTACTTACCTCTATTAGATGTTCCGGTATTCCTGTTTCTTGCAATGTTTGCCATAGTTTATTCCGTATTAGAATCGAACGCTGTATGAAAGTCTACGAAACATAAACATGTTTCAAGTTGAAATTCTCGCATTTATTCCATAGTTTGTTGAATGTTCAGGATTTTCTCCTTGATTTCCCGTTCTGGCATGAAATCCGCCTATTGTTTCGATATTTGTGGTAGTAGATATTCTTTAAACCTTTCATTAGTTATATAGATTTTACTGGCATCCGCTACGGTTCTGTAATTGTTACGGTTTAATGGTGATATAAAAGTCGATCTGCACCAATTTGTTGGTCATTTCGTTGCATTCCTTATTTCTTCATATATGCTATGGCATCGAATTCATTCCAATGTCCCCCATATCTTTCAGGCTTCTGCTAATACTCCATGATCGCAGCAAATTTTTCCTCTTTCACTTTCTTCATTGCCGCCGTTACTTCTGACTTTAAAATTTCAGGTTCTTATCCAGTTTTGTTTATTTCTTTTTGAATATATTTGCTATTTCCATGTTTTTGTATAGTTTTTCGCAGTATTCTATTCATGCTTCAGATATGCGTATTTTAAAGAAAGTTAAAGGGTATGTTGGCAGTAGCCTAGCAACTAGACGGGCCTCCCAAGCCAAACAGGTCTTAGCCGAAAAATCGGACAAAGTGTGACCATACTGAGCGGCAGCAGGTCCAGCAGTACTGATTACAGACATAAAGCCGGATACAACGTAATATCACTGTAAATCAAATACCGGTAGGCGCTTTAAAGTACGGCTATAGTACTGCGATTAAGCAGGCAAACGGAAAACCGTCTGATTGCTATTCCAGGAAACATCATGTGATAGTTACATTTCATGTAAAACCAAATAAGGGCTCAAAATTCGCTATCTCCCATTGACAGCCAGCGGAGAAATAAAATTTATGTTTAGAAAATTGCCGTGTTTTTCTTTTCGCCAGTTGAAATAATCCGATGGCTAAATTTTATTCCGGTTCTATTGGAAACGACGTAAGGGGACACTGATGTATACGACCAAAAAAAAAAAAAAATTGTCCTTAGAGCGCGACAATTTAATTTAAAAAAATTGAAGTATATTACTCTTACTTTATCGCACGTTATTTTTTCCTTTTTAGTTTGTTCCGCATATTTCATCTGATTTTCGTATTATAATAACAAATAACGTAGAGTACAGAAGTGCTGTTTAAATATATA
The DNA here is from genome assembly GCA_039619475.1 of Icerya purchasi. Classification (NCBI taxonomy): domain Eukaryota; kingdom Metazoa; phylum Arthropoda; class Insecta; order Hemiptera; family Monophlebidae; genus Icerya; species Icerya purchasi. Next base: position 321,492,920 of record CM077115.1, read on the forward strand.
ACTCAGTCACGAGCGAGAAATTTGAACAACAACATCAAAGGAACAAAAGTAAATAACCTGAAAAATGGACACCTGCAAAACCCCAAAATACAGCTTTCTGAATAAATTAAACATAATATGCAAAACTATAGCACATGCGGGACATTTAAAAATATACGGATAATAAATAAAAAACAATCGAGAAAATTACGAAAAAAGTTAAAAATAGGAAAGGACTAATTAAAAATGAAAAACAAATAGCAATAGATTTCTATAAAAAATATATATATATATATATAGGATGATATTGTAAAAGTAGAAGTGTAAAAAGAGTCATTCTGGATAACTTTCGATTCCATCAATATCAGCGAATACGAAGGAGAAAAGGTAATAAAGAAACGAAAAAAGGTTCCAAGAAAAGAAAAGTTTTAATAGAAACTATTAAATTACAGCTTTGCAGAGTAATTGAACATCTGACCAGGTTATTTGATAGACGATTGCGGGAACAGCGAATCCCGGAAATAAAAACAGATAAATCAGTTTATTTAGCCTAATTAAAATAAATAACGGTATGTAGGAGACGAAATATCAAAAACAATGCAATTGACATGATATGCATAAAAATACATATGCTGTAAACAAAACACACTTTATAATACTACACACATTTTCACATATACACATACAAGATACATACACCAATCACATATAACATATATTTACCCGCACACATGTGCACACACTCACCATGTAACACATAAAAACATACATGTGCCATGTAACGGATTTATATAATTCTAACAAATGATCAGTACAAGAACAAACGTATTCCTTATGTAAATAAAACACCTTTTCAGTAATTACTTATTGCATTGGAGTTACACACACGTTCACATATACCCACACACATACACACATCAGTCACATGCAACACGTATACACACCAGTCACATGCAACACGTATACACACCCATGGCACATACGAACACATATACTATGTAAAACATAAAGCGAATTAATATAATTTTACGAAAGTGCACATATTCTTAATTACTCTATTGACCAGTAAAAAATAATTCAATCATCCGTTTAAATTTATTCGTGTTAGTAAAAAACATATCAGACTCCGTTTCGTTCATCGAAAAATGATTCGTTATTTTCACCGCAGTCAGAAGAGCACAATTTGTATATATATATAGCTTTGTTCTTGCGTACATGTGATAATTGCATTTTACTAGCCGTTAATTTGGAAGCTGGAAAACCAACTTTTGATAATAAATTAACATCATCTGTAGCACCGGTCGATAAATTACTTATAAATAAAACAGCAGATATTTTCCTTTTATTTTCCAACGTGGGCGTATTTTAGCTGTTGCTGGAAAATGAAACGATCGACGCTAGATATTAGTTTAAAAAGCAGGTATCGTATCATCCAGAAATTCAATAAATAAATGGGGATGGCTCGGGCATATGACTGAAAATGAAAATGATCGGTGGATAAGTTTACTAAGATTAGAGAAACTTGATGGAATGCGAGCTGTACGAAGAATCGCTAGAAAGATGAAGTGGAAAATTTAGGACAAAACAGGTTGAAGAGGTACAAGATCGCGGTGCTCGGAGAGAAATAATTTTTTATCTAGCAGTAAACCAACAGCAGCTAAAGAAGAAAGAACAAGAAGAAACCTTTGTAATAATAATTAAGCTAACGTTAGAAAAATAACCTTCGGAACACAAATTTTTCTAACCGACGTATTTTACTTGATTCATTTTTCTGATAACACTTACCGTTTATCAGAAAAATGCAAAAGACGTGGGATCGGTGAGGATTTTTGATATTTTATTTGTAATGGTTTGCCAAAGACCTGCGTACTAATTTTCAGCTTTATCGGAATTAGTGTAAACTCACCGCTATTTTTTCGAGATGGGAGCATTTAAGCGCAGCAAAAGATGCAAGCGGTTGGGGGATCACTGCCTCAATTGTGAGACAGCCGCGTGCAACCTAGCTACAGGAACCACAGTAGTGCACCTTCGGGGTCCCATCGAAGACTACCATGGCTGGACAGATTTCTCGACGGTATGTGGAAAAAGAAAAGTGACAATAAAGTTCTCGGCTGGTGCTCTATGAGATCTAGCGGAAGATCTGATATTTGAGGGAAAGGTTCTGCGGAGTTTGTGTAAATTCATTCGTTTCGGTAGATTCTAACATGCGACCTCAAATCGGGACATGATTTCGTTATGATCATTTACCTGCATTGCATAATGAGCGTTAAAGTTCTGTTTACTAATGAATTTTGTCGACGTAATTAATGCATCGATGAGAAAATAACTTGAATATAACTACTCTCTGTCATAAGCTGAAATAAACGCGCATTATGTAACTTCAGTCAGTTTTATAAAATTGAAATAAAGCGCTTGTGGGGTAAGTCAACATCGTTACTATCTTTCATTTCTTTTCGTTACACCTTTTTTCTCTCTACCGTGAAACTAGTATCGGCGCTGATGCGGAAACAAACGACGCGTTGGTTTAATTCCCATTCAGACAACTGCACGCCTAGTTTCGCTCCTGTCTTATTTATCACGACTTTACATCCTCCTCTTCTGCGGACGGTACTATCATTCTCGCGTATCTGCTCAATTTTTGCAATTCTTCTTTTAAAAGTTCGTTTTCTCTTTTGTCATATCCGATTTCGCTCTTTTCAAAGCTTCGTTTTCTTTCTTTAATTTACTAATATCCCGCATTCACCTATCACGATTGATTCTCTGTGTATCGTTACACGTGATCCTTTTAATTTTTTCCTGCATTCAACTATTAGCTTATCGAAAAGTTGGTTTTCCATTTTTAAACAACTAGCGATTTCCAAATACGAACTAATTGTAATATAAGTAGCGCTTTTAAGGTAATCGCCAACACTGTTGGAACGTATTATAAATATCGAGTATGATAATAAGTTAGAAAATTAACGCGATAAATAACTCTAAACGGAACTCGTATCGTTAATTACTGATTTTAAATATTTCTAAAAATTAATATAAATAAGTGTAAATAAGTTTTATTGACTTACGCGTAAATTTTATTTTTCTATTAAGTTTGTTTCTATTACCACCGATTTTTCTGACCGGTCATCACGCTTCTAGGTACGATGACCACGTTATTTCTGTTAATTTGTATTTATTTTCGTTTCTAATATTTGTTATATATCTATCCAATTTATACCTATTATCTGTTAATAATAATGTTCGGGCCTCTACTTACCGCTCTGACTGTTAGCGAATATGAGCATTGTTAATCTTTAATCATTATTATCTATGTAATTATTATTAAGTAATTTTCGTTAAATTTTAATTTAAAAATTCTGTAACCCGTAAAAATTCAAAAAGCTAACTGACTGGAGTGGATGCTTACTCATTGTTTCTTTTTTTGTAGTATGGTTCTGATAGACTACACTTTCTCCTCGCGCCACAATCGCATAGGTAATGAGCACTTTTTCTATTGAGAACGGTTGATTTCATTATTAATTATTCCGGATTTTCAAATGGGGATTATCATCGGTTTTTATGTTTGGTTTGTTAATTATTTTTGTACAGTTTTATTTCTCTCGCCGTTGTCAGTTATTTGGAGTTGGCGGCGATTTGTGTAATTTTTTTATCAACATGGTTGTTTCGATTATTAATTGAACGTTATTTCTAGTAGTAAAATATTATTATAATTTAGGTGCGATAGAATTTTGTTACTTAAACATACGGAATCGACATTACAAGTATTAGAAATTTCGGAAAAACAGAAAAAAGGGTTGCCCGAAAAAAAAAAAATAAATGCGCGCGGGCTGTAAAACCCTGCTGTAATTTTTCACACTATACCTATACTATAAAATAGTAGTGCATCTTCGTTCGTTCCGAAAAAATTTAATTGATTCAATTGGTTCGATTGAATCTATTAATTCGATCAAGTTGATTGAACTAAATCGATTGATTTGATTAAATACGATCCGGTTTTGATTTATTCACTTCATTTTTAATTGAAAATCTATTAAAAGTAACATGTACAAAATTCGTAGGCACTATTCGTTTAAAAGGCTTACCAATCGTTCACGACCGAATACATCTCACCAAGTGGTCACCGGAAGACCGTTGGTGTCAACTACAGTGTTCCAGCTCATCATCGACAACTTCGTACATTCTCATAGAACAAGCATCCTGTCTCAGCATCATGTACTAGTAATTTCTACGATTACGTTAACAGTCAAGTTCGAGCGAGCAGACTATCTTTCTAAAATCCATCAATTGTTTTTTTCAGCTGGCACATATTCGTTCAGTATAAAAAAAAAACAACTGAGCAACTGTTCCTTTTTGCATTTTGTTCAATTTCTCCCCGGAAGGAACTCAAAAGTACAGAGTTTTCATATGACAGTCCTCCTTAACAAAATTACTGTTATATATGCTAACGATGTGCGCAGTTGCTCCTTATTACTCGATTAAGTCGCACGTCTGCTTTTGGAAAGGCTATTGAATGGCCAACAGAACTCCACGGTAGAACAGATACGCGAAGAAGAGACAATATGCATCGTAGCCTAAATTCCGCTAGACGATCTTCTATTTGAAACATATTTACAATTCACGTTATTGTTCACGTTGAAAATGCCCTCTTCGATGGATACCGTACGTCGAATACAGAAATGGTATACCGCAGAAATGTTTTCCTACGATGAAAGGTGTAGTAATTCTGCGTAAAAACACACACACAAAATCCACAAATCATTTCGTTTTATTATGATTTCGTTTTTTTTTTTTGATTTCGTCTTATTTTGATTTCGTTTTATTTTGATTTCGTTTTATTTTGATTTCGTCTTATTTTGATTTCGTTTTATTTTGATTTCATTTTATTTTGATTTCGTCTTATTTTGATTTCGTTTTATTTTGATTTCGTCTTATTTTGATTTCGTTTTATTTTGATTTCATTTTATTTTGATTTCGTCTTATTTTGATTTCGTTTTATTTTTATTTCGTTTTATTTTGATTTCATTTTATTTTGATTTCGTCTTATTTTGATTTCGTTTTATTTTGATTTCGTCTTATTTTGATTTCGTTTTATTTTGATTTCATTTTATTTTGATTTCGTCTTATTTTGATTTCGTTTTATTTTGATTTCGTCTTATTTTGATTTCGTTTTATTTTGATTTCGTTTTATTTTGATTTCATTTTATTTTGATTTCGTCTTATTTTGATTTCGTTTTATTTTGATTTCATTTTATTTTGATTTCGTCTTATTTTGATTTCGTTTTATTTTTATTTCGTTTTATTTTGATTTCATTTTATTTTGATTTCGTCTTATTTTGATTTCGTTTTATTTTTATTTCGTTTTATTTTGATTTCATTTTATTTTGATTTCGTCTTATTTTGATTTCGTTTTATTTTGATTTCGTCTTATTTTGATTTCGTTTTATTTTGATTTCGTCTTATTTTGATTTCGTCTTATTTTGATTTCGTTTTATTTTGATTTCGTCTTATTTTGATTTCGTTTTATTTTGATTTCGTTTTATTTTGATTTCATTTTATTTTGATTTCGTCTTATTTTGATTTCGTTTTATTTTGATTTCATTTTATTTTGATTTCGTCTTATTTTGATTTCGTTTTATTTTTATTTCGTCTTATTTTGATTTCGTTTTATTTTGATTTCGTCTTATTTTGATTTCGTTTTATTTTGATTTCGTTTTATTTTGATTTCATTTTATTTTGATTTCGTCTTATTTTGATTTCGTTTTATTTTGATTTCATTTTATTTTGATTTCGTCTTATTTTGATTTCGTTTTATTTTTATTTCGTTTTATTTTGATTTCGTTTTATTTTGATTTCGTTTTATTTTGATTTCGTCTTATTTTGATTTCCTTTTATTTTTATTTCGTTTTATTTTGATTTCATTTTATTTTGATTTCGTCTTATTTTGATTTCGTTTTATTTTGATTTCGTTTTATTTTGGATTTCCTTTTATTTTGATTTCGTTTTATTTTGATTTCGTTTAACTCAGGTTCGCATTAAATAATTCGCCATCAATCGAAATTCGACAATCAGTCAGGCAGAAATGAAAAAAGAAGCCAACAATCAACAGGTTGAAACGCTCAATACTTGGCCGTTGATCAACCAGACATCTAGAGCTAAATTTTTTAAACAGACTCGTAAGACACTCATAAATATCTAAAATATATAAAGCAATATCGATTAGCGATTACGGAACGGCTGGAAATTTGTTAGAAAATTAACTTTTATCCGATGACAGCGATGTGATTTTCGCGAACGCGTTTCTACAAATCCTTTTCGACGCTCAGGGCGAACGGCGAGAGAATTGTGAGCGGGAAAAAGACAGAAAGAAAATTATAAATGAATTTCAGTTCCTTTTTTCAGTCGGTATTGTGTCAATTGCGAAGCGCCATATTGTCATTTATACAGCGGCTAGATTCGGCAGATATATATACGGAAGGATCAATGGAAGCGCACACGTGGCGGCAAAAGGGCTCTTCTGACCCGTTCTTCAAAAGCAGTTCAAATTCCAGTCTGTCCTATTTTTCAATTTCCCAAAGACACGAAATTGTTTCGAACGCAATATACAGACGAGCCGATTTATTGTGTTCGTTCATTTAAAAAAAAAAAAAAAAGAAGAAAAAAAAAAAAATACGCGATCCTCAATTTCCTTTTCTATTTCCTTTTCTATTTCCTTCCTAAACTTGTCTTAAATCTCTCTCCGTCGCTCTTTTTCTCGACACTTGTTTTTTTACCGTTTCCTCGTTGTTGTCTTTCCCTTTTTTCATAAGAAAATCGTAGCATTCTATTCGCATCACATACGATGATGCCCTTCGTCGACAAATTCCATAATTATTACCTCGTATAAAATGCCGTGTCTAATAGAAAAATATTATTAGGTCGCGTAATCGCGACCGAGGAGGGGGGGGGCAGTTTAAATTTTCCGCAACGTTTATTAATCGTAAATTGCGTACATCGAAATAAGTATAAAAAAGTTATTTTAGCTAGACCGGGTTGATTGTTTTTTTTTTCTTTCTTTTATTTTGCGGGAAATTCGAAAAAAGTAAACAAACGCCATCATTCCTTTAAATATCTCTATCTCGTTAATCCGAATCGAACAAATTCCTTTCGCAAACGACCAGCGGAAAATTTCATTTGATTTCTGTCAACCGATCCGTTTATCAGAACTCTTTGGTGACCAATTTCTCCTCTCCGGTTAAATTTACGAATTTTTCATTTTATCAGTCGTTTCTTTTGCGAGAATCCCGTGAAAAATTCTTATCTATAAATAATGCGGCTATTACAGATATATCTCTACTTAGGCCGTTGATACTTGCAAGCTTAACCGCAGCATTTACATTGTTTCCCGTTCAAATTATCACAACAGAGGATCAATTTTTATGATTTTCTAATTTTTTTTAACCAGGGAATAAAGACGCTAAACTAGCTGAAGTCTTAAAAAAAAAAAACAAAAAAAAAACAAAAAAAAACAAAAAAAAAACAAAAAAAAAACAAAAAAAAACACCGATGTTTAATTAGTGTATTCTGCTATAATGCCGACGAAATAATAACGAAATATGGTTATTAACAAAAAAAACTCGAACGTAAGGAAAATGGAATGGTTTATATTGTGTATCAACATAAAGGGGAAATGGACGAAAAAGCGCATCCGGCAAACAACAAAAGTTACAAATGCAATAAGTATCATTAAAAGTATAGCGCATAGAAATGGTTACCTAAAAGCGAACTGCTGGATAAATTTATCAATATCACCTGACTGAAAGCAAACTCCAGGGCGACCGAAGACGCGTTCAGTAGATGAAATTCAAAAAAATTCGAGGCACAAGATCGCGACGTGCTGAAAAAATTAGGCTTTGTCCAGCAGTGGACTGGCTGTTAAAGAAGAAGAGGAAGATAATTCTTCTTCTCGCATAGCATAATATGAAAAAGTTTTAAGCGCATCTTTCAATTCAGCCAGACTTATATTGGGCAATTTTGTTTTCGTATTTTAGCAGCTGTTTTTGTTTTTTTTCATTTTTTTCTCCTCGAATATTAATAAAGTTAAGCATTGGACGGGGTACATAGATGCTGTTTGAGATCGTACGGCCGGGTAGAGTTCCAAAAAATCAAGTGCAAAACCGTTTACGAATTTGATTTATTCACTTCTAATAAATAACACGTCTGTCTCCCTTCATGTTCATGTACATATATCATGGCAAAACTTGAGGCATGCGCAAGACTTCATACTGGTATTGTGAGATATTTATCGGCAAACAAATGTAATCCCAAATTATTGCGCGTGTCAATTTAATAAATAGCCTTTTACGCGACTATGTTAGACGATTAGCTTACTTTTAATAGGTTTTAATAATTTTATTACTTACAATGGCGACGACGTGTGGTAGTTCACTAACGCAACACTCACGTATGTGTGGCGTAAAACTAATATGCAAATAAAAAAATTTATTATCAGCACTTAAAATCTAAGGTGATGTACCGACACTGACATGTATGGCGTAAAATAAATTTGAAAATGAAAAAGTTGTTTTTGTTAATTTAAGGTGTACAATCTACTACATCGATATTAGAAATATAAGCTTCGCAACAATGATTTGCCGGAGCAGCTCCGTTCGAAGGAGGAACGGTTATTCAGAAACAAAATTATTATTTTTACCCTGATGATCGATATGCGAAGCACGTTTCATTAATAGAGATAGTAAAGATTAATGAGATTAATATTTTTTTTCAGACATAATTAAAAATATCGTGTTATAATTTTAAAGATGTATTAAATTCGCGACTATGTAAAAATTAAAAAATTTAATCACTTAACAGATTTTTTATTAAAAATAATTCGTATATTTTACGACGAAATTAAAAATATAAATATTTTTAAAACGGTATTTGTAAGATTTTAAAGAATAGAAATAAATGTAAATCATATAATGCATTTTAATGCACCAAAAAGGAAAAATTAAGAACTGATTTTTCAACATTTATGCACATGCATTTAATGATAGGTAACTTTGAAGAATTTAAAATAAAATTGAAGCAAAGTCTTTTAGGATATATTAAATTATTTAATATGAAAAATATGATTTGATTTTTTTGAACAGACATTGTGCGTATTTATGATATTGGCGATAAAGCGGGAAAAAAAAAAACGGAAAAAAAGAGGCACTTACACAAGTAAAAATAATGGAAAAAAGACGCGGGCACCGAGATTTGGCGGAGTAATGACACAAAAGAGCAGTGAAATGTGATTTTTGGGCCATCCCACTAATCGATATACAGTTTTATTCTAATTATCTGTTACTTGAACAGTTTGTTTGTTCTTTCGTTTCACTCAACAGATGTATCCTATTATTAGAGTTCCGTTCAGTTTCAGCTACCGTTTTTAAATGACAATTCGTGAACAATTAATGTTTCTGCCGTGTGAAGTAAATAAAATGTATTATTAATTTAATTTGGTTAGAAATAACGAAGAAAAAGATAATGTTTTTGCGGAACATTTATCTGCATTGCTGAACAACGGATGTGATCGAATTGGTTCCAGCGATGAATTAACCACATTAGAGCTAGGTCGATTCCCGCGTTAAATCTTTCGTTTCTCATTGTTATAATTAACGGATTTGTGTATTAATTAAATCACGACATTTGGCCAAACATTTTCGATGATAGCGATGAATTTTACGTATAAATATTACGCTAAGACTCCGCTTTACATCTCTTTTATATCGCTTCTTTCGCAACTTCAGATTTTAAAGAATTTCTAACGTATCACGGAACATTGTTTTCGGACACACTTGTGTTATCTTTTAGTTAGTAACTTATAGTTTTTTTTGCTTTTTTTTTTAACGCCCGTGCAGCTATCGCCTAATTCGCACTAAAGTAATTTTATAATCTGTGCAATCGTTAATGTAATTCTACGTCACAAGCCGATAAACACTAATGTGCTTTCATTCTTTCACGCATATTTAAATGTGATCGAAAATACAAAATGATTTTTATTTAATTTTCTCCATTTTTTCAAAGTACAAAAATTTAACGAATAATAATAATAATAATAATAATAATTAGTGAAATAAATATAATATGACTTTAGGATGACCCGCGAAACTTCAATATTTTTCTAGTAGAAGTGAAATATTATAGACAAATATTTAGCAAAGATTACTTAAACGTGGACTCGCTTAATTATTTGCCCGATAGATTAATTTTTTAACAAAACACTTAAGCAATTTATTAATAATAAGCGGAGAATTTTTAAATATTACCAATATTTCAGCTAAAAACATCAAAATTTACTAGTTACTTTAACCAACTGCGAATAATCACAATAATATACATATTTTTAGGATTTTTTTTTAAATGTCGAATGAATACTAGCTAAAAACCGTTAAAACTCGATGGAGTAATAGCACCACTCGCTGATATTTTTTTGCTTTTATTTTACACTTCTTTTTTAATTTTTAAATATTGATAATTTATTAAAAAAAAAAAAAAAAAATCATCGAATATATACAAATTTTTGAAAAATTAAAAGAGAAAATAAAATATCATCGTTCGATTCCGCTCCTTTCGCACTTATCTGTCAATTTTTTTTCTTAGATTTACAGTTATTTCGCTTACCCAGATCTGCAATGCAATCCAGCGCGATTATGCGGTAGAACCGAGTAAACACAATAATGATATTAAAGCTGAAAAACCGACAGCTTTCTCATCACTCTATTGATCAACATCTTTACTGCAAAAAAAATTCCAAAGTATTTCGAAGCGCTTTTAATAGTTAAAGGAAATAATTTTTTTTTTATTATTCTTTTTTATTTATTCAATGCGGACATTTAGTTCGAGAAATCGAAAGAAAAAGCAAATAAAATCGTACTCTTAAATGTTTAAGGATAGAGGATAAAAATAATACAAAAACAGGAATAAGAGGAGTAAAAGAAAATGAGAGAATATAAGACGTACCGATAAGCGGGATACCGAGTTTAGAAGTGTAAAAGAATGATTGTTCAGCAAAAAAGATCGGAGAAAATAAGATATCGAGGTGATAAGGAAAGTATTTAGAAGGGGGATGAAAAGGACAAAATGAAGTATAAGCGAAGGAAAACCAGGAAAATGATGCAGGAAGGACAACAAATAGCCGAGATTGCGCTGTTCTTGGGCCAATGTCCATGTTGACGAACCCATTTTCAAAAAAAAAAGATTGCGGAACGTTTTTGCGAGCAGGCAAGTATTTAGAAAACCATGGATGAAGTGGAACAGGTGGGGCTGAATGGTAGAAGAAACCAGAATTAGAAAATGAAGAAGAATAGTAGTTGAGCCATAGCTTGAAATGAAGACCGTAATTTTTAGATAACCCGATTTTATTGAAATTTTTAACCGACTTCAAAAAAAAGGAGGAGGTTCTCAATTCGACTGTATTATTTTTTATTTTTTTTATTTATTTTTTATGTGCGTTACCTCAAAACTTTTTTCTAGGTGAACCGATTTTGATAATTCTTCTTCGATTTAAAAGCTGGTACTTCTCATGTGGTTCCATTTAAATTTGGTCAAGATCTGACCAATAGTTTTCGAGTTATCCTTAATAATGCGAGAGATTGAAGCTTTGGAAAGTTGAAGTCTGTTTGGATGCTTTTCATGATTGGTTTCACCATCGGGTTAGATTTAGCTTCGTTTTTTTTTTTTTTTTTTTTTTTTTAATATTTATTTTTGAAGACATGACACGGCGTGCGTCGATCGGGATAAGATCGAGCCGCGATAAACGACGTGCATTACCGCTGGCTTTGGTTTTATCCGCTAAGCGACGCACTTGTCGAATTAACGGAACAACAAAGTGCTATAGCTAAACGAATGATAATAAGAAATACAATAGTTGATAATAATAATTGAAAAATATTACCATTACCGTTCTGCTGAATTATAATAAAATGTTTTTTTACAAAAAATAAATTCCGACTTCAAGGTTTATTATAAAAATTTAATAAAAATGCACTAGAAAGTAAAACGTAATTCATCTCATCTCATCATCATCTGAGTCGTATCGCTCGATTTCGAGCATCGTGACTGTCTATTTGTACACTAGCAGTACAGAATAGGAATTATTCGATGAAAAATATATGTATATCATAGTGATACAACTTAAGGTGATATCGTAATTCTTATGCAACATTAACTTTTTGGAGTTGGCATCAAATTCATATTATAATAATAATTAAAAACTGCATTAAATGTTTTGCTTTCTTTTTTTTTAATGGATTCGTCAACATGGACATTGGCCCAAGAACAGTGAAATAGAGGAGAAAGATAAACTCAGATCCTTACACGATCAGAGGTAGCCGACAGAAAGGAATAAAGGGCTAGAATAACCGAAGGAGAAGGTAGAGAGAAAATGAATGAAGCACAGTATGGAGCAGGAATACCGGTTTGTAAGAGGAAGGAATAAAAAGAAGCTTGTTCAGTTGATAATTACGAACAACTGAACATTATATGATTGGGACCACAAACACATTGATTTCTGGGACGGTGCAATGGACAATAAGGAGAAGGCACGAGAGAATAACGGAACAATGAGGAAGGAAGCAAACTATGCCCAAAACGCAGGATCGCAGAAAGGTTGGAACGGCGCATAGAAGGAAAGTTAATAAACCAGGGGAAGCATGGAAGGGAAGGTTGAATAGACGAGAAAAAGGAGTTCAGGTTGGAGAATGAGGAGACGTAAGAGTCAAACCACAGTCTGGAATAAGCGGCTACAGACAAAAGGGTAATATTAGAAGCTGAGAAAGCAGGAAGAAACCTACCAGAAGAGGAAGATAATCGAGCGAATGAGTCAACTAACACCCCTCGATTCCGGCATAGTTAGGAATCCAAAAGAAATCGATTCGGATTAAGTGAGGAAGAAAGAGATCATGGATCAAGTAACGAATAAGAAGAATGGCGTAGTCGGTTGAGTGAGAAGTTAGAGGAGATGTGATAGTCTGCAGCACGCTTTGAGCATCCGACAGGATAAGGAGATTGCGAGAGGCCGGTGAAAATTTGATGAAAAGAAGGGCACGCAGAATATGCATTAAATGTTCATTAAATTGTTTTTAATTATTGTAATGCGAATTCGATGCCGACTTTAATTAAGGTATCAGTGTCGTATAAGAACTACGATAATACCACCTTTAAGGGTATATTACTTTGATATATATTTTCTTATCGGGAGCAATTACCTTTTACTTTTCAGTGCATTTTTATGATAAACCTTCAAGTATCGGTATTTACTTTTTGTAAAAAAACATTTTTTCATTACTCACTTTCTCAACGTACAAGTTATCGTGGTCACTCGGAAAATCGAAACCGATAACTTTAAAATTATTCCTTTGTTTCATGTGCGTGTGTGTAGGACTGCTTACATGTACCGTAACCGTAGACAGCAATTTATTATTTAGTTGTGTTCTCGAGTAAATGTTAATAATTATCTCTCATTCGAGTCATGTGATTATATAATGTATTTATATGGAATTGTGGGAAAATTTGATCCAGAAAGTTTTAAGTAATTTAAGAAAAAACACGTTTCAATGCGGAGTTATTGTGATATATTCATAAAAACCTGTTTACCTATCAAAATCAATTACTAAACATTAAAAAATTAAAAATTATTTAGATAAATTTTAGCAAATTTGGAATAATTACAACGGTATTGCATATCAGTTTTTTCCCGGATATTAGAGGAAGATTAAATAATAAAGTTTTTATCACACATCTTTTTCAATGTGCAGTTTATAACTGAACATTGTAATGTGTACATTACATGTAAATAAAAATAAACTAAAAAAAATAAATAAAATAAATAAATAAATTAGTAATTAACGTAGAGTTTAAGGCGTGAAAGAGTGTGAGTGTAAATTTATGTGTAGTTCGGCAAATGGCTGGGGACGATGTACGGCGTGATGTTACTTCACGTCTGACGTAACGAAAATGACATACAGCGCTTCAGGAACTGCCGGAGGATGGACGAATTAGGAGTTAGGAGTCAGTCCTTGGTTGCGGTCGAAAAAAAGTCGGTGGGAGTCGAGTTTGGAGATGATCATCGGACGAGTGGAAAGGAAGAAAATTAATTTTGGTCGCAAATTTAAGCCACGCTGTTCGAAATTTTTTATCACGTATAGTCGTCGTGTTTAACGTTATCTCACCAAAGTTATGGCCGAAAGTTTCAAAATGTTCGAATCAATCGCGAAACAATCCGTTATCGATAAATTAATTCAGAGGAACCTCCGAGTGCCGCAGTAATAGAGATCGCACCAGCCAGCATAAAACTGAGCTATGTATCTTACGTTATTTTTTATTAATGGTAGTATCCGAAACGAGGATAAAAAAAAAAATACAGATTTATAGATGATTATGCAAAAAAGAAAAAGCAATATTATAGTTTTTTTTATTATTAATTTATTTATTTTTTGAAGAAAAACTTTTATAACAAATATTTATAGGTTATTATACAATAGACATTTTCGAATAAAGTTTTATGGCGCAAATATGTGCATACAGTAGAAAAGAAACTATTACAATTACTCAAGTAGGCGTGAATATCTCTCGTTCAAGTCATCTGGTATACGCATTTATATGGAGAATTGAGGCCATTTTTCGGAAAATTTGATCCAAGAAAGTTTCTGGTAATTTAAGAAAAGTCGCGTTTTCATGCAGAGCATCCCGAATCTGATTATGCAAAAGCAGGGACAATATTTGTCGTTGTTATTATTTATTACTTCTAAAAAACCATTTCAAAAAAATGTCCATAGACTATGTGTGTGACGAGAACAGAGTTTTACGGCAAATAACTATACGCAGAGTGGAAAAGAAGTTATTAGAATATTCCTTTTATCGATTTCAGTATCAACTTGTTTTTAAAGTTCATTTACTCTAAATGTAAAGTTACTGTGAAAACCAGTGTGCGCGATCAAAATGGGTTGGGTGGGGGGACGCTAAAGGTGCAGAATAGTACGGAATGGTAGCCGTAAACATGAACTGTGCCATGAAAATATCGTGCGATCCGTAAATCGCTGTATTAGTCTCTACGATGATACAATTGAACTAGCGGAGCAGCGCCGGAAACAGACCAAGAGTAGTTCAGTATTGAAAATACGAAGATGATACGGGGAACGGTAATTATGAACTAGAAGGCATTTTGCGATGAAAAATTAAACGTTCTATAAATACGCAGGTAGACCAGCTGATGATACAAACGGTAAATACGGGGCCGCGCCGAAAGATTATCGTTCAGGACACGCGGTCGAGTTAAATAATATGCAGAGGCATTTTCGAACGTCGCTATAAACAATAGCTGAAAACCATATATGTAAGTAAACATTAACGGAAACTTAATACAGTTTGCAGAGCTTTTCTGTTGCAGACAGCTAATATAGCCGGCAAATATTCCAAAGTCCTAAAATGCTTTCCACATTAGCCGAACTTATACAGTTTATTTCGTCGAGAATATCAAGCAACATTTCAGTTATTCGGCTGAGGGAAATTTATCCGCTTTTTAGGCGCTATAATTAAAATTTCGACTAAATTGCCCGCATGCTTCCTTTGCAGCGCAAGACAGATTTTAACCGCTTTTTAATACCGGGAAAAAATCGTTTCTCTTTGTGCCGACGATTATCATTTAACCTAGAAAATAACCTTAGTAAAGGCTAGCCGAACGCGAATGAATAATGAAGCTAGCTGAAGTACAGTTTTCTTCAGTTGAGGAGTTTCATTACACGAAAGGAAAGAAGTATTACGTCCGAACAAGGAGATTGTGCAGTCTTTCAGTTACATGCAACTAATTGTAAGTCGGTTGCAATTTTCTTCGAACGTCACAAATTATGGCAAATATTTCAACGTCGCTCAAGTTCGAGAAATGCAAAACATAAGCGAATTACATTTTAGTCCGATGTCGCTAGCATTCTCTATTATCAGTTGTAATATTTTTAAATTTAATTATTATAATTTCTATTTCCACTCGTCGTCGACTTTCAATATCTATATGTATTCACCATTATAATTTTAATTCAAATTTTTATGATTAAATTAAATTTTGTAAAAAGCTTTTATTACCCTTTTCCGATTTATTTATGTGAGAATATTCTCTAGCGACTCGCTTTATTTGCAGATGAGCGCAAAAAGAACAGGTGACCGAAATAGCGAAAATACCGTGACCGATTTCGCACTAAACTACGAGAAAAAAAAGTATAATTGAAAATATCGTTGTTATGCTGAAAAATCTTTCCATGTAAACTTTTTCTTCACTTCTGTGTCCCCCCATGGGCATTATATTTATCCCGATCACTAACGCTTTATCTCTATTCTATCATGTAATTATGTGGTCCAAGTGCGCCTATATATATACATAAACATATATATATATATATATATATATATATATATATATATATATATATATATATATATACATATATATATATGTATATATATATATTTCTACATAGATTGTTTCCGACGTCTGCCAAGGAAATTATACTCTCACGTGTAAATCTTGGAGGGATATGTGATAAATCACCTGAAGTTTGAAATTGTCAAACCGGTGTTGTATCTTAGACTAAATCCTCATGACCAATTTTTCGGCCGCATAGTAATTCGTAGTCGCCAATTGTGCACATTATGAACGAGAATTCGACAAGAACCCCGGTTCCTTTTTTCAATTCAATATAAGGAACAGAATGACTGAATTTTCTTAACCTACAACGAGCTCTCTTGTTTCAAGTGTCACAGCAGAGAGCGAGGACGCCGGAAAAACTTCCGTTCGATTCTGAATCCCGGGACAAGGACTTTGAAAAGGCGAGAAATCGGTAAGATAAAATGATCCAAATACATCTAGTCTCAATAATAATCTAGATCTTGGTACTTTCCCTCTTCTTCTAACTGATACAGTAAAAAGGCCTCTCTCTCCGAATCTCCATAGACAGTCTCTCGAACAAAATTCGCGTAAACCGTTCACTTCAAAAACCTGACAAACCAACTGAAAACAAACGTAAATCGTCCAAAGACAAGCCCCGAATCAACGAAACTGATACTAATAGAGTGGCTGAAAAACACTCTAAAAAGAAAATTATCGCCCTCCTCAAAGAACATGCCGCCAAAAAATAATCACAAATACCCTATCGGTTGTCAAAATCTTACTGTTTTGCGAAGCACCTCATGCGCAAAATGTCACGCAAGTTAAAGACGATTTATCAATTACCGATTCAACTTATCAAGATGTTGAAAGAAACGAGAGAACTCTTACATGGCAACGGCACCAAAATTAAATTCGCGAAAATTACTAAAAAAACCAGAGGAACATAGAAGAAGACGGAGTGCAGCTTCTGTACAAATTTTGTAATCATCATAACAGTATGAAAATTTTGAACCGGAATTTAAAACTTCCCGAGTTAAAAATTCTAATCACGCAAAAACACCCGGACATCATATATAACGGACTAAAACGAAACTACAACCTGAAAAATTCGACATTGTTTCATAAAGATATTGAAACACAGTCGATCGCTCTATAGTACTAATTGGAGCTGAGAGTAAACCTCAAATTCTTCAAACAAACTTACAAGCTGTCATCGTTACCCTAAAACATTCAATCGAACCCATTCTACTTATAAGTATCCAATGTGAAATTACAGAAAACCGTCAAACAGCTTCCGACACTGTTTCTCTTGAGTGAGCGCGGATGTGGCATTTCCGGCAACATTATATTGAGCTCAACGTTTACATCTTTTCTTTCTTCTTTTCAGTCGTATCGCTCGATTCCGAGCGTCGTGACTATCTATTTGTACATTCTAGTTGTACAGAATAGGCAGCGCTCATGACCATTGTTTATATGCAGTACGAATGTGTACGCACGCAACACCACACCCGGAACTGATTAGTAATCGTTTGGTTTATCGATATACAAGTGTAGCCCCGTGTGTGTCTGCTGTGTGTACTAAACTAGCGCGCGCATATGATGGTATGCATGTTTGCCATTGCCTTCCACGTGATTATTAGCGAGTATTTTAATTTAATTCTTTGTAATAAGTTCTGTCGTCGCCCGGGATCGAGACTTCCGTAATGGATGTCAAGCGCTCTAGCAACTAGGCTATCGCGACGACAACGCTTACATACAGTAGAGGAAAAAACATTGAAAAATTCATCGGCCGCAAAAAGTCTTTGTTTACTCACCCACGGGTAGAGGAACCTACTCTTCAATTCGTGTAAAGTTTTCCGCTATAGATAGTAGTCGCTTAGTTCTCATTATCACCTGGGACTTAGTTTTTGTTCAAAAGCGACCATTTTCTCATCTTAATTTCGTTTGAAACACTCCTTTTAATCACAGTCAGAACGAAAAATACGCAACTTTTGGAGTATCAAAGATGCAGATTCGTAAAGCTTCACCAATTCATTAAATCTGCAGTTATCGAAAAATACACAATCGAGATTAATAGCCAAATTATAAACGAAATCATAGATGCTGCTACCCGAAACAGTTGACGAAATAGCGCAACGATAACAGGAGTATAAACAGTTTGCTGGAAAATGACTAATGAAAAACAGTTATGAAAAATCGTATAAAAATCTTCACAAGAAAATTTGGGAAACTTTAAAACTACCAGAATGTTAACGCGCTATTCACGAAGCGGAAAAACAACAATCGTAGATTAACTTCTGTTTTCAATTGCGATACAAGCCCATAAAAGAAGCTCGGAGAAAAGTAAAAATGATCTCAAACGAAACAAAATTTCGTCTGAATTACAGAAAATCTGACTGAAACATTTTCTTGCAAGAAGAATCCATAGCCGATAACACTTTCACCAAATTTGTTGCACAGAAGACTGTACAATTTCAAAATCATTAAGTGTATTAAATAGCAGTGACGATGAACCTTTCCATAATTTCAGCCTACCTCTTCTGACCTACGACGAACTACCTAAAATATATGAAATCTTCAACTATATTGGTTCGGACGATATTCGTGGAGATAGGAAAGAAAAGCTAAATTCAGAATTTCTACTAATAACTATCAGGTTCTTCCAACATTATATGGGACTCTAAAAAAATACCAGACTGTTGGATAAACGCTCATGTAATTCCGCTCTGAAAACCTGAAAAAAAAAAAAAAAACCTATTACCAGCTAGCTATCGATCTGTCTCGTTAACTAACGTGTTTTTGTAAAGTTCTGGAAAAAAGAAAATTACCACTAGACTAAAAGGGGTATTAGAACTGAAAAAAAAAATGCTTCTCGGCTGTAGGAGCATGATCGATCATCTATAGAAAATAAGCAGTTCGCTATAGTTATAAGCTTTGAATAAGCCTTTGAACGAATATAGCGGCATAAAATGATCAAAACGCTCATAGAAAAAAAAAAACAAAAACATGCTCGAATTTATAAAAGACTATCAAATAGAACACATTTCAAGTTCGCATTCAAGACATTGTGTGCTACGTGAACGTTCAAGAAAATGGTACGTCACAGGGCTCTGTAATCAGCTCAATTTTACTCATAATCGGTATTTCAGACGTAATCAAAATCATCGACAGGCTCGTTAAATACGAATTTTCCCCTAACCACTTGATTTCGACTAATTTAGGCACTTTAAATAATACCGTACAATCAACGACAAACACATTGTGAGGTTTTAATGGACTTTCGTCCTCGCGAATGAAATGAATGCGATTACGTTACGTAATAGACGAAAAAGCACTTCAAACTGCAACCTTCGAAAGCAAAAAAACAAAAAACTATTAGGACTTCAAATTGTCGTTAAAAAAACACATTAAAAACCTGGTAAAAAAACTGCCAAAAATCTTTAAATGTAACCGGACCGTTCATACCAAATGAGAAGGACTACACTCCTCCGCCATGACACTATCAACAGATCTGTAGTACATAATATCGCAAAAGGTAGCCTTCTCGAAAAAAAAATTCAAACACCATGTCCACACTATACAACTTATTTCAGGCGCATATTATACTGAAACGAGTTCAGGTTCCGTTGGTTCAAGTGAAACGAATTTAATTCTACACTGGGTAAAATTGCGATTTTCTATAATTCCGAACGTTTTTCCTTTTAATTTAACGAAAAAAAGTGTTTTTGAGCCGTAAGAAAAAAAAAGAACGAACAATAATGATGTCATACACGTAATAGCTCGCCTCGGCAAAGCATCGGGCTTTATACGCGATTATTTAAATCTCCGACAACATGTGACTGGTATGAACCATGAAAGAAATATTTCGTTGTGAAGCACCTGTCCACGACTTGGAGATCTCACGGAGGATTCACCACCACCTGTTCAAATCAACGAATTATAGACACAGCCACGGTAGTAACGTGCATACTTCGTCAAATTAAACGAATAAATTTATCGACACGAAAGAAAAATAGAATTCATGTATGCATAGAAACAATCTCGATTCGAAAAATTAATTTACAAAGTGGAAAATCGGCAAGCAGGAATGGCATCAGTATTTTCGGAAAAACGGCGAAAACGAATATCGACATACCACGTTTCGTTGACTAACATACAGAACGGTAATACCACAGCGACTTTATCTAGCCAGATCGGCTCGATATAAACGGTATCAACTAACGACCGTGTCAGCGCGTCCCAGACACCGTATTCCCCCGCTGACAACGAACAATATACCATGATTCGAAAGTGAACGATTTTAACCGGAGACTAATTTCTAACTCGACTAAATACCAAATCGATACAAACCCGCTGATTGCTATGGTAGACGAACATTTTACCACCCTTAAAGCTAAAACGCCATATAAAACCAAACTTAAATTCAACAAATCCGACGCAACGAAAAAACCATCTCATCGAACTTTTTACTCGTGTGTATGAGAAAAACCCCAAAATACCGAGACCGCTAGAAATACGAGACAAAAATGTTCCAATCAATTGTAGATTTTTAATATATTTTTACCTCCGTGGTAGCACATAAGCACCCAGAAGGCTTATTACAAACATTAACAGGTTCCCGAAAAAATAGATAAAACTTTTACGAAATAAAATCTAAAAAAAAAACAAAAAAAAAACGGTCCACTCAACTTAAACGAATGTCATAAACTTTCCCAATTAACTTGTACCACGTCAAAAACGCAATACAAACTTTAGAGAAAACAATCTACCGGAAAAGTGGACAAAAGGAAACACAGTTCTTTGACGACTTTAGGACAGTGCAGCTTCATGCATAGGTGCGTTTTCGATAAAGAGACTTCGCGACATTTGCAGAGAAATTCGAACATCTTTTAACAAAACGCGAAAATTTCCGACGTACCGAAAATCGCTTTCAGAAATCCTATCAGACCCTACGAAAAACTATCAAAAGCAATTAATATCAATTAATACTTAAGCATTACATTTTCAAGTTTGTAAAAATTTATAAATGGAATTCGTAATACCGTTTCGTGTCGCAAAAGACGTTGAACGACAAGATTAAAAAAAAACTTAAAAAAAAAATTCTACTAAATTTTAACACCTTCGGCTAAAAGCTTCGAGCGCAATGTTTTTACGCCTTCGAGACGAAATATACAATTTTAATGCGGCTTAAAATAATTTTTTTTCACAAGATTCCTAATTCCGAGAAAACCGGGGACGTTAAGAACTCTAATTGGAAAACTTAAAATTATCGAAACACAGTGAAAAAGTGTAACAGTTTTAACGTGAACATATTTCGAAATTGGCGGTGATTGCAAATTTTTTTCTAGAAAAAAGTGTTTGAATTTTTTAAAAGCGAGAAAACGCTGGCGAATACCAAAAAAAGCAAAAAAGTTCGATAACTAAGAAGGAGCTTCTATTATTTACTTTTTTCCGAGAGTTTATATTTCATGAACTTCAGTTTGCAAATTTCCAATTTATCTTGTGCTCCAACCGTATTTAAATAAGATGGAATACTTTGAGTATTATTAAGTGCGTTACTCGAAAAC
Organism: Icerya purchasi; assembly: GCA_039619475.1. Taxonomy (NCBI): domain Eukaryota; kingdom Metazoa; phylum Arthropoda; class Insecta; order Hemiptera; family Monophlebidae; genus Icerya; species Icerya purchasi. Next base: position 321,514,865 of record CM077115.1, read on the forward strand.
CACAGCAATACAGAGAGAACGCGGACGTTTAGAAAACAGGAACAAAAATAAAAAAAATAAAAGAGATTTTTTAAAGATAGCCTTTTATTTATACACTAAAGAGAAGTACAAAATAACTTTATTAGTGTGCACTAACCAGATACACGTATCTTAACATTAAAATCTGAAACTAGAAAATATAGTCTGAATAATAAAAGCAGCGGCCGCATTTAGAAAAATATTCGGTGTATGTAGTATTTTGTGATGCACAACAATCGAAAATACGTGTTCTAATTCAAAACCAACTCATTAAATTCACTAGGCATGTTAGGTATTTAGGATTGTTTTTAGATCCTAAACTAACATGGACTTTTCACATTCAAAAACTAGTTGAACTTGTAATTAAATCGTATAGCCCCTTAAAGGCTATAAGCAATTATCCGGTCATCTTAAGCCAGCTATACAAAAGCTTTATTAGATCGAAATTGGATTATGGAGCGATTTTCTATGTATTAGCCTCGAAGTTCCAGCTCAGAAAGTTAGATTCATTACAGAATCTTGGCTTAAGATTAATCACGGGAAACGTCAGGTCGTCCCCTACCATCGGTCTACAAATGGAGACCAAAATTGCTCCTCTGAACATTAGAAGAAATTATTTAACAGATAAATTTGTACTTAAGTATTGTAATTACAAATATCCGCAGTTTATAAGTAAGATAATGCAGGTAAGTAGTGATTGGAGATTTGTTCCCCAGAAAATGCCGCTCTTGCTCAAAAGAACTAGGATGTATTATAGTTATAGTCCAGCTCTTGTGCCATCTTCTCCCTCGAATTATTTTAATTTCAGATACGACCTTAATCTTATCAAACTGGACATCAATATTAACACCTTTAAAAGCCAGAATTTGCATCTGCTGCCTGGTAACATTGTGAACTCCGTTTTTCTAGGTATCGCGAAAGAATTATACCCCGGTTATCGGTTGATCTTTACCGATGGTGCCAAATTCCGTGGATTTAATGAAGGCGTAGGGGCCGGGTTTATTATAGAAGGTATCACTGAGCATAAATTTAAATTACCTCCAGAAGCTTCGATTTTCACGGCCGAGCTTCTTGCAATTGAAAAAGCGTTAGAGTTTGTGAAAAACGTGTTGCAGTCCAAGGGAGAGTTTGTAGTATTTTCGGACAGCCTTATCTCTCTCTTGTCGCTTCAGAGAAGTAACTTTGAATGAAATTGCCATCCAATTATTTATGAAATTAAGGAAAAGTATTTTAATATTTCCGAACTTGGAGGAGTCATTAAATTCTGTTGGGTTCCGTGTCACTGTGTTGGTGACCGTGTTGATTTAATCGCAAAAGAAGGTGTTAGATCAGGTATTAAGTTTCCATTTATCCCATCCTTCGATCTTCTAGATAAAGCCAGAAGAAATAATCATGCGGATTGGATAAGTCTTATTTGTAGAGAGCAAGGACCTGGTAAATATTTTCATATGGTCCAACCATCTTTGCCGTCCACACCTTGGTTTTACCGCATTAATGTCCCAGTTAGTATGACGGTCGTAGGTTTGTGACTGTTGTGTGTAGGCTCCGCTCCGGCCATTGCCGATTGGATTTAAATTTTTCAAACACCGGGCACTGCACCGGTTGTAATATCTATTGTCGACAAAATTTTAGAGAAGACATTAACCACTTGTTATTTAATTGTGCCCAGTTCGATAACACGAGACTTGCGTTTTCTAAAGACCTCATGTTCTGTGGTGTTTATCCTCCATTGTGTATTTTTCATCTTCTCTGTTCCAGTGATAAAATTTTATTTGTCCTTTTTAGACTTTTTGAAAGAAACAGGATTGTTGTTTGATTTTTTTTTTTTCTCCATTATTTTACTTATTTTTTTCTTACATTGTAGTCTTTGTCCCCAGTGTGGCTGTGACTACCTCCTTTTTCTCATAATGCATTGTGAGCATTGCCAGGCAACTGTGGTCATAATGTGAGATAGAAATATTTATCTATTTATCTATTTTTTCTTTTGCTCCTTTTTCCCGAATGAAAAAATCTTGTTTGTGTTTGTTTTGTTTCATTGAGCATTGTGGGCACTGCCAGCAGTTGCGGCCATAATGTAGAATGAAATTTATCTTCCTGAATTTTCTATTATTAGTATTTTTTAATATCTAGTCGTGTCGTAGTTTGCTGGCCAAATGAACTGTTCTGTTCGGGCCAAAAAAAAAAAAAAAACAAAAAAAAAACAACATTAAATAGTGATTGTAGTTTTGGCTTTGCATGTATTATAATATTAATATTTAATTATTAATCTACGGCCTCCGCTTTCATTTTTCAGAATATTTTCTAGTTTCAGATTTTAATGTTAATCGTATCTGGTTAATGCACACTAATAAAGTTATTTTATACGTTTGAGTGTAGAAATAAAAGGCTATCTTTAAGAAAAAAAATATTATTTTTTTTTTATTTTTTAGTCTGGACTTTTTACTATCTATTTTAATAAAAAACGATAAATTTAGAATTGTATTTATTTTGCTTTATTTTATTCAATATTGATTATAGGACACATTTTATTATTAAATAATAGATCGCATTCGTTAAATTATATTGTCTTTTGTTTTTCATGCAATACATACGGAATCCTCAACACATGAAACACAATGTTTGACTAATACTTTCCATTGATATATCACAGGACCAAAAAAAAAAATATTTTTTTGAAACTTTCGAGCTTCCGGCGCCCCAAGGGGCCGATTTGGGAAACCCAAATGTTCTAAAGTAAAAAAATGCACGCATTTTTTTAACCTTGTTCAGAATTTTTAGTTATGAAGCTGAGCCACAAGCGGAGGCTATACGCCGTTTTTTGTGCTTTTTTAAACTTTTGGTATCCAATGTTTCGTTAAGAAAATGAAATACGAGTTTGCTCCCGACAAATTGCGTTCTTTCCAACAGCATATCATGTGCCCGGAAAAAAAAAATATTGTTTTCCAAAAGTTCGAGCTTTTGAAGCCCCGAGGGACTAATTTTAAAGTTGGAAACCTAGGTATTCCAAACCAAAGAAATATACGTGCATGTGCATATTTTCAACCTTGTTCAAAATTTTTAGCTATAATACTCGCGTCGCAAAGAGGGTATTAGATGTCGCGTTTTTTTGAACTTTTTTTAAACTTCGAAAGTTTCATTAAAGAAATAAAATATGGTTTTGTTCTCGGCAAGTTATCTTTCCTGCGATATATCACATGCCCGGAAAAAAATATATATATATATATTTTTATCCAAAATTTTGAGCTTTCGACAGCCCGAGGGTCTAATTTTAAAGTTGGAAGCCCAGATGTTGCATAATATTGTATTATCTATAACAAGCATTTCTGCAAAAGGACACTTTTTTAATTCGTCGGGAAGTAGGTGAAAAATTGTTTACAAAATTCCCCTTAGTTCGGCGCCCTGAGGAGGGTCTAATTTTGAAGTTGGAAACCCGGATCTTGCATAATATTGTATTGTCATCTATAACAAGCATTTCTGCAAAAGGACAATTTTTTAGTTCACCCGGAAGTAGGAGAAAAATTGTTCGCAAGATTCCCCCCAGACAGACAGAATGATAAACAGACAGAAGGATAAACCGAGTTAAATAAAAGGCTATAAAAAAGGAGTTTCTTTCTCATTTAACACTACTCCATTTTAGGCGACCTTCACTATGAACCGTTTTTGCATAGACTATTATCGGTAAGATGAAAAGAAAATACGAAAACGAAAACGAACAAGAAACACTAATTGAAAACAGCGAAAAAGCGTGTTGAAACAGAAACACCGTCGTCTGACTCTATTATCAAACCGCCAGTACTGGAGGGCCTCCTAAGCATTAAGTATCATTATAAGAATGCAGAAAACATTTTAAAAAAAGAGGTAACGTTCACGATAGCAGGACCCACATACTACTTTTTTGGATACCATTCGTGCGTAAAGTGACCACTTCAGTGATGAACTCAAAGTGTTGAGTACAAATTGAATAAAATATTTTCACTACGGTGTAAATATTTCACAAGATACTTAGTCCTCGAGATTGCTTGTAAGTGAAAACTATAAAATTTCCTGACACATTTCTTTGTGAGAACAGCAAAATTTTTTAGATTGTGTCCAGACACGTAGATCCGTGTTAAAAAGATGCAGAAATTTTTCTGATCAAAGGGATTTTTGATCTCTCAGAGCCGATTTAATTATCCACTTGAAAGAGCAGCTCGTGAAATTTATCGAACCTGCTCGTGAGACTTTCATATTAGTTTACGATAATAATTACTCGTAACAAAGCATGGGGGGGGGGGGGCTCTGTGTTTTCATATCGCGTTGAACATTTCAAAATAACGTCGTAGTTCAACTATAGAACAAAACTGTCTTGATCATTACAACAAAATCCTAATTTTCCGATAAAAACCAGCGGCCGACTATAAACCAGATATTTTTGTATTTTACTTTAAAAATAAAATTCTATTCGGTGAACCGATTCAATAACGTTCGTTCGAATTAAATAGGGTGATGCGGTAAAACAGGTTCATGTGATGTTTGCGCTTGTTTCTCTGTCTGAAGAAACGGTTTTCATGAAACTTCTGCGAATGTTATATAATATATATATATACATTTTTATGTAACGACGCTCGACTACTGTGGTCATTTCGTCCACGATACAGTATCTTTAAGGCTTTTTTTGATGAAATTCTATCCTAGCATCATCTATACTAATATATGTATGTATGTAATGTTTGTAAGTTTGGATGTAGGAAGTAATCTCCGAAACTACTACTAATCCGATTTCAAAAATCCTTTCATCAAGATTTAGAATGGACTTTCCCCGGTGGACATAGGCGATATATTATTACCCCGTTAAAATAAACGGCCTTTTCGTGACGACCAATTTTTCATATTATCCCGTTAAATATTATATCCCGTCGTTCATCCCGTTAAAATAAAAGTCTACGAAAAAATGGTCAAGCGACGGATCCATACGGGTTTTTCCGTTTTTTTTTGAAGGGTAATTTCGACATAATTGCGGCAAACTCCGAAAATACAATTGTAATAAAAATTCAGTTAAAAAAAAGTATAGTACCAGGGGAAATTATCCCGTTAGAATAAAAGAGCTTTTCTTGGCGATTGATTTTTCAACTAAAGTCGACGAAAAAAACACGGATCACGCTAATATTATAAAGTTTGTAAGTTTGGATGTAGGAAGTAATCTCCGGAACTGCTCTTCCGATTTTAAAATTTATGTGATTTTTGAATAAAATTACTTAGTTGAGGAGAGTGATATACATACATATTTTTCTATATTGAGTTTTTACTGATATTATTACAGTAACCGACTGAATTCTACGCGGGCATGATTTAATAAAGTAATTTTTTAGAACTCGTATTTCGTGCGGGCAACGCCGTTAAAAATATAAGATTATAAGTCGTAAAATAAAAAAGTCTAAACCGCCGAAATCGTAAATATCACATAAGTCTAAAATCTGGAAAAAAAGTACGTAAGCAGAGATTAAAGCGCCTCAAAGCGAAGGTTATTAATAACGATCCGTATATCGTATGAGAATGGGAATATTGCACGTTATATTTTCCTTAACGCAATAATAGCACGAAATCAACACGTTATCCGAACGAGTATCCGGATCAGTTCGGCAATCATAGCTGGTCGACTTTGTGACACGAAAAGTGCCCGCTATTTAAGAGAAAGTTTCACTTTATCTCATTACCGAGAGAGTGACCTTTAAATACCCGCCGGAAAACTAGCCGTTCGCTGAAGATAAAGCCGCTGGCGAAGTGGCACGCAGGTCTCTGTGCAAAGTGAAAGAGGGAAAAGTTAAAGAAAACTCGAATAACGCTTAGCGAAATGATCTGTTGCGAGATAGAGAGCTTTTAAGGTAGAGTTCTTCAGGGGAATGAATAACGGCAGCGCTCGGCAAATTGAATATTAATACCGATGAGCTGTGGCTTCTAGAAATTAGGAAAAAACGAAAAACTTTCAAACTACTGTCAACGGCAGACAGAAGCCAGCCTAAGAGAGACACCTTGTATCAGAGTAGAAAATCTATTACGGCGCTTATTAGCTAGTCCGTTGCAGAGGCTGAACAGGCGCTGCTGATGATAAAAGTCAACCGCGTTACCACTGCATACCGGATCATCGGCTGAACGATACCGGTGCGTCTGGTAACCGTTAGTCTAATGGTTTTTCAGAAAGTTTTCTGCCAGTTGCGTGGCTTCGCTATCGAAAATAAGATAAGGCACGTTCTTTATAAAGCAGATTTTACATTATATTCGCATTTTCGCTTAGCTTGCTCAGCTTCTTTTTCCAAATAATAACCTTCCCCGGTTCCGGTTTTGACCCGTACCGCATTCCACTAACTCCATTCATTACCAACTCCGGCTAGCGGCCCAACGAGGTCAACTTTAACGGTCGCGCTAAAACTTCCCCCTTCTAATTAGTTAATACGTAAACCAAACATAGCTCGCTAACGAAAAGGGAAAAAACGTTCGGGGGGAAAAAATAAATAAAATAAACAGGAGGCCCCGTTGCGGCAGATGCGCTGCCGGGCAATCGGCAGCGGTTGCACGTACGTATCGAGTAGCGAAATTCGTTTTATCAGTGAAAATTCAGCTGAGCTTCACGGCGACCGGAAGTTCCTTATCAGCCAAAGTGTTTAATCGTTTCCATTCGGAACAGCGACGATGAATTACCCTTTGCTCTTTTTTTTTTTCAAGTTTGAGAAATAATTTAGACCAACTACGGAATGCGCTTTTTATTTTGGCTACTACGTTAAACCAGCATCAACTGCGTAACGATTTCGTTACGTCTCTCGCTCAATTAAGAAAGCGTACGTTTTAGTTTTATCAACGGAAGTACCTTAATCGTTCGACGTTGATCCGTTAGTAGTTGTAACAAGCGAAAAACAAACAACATCGCAAAATCGACTATCTCTCCTAAATTTTCAATAATAAAGTAGAAGAGGAGGTCTCATCGTGAAGGACGCGCTTGAAAATAGTGTACCGTAGACTACTTCATTAGCTCGATTATTGTTCCGGTGGGGGGAACCCATGGATTCGAGAAAGTTCATTGTTACATGCGTTTTCGTATTGTCTTCGATCGCTAATTTGCTCCACAGCCTCGGAACTTTTTAATGTGCCTACGGATAAATTTCATAAATACTTTTAAAACTTCTCTCATTGTCGGAAATGATAGTATTCCTGACACCGTTAAGCCGAGACATTGTTCGTTAATAGAAAAGCGCATACAAATTAGCGACCATTAAAAAAACAGCTCGATGCGCGGGTTTCATTAAAATTAGTGGGGATAAAGACTCAATTTGGAAGATATTTATTAACTGATAGCGATCGTGCGAAGTCGTCGTAAGGAGGTTTTCTGCTGGCAAAGGTAGCGGTTATGTTCAGTGAAAATTCTGCTCATTTCCTTTTAACATAATGGTAGGCGCTGTTTCTGCAGTCGTCGCCATAAATATGATTAATGTTTCATAATTAAAAACTATAAACTTTGCTTTATAGTGATGGAGAAAGTCATTGAACTTTCGGATTAAGCGCTGTGTTCTATATAGGTTTCGTGCTTGATGGATCTAACTGCTTTTTAAACATCCCGTGTTTCTTCTTCCTTAATTATTTATAGCCAGATTCCTTTGTCCGTTTGTACTGTGGGCTCTGTAATTGCATGGATATATTCTAACAGCCATTAATTCATCAATTAGAGTGATTCAGACCATGTTCAAACCGAATCCATGACTAAAAAACAAATAATTAATGTTCTCTTTAAAAACTCGTATGATTGTCACAATTCCGGTATGGAAAACCTACTACCAAAAAGAGAATAACTAGAGCGCAACCTGCAAATAACTGTAACAGATCTGCGAACTGCACTAGGCGGAACCAAAGAGGCGAGATGTGGACATACCAGGGAAAGAAGGGCATAGATGGTTGAATAATGATGTTCTACCTATACTGCGGAAAAGAATCTATAAAAATTCTCCTGTCCGCTCTATTATCCCTTTTAATTTTCTCCGTTAAGTCGGTAGATGGGATATATGGGAGCCGATCAAATGATATACTAGCGCTTTTAGCTCCCGTATCAACACTGCGCCATTAAGAAGAGCACCGCGGTGACAAGGTAACCAGCAAAACTTGATAATTTCACCAAGTTGTGCGATAGTCAAGCGTTTATTCCCGATTTCCAATACTAGAAAGTGACTTTTCTAGTTAAAATGTCAACCACTAATAGCTAGGAGGTAGGTAAGGCTTTCCGAGCATTCATCAAAATTCCCATTGGAATAGAGGACTTTTGAAATATATTCACAGGCCTTTTCAATAGCCAACAGCTCCGTCGTAAATACTGAAGCCTCGGGAGGCGACCTAAACCTGTGGGTAAAAATATTCGGGATGAGGAATGCAGCACCCGCATCTTGATTAATACCTGGAAATTTGGCCCCGTCCGTGAAGATCTGCAGATAATTGGGATACTGAGATTCTATGATACTTAAGAAATGACAGTTAATTGCATCGAAAGGTAAATTAAAATTCTTGAAAAGAGTGAATATTAATATCAATACTGATTTAGTTAATGTCATATGGTGAAGTAAAAACGGGAATCAACGTTATATTTAATATATTTGCTAATTCTTTTAATAAAAAGAGACATTTTTTATTGGAAAATGTCCATTTTTCATGCAAAACCATAGCATTAACTATTAGCGAGTGATTAAAAAGTGACAATATTTAATTAAAAATTTGTCAGCTAAAGAGCTATTCTTCTAGTACAAATACGTAACAGTGGCACCATCGTCTCTAGAGCCAAACTCAAGACTTAAGGTTACCTGATATAAGCCTTATCCAAAATTCTGAAAAGTCTCCAGTCTCTTAAGAAGAGAAATCTCACTTAAACTTAAAATAACGCAATTCTCTTCCCAAGATGAGTTACTAACCGTTTTTAAAGGATTATATATGTATATTCATGAGTTGATTGGATAGTACATTTATGTTAATCTCCAGGTAAATTTAGAGTTAAGGAATAATCCTAAATATTTGACCTGTGGTAAGAAAGGAATGTGCACTGATTATAGATATATATATATATATGCTTGAGGAATTGTACTCCGGATTTATTATTATTCGTATACTTCTTTCCGTGTACGTCGTTACTTTTGTTTCATCTAGACTTACTTTTAACCGATTTGGGTTCGCCTGCAATTCTTCTGCGCTTATGACCATCAGCACTACGTCATCCGCAAATCTGAGGCGATTCAGATATTCGCCATCTGCTAATAGCTAAACAAGCTTTTATGAAAAAAAGAGAATTATTAAGCATTTCAGGAAATATAATTAAACTTTTTGAATAAATTGCAACATGTTTCGGCAAACATAGTGTGCCATAATCATGCAATACAATGTTGATTGTATCGCATGATTATCGCACTCTGTTTGCCGAAACATGTTGCAATTTATTCAAAAAGTTTAATTATATTTCCTGAAAACAGTATGTTTTTTTATTAACCATATAGAATAAATCAAGGAAATGGATAGTGTAAATATTATGACTATTATAAGGAAAAGACTAAGGAAAACATACATATGGAGTATTTTATCATGCGGCTCGGAAACATGAGGTCATCTAACGGATCGATTGGAGGCCGTTGAAATGTGGGGATGGCGCCGCATGAGGAGCATCTCATGAACAGAGAAAAAAAGAAATTCAGAGATAATTAGAAATGGATGATGAAGAGAGGAGGAACCTGATAAAAATAATACAACGAAGAAGAGACCGATTTTTGGAGCGTATACTACGTCACAAAACCTTCATGACTACAATAATTGAGGGAAAATTAAACAGCGGAGAAAACCTAGGCAAATAAAAATGGAAACGCAAATGACGTATAAACAAATTAAAAACATGGCGCAAGATAGGAAAAAGTGAAAAAGGATAGTGGTTTACAACGGCAAGAGCACAAGCTCTTAATACAGATGTTGATGATGCTTCGATATCCACTGTATTCTAGTGCAAGTTTTTAAACAGAGTTTCCGATGTGCAGATAAATAATTTCGGTGAGATAGTATCACCTTAGTACTATTAGCATTTTCTCGTTTTATTCCGCAGATTTATCTGCATTATAGCGGAGCTATAAATTTTCTTTTTAACTTTAACATATACTTGTAATTAATCCTAGTGAGGTTTAATGAATTCAGTACTGCCCGGGCTTCTGCCGAATTAAACTTCATAATCTATGAAGGCCATATAAAACTTCTGTATAAATGCGGGTATCGGTTTTGTTTCTTTACGCAATGCTTTATCCGACCAAATAATGCAGCTTTCCATATGGCCGTGTTTTTTACGGTTCCTTTTGTCGTTGCACACATATCGACCTTTTCGCGTGCCTCTTCGAATCAGGCCATCTATAGAATTATCAGTCGGATAAATTTTCAAACGTCTTTTTGAATATTTGCCGAAAATTTACTACACGCACGATCTACTTCGTACAACTTTTACGATTTGTGTTCGCTTTCGATGAAGACACATGATCGCTCTGCAGTACTTACAAAAAAATATTGATGACTTAAATCAAATTCGGCACGACGAGATTAATCTTCATCGTGTTCGCTTCATTGCTATACACGATAATGAAGCTTTCTTATACGTACAAACTTCTCTTCCCTTCGTATCAAAGCCATGTACTTTAATTTCTGACTAATAATAATATTACTTCGCTGATTTTTTACTTTCCCGATACACATAGTTGGCTTAAACATTTTCAGCGTTAAAAACAAAACAAAAAGAAAAAACATATCGCATCACAAATTCACATTTGATAAATTCTGTAAAACTAACCCAATCGTAAATGCGCATTCATTGAGAATGCTAAATTTTTCGACTACACTGATCATTGTGCAACTTGTTTATTATTAATTTTTAATTTTACCCTTATTTCGAGAATGCAGTGATAAATTCTTCACAGAATTAACGATTTCGGTCTGTACTTTTTTTCAGTGTCCTCAAATCTAATGCAAAGCGGAACCGACGAAGAAATTAATATTTAATACGGCGAGGAAATACAAAGGAACGCTTTCCCACTGGGGTCCTTCACGAAAAACAACAGACGCCCATTTCTGCAGGTACACTAGTGAAAGTGGAACGACTGGTTAAATGAGAAAACGGATCCGAACACAGAAACAACCATGAAAGTTTATATATTGTACCTGTAATCTTCTCTATCCGGCTTCCGGGCGAAATAGTAAACAATCATTATAGCTGCAGTGTAATTAAGCGAAGAAGATTAGAGTTCACAAGTAATTGAATTCAGAGAATTACTCGGCAAATCTTCATCTTCCTCTCGGTGGCCTATTTTAAGGCCAACACGCTGAAGAATTAAAATATAACGTATATTCCAACAAGTCCGCTATCATATTTCCTCGCAAATTAATCTGCAAATTGATTATTAACCCGGAAATTCCTGGTCGCCGAAATGAGCTCGCAAAAAAAAATTCAATTAACAAACTCATCATTATTATTTTCATTATTCAGCGAGTAAAACAGTTTCCAATGCGCAGTGAATAAAAAAATTTAATTTTCTGAAACATTTTCATCCGAAACAATGTTTACTTTTACTCGACGATTTCACTTATAATCCACTTAGACCTCAGGCACAGCTGCTGAAAGCCAACTAAATGAGAGAGACAATGTTGGTATTTTTAATGAAGCATACTGTCAAGCGGATTTGTTGAAGATTATCTGATACGGATTTCAGTGAGTGTGGAAGAATTTAAAAAAAAAAAAAATCGTAGTGTATTATGGCAGGAGCAAGAATGAAGAATGTGAGAGACGGTTAAGAACTGCATTGCGAGCACTAGTGATGATGTCTGTTCAGAAGCTAAATGTTCTTAAAGAACAGTTTTTTTTTTTTTTTTTTTAAAAAGAGCTGGTTTCATTAATGGTTCGTAAGTATTCTCAGTTCCCAGCTCTTTTAACTTACTGTTCAATCAGTAGAAAAAAAAAACTGAAAAATAGAGGCAGTGATGGCAGTAATTTGAACAAAGAGAATCTTTCTGTTTCAGTTTTAACAATTTCCGTTGTAGTAGAACAAGCGAAGAGTATTGCACGGACTTGAATCGCGCATACCTCCGTGGTAAATATGTCCATTGTAATGATGTGTCACTGTCACACACTCACCGGTGACATTGTGGTAATGCGAATGGAATTCACTCGCTGATCTCTGTATTTCGTGTAAGAACTCCGTCTGTCGCCAATATTTCGCTTTGACCGTTCATTCAATTCGTTGCTATTTCAGATCGACAGACCGTTACGATGGAATTACGAAAAAATTTCAATTTTAAATAATTTAAAATTGATTTACTGTAGAAAAAGATGACACGTAAAATAAATAAATAAAATAAAAAAAAAAAAAAAAATAAAAAAAAAAAGGAATGACCTAACCAAAAAGCACAACGATATTAGCAAAATAACTGGCAAGACACGCTGATTCGAAATATTTTGAGCAGGTATCTGTTATAACTTCTACACTATTAGGCATGTACAAAAATTGTCGTGCGATCGTATGTTATTATAAATTACAGAACTGCTTGTCTATTTTTAATCAATGGGAGCTGAAATAGTGAGATAGAAACATTAGAGTTACCCTACTATCTGTTCAAAGGGCTGTTTAAGAAGTATTTATTACAGAATCGTTAGTCGGAAGCTAAACGAGTTGGGAACCGATAAGAAGAATTGTTCTTTAAAATGAACGGGAGAACAATAAGAACAACTCTTTGAAAAGAACTGTTTCGGTCATCCACGGTGAGTACACGGGAAGGAAGTTATGGATAATGTGTAAGATAAAAATGTCTAAGGCGCAGTCTAGTTATGGCACAACCTCTTTTTTGCAATTTTTGTCAGTGAAATTTATTCATTGCGCTATAGAGTTTATAATGGCTTGAAGTTTGCTTGGATATGAATACTTTAAGGCTTTTCTTAAATGGCTCGGAAAATATTTAAACTTAAGAGCTGAAACTTGGTAGGATTTTTTTTTTTTTTTTGATGAACAACACCGTGGAGAAGATTCATCATACTTATGTACCTATATATTCTTTTGTAATTAAAGCCGGTTATAATGTTTCCCTCAAAAATCATAAAATTTTAATAAAAACTTAATTTTCTATCAACTTTTTTGAATTTTAAACCACTGCGCGTTGATTAACTTCCGTAACTGTTATAAACTGAATTTTTTTATATTGAACAAAATAAAATCAATCTATTAAACGTCGTACCCGCATAAAAATGATAATAGATTGCGCCGAGATATTACGCGAATTAAGTTATCTGAACCTATTTGACATTTATAATCATTTTTTTTTAAGTACATGTTTAACAATTGTAATATTATGCAATTAAACGTTATGATCTTATTCAATTTTTCGAATTTTAATACATTATACATTTTAAAGAGTGTTTTAATATATACTAGTTTTAATATTGATTATTTTTTGTTACAATTATATTAATATTTTTCTCGTATTTGCATGGAAGGCCCACTATTCTTATCAGAGCCATTGAACTTAGTACATTAAGAAGCTTAATTTCGCAATGCGCCCTACCAAAAATTACACTCAATTTATTTTTAAAAAACATGGAAGTTTAATACCCAAAGAAGAGTAATGAGAGCAGAATTTTCATTGCCAAAAAAGAAAACAACAACAACGAAAAGCGTCAGAAGCTGGTCGGAATTTATTAACTGGCGGGTGATGCATCTGCATTTTGGGTGTATTGTGTTAGTGCAGCTGGTTAAACAGTGGTATTTCCAAGGGGTGAACCCTTGGGTATTTCTTTCGGCTAGGATCTGTCCTGATACTGCAGAATTTGAAAATGAAAAAAAATTCACTCGCGCTGAATTAGTGTCTCTAGCTGACGCGAGTGAAACGAAAAAAATATTATAAAAATTTTCCTGACCGAAGGGGCATATACTAATTGTAAATTATAAAATGTTTAAGTTCAAATAAAAGGTTTTTTGAAATTTCTCGACCAAAATAACGCTTATTCGAAATTTTAGTAAAGTTGTTTTCTTCGGGAGAAGCAGAATAACTCCAGGCACCAAAAACATTACACACACTGTTTCGAGAAATAAAGCGTACCATTAAGGAGTTTTCTCGGGCTGTCTCACAGGTAACGTTCTTGTGGGTCCGGAGTCAAATCGACGTGCCGGGGAAGGAGTGTGTGAATTTGGCTGCTAAGGGAGCAACATATAGCCGAATGGCTGAAGTCACTCCTCTTCGTTAATTAGGGTCATCCTTTTTCCAAGAACATAAGACAGAGACCTGGGAAATTATGTGGTCGGCTCACACATTATGGCTGCCATTTATCAAGGTAAGCACTGAGCCTTGGTGGCCACCGATATCCATGTCGTCCCGCAGAGGGTTTGCAGCATTGACTAAACTCCGCATAGGGCACACAGCAATATCCCACAACTATTTGCTGGAAGGAACATTTCATCCCTCTGCCTGTCCCATATGCAATTCCCCCATTTCACCAACTGCTGAACTCCAACTTACCGTCGGTTGCGTTGTCAAACGAACGGATATGCTACACTTTATTAGAGCGGCTAACCTGTTAAAATACAGAAAATCTTGTACTAATCCATGTGCTGTAATTATCTCGGCAATTACAGACAGCACATGGACCATATATATATATATATATATATATATATATATATATATATATATATATATATATATATGTATATATATGTATATGTATATGTATATATATATATATATATATATATATATATATATATATGTATATATATATATATATATATATATATGTATATATATATATATATGTATATATATATATATATGTATATATATATATATATGTATATATATATATATATATATATATACATATATATATATATATATATATATATATATATATATATATATATATATAAATAAATAAATAATTTATAGAGTTACGTTCATCCAAAGCGCTTTTGTATGTTGAGCATATAGAATAAACCGCCAGACTCTAGTTTTCCCTAAAATATTTCAAGCGTAGCCTTAAAATTGTTTTAACGAATATGCTATCCATTTGGATTTTTATTTAGAGCATGTTATTTACAGAGCCCTCTGAAGAGTATCAAACGTGATCCATGTTTAAACGTTCGTAACTTTTCCCCCTCTTCTGCACAATTAGACAGAATTAGTAATTCAGACAAAACATCGGCTTATAAACGAGGATAGGACAACTAAAAGGAAAATTAAAATTAAAATTAAAAAATACGATTAATTTACCATAAAAAAATGTTTATAGATCTTTTATTTTAATCGAACTTTTATAAAATAAAGCGCAATACAAAAGAACCCCGAAATGTTGATTTTAAAGTGAGATACCAGCCGTGTTCCCACTTTTTCCACTAGTCTAGATACGTCCAAATGTGCAATGTTTTTAACAAAACTTCAAATTAACTCAACTTTTTAAGTCTAAATTTTAAAATAATACGAACAATATTCATTTTTTTTGTATCTGCGTGCCAGTTTGCACTCATCAGCGAGCAAAAGAATTTATCGGACACGTAAACTAGTTTTTATTATTAATTGGAATAAAATACTACAATTCAGAATATTTTCACTAAATCGATTATTCAAAATTAATATCACATCAAAACTTAAAAGTGAACTTAGAGTTTTATAAAAATCAATATTTATCGCCATTTTTAATACAGGGTGGGCCCAAAAAAAAACCCGAATTTTAAATGCTCGTCAAATAAAGACTAATATACTTACGGAAATGAAATAAACGTTAAAATACTTCAAAAAGAACGCCATTTATTGTACACTATTAATTTTGAACAATACTCTGTATGACTAGTCACCATTTTGATTTTTACATTGTTGCAATCTTTCCTCAAAATTATGCATTACTTTTTTAAGAGTTGGTTTTTTAATCGCCGCAATTTCCTTCTGAATGGCCAATTTCATCTCGTCGGTTGTTGCTGGTTTACCCTCGTACACCTTGCTTTTCAAGTAGCCCCATAGGTAAAAATCTGTCGGTGTTAAATCCGGACTGCGCGGCGGCCAAAACAGCTCACAGTTTCGCGAAATCAAGCGGTCCTGAAACTTCTCTCTTAATAACCGCAAAACATCGTTACGAATATATGGTGTGGCCCCGTCTTGTTGAAACCACGTTTTAGATAATGCAATCCTCTTCCGTCTGAGCTCCGGCAGAAAAAACTCGTTTAACATTTGGATGTAGCGGTCGCCGTTCACAGTAACATTCGCTCCGTCCTCCTCGAAGAAGTAGGGACCGATTATCGCTTTCGCACTGACTGCGCACCATACCGTGATACGAGGTGAGTGCAAGGGTACCGGGTGAACGATTCGAGGGTTCTCAGTAGCATAATACCGCATGTTTTGTTTATTAACGTTACCATTTAAAACGAAGTGCGCCTCGCCGCTAAAAAAAACATAATCCAAATCGACGTCTTCTTCCTCCAGCATATCCAAAAATTTATTACAAAATTCTAACCTTCTTGGCTTATCTGTTGGTATCAATTCTTGGGTTAGTTGTATCTTGTATGGGTGCATATTGAGGTCGTTTCGAATTATTCTTCTGAGTGAAGTACGGGGAATTTTCAAGGCGGAAGCCTGGCGACGAACGGATCTGCGCGGACTTCGCGACAATGCTACGCGCACTTTTTCGATGTTTGTCGGGGTTCTAGACGATCGACGGCCGACCTTGATGGTTGACCGCCACCACACTACCGTATTCTCGGAAGTTTTTTACCCATTTGAGGATACTTTTACGGTCGGGGGGATTGTCATGACGTTTTAAATCAAATTGTTTTTTAAACGCGCGTTGTACCGCGATTACACTTTCACCGTTTTTCACAAAGTACTCGACAACGAAAGAGCGTTGTTTACGCGTCCACGACATCATGACTACTAACCAACTATATTTATATTAAACGGCATATTATTTACCGTCAGATGGCGTTACAATCGCCACGCTAACTCACAGTGTATGATTTTGACGAGCGTTTGAAATTCGGGATGTTCTTTTGGCCCACCCGATATGTAATACGTTGTTTTAAAAAAAAAAAAAAATACTAAGGCTTCGCTACAGCGTTTGTTTAAATAGCTCGGGGAAATCGTTTAAAATTAATAAAGAACAACGGCTGTTTGCACTTTTAATAAAAAATTTATCAGTAAAATTAAAATTTTTTGACAATAAAGAACAGTTTTTTGTTCTTTTCTCGGAAACGGTAGGATTTTCTTTTTTTTATATACACGAAAATGGTTCTAGTTTCAATAGTTCGGCGCGTCTTTGAACTTTTTTGTCCTACCTAGCGCAGTTATTTTTATCGATAAGCACCGTAATAATACAAAAAAACTGTTCAGGAGGGAAATGGGATTATTTTTATCTGATTTCGTCTTTCTGAAGAACTTATTGCATACATTTTGAAGAGTATGCGGTTTCTCACTTTGATGTTTTGAACGTTCAATTTATTTACGAACTTCTAAGAGCAGCATCACTTTTCCGGCTTCTAGTATTTTGATTTACAAAGTCGGCGCAACTTCGCGCAAAGACTTACCTTTTAAACCAGTTAATTTCGGTACTAAAGCTCAGTTAGTTATCGGATACAAGAAATTTATGCGACTGCGTTCAAGGATGAGAAGTTTCCGTTAAACAAACTGCAGAACTTTAATGTTTTATTGATTCACTAGTCTATTTTTATTTTTATTTTTTTCGATTTCAACGTATAACCGAATATAACTTCGTACTAGCGACGTCTTTAGTTTTCGCTTCGTAGTGGGACTAAAATCGGTGGAACACAAATTCTTTTCATTTTTTGCACGACTACGTTTCAAAGAACCCAGATACATTCCACTCTCCCACCTCCTAGCTCGCTGTTTAATTAAATTACAAATTACCAAGAGGTACTCTTTTGCTATCTCTCTTTTTTTTTTAGTTTGTTACTCGATTAGTTCAAACGCAATTTCGGAAACAAAATTTTTCAATTACCTAAACTTTCCATATTACAGCGATTTAAGAAAACGTCAAAAAATAAGAATATAAATGAAAATTTATATTTATATGTTTTTCCAAAAGAAAAAAAATTCGCGGTAATGCTCTGATCAAAGATTTTTTTTTTACAAAGAGCGCACCGATGGACATCTTTAATTGATAGGGCTCTAAATCACATGGAAAAATTACGTATTTTCGGTATTTTATACAGATAAGAAATGACAGTCTCACTTCACTTCTGTTGTTATGTCGCCGTTACAGTAACAAAACCTCTTTACCGATATTCCGGAACTTGTTGGTTTTTAAACAATATAAAATTCAAAATTCAGTATTAGAAAATTGAAATATTTTTTCAACTCTCTTGAAACTTTTTATTTCCTATTAATTTTTTTCATTTCTATTGCAAATGTTGTCTTTTTATATATTGAGCATGCGTAACTACTATTTCACTCGCCGAAGTTGGCTTACTTCCACGTGCAAAAGTACCTGAGGCCATTTCTTTTCATGACGAAACTAAATCTCAAAGTGTTTCTCAATAATAATAAGAATAAATCGTCACTGTCCCATCTTTGCAACTGTTCAAACGTAACACCGTGCCAGCTGATATTTGCAGTATTTTTAATAGACTGAATCTCACTTCACGGGAAACAATGTACAACTAATATTCGAACTGGAATAAAAGCGTTATGTCTAAAATTAGTACTACGACAAAAAACCTCTGAATAAGACTGACCTTGAAAGCTTTCAATGAGAAAAATAGTGCGGAGAGAGCATCGATCTTCCGATGTATGCTGAAAAAATGATCCGAAGTTTACAGATTGCTGGATAGGGATTTCGCTAGGTTTATTCGATTTTCTTATTCTTCAGTGCATCGATATCCAGTAGGAGAATATTTCTATTTTCGCGAGTGTTTTATAAGAAGAATCATTCGAAGGAGGAGGAGAACGGGAAATGATATAATTTCGTCTGTAATATTCATTAATGGTAAACGAGAAATACGGACCCTGCCGCCGTGCCTGGTGAAAATTTAAATTAATTTGCATTTTGAACGTGTCCATTTACAGATCGCGTGTCGCAGTCAGAAGGAAAATTTAACGAACTATTAAACAAACGAGCGGCGAATCCGTTTCAATTTTATTTTCCAGCGTGTAAAATAAACCGGAATAGTATGTAAATTAACTCGGAATAGGAGCAGAGGGTGGGCACTGGAATTGAATCCGGCTCTAGCGGCAAGTAATAAAACCGGCGAAGGGGAGGCCGCTGGAAAAAGTGTAATTTTGAACGGTTTTATCGGACGGAACGTTAAAGAGTGGCTGCGACAAAAATTTCCGTTGAGTTTTCTCGAATCGGAAACAAACCGGGCCAGAGACGGACTAGGAGCCTGGCGAGGTGCAAAGTAAAGAAGCCAGCTGCTGATCGGAATTCGGGCCAGATCGGCTGTCAGAAAGAAATATTATTATCGAGCAGAGAAAACAGCGGAGCAACGACTAGGCAACTTCGTTTCGATATCGTGTTCTAATTACATTCTTATTAGGGGAGCCGTTCTCGCCAGCATTACACTCAGACACCATCTTTCTAATTACATTTCGCTTCGCTATCTTTATGTACTACACAATTTTATTGCGCCAGCTTATCCGATGCGATTCCTAATTCTAATTTACTCTGGAGAAACTTGGAAAATCCTCACGCCGGCGCGTCTAACTTTTTTCTCCTCCTTTAGCTTCGCGTATGAGGTTTCTTTTTTAGGCTCACTGTAATTACAGGCGACAGATTTGTATCAGATCGGACCCATACCGAGCGATGCTTATCCAAGATCGCGTTCATCCCGTTAGCGCAGACGACAGTTGAGACCCTATTTTCTTCCGTCTTCCTTAATTTTCCACTGCCAAACGTTCCTTAACGCTCTATACCTTATCACCGTGTTTAACATAACACGTTTTCTGCAGCATAAAAAGCTAGATAAAATACTAAAATGACAAGACAAGTAGAAAGACCCGTTCCCGTTTACGAAGCCCCGGATCTTGCACTGTCACATTGCGTTTGTCCCTAACAAGGCAAACAAGCACAGAAATAACAAAAAATACAAAAGTTGTAATTGGAATTTTTCACGCGCGTTCGGTTCTTTTTCTAATAGAAATAATAATAATAATAATAATAATTTATTTTTTAATTATTATTATTATTATCACTGAATTCCACAAATGCGCTCAAAAGCGCTAATAGTGGATACAATAAAAAGATACGTAATTGAAGAAAATACAATAAACAAAATACTGTAATCTGCTAAAAATAAAACAGTACAGAATCCGATTTGAATAATAATAATAATAATAATTAGATATAGGCCGACTTAAGAGGTACAAATACGCAATATGAGAGAATTTTTTTACAAAAAAGCGTCAACATCGCAGTTACACAAATATATCAGCCAGAACGACAAGGATGAACATCCTTAAATTTAGCAGTCAAAGCCCCTGTACACCCACAACAAAATACAACCATGTCAAAGATTGAGAAGCATAAGCGATGGAGCGAAGTTGCACTACATGGAAAACATAAAGCAGAACTGGATAAAGATACAGTAGATAAGGGGGCGTCGAACATGTGGCTCAAGATCGGTCAGTTAATGCCAGAAACGGAAGGGTTTATGGTTGCAGTACAGGACCAGGTCATTGCTACCAGACATTACAGAAAGTAGTATATACTTAATGAAAAGATAAACGATCAGTGCCGGATGTGTGGAAACGATAAAGAAACGCTGGAACATATTATAGCTGGATGTGGTACTTTAGCCCCAACAGAATACTTGAGAAGACATAATAACATTTGTAATATTATTCACCAAAGTGTTATTAAAAGATACAATATAAACGGTAATGGAATTGATGTGCCGTATTACGCATATAAACCCAAAAGCATAATTGAAAATGATACTGTAAAGGAGAAAATTATAACAGATAAAATGATTAGTTGCAATCAACCTGATATAATAATTATTGAAAAGAAAAACCGAAAAGCTAAAATTGTTGATGTCACCGTACCACTCAGCAGGAATGTAGAGAATGCGGAAGCTGAAAAGCGAAGAAAATATATACCACAGTAAATGAATGAAATAAAGAAATTATGGAAACTAAGTCATGTAGAGGCCGTGCCAATAGTCATCTTAGCAACTGGAATCATTCCTAAAAGCAACTAGCGGAAGCCATCAGGAAGCTGCAATTAAATAAAGCACTATATATTCACATGCAAAAGTGCGTCATATTAGATACGTGCAATATTGTTCGATTGGTCACCGGCGAAAAGGAGTAATTCTACAGGCTTGTACTCGGCTAAATGCTCGTACAGGACCTTTATGCTACCTAGATATACTAGAAAAGTGTTTAAATAATAATAATAATAATAATAATAATAATAATAATAGGCACGTCGGAAAGAGAAACGAAAATCCGTTTTAAAACGAGTAAAACAAGATGTATAAATGTAACGAAACAAAAAACGATTTTCATGTGAAATATGTACCTCTAGTGAGATGAGAATTGATTTTCGAACGCAATATGCGTAATTGTAGTCAAATGGAAATCGAAAATTTCACACAATATGTGTAAGTGTAGCAAGAATCGATTTTGAACGAATTATGTAATAAAAAAAGATGATTTTCAAACAAGATATGTAACTCCTATGAAATGGAAATTGATTTTCAAATGTGACATGTAATCCAAGTGGAATTAACAATCGATTTTTAAATGTGAAATATGTAACATTCCAGCGGAAGGAATATCCGTCTCCGGTATGTAACTCTAGTAAAACCTCCGTTTATTTTCCCGCGTTTTCGATTGAACTAATTCATCATAATCAGCGGATGCAGTTTACTTAATTCGCTTCTATCTTCATTCAGTCTGTTTTCATAATTTCGTACTACAGAATTAGCATTTTGTGTAAAAGTATCGTTTATACTTGATTTTAAAGAACCTACTCTTAAAACAGACGGTATTCTCATTATACTAGTATTTTTGAACTACCTTTATGCCAGCCGGTGTCATGATTATCCATGTTAATCATTGTTAATGTTAGCAACCTTGAAAATGATAATTCCGATTAAATTTGATTCGAGTCATCGCTGTTTAGGCTACATTATTACCCCATCGCTGTATCTACTTTAAATGCAACACGTTCTGTCTGCTTGCAGTGGTAGCTTACATGGAGTCCGTAATTCATGAAAAAAGTTCTTTTTGTTACCAAAACGTACTTAGCGATCAGCAAATAGCTATTCTGGTGATTTTGCTGTCACGAACCGAGAGCTGCGTGTCAGCACTACAGGGAAACATCATTCTTAGTGTTCAAGTTCAAATCCTATTATCCATTTTTCAAATTCTAACTGAAATAACTCCGCCTTCTCCATCATTTCGAGTTTTTCAACATTCAAGTGTAAGAATTTCAATTTGACCTAAGTATACTATTCCAATTTCTGAATGTAAACTATGTCACAGTGAATTAAAAGAATATAACGATTAAAGAGCTATCTGCTTTTAATAAAACTTTATAAAAAGCTTTTCACTTTTAATCCGCCATGATTTTTGCGTTTTACCGTTACTCGGTATTAATTGTTCGGTTTTCTATGGTTTGTTCGTTGTGTTTTTTTGTTTAAGAAAAGTGATTGTTTATTATCACAAATTAAGAAAAAATGTTTAAACGACTAAAACTAATTCATTCGTATTCCGTCTAACGTTAAAACGCGGCCTCCCGAGGGTGGTCGGATAATTGAATATTTGTGCAACCTAAGAGAATTAAATGTGCAAGTGAACTTTTCGGAATCGTAATTGGTTGTTAATAAACTGATTTTTCGATTTCGCGATTACTTTATGTTTTTCTTTTCGGTTATCCTGTAATACTCATTATTCACGTTATAAAACTGGGTTAAATTAGATCAAATTTTTGGAATCGTAGTTGGTTTTCGATAGATGGATTTTTCAATTTCGCGATTAATTTGTTTTTCTTTTCGGTGTTAATACCGACTACTTAATATCGGCGAAAAAGATAAATCATACGGCTAATGGTTTTAGTTATGAAAATCTAATTAGTAACCGGAATTTTATATAATTTATCTATATAAATTAACTTCGCAGTTTCACAGTTGTTTTGGCATTATAGAGAAGAAGAAAGGGCGTATAATTTCGCGATGTCTAAAGAGGAGCAAACAACGATAAACTTTCTATAACGTCGCTTACGTTTAAAAGAACAGTGGGCAGAGTTTGAAAGGGCAACTTAAAAGTAAAATAAAGGAGAAAGCTACTGATAAGCTCCGTATAATTTCTATAGAAGTAGAATTTTAAGGATCTTGAGAAGCTACGAAAATCCTTTGCGGAAATTTATAATGACATTTTGAAGGAATGTGACAGTTTTAGAATCATCAAAAGTAGTGAAAATTGAAAGTAAAATTGGCCAAGAATTTTAATGATCTAAGAGGTTTTGAGTACTCAGCTATGATCTTTTATAGTTCAAGCTAAAAAGTTTCTAAATCTTCTACAAACGTCATCAAGAGAATCTACAATTCTGCTTCGAGTACTTTCAAGGGCTACACGGATTTATCCGAGCTACACAGTTACCTAAGATAAAAATACCGGAGATTGTACAGTAAGTAATTTTTACACCTATATAAAACAATTATTTAATTTTTTATTAAATACCCGACACGTTTCTAAGCTTCATAAAAGTTTAAAACTTTTAAATATTTTAATTTTATTTTATTAATAATTTTTCATAATTAATATATTTAATTCTGCAATAATCGACTTTTGTCATCGAATTTTATCCGTTATTTTTTATTCTTTATTAAATTTATATATTGTAATAACTCCCGAGATCATGAAGCTTTTTTATCTTCGAAACGCGTGGGGTACTTAACAAAAAATTTGAATAATCGTTTTATATTGGTGTAAAAATTACTTACTGTACAATAAGCATAAACAATAAGTGTAATAAACAGATATATTGAATTAATACTGGAGTTTAGTTGTTGAATACGGAAGTTTTATTACTTTTGAAAGCTTGTTTCGTGTAACTTGATTCGTAACAATGTGGAAATGTCAGGAGTGCAAAAGTTCCATTATTTGCGCGAATCATTCAGAAATCGACCTGCTTGGCTCTTACGTAATTTCTCGTTAACTGATAATGCTTATGAGCAAGCTTGGGAGTTACCGTGTCAAAAGTATGAAAATTAACGTGCTGTTGTGGCGTCTGATTTTTGTAAGTTGGTCAACACCCCTGCAGCTGAAACGGAAATTGGTATTCGAGTTATACTTGATAGGGTAGACACGGTTGTACGTGGATTATAATCCTGTCAAGTGCCAATTGCAGACAATGACTGTTTTTCGCAATTCCTAGCTTATTTTGTGTGTCTACTAAAGTGTATCCCGGGATTGGTAAGAATTAGCAAAACAGTTTTATAGAAACTGCACGTCGTTGAAATTATGATGAATTTCCTAAGTTTCTGTTAAGCCATACTTTTAGTGTAGATGATCGCGAACTGGCGGTTGCATTGTCTCCAATCATGGCATCGACAGCTGCTTATTCTTCAAATAAACCTACTTATCCAAAGACGACGAAAAACACGTTTGTTTCCTCCGCACCGAAGTGTTTACTTTGCAATGAAAATCATCTGTTAATTTCGTGGCAGAAATTTATGATTCGTTCACCTTATGATCGCTACGATCTTATTAAAAGAGCTAAATGGAGCATAAACCTTTTTTAGTTCCTTTCACCGAATGAATTGAATGCCAAGCGAAAAGGATTGCTTAGTAATGGTAAACATAATGCATTATTACACCGGGACACGTGTGAGGAGGTGTCAGGATGTGTTACGTCTTATCTGCCAACCTCATTATCGTGGTAGATTAAAAATTGTTCTGTTTCGAGTAAACCAGCGCCAACAAAAATATTCTCGAGTTGAAAGGTGCAACAATTTTACCTACATCAATTGTTTATGTAAGATTGCCAAATAGCAAATCTTGCTTGGCTCCGGTGCTCTATAGAGTTCAGGTTGGGAAACGTCATTTATCTCTCAGACCATTGTTAAGAAGCACAAAATTAGTACTCATAATAAATAGGAGTATCTGTCATTATCACTAACAATTCTGTCTCCATTGTACTGTAGTCTAGAATTTCAGAATTTTCTGTTTATTTCGAGCTGATGTGGTACCGGTCATAGCCTACTGTGTCAAACCATTTGAAATCGAATTGATTCAGAACCAGTTAGTAAATTTGAAATTTGCAGATCGAAAGCTTCAGCCATTAGAAATAGACACGCACTGCTCGGCGCTAACTACACCGAATTATGCTACTTCTTCAATGAACGTAAATGCCATCGGGGAATAAATTTTCGTTGCAGCCGATTTAGATGGACTATAGTATCTGGTGTAAATAAATCTCCAAATCTCCGGTTAAATACGGTGCAAGAAGCCCATGAAATCAAATGTTCCAACACCGCTTTTTGTAACCGTCCCGCGCCAACGAGATAGATACGAACCTTCAAAAATTTTGGGAAGTAAAAGAGGTGAATGCTGTGGCACTAAATCAGTCAATGGACCATGAAGTGTGTGAAACGCTGTTTCAAAAAATCACATACCGCATTGTTCAAGGTCGCTTTGTGGTAAAACTTCCATTTAAGCTTGATCGATGCGGCAGCATGATGAATTACACAATAATGCTCTTAGGGTACACTACGACGATTAGAAAAAACTCTTGAACCAGACATCAAGGAAAAGTATACTGAATAATTCCTGACAGAATATGAGCCAGCTGGGTCATATAACTGAGGTTAAGGACATTAAATCATGTGCACAATATTTATTATATTCCACATAGGTCCGCGTTCAGGCAGTTCTACTACCAAACTAAGAATTATTTTTAATGCATCCTGTAAAACAACATCAAAACTGTCCTTAAATGACTTATTGATTCTAGGTCCAAAAATTCAGAGTGAACTATTTGATATTGCTTTTGTGGTTTCGTGAAATCAAATATGTGTATACTGTAGATGTAACTAAAGTGTATCGTCAAATGTTGATTGACCCTTCTGATTGTCTTGTGTAGCGTATATTCAACTCACCAGTGGAAGCGATGAAAGAGTATGAACTTAATACTGTTACTTATGGAGCTGCTTCTGTTGTTTGTTGGAGCTTTCTAAAGCCACAACTTCTAGCAGTTCTCAGAGCTATTGCAGAAGACTTCTACACGGACGATTTGCTAACTGATGCTAATTCAGTTACCGAGATCATTCAGGAACAATTTCATACCCAGTTGACCAGTACTGCACCTTAGAAGTATCAATCAAACAATCAAATGATCATCTTCGCTTGGATTGCATTGAGACTATCGAGGAATTTGAATTTGTTGCAGAGTCAGAAATCATGGTTTTAGGTATTGCTTGAAATTCGTCTGCCGATATTTTTGTGATCAAGATGAATTCCTCCGTCTTAGCAGAAGTACCAACTAAAAGTATTTGCTACAGTAGCTAAGATATATGATATCAGTTGGGATTTTTAACTCCAGTTTCAGTAAAGAGGGATGATGATGAAGGGAAAGGAGAGTCTTGTGGACAAGAAGGAATTAAAGAGCTCAAAGAGGAAGAGACTTCTCAGGTAGATTTTTAAGGACAACATACAGAATGCCGTCTAGCGGCAGTGTAGGGCTGGTAGAGTTTAGAAAGACGGACTTTAATTCGTTGATACTGAAAATGCATGTTAGAAGGTAATAGGAAGAATTCAGTGCAGAAGGAAAAGAATAAAGTTCGTTAAAGTTAGGAACGTAAGTGGAAACGGTAAATTCGACAAAGGATGTTAGACTATCAAGGGAAAAGTTGAGATTAGAAGGTAGGATGATGTAGATTTGAAAGTGTCATCTAATTTTCAATATAAGGAAAAGGAGAGGTACTGCGGGAGGAATAACAAAAATTCTCTCAAGAGGACTTTTTCGCGGCTTTCAGTCAGTACCTAGCTCCTGGATTAGCTCGTTAATGAATAAAATGATTCTAGGTGGTACAATGCGTGGCATAAAAGCTAGCCGCTTAGTTAGCTTTTAATATTACTTTTCTGAAATTTGAAATTATATTTAATTGAACGATGCTTTTTCATAAAGTACGACCAAATCCCAGATTTTTCCTGTTAGTTTTACTCTTCATATTCGATGCATAGGATGTATCGAATAGAATTAAAATAAACCCCTTTTGCTAATAAAGCAAATTCTCTGTGTGCGTATGTATGTACACCTTCAAAAACCGTACTGTTAATTTACACAACCAGCAGTAATCTAATTATTGTCATTTGATTCAGAGAATTATTTATAAATATAATCCTAGCCATAAATAATAAAAGTGAGTCCAGTTAAAGACTAAACTTCATAATTTACTGCTGACTTGAGAAAAACATATAATTGAAACAAAAAAAAAAAAAAAAGGAAGGAAAATTAACTATTAAAATCTTTTCGAAAGATGTTTCAGCTTTTTAGTAGAAAATGCGAAATGTGCATAAGACCGATTAGATAAACACTAATCAAAAATACTGATAAGACAAACAATAAATGAAAATAACCGGAATAATCTCACCACAGCTGCTCTCCGCTGAAATAATTAGACGCAATAACATACAACGTAATTCTACTATCAACGAGTGAAAATCTATAGAGAATAAGTTGTGCCATATTATACATTCAGGTGCTCTTTTCCCTGATGATTTTTATTTATTGTTTGAAATCAATTTTTCTCTCTTTCATAAGTAAAAACATTTTTACCGTTATGCTACCACAGTGTAATAAAAAAGACGACAGGTAAACGTGAATAATAATATAAATGAAGGAGGCAGCAAGCGAATGAACAAAAAAAATTTAACAAAATCTTTGCCGATAGGAAACAAATTGATTAATAAAAAATTCAATAATAATTAACCAAGTGGTTTTGGTATCCGAAAGAAATTCAACTAATTCGAATCAATGAAAATTGGAGCAGGCTTCATGCGCTCGCATTAAAAATTTAACTCAATTTTCTTCTTCCTTAAGTCTCTTCCCAAAAATTAAATGCTTCCTATAAAAAGTTTTTGGCAAACTGTAGTTTAAGCAAGCCTATTGCCGAATCATTTTCTGTTTAACTGGTACATATGACAAAAATAGTACGGATTAGGCGAACGTTGTCTAATAAAAACAGTTCCGTTATGGTACGTCGTGTTTGTTTAAATTTTATTAGTATTAAAATTTCTAAAAAGTAATTTAGCTAACTGACATAAGAGGTGTCTGTTCGAATTTAAGCCGCTGTCTACCACTTAGTCCAAAATTTTGCGCCATTATTCTATTTTCACTACTTGTCGTTCGTCTTACTTCACTTAATTCGATGCTCTTCCTGCTCATCATCTTCATCCTTACTGCAGCCGCCCGTTCATCAGCTTCACCAACTTCATCTACATCAGCCGACCGTGTTACCGCCGATGTCTGTAGCCCATTTTATATTCGTAGCTTAACTCGGCACCCTCTTTTACATTTTTCCATCCCTTTTTCACAAGCGCTTGATGGGCTAAATGGCACACATTCCGCTAATCCCATTACACGTCTCTTTGCTCCTGCTATTATTTGACTTCTCGCATCGTACATTTAAAAAGAGAAAAGCATAAATAAAGATTGCTCGCTGTTCCGGCTGCAAGTTCCTCTCTCTCACATCCGTGCAACACATTGCCAAAGACGTCTTCGTAATATGTGTGGACTGCCCTCATATTGTTATTCGACTACGCGCTCGATAGTACTGCTGCAGAACGAGCTTCTGCTCTCTATGAATATATTTCGCTTATGTTCCCATTTCATTACCAACATTCTATTTTCCATAAATTTATCTCTTGACAGCGGCCAAGTACAGTTTTAGTTTACACGGCATTTCCTTTTCAGTTGCCTTGAAAATCTAAATTCGCACTTCTGACTTCCATCGCGACAATAATTTAAAAACCATGACGCATTTTTTAAATAATAAAAATATTATCTCGAAAATTTTCAATTTCCTTAATGGATCCGATTCAATTGCACGATTTAAATTTTCCAATTTTTCATCGATACCGCTTCAGTTGCAGTATAACTTGTACTAATAGTAATTATGATCGTTTAATAATTCCTGCGTTGGATAAGACTTCCTCCTATGAACTAGTGAAGTTTAACTTGGTTTTTATAAATTTGTGTATTGCACAACCGAAGGTGAATATCCTCCCGGGCTCACTCAATTTCATCGGAGAAGTTTTTTTCGTGTTCTTAATGTGCAATATATCCATTTTACAGAAAATGAGCGCATGCGTTAATGACATGATTTAACACATAAATGGAGAAGTAGTACATCATCTACACAGTTCTTTGACCAATGTCCATGTTGACAAACTCAAAATTCTATTATTCTTTTTTAACCTTTTTTTGGCGTGGTTTATCTACTATGTAATTTTTATACAAATAAATTTTCAATTTGATTTTATAAATAGAATAAAAATAAATGCTAATACTACATTAAACTGACATATTTTGAATTAACCAGAGTAGGATAAATATATATGTTCCGATGCACCTATATTTACTTTCAGAGGATGTGAAAGCGCTGGTTTCACACAACCACCCTTCATAAAGATCATCTGCAACCTATATAATATCCAATCTGCAAACACCGATACCACGCCCATTAACATATTCAATCCCATACGTAGTAATACCACACATACACACACACGCATACACATCATCCATTTGCCAATAAGAGGAAAGTCTTGATATTAGCTATTGTGAATTGTTCTTTTCAGAAACCATATCTGTTTTATTTTGATTTTAACAGGGCATTCAACAAAGTATAACATGCAGAATTAATGAAAATAGTAACAGTAGATTTAAGAATTTTTTAGTCCCTTTACAAAAATCAACTTGCAACAGTGCTACTTGACGATCAACTGACTGCAGTAATATCAATACGGAGAGGTGTTAGGCAAGGCAGTGTGCTTTCGCCGATGTTATTTAATTTGTACTTGGAGGTGATATTTGCACAGGCTTTAGACGGACAGGACAACGGAAGATAATAACTGGAAGAGAAAAAGTTGCAGTGATACGTTTTGCTGATGATACTGCCCTGCTGGCGGGGAGTATCGAGGACCTACAGGGACTACTGAATTCAGTTTCCCTTGAAAAAGAGCTCAGCATAAACATCAATAGTGAGCTCGAGACAACCAGTTGTAGATAAAAAAAAGCTATTCTTTAACAGTAGGAAAATTGAACGGGTAGGAAAATACAAGTATCTAAGCTTTTGGACAACGGAAGATAATGTGACCCTGACATAGAAATAAGAGCGCGCATCGAAATAGCCTGAGATCAAGGCCGTGTCCACGGGGTGGGTTTTGGGGGTTACCCCCCCCCCATGAGAACTGAAATAGCTTAGGTACTTCATTAATATCTTAAGGAAAAACTTTTTATAACGAGTGTATAATTAATAACATGTAATTTTTATTAATGTTCATATACAGGGTAATTCGTTTATTTAAATTATTAATATATAAATCAAAATGATGGGAATTATTAATAGCATGAATATTAGTGAAAAATGTATTTTTATTTATAAAATAAATATGCGAAGAATCTTTTCAACCCCCCCCCCCATTCCAAAATTCTGGGCACGGGCCTGCCTGAGATGTATTTATGAAGCTAAAGAATGTACTTTGCGACAGAAGATTAAATCTGGAAATCAAGAAGAAGGTGTTAAAATGTTATGTACGGACCATACTACTATATGGGTGCGAGACGTGGACAACAAAGGGATATATATGGAAAAGCGTATTTCATCATTTGGAAAGTGGTGTTGACGCCAGATCTGGAAGATACCATAGACTAAAAAAAAAAAAAGGAAAGATGCGGGAGTGTTACGGTTGACTAAAACAGATCCGGAACTATTGGACATAATTAGAAAACGAAAAACAAATTCCTTCGCACATTTCATGAGAGAACCAACATATCATCTTCTGCAAACAATAATGACGGGAGCGGAAAAGGGGAAAAGGGGATGAGAAAGAAGAAGGATTTCTTGGCTCCAAAATATTCAGATATGGGCTGGAGTTACAAAATTAGGAGAATTAATCCAGGTCGCGAGAAGTCGAGACGCATTTCGTCAAATGGTGGAGTCCTCTTTTTTTAACTTTCTGCAATGAGTAGAGTAATTAGGCTAGGAGCGCGGTTTGTATGTTTAGATCATGTCATGGAGGTTTAATGATTTCAGTAACGCAAAAATCGAAGTGACCGAATACGATGCATTTACTTATGCTAGAAATTAATAAAATGTCATCTAGATTTTATTATTTAGCACATAATAATTATTTTGTTTAAAATTTTATAAAAATTAATTTTTTTTTTCACTCTTCCTGATATTTCTGTACCACTGGTCTCATTTTAACTATTCAAAACTTCATATTTCGTGAAGTAGAGAGGGTTGAAAACTCAGCGTAAAATCTTCGTTTGGACAACACAAATGATAATGTTAGCATGATCCTACCAGCGGTACAGAAATGCATACAGGGCATACAAACATACAAACATAAACAAACAAACATTCATTTTTATGTTTATACAGATTTAAATTTATTTCCATTTTTTTTTTTGTATAAGCTACTTTTTTTTTTGAGAGTTCGTAACTTTGTAACTAACTTCCAACTATTTTACTGATTATTAGGAATCTGTAACGTGCCGTTCCAAAATATTTCGAACTTTGCCCATCACTAGCACTTGTACATGCGTACGAGTAACTGTCAAACAACGGGGTGGATTCGGTATGAATGAAGAACAATCTCGACTACTAATCGTTATTATTGTTCATTCTTTTATCCGCCTAGATGACTGCATCGGCTATTGAACGAACGATTGCTAATGAAACATTCACAAGTTCCGATGTAAATGAGCAAGCGTAACCGGCGAGGGTTCATCGCAGCGGTGGCAATTTACGAATAAATTAAAATTCTTTTGAGCACCGCGATTGTCCGGAGTCGTCTTCGGTCGGCTAGAGGCTCGTTGATTGTTATAAACGAAACGAACGGAAAGAACAAACAAACAGAGTTGACAGATAGCTAACGAAGTTATTCGCAGTGATCGCGATGGCCGGTAGAATATCATTGAAATCTGACGGGGAATTGAGTTGTTTTCGTGGAGTAACGCGTAATGACCGTAATATAGCGTTAAATATTTATGGCCGCTTATACTGTAGGAATGCGCCGTTATATATGCCGACGTGTTTTCGGACTCATCTGGTCGGAGCGAGAAGGAGCGTCTGTTAATAAAGTTTATAACAAAGTGCCGTCGCGTGACACCGTGCACCAGATTCGATGATAAAGTTCGCTTCAGCGTGTAAAGTATCGCCGTCATAACGGTCGAAAGTGGGAGAGCGTTATGGATTTACATATACATACCGAGAGACAGAGAAAGAGAGTAATGACTGTGCAGTTCGCATAGCATTGTTTAGCTTCAAGTTCAATCAGCTGGAACTAATTGAACGTTCAAGCGGTATATTAACAATGGAACAGGACGTCGAATTCGCCGTGTAGCCCAGTGCGCCTGTACCAAGAGGTCTCTGTGCCGATGTAATTAACCGTCGTTAGTGCAGAGAATTTCTCGGTCGATGGGGTTGATCTGAGTTCCCAGAGCTTTGCAAAGTTACTACTGCTTCTTCGCTGTTGTTTTCTGGAAACAACGTATTCTCTTCTCTTTGTACCAACACTACACTGTCGGGCTCTCGGCGAACGGGTGTGAAAAGACCGATTGCAATAACGGCAAAACTATAGAGCCACGGTTATTATTACCGGTCTTTGGCAAAGAACGAGCATACCGGTAGCGGTTGCGGCAGTAAACAAATTACCCATCAAACGGAGACGCTAAATCGAATACATTCAATCAGTTGCGAACTGGAAAATTAATTAGTCGCTCGTGTTCAAAACTCTAATTAGAACTGGAACAATTTGTTGCGCTTACACACGTCTAACTTGTAATGGCAAAAACAATGAACGGTTTTTGATGTGAACGCAATCACACAGTTTGCGGAATACACTACTTTTCGTCCTCTACGAACAGAAAGGTGCTATAAGAGAAACGGTGATTGCGTGAAAAAAATCAACTTGCCAATATTAATGGTAGACACGGCACTCTGTTCAAGCAATCCACGCGAATTTTAATTTCCATGCGCAGCTGTCGGTTATTCGGATGGACTATACCAGCCGAACGAAAACACCCCTTTCCTCCTGACAGTTTGAACTGTAGTTCGATCGAATGGACGGAACATAAAGAATAATAGCATCGCGAAGAGAAGATCGTTGATTTTTGTCAACTATCGTAATAGTCCCAGTGACTCAGAATTATTGTTGACATTATTGAGGGCCCAGATTGAAGTCACGTTTCGACAAAGTCACATTTATTATTCGCCAGCCCATTTCTCTCTATTCCCTTCCTTAGTTCTCTTTTTATTACTTCAAATTCGGCTCATTGGCTGCGATTCACTTCCTCTCAGCTATTATTTTTTATATTCCATCGCCCCGTCTCCTTCTTCCTTTTCGGACCATTATTTTCATCATTTATCAACAGAATATAATACATAAATTTAAAATTATTTACTAGCCGTTTATTGCACTGTAAAAATTAGCTCCATTTATTTGTAAGCGTTATCATTCGAATTATCAAAAAGTTTTCCTTAACAACAACTGTTATTAGGTTGTATTTTTTAACAGCATCGTTTTTTTTCCTTTTTTTTTTTTTTTTTTTTAATTAAAATTTTTAATCGAAATTGTTTGTCGAATCAGTTGTAGTTTTTATTTAACTTTTAATTCTACTGTGTGTGTTTTTTAGTGAAAAGTTTAGATACGACTTTACTTAATTGCCGCCAGTTTATTTTTTACTTTTTTCGTTCGTATTACATTATTGCCGGCAGTTCATTTTCGTATTCTAGTTCATCGATAATATATCGACTTTTCTTACCGTTAGTAATATATTAATACATTTTAAGTCTTGTAAATATTATATTAATAAATGTAAATTTAGTTTGGTGCAGTTACTTTGGTGGTTAGGTTTGGTTTTTAGTTTGTTTTAATTTACTAATAGGTTTTTGCGGGCTGTCAGTTGAACTTAAAATAACAAAAAAATAACACCGCAGTTATATCAGCGAACTGTCAACAGCTCACATCCGTGTATACCTCAGTCAAATTGACGAATCCCAATTCACGATGAGTGAGTGAGTTTCCAGCGCCCTAAAACCGGAACCCCTCGGCAACGGGAGTAAACTGTAATAGAAAATCTCCAGGAAAGCAAGGAGAAACCACCTCTGGATCACATTTCTCAAGAAAACTATTCTAATGGCGAGCAAACAGAAAAATACGGCAAAGTCTTCGGTAGATCTTAAATGATCAGAGGGTGCTAAGAATCCCCGGAATGAAAATCTTAAAAAATATTTACAGAATAGGATCATAGAACGTGAGAAACATGCTTATGGCAAGCAAACTGAGAAATACAATAGAGGAAATGAACAGATTGATGCTGGATATATTCGGAGTTAGTGAAACGAGATGTCCCGATACGGGAAAGTTAAAATCAAACAAGAAAACAGGTTCCTTTTCAGGCGGCCCACAAAGATGTAAACAAGGAGTATCGATCATAATAAAAGAAGAATTAAAACAGTACGTGAGCGATTTTATAACGTTCAACGAATATATCATATTGTTAAAGTTAAAAGTAAATCCAATAGATGTTAATATAATACAAATTCACGCGCCAACATTAGATAAAGATGAAAATGAAATAACGAATCACGAAATTATTATTGTCGTAAGTGACTTCAATGCAAAGGTTGGCAAAGGAAGGACAGACGATATAGTAGGTGAGGTAAAAGGAACAAACGTAGCGACAGATTAGTAGAGTTCTGCCAAAAGAAAAATCTAATGATAGCTAGTAATTGTACATGGTTCAAGCTACCACCTCCCCGCAGAATGTACATTTGAAAAGCGCTTCGAGAAAGATCCGATCAAATAATAAGAAATAAAATTAATTATCTATTAATCAACAACTCTGTAGATCAATTTCGCCTGATAACTTCCAGCACCTGATCTTTGATTGCACCCACTTTGACAGAATTCGAGCTCGCCATAATATCAGTTCTAATACATCGCTTATAATTAATAATAAAAATACTCAGAATCTGCTTCAATACTTCCACTCAGCAATGAAAATCAAACTAACCGCAAAAGCAAGTGATCAGCCTCTGCAAGTATCTTAAGTTATGCTTTACTTAACTCTAATCCTAATTGTTATTCCATTACTGTAATTTCACTGCTGTTTACATACACATTTGTATATATATATATATACATATATATACATATTATTTTCATTACCTGATCAATCCTCTCCTAGCTAAAATTATATCATAATAAGTGAATTTATAAATCTCAGTAACTTTGTATTAAATATTATTTTGTTGCATTCAGTGACTATGTTTTATCATCACTGATGTAACACATGTTTATATCTATTAACGTTCGTAATTACCTTGTATTTATTTTATGCATATATATTATTGAAATAAAACTGCCCCATCAGGAATATCCGAATTGGGAAAAAAAAAAATCAACAAAAGGCATAGAAATGGAATCAAAAGCGCGAAGTCATATTCGGATGTTGATGTCGCATCAGATCACAATTCAGTTGTAATAAAAACTGAGATGAAATTTAAAAGAACTAGACAGAAAACTTATAATAATCGAATTGATATAGAAATATTACAAGATAAAAATAATAGACTGCAAGCAGCTGAATCTTTAGATAAAAAGCTGCAGAAGGACATCATAGAGCAACAATGGAAAAGCATAACACAAGCGATCAATACAATTACAGCAAATAGTCTACAGCCTGTGAAAAAAACTATGAAGAAACAGCAATGAATGACAATTGAGATCTTGAGCTTAATGGAAGTAAGACGGAGAAACAAAAACAACTAAAATGCTTATAAAGAATGACAACGAAAATTACTACGGAAAAAATAAGAGAACCAAAAGAATAATAGATGAACGATAAGAGCATGAAATTGGAACAACTAAAAGAAAAACATTATGAATCCAACCTGCATAAAGAAATTAGATATATTAATGGAACATTCAGATATAGATCGGGAAACATTATAAAACGGATACGATCACGATATGCCTTTGTCAATCCACTCCTGGATGAAGGCTTTCTCCAAAATTTTTCATCCACTTCTGTTCTGTGCATTTTTCATCCAGTTCTTTCCAGCTAGAAATAATAACAAAATAATATTGGATAAAATTAAACAAACAGAAACTTAAATAAGATGTATCAAGAAGTTGTTTAAAGACAATAGGCGAGAAATACAAAGCAATAAAGATCTCGCAGGCCATGATATACTGAAATTTGAAATAATAGATGCAATAAACAAATCAAGAAACAGAAAGCTCCCTGGGGACCAGACAAAATTCATTCAATTATTACTTAATATTTTTAACAAAATATATGACTCCGGTGAGATAATAAACGGGTAGTTGAAATCAGTATTTGTTTGAATTCCACAGAAAAACACTCCGAGCCTAATGTACGCTAAAAATTATATTAAGAATAATACACGTACGGATATTTAATAAGTGCGAAGCAAATATAAGGAACAGTTGGGCTTTCGCAATTGGCTAGACGCACGAGAGGCATTGACATGCATTCAAATTCTGGTGCAGAGATGGCTGGAACAACAGAAAGATGTATTTGTTGATTTCGAACACTCCTTTGATAATGCCAAACAACGAATTAACACAATGTTTGGAAGAAGCAGGAATCTGCATTAGTTATTTCCTTTCAGATGTCTATAAGTCTTTCCTAACAAAAAAATTCACCATTGCCTCCTTTGTGAACGTCTCTTCTGCCTTTGATAATGTGCATCTTCCCGCTTTGGGTTCCAAACTTTTTTCTCTTAACCTCCCTCCCGTTGTCGTCATTCTCATACTCAACCTCTTCCAGAACAGAACTCTCTTTATTTCTTCTCCCTCCCTTTCCTCCTCCAGATGCGTTTATCGTGGGCTCCCACAGGGTTCCTGTCTGAGTCCTACACTTTTTAATATCTATTCTTTTGATATCGCTTCTCTTCCTATTTATTCTTCCTCCCTCCTCTTCGCTGACGACATTTTGGTCTATTCCACCTGTGACAATCTGTCCGTCGCTATTGATGAGTTGAATAATTCCCTGTCTATTCTTAATAATTCCCTTTCTCGTCTTCACCTCTCTCTTTCTCCTACTAAGTCGTCTTGTATAATTTTTTCTCTCCGCCCCTTTAACCGAGCTCTAACTCGCATCACTGTATCTGGTATTCCTATCCCCGTTGTTAATTCCATATGCTATCTTGGCCTTTTTTTAAATAGCCGCCTCACATTCCATGAGCACATTAATTTTCTCTATAAATCCTGTCTTAAAAGACTTAATCTCCTTAAATCTCTCTCTCCCCTCAGATGGGGAGGCGATCCGTTTATCCTTCTAATTCTTTTCAAAGCCATCATCCGGTCCAAGCTCGACTATTGTTCCTTTATCTACAGTAATCCCTCCAAGACTCTCCTCACTAAACTTGACGCGATCCAGAACTCTTGCCTCCGTTTGTGCATTGGAGCCTTGAAATCCTCCCCCATTCCCGCAGTTCTATCAGAGTCGGTTGCCCAACCACTGTTTATTCGCCGTTCTCAGCTTGGGTATCGCTTCTTAATTAAACGGCATCCCATCTCTTCGTCCAAACTTATTTCCTCCTATCTATATATCAAAAACTGCTGGCGTTTTTCTCCTCATAAAATCCCAATCCTGTCGCTCATTGCTACCCGTCTTTCTAATTTTTCTCCTGTTGTCCTTTCCTACAACACTCTCCCGTACTTCTTTCATGACTTCAATAGCCTATGGCAGCCTATCAAATTTGCCTCTCTCCCACTTCGAGCCAATTCCTCCTCTCACGGTGCAGTCAACAATGAATTTCTTCATTTGCTGAATTCCTCTTTTCCTGCTCATGTATTGATCTTTACTGATGGTTCCAAGAGCGAGGACAGCGTGAGTGGTGCGTTTACTGCTCCGTCGATTCGACATTCTGAGTCCTTCCGGCTTCCTTCCTTCTGCTCTATTTTTTCTGCCGAGTCGATCGCCATCCTTCAGGCTATCTCTTATATTTCCTCTTTAAGCGATCTTTCCCAATTCCTCATTATTTCGGACTCTAAGGGCGTCCTTCAAGCCCTATCCTCTCCTCCATTCCTCTGATAATATTATTCTCTCAATTTGTTCTCTTACCTCCACTCTGCAGTCATCCCGTTCTATTCTCATTGATTTTTTGTGGGTCCCCAGTCATTCCGGAATTGATGGCAACGATGCAGCCGATTCTTTTGCTCGTTCTGCTGGTCGCCTTGATTCATTCCTCAACCATTTCACTTCTTCAGATATCCTTTCCTTATCCACCTCCAATCACGCCAGACTTTGGCGGGATATTTATCCCTCCCTATTTTCTAATCGTCATTCTCATTACCGTTTCATTCAGCCAATTCCTCGTTCCCTGTCTTGGTTCCATTCTATTCCTCTCAGTCGTCGCTTTTCTATTGTCTCCCTAATTTGTCTCCAAATCACTGTCTACTCCCCTCCTCACGCTTTCGATTTGCTCTGTCGCCTTTTCCTGATTGTTCTCTTCACGATTGTGATCCTCCTCGTACATGTGATGCTGATCACATTTTCTTCGAGTGTCCTGCTCTTCGTAACGAACACTCCCTTTTATACAGTCAGCTCCTGTCATTAGGTCTCCCTACTCCCTATAACTCTTCCTTTATCCTCTTCTTTCCTTCATCTTCTGCGGTGTCCGCACTGCTGTCCTTTGTTGCGTCCATTTCGGACCGCTTAGTTATTTAATTTCTTAGCTTAATTTTCTTGTTGTTGGGTCAATGCCGCTGGCGCGCCCAAAATATATAAAAAAAAAAAAAAGAAGCAGGAATAGAAGAAAAAGACAAACGGGTAATTTAAAATTTATTTTGGAATCAAATGGCACGCGTAAAACTGGAAAATGATAGTGCAAATGAAATACAGATTGAAAAAGGAGTCAGACAGGATTGCATACTTTCACCCATCTTGTTTAATCTCTATTCAGATGTAGCGTTTAAAAATGCTTTAATAAGTATAGTACTAAAGGAATAAAGATTAACGGCCAGGTCATAAAAAACATGCATGCGGTTGACACGATTTTGATAACAGACAATGAATATGACCTACAAAATTTAGTCAACAATGTAGCGGACAAATGTTTGCTTTTTTTTTGGGAGCTCGTCAACCAGGAACCTCATCCAGAAACAATGCGAAGAATAGTTAACTAATTAAAACTTAATTCGATCGGAAACGGCAGAAATAAAGGAACCAATGGTATTAACAACAGACTGAGACGGAATGGACAAGATATAGGAAGCACAATAGAGAACAGGAAGCTTTGACTTTAAAAGGGGTAAATAAAGGGAAGTGTGTTCTGTAAAGAAGGACAAAACACTCAAAGAAAATGTGATTAGCACCAAAAACAACTGCTTCATATTATATTTGTTTGCGCATAACTTGTACTCGTGTCAGCCGATTTTAATGATTCTCGGTCCATTGAAAAGTATACCCCAGTCAGCGATGGTACCATGTAAGTAACGATCCACACACAGATGGTCGGTAGTCATTAAATAACGTGAAAAAATGCGGTCTCTTTAGATCATTTTTTAGTAATATAGTAAAATAAATAAAAAAATTATTTTTAAGTAAGTGCTTTTATTTGTACATTATAATTTTGCAAAAGTGTACATTAAAGGTAAGAAATACATTTTTCGTCAAAACGCGCTCTAAAGCGTGTATATAAGTTTATTTTTACTAAAACGTAATACTTCAATAGAAATGCAAAAGAAATTTCCCTGATTACAATAAAATGCATAGGTGGAATAAAAGCGGCGGCGCATATACAATTTATATCGCGAGGACGAACTTTTCATAAATTATTATTAATTAATTAATTATAAAGTACGGAATACGTTTTTTTGTATGTATTGATAAGAAAATGGCCGGCGCTTTTTTTCAAACCAAGCATTTCATTACAATCGGTTTCTTTCTGTTCATTTATTATATACTCGTATTGTAGGAAAATTAAAATTACATGCACTCATTAGAATGCACATTTTCGCTGTAACGAAAAAATCGTTGTTTACTTTTGAATTCATTTACGCAAAATTATAGTGTATAATATATTTTCTCATTTCAAATACATTTTGAATAAAAGCATTTATCTAAAAATGAAATTTATTTAATTTAATTTCCTATTTTTTAGTACAGCTTACAACAATTATTATCACAACAAATTAAATTAATACATACACTGTTAAGCTCTGAACGTTTTATAAGTAATTACATTTATGTAGTCTATCAGTATTTCAAAGATACAGTATAAATAATTAGCGTCACATTGATGCTATATATTTGCGTTATGCGTTATTATTGCATGATTTCTTTCCGACAGTTTCTTACAATTCAATTCAATGGTCAGTAGCGATACCACCCAACAACGTGGCATCCACTACATGCCTTCCAAGGTTAACGACTGCGTAGTCGACAATATACCACCTTGCATTTTGTGCAGTATCGAAGCCAAGAAAAAATTAGCGGGAAAACACCCTCCGCTCTACTGTGCCATAAATGTATTTTGTTGGAGAGTTCCCTTCCACTATATCAAATGAACACGGTCGCTAGAAATCTAGGCGAACGGATGGAATATCTGTTCCGTACATTTTTTTCATGAAAAATCTCATCACGCCATTCACTAGACCCTTTAATTTTGATGATTATTTAATTACGTCAATTCATTCACTTATGAAATCTTGTTCATCCATACGATACTTACAAAAAGTATTAAGTATGTGATTATAAGTCAGTGCATTGTGCCCAATTCTGAGCCTAGTTATTACAACCTCATTACGTCGCGATGATGGTTGTTTTCCATGGAGCCGTGTTTAACTTGATGTTTTCAAATTTGTTAGTAGCGGATGTGAGCTTCCACAGTGTAATGCATCGTGAAATAGATATTTAATGTTGCGTATTTGGTCTTGTATTGGGATTGAAATTTCTGGTACTGGAAACATCTTCGTTGCTTCTTTAGCGACGCTTTCAGCTTCTTCATTTTCCTTTGTGTTACAATGTGATGGGATCCAGCATACAATAGTTTCTTGCAGATGTTGGTTCACGTGACAGGTGAATATCCTGGACTATCGGGTGAGTGGACAAAATTAATGCTTTTAACAGCGTAAAGTGCGTCAGCGGAGATAAATAATCAAATTCTCCGTGCTATCAGTAGAACTAACAGCAATAAATCTGGCCATCAATTTTAGCTTGATAGCTAGACTTATTGCTGTTAATTTTGCTGATACACGGAGAATTCGACTGGTAAAACGTATCACCGTATGGTGATATCCCGATATTTTTGATGCATCGGTATAAAGTTTTTCATATGAGTGTCTGGTGAGGTCGTTAGGCTATCTGGGCTTCTTGTTTTGAAACCACATTTTTGTTGTGCGATTTCAGTGATATATCAGTTTTCATATTAGTTGTATTACTTGGTGGTATCGACGATATTATACGATGATCAATTTATTCTGAGTGATTGAAAGTGCTGATGATGTTTGTAACATGAGTTTGAAATAATCCTGTTGAGTGAGGGGACGATGCGATGTTTTCGTTTTTTGTAATTTGATGTCTGTTTTCTGCTTTCTTTTTTCTTTTTCTTTGTTGGGTTTTTCCCTGGGCTTGTCAGCAACGGACGGTTACCCATCAACACGATAGCAGCAATTAGGAGTAACAAGGAATGGAATCCGACAAAGAATGCTATACAACGGATAGAGAAACAATAACAATCAAAGTCGAAAAATGCCAAACGTATGCATCCTGAAAAGAAAAGGAATGACATTGCTGAAGGTAAGAGCAAAAGGAGTTAGCTGTCTTCCTGCTTTTGAGATATGTATCAAATATTTCATTATTAAGTATTGCTTATGATATTTTAATGACCGCTTGTTAGCTTCAATTAATATACTGATGAGGATAGTGCGGAAAGCTCCAATTGCTAGTTGAATAGCTGAATGATGGATTTAGAGTACGCAGAATTGATGATTTAGCCGTTTCATAAATCGGTGCACCGTAATCTAAATAGGGACGTATCGCTGTTCGATAGATTTTTAGTAGAACAGCTCTATCGGCTTCAAATGAGCTGTGAGACAGTTTTTTTATTAAATTAAATTTCTTCCGGCACGATTGTTTTAATTTGATTATGTGGTACTTTCAAGAGAGTGCGTTGTCCAGTGTTAAGCCGAGATATTTAACGATTTGAATTTGAAGGATTAGTATGTTATTTTTCACAACTTCCAGTTTTTTAGAGCATTTATGAATCGTTTTTAATTAAATATTACCACTTTGGCATCGAAGTCTCTCTATTGAAAAGCAGTACCATTTATTCTTTGTACTTGTTGGTACTTCTAAATCAAAATAATTTTTTTTTCTATTTTGTCTGCACTGCCATCAGTTGTATATACATACACCTTGTGTTGCATTAATTGTATTTAACTTTATATTTAAGTTGTAAATAGTAGAGAGTCCATTTTCTGTTATTATTTTATTAAAAATATTATAAAAAATACGTACTACAGAAAATTATATTTTAAAATGTTAAAAAGAGTCGACGTGTTTCGGAGTTACGTACTCTATAATCATATGTATTTAACTTTGTTTCTACTTTTTTTTTTTTTATTTTTAGTATATTAATTAATAGTCGAAAAACAATAACCCTAAACCATCGTGTATTATAATCTAAACGTAGAATTATTATCTGCTCTTAAAAAGTAATGACAGTAATTTTATCAAAAAAATATCAAATTTTTTTTTTTTTTTTTGGGTTCGTCGAAAAAGACATTGACCCAAGAAAGGAAAAAAATATAAGAAGCGAATCAGATATTTATGCGATTAGATGAGGACAGAAAAGACTCGAGTGCTGGAATGACCGAGAGTGATAGCAAGGAGAAAACAAAATATGTCACAGTACGCGGTTGGAAGACCAATTGACAGAAGAGAAAAGTAAAAGGAAGAACGATCGGAAGCGATACAGGTGCACTCAAACAAAATGTGATTAGCTATAAAGTTGTGAGAGGAATAGTGTAGGGGACAGAGAGGAGAGGGGACTAGAGAGAAGCGAAATAAGGAAGCAGAAAGCAAATTGTGCCCAAAACGCAAGCGACAGATTACGGAGAAAGTTGAACGCCGCATGTTGGAATAATTGAAAAACCAGGGATAAGACGGTAGATTAGGCCGGATAAAGAGATAAAAGGAATCCGGATTTGAGAATGAGGAGGAATGCGGGTTTAACGATAGTTTCAAACGAGCTGAAGTGGAGAGAAGATTAATATTATGAGATGAAAAAACGCTGAGAA
Organism: Icerya purchasi; assembly: GCA_039619475.1. Lineage (NCBI taxonomy): Eukaryota > Metazoa > Arthropoda > Insecta > Hemiptera > Monophlebidae > Icerya > Icerya purchasi. Next base: position 321,558,413 of record CM077115.1, read on the forward strand.
CTTTACCGGTGGGAGAGGATGAACGAGTTGGTATATCGGCCGAGTCGTTACCTCCGATTCCAGAGTGCCCAGGAATCCATAGTAGGTCAATTTGGACGAAGTGAGAAAGGAAAACGTTATGGATAAGAGAGCGTATGAGAAGGATTACGTAATCAACCGAGGGGAAGAAGGAACAGAAGAGAAGATGGCTTGTAGGACACTGTGGGAATCTGATATAATAAGGACTTCATGCGAAACTAGGGAAGAAGCAACAAAAAGGACGGCATGCAGGATAGCAGTAGACTCGGCATAGAAAACTGAACAGATGGAAGGAAGTTTGAAGATTTCAGAATAATTTAAGGAAGGACAGAAGAAGGCTGAGCCAACTCCATTGGGTTCTTTGGAACCGTTAGTGAAGATGGCAAAATGATTAGGGAAAAGAGAGCCAAAGGTACTTAAAAACTCTGATTTGATAACATGATGAAGGAACAGTTTGGTAGGGCAAGTGTAAGAATAAGCAATTAATAGGATGTAGGTGTATGGAAAAAATGAAAGAAAAGTATGCGACTTGTCGTATGAATAAATGTATGGAGAAAACTGAGAGAGGCGGTTGAAAATGAGAGATAGTATTGGAGTTTTGTTGATGGGAAATCGCCAGTTACGGTGAATATAAGAATAGGAATTAACAAGGGATAAAGAAGAAATAGGTAGACGTTTGATTAAAAAGCGGTAACCTAGACAGGACCTTCAAACGAAAAGAGGAGGGATGAGTGATTCGGCGTGTAAAGCGAGCATTAGACTTCCTAGCTCCCAAACAGAGACAAAGACAAACATTTTGAACACGAGCGAGTTTGGAGAGCAAGGATATAGAGGAATTTCCATAGATAAAACAACAGTAATCAAGGATAGAACGAATAAAGGATCTGTAGAACATTAGTAGAATGCATGGGTCTCCACCCCGATTAGCATAGGAAAGAGACTTTATCAAGTTGAGCCTTTTGAAGGAAGACAGGAAAAAAGCACATAACATGTAACAAAAAGAAAAACAATTGAATACAACAAAACCCAGAAAAATATTATGCTTACTAATTTCTTAGTTTAATCTAACAAAAAAAAAAAAAAAAAAAAATGAAATTAAACATATTTCATATCTTACGCGATGCAATTACATTCGACCAATCAAAATCGAGTAAACATACATAAATTCTCTGATTTTTTTGATTAGAATTGAGTCAGCGGCTACACTGGGTATGTGAATTCGTATAAAAATCTCTGTTCGTACACGAATGAATCGAAAACAAAAAAAAAAAGAACTTTCACGTTAAATTTATTTTCACTTCTTTTTTTACTAAGCTCGTTATTAGTCGAAATTAAGTTCAATTTCAGCTGTAAATAACAAATTTAAAAACTAGTTTTTTTCGTATATATTTTTGAAGTTTTGTATAATAATACATGTACAGTCTGGCGAAGAATAATAATAGGTTTCAAGTGGTGTATTTTAATTTATACTCACAAAAAACACAATCAAGATGTAAGAATAATTTGAATAATTTTTACATAATAGAGAAAGTGGAATAAACTATTTTTGATCTTGCTTATGATGATGAATTTGATCCTTTTTTTTCCACTCCTTTTTTCTACCTTTATTAACTGTCACATAAATCCAAACAGTTAAACGTACTAATTCGAAACGTTAAAAATGAAACCATACCACGTTACTTGCAGGATTCGTCTCCAAATCAATCTACAGATTACAGCCTGTGGAAAGCAGTTAAAAATCTAAATAGGCCGGTACAATATTCTCCTCCCATAACAAAAATTGGACGGAACATGGGCCACGGCTGATGATGAGAAAGCTGAGGTATTTGCTAAATACTTTAGCGAAGTCGCGTTAAATCTAACCCAAAGGTTATAAACTCGGACGATATAACAGAGTTTTTAAATTCCTCGCTACAGCTTAGTGTCCCCATTACGCCAACATCCCCAAAGGAAATTCAATATATAATTCAAAAACTACTCACTAAAAAAAGTCCTGGTTACGATCTGATCACCAAAGAAGTGTTGCTAGAACTGCCACGCAAACTATTTTGATAATTACTAATATATTTAATGCAATCTTCCAACGTATTATCCAAGATAGCTTTGAAGCTAAGGAAATATGTGTAGGTGTATTCCTGGAAATAAAACATACCTTTGATAAGATTTGGAATCGTGGTCTGTTATATAAAATTAAGAAAAATCTTCCTCATCCTTATTATCTGCTTCTAAAGTCTTTCCTTAATGATCGAACATATCAAATTAAATTCCAGAATAAACTATCTAACATTTATCCTGTATCCGCTGCTGGTGTGCCTCAAGGTAGTGTATTGGGTCCAGTGCTCTACCAAATGTACATTGCAGACTTCCCTGACAGCAAGGACGTAACTATGGCAGATAAAGATGCTGGAATAGCGACAAATAAATTACAGCTGACGCTAGGAAAATCCGAAAGGAGGTTAGATCGATGGCGGATTTAATGAGAAAAAATGTACGCAGGTTACATTCACACTACGTAATGTAGCCTGCCCGCCAACTAAAATTAACGGCGAAACAATTCCGATTAGGAATGAAGTAAAATACCCCTTGAGTCGCACTTGGACAGTAAATTAAGGTAGAATAAGCACGTCTCACAAAAAAGAAAGCATTTGGATATAAAGTTGAGGAAACTCTATCGGCTTCTTGGTAAGCATTCCAGCTTGTCGATCGAAAACAAATTATTAATATATAAAATTTAATATTAAAACCAGTATGGGCATTCTGACTTTATGGGGTTGTACTAAAAATACCCATATATCAATAAGATACAAAATTTTCAAAATAAGGCCATTAGACTTATTGTGTGTCATCTCCTTGGTACGTCTCCACGGACAACGCTCCATAGGGACTTCAACATACCTTACGTAAAGGAAGAAAGAAAACTTACCGCCCAGCGGTATGCTAGTCGCCTAGAAACCCATCCTAACCCGTTGGCTATCAACCCGCTTGACAACAGCCAATAAATTCGACGGCTGAAGCGTTCTAGAGTCTTTGACCTTATTTTCAGAACTTGAATAGATGTTCCTGGGAAACCCTGTGATAGTGGTGGCCCTTTACGCGTTAATTTGCATTTCAGTACAATTGCTTGATGATCTATGGAGACCAGTTGTGTAATTAATATAAAGATTAAAAAAAAAAAAAATGTTAAGTGTAAACCTGTTATTTTTGATTAACATTATTTCATTTTGATCTCAATTCAAAAGCTCATTATTATTCCGAATCTTAAACAGCTGCAGATAATATACTTGCTCTTGTATTTAAGGAAACTTCATATTCAGACTTTATTTTTATTTTTTTTTATCTTTTATTTATTTATTTTATATTTAATTAATGATAGTGAATTTGGTTTAAATTGAATATTTTGTATTGCTGTTAAAACTTAATTCCCTCATTATTTACTTCACTGATTCACTGAGCTGCCTTCACGTAGTCGGTACAACTTCCTAGCGATTAATAATTAATATTTAGTCTTCGGCTAATTAAAATTTACAAAGAACGGATACGAAAATCATACAAAAAAGAAAATGCCTCGTCTTTTAATGTTTTCCAATGACGACATCTTCTCACCTAACGGTTTATTCTTGGTTATCATTGGTAAGTCGAAAATCATATCTTTTCTTCTTTTAAAATTAACCGTTTAAAATTTGATCTATTTCGAATTCGGTCAAGTTGTATTCCATAAAAAAAAAAAGCATCATACCTTTTTTATGTGTTTAAACTGAACCCGTGCCCTGAATGGCTTCGACAAAAGGAGATAAAACGTATTATGGCCTATGAGAACATTCCGTTCCAAGAAGCTTGCGATATGAAAAGTAAATCTTTCGCATCATCAGCCTTTTCTTACGCTGACAGAGCCGCAGCTCAACCCAGGGATCCAGTCTCTTCATTAACAAATCCTTCATCTGAAAAAATGTTTCCTCAGATGAGAGCACCAAGGCCAATAAAAGGCCAGTACTTTCACCGTCAATCTAATAAAAAACCGCAAACTAAAACTTCTCCTCAATTTCCGTCTCTACCGTCCAATCGCATACCTTCTCCATCTAATGGTTGGGCTTTGAAATCGAATGCCATTAAGTTGAATAACTCTGCTGATCTTGTTACTTCTGATGATTCTTTTAATGAGACGCCCTCGCAAATTTCCTCCCCAGTTGAGTCTTTCTCCTCTGCATTTATACAGCTCTTAGCTAGACATAACATTGCAGCTTCATCCGAACTTGAAAAATCTCTTCAATTTTTGCTCCAGAGCTTTATGCCTCATACCTTGTAATATATTAACATATACAACATTTAAAATTTTGTTATATTCTGAACTATATTTGTTTATTTGTTTTTGTTTTTTTTATTCTCTTTTACACTTTTTCATCCTTTATAAATTGTACATTTTTCCTTTCCATGTGTTCCATTCTCTTACTTCTTTTTTTTTTTTTTTTATCCTGTTCCCCTACTGCCCTGGCATATTATTTTTATATTAACCCATTATACTTTTTTACCATTCCCTCACTCTCATTATCATGTCTTCGCCTATCTTAATTTACTCCTGATCTATATTCATAATGGCTTACAAACTTAATATTCTGCAATGGAATTGTCGCAGTCTTAGAGTCAACAAGGATGCTTTGGAGGGCTTGCTGGACTTTCACAAAATCGGTGTGGCTTTGCTTTCTGAGATATGGTTAAAGGATTCTTCTGACATCAACTTTAAACGTTTCACCTTAGTCAGTTCCTGTCGAAATGATGGCTATGGAGGAGCTGCTGTTTCGATTAGAAATGACATTCTTTTCTATTCTCACAATATTCGCTTATTCAATTCATCTTTCTCCCTACTTCCTAATTTAGTTCATATTTCCATCCCTAACAACTCTGCTTGTCCTCTTAACTTTATCTCTGTCTACATTCCTCCTAATTTTGATCTTCGGAACTTTCCTTTTTCTGGTTTTTTTGATTCGCTTCCTTCCCCTTTTATTATAGGAGGAGACTGGAACGCTCGTTCTCCTTTTTGGGGTTGCTCCAATTATAATAGTAACGGTGTTATTCTTGAAGACATTTTTCTCCGTAATAATCTTTTTTTGCTGAATGATAATTCTCCTACCTTTTATAGGAATCTAACTACGTTTAGTTCAATTGACTTAACCTTTACATCTCCTAACCTCGGTTTTAACTGTTCGTGGAAAACCTTAAATGGCACGTTTGGAAGCGACCATGTTCCCATTATCATATCCCTTAACAACTTTTCTCCTCCTGTGCAGCCTGAACTCCTTCATACTCCTCACAATGGTGCCTTCCTAAAACCGATTGGTCGATGTTTCGCCGTGTTGTCGATTCATTTCTTCCTTTTATCAATGTTGACAGGAATCCTATATCCCAATATCAGTCATTCACTCAATCTATTTCCTTTGCTCTTTCCTTATCTGCTCCTCCGTACCATTCTTCATTAGAAAATAGATCTACATATGCTTCATCCCTGTGGTGGAATAATGATTGCAAGTCTGCGTTCGATCTCTGTACTTCCACTTTTAGATCTTTTCGCTCCTGTCCTTCTTTTCCCAACTTCCTTGCACATAAAAGAGCTAATGCTAAGGCTAGGTTCGTTCTTAAACGCTCAAAAAGAGCCGCTTGGATAAAGTTCTGTTCTTCTTTCTCCCGCTCTACTCCAATGACTCATGTCTGGAAAATGGCTAAAGCGTTTAGAACTCCTTTATCGGAACGACCTTCTTATCTTAATATCCCGAAAGATAGCCTCATTTCATTCACGGACTCCGTAGCTCCTTCCTATGTCCCTAGCCTCGAAGAGTTTCATTCTCCTTCTCCTTCTATTAATTCTACTTCTCACTTTTTATCTTCTAGCTTTAGTCTTAATGAACTTCGTGCTTCTTTAAGTAAGTCCTCCTCCAAATCCTCCCCTGGTATTGATGGTATATCTTTTCTCATTATAAAAAACCTCTCTATTCAATCTCTTGAGACTCTTCTTAGTATATATAATTCTTTTCTTCTTTCTTGTTCCACTCCTCCTTCTTGGAATGCCTTTATCGTTATACCCATACCAAAGAAAAACTCCTCTTCTTTTCGTCCTATCTCACTTGCTCCCTGTTTAAAGAAGCTCTTTGAGAGCATGTTAAATAAACGGCTTGTCTGGTTTCTCGAACACAATAACTTAATTCCTAATAATATGTTCGGTTTCCGTCCCTGTCTTGGTCCTCCTGATTGCATTAGTGTTTTCCTTTCTGACATTTATAATTCATATATAAACAAAAATTTTACTATCGCAGCCTTTATTGATGTTTCCGGTGCATTTGACAATGTTCACCTCCCTACTCTTAGAAATATAATGCTGTCACTGCATCTTCCGGACTGTGTTGTTTCCCTTATTATTAATCTCTTCCAAAGCCGGACTGTACATCTATCCACTTCTTGTTATTCCACTTCAAGAAAAGTTTTTTGTGGTCTTCCTCAGGGTTCCTGTCTTAGTCCTACTCTCTTCAACATCTATACTTCTCATATTGCTTCTCTTCCATTAAATTCATCGTCTCTATTCTATGCTGATGATATCCTTATTTACTCTTCTTCTCGCAACTTAACAGATGCTGTCTTAGAACTAAATAGGTCATTAGCCACTATAGAAAATGCTCTTTCCAATATTCATCTTTTTCAATCTAACCTTAAGTCATTATCCTGTCCCTCTGGTGGAGAGTTTCTGTTATTTGGGTGTGCTTCTTAACGGCCGTCTTTCCTTTCACGAACATATTAGTCGCCTGTATACTTCTTATCTTAAAAGGATTAATCTTTTAAAATCACTCTCATCGTACAGGTGGGGTGATGATCCTTACATTCTTTCCTTATTGTATAAGTCTCTTATTCTTTCTAAGTTGGACTATTGTTCCTATATATACGGCAACGCTTCTAAATCTCTTCTGTTAAAGCTTGACCGCATTCTAAATTCCTGTTTTCGTCTTTGTCTGGGTGCACGTAAATCTACTCCTATTCCTGCCATCCTCTCTGAATCCAAATCACTCCCTTTGTTCATCCGCAGATCCTATCTAGGCTATCGTTTCCTAATCAAACGCCTTCCCTCCTTTTCCTCTAGGATTATAGCTGCCCATTGTTCTATTTTTCACAATTGGCGTTTTACTCCCAACAGAATTCCAATTTTATCTTCCATTCGTTTTGCCAATTTTTCTCCCTATATTTTCTCCTACGATAAATCTCCGTACTTTTCTCTTAATTATTTCAGTCTCTTACATCCTTCTCACGTATTTCATTTGTCAAGTTCTGCCAAATTCCTTCCTCACTCTATAGTTAGATCTGAATTTCACATGGTTTTAAGCTCTTTATATCCCAATCATTCCGTTATTTTTACTGATGGTTCTAAGAGTGCTGATGGGGTTGGTGCCGCCTTTGTTTTTCCTACTCACAACTACTCCGAATCCTTTAAACTTCCTTCCTGCTGCTCTATATTTACTGCTGAATCTGCTGCCATGCTTCATGCAATTCTTTTTATCTCTTCCTCTTCTATCCTCTCGGATAAATTTCTCTTAATAGCTGACTCTGAAAGTGTCTTGAAGGCGGTCTCTTCTCCCTTACCGTTGCCCTATTCTCCTTATTCGCAATCTAATTCACGAATTATTCCCGTTCCGTTCGATCCAAATTGATTTATTGTGGATTCCTAGCCATGCTGGAATTGAGGGTAATTAGGTGGCTGATTCCTTGGCTCGCTCAGGAGCTTCCAATGGACATCCTCTTCATAAATTTTCCGCTCACAATATTAATTATATTTCCAAACAGTTCCATATTACATTATGCAAAGATATTTATTTTTCTCTTTTCTCCAATCCGAATAATTCCTTTTATCTTTCCGTTCAGCCCTTACCTTCTTTGACCAGATGGTTCGACATGTTTCCTTCCCTTTGTCGTCCCCTGATCACCGCTATATGCCGTCTTCGTTTCGGCCATACCTTTCTTCCTTCGTCACTTTATCGTTTTTCCCTCGTCTCTTCTCCGCGGTGCCCTCTTCACCCAGAGGACTCCTTTTTTCTGTGTGATATCAATCACGTCTTCTTCGAATGTTCCTCACTTTCTTCAGAACGTTCTCTCTTCTATTCTCGGCTTTTGGATCTTCGTCTTCCTACTCCATACAATGACTCTTATGTTCTCTCATTTCCTTCCTTGTCAGTTGTTCCTATTCTAGCTTCTTTTATTCATTCAATCTCGCACCAGATTGAAATCTAATATGTTATTCTCCTTTTGAACTATTACTTAGATTCCTTGGCTGATTGGGCTGTTGCTCTTCGTTGGCGTACCCATAAAAAAAAAAAAAAAAAAAAAAAAAAACCCGTGGAGTAGTCGAAATAGAGCATAGCCAGCCTCGATTTTAATCAAAATTTTAAAATTTGTACATTTAAAATGATAACCGAGTTTCCCTTTAAGCTTCACGAAAGAGGATTAAGTAATAGTTCCCAAACGCTTCAGAATAAATATCGCACTACGAGACAGCCTGACAAGCGGTTTTGATTAACGTTTACAGTCTGTTCATATTGAAATTTTTAAATATAATCCGGAAGAAACCGGTTTAATACGGATGGTGTACTATTTCATTCGTGATTGATACGTAATACAGATACTAGTATTCAGAGTAGATCACTGAAATTAATCATTGCGCGCGAATTATAGTAAACGAGTGATTAACTGCGATTTACTACATACGGGCCAATAAGATTCGAATGCGCAGGCTGGTAAAAGTGGAAAAACGAAATATAAAAGAAACACGCTGAATGTGAACGTGACATTTATCAAAAGATCTGCGTGCGAGATCGAGTATTCCCGAATATGAAATGCACGCACATTCGTGTCCATTTGTCGTCTATGTGCGCAAGTTCTAAACGGTATTAAGACTAATCCGGAAACGAATCAATTTATGCCAGTTGCCGCATCGTTATTAGACCGGCATATTCTCTAATCAGCAGAGCCTTCGGGAAATTTCGGAGCCAGTTACCTGCGCGTCTAGGCTGCTGCAGTAATAACTGTTATTTATGAAGTTTGTATCGGAGCTGCTGCCGGGGGATGATAAACATTTGCTTTCGGTTACAAATTAATTTATATTGTCTATAAGGGTATTTCGATACGGATAGAGCGGAAATTTCGGGCAACGAAACGGGGCTCATTATATTCATTAAGTTTACTTAATCATCGGAGAAATGATGTGATCCTCAGCGGTACACTAAATCACGAAGTCGGCGGTAGCGACGAACGCGGTATAGAGCGCGGTGTAAGATGAAACACAATTTAAATTATTATCATTTGCGGCTGTTTGCAATTTATTTCCTATCAAGTGGATTATATTAGAGGCAGCGATAGAACATCAGTCGCTGCTGCGGCGGCGGCGCATCTTTCATACCGGAGGCACGAGCGAGCCGGCCTCCTTACAAACGAGAGGGATTATTCCTAGTGAAAAATTCTCACCGGAACACATAGGCATTTGTACATGCAGCGATAATTATAATCGAATTGTAATCCGGACCTTAAGCAATTTCACAAAACTTCTCCCGCCAACAGCGCACCAGCTAGTGCAAATTAACGCGAGCGAAACGCAATTCTAGCGCACTTAATGCTATTAGATCGTAAATTTGTAACTTTTTAAACAGGCTCTGCTAAGAAGTTACAGTGAAAGCGCTTAATAACGCACCAACGGTAAACAAAAAGTGGCCATTTTATTCCTTCAGATGTTTCCCTAATGCTATTTAACCGGCGAGCAAAACGAGAATAATCGTAGAGTCTGAGGCGAGAAATTAGACCGGAAAAAATTAAATCGAAGCATTTTCGCAGGAATTTTGGAATTGCAAATTTTACGAGAAGCAATAGCAAAATTCAACATCCAAAACTAGTCGTCGATGATTTAACGTATATATATATTTATGTTTTCACTAGGGACTATATTATTAATCGCTGTTCAATTTTTTCATCGCATCGTAAATAATGGTGTCTGGCCTAATTAAATTCATCCGAGTGTTCTATAATTAGTTTTCATTTACCTACTCTACCGTTTAAATGTAATTCCTTGTATGCGACCACTAGCGGGCCATCTGCTTAACCTCAGTTATCTGCAAGACCCTAGAAAGATTAATAAATAACCCCGTTTCGTATGGATAACAGAATCCAATCAACTTCTATCAAATATACTCAATACGGTTTCCGAATTGAAAGATCTACCACCGATAACATTTTTAAGAAATAGCATAGAAGAGAAGAATTTTCTAAAAACACCATCTGCCGGCTGTCTTTTTCGTTTTTTCAAAAGCCAAAATTTGAGGAGCCAACTAAAACAACATATATACTCCGTTTGACAATACGAATGGGGGCAAAACTGTCGAATTGAAAACTTATTTCAAATTAAGAAAAACCTACGACGATGGAGTACACCGCACAGACATAACCGTCGTCACGAGGAAATAATTCCAGCTTGCCTCGCATAGGCCACTGTATTTCTGTTTTTTTTTTTTTTTTTCGTTTTCCTTTCTGTTTTATAATCTATTACCTATAAGATGTAAACTTTTTAATGTTACAAATTGCATCGGCTGCTGAGCGATTTTAAATAAATATACGTATGTATTAATATTACTATATAGTTTCCTTCCATTTTGGGTGTTTGGTGAAAATAGATTTTCGAAGTTCGTTAAAAAAACGTCGAAATCTGTAATGTAGAACATTTTGTTACAAAACAGTATAAAAATTCGAATATATCTGTTATAGAGTTGATAATATATGGCCTATTGTACATGTATTAACAATATTATTATTATTTTAAATTTAATGTAATAGGCTCCGGCGAAATTTATACATAAAAAATGCAGAAGATTATTACATTAAATTCAAAAATAATTAATCTAATAATCCATTATAAATTATGTATAGGGTAAATATGTTGAAACTTTGATTTTTATACTTTTTTAACAATGTGTGTTACATTTTACATATTTAAAATTTTTCTTCTGGCACTTATTCGTCTATGTGTTTTCTCGTCAAATGCCCGCAGAACAAAAAACAAAAAACAAGTGATGTAACGCGGGTAACGAAATTTGTGCATAATATGCGAATGTTTGCTCGGGTCGCGAAAGACGAACACGACCGAAATATTTGAATGATGAAGTCTGAAAATTGTTGAAGGAAACTATGCGAGTCGGCAGCGAATTAAAATTTTATTAATGAACATTTCGGAGCAGTAGCAAAGTTTCCAGTTTGGCCTAAACAGAAATGAAATTTCAGAAACGAAACGCGTCCGCGCAGCAGTAGACGGCCGAAACCCGGCGGCGGACGCGGTCCATACGGAGAATATAGAGCGACGAGTTGTATTCGTTCGAAAGAGAGAAGACAGTTGATTATCTTCGTATATATCGCGGACAGCGGCATTCGAGGAGAACATTTTTCTTCAATCGCCGACCCACATTGTAGGAAAGGGTTCGAGGATGGCCAGCAACATTAGGCCGCATTAGTTGTTTTTTTTTTGTTGAAAGTCGCTGCTGCGCCCGATAGGAAGGTGTGCGTTGTTGAGAATTCGGTAAAAATAAGTGTTGTTCGGGAAGGATGTTCGAGCGAGGTTAAAATTTACAGGAAGACGGGATCTGCGGCGTTACAGCGACACCCCGGTACGCAGCCCATTAACAGTTTAATAAATAAAGTAATCCATCATCAGGATGATCAGGACGGGCTCGGTAGTTGGCTGCTGTCGGCCCAGTTGTCCCTTATTCGTTTTCCGTTGTTGTCAACATGACATGCTGACAATGTGCAACGACTAGCACGTTTTGAATACCGACCTCTCATAAATACCTAACCATGTAGTTACTTGTGTATTCTACGCTTCGGACGAACCTCGTGCCCATTTCTTATCAGTAAACCTACCGAGAGATTCGCCATTTTGTAATTTCATCAATCTCTTTACTTCAGCGAACATTTCCTACCCTCATAATCGACGCAGATACGAATGTTTGAACGCGCAAATTCCCGCTCGCTCCTCCCTCCTAACCTGGCCCGGCCGTTATAAATAATTATCGAATGTTCAAAAATTTCCCACTTATTCTACGTTTAATAAATATTATTACGCATAGTCTGAAAACATCTTTTCCCGTATGTAACCCCTAAAACTTCTTTTAACATATTATAATATATCTTTATGTATATATGTACTTATGTTTTGAGTTTTTTTCACATTCGTCGGTATCAATTTGCAGAGTGTTGACAGGAAAAAGTAATCGTATGCAATGGTCATGATACCAAGAATTGTATTACATTCTATATCGGAAAACCAAAATCGCGTGGCGAATGATAGAGTAATAGATTTTTTTTTTTTTTTTTTGTTTTTGCAACCACGAAGGTATTTAACAAATTTAACGATAGGTATTGTTAACGGCGTGGAAATTGTGAAACAGTATAGATATCTCTAGGTTCAATAGTAGAAAATTGAGGGGGATCTGAAGCAGCGGAAATTAGACACAGAACAAACATAACAAAAAGATGTTATGTGTCGGCTAAAACGTATATATCCCGCGGTATCGAAGAAAGTAAAAATAAGACTAATGAATAGTCTGGTGTTCTCAGCATTTCTATACGGCGCAGAAACTTGTACTCTACGTAAATCCCTATATCGACAAAAGATAGATGCGTTAGAAATGTACTGTTGGAGACGAATTCTACGAATCCCTTGGACAGAAAAAAAAAAAACAAAAACAAACAGCCCGGTGTTACAAGAAATAGATGTAACGAAAAGATTATCGCAATTAGAAGAATACTGTGAAATACTCTTTAGTCATGTGATAGGAGAAAATGGATTTGAGACGAGAATTCTGGAAGGAAAAGTAGAAGGAAATAGAAGAAAACGTGGCCGCGTTCCAACCAGATGGTGTCAGATAGTATCCGGACAGTTGTAGGAAAAAGTTTCGTAGAATGTGTTCGACTGGCCCACAACAGAGATTTTTTTTTTTTTTTTTTTTTTTTTTTCTAGCCTGGTTGGTAAATACCATTTGGCCACTAACTATGCATTAAATTAAATCAGTCTATTTCTTTTTGGCCGCCGCTGGGGATCGAACTCTTGACCATGATCTCATCTATCAAGAGTTCACGCCACTAGGCTATCGCGACGGCTAACAGAGATCAGTGGCGACATCTTATACATCACGTGGACAGATCATAATCACGATATCTCCACGAGAGATTCACGAGGCTCATTGATGATGATGATGATGATTGTTTGGTCGTAAAGTAGTTTATATAATTGTAGCTTTTTCCTGGCGAATGTAGAGTGAACGTTGACTTTTTCAAAGCTTCCTTTTCTTTTTATCGTTATAACCGAATTCGTTTGTTAACATAACCGAAAACGCTGCCTATCCACAGATCGAACACAGAAATATTACGGAAAGTAAATATCGATTTTTCTTTGTTTCTATGTTTTGATGTTTTTTTGCTTTTTTTTTTGGCTATCCATTTCCGCGAGAAGATTAATTATTTGGAAAAACCATTCTTGCTAGATAAACGTTGTGATCGAACGCAGCAGACCACGCGACATGTTTCACAGATTGCACTGGGGGCGTAATTCTGACGTAAGAACAGTTGGCATTTGGAATGTTTTATTCACGTTGTCTTCCCGTCGATGTCCACCGTCCGCATCTATTCGATTTTATGCTATAAAATTTATATTATTACGTTGTGATTCGGCAAAGCATTCTATTTTTCTTTTTTAAATTTGTTATATTCTGTAGTTTTAGACACACCTGAAAAAATTTGACTCGTTTTTAATGAAAAATTCGTTTTATTGCCAAATTTAAAAAAAAATCGCGCTTCGGTGCGTCAGTTGTGTAATAATTACCGCATCGCATTACAAACAATGCTGAACACTTCGAGAACAAAAAAAAAATGAGGGTAACTTTGCATAGCGGATAACGGTTGTTGACGAAAAAGGCAAACTGAGAGAAAAACGCTAAAACGCGAGACACGTTCTTATTAGACGTTTCACATTGTTGTATATGAAATGTCCATTTACGTTCACTTTGTTAAACGGGCCTTGTTTATAATTTCACCTAAGCGGTGTGTGTACGCGATTCAACTGACTTATCATTCACTTACGTTGCGTAATTGTGAACTTTCGATTTTATTTACAATTTCGTTGCTGCTAATGCGAATTTAGTGACGCCGCCGTTCGACGGACACTGAAATATACATTGTATATGCATATGTATGTACATGAGCGCCGCCAGCGGGGGGCAGGGAGGGGAAGCTGCCTCCCTGGAGCCTTGAAACTTTTTAATCAACTGGCACTGATGAGTATTCATAGGCGCGTAATCATGGACAATTTGGAAAACTTATGTTTTAATTAAGATTTTATTCTTGTTTAATAAAATATTAAGCCTTTACAAGTTCTAAATTTTATTTTTCCTATAACTCATATCCTCTTTCTATCATCTCCCCTCCCCGGCGGCTGGCAACTTATCTTGCCCTTTCCTGGCTCATCGGCTGGCGACGCCCTTGTGTGTATGTATGTTCCCACTTTTAGGGAACACTGAGCATTAGTTCTAGTATTGGTTACAGACTTACATTGCGGTTGTTCTGGAATTAGCTCTCCGCGGTAACCAGAATAACCGATAATAACTGATTAGCTTTGCGTTTCATTGCGCTAATCACACACTAGCGGACCTTCGATAGCCTCTATCCGCGTTATTGCCACGTGATCACGATTGTCACTATTATCGACTAAATAAATGCGATATCGACAAGATCGTCTTAGCTTATTTCGACAATCGTGAATTATTCGGTCAGCATTCCTATACCGTCCGGGAATACACAACAATACGACGATTATTAAAAAAATAAACAGCTCCGATTCCTATATTTATTTTGAAATTGGTCTGTTCTGATCGGAAGACCACTCATATAACTGAAAAAGTTTGTATTGCTTAAAAGTGAAACTTTTTAAAAAGAACAATGAGATTATCGAAAAGACTGGAAACTGAAATTGACGAATGAAAACGGGGTTATAATCGACGGATTAGATGTATTTATGACGTTACATTGGAGTAAACAGCTGAGGAAAACAATCGATGAGATTGTCATAGACAAAACTTAGCTACATCAAAATTTACTTCGAGTGATTTTATAACGTACGCACTAAAAACTGAATTTTTTATGTAATCATTGCTAGCGATAAAAATGAAAACTGCAGAATTTTGAAATATTTCAAGCTGAACAGCTTTTTAATGTTAACTACCGCTCTTCGCTAATTTTGTCGGATAGCAATTTAGCCGTTATTAACAAGAGACATATTTCACGGTTGATTAGCTTAGCGGTTATAGCCGAGTATTTTAGCGTTCGTTATTTCCTAAAAATTGATTGAGAAAATTCTAACGCTTGTTAAAACGTTCGGGAGAAACCTTCGAGCCGAAATAAAACCTAATGTATTCGAAAAATTCCCGATCGAATCATCGCGTACGTATATAAGTAGCGACTTCTCGGGTAGGAGAGAGTTTAGTTGCCGAAAATAGGTCTATGTGTAAAGTGTTTCGCTTCTAGAACGAATTGAAAGTGACAAAACCGGCACTATACCATTAGAAGCGGCACTTCATAATCTTTCATACAACGTCAGAAGATATTACGCTGGTTTCGATTCTATTGCTGTCGCGGTTCATCTGCAAAATACATTACGTAAACGGTTAAATGATAATCCCGTCGGGCGAATTGTTTATAACTTCTCGTTTTTCTCTCATACCGTTCTCGTATTCATTTCTTTGCATTAGATCGTTCCTATGTATGTCTCATACCGTTGGCATTTGCGTATGTTATTTTTCCCAGTTTCAGTTTCCAAAGTTTACACCAAATTTTTTTCCCTCGTTTTTTTTTTGTTCTCTACAGAAAGTAAAATTTTAACTTTAACTATATATATATATATATAGATCTCTTCGAGTTCCTTACAGCTTCTTTTTAGCTACCGGACGCTAATTTTTACCACGTGATCGTAAGTAATTTTGTTCGATCTATAAAGTGTGGTCTTTTATAAACATGTGTTCGAAATTAACGTAATTATATAAGCGATAAATTGACTAGGAAACACTTATATATATATATTAAAAATTACAACACCGATATATGTTTCGGAAGCACTGCATCCCATAATCATGGTGAATATGGGGAAGTAAAGTTAAAATGTGAACAATACAAGTATTTATATAAATTTTAAAAAATCGAAACATCGAATTCATTAAATTAACATATCGTAATGGTCAAAATCAAATAAAATATTAATGTATAAATTCAGGTGAAAACGGCCATCATCATCGTGATGGAGTAGCAATCATTGTGGCAAAACCGATTGCCAACAACATAAAAAGTCAAGTATCTGATTGAATTCTATTAATGATACACGCCAAAAGCTGTAAATTTAAATATTGCGTAAGTATACGCGCCTACAGCGGATAGTCCCGACGAAGAAGTAGAAAAATTCTACGAGGAAATGAGTAGAGTGTAATTCAGAAATTGAAAAGTAAAGGTATAATCATAGCAATGGGAGATCTGAACGTCAAAGTTAACAAAGGTGCAGGCGAAAGTACAGTGGGTGAATTTGGACTATTGATGCACACAATGACAGAGGAAATACATTCGTTAATTTCTGCAGAGAATCGAATTTATGCATAATGAACACCTTTTTTCAAATTACCATATAGAATACCTGAAAGTCACCGGCAGACGGGCTAAATATCGGGGACACACGAATTGCGCACCAAACCCTAACACAGTGGCAAGTTACACACGAATTGCGCACCAGACCCGAAATAGCCCACCCACTGAGAACTCGAATTGCGCACCGCCTTTAAAAAAAATACTCTGATTTTATAAAATCGACGAAGGAATAAAATGAGTAAAAGTCGCTCTTTCAGTGACTTGCAAAATGTGTTATCGTAATGAAACGTTTACTATTTGGAATAATAACCGAACTATATTTCAGTCGATTAAAAACGCCTTTAACGTTTGCGAAAAATAGGCTACTATCCCGTTAGCAGTACGATTGTTATTCGAAATATTTTTAACAACCTCTAGGGAACGTACTCATATTTAAAGAAATGTTGCATAAAATAGAATAATTTTTTTACGAATATTATATAAAATAAAGTAAATTACGATAATTTCTAACTGAATATGTAGAATTTTCAGCGCACGGCATGTTATGTTTCATGAAGCTTCTATTTCACATTAATACAAAATACTTTCATATCAACTGATTAATGTACATAAAATATAAATGTGACCAAGTAAAATTTTCGAGTTTGACAAATTAGTATCTATTATTATAATATAGAGTTACTTAGAGTTTGAGGGAACCGAGTTTCGGGAAAGTTTCAGTTCAGATTTTATTTTATCCATTAATCAGTGTTCAATCTCAGTTATAAATTGTCATTTGAATTAAAACCAAATTTGTTAAAAATCGTAATTTTTTCATTTAGTGTACCATCAAACAATACATAGTATTCTGCTTAAATTTTAAATGACAACGCAAAAATTTACCATTAAAATAAAATCCTATTTAAAACAATTTAATAGTAAAACTTACAAATGATAATAATTACGTAAATAAATAGTGTTAGTACTACTACCTTTTTTCTTTAAATGTTAGTTGGATTTAATAAGATAATTTTCCTTTGTCAAGCTTTTATAATTTGTAGTTTATTGTAAATTAAATAGTTTCCACTCTAGATAATAGATATTTTTGCGCACATTTGGTTGGTATTAATGTGTTTTGTTAGATAAATGATACAGAAGCAGAAGTTTAAACTCAAATTTAGGTTATTTATGAGAATAAAAAAGTAATTCTTAGAAGCAACACTGAAATATGTTTCACCAAGCGGATAAAATATTATAAGAAAAAAGTAAAATTCTTGCGAATATTCATAAAAAGATACCTACATTCTCTCGACATAAAACATAAATATGTCACAGTTATTTATCGGAACTACTTGTTTTAAAAACGAAAATGGAATTAGAAGTTTAAACAATTACTTATTTTTAAAATTAATCTGGCGTATTCTCAAATATTTTTTAATAAATCGTTATACAGGAAATATTTTTAATACATAAGCAGATGTAGTATTTTTCATTAGTAGATTAAAAATTAATTTCAAAAATACGATACGTAAAAATGTTGAAAGTTATCGAACATTAAAAATATAGTACAATCAAGCGCCATCAGTTTTGGAAACCCTTAGTCCAGCGAACAGCGATTATGGTCCGAGCGTCGTTTTCGTTTGTTTTTTTATATTTCATACCTGCAAACTTCCGGTGCGCAATTCGTGTGTGGAGATTACATACCTTTTTTTAACCATCGAATCAGGTAAATAACGGTGCGCAATTCGAGTGTGGCCTAAATATCATCATAAAGAATTCAATTATATTACGATAAATCAGCGATACGAAAATTCAGTTAAAACACTTTCCCAGCAGCGGATCATGCTAAGAGGAATATTAAAAGTTAAACGACTGAAAAGGAAACAGATGTCACGAAGGATTGATGAACACGGTATATTAAAATAACCAACAAACCACTAGTGAACCAATCGAAAACAAATCGGACGAAACAGAACAAAATGCTACTGAAGAAGAACACTGCTACGCAATTATTAACATATTGCAAGAGGCAGCCGCCAAAATAGCACGAAATGTTAACAAAAGAGTGAATGATAGGTGAAATTTTAACACTGATGGAAAAAAGCCGGCTGTTTACAAACCGAGATAAAGAGAAATACAATGACGTTAACTGTGTAATATGAGAAAAAAAAATACGCGAAGCTAAAAAAATTTTGCTACGAAGAACAGTACTCTGAAATTGAAATCCTGAATGAGAAAAATTATACGTTTAACATGTACGAAAAAATAAAAGAATTAGTTGGTCCCTTTGATAAAGTGTCCAATAAACTTAACGATAAGGGAGTTTGAATAATTGTTAATGATGGCGATAGAATAAAAGTATGGAAACAAGACGTAGAAAATTAATTATGGTAGGCAGGACGAAACAGGGGACCTGCAAAGAAATAGAGCAAGCTATAAAAATTACAAAAACCGGAAAGACAATGGGACCAGACCAAGTACCAGTGGGTATTTTAAAAATAATTGGGAAAAAGGCTAAATCCAAATTACTTCAACTGTTTAATAAAATGCATAACACGGGGGATGGGGGGGGGGGTCAAATTTCAAATGACCGGATGAAGTCCACATTTCTAATGATACGAAAAAAGGTAAATGCCAGAGAATGTAGCGACTTTCGCAGTGTTAGCTTAATGAGTCACGTGACTAAAAATTTTTCTCGGAATAATATATGCAAGATTATGCAAGAAAATGGATGAACGACACTCAGTTCAGATTTAGGAAGAATCTAGGCACTAGAGTCAGCATTAACACGCTAATTCAGCGATATAGGGCTGTTGCACGTCCGATCTGCATATGCGCTTTGTAGACTTTCAAAAAAAACTTTCGATAAGGTTAAAGCGCAAAAATGGATGGTAAAGATATGCGTATTATAAAAAATCTCTATTGTTATCAATCGGCAAGCATCGAAATTGGCCATCGTAACACAGAAGAAGTGGCGATATACAAAGAGGTGAAGCAAGGTTGCATCTTGATCCTGATTCGGTTTAATATATATTAGGGAAAAATTTTTGAAAAAGTACAGAGCAAATTTAAAGGAGGAACTAATAAATAAATGGAAATAAATAATATTAGATTTGCGAATGACGCGATTCTGATAGGACACTATCTAAATGAGCTACAACGTTTCTTGAATGTATTTACTGCTACGCGTAATGCGATTATGGATTGCAGCTGAACATTTCCAAAACAAAGTACACGGTGATCAGTAAAACTCACTTACAAGGCCACTTACAGCTTATGCGGAAAAATTGGAGAAGGTGAAAAATATCGATTACCTCGGCTGCAATATAAATATGATCAACGAAATAAAAATTCAAATCGGAAAAGCTCGAACTGATTTCTAAAATTAAAAACAATATTATGTAGCAGAAATGTAAAACTGCATCTGAAAATGAGTCTGGTAAAATGTTCTATATTCTCAGTATTACTGTATGGGGTGGAAAGCTGGCTAATTACAAAAATAGTAGAACGAAAACTGGATGCCTCCTTCGAGATGTGGCTGTATCGTAAAATTCTCCGCATAGAAGTGGACAGATAAAATACGCAACTCAGAAGTACTTACACAACGTGTATGAGTAAGGACGAGGAAATAGTAAGAGAAATTAAGTATCGTAAAGTGAAATACTTTGACCATGTAATGCGACACCCAGAACAAAATAGCCTGTCACATAATACAGGGGAAGATTACAAGGAAGAGATCGCGAGGAAGAAGAAAGACAACCTGGCCACAGAATTTACCCGATTGATTCAATTTGCCAGCTATCAATTTATTCTGAACAATTCTAGATAGACAAAAGATTTCCAACATGTTAGCCAATGTTCGATGACGGGCATGATAATGACGATAAATTATAAAATTATGAAATGAAAATAAAATTGTTATCTAATAAATGAAAAATTCTCACAAAATGGATATATAAAATTTAGTTCTGTTTTAATATTTTAAATAAGGAATTGCTATTAGGTATTTGCATATTTTTAATGCAATATGCTCTTATATTTATATAATCCGCTTTAACGGAATCTAACATTTTTTGATTATTAATTACTACAATCATTATCGATATCGATGGTAATATTATGTTTAGCAGTTATTATTATATGTTCTTTCGTGATTTATTTTGCTGTTGTCTTTTTATTCCTTCCTTAATCAACCTTGTTTTAAATAATGGCCCAATCCCTCTTTGTTCTTCCTTTCGTTATTTGGGTGTTTTCCTGGATAGTCGACTTTCATTTCATGACCATATCAACCATTTATTCGTGTCCGCCTGCAAAAGGCTCAACCTCATTAAATCCCTTCCTCATACTGATTGGGGTGGTGATCCATTCTGTACAAATGTTCTTTAGCATTCCCAGGCCACAGCACACAACTGAAGGATCGCTTTGTTATCGGCGCTATCTAAAACTGTTATGCTGTCATGATATTCCTTATTCAATATTTAATCTCATTATCCGATACCTCTTTTGCAAATGTTTTCCAACTATTCTCAATTGCTTGTAAGAGTGTCGGTTTTTTTTATTAACCATTGGACGCTATTTCTTTTTATTATTATTATTATTATTATTATTATTATTATTATTATTATTCTTTTTTGTACTAAAATAAAACACCATCGCACAGTGTTTTGCAAAGGAAATTTAGTATTTTGTTAAACTTCAAACCTTGTCGGATTATACTGGTGTTCTGATCTGATCAAGAAAAGATACTTTATTTCTTTTATCCTTTTCTTTTTTATCCCTCTTAGGGACATCTACAGCGGATCTTAGCTCAGAAACGATATGAGAGAGAAGAATCAATTAGATATAGACTCGGTGTCAGATATTGATGAAATAAAAGAAGGATCGGAGCAATGAAGATCGACACGAACAGTAAAATTAAAGATTGGGAGACTTACAACAGGTCGAAATACAAAGTGGCACGTTCATCAAAGAGGATGGACATTCGAAAAAAATATGGTTAGGATCGTAAACCGTTTCGTCGTTACGATGTGGACAATTCGGGGAAAATTCGAAAACGAAAAAGGAAGCAACGTGTTTAAGACGTAAATGAATAAAAGAGACGATAACGGAACGGCGAAGCAAAGGAAACTCGTAAAACCAAGGTTACGAAGATTAGATTGAATGGATAATTAATTTTTATTTTCTGTAGAAAGGATTTGTTAATTTTTTTTTATCGTAATATCCGGAAAAATCCATAGAATTGTTGTTATTCGTGTCGTTAAAAAAAAAAAAAGAGAGAGAAAAAAATACTTCATACATTTCGCAGAACTTTTATTAGTGCAGACAAACCGGATTAGTATACGTGTTGGGACTCGTTCCATAACTTAAAAATTTCCGTAAAAAGTCACTAGGCTTGTTTGTGCTTACTATGCAATACGGAAATTAGCGGCCGACGAAAATACGATGAGCGTATGTACCAAAAGTTTAAGAATAGGTTTAGCGGTATAAATTAAAACGAAGTAAAATGTATCACACAGGAGTATCGGTTTAAAGAAGTAATTTAAAAAATTTGTACGTTAATAATATTTAAAAAATAATTTAATGAATAACAATAAAAATTTTTTTTTTTTTTTTTTTGTTGCAATTTTGCAACTAGCTCTCGGCTATCTAATAATTTTATTAACATAGTATGGATGATTTGTAGAGCTCCTTATCCAGCGACAAGAATTTCCGCTACCCGTATTTTAATTATCACCGTTCATTTATAATAAATCTGTCGGCTTTTTTAACCGTCTGATTTCTGCCGAATTTTCTAGTAAATCAATAGCTAAGATATTTTTTTGATGATCTAGTTTAATGCCATATTCCTGTACTTGTTCTTTGACAGCTTTAATAGACAAATCCGTGTGAGTGTAAGATTGCTTACATACCATGGGGCGTCTGCAATTGTTATTAGTGTGCTTTACTTTGAAAACGCTGTATTATCGCTATATCACTCTGTTTAGCCCAGCCCCATAGTGGACTTCCGTACGCCCATATAGGTTTTAGAATTTGATTATACAATAGTAATTTATTCAGCAGCGATAGTTCGGATTTTCTTCCTATAAGCCGTAACATTTATATTCAATTCATTCCGTATTTTAACTATATGGCTTTTCCATAAATAAAAAAAAAGATGAAGTACATTTACTTACATAAACCACACATAAACAAAATAACCCGTCTGTTCAAGAACATGTATAAAATAGCGTACGATGCTAACAACAATTTATACAATAAACTGCACGGAATGAATAAAATAATAATAATAATAATAATTCAATTCAATTCAACTCAATTTATTTCTATAATACCATAGATGCGCATAATTTCTCGAGTAGTGGTGTGTAAAAAATAGACATATGACAATAAATACATATATACATGTACGAAAATAAACAAAATATGAAAAAACTTCTTAGGCGATACTTCTTAAAATTCAAATAAAAATATTCCATGATAACAAAGTAAATAAAAAGTAATGGTGTACAGTAAGGTAGTTTTGTAAAATGAAATAATTGATAATAGAAATAATATGTAAAATATAACAGGACGATTACTGAAAACAAAAAGAAACATATATATATATATATATATATATATATATATATAAATATTAAAAAAAGTCGTGTTAATTACACCACTTATAACTCAAGAACGGCTGGACCGAATTTTATGATTTTTGATTTGTTGGATGTGTCTCCGCTCCGAATAGTAGAATACGAAATTTAAAACAAAATTTATAAAGAAAATTCCTTCTTTTTTTTCTGTATCGGGCCCAAAACGGGGCTCATACAGACTTTTTTTCGACAGCACGAATTCGTGGGACCATGCAGCAAATGTTAACTGGAGTGCGGAATTGAAACAGAATGAACGTATGCTGTATTGGCGAAACGTTGTAAGATTAAGAAAAAAGTGTTGAAAGTTGAGAAGAATTAATTCGGCTTTAATAATTTACGCGTTCAAACTCAGTTCGTTGTACGATGCGCCAATCGGAAATAGGACATCCGCATTTTTGATTTTCCGGCTGAATATAACGAGGACAAAAGGCCCGATTTGAACAATGCGAGCAAAGAAAAATCATTAATACAGGAGGGAGAAAATTAAAATAAAAGTGAAAACCAATGAAGTTACAAAACCGAGACGTAAATCACGTTTTCTTGCTCAGCTATTGTTATTATTTCGTTGCTGTTATTGCTGGAGAGAGCGAGAACAGTTATATTAAGCACATCGTTAAACTTTCTCGCGACGACAATCTGAATAATAGAAATCGATTCTCGTTATACGTGCAAAAAGTTTTCTTCCTTGACAATGGCGGTTTTCTTTACTTGCAGCTGCGAACTTTCTGTCACACCGATCGGCCCTCGCAAATTAATAGTAATTAAACTGATGATCACAATGATGAAACAGCAGGACAATAAGTAGAAGCATTAGAACGGCATTAGCGTAAATCACAGTTCTGTGGTAACGGCGCGCAGCTAAAGAAACACTCTGAACGGAAGAACAGGTAAAATATTTCGCACGCTCGCCGAGTATTATGGCGCGTATGTTGTTAAAACACGCGCCGAAAACAAGATGCCGGTATGGCACGTGCTAGAAGGTTAATTAATGAACAAAGTTGTTGCACACCGCTTGTTCAACTCTTCAAGTACTTGTAACCGTAAATCGCTGCGCTGGAATTCGATTCCCAAAAAATGAACAGTCCCGTTCCTTTTGGTTGCTATACAAGTGCGACGCAACTCCGATTTTGAAGCTTATCGTACTTGATTTTTAGTTCCTGATAATTGCGTAGTTACTGGCTGTTGTGTGCGGTTTTGAAACGTGCTTTTAAAAAGGAATCTCTTTTCCCTCACGAATTATTCAGCAGAGAGGATTACAGTACACTCCCGCCGAATACGGGCCTGAGAAATGTGATCCATTTTTCCTTTTCTGTTTTACCTTATGAAAGTATATTTGTAGGTATGATTAAGTCGAAACCTTAAAAATTATTCATCTCTTTTTTTTTTCTTTAAATGAGAACGTCGTCAAAAAATTTCCGCCTAGAAACAATTAGGAAAAAGAATAAACAGTTAGATACACTGATAACGTCAGACACTGACCGATTGAAGGAAGAAAGACCTGGAATAATAGACAAAGAAGAAAGTTTGTTTTTATTCTGATTTATTGTATTACAAACTGGCCATTTAGGCCATTTAGCAATATTCTTAACTAGGGAAATATTGAGCATGAAGGGAGAAGTACCTAATGGTACCTACCCGATGATAGTCTTTACCTTAAACAAGATCATGAGGTTTCTCTTACGCTTCAGCCGCCTCCTGTCACTAACAGTATGTAGTAGTCCAGCAGCAAGTTTGTTCGGATGACTTTCGAGACTTTCTCTTCGGGCATGAGTTTTAATAACATCTGCCACATACTCTATCCCTAAATCCTGATGCAAGGTTAGATTCGATACATACCATGGCGCCTTGGTTACGAGTCTAAGGATTTTATTCTGCATGGTCTGCATTATCTTCAGATTTGTAGGTTTAGCACAAGCCCAAAGCTGTACTCCGTACGTTCAAATAGGCTTCAAGATACTCGTGTATAAAAACACTATTTCTTCCTAGAAGCCAGTACATTTTTTTAACACGAATATATCTATTTCTCTTTTTTTTGTCTGAATGTGCTGCTTCCGTGTTAAGCGACTATCTAGGTGCAATCCCAAGTACTTGACTATTGTTTTCACAGGCAACTTCAGTCCATTTATCCTCACAGTTGGGGTTATGACTTTTCTATTCGTGAAATGAACGTTTACCGATTTACTTTCGTTGATCTGAACTTTCCACTTTTTAAACCAGCTTTCCGCCTCGATAAGGGCCTTCTGAAGATTGTCGCTTGTTATCTTCGGATCTGAATGTGACGCGAGTAATGCCGTGCTGTCAGCAAATGTCTGTACATTTTCCGTTACAGGAATGTCTACTGGATATTAGGGTGGAGTGATTGTATATGTATAAAAAGAAAAAATATTTTTTTTTGCAACGGCATAGCGATATAAAGTTGTCTTTGAATGAGAGAATCAAATATACGAAATCTTGTTAATCTATTTTAACGTTTTGAGGTGCCCCAACACAATTGTAAATCGGTAAATATAACTACTTTTTGCATTTCGTTATCACCCTGTCGGATTATTCGATGAATGTTTTTTTCTAAATTTCAGGGCTATTATTAAATAAATATAATAATAATTACTTGAAAATACCATAACTAAAAGATCCGTATATTATTTTAAACAATTTATTTATTAAAAGAAAGAAGAAAAATGAGTAATTTTAGTTAAATATGAAATTGCTTTTTTGTATCGAAATGAGACATTTGCTGACGTGAAAGCAGTCTTGCCCTAATGAAACCATCTCGTTTATGTTCTCCGCAAACAGCACTTGAAGCTTCTGTCACTAATTTGATGCAGCGCTCTACGGCTTGTGTGTGGCATGGATAATTTCTTATATTTTGAATTGTACCCAAACCACTTTTGACAATCGATTTCAAAGCTTCATCCGATAAATTAGAAGTCAGCGGTGGCTCAGTTATTTCAGACTCTTGCCACGTAATAATTTTCGTATAATCTTCGGCGTCGAAATTTAAAGCAGGTACTTTAAATGTTCGAAGTTTTGGAGCATTCTCTGATCTTGCTTTCGAGATCCATTGATATGCCAGCTCACGTATGCTTTCCATGTCATCTCCAAGCATTGCGATAAGAACATTCTCTGGATGACCGAAATATCCATTTCGTTGAATTACGCTGTCAACAATATTTTTTGAATCCGGTTTCAAATAGCGACTCAGTTTAATAGAGTGCCACAGGTGCTTAGCTCCATTTATACATGAGGGATTACATTTTATTCTGAACCACATTGGACCATAAACTTTCATCACGTACGTAGCTAATATCACCAGTTTTTCTTCTGGATCTGTCTTGGTAACATATAATCTTAAAATTCGATTTGCTGTCGTAAGCCATCTGGAATGGTTGAGAGGCGCAGGTTTCGTATTAGCTAAATCGGAAGGAAAAACACCAGTGCTTACAGCCGACATTATTTCGTATAGATATTTCTGGTCTGTGCTCAAATGATTAGTACTAGTCTCAGGTAATGTTGACGGAATGGCAGTGAATTCTGCTATTGGCATAGTTTCACACTCTTGTAATTCGGATCCGATGGGACCTGAGAAGCATTTAGGTCCTGAAGTTTTTCCATCGTATTGCAAAAATAGATGTCGCAGTGGCAATTCATTTAAATGTAACTGACATACAAACCACTGCAATGGTTTTTTAATTTCTTCTTCTATCAAGCGAATCACACCACCTTTAGCGCCCGTGTTAACAACTGTTCCATCGCAACCAACAACAGATATTTCGCCGAGTTCCACCGATTTGGATTTTAAATAAGTTAAAATAGTATTTGCAATACCTTTCGCAGTGCCCGACTCACATGTAACATGTCCGAAGTAGTGACTTTCTGGCTCCGATAAAATCACATAATGGTCTTCTGTAACTCTTTTTCTGTAAAATTTACCTTCCTTCCGAATACTAACCAAAGTTTTGTCCTTTCTACCATCAAAATAAATACCACATATTATGTTATCGCGATCTGCATTCTGTAAAGCTAATCTGACTTTAGTTCTCTCACGGCGCAGCTTAGATCGATCAATTACACCACTGGCATCCTTTAAAGTAATAATTCCCATATCTTTTAACACGGAAGAAGCTATAACAGCAGTGGCTCTGTCAGAAACTCCAGTGCGATCGCACGCAATAGCTAATGATGGTAAATTT
This sequence comes from Icerya purchasi, assembly GCA_039619475.1. Classification (NCBI taxonomy): domain Eukaryota; kingdom Metazoa; phylum Arthropoda; class Insecta; order Hemiptera; family Monophlebidae; genus Icerya; species Icerya purchasi. Next base: position 321,585,921 of record CM077115.1, read on the forward strand.
AACCTCTTCTTTTTTGTTGGTGGCTCAAATGAAATTTTTACTGGACTAGTGGATTCGCTATTGCTGGAACTGGAACTGGTATTCTCAATAGGCAATGCCACATCATTAGATAGGAAACGAGAACAACACGGTTTCTCAGAATCAATTATCTCTCTGTTTCGCAACGCATTTTTTTGTTTTCTTTCCTGTTTCTTCTTATTTTTTACAGTTGCAGCTAGATCTACACCACCTATTATCATTTTTCTTGATGTTCTTTGATCGAGTAGAAAATTAATTTCATCTTTGGGAACACGATTGTCTTTCGAACAAGAACAATTTGACGGAAGTTTGCATTTGCAACTGCATATATCAAATAATCTATGAGACTCAGATGTAAATGTATTAATTTTCCGTTGATAGTTAATGTTGGTTTGGCGGCCATGATAAGGTTTCATTAAATTTCTATATTTGTCGTGGTAGGCGCGAATTAGTTGTACTACTCTCTTACGGCTTACTGTTGGCAGCGAACCTTTTTGCCAAATATCTAATATTTCTTGAGCCAATATTTCGGATATGTCTTGAACCGTCGGCTCTTTTGTTGTTTTGTCTGTCTTTAATTCATAGTTAGTGAATAAATAACATTTCATAACATCATTATAAGTAGGCAATTGAGAAACTGGTAACTTCTCTGGGAAACCAAACACAGGACAAGACGTCTTTTGTCGAGTTTTGGCTTGAGACATTTTACTGTAATGAACAAAAATAATAGGTAAAAATTTCAACGACATATCATTACACTGATAATCAGTGGCGGCTCGTGAGTAACAAAAATAGGGGTTCACAATGAAATATGTAAAATACTATACAAATATTTTATGGCATAAATTACATCAAATAAGCTATCATTTATTTATAATTATAATTACACATATTTCTTAACCAAAATGCAAACATCACACTTTCTTTTTTGTACACAGAAATGTGATAATAAAAAAAACTTTAATTAGTATAAAACAAGATTATGAGAAAAAAACTATGCAAAAACGTAAATGATTTGATCTTTTCCTACTTCTGAAGAAATTTGTAATTTTTCGATTTTTTATCATGACAAAATGAGTAATAATATTTACATTTATAAAAGCATTTTACTGTCACATTAACAAAATAAGCGGAACAAAAAATAATGGTATATCTGTTCCGTTTGTATAAATTTCATTTCTTCATTAAGAAAGATCAAGGATGATGTTTTTATTTATTAAATGCAAGTACATAAATTTTTCAAAGGTAAATGCTGCATCACCACATGATTTTCGATCGCACGTGCTACAAGTAGCGTTCAAACTAAAAGAATGTTAGACAAAATTTAATTACTTTTTAAAAATATAAAATGAATTTATTTTTTGCCCTAATTTATTAATCGTGGTATGAAAATAATGAAAATAAATAAAAAAATTGGATTTTAAAGTTAAATCTAGGTGTTCACGTGCGAATGTGAACACATGGACGAGCCGCCACTGCTAATAATGTAGCTTTTTTCAACGAAACATGTCGTGATTTATAATTATTTTAATTCTACATTAAATATACTATATATTCCTGTAACAGCGCGAATATACATAAGTGGATAATAACAACTAATTCAAAATTAAATAATTAATTTCGATCCATATCACATTACAGTTTAAATTACAAATACTACTTACATGAGTTGAATTTCTTGGTCTAAACCGTTAAAACTAAAGCACTTTACAAATAAAATAATAAAAATCCGCGCGCGTAACTTGACTAAATGGCGTTCAAACAACGTTTGATGAGACAATGACCTTCCACGTGTACCTTGCATCGGCAAAGACGTCTCAAGGTTAATTTTTTCTATCATGAACTAACAGGTAACGTTCAGAAGTTAATTTAGTGTAAATGAGACGAAGATATATTTTGACCATTTTTAACGGATTTCTCTAATATTAATAAGGTTGGGGGCACCTCTGAACATGTTAATTACAAAATGAAATTTTGTGTATATATTTGTGAGTTAGAATAGCAACTTTTTACAGGTATTCCAAAATGATTACGAAATAAAAAAAAATTCGCTCCACCCTACTGGATATATCGAATACAGCGTGAGTCCGAGAACTGATCCCTGGAACACTCCTTCTAGAACTGGATATAGTTCTGGAAACGTGTGTTCATAGCGCAACTGGAAATATCGGTTATGAAGATATGAACTCAACAAGTTGGTAACAGAATTTTTAGTTTATATGATAGACCATTATACCAAACTTTATCAAAATCCTGTTGGACATCAAGGAATGCAATTGTACATATCTTTTTAGCCACCAGATTTTTCAAATGACACTTACGCCTCTCTGCAGCTGATCCACCGTGGAATGCTGTTTTAAAAAACCGAATTGATGTTCTGGAGTTATATTACATTTGTATGGTTTCAATCTATTTAATATCAATTTTTCCATTACCTTCGACATAATAAGCAACAAGAAAATGGAACGATAAGACGTTTACAGCATGTGAATTTTTGCTCGGTTTCGCAATCATAATAATTTGCGCGAACTTTCATTGCACCGGAAAATAATGTAGGCTTCGGAGTATTGTGTTACATATATGAATATGTCAGCAACATTGCAGTCTTTCGCGCAGAACAATAGTTCCGCGCTTATTAAATCAAAACCGGGACTCTTTCTCTTTTTCAGTGCTTTAAGTATGCTTTTCACCTCTTGGGGTAGCGCTGATTTGGCAGCAGAAGCTAACTCGCCAGGACTTTTTAAAAAGTCATCGACTTCTATGTCCATAGCAGCCGTTAAGTTCGGCTTAAAAACTGTTGCCAAGTAGGTGACAAATAAGGATCCCCCTTTAGCTTCGGATCTTTCGCCCAAGACCGGTTGCCATGCTTTATTGGAGGAATGCAATTTTTTGGTTGTTTAATGTTTTTTGTATATTTCCACAAAGAATAATCGTCCGTCGTCAATAGCGAGAGTTTAAGTAAGTAATTATTAAAAGTTTTATTTTTAATTTCGGCTGATAATTTTTTGAGTTCTTTAGTTTTATTATTAAGTTGCTTTTTATCTAATGGATTCCCTGTCTGAAAGCATTTTCGCCTAAGCCTTCTCTTTTCTAAAACAAGCTGGCGAACTAAAATAGGATGTTTTTTTCTTTTTTTGTTTATATCAATAGAAGGAGTGTTTAAAGTTTTTGCTATTTGAATCTTCCTAGTTAGACACCGTACGGCATTCTCGATGTCAGTTTGGCTTTTGATGGGATTTTTAGATCTAATTTTGAGTCTAAACATTTCTCGAAGGAATCCCAGTCTGTTTTATGATTATACAAATATATCGGCTTTTCTCCGCATATTACTAAATCATTAATGGTTAAAACAATTGAAGAGTGGTCTGCGAAAAGATTGAATGAAGAATTTATTTCTGCATAATAACCGGCAATGCCTTTTGTAATAAAAAAATCCAAAAGGTCTGGTATTTTACGATTATCAGTTGACCAATACGTTGGTTCTCTTGTTGATAGCTAGTCAGCAGTGTTACTTTCCAGCGCTTGTTTGAACACACGTCCCCTGTCAGTAGTTACCCTGGAGCCCCACGCTATATGCTTGCCATTCCAATCCGCACCTGACAGGAATTTATTTCCTAGGCTCTGTATGTATTTACTGAACTGGTCTGCTGTTTATTTATATCGCAGGGGACCGTATTCGGTTGACAACACAAGCTGACCACCCTTCGTCTATATGCTAATACTAGTACCCTGCAGGTAATCCTCCCTATAATTATTTATTTCATAATGTATAATATTTTTTACTTACTTACTTACTTAAGAAAAAAATACACTTTTCATAAAATATAATACAAAATTTGCACCACATGTGCGCCTAGCTGCGCGAGCTGTGGCCATTATTATTAAAAAAAAATTTAATTTATTTACAGTGGCCGGTTATATAGTTGTATAAATTTCCTTAAAACAACCGAATTAACTGACTTAATTTAGAAAATAATAAAAAACAATATAAATGAAAAACGTGCTCTTCCTTATTTCGTTCTAGGGAACTTCACAAAGAAACATCTATATACAATATAAAGTACAAAATGCTTACAACTCTATAACAATACATAATCTTAAATTTATTGTACAAATGCAATCGATCACACATTTACTTAGAAATGTACTTATAACTAAGCGGGCACCCTACCATTCACACACTTATACCCACTCATACAATTTACTAGATATAACATTATCTTATGTAATAAAATAATAATAATTTACAATTTACTGTAATATAACGCAATCACGAATATACTTACAAATTGCACACAAACGTTCACAGACTTATACCTACTCATATAAATTTACTTAAATATAACAATACCGTTAATTAATTACAAATTATTGAGATTGTTAAATTAACTAAGCTTACTCTGGTACTTGTTACTTTCAGCCAGTACCCCAATAATGCTAAAGCAAATAATAATAAAGCTAAGAATAATATACTTAATAATTATAACAGTACGACACCTTAATGTAATAATAAATTTATAATCCTTAACTATCCGACAATTCACACCAAACCTGTTATAATTACAGTTCAAACACAGTGAACTTCGAAATATATACATACATATACACCATATACAAATCAATTCCATTTTAATTTTAAAGAAATTTAGATGTAATTATTGCTTCATGTTTACAATGAAATTATTAAAATAAATATAAAACTAACTATAATTGTACATGAATATACTATAAACAAATTGGAATCATTTTAATTTTAAAGAAATTTAGATGTAATTATTGCTTCATGTTTACAATGAAATTATTAAAATAAATATAAAACTAACTATAATTGTACATGAATATACTATAAACAAATTGGAATCATTTTAATTTTAAAGAAATTTAGATAAAGATTATTGATTCATGTTTACAATAAAACTATTAAAATACACATATATGTAACTAAACACATTTTCACCTGAAAACCCCCGCGATAAACCGAAAACTTCAACAGTAAGTAAACTAACATAAATAACAGTAAGTAAAATAACCAGTATACAGTTATTTCGCGTTAGTGATGTGTAAGGTAACGAAGAATGTAACTAGAAACTAGTTCTAGCTCTGTAACAGTTCGATCCATTCCAATCGGTAACGTATTTACGTTACTTCGTTATCCTGTCATTTTTGTGTTCCAAAAACGAGAAGAACCGTTGTAACTAAAAGAACTGATTGTAACTGTGCAATTAGTGTCTTGGAATCAGATGAACGAAAGAAACGATTATTACGCAATAATATCAGCAGGGGGAATTGAAGTACAGATGACACCTTTTATCTTTATCACTCGTACAGTTCATATACGTATTTCTCACACTGTTATTGGTCATGACTCACTAGCTCATTACACGGCTATACATGATTAGATGATGAATAAAACAACACTATTCTGCTGTAACTAGCTAGGAACGTCAGTTACAAATATAGTTACAGTAACTAAATAACGTATAATGTGTTTCTATCCATACTAGCCAAACTGTCGTTTTGTGTGTGCGTATTATTGTAATCCAGTTAAATCTGTACATGAGCACATTACATTTTCTGTACCATACGGCGCAATAATGATGATCACACATAATATGCTATGATGATGATCGGCGCCGCGGCGATTAGAAACTCCTGGAATTTTATACTGTCATCAAAAATTTTAACAGCGGTTTTTATTTAAAAGGTACCGATTTGTTTACTGTTTTTAATGCGGTTATAAATTCCAGATCTACTTCACTTTTAGCGGGTGTGTCTATTTGTCACTATTGGAAAGTTGTTTTATAATTTGTCCTCGTTAATTATATTATTTAAGACTTGTTTGCAGCAAATTAATTTAGTTTTATTTTAGTTTTTAATTTAGTATAGTTAAATTTAGATCAAAACAATTTCCTTCATCAACTCTAAGTAATAAAAATTTGGTAGCACTAATTTTGATAAACCCTGTTAAATGCAATAGCGTTTATCAAAATTGTGTAAAAATTTGTTTATTACACAATTTATAAAAATATAATATTAAAGTTATGTTAATAATTTAAATTTAGGCCTGCGCACTTATTTTGAATGATTAATTAAAGTTTCGAGATATTAAGATGAAACTATTTAAATTTAATGAAGAATCTTTTTTCATACTGTTTGTTAAAAATATATAAAAATAGTAAGTTAATAATAACAAATATAATAAATAATTATAACAAACTAATAAGATAAATTTTCTTACTTAGTAACGTTTTCGGGCATAACCCATCATCAGCTAAACCAATATGTGAACAGATACAGATTTAGATCTTGTATCTGTTCACATATTGGTTTAGCTGATGATGGGTTATGCCCGAAAACGTTACTAAGTAAGAAAATTTATCTTATTAGTTTGTTATAATTATTTATTATATTTGTTATTATTAACTTACTATTTTTATATTTAAATTTAGTTCCATTTTGTTTATATAAGTTACTTTTTTTTGTAATAGTTTGTAACTTTGTAACTAAGTTCCTGTTACATCCCTAATCACTTGGGAACCTGTTACGTGATATTCCAAAATATTTGGAACTTTACCCGTCACTAGTGTAGACAATAGTGACATTAGTGACCAATAGAAGTAAGAAAAGTAACATTATAGATAACAAAAATTGAAATAACCACTAATACAGTAAAGTGTTAAACGCCAAAGAAAGGATATAGTAAATGTAATGTAATGAATTTTGAATGATCGTAACCGGGGTCCAAAAAAAAAGCTGAAAGACAAATGTGAAAACTAAAGTGGATCACTTTACAGGAAATATTATACATTTTCAGAATACACATTTAGCTGACCATTCTTATAATAATACTGAAATAATAATATAATGTTATATATTATTAGTTTAACACGAACTTTATATTTAATTTCCAGTGTAATTTAATTTTATAACCGAAAGTTTTTAATATTTTAAAACACCCAAAATTTTAGCTATTATCACACAAAAGATGCAACATGGGACATGATATGTGTCAACAGCGGCATAGCAATCAAGATCAATCAGTGGCGGATCCATAATAGAGGAGATAAGGGACATCCCCCCGAAAGAACCAAAGCTTCTATGAAAAAATTTGTTATAACAGAGAAACTTAATTTATGCTATAAAATATTTGTATGAATTTTACCTACCGATTTAATTATGACTAATATTTAATAATATTTCCTAGTAAAACTATTAATGTTCTTTTTTTATTCTATTTTAAACACAACTGTGGTCGATCTTTAACCATTTTTATTTATTTTTAATTTTTATTTTGTAATTTAAATGAAAATAGTTCAATGAGAAATATATATTTTTTTTACTTGATCATGAATGAAGAATTCGGATCGGATTACTAACAAAAACAAAAAAGAAGTAAAGTCTAAAATAAAAATACTATCTTTCTTACTATTTCTAAACTACCATTTTAGCTTAAATTTTATAATTTCGTTTTATCCCCCCCCCCCCCCAATATAAGACAAAAGCTAAATTAAAAATTTATAATAATCATGTATTTTTAAAACATTTTAAAATTTCTATAAAGGTCGCTTTTAATTTTCTTTATGAAACAAGGAGAATTTCTCAGATCTACTGCCTACCGTAGAAGAATTAATAGTAGGTGGCTAGTGAAGTTGCTGACACTCAATTCATTGTTAAATAAGAATACAAAAATCAGAAGAAATATTGTTTGAAAAATCGGTCGATTAATTTTCATTTTTATTTATCAGGAAATTATTAAGTTTCCTTTTTTGATATCTGAAATTAAATACTTTCAGCGGGAGGCAGGGGAGTTGAAACAGAAGTCACCTAAATAATTTTTTGCAAAATATAATGTATAGATTTATACGTGGTTTGTGTTCATACATATATTTACATAATTAAATCATACCCATTATTTAAAAGAAAAAAAAATTTTAATAGTACGCATTTTTTTAAAAATTACATATGGCTTTTTCCTTATTTTTTTTTGAATTTTTCAACAAATTTTATTTATTTAGTAAACGATTTATTAATTGTAATTTTTTCAGTACAAATCTTAGCTTCGTATTTTAAATTTTTGACATTTCTGTCCAGAAAAATATAATTCCTTATGAAATATAAATAGAAAATTAATTGTTAAATATTTAAAATTATTTAAATTTAATGTTTTATAAAATCTCGGCAAGCTCTATTAGAAATATTAAATTAAATTTGACTGAATAATGAATTTAAAAACTAATGTTGGTAGTACTTTTAGTAATAAATACTTATGTTTACTGCCAGTACTTAGGTGATGCATGTTAAAAAGGATCAGATTTGGCTAAGCTTAACATATTTCGTCAACAAATTGTACATATAACATGGATACATTAATAGAACCGCGAGGAATAATTCCTTTTTTTTACCCTCCCTTTAGGCAAGTCAACAAAGGATCTGACACGATTGAAAAGGATCAGTTAAATGTAGATTCGGTCAGCTATTGATAAGATAAAAGAACTGAAGATAGGAACAACGGAGGTCGACGGAAACGATAAGATATACGAAGCGTAATAAGGATTAGGAAGTTTAATAACCGATCGGAGTACAAAGAAGTGCGTTCGTTCACGAGGGATGGATATTCAAAGAAGGAATGGTCAGGATCACAGACGGCTCCGTCGTCAGGATGAAGAGTGGAAAATTAGGTTGAATGGAAAAATAAAAGGAAGGTTAATTAGAAAAGGAAGAAATGTGAAAATCTAACCTAAATCTAACATAAAGCCTTTTACACAATGGGAGTAAATTAGAAACGGGAATTTTAGAGAAAAAAAAAAACGGGAGAATACAGCAATCTCAGCCAAGGAATCTGCCATTTCGTTACCCTCTATCCCCATATGACACTGAGGTCTCAGAGCATTTCAATGCTGATAGCATGAAGTAAGAAAAAAATATGAATGAGAGAGCGAATACAGAGGATAAAAAGGTCAGAGGAGGAGGAATAGTTCCTAATTCTGCACTGTACAAAGTATTGCATGAATTTCGTTCTTTCTTTTATTCTTTTGAAGGGTGTTTTTCAGAACTAGTTCAAAAAAAAAAAAAAGGCTAGCACTGGCTATTGGTTTATCGTTCAATATACTGTGTTTTTTCTCTATCAGCAAAGATCATTTTTAATTATTGACGCGTTTGAGTTGTTTTCGCTACTAGCAGAATTTTATGTAAAATAAAGCCAGCATTTGTCAGACATAACTTTCTTCATAATCTAAAAGATCTCCGTTCCTTTTTTCTTTTTTATCATTTCGAGGAATGGTTTAAATGGTATTTGTCATATTTTAAAATAGCCGTTGGTTACCTTGATATTCATTTAAAAAAATCTTAACCAGTTGTGTGCAGTGTTTCACTTAAAATGCAGCTCACATTTAATTTATATTTTAAGTATCTTTCGCAGAAAATTAGCGTCCGTTCGTGAAAAATTTAATCGATTCTGTTTTTGTTTCTCTTTTTTTTTTTTGTTAATTTTCTATCAGTCGATTACATATTCTCTATAACCAAATATTGAGCAGACTAAAATATTTATACTTTAATATAATATTTCAAACTATTCTGCGTATTATGTTATTATTTTTAATTACATATTTTTCGAATTAATTTTTGATTTGCAGCTATCCCATGGACACTTTGAATTTGTAATTAAATTAAATACCATCATTCAATTAACAAACATTTTCGATAAAATCGCTGATAGCTATTATATAAAGAGGAAAGAAACATTTGTACACTATAGTAAGTAAAAAACACACCAATATGAAACAATTAATAATTGCCCGGCGCGTATCGTTTCGAAGTCAAACTGGAGTTAACTCACGTGATCATGAAGCTTTGACTTCGAAACACGTCGGTTAAATAAATATAAATTAATTATTTTATATTGATGTGTCGCTTACTATATGTTAAAATAAAAACAATGAGTGACTAATGCCTATACAACAATTTGCATACTCACGACAATAATCAATTTTCTTTTTACACTTAATTAAACAATTATATATATATATATATATATAATTGTTTAATTAAGTGTAAAACATTTATTATTGTCGTGAATATACTTAAGCAATGTGTTCAAATAATAAATAGAGCAATTTGCATACTAATTTACGATTGCATTTTTATTACATTACGTTTTACCACAATACCATTATAACGCCGTTATAATACCAGCGTACTTACATACATACTGAATATGGAATTAATAAAATAAACAGTAGAACTGTTGGAAAAATACCTAAAACAACCTGCCTCGAAAAATAGATAAAAATAAAACTTACTTCTAGTTACGATCGTATCATCTTATTTACAAAACTATTTTTATAACCGTATTACTTAAGATCAAGGTCACAGATAAATCACTAGGTCAAAGAAAACAATGGAGAAAGGAAACTAAAGATATGAAGTCAATAATTGTATAGAAAGAACAATAAAGTCAAAAAAAGTGAATAGCCTGAAAGGCACTCATGGAGTCAGAATTGATCAAATACAATCAGAAACATTACGATTAGAGGAAATATAAATAGTCACACGTAAGAGACAAAAATATTCAGAAAAGTTACGAGTCGGGAAGAATAAAGGAAGCTTCGATATCAGCGAGTGCTGATCTAGAGTCGTCCGTGTGAAAATGGTAACATGAGAAGAAAATAAGCAACTTTGATCGTGCTGTGGAATCAATAACGATAAGGAAGAGCAACTTGGAAGAGGTAGAAACAAAAAATACTTAGGCGAAGGAGGATGAAGGAAAAGTAAGATTATTAGTAGAGGAATTTATGCGGGACAAAAATGAACTAAGCTGAAGAGAGATAAAGGCTAAAACCGGAGAGATTACTAGGAAGAAAACGTAAAAAAGAAAAAAAAAAAAAAAAAAAAAAAAATCTGGCGACAGAAACGTGGGAAGGGATAAGTTTGGAAGAAATAAGAGTTAAATGCGTTTAAAGAGAAAACGATAACCTAATAACCTAAATAAGATTTTCGAAATGCGAGCGAAGGCTTATTAGATTCAGCGAGGATTGCTGGAATAGGAAAGGATTTAAAAAAACCGAGACAAAGACGCAGACGTAAATTCATATGCAATTTTGAAAGCAGTGATTTGGAGGCACCACTAAAAGATAAATAAGCAATGTCACATTTGAATCGGACTCGCGCATAAGGTAACGCGTATGTAAGGACCACCCCTCCATTTGGTTTGTGATAGGGATTTTAACGAGTTCCGGAACAGAAAAGATAAAAGTTAGCCGTCTATTGAGGAAAACACCCGGATAGCGAAAGCAATTAACGCGAGAAAGAAGTGTACGATTTAAAGATAGATTAGGTAAAGCAGAATTATAAGGACGAAAAACAAAAATCATACAAGAGGACTTAGAAGGAGAAATAAAAAAGTGAATAGAGAAAAAGAGAGAGTTCGTTGATACTGAAAGCGAATATTAGGAAATGAGAAGAATAACTATGTAAAAAAGGGAAACAATAAAGTTCATCCGAACATAAGCGAAAGTTACTAGTATATTTGACAAAATACGATACGACTTTCGACGGGAATGTTGATATTAGGACATTCGGAAGATGAAAATTTGCAAGCTTTAACCGAGCTTCCGACTTATTCATCGTTTGTCTAGATTTGGTTAAAAGCGCGTCACGATTATTGGCAGTTAATAGTAGAGCTGGCTCATTTTCTGACGGCCAATTTTCGTTTGATGGGTATTCAATTACACCGTTTTAAATATGAACGGACGTCCGAAATGTTAACTGGTAATAATTGTCACGCAATTTCAACCGAAACAAGGCGAAAAATGAAACGGATCGGTCCTTTTCAATAATTCAGCCTCTTCCGCCGTGCAACACTCATTGTCCGCTTAACATAATAAAAAAGCAATGGTTTATTTCGTTCCAATTTTACACACGTTACGATGTTAGATGCTTTATTCGTTTATCGTATTTTTTAGTCGATTCTCCTTCTACAGTGAAATAAACTCTTTAAAATGGAAAACGTTAATTATTCGTACCATCAGATGTTTTTTTCAACTATAATACAGGTTTCGAAGGAACCGGAAAATTTGGAGGAATGAAAAAAAAGGAAAATACTTCATAGAATGTGAGAAGGATGGAAAAGCGAAAAGTGTAGGACTGTATCGCGAGTAAAAATATACAGGGCCCAGAGCCAAGACATGTTTAAATATACAAAAAAAAACAAAAAAAAAAAACGATTAAATTGGTGGAAAAGTATCGAAAGAAACGGAAGAATAAGTAAAGCGGTTATTTAAAAAAACCTTAATGAGCGTTAAAAGAGGGAATGCGGGATTAAGGTAGGACAGTAAAAGTAATAAAAGTAACTCTCAAAACGGTTTATTTTTGTTTTGTTTTTTGTTTTTTTTTTGTGGGGACACGATCAAATTTCGTAAAACAATTTTTAATTTGGTGTTCCATAACATCGCGCCATGATTATGGACTGAGCTGTCCGAAACTAGTCGGAAATTTTAATTTCAATAAAAAATTTTATTATATGTTTATAGTGTACACGTTTTTACTTAATAAAGTGATTAAAATAAAAAAAAAGTATATTTTAGTTCATTATGAAACATCAAATTACAGCATGTGCGTTCTAGCTGGGTGCCATCCGCTTTCCTACTTCGGAAAATACTTCATACTGCGAAATATGTACCATCATTTCAGCCACACACCGAACCTCCCCCTAAAGTTGGAACATTATCTTCTTGAACCAAACACTTCCCGGCGACCCACTACCAGAATTACTAACCGACCTGCGAAGATGTGGTATCACGTCTGTACAGAGGTCAACGCCCAGCCTCAATACCCTTATTATTCCCCCTTGGATCACTTTCCAGATAAATATTGATGTGTCGCTGAAACAGCATCCAAACACAAATTCTCTCTTCACAGTGGAAGCGGCAGTTGAGGCAATTAATAAGTACCCGGACCACCTAATTTACTACACTGATGGAGCCGAGGCAGTTGGCGAGGCAGTCGAAGGTCACGACATCTCATGCGAAACTCGACTCAATGATGCCTGTTCCGCATTGGATGCAGAATTGTACGCAATTGCACACTGCTTCCACCACATCGTTACAACTCACACCAGAGCCAGTGATTTCCTCCTGGTTACTGATTCCCTACAGTCTTTGAACATGATTAGGAGTCAAAAACTCAACAACCCGCTAATTCTAAAAATATATCACTACTTGAGTGAATTGCAGTTAATGGATAGTCACGTGTCGCTGCTGTGGGTTCCTGGGCACACTGGAGTGCCTGGTAATGAGAGTGTCGATAGAGCAACACGTTCTACCTTGCTCTCGCCAATGCCACAGGACGCGGAGCTACTCTCATCAATCACATATACATTCCTAAAGGCGTGCGAAAACCAGTGGAAAACTGGATGGGCAGCTGCTACAACATCCCTAAGAACCATTAAGCCCGCAGTTGAATCATGGTGGCCACCCGGAAGGAACATCCCGATACGATTTTAAGATCCTCAGCCGGCTGCGAATTGGCCACATCGCTATTTCGCACAAACATATAATTGATAAAACGCCGCCTCCGGCTACATTCCCCTTGTGCAACCAGATAACCGTACCGACAGTTTCCCACATAATACTTACCTGCCAAAAGTTGACTATGTTGCGGAGGCAACTTGGCCTACCCAGAGATATATAGAGTAGACCCTCTCAAATGAGGTAATTTCCATCAACAGGATTATTGCCTTCATTAAAATGAGCGGCTTAACTCGCCACATTTAAATTATCCCCCCACCGCCACCTTGTGTGTTCTGTAATGACCATAGTAGTTACACACGACACATACAATTTAAGGGTGAAAAAAAAACACAAAAAAAAAAAACAAAACAACATCGATATGATGAAGTATATATTTCAATATTTTAATACTAAACTTAAATTACAAAAGACAATAGCAAACATTTAGTTTAACAAGAAATGTTTAGAAAACAGTATAACACCAAAATATGCTACAATCAACATTAAAGTATGGAACACAACACAACCATTTCAATGAAGAAAAGAGCAGAAAGAATATGTTTATATTTATTATTTATTATTTTAATTTCTATTTACGTTTTATATCGATATTTGTGACAACTTAAATCGTTTTAATTTTCACTGTTTACCTCAAATTTAATTTTCAATTTTTCAATTATTCACATCGCCATGATTACGGACGACCGATCTGTCGGAAACTAGTCGGCAATTTTAATTTCAATAATAACTTTTATACGTTTATAGTGTGCGTGTTTTTACTTAATAAAATTAGTGAAGTAATTCGAAAATAACAGTAAACCAAGACAGAATGGATAAATTTAATCTGTGTGAGAGATGGGCACTTGAGTTTTCTTTAAAGTAAGCTAAGTAATACCAGCTACGGTCGAACGGGTTTTAATTGCCATTATTTCGGCTGACAAGCAGAGTAATAACGTTTGCAAAGACATGCGCGGACGGCATCAGGCGCTCTTAATAAGTGAGATATTTGCTGCTTTCGCTGCTTGTAAATTTTATTAGTTTTGTATAAATGCCGCGTGAAATTTCTTTCGAATTATGGTTTCAAAAAGAAACGGTCGACGAAAGTTCGCACTCGAGACAGACAAATTAACAGAGGCTTTTGTTGATGGGGCAGCAGCACATCGTTCGCTCAATTGAATGATTACTGTCGCCTGAAAATTCTAAATGGATACCGGACAAAAGGCGCCGCGAAAGCATCGTCAGCAGCGGCAATTAATAGTAAAAGTGCGAAAGAACGAATTAGATGAAAACGGAAGACGAGATGATGAATGAGAGTCGAATAGGATGAAAAGTTTAACGAGATAGATGGAGGTGGATTCTTTGCAGCGAGTTCGCCGTATATGTAGGTTACCGCTTAGCAGTGTTGCGGGTATCGCGTTCAAGTTAAACGTTACGAATTTCGTGGCTTTTCGGAGAAGAACACTAGTCTTTGTCCTTGAACGTTTAGAATAAAAGAAAATTGAACGTATTTCAACAAGTTCCTTACCGCATCTTAGACTCGGCCAAAGATTGTCTCACACACTGTGTCCCTCTTCCATTTATGCTTTCCAAATTAATGACTCTAATTAAATTGCCTGCTTCGTCTTTCTAGTTTTTTGTCCTCAGTTTCAATTTCAGCGAGAGAACTTTGCTCACGTGAATGGTGGAAAACGGTAGAAAACTCTAGAAAAACAATAAAGCCTGAATAATCGTTCGCCGGCGTATGTTCCCGGAAATGGCACAACGGTCTCGCAAAAACGACAATTCCCCAGACACACTCTACGAATAACTCTGGCGAGTACGAAGATAATTTAAACTTTCTACTCGATCACACCGGCAGTAACAACGCTTACCGCAGCCGCTGCTGTCAACTAGCCGCTATTTTTTCCTAAAGAACCTGGAATTACTGAACCGAAATATTTCTTTAAAAATTATAATAATCCCCCCCCCTCCCTCTTTTTACCGACTTCAAGAAAAAAAGGAAAATATATGTTCAGGCGTAATTTCTGATTATTTAAAGATTCTCTTTATTCATTCGAAAGTGTCGGCGGCAATACTGTAAGAGTAATCGTGCAATGCACAGACTAGTGTCGTTAAATAGCACAGAAAAAGAGAATCCGTTTAAAGAAATTTTCAGTAATACACATAAAAAACATAAAAAACGACGGTTCATTTACCGTGGAAACTTAGATTGTAAAGAAAATTAATTTTTAACATTTTTTCTTATTCATTCATTGAAGACACTCCTGTTTCCCGGTACTAAAATGTTAGGAAAAAACGGAAAGTTCGCAAATATTCCTTTTTCCATAACGAACGAAGGGGAAAAATCGGAAAATTGAAGAAAAAAAAGTAACAAAAATGAAATAGATTTTTTGAATAAAAAAAGTATTCCGATTCTTCAAGATTTACTATTAAGAATTTAAGAGTAAAAAATAATTACTCAATAATATAAGGAAAAAAATGGAACTCTTTCTAACGGAATTGATTTAACCAGTGACGATGTATTAGGATTTAGAGATAGCGAGATAATTAAGTTTTCATTTATATAAACAATATAAAAAAAAAATGGCTAAATAACAAAGCTAAACAAACTGAATGCCTTCGAGATCTATACTGAAGGATGTTAGGACGGATAAAGTGTCAAATACAAAGATCTAAATAAAGAACTAAAACTGGTAACTATTATAAAGAAACGGAAAGTAGCCTATCTCGGCCATATGCTGGCAAAGTACGAGCTACTTCAAGTGATCATCGAAGGAAATGTCACAGGAAAAAGAGGAAAGAAAAGCTGGTTTAAAAACTTAAAGGAATGAACAAGACTTAGTACAGAACCTTTACTGCGGACACTATCCAACAGATCCAGAAGCCAAGCGAATAATCAGCAACATCTATTGAAGATATGACACAAGAAGAAGAAGAAGAAGAAGAAGAAGAAGAGGAAGAAGAAGTAAAAAAAAAAAGGTTCAGAACATATTAAAAATTACTAAGAGATAAATTATATACGCTATCTAGTGTGATCTTGCTTTATTATCTACGCGCACTTCAACGCATGAAATTGAAATAAAAGGTGAAATTGTAAAACTCGAACATATTTAATAAATGAGTTAATTGTAAAAGTAGTTGCATTAATTGAAAAAACAAATTTCTAAGGAAACAATCGATGGAAAAACATTTAAAATCAATTATAAGTTGATGAAATAAAAAAGAGAATAAATACGAATAAATGAAAGTGAGAAGAACATGTATTATTATTATTAAGAATAGAAGGTGTAGCAGGGGAGCTGTTAGTTTCAATCTCCAAATATGAATTTTAATTTTTAAAATGGCGATTCGAATTATAGGACGAGCTCAGCCTAAGGAGACAGGGTTGAGAGACTCTTACTTAAGCAAGTGTTCGGATTAGAAGAAACGCTCAGCCGAAGGGTCTTTTAGACGGTAATTTGAATTTGATTTTTGAACCACTGATTACCAGAAATGTGAAGTAGGAAAGGCGTGGACTAAATTTAGAGCCCCCCCCCCCCAAAAAAAAAAATGGATTAGATATTTAAAATTTATCGTATGTTTAAACTTCAATAAATTTATGGGTCCGAACTTAACACGTCCTAGAATGTCCAAAAGTTCTCTACTTACAAGGAAAGTACGCGTGTTGTCAGCGCCGATTTTAATGAAATTTTGATATGTTGTAGAGTATAACGAAATATCAGACACGTGTGTTTTTTTTTATCGGCCCATATGCAGTTTCAAGGGGTGAAAACCACCCCCAAAGTTCACCCCCAAAAAATTTTTTCCCTAAATATCTCGTTTTAAAAAAACATAGGCTGAATACCTGTCTGGGTTTTAATGGGTTTGAGGCTGTATGGTTATAAAGCACAGTGTAATTTGAATTTTCAAAAACTGATAACAGATTCGTAATCAGCGACCTCAAAAATCCTCGTATAAAATTTGTCATTAAAATTAAAGCTTTTTGACTTTTTTGTCCGCCATATTGGATCAGCCATTTTGAATTAACAAAATCTGAGGACGAATTCGTAATCAGCGACCTCAAAAACCCTTAAATACAAATTTTTTACGAAATTGTATTACTCGATGCATGTATTTATTGATTTTTCTTGTAAGAAGTGCTTTACCCCCTTTAAGGGTGAAATTCATGAAAATGCCGAAACACGTCAACTTTATTTTTTAATTGTATGTGTTAAAAAAATGTTTTCTTATTTATAACTTTTTATTCCATAATTATGAGCAAAAAAAAAAGTGTTTTCACCCCCTAGAAAATAGGGGATGTTACCCCACTGCTTAAATCACTGTGGATTACTTGTCTTTTGCACGAGAAATAATTTCCATTTTGTTACACAAAAAAAATGTAAAGTTGAAGACGAGATATTTAGGAAAAACGATTTTCGGGGCTGAACTTTAGGAGCAGTTTTCACCCCTTGAAACAGCATATGGGCCGATAAAAAAAAAAAAAAAAAGTGTCTGATATTTCGTTATACTCTACAACATATCGAAATTTCATCAAAATCGGCGTCTGATAACTCGCGTGTACTTTCCTTGTTAGTTTCAGGATTCCTCAGTCGAAAAAAGAACAGATAAATTAAAAGTAAATAAAAATAAAAAAATAGGTTAGTTTTCACAGGTTTTTTTTTTTTTTTTTTGTTTTAGGTGTAAGAATAATGCTTCTGTCACCCACCGCAGTGATAAAAGATATATATGTTTATTATTATTATTATTATTATTATTATTATTATTTTAAATGGGTTTGCCAGCAAAGACGTTAGCCTAAGAAATGAAAAGGAGGAGAAATAAATTTATATTCTTACGCATTTAAGGACAGAGAATAAAAATACTTCAAGAGCAGTAATAACTGAAACAGGAGGAAATGAGAGAAAACGTAAGTAGCACCGACAAGGACAGTAGGGTATTAAGTTTTAACAGTGAAGAATAGAAGGACGATTGCTCATCAGAGAAGGCCACATATTCAAATAAAATGTGATCAGCATGATAAAGAACACATATGAAAGAGCAGTGAAAAGGGCGAATTGGAGGCTAGATGAAAACCATTAGCCAAGGCTTGACATAATACATAAGCATTAAAAGCTGACAAAAATAAATCAACTAAATGCGATATATCTTACGAAAACGGGACAATATGATCAGTTTTGCGCATCAAAGGGACACCGGCCAAAGTTACACGCTAATTTTACAAATTCATACGAGCATAAAACAATTAACATTAGCCTGTTCAGATTTATCAGAGTCGAAATCAGCGATTAAAACGTATTCAACGTTAATAATTAATATTAACAAATCCAGGAGGAATAATAAAACGGAAAACTATTACAAAAATGTTCGCAACACGAATTAATTAATGTGTTAGGGCAATGTTAACTACCCGGTTCAGGAAAATGATGAGTTTTTAAGCGAAATGCTTAATTTGCAAATAATGAAAACGTATTAGATTAACAATTACGCGATCGGCGATGAAATTCGAATGTGCCGCGCTCGTGGCAACATTAAATAGCCAAGTTTCTCAGTCATACGTCAGCAGCAAGAGACCTTTTTGCCGAATGAGACACAATATAAAATTGGGTTCGATTGTATTTTAAACGGAAAAAGAATGTTATATTGCGGATATCGTGCTTATGATAAAAAACGGAGACCATATCGATGGTGAAAAGAGGGGAAGGAACTGATGCAAGGATTTGCGGTCGGTTAACACGAATTATCGGGATTGAGTCAATTGATGAAAATGTTTCTTTATAATTCCATCAAACATTTTTCATGAACAGAGTGCTTTTTTTTTTTTCTTTTTTATTTTACCATGAACCGTGCGTAATTGCATAGGCTACGACGGCACACGGCAATTAATAAAGGTTAAATGACTGGAGCGATATGATTTATTTTAATATATACAGGAGCATCGGCGAAGATCTTTTGAAAAGAAAAATTTCAGTTACAGGACAAGCGGGATTAATTTAGTACAAGTTGAAAAAATATGATGAACTGAAGGATAACATGGTTGGGAACAGAAAGGCTAGATTGAGGCGGAATCCTGCGGAAAACGTAGTCATGAGGCAAAGAAATGTGCCCAATTCTTAAGCGATTAGTTATTGTAAATAGAGTGTTGTGTTATATCGGGAAGAAAGAGTTACATGGTTTTTTCAAAATCTTCTAATAGAATTTTATACACGCTAGATTAAGCGAACCACTATTATTTATATGACAATGCATTGAAAGAGAAGAGCCGCTTCGATTAGTAGAACTTGATAAAACGTACCCGATTCGGACTAGATGAAGAAGCCCAGTTTAGACGATGTTAAAAGTAAGAATAGACGTGTAATGAGAAATTTCATGAATTTCACAAAAACAAATTATCGCAACGATCAAACGAAACTCATTCTTTCCAGTTGTTTTTGATGACTTTTCCGTGGAAAATCGAGATAACGAAAAGTACTGGAATGCGCGAGGCAAACCTCTGAAATTAATTTGCCCAACATTATCATCGTAGTGCTATAAAACTACGCAGTTTATTAGAGACGGTTGCTGACCGTTTAATGACAAACTGATGCTAATAGTAAAAATTGTCCGTTCGTAAGTACACTAAACAAATCTAAATTTTTTTTTTCCATTTTACTGGCTCCATTCTTCTTCTGCATTTTCTTTTTATTTCCGTTTATCCTCCATTTTATTTTTAACATCTTCTTTTAAACGGAACGCTCCTAAGGTCTTCTTCGATTTTTCATAAGCCATCATTGCATACTCTTTCATGCCTATTTCATTTCGTAATATTACCCCGTGCATCTCGTACTAGATAAACTTTTTTTCTTCTTTCTTAATATCGGCTGTCCAGTCCAACCACCTTTAACTACTCCAATCATCCACATTTCGTTCTGTCCTAATTATTGTATGCAAAAATTGATTTTTATTTAATTAATAATTACTTCCGTTCTTTCTTTTTCCTGATCTTGTCTGTTCATTGGTTTTTAACGAAAGTTACGAAATTCCAATTTTATAGACTGATCCAATTTATCCTTTTACTTTTTTATTGCAGCCGCGTTCGTTTAAAATTAGCGTGGTCGCAAGTCATATGTACGCGTCGTGGTACTTTAATGTAATATATCTCATCGCGGAACTACAACATGCTGTGTGACTCTGTTCGCCAGAAACGTCAATAGCCTCTTCTCAAAAAATCAATTTATTTTATTTTGGTCGGATTCAATAGAAAACCAGCTAAGCTACCCAGTTTGTCGTCATAGTCATAGCTAAAGACCCACTTCTGTCCTTCCTTGTCACCCATTTTATATGGAAAAAAAAAAAACAATCAAATTTTCTCGCAGCAATAAACAACTACTTTTTTTGCATTAATAGAGTCCCATCGTAATTTTTCGAATATGATCCTGCACTGTTGAACATGGAGCAATTACTGTACCACATTCGCATATGTCGTCGTGAAAGTAGTAGTTCCATTTCAGTTAGCTTTGTACCGTCCCTTATTCTATCCGTAGACTTTCACACCCTTATAATCCTGCTTCTGTCAATAATTTCTTAAATAATACGTTCCTTTCACGCGTGTTAAGTATTTTTGTTTTTACTTGCAATTATCATTTATCCTTCACAGAACATATCAAATATCTTTTCTCTTCTTCTATAAAAAATCTAAACTCGCTTAAATCGTTGCTGTCAACTAAATAAGATAGTGATTTCTACATTCTTCGTATAAGTCCATTATTTATTTTAAATTTACCTATTGTTCTTTTATCCATGATCAAGTCTTCGAGTCCCAACTCTTTAAATTATATTTAATCCGAAATTTTCGCCTTCGACTATGTCTCCCTTCTTGGTTGGCTTTTAAATCCTTACAAATTGCAGCATTTCTCGCTGAATATTCTACTCGCGGATCTTACGGAGGCTATCATTTCTTTGCTAAATGTCTTCCGTGCAGTCTTATACTCTTATTCATTTCTACCAAACTGTCTTTTTACTCCTCAGTAGAATCTCACCTCCTATTTTTCTTCGTCTCCTGTTCATTTCACCGGTACACAATTGCATTTAATAATCTCCCTTACTTTTCAATTTCGTCGATCTCTGTCATCCTCCTAAAGTTTTTATTTTATCTTCACTTTCAAAATTGTTTTCGCAAGCCGTAATTAAGCAAGAATTCTATAATAATATCATTTCCCTATTTTTTTCATAATTGACATTAATGGTTCCAAAGATCGAAGCCATTTTTATCCTTCCAGATTTTTGTCAACATTTTTTTGTCTTCTTTTCTTCCGTTCTATATTCCCAGCCGAGTTCGTTCCTAAGTTTCACTATTTTTATTACCTCTATTGCCTTTCTTCGCAATTATTTGATTATCTCTTTGAGACTCCATGAGTACCCTTTAGGCTATATGTTTTCCTCTTCCTGATCATTCTTATGACTTTATTGCTCTCCTTGTATACGTTTATTGTTACATATTCTTTCCTTTCTCCATTTCCATTGATTTACCAATGGTTCTTAGCCACTGAGACATTTCTGGCAATGAAATTCTTTAGCGCCCTGGTTTTTGCTTCTACTCTCGTTCTTACAAAAAAAAAAAGCCACCCTCCAATGTTTTTCCACCATGTAATAATTTTCATCTCAAATTTTAGTCCAATATAAACGTATCCTCTTCTTTTTAATAATCCGGAATTTTTTATCTTCCCAACCTGGTCTTCTTCCTGCTGATTCACAATAGTTCCTTTTGTTTTTCTCAGCCGCTCCGTTCGTGTCTGCACTATTCTCCTGCGTTTTGGCAATTCAAATAAACCTATTCTTTTTTCATCCAATTTGACGAAAACCAAAAATGAAAAATATACTGCACTTAATTATAGTGAACTCAGACATCTATCGGCAACAATGATGTGTAAATTTTAAACAGAAAATTGGCTACAGGTGCACTAAGAAAACAGTGCAATATCACGAACTAGACGTGTATCTGCGTTAGCATCTTAAATATAAAGCACAATGCTACAAAAAAATTACTTAATCAAAGAAAAGAACAGTACAATATCAAACTAGATAATAATAAATGGGCAAAAACTGAAGAAACAAAAGACAGAAACTTTTTCTGATCATTTGGAAAAGATATTTACTCCACATGCCGATTCAAATATTGCGCACACCAAATATATGAAAAGTTTCTTAGAAAGTCCGTCGCAAATGCGGCTTCTTACAAAGTCGTTCTAGCCCAAGAAAGTATAGCAAGCTGTCTAAAATCAACTGCTCGCAATAATGTTCCAGGAGCGGATAAATTAACTGGCAAAATATTGATTAGATTAGCTCAGAAAGCGGCTATTCTCTACTATATATTCAACTCTATACTGCGAAATGGATACTAGCGGGAAAAAATCAATAATACTAACTGTCTTAAAACTTGGAAAACCTCAAACCTCTTTATGCTCTTATCTCAACCAATAAGCTTACTTAGTATGTTATCCACGGTCTTTGAGAAATTATTATTAAAAAGGATTTACATATTTTATAGTAGAAAATCAAAAGATTATTCCTAATCATCAGTTTGGCGTTCGACGACCTTAACATTCTACAATTCAACAATGTCACAGAATTGTAGACGCAGTGGCAACCGTGCTTGAAAAAAAAAAAAAAAAGTATGTTCAGCGGTTTTCTTGGATGTCCAAGTAAGCTTTTGATCGTGTTTGGCATACCGGATTAAAATTTAGATTAAAACGGATAATTCCACCGAATCTCTATCTACTATTAATAAGGTAATTTCTGAAGAAAGAAAAATATGTGCTTCGGTTCCACAAGGAAGGCTGTTGGGCCCAATAATTAATTTGATATACACAGCAGACATACCTGTCTCTGATTTCAGACAATTCTGGCTACATTTGCGGACCATATAGCATTAATATTTCCTGTAACGAAAATCATGATTTTGTGAATATAGCAATTCAAGATCATATCACAAACGTGGGCCAACAACTGGAGAATTAAATGCTAAAAAATTTCAACATATAGCTTTCACTAACAGAGACCTATTACATGTTCGAAGTTAATAATAAATAATTCTGAGATACCCTCAGATTAATCCGTGAAATATCTGAGAATGCATTTAGATCGCACACTAAACTGACTTTTCTATACAGAATAAATTAGTAGAAGAGTCTGGGCACGAGCCAAATTGCTGTATCCAATATAGTAGGAAGAAGGTCTAGTTTAAGTCTGGATTTAAAAAGACGGATATACCTCATGAGGGTTATTACAGCGACAATCTGGAAGTATAGCATAGAGCTGTACGGAAGTGCTAAAGCAAGTAACCTATTACTCGTTCAAAGGCAACAATCAAAGATACTTCGCATGATGGCTTCGGCTCCTAATTATGTCTCTAATCGTACTTTCCACAAAGATCTTAATATTCCATTAGTTAAACATGTACATGTACAACAGTATCAAAGATTCTTCGATGATAAACTACGTCTTAGTGATAATCCTAATATATTTCGGATGTCAAAAAATACGTTGCCTGGCAATCCTAGGAGAAAACGAAGATTGTGCCGGGACGCTCTCTCTCATCATGATGGCACAATAATTAGTACTCATCGTCCGTAAGGAAATGTTCGCCTTTGTATCCAATCGATAGTAGGACTGTCAAGCGTGCTTCGGTCATTATTATACTACGCCCACAAGTAGTGAGGTAGGCATGTCTTCTGTATGTTTCCCAAGTATCCGAAAGATAAATGGCTCCAACAAAATTCAACGCAGAACAAGAAAGAAAAGAGAATATCACGGGTCAGTGGACCAATATTATTTCTTAAGAGTACATACACGTGTAATTTAATATAGTGTATATTACTATCAGTTGCCTCATATCCACTGGGAGAGCAGACAATATCGCTTTTAATTTTTCTTTTTTTTAGACCACTATTGAGAAACTCCAATTATAGCCAGCTTTGGCAGATGTGGTAAAAAAAAAGAAAAGAAAAAAAGAAAAAAAAAGAAAAAAAAAGAAAAAAAAAGAAAAAAAAGAAAAAAAGGAAAAAAAAAGGAACTGTGCCTCTCGGTAGCAGAATGTGCATAGCACGTAGCCGTTCAGTACACGTTAAATATATGGCCGTTAGATTATAATAGCCATCAAACTTACGACGGGAAGTTGCAAGCCTATTAAATGGAGATATAAATTTCGAAAAAATTTCCGCCTGCAGAAGAAAAATTCTACATATATTCACAAGAAGAGAAGTAACCAACCAATAATATGTTCGCTAAGCAAAAAGTAAATCGGACTTGTATATCCTCTTTCTCAATGTCCAAAAGAGCTGAATAGTTTCGGATCAGCTTTTCTTTCGATTATTTTTCCACCGTTTGTCCATTTCAGCCTGTTTCGCTCTTTCCGCAGTTGATATGTTAAAGTAATAACAACGCATTGCTTCCGGTAGCTAAAATTGAAAGATTCCATAGAAACCGATATTAGCCGATTTATTTATGGACGTTATAGTAATAGTAGTGTCGATACATTCTGTAGGATTTCTATGCCACTGCTAGCTGTCGTTGAAATAATCTTGATGTTAAAAAGGAAAAAACCTTACACTAGTTAATAAGTATGGGAAGAATTCAATTGTTCGAAGTAAAAAAAAAGTTTCTAGTTATCGTTGAGCTTTCAATGAATTTTTCGTTTAAAAATTTTACATTTCAACAATAACCCACGATATGAGCGACTCTGTACGGCCAGAAATTTTACAGAATATTTGAAAGCGGAAGAATGATTGAATTGTAGATATTGTTGAATTAGCGATAATAGTTTTTATTTATTTATTTTTCTTTTTTTTGATTTACACATTTTCTCGTCCAGCTATAATTACATCTAATGATTTCTACACTAACTACTTATATTACGTACATAAAATTCCTATTTTTTTCATACTTCTCTAACTCCCAGCTATAACTAATCTGTTATTTATTTTATTTATTTATTAATTTCTTGAATATAAAAAAAAGTTTCTATTTTTTAACAATTCTATCGAAAAATCTTTTATTCTTCGTCCCGTTGTTGAAGACGATATTAATTCATAAAAAATTAATGCTAAATCAACACGACGTTTCGGCGTGAGTTTCTTATCAAAAGTGATTCCGGAACATCCGTCCTGATTTAATATTAATTGTGCAAATTAACATCGTTCCGTTTTATTCTCGCTTATTTTATTTATACGGTTACTTTAGTTTTAGCATTATTGTCAACAATGCGACGCTAATGTCCAAAATACATTATATTAATTTTCTGTCGCGTAACCGTGACGCTGTGTTTACGTTGCTTTATTTCCAGCTACAAAATAATTAATAGAAAAATCCAGTTCAAAAAGAAAGAAGGGAAGAAAGAAAGAAAGAAAGAAAAAAGAAGAGAGATCAAACCGTGCATATATATTTTCACGCATAGGTTACAATTTTTGGAACATCTTTTCATTAATTACTATCACGAAAAAAAAAAATTGAAATTTTTTTCGATATATTAATACAGCGCTCGAAATTTCCCTCGCTTGGGACTATGAGGAAAATAAATAACGCGATGGCAAAATACAAGCGTAAAAAATAAACAGAATAGACGAGCGAGCGAGAAAAACGCCGTTCTGTAATTTACAAGTATCGACAAACAATGCTTCGAAATGTAAGCTGAGTGAAAAACTTTGAATTAAAAAATTCACCTTAAATTAAAAACACTAACAATAATAATAATAATAATAATAATAATAATGATGATGATAATCGATTTTTGAGCATGGAAAGGCGGGCGACGAGAAATTAAAACAAGCCGGAAAGAGGGAAGAATGTAAAAGAATAGGCGGGAATTTAACAGAAAAGAAAAAAAAATAAATAAACGCTGGCAAGTAAAATTTGTTAACGAAAATGAAAATGACGACACATTGTTCTATTCTATAAAACGGAAGATTAATAACAGATTGAAATGATAATAATAAACTAACGAGGTGAAGATGGGGAAAAAAACAACTAGACTATATTAAAAAATAATAATTATTAAAAAAGGAAGACGACGGAGGACAAAAGAGCGACGAAGAAGAAGCAGCGAAAATGAGGAAGAAAAAATAATTAAAAGGTGCGCTGGGTTTAGAAAGAAATTATTAATAAAAGGGTGACGAGCCCGAATTACTTTGCCCAAAACCTTTTCGCCGGATTCGCCCTTACGCGGCTGGAAAAGTCGCTGCCAAGTGGACTCATCGGAAAATGATTTATGATTTTCCACTTTACATCTGAATTTTTCTTTTTGTTTTTTTGTAGTCTACTTTTTTTCTTTCTTTTTTTTTTAACGCTTCGAAACACTGACCACAGTTAACTCGGATCGCAATGACAGCGATAATGATGTAAATAACGCCGCAACAATTATTGTAAACGAAGACACGTTCCATCACAGCAAACGGTATGTTTTTTGTTTTTTTTTATTATTATTATTTATTATTACCTGCGATCGTCGACCGTAGACGTGAATTTTAAGCGGTGATCATTTTCCATATCGAACTGAATTCGATTTGAACGAAACATCGCTATTAGCCGATTACGACTGATGGCAGCGCGATTCTTTTATTCATTGGCGTTTTCATCTAAGTATTATTTATTCGATTACGGGCTGCGTGTACTGTACCGCTATCATCTGCCTCTTTATATTGGACTCAAAATATTTAAAACTATTATTTGTTCCGAGCAGTCGTTGTTCGCCACCAACTTGAATAGGACCTATTATATTTACGTCCGTTGCCGTGCACTGCGTTTTCTCAATATTAATTTTTTAAGTCCATACTTTTCCAATTACTTTATAATTATACCCTAGCTTGAAGTGCATCTTTTGTATTGGCTTTTTAAAGCAATATCATCTGCACACAACAGTGTCCACGGTACAAGAGTTTGTGTATGTAACTGAATCCACAACTACATTAAACAATAGCGTCGAATTTACCGCTATGGCTCAGCTAACTTTACTTGTTCCTTCGTTATACAGAATTGTTACACATTTTACGGGACTGTACGATCAAATTAATTAGCACGGAACGGGATCAAAAACTTTCTTTTCAGCACGGTACAACAAATTTTGCTTCCCCTTCCCCTTTCTCCATGTGTCTTTCCATTAACGTGCCCAGGCAAAGATTGCATCAATTGTCTCATACAGACTCTAATAAAGTTGCACTGGTTTGCTGTTAGTTTTACAATACTCGGAAGGCGTTCATCAGTTTTACCAGTTCAAATATTTTCATCCTATCGAGCGGTAATTGCTACAGTCCGTTGGGTCTCCTTCGTTTTAGAATATTGGTACAGTAACGCTAGAATTCCAGCTATTCGGAACCACACCTACACATACAACTGTATTGCGCTGTTAGCTAATCAGTTGCTGCATCGTTTAATTCTAATAATTTCGAAAACATCCACAAATTTGCTGTTTTCATCCTGCTCATTGCTCTGGATAATTCATCACTCGTAGTTAGTTTTCTACTATTTGAGATTGCGGCATGTTCCATTATCTCATTTCTCTTTATACTAAAGTACTATTTCCGACGTTGCACAATTTTTGATTTGCCACAGGGTCACTTTCCTGTAGCCCCTTTTAGGTGCATACGATGTTTAATATCTTGAGCATTGTTAGTACGTGCTTTGGTCAGTCTATATATATATATATAGCAGGGGCGGATCAAGGACATTTTGGGAGGCGAAATTATAGAGGGACATTTGGGGGGGGATTATATAATTAAGTAAAATATTCTACGGTAGGCAGTAGATTTGAGAAATACCCCTTATTTCATAAAGAAAATCAAATAGCAACCTTTTATAGAAATTTCAAATTGTGTTTTAAAAATACATAATTATTACAATTTTTAATTTAACTTTGTCTTATATTTAGGGGTGAAAAATAAAACAAAATTATAAAATTCTAGCTCTAAAATGGTAGTTCAGAAATAATAAGAAAAATAGTACTTTTATTAGACTTTACTTCTTTTTTATTTTTGTTAGTAATGCTATACGAATTCTTTGTTCATGAGCAAGTTTAAATATATATATTTCTCTTTGAACTCTATTTTCAATTAAAATTACAAAATATAAATTAAAAATAAATAAAAATGGCAAAATATCGACGACAGTTGTGTTTAAAATAGAATAAAAAAGAAACTTTAATAGTTTTACTAGGAAATACCCATCTTCAGATATAATTCCTATCTTTCCTAAGCTCTATTTCTAATCCTCTCTCTATTTAACCCTTTCTATAATTTCCGTTGTTGTTGGGTCAAAGCCGCTGGCACGCCCAAAAGAATATTATTATTATTTTATATTAAAAAAAAAAAAAAATAGTATTAAATATTAATTACAATTAAAACCGTAGGTAAAATTCATACAAATCTTTTATAGCATAAATTAAGTTTCTCTGTTATAACTAATAAATTAGTATCGCTGGAAACCAGAGCAAAAAATTGAACAAATTAATTTAGTATCGAAGGTTAATCTGCAATTATTTTGCAATTTATGTTCAAGGTCGATGGTATGAAATAATAAGCTTTGATTTTTTTCCAGATAAGACTTGCTGGGGTAGATGCTGTTACAGTTATCACAAATTTGGTTCTTTGGAGGGGAAATGCCCTCTACCCCCCATTGATCCGCCACTGTATATATATATACATATACATACATACATTCATCTCCATTCCAAGAGTTTAACTTTTCATATGAGCCCGTCCCGATAGCCTGATGGCGTGAACTCTTGATTATTAAGATAGTGGTCGTGAGTTCGATTCCCACCGACGGCCAAAAAAGTATAAACTGATTTAATGATTAGTTAGTGACCAAATGGTATTTAAATCCAGACCAAAAGAAAAGAAGAAAAAAGAAACTTTTCATATGGCTCAGCATTGTGCGATGATGCCAAGCTCTTAAAATGTATATTTCTACGCCTGTTTAATTTCATCATTATTGTTTCCATCTTCTTAATTGTTACATAGTTGTCGTTATTTTACCGATTTCGTGACCTTGTCTACTTGTACGTCACGCTATTGTAGGTTTTAGTTCGTTTATTTGTTTTCAGCAGTTTAAATTTTAACGAATTTGCTAACTTTAAACATCAATCTGAACTGAGCTACTTAGACACACACTTACCACTGGAAGGGAAATAGCGAGTAATACAGGAAATACCAGAGCGGTTATGCTGAATAAATGACGTAGCGGAATCGAATGCTATCCTCATCGTTACATTCTAGATATGCTGATGCGGATAGAGGAATAATTGATGCCGATCGCTGATTGTAGTCAGTTATTAAACTTAAACCGTGCATTTTACAAGATAAGTTTAAAAGGGCAGCTCCTGTCTTCGTTAAATTTTTTGCAAATGAGTGTTCAGCATGTATTGCACGTTCGTGACTTGCTTCACACATATTCATAAGTGAGAATTATTTCTCGTAAAATAGACTGAATAAAACAGTCGCTTTAGTTAAAAGTTCTAGTCCTATTATTATAATGTAGTCCTTTTTGTCTTTTTCGTTTTTTTAGGTAAATAGCTGAACTTGAGAGGAACGAATCACTTTTTCGACTTCTAACCCGAGCGTGTTATTTCGCCGGTAATTTTTTCTTGGGACTGCATTTTAGGTAAATTTTTAAATATAGATATTAAGATTTTTAATCAAATCTTTGCTCCACTTAGAATACCGAAATTTCAGTTTTGACAAAAAAAATCACTAGATATAATAATATCTTTGATTTTCAATTTGGTTCTTTTTGTAAATTATACGATAAATATTATTTAAAAAATTTAAGTAATTCAAAATTAGTATTTGCTATTGGTATGTATAAATTTTACCCGTTTCCAAAAAAAGCAAAAAAAAAAAAGCAAAAACCAAAAATAAATTACATAAAAAAACTCCTAGAACACTCTTTAAGTTTTTTTTCTAGAAGCGATAAATATGATCAGCGAAAAACAGCGAAACAAAAAGAATGTGTTTCGATGTAAAGTTGATATATATAAAATTCGCGAACACGATCGAACTGCGGCCAGGAAGCATGAAAAACAGGCGAGATTTTGATTTTTCCATCGAGGAAAAAATAATGGGCACACTTCTGTACAGTCGGGCGATGTTTGGAAGATTACAAATTAATTAGCGCACGTGCGCGCGCGACTGCTGGGGCTTGAAAGTGCGAGAAATCGGAAGAGCGCTGGTAGACACGTATAGAGGAAATAATATTTCATCGGAAGAGGAGGTGCGGTAGCGTGAAGAGAGCGAACCGAGCGAATGATGGGTTCGCAGATGGAAGAGGAAATAATGTGGGTTAAAAAAAGCTTTGCCCATTTGTTTATAGGTTAATGGAAGTTGGAGGTGGGATTCGGTTCGAGTCCCAAGTGTAAATTTGGTGACGGATGAACTGATGTATCCTATTTGTCTTGCGCACCAACAACTTGGTCGCTGTAAACAGCAACAACAGCAACCAGCCAGCCAGCCGCCGTATAGAGCAGATCGGATGCAGATCGGCTATATCGCGATATTCTTCTTGCGAGCTTTATCTGCTCAAGACACGCAAGATTAATACCAACGCTCCGATAACGACATACTTCTTTCTTAAGCGCTTATCCTTTCAATCGGTCATAGCCGATCTCTCCATCTGTTAGCCGGTGCTTTGCCAGCGCCGTTGTCACATCGAACTCAGCCAGCGAGGACGTTCGTTCCGGCACGCATGACAAATAGCCGATTCGAATACGTTCCGGATTCGCTTTCTGCCTCTCCATCGCTGCCGCCGATATTTCATCTATACCGATCGAACCATCTCCGGCCTGCTGCTGCCGTAGAGCAATTTATAAAATTACCGCTGTTTACCGGTCCACCGGCCTTAAATGAACAGTCTCGTCCAACCAACTCCTTCGCTGGCTGCTTAACCGACGGCCGTCCTGCTACTCCGCATAGTTAAACTTGTCTGTTTATATCGTGGCGTTGACACCGGCATATTTTCGGATGTTGTGACACCGATAGGTGAGGAGAGAAAGATCGTCAAAATCGTCTGACGTGCATTCTCAATTTGAAAATTTCTTAATCGCCTTTCGGTAATATACTCCGGAATCGAACAATCTTTCCGCCTTCGAATTAATTGACTCGACTCGAGTCGCGCGACAAACTAGGTAGAGATTCGAACAGTTTATATTTACATATTTTACTTCGTATTAACCTTTTCATTCTCATCGAATTCTTCCGGAATATTTTAAAGTGCACATAGTAAACTGAGCGAGCTATGTTATGAAAGATGCGGATGAACGAACCATATATCTTTCGACTGAACTTATTATCTTTCCCGGCTCTTTTACATTCATTCCCTCCTTGTTGTACCACGTTCCTTTATTCCGTCAATTTCTGATTGAACGAGCACCTAACTGACGGGACGCCGTCTTATCTGGAAGTTCTTTGTCGCTATGCTCAAATTATAATAAAAGGAAAAAATTTAATTAAACGACGTACACCCGAACTGGCTAAAAAATTAACATTTTTCCATGTCAATTTCCGTATTATCCTATAGAAAACTATCTTCGAAAAAAAAAAATGCTATAAAGTCTATAAACAAAAGTAAAATAAAATTGTGTACAGATCTGGTTAATTTGCGATACCTCTGCGATAACTTTGCGATACCTTTGCGATAACTTTGCAATACCTTTGCGATAACTTTGCGATCTAGGGGGTTGCGATTTTCAGGCTTTAAAAGAGATCACCGTGGCTGGTTAGTGTTCTTCGATACTTCTTCTTAGCGGAATTAAATTTCTTTTAGCTTAAATAGCAGATGTATTTCGACCACATTTTCATCGAAAGACAAGTATATGAAATGGATCGAAAAACCTCACAGTAAATAATTAAATCGCTTTACTGCGCTAATTTTTATTTACAGTCGAAATTCCTTCCTTGAAAAATTCACTTAATAGTTGCGCAGACCACACCAGCCTAATGGGGACAGTATTTTTTTAAATATACTTGCCACTGCCAGTTCTCCTCTGCGCAGGGGTTATTTTCAAATTAAATCGTCCAGTTTTTAAATTAGTTTTTTTTCTAGTTTCGTAAACGTGCTTCGAATAAAGTTGTTGCATTTAAAATCGCAATAGTACCCTGTATTCTTCTACCGGTTGACGAATTTCCTTTTCTTATCAGTTGGACGTAATCCGCTGAAACCATGATAAAGCAGTTGGATAACAGTTAGTGGACTGTTCCTTCTTACATCTAATAACGACATTAACAGAAGTCGCGACGGAAATAATTTAACCGATAACTGCGTTGTTCGGCACTCCTACTAATAGTACTAACATAAATTACAATGTAACAAACCTAATTACGATGCAGTATCGTAACACAGTTAAAAATAACAGCGATTTTAAGTTTCGAATATGAAACCGAAGAGCAGGGCATAATATTAAACTACTTATCGCATACAAAACGGATCGATTATTTGCAAGCGATTAAACTTGTCGTTAAAGATTTCAAAAAAATATATGTGTCGCTTCTCTAGTCAGTAAATAATCTTTTCAGCTAAAACGAAGGTGTAATTAGTAACGTAGTGCATATCTATGAAGGAACTAAAATTGGCGAACGTATCATGAAAGCTCGCAAACTAAACTAATCTTCGAGAAAGGTTATTCTATCAAATGTTAATCCAATTATACCGTACACTATAATAATAGAGAATTACCTAAAAGATATTCTAACGTTTCCCACGTTTCAATATTATAAAATAAAAAATTCGGCTACATTGTAAGCTGACACAGACAGCTTTATGCCAATATACTGAATAACATCAAACTACTTTCCTCCTCCTAACTTACAACAACAGGAAATACGGAATACGTATTACACTCGATAAGTATGTTTCAGATGTAACAAAACTGAATATAAAGGTGATAATTTCTCCTTAAATACAGGCATACAGTAAAATTATCTTTTCGAAAAAGAAATTTCGCAGTGTCATACGTCCTCTCGAGTGCCACAAATGACTCTCATCTAATACCATAGCGCAGATCAAGAAAGCAAAATTTTAAACGTTGAAATAGAACAAAAACTCTTTTTTCTGCCAGACAATAACTTGCAATTAAATACAAAAAAGATATCCTCATCCTCCTCAGCTCATTTCAGTTCAAATACCGCAATAACTACACCTCAGTTCGAAGCAACGAAAAAGAAAAACAAAAATAAAAAAAAAAAACAAAAGAAAAATACGATCAAATCAAATGAAAATATGAAAGATAAAGCAACAGACGGGTCAGTAGAGACATCGTTAAAAGATACATTTAAAAATTAAAACAGGAATATACGAGTATGACTAAACGTACACTGACACCGACAAATTTGTTCCTATACACAAAAATGTGTGAAAGAGTACAAAATGCGTACCACGTAGCATCCAAATTCACCAGTGACACTTCCGTTCTCATCCAACAGTTGAAATATCGGTACACATGCATCAAACCTCGCGTCAAATGAAAACCAAAATTACAAAAATAATAAAGACACTCGAGCTAGCAATTTCAACGGTTATATTTAAAAAGAAAAAAACAATAATGTCTTGGAATTGTAACGGAGTATACCATAGCGAAACTAATTATAACTTACAACCCACTTTTCCTGCGCATCCGAGAAATCCGCTTAAAACAACATTTAGAACCGAAAAAAAGTTAAACTTCTCGAATCTAATGCGCTTAGTGGTTATGAGCGCCAGCGAGTGATACGAGTCGTTAGTGCGAATATTAACTTCCAGCAGATAATTTTACCATCAGATATACAATCAGTCGCAGTCAAATTCGTACACCAACTTCGCTTTCAATCTCTACTAAATATATATCTCCCTAAGTTGGCACGTAAAACTAAACAGAAATAGCTTCACGTCATACCTTCAACGTTTATGTTTATAGGCGATTTCAATGCTTACTCCCCCTCTAATTAGGAGACTAAAAAATTTTAATTCCGACCAGCTTATACTACAGAAAATGTTAGCTGATGAAAATTCAGCGATCTTAGCTACCGGAAGATCGACGCATTTTAATTTTTCTTACTCTACTTAGTCAATAAAATTTACTTTATATAAAACTCTTATCCATATTCCATAATACTGACTTAGCCGGAAGGGACCATATTTTATCAATTGCAATCGATCTTGAAATAGTTTACAGCATAATTATCCAACTAAGCGGAATAATCCAACAAAAACAGATTAGCCAATATGTACAGAAGCTCTGCTAACAAAAAAAGCTAACTCATCACAATGAGCAGACAGAATTGTGCCAGGATAAATAAACTTTAATAGACATGTTTGTCCAATTGGCGCTCTCCAATTATACCATAATCTATCTGTAAAATGCTGTAAGAAAAATTCACAGTAGTCAAAAGACTACTCGGAGGCTCAAGAACGATCAATCGTTAGAAAATTTAATAGAATTTAGTCGCCAAAAAACCTAAAGCTAGGTACACGTTAAAACAGAATAAAGTTGTGATAACTGTAACACCATCTACCCCAGCAAGGCTTATCTGGAAAAAAATCAAAGCTGCAGAAGTATAAAATACTTATTTCATACCATCGACCTTGAACATAAATTGCAAAATAATTGCAGATTAACCTTCGATACTAAATGAATTTGTTCAATTTTTTGCTCTGCTTCCCAGCGATACTAATTTTCATTAGAAGTATTTCGAATACAAAGCTTTACAATAGTAAATTCAGGTTTGGAAATTCAATGCGGATAGAATCGTACAATCAGCTATTTTCTAAAGAAGAACTCGTGAAAGCTATTCATCAAGCAAAAGCCACATTTTACCATAGTGGCGTACACATGCACATGTCACAGAAAGCTCCAAAATCCGTTGCAGACCGAGCACTTAAAATCTTTAATGGAATATACTGCACGGACACCGGTAAATTTAAAACTACCAGAGATCATTATGTAGATAGCCTATCGTTGATATCCTTAACATCAGTATTCTTTTTTTTTATTTTTAACTAATTTGTAGGTCCCACAAGGTCCAAGCTTGTCTGTGGGTTTCCAACATAATTATATCGTTTATTCATAAAGGTTTACATCATCTAATTCTAACTACGTCTAATACAAAACTATATACTTTAAAACATATGATTAGCCAGTATTGTAATACATAATTTATATATCTAGCTACGAAAAAAAAAAAAAAAACGACACTCTCTCAATCACCACCTAAATCTCAAGTTAACCAGAAATTTACGCAAAATTCAATAAGGTCGCGTGTGCGCAACAGCTCAAATGGAATTCCAGATCCGTTAATAACCCAGAATACCTAAACACGGTGTGACAGCAAACGACAAAACCAACATCTACTCTCATTTCCGAAATTCCTATTCCTATTCTTTATACCACGCAATCATCCATATCCCCTTATTTAATTCTTCTATCTATTTATGTTCTCTTCTTTTTGCATTTCCTTCGGTATATTTTCCATTCATTTTACCAACACCTCTTCTCACACATTATCCATACATCATCTGCATAAACATACATCCTGGAGTTCTTAACGTATCGGTGTAGCGCATTTGTTTACATTAAAAACAGTAGCGGAGCTAAGATCGTTCCTTGCCCCGCCCCATAATTCATCGTCCCTTTATTACTGTGAGGCAGCGTGGTAGCCTAGTGGTTAAAGTGCTTGACTACTAAGTCAGAGGTCACGGGTTCGAGACTTGTCTCGTCCCGAATCCAAGTCGCTCCCAAGCCTACCCAGCCTGAAATAATTGGGTACCAGAGAAATCTGGGAAAGTAAAGGCGGCCAAGAGAAAGGAACTGGCCCCCCTACTCTCATTAGTGCCGTTGGGCTTAGTACATTGTGAACCTTAACTTCACAATCCCAACGCCCTGTCAAGGGTATGGAACTCACTTTACTTTTACTTTATTACTGTGAACATTTCCAATCTTTACTCATAATTCCCCTTTCATTTAGACAACTCCTAAACCAATTCAAATATTTTCCTTTTATTCCTATATTATCCACGTCTTGCATTAGTAAATCTCGGTCCACGAAATCAAAAGCTTTTGTGAGGTCCAAAAAAAACTAACAGAAATTACTTACCGATTGCAAGTACTTTATTAACATCTAGGACAAGAGATCTAAACAGAACTGTAGTTGATTTCCCCTCTCTGAAACCAAATTCTCAATATTACCGAAACTTTTTAATATAATTTTATCTGTAAGTGTTTTTTCCTTTTTACACATACTATTTTATTCATCATCTTCCATGTTTTTTTAATGTCATTATTTGCTCGATGTAATTCCTGCGCACAATACCGTTTCTTAGCTTGATCTCCTGCTTAACTACATTTCTATACTTCTTTTATGATACTCTGTACCGCACATTTAAATTGTTTATTTTACACCGTTTGTAATACAGATCTCTAATATGAATAAAGTTTAAAATGTTCCTACTTATCCATTCATTTATTGGATAATTTCTCCTTGTTTCCTGAAATATACATGCGCACTCCTCATAGAGCTTGTTCAAAACGGTTTTCATACTCGTTAATAGCTCATCTGCTCCTTTGCAGTCGAGGAGGACTTCCCGCTAGTCCTGCGCTTCCAGCTTTTAGCTTTTTTTTTTTTTTTTTTTAATTTTTTTAATTTTTTTGGGCGCGCCAGCGGCATTGACCCAACAACAACAGAAATTAAGGAAGGGGTTAAATAAAAAGACGATTAGAAATAGAGCTTAGGAAAGATTGGAGTACAGGGATTATATCTGGAGATGGAAAGGAAAGGACAAAAGAAGAATTATACGGAGCAGGAAGACCCAGTGCCAAGATTTTCGAGTACAAAACAGAGCGCTCGGAATCAAGGGCAGGGCATTCAAAGAAGATGTGGTTTGCATCACATATGAGAGGAGAGATGGAATTATGAAGGGGACAATCGGGAGAAGGGGACAGGGAAAAACGAAAACGTGAAGAGGATAGAAGTGAGTGAACGAGCTCTCATTTATATACCTTCTGTTAATTAAACTTCAATTATTAAATTTCTAGAAAGGTACCAAATTATTTTGCTGTTGATATATTAAAACTTGTACGTTTTTATCAATCTGCCGGTATTTCGTCCTTCCCCCGCGTGTAAAATCTACCTTTCAGCGATGGGATTGAAAATAAAAAAATTTTAAAAATGAAATATAAGAATCGAATATGGTACGATAATTCCCATGAAAATTTGACATCTAAGAATTCAATTAGTTTTTCAACGAACTCCTGGAATTTACCCTTCCATACCCATCGAAATAATAAAATTTTAATTTTTTTTTCGCACTTGTATATGGAAGCAAGCACATACAAGTACATACAGAGAGACTGGCGCAGTTCCATTTGAAAAAGTAAAAAATAAGAAATGGAATTCTTTAACGCAGGTTCGCGGATTGAATTGCGTTACCTTAAAAATATTTTATATATTTGCAATCAATGATATTTTACCGGAGATATAATTAAAAATAGATGGCAAAAAGAGATCGCATATATTAAATTACTTTACCAGTATCTGATACGCACGGTTACCGGGACACGGATGTGAATGAGGCGAATTAAACTGTTTTTTTTCAACTTCAGCCTCTATAGGTTACGCTAAACAACTAAGTCTTCAATTTACATCTTGTCGTTTTCCGTTTCTCAACATCTTTTCAATATTTCTTAAGACCCTCCTTCAAAACATTGGTGAATAAAACGCTATTTTTTTACATCATGCATTTTTAATAAAGTAAAATAAAGTAAACCAAGTCTTATATATCCCTTGCACTCTACAACAAAACACGCCTAAGACGAAATTACCGGCTATTTTTATTTCGTTTTGAAACCAAGTGGTCAGTAATGATGATTGGACGTGGTCTTCACCGACGCTAGCAGCGAAGCTAAACAAAAAAACGGAAATGTCAATTTTTACACAAAAACTTTCGTTTTTCTTAAATAGGCATACTTTAATTACTTGGCCTTGCCGAATATTTATAAACCGTAATAGACGAAAAGTGTAAAGGAAGGTCACTTTAAAATTTAAAAAAAAAACAAAAAAAAAACAACAAACAAAACAGAAAAATGAAAAAGGACAAAATGAAAAGCCCTTTAGTTGCATTTCGTGGCATTTTCGATACATGCAGCCAAGCCGGAGTATAGCCGGCTTCTTTCGGCGAAAGCCTCAAAGTTACGCGTTTTAATGAGTTAACGTCTTCCTCAGAGCAGTAGTCAAAAATTTAATATCTTAGCCCGGCACCGCTTACTCGCTCACTTTTGATTTTTTTTTTCTTTTCTATTTCCCCTCAAAGTTACGTAGATAAACGCGTTGCAACACATTAAAAATCACGTACACGCGCGCGAGACGGCTCTGTGTTGGTAGGCACGGGTTTATAGATGTGTAAACTTTTTAAGTATTTCCGTCTCGAAGGAATAGAGCGCTAGTTGTACTGTAAGTGCGGTCGAAGTAATGGTTGGATAGATGGATGAAAGTTTTTAATAAAATTGTTCGCGTAGGTTAGCTTGTGTGTCACTCTGTCGAACGATTTGATAAATCGTTCCGAGTTCAGTTTTAATGCGTTTTTCATTTATTCCGCTACTCGGACGCGAGAACAGCTTTTCTGGCGCGCTGCTAACAAAAATAAACGTCGCTCCGGTACTTTCTTTTAAAAACTAAACTTCTCCACGGAAACATGTAAAACTGTTCACCGAGAACGAAGTTAATCGACCACAAATTCCACCGCCTCACCCGCGACCATCCCTCATCAACGTCATCTTCGCCGTGCTAACACCGGCCGCGGACCCAATGCAAATAAGAAATTATTCGTAACTTTTTAACTCCGTTATTTGCGTGTGTGCCGTCGCCGCCACCGGGGGCACTGATTGAAGAACCTTACACTCACCTTCCATATCAATTCCGCTAATGTAAAAATGTCATCCGTTTTAAATCGACCGTAGCTCGCGTCACCGCAGAAATCTAAGAGCTTGGCCCCACGGCACAGCGTTGCTTCCTCCAGTTTGTATACGTATTTTAATTTTTTCCGGATTTTACACCGGTAGCAGAGCCGGCTGTGTAATTAAAGTTGCGCCACGAACGTTTGCGACGCTTGCTGATATGTTTGAACTCCTTGTTGAAAGTATTGGCGGGAATTATGTAAAAATAGAAGGAGCACTTCGACAATTTCTGCGTACTACATACAGAATTTCAATAATTCCTACCGATCAATCCGGAAAAAAATAATTTCCATCGGTTTTATGTTTGATTTTTGGCTAGATTCTAATCGCCACGGTGCATAATGAAACAGGATCTCGTTCTTTTTTTCTTTTTTTTTTTTTTTTGTTTTTCTTTCGCCTCTTTTATATGTGTAATTAGTTACGACCATGTAGAGCTTTTGTAAATTTTCCTTCGTTGTACTTCTATCGAAGGTTAAAAATTTAATTTGTATCATACGATGCGATTGCTTTAGAAGTGCCGTATAAAAACAAATAAATATTTTTTGTCTTAGCCGTCGATAACGTCATTTTAACGGTTATGTTTTCTCATAACACATCCCCAATTAAAAAGATGCGACAAAACCAGTGTACTCGTGCATCACAGGCGATGTGCTAAACCTATATAGAAACCGCACATTTATTTACTAAAGAGCTCCTGTTTAACCGCTAACTTTAATCGACGTGAGATTTCACTACTTTTTTACGTATATGTTAGCGATGAACAGTTACCCAACAACAATGAGAGAGCTCGTGTAGGCTGTATTAAGAAAAACTTTAGAAAGCGGGCAAAAATGAAAGAAACTTACAAAGGAATAGCCGCAAGCAAGATGCGATCTTTAAGGAGCAGAGCGAAGCTAAAACTCGGAAGATAGGAGTAAAGGAGGTCGCGTTCTGAAAGGTAATAAACGGGGGGGGGGCATTCGAATAAAATTTCATTCGCGTCACAAATGAAAGTAGGGTCCCCTAAGGAAACTGAATGAGAAAAAACTTTGATTAAGTCGAAAAACTATCATGAAAATAATAGAACGGATAATGTTAGGGAAATTATGGAGCCGAGGAAATGAAGGAGATTTCAGAATCTTTTCGCTTGCCTCCCTGACTATCCTACGTTCCATTATTTTCATTTCCTCCAATCACCTTTCCTCTAAATTCTTGATTATATCTGACTCCATGACCGCCTTTCAATTTATTCTCCCCTACCTGATCATTCCTGTGATTTCATCATACTTCGCATACGCTCACTTATCCACGTTCTTTCTTCCCTTCATTCCATTTATATTGATATTTACTACGGATTCCTAGTCATTCGGGCATCTTCGGTAATGAAGCGGTGGACTCCTTGGCTCGAGTCCTCTTCTCACTTATTCTTTTAAAAAGTCCCATCGGCCAATCTTCTTCCGCTGTGCAAAGGTTTTCATCTCAGACTTTGGTATCGGATGTAAACGTTTCCTCTTTCTCTAACGATAGTTCTTTTTATCTGTCTGTTCAACCTAGTCTTCCTGTCAATCCGTGGCTCTCTTTGTTTCCTTTACTTCGTCGTTCTGTTGTTGTCTCCATTATTCGTCTGCGTTCTTAAGCCATAGTCTATTATCTTCCTCCCGTTTTTGTTTTTCGTTGGTTGCCTCTCCATATTGTCCACTCAAACGAAGAACACGTTTGCGATGCGGACCATGTGTTTATTAAGTGTTCATCTCTTTCTGCTGGGTGCTCTGATTTTTACTTCAGTTTACTGAGACTTGGTCTTCCCACACCATATTGTGCCTCTTATGTCCTATCTTTTTCCTCTCCACAGACTGTTCCTATTGTCTGTTCCTTTCTCCTAACAATATCTGACCGTATCAGGATATAATTGATTCCTTCCTATTCTAATTATTTCTAAGTAAAAGTCTCCGATTGACAGGCCCAAAAAAAAAAAAAAAAAAAAGAGATGACTGACAAGATGAAAAAGAAGTTTAGATTGAAAACGAACGGGGTGTAGAGATCAGGCCAAAAAAACCGGGACGAAAGTAACAGAAAGAGAGAGAGAGAGAAGAAGTAGAGCTGAGGGAAGAAATCATGAAACTACCGTTGATTTAAAGAATCGGCTGAATCATTAGCAACAATGTCGCGTCGAATGGGAGGAGAATAAAAATATAAATTAATAGCTGCAGGTATAACAAATGACTGCATGTAGGATGACAACGGATTCAGAAAAGAATATAAAGGAAAGCGGGAGAGATTAGTTAAAAGCCGGAAAAATGGATAGCAGCTCTAACGCCCGAGGTAGATTTTAAGACATTTGTAAAAATGAGAGGGCGTGAGAGAATTTTATATTCAAAAGGAGCAGATATTAAAATATTCGAAGGAAACATAGATTGAGAGATTTCGGAGAAGTCACGAGTTAAAAATGTTATAGGAAAGAACGGAAGAAAGCATTTTAGTCGGGAAGAGATTAAGACTTGAAGTTTCGAAGGGAGAGAAAAACACCAATTACTCTAAG
Source organism: Icerya purchasi (assembly GCA_039619475.1). Lineage (NCBI taxonomy): Eukaryota > Metazoa > Arthropoda > Insecta > Hemiptera > Monophlebidae > Icerya > Icerya purchasi. Next base: position 321,627,898 of record CM077115.1, read on the forward strand.
AATATACTTTGCAATCCAATTAGAACGGTTCGAGTGAAGCATTCGAATAAATAATGAAGATGAAAGCTATTTTCTGCCGAAATTACTTGGAGATTTCAATACACCGATATCGAAACGAAAGCAGAAAATTTTTCGAACATTATCGATTTTTAAGAAGAATCGATTTAGCAGCACTACCGTTAAAGAATAAACAACAATCAGATTTAGAAAGGATTATAGACCAGCATAAGTAATTGGATCCAGACAAAAGAACATTTAGTAATTTGATTTTTTCGAGAAGTACAGAGTCAGTTGATGCGATTACGCAAGAATAAAAAGATGGTGAGGAAAGTTAAGGTGAACTGATTAAGGGAATCGGACGACGACATAAGGAAAGTTTAACTAGTGGGAACACAAAATGCGAAAACCATCGAGGCTGATTTTTCCGGAGAAATGTAGAGATAAGAAAGGGTTTTCCGAAATGATAAATTTAAGTTATGAAGCTCTTCATTGGCGGGATTATTGAAGTAAGAGTAAATAAAAATTTCATAAAAGTAGAGGAAATGAGATGAGTAGCGAGACTGAAGAGAAGTAAATGTTGAAACCCTTTACAGGGTACCGCTTAATAGTTCTTGCTGTAATGCAATCTATTCCAAGAGTTTTTTTAGGCTTTAGTTCATAGTCAATGACTGTGGCAACTTCTGAGGGAAAAAATTAGAGGTGGTCGGATGTGGCTCGTTACATGTTTTATTTAGATTACCATACGATGCTATGTTGTTAGGATAGACACTGTATTCAGATGTTCTCCAAAAACTTTAGCTTTTTCTTCATCACTTCTAGCAGCCTAATCACCTAGACCTAATTGATGATTAGTAAGGTAGCGACTTCTTCAGATAACAATTAGAAGCTACTGATAATCTACAAGCAGCCATAAATAAACTATCTGTCTGGACAGCTCGTTGGAAAATAAAACTGAATGAAACGAAATCCACGCATGTAGTTAATTCCTAGCTCAGCCTTGCAAACAAGAGGCTCCTTTATGTAGCAGTGATCAAGCCTATCTAGACCTACGCGGTATTCAATTATGGGGCTGCACCAAACGGTCTAACAGAAAGTCAATTCTAGTAGTTCAGAATAAATTATTGCGGTCCATCACCAATGCGCCATGGTACAACGATTTGTGGATTGAAACAATTAACGAGAAGTTATTGCTCGGTTTGCTTCTAAACACCAGTGCTGTTTACGCCAACATAAGAATCCGGAAATGGTACAGTTGGTCAACGCAATACACAGCGCTAAACGATAAAACGTCAAAGACCACTCGATTTAATTGATAATTTAAATGTATAAACTTAACTGTACCTTTAAACATGTATATTAGAATAAGTTCGAAATATCGGTAATAGCCAACACTCCACATATAATATGTGCAATTACGTACACATTTGTATTCACCATTGCGTTCTAATATTGGAATTATCGATAAATGGTCTAAAAAGGCCAGTCTTGTTACAAAATGTAATAATAAAAATGAAAAAAAAAAAATTAAATTAAAAATAAAAAAATGTTGGAATCCGTACAAACGGCTTTAAAAGACTGACCTAAAAACTGAAGAAGGGACTAAAAAAAGATGGACTGTTCTATTACAGTAAAAAAAAATTTACGATTAAGGAAACTGTAGCGAAATATTATTTAATATCTTATCAAAAGTGCAGATAACACCAGCGAACGTGGAGACAATGAATTTTTTATGGATAACTTGGGAATATATACATCAGAAAGAAATAAATATGCGCGGAACCAAGGCCAAGATGGAAGTCGAACACATTATCCAAAAGTATATTATTCTATTCCAGCCGCCAGACCAATCGTTTATTAGTATGCACGAAAGAACACAGCACTTATGGATGTCTGTTAGAATCTAGGTAGGTTATTTTATTTATTTCTCTTTTTTTTTTGGGTGTGGGGACCTTTTTATTATAATATGTATTTTACAAAAATCCATCATTTTTAATTACTTTCTATAGGGGCAACTAAAGATTTTCAAAGAGAAAAAAATTTCCGACTCGATTAAGCATTGCTTAGTAAAATTCATAAAAAATAATTAATGGAACTCACGTGTCAAAAAAGAAAAAACAAATAACACGGTAAACGTAACATTGTCAATACGTTTAAACGTACTCTATAACGAATAACTGGCACAATATTAGAACTCTATTACAAATACTGATAACAGACGAATCTGAGTTCTTGATTATAATATGTTTGGAAGAGATTCAAAATATCAGTTTTATCTTTAATATATATGGAGCACTAGACAATTTAATCTTTCCGCCGTAAAAGGCGATGAACATATGCGTATGTCGCCACATGCTGCAAAAAAGCATCGTTCACATATGAGCCGATGTATTAATATAATTCGTAGCGCTTAGTAAATTCCGGTATTATACGTACGTAAATTTTTCCTTCGGAATGAACGGCATCAGATAATTCGACCCTCTTTTACACCTTTGTTCGTAACACCGTACTATTATCCCTCCGTAAGGTTAAACTCTCGATCAAAATGTTTTCCTTATGCCAGTACTGCATCAGATTCGTCGGTATCATCAACAAAATTTTTGAAGTAATTGCTGCGACATTTGTCCGCTATTTTAAAATAGTCGAGTCTCGTGCATTACTATATAAAAAAAACTTTAGAAATATTCTTTATTCCGGACACACGAGCAGGTTAGCATCCAACTTTTTCGCATCGTTTACTAGAAAAATTCTAAAACAATCATTACGACATTTGTGAAAATAGAATCCACTACTGTTTGATCGAGCTTATGCAATATTTCGTTTAAATTTCCTACTTGCACGAAAGTGTAAGTCGAAAACTGAAACAGCTAAACTTTCCCAAGTTTATTAAACTAATCTGCAATAGCAGTAATAGCAATAACAGCGGTAACAGCAGAAACAGCAGTAACAGCAGTAACAGCAGTAACAGCAGTAACAGCAGTAACAGCAGTAACAGCAGTAACAGCAGTAACAGCAGTAACAGCAGTAACAGCAGTAACAGCAGTAACAGCAGTAACAGCAGTAATAGCAGTAACAGCAGTAACAGCAGTAACAGTAGTAATACCAGTAATATCAGTAATAGTAGTGTAGCTGTAGCAGATGCATCGAAGTGTGAACTCTTCATCGGAATTCTGCCCTTTCCGGGATTTCTTTCTATTTCAGCATAACGACGAATTGAAAGCGACAATGCATCAAGAGTTCTTTTTAAAACCCGGCAGATTTCATCACACAGCCGTGGTAGTAATTCGATAAATTGCGTTAGCAGTTTATCGAATTTTTCGAAAAACGAAATCCTATTGAAAGAATATTTCTTTTTGTTACTAATTATTTCCCGTTCCTGTTTTTTGTTTTCTTTAACCCAACAAACAACTTATTTTTAAAATAACTATAATAGATTGAATAATAAATAATCACTCCTCTGCCAATACTTCATCAACATAAACAGATAACACCATAACTGTTAATAAGATTAAATTTATTGACAACCATTTCGTGTTTGTAATCAGCGAATTGTTAGTAATAATCTCTAACGGGTGTGAGAGAATAAGGTCGTAAACCATCTCACACATACAGTCTAGTTTATAATGCAATAAATATAATCTACGTAAAAATGAAAATTATATTTCTATGAAATTAAGTCAATTAGTAAATTATTAGAAAAAATCTAACACGCGAGCTTTGAGTATCCTGCTCTTCGTAACGAACGTTCCCTTTTATACAGTCAGCTCCTGTCATTAGGTCTCCCTACTCCCTATAACTCTTCCTTTATCCTCTCCTTTCCTTCATCTTCTGTGGTGTTGTCCTTTGTTGCGTCCATTTCGGACCGCATAGTTATTTAATTTATTAGCTTAGTTTTCTTGTTGTTGGGTCAATTCCGCAAAAAAAAAAAAAAAAAAAAAAAGAGTAAAATAAAACGCGCGAGTGATCCCAGGTTAAAAAAAATTGCGGAATTATATGAGCACAAAATTTCTCGTAATATTATTTTGCGTTAATTCCATGCAGCGTAAATTTTATTCCATTTTAATATTTCATTTTTTGCAATATACTCTCGTATTTTAGAGAAGTTTTCCTCTAAAGACTTAAATCTATCGTTTTCCTTAGCTACCATGTCACCGATGGTTCACAACGAGGCCGTTATATAGGTATTCTTTTTTTTTTTTAATTATTACACACGATGATATTGAAAAAGATTTGATCCGCATGACCCTGAGTATTTACAACGTTGCTGCGTAACATTTGGTCAAAACTCCACTTCTCTTTCATAATGCTTGAGATAAAACGACGCATGCGGAGAAAAAATATATTTGAAAAAATAAAATATAGCTAAATTGGAATTTTAACTGAAGTTCGAAAAGAAAAAAAGAAGACAGAGTCATCAGATTTTTATATTTCTCGTTAAAATTTACCGATCCCGATACACCACGAACTCCGGTCTCACTGCTCAAATTCGATTAATCGGATTCTATCGACGGAAATGAAATTTTCCTTGGTCGCAATACGGAATAACGAGATCTGCAAATAGTTTCGAATTCGTGTGTCATGCTCGGGGCTTTTTATTTACGTTAATTCAAGATAGCGCGCAAATTATTATTATTTGCGCTTTGGACTATTACAGATTTGCAGATTAACGAAGAGAAATCTTTTGAAAATGGCATTATAAGAATAGCACGATGAACTAGCGATACGCTTACCGCACGATTTAGTGTGTCATTCACGTGGGACCCGATCGCGTCTCTTCACTATCATATCTTTTTGGTCATCCCCTCAACCAACACAATAGTTGATAAGTGTTACCCAAATTTGGGCAGCACACTCATAGCAATATTCTGCGTGTAACGCTAAATTCACGAGACTTGAAACTGATTATAAATGTTCGGATCGTGTACCACGCGTGCGTCTGTCCCGGTACATACGTTGATATTGTTCAAGTACATGGGCAAGTTTGCCATTCCGGTCAGTTTACTTTAATGGCTGTATTGATTTTACTAATTTGATTAATTCGTTTTTGAACTCATTATCCGCTGATTATCGTGCGACAACTGTAATCAGTTGTTTCCACCGTTACAACATTTGCATAATAGCTTCCAAAATTTAAAAATTTCGTTAATTTATGATACCATTATAATACGTTACGATAATCGATGGAAAAATAATAATCTGTATATCATATTGTAACGCTGTAGAGGATGATATATACGTAAGACGAATGTTTCAATTGAAAAATTTCTCTTGGAGAAAGAAATTTATTAAAACAAAATATGCATAATAAAATATACTGACATCTCTATAACCGCTCTTAAGAATACTGATTTGTTTGAATACCTATGCAAGTTTATAATATTTCAGAAGAAAAAGAAAACACAAACAAAAAAAGGGGGGAAATCATCGTATTTCATCTCGAAAGCGGTGGCGCGTGAATACATCGAGATTAACTTCGCGATTTATTTCGATCGAGCAAAATTGTCATATTGCAACCGGATATAATTTTCAATCAAAGTGCACTATTATACATTTATTTTAACGAAACATGCGCGACTTGACGGAGCGAACTCGATAAATACGCTGTCGTTAAATGTAGTTTTTCGTCCGGTGCGTCGTTTGGATTTTCGGCCAGCACTGTAGATGAAGAGAATTCTAAAAAGCGATTTGCGGATTATCCGAATATACATTACCGGGAAAGAAGTGAATTATAAAATTATACAGAGAAACATGCGCAGAAGAAAGGTTAAAACTGCGCAAGATGTACCAAACAGGAAGGAATGGTCAAGTTCTGGAGGCATTCGCATCGTTAAAAAGCATTCGATTTATGAGCTAGCAGGAAAGCGAAGAGGAGCCATGGGCACCAGCCGTAGCGCGCACATACGGCCATAATTGGTCCCAAAAGGTTCGCGTACCTGCGGGATACCTTTTACGGACAGGAAGTAGTGAACGTTCGTCTTATACATCTTTCAGCCCGCCCCGGGGACCAGCCGAATTCCTGTCTGCCTTTCTTAAGACACCTATATATACACTTTCTTATTTTCTTCCAGACCTCTGCGAAGCTTTCCGTTCCGTTTTATTTCATAGTTTTATTACCCAACCATCTAAACATTTTCATCGGATCGCCCGTAACGCGTCTGAAGGCAGCAGAATTTCCTTCGAATTTCCAACCAACTATATAAAATAAAATAAATGAATAAAGCCAACTTAGACCGGTTTCTTCAATAATCGTAATAAATACGATCAACCGTAACTTTATTTATTTACGGTTGTTTTTACTTTTAAATTCACCTAACATTCTCTTCCCTCGATAATGTTGTCATTTGAAAAGTGCCAACTGGAAATTAATGCGGTTGATTAAAATTACAAAAAAAATTTTCGATTCTTCTCGTTAAAGGAACGGCATTATGAAATAAAATGCGGTTTTAGTTATATATCATTATTAAATTTACCGTTTGAGAGTAATTTTTAACTCTCCTCTGTTGATACAGCGCTCTACAACTCAAACTTTACATACGAAAACGTTTAACATACCTGGCGTTGCATCTAGAACGTCACGTGATTTTTTGCTTATATCAAAAAAAAAAAAAAAAAAAACTCAATCTCTCCGAATTCGCTATAGAATTACCATTATTGAAAAGGGTTAATTTCTCATTAACTATATATCATTTTCCGAAAAATTTAATATACAATTTTCTTGTAGGCGTGACAATACAAAAATTGTTACAAGATTTATTGATCCGAATACGTATAAGCTCACAACCACCGACGCCCTGTCAAGGGTGTATGAAACTTCATTTTTACTTTAGTTTAAAAGGTAAAGATATTGTCCACGAAGAAAAAAGACAAGAAATCGTATATAGGAGCAAGGTGAATGGTATAAATGTTACGCGAGACTGGACTTTAGACTTCTATGCAGAAGTTTTAACGGTTAGAGAAAAGAGAAGATGAAAAAAGTAGGATACTGTTCGGAATATTGATTGTAAAAGAAGTAACGTGAAAACACCAGATTGATGGAGAGCATTTTTTCTTGCAAAGAAGAAAGATGAACGTTATCGAAGGTGCTGAAAACGAAAAGTGACACAAGCAGGTAAGCAAGCTGGTTCTCATTCTACGATAATCAAACGTCTGAAATAAGCTCTGAATATCTCACGGAAACCCCGGTGATACTGATTTCAATTCAATTTTTTTTTTAATTTCGTAATAAATTATATCGGGTTTTGAATAGTTTTCTGATCGTATTTCAACAGTGGGACGGATTCGGGCAAAGGGTGTTTGTGGTAAATCGAAATTGATGAAAATCCAATCAGAATCCAGGGCGACAGTTGTGAAAGCTCCCGTTTCAGATATCGACAAAGATTTTTTCAGTGGACCAAACGAAGACCATAATTGTTATTTTGTGTCGAATTTTTTCGATCAATTTGTACATAGTTGAAAAGGTACTCTCAAACTTCTATAATACTTCGTTGCAACCGCAGTTAAATGTAAAAAAATATGCCAACACCGGAATTCATGCAGAACAGCGATACGAATATCAATGGCATGCGGTTACAAACATTATACGTCTGTCCAGTAAATGCAGTCGTCGAATGTATTTCAGACCTGTTAAGGGGAAGAAAAAAAGAACCGTGAAAAGCCCGGATTGAAGAATAGAAAAATTAATGAGATTACCGTAAGACAAATTAATGACAAAGGGTTAATCAAAGCTTTGCGCGCGCATAAAAACATCGGAACAAGTCTCGCAAGGCACTCTCTTTCCAGTGTTAGAAAGAAACATGAAACCAATAATTGTTGACGATGTTTGTGACAATTCGCAATCGTTATATACTTAAAAAGCTTCCGCATACCGGATAAAATTTCAAACATAGTGGTTAATAAAATGATCCATTAAAAAAAAAAAAAAAATGATAGGCGCGAGAGGAAAGTTCTCAATATTTTCTTTCTAATACCATCTGAAAAATTCTTTCTACCTCAGATATTTCCCGAAGAAGTCTGTAAAATTGGTGAAATTGAATTGCTCTAGATAAAGCAAAAAATATATTTTATACTACGTACTTATTATCGGAAAACAATACTTATAAACAATATTGGATAAAAATATAAGAAGTTAATAATAACTGAATAATAAACAATTATAACAAACAATATAAGAATAATATAAATTTCTTACTTAGTAACGTTTTCAGGCATAACCCATCATCAGCTAAAACACCATTCACTCTATATGTGATTAGAGACAAAATCTAAATCACATGTTTATTATTCATTTATTATTAACTTATTATATTTCTATATTTAGCAAACAATGGAAAAAGATTCTTTATTAATATTGGATAAGTTTTTGAAAAAAAAAATAATTAGGCTAAAATTACTTGAAATAACTTTTAAAAGGGAGAAAAATGAATATTAAATATACCAATCAGTTTTGGTTTTAACCTATTCACATACATTAGAAATAACAGTTTACAAAATCTATAAGCAGTTCGTTTCCAACCGTCGACGAGTGCAGATGTGTTTGGATTGTACATGGTGTGTTCTCGTGTGTTAATAGTATACAGTTTAGTGCTGCAGTACAGTGAAACTCTATTCTATTGAGTGCTCGTCAAAGCCGTCCTTGCTCGGATCTCTACCAGAGACCACCAACCTCAAGTTACTCCAACGCTGCACAAGCTGACTGCTTCCCGAAGGAAGATCAGGCCATCATCATCGATGCGATTGATAACACACAGTTAAAAGACTACACGCAGGCATTAACAAAAGTTATTCCTCCTTCACAAATCAGATTCATCTCGAGAATAGCGTACAACCGAGTATGCGCTTATGTCGCCACCAAAAAAGTATCAGATGAACTAGCAGACAAACACAAAGTAATCTAAATACAAGATCAAACAGTACCGGTAAGACCTTTAATTACTGGTATTACATTTGACTCCAAATATACATGGAAAAACCACCTTTAAAATACATTAAATCCATAAACGCAATTAGTTTCAAGTAACTAAATGTTTTCCTCCCTTGTTTAATTAATGTATAATTAACTAATTCTGAATTCTGTAAATTTTATATATATGTATATAGATAAAGCGACCATAAATAAACCAATAAATAATATCTATAAACTAGATCATAGTAAAAATCTATACACTATAGGCCCATTTGACAATTACAAACATTCTGCAATAACTGCAGTTCTAAAAACGTACTAATTCAGATGGTAAAAGTAATCAGTGATTATTTCATATTCCTAGGGAGAGAGCATTTGACAATTAGAAACATTTAACAATAACCGGAATATTAAAAACATATTAATGCAGACTGAATTACAGTAACTGGCGATTAGGTAACCAATGGATATCATTTGACGACTGTCAACAATCAAGAACAATTGAATCGATAAAAAAATATTAATCCAGATTTAATTAAAGTTACTAGTGTTTATCTAGTCATTAGCGTAACATTTGACACTATTTCAAACATTCGACAACGATTGTAACATTTAAAAACATATCAATTCATCCTTAATTAAAGTAATTTCCTACTGACTTATCCGATTCACTCTGCACATTATTTCTCATAAAAAACTTTCGTTTTTTTCCTTTAAATTTACAGATTTCTTCCTGCTCCTAAATTAAAAATCTCTTATTCCTTTACCAGTCATAAATTTTATATATTAATTCATTATTTTCTCTTCGCACGCTATTTTTTACAGATGTATCTAAGGGCTCTCATGGTTTTGGGGCTTCTTATTTTTATCCCGCTCACAACTATTCAAAAAACTTCAAACTTCCTCTATCTTGTTTTCGGTTTTCTTTACAGTTTGCAATATTTCACGCTATTCTCTCTACACCTCTGTTAGAGAACTATAATTATGTCTGACGCTAAAAGTGTATTACAATCAATTTCAATTCTCTTCCCTCGCCCTTGTTACCATTACTCGGTATTCGTTCCCTTATCTCCAACCTCTTCCCGTCCCCTCATATTCAGATTTCCTTTAGATCCCTCTAGGCATGCTGATATTAAGAGAAATGTAAAAGTTGATCATCTGTGTCGTAATGCAGCATTTAGCGGGCTCCCTATTAGAACATACACTGCTGCTGATAACCTGCTCTTTCCATCTAAAAAGTTTCACTTAAAAACTCTCCTAGAGATAATCAAGAATGTACTGCTAACCACATCTTTTCTGAATGTACTCCGTCTTCTGAACGTGTTCTACTACACTCTCAAGTAGCTTAGTCTCAATATTTTCACTCTGTACAATGCCGTTTTTTTTTGAGCAGTGATATTTTGCTGCCCGCCGGAACAGTTGTTCCGAAACGAAATTATTATTTTCACCCTGATACCTGACTTGCGGAATGTCTGATTAATCGATAATGAAGATTAACATTTTTTTACACAATTATGGATAGAACAATAAAATGATTTTTTTACATTTTATAATAAATAAAAAAAAAAATATATTAAGAGCAGCCGTAAACATGTCTAAAAAACACGGGAAAAAACAGCAATATTGTCTATTATATAGTTCATATATCATTGATTATCGGAAAATAAAATGAAACATGATTATGAAGCAAATTACTGGCTGTGTGTTTTGATGTGTGTGTGCGTGTATAGTACGCTTGGATGAGTAGAGACAGTGGAACATTCAATAGAATAGACCACACCGTTTTCCCACTCGCTCCCCTATAGAGCAGTAGTTGGAACAATTGCCGAAGCAATGAGTAGTGTTTTTCTGATCACTGCTCCGAATCGCAACGGTTCATTTGTTGAACACTGACGTTAAAAAAATTCCTGGACACAACATACTCCTTCTCTCCAAAAAAAAATTCATGTCAGGCTCTGATCGAATGTATATGCTCGCTCCTTTTCTAATCCTAACTCATTTTACGTTTCTATTCAGCCGAGTTCTCCTTCCTATCAAGGGCGTCGCCAGCCGATGAGCCAGGGAGGGGCAAGATGAGTTGTCAGCCGCTAGGGGGGAGGTTCAAGATGATAGAAAGAGGATATAAGTTATAGGAAAAATAAAATTTATAAGTTGTAAAGTCTTAATATTTTATTAAACAAGAATAAAATCTTAATTAAAACATAAGTTTTCCAAATTGTCCATGATTAGGCGCCTATGAATATTCATCAATGCCAGTTGATTAAAAAGTTTCAAAGCTCCAGAGGAAGGGGCAGCTGCCCCTCCCTGCCCCCCGCTGGCGACGCCCATGCTCTTATTCTTGGTTCTATTATTTTCCTACCCTTAAACGTTTTCTCATTATTACTATCTGTCGTCTGCGGTTCAATCACACTTTGCTCCCATCCTCTCGGTATCGTTTTACTCTTTCCCCGTCTCCTTATTGACCATTGCACTCTAGTTTAGATGTTCCCATCTTTCCTCCGAACGTAATATCCTGTACAGCTGAATTTTCCTACAACCTATAATGCTTCTTACACCGTAACTGTCTCCAAAGGTAGTTCCTATTTTTCTTTCATCGATCTCTGATCGGATTAAAATTTAATTTCTAACCTAATCCTGTGTGTAACTGCCCTCGGTTAGCCGAGCCCAAAAAAAAAAAAAAAATTGAGTAAACCTTCATGGATTAAAAACTATATATTATGCCTTACTAAAATAGCTGCATTACCGTAGCCGCCGCTGCGGTTAGAACCGACTGGAACAAAGAAAGCACGGCAGCTGTCGTCTGAAATTTTTTTTTTAAACTGGTTTCAAAAAGCAGCGAAATATTAATATTATACTGATGCAACAGCCGTTCTAAAGAGTTTTTGTTAGGCTTGATCGTTGTAGAATCTTCAAATTGCTAAGGCATAATGAATTCATAGATAGGCAGAAGATGGAAGAGAAGATAGTATAAAGAAAGGTTGAAAGAATCCGAAAGGTTAGGAAAGAAATTGGAAAGAATTATGTGAAATTTTTTCATTGTTCAACTTAATATCCAACATATATTGATGAACAAAAGGGAAAAAGAAGAAAAAATGAACTGGATAAGAAAACTGGAGTAAAAAATCAACACCCGTTAGCATAATGGAAATGGAATAAAACGATGAGTAAAGAAAGACAACAATTGGAAAAGACGAATAGAAAAAAGTGTAATCAAAATAAAAACTTTCGACGCCCAAAAAAAAAAATAAAAAATAAAAAAAATAAAAACTTAGAGTAGAAAAACTATATGATCCGATATTGTAGAACTTAACATATGAACTAGACTTTATTCTCCAAATTGGATATATCGAATCTATTGAGAGCGAATAGCAACGTGATTTTTAGAAAAAGGAGAAAAAAAGTTATCAAATGAATCTTCATAATGAGATCGATTCGGCATTTGAGACTACAGAAGAATTTTGGAAGTTGTTCGGGAATCTTTAGTACCAGCGGTGATGGTAAGATTGAATACGAACTGAGAGTATTTAGAGATTTCGAATTATCAGAAAACAATGCTTATACGATGGAATCCTGACATAAGAGGAAGATGAACTGCTAGAATAGTGTTGTCTCTTCTCTTTGTAGCGGTAAATGATTTAGGTAAAGCAGGAAAATTAGCAGTTTTTAAAATACCAGTAAAGCTAAAAGTGGAGGATACGATCATACTCTCGCTAATATTTTTGGTTTTCCGAGTAAGAAAGATTTTATTTTTTATAAATTTTGACTTGATCTATAAAAACTTGAGAAGATGGATCCAGTATCAAATAATTACCACCACAGTAGTGAACGCATGATAAGTGGAAGGACCGCTTTGTTTAAAAATGGAACATTCTGTGGAAGAGGACTACCGGCGCTGGAAAACAAGTGCTTTTATTGCGACGTAAAGCTCTAATGTGGCTAAAACAGAGACAGTTGCGTCAGAGTTTGGCTTTACGGATCATTAGTTCAACCTAAACTCCATGAGAACTATAAAAATTAATGGAGGATCGAAGAATAGAGCTCATGTGATGACAACAATGGAAACGATAATGTAAGAATTATCAGTTGTACGTTTGTGCAGTCGACTAATGTTACGGATTAGAATACCGAAAGAACAGTTACCTATAAATTTTCTGAACAATAAGATGGACTGGAACATCACGGACTGCACCGATATGAATAAATTATCAAATATTGAGTTCTTTATGGACATCGTCGGAGAGCAAAAACCGTCGTTGGAATTTAATTTAATTAGATATTATAAAACTTTCTGGCTAATGCCATTGAAATGAAGATGGGCGATACCTTTTTTTGTCCGAATTTTCGACCAAGATGACACAATTTATCTACATAGTAGTACTTGGAAAATGTGCAGTAGTAAAGATATAGGTTTATTAAGTACATCTGAAGAATTAGCAATAGGAGAAAACACACATTAACGGAAAATCGGTACTTCATAAATTTTATTACGCTTTCGCAGGAGCATTCCGATTTCAATATAAAAAATTTTTTCTTCGCAGATGTTGATATTTTTCCGCTTATTGAATACAAATTTTTTTTATTTATTTTTTGATCAAAAAAAGTAACATATATTTTACGAATCCACGTTTGCGACAAATAAACAAAAACCCAAGATGGCAAATAATTGTGAACAGCGTGTACGCGGAAAATTTTTTTAAAACCCTTAATCACGTTCATCGTCCGAAGTACGGTCGAGTTTTTCATAGCGTGTAGTATTTTTTCCGGTCTTTCACTTGTTATATTTTTAATGGATTCATGTGCTGCTCTTCGTAAATTTAAAAATCGGCTAATTGAGTATTTAGTCAATATTAGTCATCGTGTACTTTATATTTATTTCGGAAAACCGTCTATTGAAATTTGTTTTTAGGATTCAAAAAAAAAAAAAAAAAAAAAAGAAGTCTCTTGTGACAAAGACCAGCGAATATAGAGTAACTAAGTCACGAGTTCGGAAGTGGAGAAAATTCGTGGCGGTGAACAATAAATGTACGCCATCTATTGGGGAACGAGGATAACTACTCAACAAAAATTCAACGGCGACGCCACTAGCGTCATTTTATGGAAAAACCGGCATGAACATGTTGAATGATACAAATATGCGCCTACATTGAAAATATTAGTTTATTATTTGTTTGTGCGATTAATTGTCCGTTTTCACTAAACATAAATAAGGAGGATTATTATTTTTTCATGAAAAATTATAAAAAATCTCTTTAAATATAGAATTATCCGAATTTAAACTGCGCACAAATCAAAGATGTTTCTCAAGAGAAGTAAAATTTTATGTAAAATAATAATGTCGAGTAGAAGTACTTTTTTATGCGTTGTAATATTGCGGTAGTAGATGAGAACAAAATTGCGCCCACGACTACATTGAAATAAAAAGAAAATTCGGTTCATAAATTTAACTACTAGGTCTGTCTAATTTCTGCCGCCTTTACAAATTCATCAATAAATAACTAACAACTATCCTTTTTTGGGGATTTTGTCCTCTTCGCCCTAGGTAAATTTCTAAGTGTGACATTAACTATTTAAAATTTCATATAAGACTTCTTAATTCCGAATAAATTTACATTCGGAATGTGTACCAAAAGTAAAATATTGTAAAATACTTAATTTATACGAAATCTGAAAATTGTTAAAAATTTTTGCACCATCGTTTTTCAACTCGTTGTGTAAAACCTAAACGTATAAAAAAAACAACTTGAATTTTTACGATTAACAAAATAACTTCTTATGCATATGCACGTATATTCCCTATTTTGCGCGTATAATAAATAATATTTGAACAGAATTCTCATTCTCGAGATATCTATCATTTCATAATTCACTGCAACTAATAGCTTTATCTGTGTAAACTTCGATTCGTATATTTACACTTTTTTTTTTTTTTTGGCTTTAAACTCAATTTTCACCCATCGTCTGTTCCTTTCAATTACTAATCTCAATTGTTTGTTGTGTTATGCCTATATCAAAATCCTACTTCTTCTTACAAAATCATAGATTGCATGATATGTAATCGGTAGTCAGAGAATATAGTTCAAAATTGGCATAGGATATTCAGTAATAATAATAATGCTCGATGCAGACTGTGAGAAGTATAATAGAACATTCTAAGAATATGTGATCTGCATCAGCCAGTCCCTTGGATGGGTACAGAACGGGGAATCAATCCACCGGATTTTATATAGAAAAGTAGGCAGCATATTTGTACCGGTTCATAACCTACAGATTGCTACATAGAAATTTCTTGAATAGATGTTAGAGTACGATAACCGGGAATACCATGGTTTGATAGGGATATTTCTTTGAATCTTTTTATAGAATTTATCAGTATATGAGTTGTGTCACAGAGCTTTTCAATATTCTTTATGCATTAACCTTATTTTATACTTATTAAGTCCCCGCATGGAATATGCCGTAGAATCCTACAATTCCCAGCCGCGTTCCTAGCCCTATTATCGGCAACCTCATTCCCATATATATGTGCTAGAATCCATGAAAATTGCACTGACCGGCCGGAAGTTTTCAAAGAAAAGACAGATGATTTAATAGAGGCTAATATATAATTTAATTTATAATCAAATGTGTCATTTTTGATATAGACATCAATCAGCTTTTCGAGTACGATAAAATCAAAATATTTTTTCCGTCAGCAATAGTTAACACGGACGTTAAAGCTCGTGCTGCCGCTATACATTCCGCCGTATAAGCTATAGAAGCAATTTTTTAATGACACCCGGTTGCGGAATGACAAATGCCGCACCAACAACATCCTCCTTTTTTGAACCATCCGTATATATATATATATATATATATATATATATGTATATATAGAGATAATTAGGCCATTTGCTCATAAGAATATTATTGAAAATATTGTTTACTGGCTACTTGCGCAGTTATTAATTATGTCAAACTCTGATAGATGGACTTCAGCTTCAGAAATTCATTAAATTCAAAGGGGTCTAAGAAATATTTTGCCGGAAAAAAATTGATTCCTACCCGGTGAAATTTGCGAAGTGGACGGAAACTAATCGCTAACATAGGGAGTTGAGTTAAAACCTCCATTGGTCCGAAATTCCTTGGTATTTAAGCACCAAATCGTTGCCTGTTAAGAAACAAAATTTTATAACAAACTTATCAGATAAGAATGATCTCCGTATTGCAAGTGGTGGAATTTTAGTTTCCACCTCCAAAGCAGTCGAAGAGGTAGATAGGTAGTAAGGCGCCTATGATCATCCGATTACTTTTCACTCCTACTATAGACTTAAGAACCTTTAAAGTTCATCTTTACTAGATTACTTTATATTTAAAACCAACTCTGCTAAACTTCCGTATTATTTTTATTCAATAAAATGACAAACTACCATAGAACCGTTAAAATAAAATTAAAATTAATCAGTTAACCGTTTGTTATTTGTTAACTGATTAATCTCAATTTTATTTTAATGCCATGAATAATAATGTGATCGAAACTAGCCGGCATATATTTATAAATTATTAATTTTGTTTGCGTAGTTTATCCATTTTATTAAATAAATATTTATTAGGTTTCTTAAAGGATTTTTTATTAGTACCTGCCAATATTAATTAAATTCAAAATTCAATTTTTCTTTCTTTTTTCTTCTTCCGCGTTTGTTTTTTTACATTACGTTTCACTGTAATACTAAAACTCTGTTAATTTCTTCTTAGTGTAAAATGTGAATAATTTTGTTCATTTGAATAGATTTTCTTTGTAATTCTTCGTAGAAACACAATAGTCATCTATGTTTAAGGCGAACAAAAAATTAACTATACAAACGAAAACTGAAATTTTCACAAAACTATTTCCATCGAAGAAAACTTGTATTATTCAATAGCCGTTTTTTCTTTTTTTTTTTTTGTAAAATAATATTATTTAAACTAAAAGCAAGGCTGTGCCCATAATTTTAAAAATGGGGAGGTTTTGAAAATTTACTTCGCATATTTATTTTATAAATAATAATACATTTTTCACTAATATTCATACTATTAATAATTTCAATTATTTTGATTTATATGTATTAATAATTTACATAAATGAATTGCCCCGTATATGAATATTAATAAAAATTACACATATATATTATTGATTATACTCGAAATAAAATATTTTGCATAAAATATTAATGAAGCACCTAAAAATATGGAGCATATTTTTTCGTTTTTTAATGTAAGAACAGCCTAAAAAATCATCAATATTTATTTTTCAAATTTTCGATTTTTTCCAGATTTTTCTGTGTTTATAATAATTATTTCAGTTCTAACAGAGGGGGGTTAACCACCGGACACGGCCTTGACTACACAAGTCAGGTTAACTTTTCTCCGGTAATTAGCACTTGGTGATCATTTATAGTTTCTTTGTTTTTCATTTGCTGCGGCGCAGGGTACACCCGTTTGCAAGAACAACATGAAATTTTGATTTTTCAACATGTTCACAATATACACGGTTACTTCATTATCGACGCGATAACCCCGATGTAAATGTTGTATCAGTCAGATTAAGTAAAACAAGCATTGTTCGACTAAAATCTCCGATAAACAATCGGTAAATATTTCTTAATATAAAGAAAGTAGTACACCGATTAAACTGTTACAGAAACAGCACTTTTCAGAACCTGTCGCGAATAATATACACCATATGATAATATAGTTCGAGCTTATAATGGACCTATTGGATAATTCGGACTTTATTTATGCAGCAGAAATGAAAACATAAGCGCATAGGCAAGGCTAGCGAGGAAAAGAAACAACAAAAAGCCGCCAAACGATCTACAGAGTGGCTACTGTGCACTCTGTGGAATGATGTAAATTTTCGGCTGGAATATTATCTGGTGAGCAGCGATGGCGGTCAGTTGAAATTTGCATTAAAACTAGCCTAGCCGTTGCTTGTGTTCTGTTGACATAATAAAAACCGATCTCGCACAACTCCAACTACTTATGCAGCAGCAGGCGTGTTCTTGCAGCGAACAAATGCGGCTGGCCGACGTCTGCAAAGGGCAGAGTAAATACTTGTATAAAACTGAGCCTGAGGACGAATACGTACGAGGAGCGATCAAGCGCGCCTACTGATTTATTTGCTCGGATAAAATAATAAACGAAATATGATGAAGCAGATTTACATTTTCCTCTACTTCTTTCCTACTTTCGATGGCTTCTTCTCGTCCTATTTCCGTGTTTTCGTCAAATTTACACAAGTGCAAAGAAAACATGATAGTGACCACACGCTAGCGCTACGACCGGCGCTAAATTTTTGCCATCTCCAACCGGCCTTCTGTTAATATTCATTGTAGCTAACACTTTTTGTAGGTTTGAAAAATATGAAGACAATACGTAGATCCCCCTTTTGGGAAATGTATGTTTACTCAATACCAGCGAGAATGGTAAAACTTCAAGGTCTACCGCCCGGTTATAGAACAAACGAAAGGCATTATTTGAAAACAACTAGCTCCTCCCATATTCTTATTAACGTAGCTTGATTTAGTAAATTGCGCACGTGTCCCGGTTATAGAACAAACGAAAGGCATTATTTGAAAACAACTAGCTCCTCCCATATTCTTATTAACGTAGCTTGATTTAGTAAATTGCGAACGTGTAAACTTGAACAATAAGCAAATAAAAAAGGCGTTATTTGTTTTAGACGAACTGGTTTTCTTTAATTAATTGATGACGGCGTAGTACAGAAGAAGAAGAAAAAAATTGAAATTATTGATGAAAAGATTTCTTCTTTTTGGAACTGAAGCAAGAAACGAAATTCTTTCAGGCCCGTTATTGTAACATTTCATTCTTTATAACGGTAGCCAGTTTTAGCTCAACCGTTCAACAAGTGACCAAAATAAATATTCGCTTCGTCCAACATCTATTTAAATTGCAATAATTACAATAAATAGATTGAAAACAGTGAAACATCCCTCGCCTTCAAAATGACGCGTGTCTCTCATAGTGATCTCAACGAATCCAGGTTTGTTTGTTTTTTGTTTTTTTTTGGACCAGCTTTAGGATATATTCTTTTCCTCGTAACATTTATTGCTCACATTCTGTTCCGCTCCAAAACTTGCAAGTCACCAATATTCTAAATTTTCAGGGTCGCCCTACATCTCTTTTCAGTTTAAAGATCAAAAATATGTCCGAAATCATTGTACACTTTAAACAACGTTAACTGTTCCAATGAACATAGAGGTGCCTCTCATCCAAATTCAATAGTCAGCTTTCTGCCAAGCACACCTCTTTGAAAATTTGGATCAATCGTGCTTACTTTAAATTGCTGGAAATCATCGAACAATTCTCTGGCAGTCTCCACTGAATAGGTCTCTCTGGAAATTTCCTACCATCATTCGTCTCTCTTTTTTATAGTTGCATTTGTCAGGGGTCTTTTCGCGTTCTTTGCCTTAAACCGGGCTTCTCCAACAATGATTTTTCATTTAGACAATGTTAACATTTTATCGCTACTGTGTTAGCCTACTTTTCTGATGAAGCAGATCAAACTCATGACTATGCGAAGAAATTTACAAATGACCGCAGTAAATTTGTACGATTGCAGCCGATTCGTGTGATATTGCAGTCATTCATGGAGTGTGTGGATTACAGTAACAATAACAATCAATAATTGAAAATAATAACGATAATAGTAATACTAGTAAACAGTAACGTTAATGAAAATCTTGAATTCGAATAAACTACAAACTTCGAATAAAATTTTAAAGGTAAAGTAAATAAAATTATTTCGGCCATTTAAAAATATTTATCAACTGCTTTCATAAGACACATAGTAAAAACTTAACAACATTATAAAAGGGTCGCTCTCTTTCGGGCGATAGCGAACGAGCGTTTTTACTCTGAATTTGTAATATTGTATATATTTCTCGCGCAGCATTAACGTAAATGTGTTTATTTATGTGTTAAAAATTTTTGCGCTTTTGTCTTTTTTGGATATTTTTTTGAAACCTATGTAGAGCTTCGTCGAGAAATTAATTATATAATTAAAATTATAGATAACAGGAGAAACTTCAATAAATGTATCCGCAAATAAACTTGCTAGATACGAATGAAAAATATTATATAACGAATACACACATATTAGAAGCAAATTCAATCTACTTATGTTGCACTTCAAATGACATAGAGTTGATAATTTTTTAAATATGGCTGACTATACATAAAAAAAAAAAAGTAAATAAAAGATGAAAAAAACAGATATTGCATTTGACCGATTATTAATATTAATTATCTCCATCCGTTTCATAATGCTAACGGAACTTTTAGTCAGAAATAACATCACCTCTGTAACACCTGGACTCTAAGTCTATGCAAACTATTTTAGAGGCATGCAATCACAAATTTATTAAATTAAAAACGCAAACAATATTTAATACAAAATTTATTACACTGTAAAAAATAACAATGTCTAATGCTACACTTAATAATAATACGTAGTTCTATAAAATCATATAATATATACTCGTATTTTATTATTTGATGTACAATTTCTTAATTTAAGCTAAAACAGCATCAAACTTTTTATAAAATTCATCATACCTAGTTTTTCCATAAGCTAATGTATCTCTCTCTGTATTATTATTTAAAACGATTTTGGTCTGCTGTCCAGTATATAATGTAAGCTTAATACTTTGTATGTTATAAAATACCTTATATAATTATCACTGGGTTTACTAACCACTTACTCAATTATAATAATCTGCAAAATTAAGTTCACACTTAATTATAGACGATTGAACTTTTTTACACTTTTTTTTTTGATTTCTCTATTACCTACAATACTTTCAGAATACATTTTTGGACATAATCCAACTGATTCATTAATTTCAGTTTCATTCAGTTCATCCTTAAATAGCTCGAGGTTCTTTTTATTTTCAATAGAATAACATGAATGATTCCTGTGATAATCGTATCAAAATACTGAGAATTACCTTTAATATCTTTATGAAGGTCAACTGTTCTAAACTGATAAATAAATTAATCGATATCATAATATGAAACGTTAATTTCATTATACATATTGCACATTAAATTGCAATGAAAATCAAAGTATTTACAATCTACTTATATCTGAAATAGTCACTTTGGTAGAAATTAGCTTATTAAATTTAATTTCTGTAGAATTTAAATGGATCATAAACCGGTCTTTACTAAATATTGTTCTGTCCCAATTAAATTTTTCCAACCAGCTCATTAAATTTTCGTTTACCTGACTTCAAATCTGCCTCGAAGACATAACCAGTAGAACTATCATCAGGCACACTTGCAATATCTCATTCTAATCTTTCATTCTGATTGAGCTATCAAAGTGGTTCACTCATAACCAACGATATAAGTTATTAGCATGCAGATACTCTATAAACATATTATCTGCACCACTACTACCAGCATCATTATTAGTTCTATCGTTGTTGCCATTATTACCAGTACTATTGTCACAGCTATTAATGTGTTTTTTTTTCTTCCTGTATCGTTTTACACACTCGCACATACCTCCATGTGTTCTGGTTTCAAAGAATAAAAGCATAACTTAATCGATTAAGAGTTTCTGCTGACATACAACATAAGACATTTAAATCAGTTGTATAACTGTATAATTTCAGTGCTCACTGTCTCCTCTTTTACTTCCTCCTTATTTGTAAATCGTTGTCGGGCATCAGTGCATTTATTATGTCTCTTTCTCTTTTGAATGCACTGATGTCAAAATGTTGCATTCGAATTATTTTTCTTTTTCTCACTTTTGCTGTTCCATTGGTTCAGCAATGAAATTGACGAGCGCATATAGCAAGAGCTATGCAACAAGAAATTTTGTGCAGTATAATTTAACCGTAAAGGTTATCATTGCATAAATGCAAAGATTTCAAAAGCTGCTTGCACTGATCAGAAAATTTTTCTTTGCCTCCCACAATTTTCTATACAAATAATAACGATATAAGGATCACTACTCCATTTAGTTGGAGATAGAGCCTTCAGCAGGTTTAGCCTTTTGATTGCAGAAGAGGAAAGATATTTGATATATCTGGAGAAGGATAACTGAGTGTAAAGGAAAATACCAAGATAACAGAAGCAATTAACACGAGAGAGAGAGAGAGAGAGAGAGGTACTTGCTGGGGATAGATAGAGTAGGAGAAATAGAAAGGTTGATTGAGAAAAAGGAATGTTCCAGCACAGTAAGAGGCGAATTAAGTGTTTCACTGGCAGATACAATATCATGAGATGAGGTAAAGAGTAGGATGCCATCAGCAGAGAATAAAGAAGAAGAATTTAGAGGAAGAGAAGCCACAGTGACAGTGTATATGTTGAAAAGAGTAGGACTGAGAGAAAAACCTTGGAGAAGACCTCGAAAAACCATTCTTGAAGTTTCAAAAGATAAAGCAGAGAGGTGGATAGAATGATTCAGCATGAGATTGACGATAAGAGAAGTAAACTGCTTTGAAACGTTAACTGCTGTCGTCTTATCTTTTAAGGTGGGTAAATGAACATTATCAAAAGCACAGGATACATTGATGAAGGAAGCCAAAGTATAATGTTTTTGGATATAAGGTGCTCTTAAATTGCGGTTTTTATGAAAGGTGGGGGATTTAGGACGAGGAAAAGAATTAGAGAGAAGGGAGAAAAGTGATGAAAGAGGCTTTGAATTATTAGAAGAGATGGCTCGATTGACATACGAAAAAGCATGAAATGCTAAATCGTTATTTTTAAATTGAGAGGCCTTCAGGAATGAAATATTCTCAAATGCCATAAAGCGTTTTATATCTTTCTGCCTGATCCATTCAAAGCAAGATTGGTCAAAGGCAGAGCGTGTGCCTTTGCAATTGCGACTGATGGGCGGTTCCTGCAGGTTGTTGCATTCTGAGACTGGGTGCTTAGAAGCACAGTGTGAACAAATGTTGAAAGAAAAACGGCTGCGTAGGCGATCGAACACTAAGGGAAACAGGAAATGCATTTTGAAAATCGAAACAAATTCTAGGAGAGTGGTCCTATGAAATCTGAGTTCGACTGAACGGGATGGAATTTTTGGCGTCATCCGACGAACGACATAGACGGCGGATTAAAGCAATGGAGATTATCAATTTGATCCCTTCCAAGATTTAATTTTCGGAAAAGGACGGATGTGCACCGGAAATAACGCCCATTCTAAATACCAGGGTGGTTCAAATATGATCGAGACAAATGCTCTGACACGTTTATTTATTATCGAAAAAAATTTACAAAAATTTACAGTTTTTCTAGGTACTCCCCATCACTAGTTACACATTTGTTCCACCTCTCCGGAAGCTTTTTGATACTGGTATCGAAGAATTCCTTGGGCAACTCGGACAGCCATGTGCGCACCAACTCCTCTACCTCGTCGTCGGCGTTGAATCTTTGATCTCCGAGGGCTTCTTTCAGGGGTCCAAACATGTGGTAGTCGCAGGATGATAAATCTGGACTGTAGGGGGGGGGGGGTGTTCAAGTACCTCCCACCCCAATTACGATATTGTATCGATCGTGAGACGCGCGGTATGCGGGTACGCGTTATCCTGGAGAAGAATCGCACTTCGCGCTGGAATGCTCCTCCGTTTCGAGCGATAAGAGGGTTTCACGTGTGTTTTCGGAAGGTTAGAGTAGTATGCAGCATTGATGGAACGTTGTGTGCGCAGGAAGTTGACGTACAGCACGCCCCGTCGGTCCCAGAACACGGTACACATAACCTTACCCGTGGACCTGGTTGTCTTTGCTTTGACTGACGCTCCTTCCTCCTTCTTCCTCCACTGTTCAGACGACACCTTGCTTTCGGGAGTGTAATAGTGTACCCATGTCTCGTCTGTAGTGAACATTCGCGTTAAAAAACCGTCCCCCTACGCCTCGTATCACGTCAGCAAGCGGCGACAAACTTCCAACCGCGTGAATTTTTGCTCGAAGTTCAACAGTTTAGGAACCCATCGCGCTGTTATTTTGCGATAGTGAAGGTGTTCGTGGATGATAGACTCTACACTACCAATACTGATGCCGAGTTCAGCCGAAATGTCTCGAACATTCCTCCTACGGTCCTCCAAAATGAGTTGTGTTACGCGGCGAATGTTGTCTTGGGTGATGCTGGTTCATGGTCGACGATCATGTGGCTCATTCTCGACGGTTTCGCGGCCATCCTTGAACGCTTTGGCCCATTTGAACATAGCAGCCCTACTCAGGCACTCACTGCCGAACTGATTTTGCAAACGCAGAAAAATTTCCGTGTTTTTAACGTCTTCCCGTACTAAAAAACGAATGACAATACGTTGGGCAACGGCGGTCGGCCTTGACATTCACTCATGATCGTAGCATGCGCGTGAAACATGCGTTCGCGACAAAAACTATGCCAAACTGTTCGTAAGAGACCCAGGTATCACATACTACAGTCGCGACCTTCAAAACATACATGCGCGCCATCTGAAACATTTGTCTCGATCATATTTGAACCACCCTCGTAAGACGCTATTGGGGATATACACTTTGACATTGTGTTGCGCGAAAAAATCAGGATGAGCAAGAAAGGAGTTAGTGGAAGTAACAGATGGAAATTTGATAGCGTTACGGCCTCTACCTTAGGGGACAATGCAAGAATGCAAAGATGAAACGGAAATAATTAGCCTGGCAAGTGCCAAAGGATGAAGATGAGCAGCGTTTCTTTCCATAGAGCAACTTTCAATGTAGACGATGAAAGGCCCCGGATGATCAGGGGAAAACATTAAATTTTCTTTGTTAGCAAAACTATATTTTATTGCTGTTATTATTATTATTATTATTCTTATTATTATTACCATCACCATTATCATTATTATTAGTAGTAGTATTATTATTGTTGGTGGTGTTAGTGGTAATGTTATTGTTGTTTTTATTATCATAATTATTACTTTTATCGATATTAAAATTTCCAATAGCTTTAATGGCATTGTTGTTAATGTTATTTGAATTAACGAGATTAGGCAAATCGCGTTGTGAAGGCCGCAGATCCTTGCTTAGCAAAATCGTGGGCGACGAGAGAGGGCTGGAAGGTTTGCGCTTTCCGACAGCGTCAACCTCTATTAGGTTCAGCGATATATTAAATTTAGCGGTTCTTGAATCTTTGGAGAAGGCCGCCGGGCGGCCCTCACTAGACGAGCTCATTGATCAAGCAAACCTAAATGCAATACGAGCGAAATATAAGAAAATAATATATAAATAAATAAATAGGGGAAGAAGAATAATAAGAAAAAAATAAAATAAAATGAAATAAATAAATAGAAAACAAAAAGACTGCTCGTAGATTTCGAAAAAAGAGGAATGAAATAAAGTAAAAACAAAATAAAACTACAACTGCTAACAAGTAGCTAATAATGTTTAATATGAAGAAGAAACGATCCAATAATAAATCGGAATAATGTCACCGGCAATATCAAATAACCAGCTCGTGAAAAAAATAGACGATGCAGCGTAATCTTACAATGCGACAAAAACAACTTTATCACTTTATCGCAAACAGATCTCTATAAAATTCTACGGACGCCTATGGCTTCTCTTCAAAAGAAGGCAATTAATCAACCTCACCCATTTTTTGAAATTTACTAATGAATCATATTCAGGACCTAAAACGTAGGTTCAAAATCAAATGGCACTTTTTATACGCTATTATTTCAGGTATAAAGATATGTTATTTATTTATTAATTAAATAGAGAAAAAACAAAAACAACACCCGAATATTTTTATTTCTTTTTAAATAAAGCAATAACTATATATAAACGAAAAAAATTCTAAAATACTATTTCTTGTTCAAAGAAAAACAAAAACTCATATTACCTGATTAGCAAAAAATTTTTATCGATTCTTTATTCTAGTTTCAAGTATCACGGGTCCCTAAATTCCTCTCTCACATACAATTACAATGAGAGATTACAGTTAAAATAAATAAACCAGTAAACAAACAGTAATACTTCTAAGAAGACAATAGAAAAGTTCTTTAACTAGGAATATGAAAGGCAAACGTACTTGTACTTATAATAAAAGAGACAACAGAAAAAGCAATTGCAATGAAAATGAACGCAGAAGATTAAAGTAATTAAAACAAAAACTGATAGCTTTCTAACTATCTGAAACTTCAGCAATAACAAACTAGGTAAACGTGTTGGGGAACAAGTACAATAATGACGTAACTCGAGAAAATTCAGAAACTGTTATGGAAATGCGCATATTTTCAAGGCAAGCGGCAACATGCACCATTAAAAGGGTTAAATTAAACTACTGCGAAGACTTTATCATATCTATGCCGAGCACCAATTGCATCGTCAAACAGCGAATTTCTCGCTTTATGTAACAGTCATAATAATAATAATAAACTGTTATTACCTGTGATGTTTAAAAAGTGAACTACCAGTATTTATGATGTGGACTTTCGTCCGAGTGAACGAGCTTTCTGTTTAAATAAAAACTTAATGAATCAACACGATTATTTCAGTCGGCTTTGGGAAAAAAAATTTACCCATCAGAATTAATAGCACTTAAAGTTTTCAGAAACAGAATCAAACAAACGAAATAGTTTCTTATATTATTAGTTCTTTTGATTTTTGGCAGTATAAAATGTAATACGTTTTATGAATGTTCTTCAGCTAAAATCGATATTTTTAGCCACATATACGAATTAAAATAATTTCGATTCGGAGATCATCTTATTAAATCAAATTACAAACATTTTATGTTTTTTTGTTTTTTTTTCGTGATGTAAAACAGATCTCTGTTTTATTGACAACTGTAGAATATCATAACCTATTTTTTTTATTTATTTTTTTTTTATTTTGGGCGCTTCAACTTAGGACATTTAACCAGCACAAAGGACTAACAAATAGTTGTTCAGCATACGTTTTTCATTCGTGAGCAACTCAGTTGCGTAAGTTTCAAGCTGGAACCTTATTTTATTTTTCATTTCTATATACAAAAAAAAAAACAAAAAAAAACTGACAAATCCTATTTTTGTTAACCCTTGTTTTATATTTACGAGCCAATATAAGCATATTAACGGCTTTTTTTTCTTCTTTTTCTTTTTGGGGCACGTCAACCTTGAACCTTTACCCAGAAGAAATTCAGAGGGAACAGCATTAGCTAAAAAGAAATTCGGTCAGAAATTGACGAAATGAAACATTTAAATGGGTGAATGATGGATAAAAACGGCAATAGCAGGGTCAAAGAGAGAAAGTATGCGAAAATGGTTGAAACAAGAAATTTTAGAAAGGAAAATATCTTCTCAAAATTTTTGCATTAAGAGAAATTGTAGTTCAAAAAGAGATGATAATTAAAATATTGAAATAAAAATATATATTTTTTTCTTATTTAACGACACTCAAGAGCTTGGACATTTACGTCATCACTGTAAACTATAATTTATTATAAATACTACATGATTTTAGAAGGTTTAGTAAGATGCTAATATTATTTGCATTGTCGGCTAACATACAATTAATACTTAAATTATTATAATCGTAACAGGTCCGTCTTTCTTTTTGCTATTTCCGATGGTCAATTTGTATATAGTGTATTGACAGTGACACTGACAACAGAGAGGCGGTTTGGTGTGTTTGAAAAGGTAATTATGCGTCAATCTGGCGTGTCCGATTCTTAGGCGAGCTATTACAACCTCTTTTGTGCGGTAAATGACGTTCGCCAACTCGATAACAGCGGTTTAACAACATAAATTTGACTTCCAGAAAAACGTTGTTCTCATTCTGCTTGCCAACGATCCTTTACTTTTCTTTACAGGTTAGCGCTGATGTATTTTAAGAGGTGGTATTGCTAGAAGTAGTTGTTGGTGTGTTTCCATGCATGATTTCGGATAGCATGATGTTTAATTCGGTTCATAGGATTTTGCTCCTTACGCATACCGGTCGCGCTTTCATCGTAGGTTTCGATTTAAATGATTCTAGAAAGGCGGGATAAATTGTTTTTTTGTATGGTTTCTTGCGTGGGAAGATCGATAGCTTAAACAAGTATTTTAACGTTAGGAGGTTCCGGCGTTTGAGAGTTTGAGTAGGTCGGTCTCCGTGAGTAAGCTTGGTATAGGGATTAATGGCTATGACATTTTTACGCCAAGGGCCATCAGAAGTTACGAAATTTGTCCCATACATAAGACTTTAATGCTATATTAACGCTCACATATCCCTCGGTGGTGAAAATTGGAACTGAAAGATTTTTTTCTGTCGAATAGTGTAGCCAATGAAAAAGTTTACTCTTCTATAAGAATTATAAAAGAACTAGACCTAGGGGTGAAAGGGGCTTGCCCCACTTCGAGGCCCGAAGAGCGGGTTATATATATATATATATAAACTCGGCCATTTTGGCCTCGCAAGGGGCTGTACCCCTTGACCCCTCTTGCTTACATTTCTGTCTCTTTCTCTTCTATACTTTGTATAAAATGATCAAAATTTACAACGTAATTCTTACTGGCATCAGCACAAAAAAAAAAATAACATAATCACAAAAATCCTATCCCAACATTTAACTTCCATTACATAAAACTAAGACATTTTTTTGTTACATAAAATTGGGACATTTTTTCTAATGGGAGGTAGCCTAAGAATTATGTGTAATTAATATATATATATATATATATATAGCGTAGAATTAAACAAACTGAGAAAACAGCTTCAGATAGGGAGAATGTTGAAGAAAATCTATCTGTATATAACCTTACATCAAAAAATTTTATATGAATTACATTATACCCATAATGGAATCGTTAAAATGAAGGGCTTGACAAGACAATATGTCTATTGGAAAGGAATAGATAAGGATATTGAAAATTATGTCAAAGGATGTGCCCAACGTCAAGAACACCAGAAAGAACTATAAAAAGAAATTCACCATGTATGGAAAAGACCAGAAAATTATTTTGAAAGAGTCCATATAGATTTTGCAGGACCAATCAGTGAACAATACTATATTTTTGTATTAGTTTATGCTTATTCAAAGTTTCTAATGACGCAAGTGTTCAGTTCAGTTATAACATCAAAATCAACTATACAAACTCTAAAAGTAATATTTTCAGTTCATAGAATGCCTAATTATTTATTTTCCGACAATGTTACTATTTTCAAAAGCAGTGGATTCACAGGATACTGCAGATTCTATAGGATTTTTCAAAAATTTTCAACACTAAATAACCCAATGATAAATGATTTGTAGAACGAATTATACAAACACTAAAACGGAAAATCATAACTATGGAAAATAAACCAGGAACAATAGCAGATAAGCTACGAGAAATTTTATTTCAACTCTGAACTGCATCTTTACAAGAAAAAGAAACGAAATCAGCATCTGAACTTTATTTTGGAAAAAAAATCGTTCAAAATTAGATATCCTGAATCCTACAGTAACTAAAACAAAAAGAACACTGATATCAAAAAGGACATTATGTGTAGGAGTCCGTGTATTAAACCAAAATTACCAGGGAAAAGAAAAGTGGCAATTTGGGAAAATAATATAAACTTATGGGAATCTACACTACTTCATAAAACTTGACAGCAGCCATACATTAAAACGTCATATCAATCAATTATGGTTAACAATGTGCAATTTCAAAAACCTAAGAAACAAGTGATGTTCAATATACCAGACACATTAATACCAGATCAGGATCAGCAAGAGCTGCACAATAGGCCAGATGTAACAGAGCAGAACAATGCCAGTTTAAATGATTCAAAATCTCGACAAAAACAGGACCAGTAACAAATCCAATAATAAGAAGACCAGAGCGAGAACGGCGCTTACCAAAATATTTCAATGAATATGTAACTTACCGGTTTTCATATGTTTTCTTAATGTGTAGGAGAACGTTATGTATTTTTATTTTATCATGTAATGTATTATTTAATGTCGATTGTTGTTATATCGAAATATCGAGATCGAGTTATCATGTATATATATATATTTTTTTTTTTTTATTGTGTATTCATTGTATCATGAACTTATGTTACTTTTCTATATAAAACGAATTACAAAAATATGATGTTAAGTTTAATAAATGTACATTATTATGAACCCAACAATTTTCAATTATGCAATCAAGAAAATCAAGACATAAAACTTATCTCTTTAAAATATATAATTAATACTAGGATATTTTAATATAAATGTATACTATTTTTACTATACACGATTTCATCAATTGTAAATTTATTAAATTCCTTAAAAAGTTTGTTTGTAACTTCATCTATACTACTATTAAATATTATATTATTGCTATTGCATCCTTGTAAAATGTGTCCAATATTATTCTGTAAATTATATCTAATACATCTATATGAATTTCAAATTTTAAATCTTTTTAGATAATCCTTAAATATTCCATGGCCCAGTTTGAACTGTACATTAAAGTAATTTGGTACACAAGTATCATTGTTAATTCTTTCAATTACACTTGGAAAAAACTGAAATGTTATTCCATTATAATTTTCCCATATTTTCTGGAACTTATTAATATAATATTCATTCATTATCTTTTTAAAATGCTTTAATTTAAATAATTTATTTACATTAATAAAATACACTTTTTCATATCAATCAATCAATAAATCATTGAATCCTTTAGTTTGTTTTTTCCATTCCATCTTATTCCATGCTGTTGCATTAAATTTGTTGTATGTTGTATACTTCACATCTTTAAGTATTTGTGACATATAACTATTTCTTGATCTTCCTCTGTATCTGATTTTCCTTGTTTTTCCTTCTATAATTTTGGTTAATATTTCATCATTCCTCAGTATATGTGCCATCATTATGGTTCTATGTTTCTTGATAGTATTCAATAAACTGCAGATTTCCATCACTCTGTTAAGAACATCTTAATTTTTAACCTTTTTAGTCCATTTTAATTTCAGGAGGTTCCTTTAAAACCACATTTCTACACCCTTCAACTTTTTGTTTTAAGTTTCATTTATCATCCAGGTTTCACATCTGTACAACATTATATTAATAAATGCATGTGTTATGTTAATTTTATTTTTAATTAAAAATGGACTTATATGCTTTCTTATCTCCATTTCTAATGGCATGATACATGTCATGATTAATGAATAGGAATAACTAATTATTCTATGTGATTTAATTAATTTTATTGCCAACGTTCTTTGATAACTGTTTAAAATTGTGAAATATTTTGATTTTAAGTATGTCAATATAAATAGTACCAATATATAAAATGTTAGGTAACATTATTGATTTATATAATTCTATTCTTCTAATTTAATCTATGATTGTTGTTGAAAAATTTATTAAAAACACATAAATTTTGTCAATCTACTTTTAATATAATTAAAGTGGTTATAGAATTTTAATTTACTATTTATTATTATTCCTAAGTATATCTAAAAAATTCTGCCGTCACTATTCCTCCCGTATGAACTAACGTCAATTGCTATGAACCTGTACACATAGTTTACATCAACCAATGCCAGAAGTGCAATTGAATGGTATCCTTTATAATTGTAAAACAATGATCCTGAATTACTTGGACATCGTAAATTTATACGCTTTCCATCAATAGCAGCTACACAATTTGGAAAATGCTATATATTTTAAAATTGCTTTGTTCCATACTTCTTTTGTAGGAGGTTGCATTGTAGTAGGTCCTAATTTTATCCATATAGCTGCACAAACTTCCTTTACAACCTTGTGGACAGTACTAAATCCCAGTCTGTAATTAAACTCAATGCTTCTAAAGAAATTGCCTATTGCTAAAAATCTGGAATGAGAAAATCATTTTCAGTGACCAGATTTTTTTTATAATAATTTTATTTCAGTAACTGTTTAAATACTGATAGAAAAATATATATATATTTCTCACTTTTAATAAATAATTTTCAGCAAATGAAGCCAAGGAACAACGGGATAAACTAAGGTGTTTTAATAATACTAGAAATAGACGGCGTGAAAATACAAGTGGAATCTGTCCAAAAAAAAAAAAAAAATCTGAAATATGAAGGATAAATGGCATTTTTTTAACCACATTTGAAAAATGGAAAGTGAGTATTTTAAACAATAATTTACTTTAATCAATTTTTAAATAAATACATTTAATTTTGATTGATTATTAATAACATATCTGTTTTTATTATAGAACGATCAGTAATTTGAATAAATCACAGCATTCTACAGTTATGCCACAACAATCTGATATCGATAACATTGTGTCATATTCAGAACATAAATCAGATGAGGGAAACAAAGAGGCGGTACAAAGCAGATAATATGCAAATGAAGAAAGTCGAACAAGAAAACTAGCATGAATGGAAAACCCCGAATTTAAGGAAATGGTTAATATTTTAAAAAATAATTATGCACTTAGGAAGACAAGGTATGAAAATAAATATAACTAATTACAAAATTTAGATAAAACGGACATGTTCTTCCTCAGTATGTTTGAATATGAACAATCAAGAATTAAACTTCAAAAATAATGATGTATCTCCTACATTCCTAATTAATCCAGCATTCCTCACTGTCAACCTGTTGCAATGACAATAATTTGTCAGTTGAAGTGATGTTTCTTTAGCCATCTAATAAAAATTAAAAATTAAATATTTTACATTTATTCATTTAAAATTTAAAAAATAATAATAATAAACTAACTTATTTTATAAAAATTCTGTAATTTTTTTATACTTATTTGTATACATATTCTTATAGGGCCAATATATTTGTACTATAAATGTTATAGGCACATAAAAATTCAGTTAATATAAAAAATAAACTGTATGTTCATAAACAATTTATTTTCTGTTTAAATTGAATTTTACGTTTATGTAAAATTTGTAATGAACGTTTTCAGTAAAATATGTAAAAAAAAAAAGTACATATTTTTTGTTAATTTCTTGTATTGCATTGTTTAGGAATAATAGAACTGCATGCAGTGATCAGTTGTGTTTCTCAATTTGTAGTATAACTGCTATCAAAACTGTCATGGGCGTCGCCAGCAGTGGCAGGGAGGGGCAGCTGCCCCCCCCCCGGAGCCTCGAAACTTTTTAATCAACCGGCCATGATGAGTATTCATAGGCGCATAATCATGAACAATTTGCCAGAAATCCACGAAAATTATGTTTTAATTAAGATTTTATTCTTGTTTAATAAAATATTAAGCCTTTACAACTTATAAATTTTATTTTGCTTATAACTCATATCCTTTTTCTATCATCTTGCCCCCCTCCCTGACCCATCAGCTGGCGACGCCCTTGAAAACTGTACTACCTTTTAATTTTTAACCATCAAAGTCCACGACTAATTAAATCCAAACTTTCCAAAATTTTCTATTGTATATAATTGTACTATTGAAAATCTTTTTGAGATTGAACACTGATTAATGGATAAGATAATCAGAACTGAAATTTTTCCAAAACTCGGTTCCTTCAAACTCTAAATAATTTTGTATTATAATAATAGATGCTTAATTTATCCAGCTCGAAAATTGTATATGGTCACATTTGTATTTTATATAAATTAATCAGTTGATACGAAAGTATTTCATATCAATATGAAACAAGCTTCATGAAACATAATTTGCCGTGCGCTCAAAATTCTACATATTCAGTTAGAAATTATTGTAGTTTACATGATTTTATATAATATTCGTACAACAATTATTCTATTTTATGCAACATTTTTTAAAGGTGTTCATTCCCAGATTGTTAAAAATATTTAGAATAAGAACTGCACTCCTAAATGAATGATAGCTTATTTTTCGCAAACCTTAAAGGTTTTTTAAGCAATTAAAACGTAGTCCCGCTATTCCAAATAGCAAACGTTCCATCGATAGGACAACACATTTTTGAAATCACTGAAAGAGCAACTTTTACTCATTTTATTCCTTCACCAATTTTACAAAATCAGAGTATTTTTTTTAAAGGTAGTGCACAATTTGGGTTGTCAGCTGGCAGGCTATTCTAAAATGTACCTTGAAGATAAATTTGTAATTTTAGAATCGAAGATGAACACAATATAATTTGAAAGTTATCAAATCATCGTCAAAAGTATTATTAAATTCTCGCAAAAAGTTAAAAGATTTACCTTTCTTCCCTTTTACTTAAAACTATTGAAGTCAGAAAAATGTTTGAATCCCATAATATACATTGACCTGCAAAAACTAATGATATCCACATAAAAATAAAATAAACAAAAAACAGCTACGTTTTTTAATCTAAAAAATAACCAACGCATAATTTAATTAATAAGTTGCTTGTATTTACATATTCACACTATCGCCTTTATTATTTCAGATATAACTTTTACTCTTATTATTTTATGTACACAATTAATCATAAAAATTAAAGAATATAATAACATTAAAAATTAGTTAATTCATAGTTATTCTTATCTATAATTTTGTGATATTGGTCTTTTAATGATACGTTATTTATACTTTACAAAATTATAAATATGTAACCAAATAACAGCATCATCGTGTATTGAGTAAAAATATTTGTACTAACTTATTTTTAATATTATTTTTTAGTCATCTGATTGAAATGCAACAGAATCAAAAGTTGTATTTAATGAAATTAATAAAAGAATTATATGTCGTGTACGAGTAGCTGGGCAATTAAATTATACATTACTATTTTTTGTTTCTACTTTTTATTTTTATAATATATATAGGCATGAATATATATTAGAACTAAAATGAAATTGGGTTATGTAACGTGTATTTTTAACAGGAACAAAGTATATTACTGTTAGCAGTTTGAAAATTAAGCTATTTTCATTATACTAATATTTATAATATTTTTTTTTTTCCAACCGTCCGGAAATTGTTTCTTTCGATTTTTAAGCAAAAAGTAAAAAAATTAACAAACGTTATTTCATAAAACGTAAACAGAATCAGGAAAAAGATACACGACAGCAATCAATACTGCTTACTAAATTAACATGCCTGTTTATAGTATTTTTTTTAAAATTCATAGGCCATCTTTAAAAAATTTCGTTTTCATTCCTTTTTTTCATTTGCCATTTTCGTATCTAAAGTAGTTCAAATTGATATATCACTGCGTTAAAATATGAAACATTTTGTTTTCGATGAATTTTATTTGTTGTGTTCGCGGTTTCCCAACGTTTAAAACTTTATGTTTGGTATAACGGTGTAAATTACCTCACCATGTAAAAACTGTTATACTTAAATTTCCGCATTTACTAAATTTATTTTTATTAACTGTTTATTTGTATACGTAAATGATAGCCTGTATTCGCACTTACAGTAAATATTTTGTGTACTTTATTACAAATTTTCATTAAAATTATAAGCCTATAAATCACGACACCCTAAAACCAACTTAGTGCTTGAAATAGATAGCGGTAATGATAAAAAAAATTATCTGTTTAATTCTAAGAAAGAAAATGAATTTCAAAAATTATCAATGTTGATTATCAATGAAACATAAATTTGAAGAAATAAGTATGGGGTTAATAATTCATTTTGAAGAACATTAAATTTAAAATATTTCTTTCGCGCATTTAACCTACTAGTGCATTTAAGGTATTTAATTGAAACTTTATTTGTTCAATCAGCGTGTTCATATCGCTTTCATAAAAAATAAACATAACAGTGCTATTTTATTTTAAATATTCATGAATTAAAATGATTAAAAATATGAAGGGTTAGGTCGCAAAGTGATCAGCGAACCCAGTCCCGCAGTATTTTTATAAAAGTACCTTAAATATTTTTTAAAACTCGACATTATCGAAACATTGGATTCATGCAGGCCAGTTTCTTCGTCTAATTTTCTTAAAGCAGCTGTTAGTTCACCCTTCGCCTGGATCTATATAATATAAACATTGAAAAAAATATTAAAATATAAATATTATAAAAAGTTCTTAAATATCATAGCTAGAAAGTATAATAAATGGTAGATTTTTCCAACATAACTTGTTTAGTATATATAGAAAAATGAGCTCATTTTAAAGTAGATTTTTGTGAATAAAAAAAATTCACTTACAATTAGTATGATTTCAAATACGATAAGTGTGATATTGTTTAAAGTGAAATAAAAATTAAGAAGTTATATATAGGAATGAACGTTATCGAAAGTGTTGCAAAATATTATCTGCAACTTAAATAACATTTTGAATTCATTGTTTATTTCGGGATAAAGCACTTATGCTATCCAAATTCAGAAAGAAAAACTAACAAAAATTAATCGCTTCCATCGTTTCCATCATCTAACGATTTGTACGTTCTTGCTTAAACTGAATATTTATAGCACGATTATAAAATTACGTTTGGAAACGTTGTATATGTGCTCCTTTTACTGTACTCAATTCACAACGCAATATTAGCACGTAATTGATTCACTGTTTTTGAAATTTTTAATGCATTATTATTTAATTTATTTGTCGTGTAGTTAAATGCTTTTTTTATTAAATTGTTTAATACGAATATATACCTCTAAGAGTTTTAATATTAATGAAACACGTACGTTTTTAACTTTCATTTATACTTCATTTATCACTTTTACTCAATGAAACATTTTATTTAAATTAACCTAAGTGTAACCTTTTGGTAGTGACCACGCTTGCAATAACAAGTACTACTTAAAACCATTTAATTTTCTAAAAATAACATAAACATCTACTTTTATGCTTATTATATATATATATATATATATATAAACTCGGCCATTTTGGCCTCGTAAGGGGCTGTACCCCTTGACCCCTTTTGCTTTCATTTCTGTCTCTTTCTCTTCTATACTTTGTATAAAATGATAAAAATTTACAACGTGATTCTTACTGGCATCAACACAAAAAAAAATAACATAATCATAAAAGTCCTATTCTAACATTTAACTTTCATTATTTAAAATTAAGACATTTTTTCGTTACATTTTTCGTTACATATTTCATTACATAAAATTGTGACATTTTTTAAATAACAATAACAAAAATCCTATAAAATATAACAAACGTTACATAAAATTGGGACATTTTTTCGAATGGGGGGTAGCCTAAGAATTATGTTGTAATTAATATATATATATATGTATATGGTGGGGCAAAAGAAGCTACACACTTTTTTAAAAAAAGGAACACATGAGAACAGTGTTACGAAAATTAAAATTGTGTCTACAGAAATGATTTTGATGGTACAAAAATGATTTTAGGTGATAGCTAAAGTTCCCAGCAAACATTTTAAGGGGTTTATTTAAGCGAAAGACGCATGTAAATGGTATAGAAGTTGAAAACAAAGTTGTAAAGAGAAAACCGGTTTAAATACCACACTAACGAAATCAACGATCGTTCTAAATGAGTGGGGATTGTAGCCTAGACCTCAACGGATCCATTTTTTTTTTTTTTATTCCTTTGACCCGACTTCCGCCATTGGCCAATTTTCTTAATCTTTAAACTTTTACTGATTGATCTTAATCAAATTATAAAGTTGTCTACTAAGAACTGACAATGATTCATTAATGATTATCATCATCGAAATTGGTAACGTTTTCCAATTACTCAGGCATAAACGTATTAAACGATCTCTTTCTTTAGTACATTTGGTACATTACCATATATAATGTTCTAAAACTCTCTCCTAATCATATCAACCATGTCTACTTTACGTCTCATAGGTACACTACAAAAAACCAGAATCGATTAAGTTCGAGTTGTGTTTGTCTAAATTCCAAGTTTTTCTTCACTATGCGTAAATGTGTCGTTTTCTTACAAAATTTCTAAGTTTTTTTGCTAATTTCGTGATAAATGTTTTATTTTTTGCCCAAAGACCAAATCTGAAATATTATTTACTTTACATATTAATATGAATTATGTTGTTTTCTGGTCCCTCAGTTCGAGCGCCGGTAATACGATTTTTTGTTTTCTATTTTTTTATGCAGTCCCTGCTTCTGGGCGCTAGTAATACGATTTATGTTGATACGTTTTTTAGTTGATTTTCGGATCCCTCAGGTCGGAAGCCAGTGAAACGTACCCATGTTTTCACTAGGCTTGGGCGATGTATCGGGTACATCGGGAAAAACCGGTGTGGAATCAACATCGCCGAACCGGTTTCGCAAATTTTTGAAAACCGATGTATCGTGGACGGCGGTGTTACCGAACCTTCACGATGTATCACGGTTTTACATGCTCGATGTTTCTAACCCTCATGAAGGTTAAAAAATAACCACGATGCTTTTAATAATAATCGCCTAGAACCTGGCTCGCCGCCAAGGCGCCACTCTACTCAGACAAGTTAGACACGGTTTAAACCGGTTTAACTACTTTCACATTCATTTCGTTCGACTTGATTCTCTGTAGTGAATGAATCTTCACGGTGTTTCTTTTCGCACGGTGTTTTGATAATTTCGCATCGAACGTGCTTTTGTCTTAGAAGATAATTACGAGTACATCTTTGCATCGTTTTATTTTAAACAAAGTTTCTTAAAGGCCAGAGAGAAAAATTAGAACTGAGTGTTCGATAATTTGCGCCAACGATTATTAATTTGGTAAGTTTAATTTTACTTTTTTTTTCAGTTTCGTTTTGTCTCTCAAATTGCTCTTTTTCAGATGAGAAGAAAATCCCCCTCCACGGAAGACGATCCATGTTAAGCCCAGGGCAAAATAATTAATAGTTTTTAATAATAAGACTGAAATTTTTGGAATCTTTCAGTTTATTTTTAAGTCGATTTAGATCGTTTGTACATGAAATCGTCTGAATCTTATACTGTAAGCTATAATTTATGCGCAATTTTACCTCAAAATTCAAAAACGCTAAAAAAATCAAATATCAAGCGATTTAGTGTATAAACTGAATTGTCTAAACAAAACAAATGAAAAGTTACAAGGACTTTTTTCTTACCCATAGAAGACCCTGCAAAGGGAAAGGACGGGGCGCTTTTTTTTTATCTTTTTGCTAAGTTAATTAAAATTTTGTAATTTTCATTGAGTTGTATTAATACGTACAAAAATATAAAAGAAGTTTTTACTTTTTTAAATTTAAATATTTTATTATAAATGTTTGTCTTCATGAAATTTTTATGTAACTTTAAAATTATAAACTTTTTAATTCTGTACTTAGTTAAAAATCTTGAAAATCAAAGTTGACAGTATTTTCGTTTTTCTTGAAGACAAATTAAAGAAATACAGGTTTGAAAACACACACCTGGTGGAAATGTTTGTTTTAATTGGAATTTTACAACTGTCACGCTTAAATGTTTTGTAACTTTGGTTCTATTGAAGATAAAAATTCAATTTAATCTTGATAAAAAACTCAATTTTATGCATTGTTTTAATTAATTTTTACGACATGAGTTTTACTTTTTATTATTTTTCTTAGGATACCACTATGACACCATCAAAAGAAACAATAAAATATGACAAATTAGTCAGAAAAAAAACCACTAAGAGCGCCATTTGGGATAACTTTGGAGTACCTGCAGATGAAAATGAGACAATTCTTGATTGCAATATTGCCATCTGTAGAATCTGTATGAATTCAGTATCATCAAAAGGAGGAAGCACTTCAAATATGATTGGTCACATGAAGTTGCATCATCCAATGAAGTTTACTGAACTGTCTAAGTCTTGCAAAAGAAATATTCCTTCATCGTTCCAGTCCGAACATGAACATGCTGATGACCCTCACTCAAGTTCTTGTTTTGAAAAAGGTCTACAATCAAATGTAAATCCAGAACTTGAAAAAAATACTGTTTCAAAAAAAACGGAAAACCTTATTTGACTACCAGCCTTTAGATACTACTGCATCAAAATCTTGCACAGATGCAGTAACAAAGTTCATTGCATTTACTATGCAACCCTACAATTTGGTTGAACGGAAACCGTTTATCAATATGGTGAAAACCCTAAATCGAAGGTATAAATTACCAAGCCGGAAATACTTTAGCAAAACTGGAATTCCAAAACTCTACAGTGACATAGTAGAGAAAATGCGTCAAGAATTGGCTAGAGTCAATCAAAAAAATGTGTCCATCACAACAGACTGTTGGACCTCTATAGCTAATATGCCATACATTTCTGTCACAGTTCATTTCATTGACGAACATTGGGATATGAAGTCAATGTGTTTGAGCTGTGCCCACTTTGAAGCAGATCACTCGCACACTAACATATGTGAGAGGCTGATAAGTATTTTATCAGATTGGGATATAAATATAAAAAATGTGATTTCATGCACAATTGACAATGGGTCAAACATTGTAAAAGCGGTGGAGAAACTGCAAATAACCAACATTTATTGCTTTGCACATAATATCAACATTGGAATAAATCGAGTATTACAACTTCCAGAACTCCACAGAGCAGTAGCAAAGGTAAAGAAAATGCAATATACTATTTCGCACAGTTGGAAAATGAAACGGGATCTTCAAAAATCACAGGAGTTTTTAAAAATGGAAGTGCTAACACTTCCCAGTGCTTGTCCAACAAGGTGGTGGAGTACCTTAAAACTCATTCATAGATTCTTGGGTAACCACCTACCGATTTGTAAGATGCTACAAGAATATCCCACAAAGAAAAATATTATGCCGGAGGGATGTGATGTTTCAGCATTAGAAGATTTTGTTCAAAATACAAAAGTGTTAGAAGAAATAACTACAACTCTTTCTGGAGAGCAGTATGTAACTGCCTCATG
Source organism: Icerya purchasi (assembly GCA_039619475.1). NCBI lineage: Eukaryota > Metazoa > Arthropoda > Insecta > Hemiptera > Monophlebidae > Icerya > Icerya purchasi. The sequence goes on from CM077115.1 coordinate 321,668,458, forward strand.
TATTTAGCCTCTATACAGGAAAATTAAAAGTAGACTGCAAGAACGAGTTGAAGATACTGCATTATGGAAATCGATAAAAGCAGAAATTTTATCTTCATTGAGAGAACGCTATGAAGAAAAGCAGGGACTAAAACTCATATTATGGATGTCTACCCTGTTCGACCCAAGGTTCAAACTGCATTTTTTCGATTCATCAGATGCTGCTGAAATAAAAGCTGTGGCCCTAGAAAAAATGGCTTGTGTTTATTCTTCATTTAGTGAGTCTTGTCCATCTCAGGTTGAAAAATCAGCATCATGTACAAAAAGAGGATTGGCAAAATTATTACAAATGGAAGAAGAGCTTGATGAAGTTGATTCAAGTAATCACTCTGAAAGAGCTAAAAATGAATTTAATAATTACTTATTGATGCCTAAAATTAGTTTAGAGAAAAATCCATTGACATGGTGGAAAACTCATGAGGATTCTTTTCCTTGCATGAAAAATCTTGCCAAAAGATACTTGGCAATTCAAGGTACTAGTGTACCTTCAGAAAGAGTTTTCAGTACAGGGGGAAATGTAATAACACGTCAAAGAGCAGCATTACTCCCAAAAAATGCAGAAATGCAAATTGTTTTGGCACAAAATATAAAATATGCATAAATTTCTATGTTTTACATCAATGACTTTATTTTCCATTGTTTCATTAATGTTCATATATTTTGTTAAAAGTTAAGTAATAATAGTTTTTAAATAGCTTTAATTTTTTTTTTTTTTTTTATTTTTTAATTAAAAGAAAGTACTACCTTAAGTGTAAGCTGAATTATTTATTTAGGAAAACTATTTACTAATATGACTACTTTAATTTTAAGCATCCAGTATGCAGTATAATTCAGCTGTATTGCTTTTTTTTTTTTTTTTTTTTTTTTTTTAGAAATTAAAAACCGCGATACATCGTGATATCGCGATGTTTGCTTCACGATGTATCGCGATGCAGAAATATAGACATCGCCCAAGCCTAGTTTTCACGTCCCTGTTTCCAGTTGCCAGAGAAACGTTTTCACTTATTTTTGTTGTTTTCCCGTTAGTGAAATAATTTATCTTGATTGCTTTTTATAGTTTCTTTTTATACGAGATTCTTTTCATACGAGCATTAGGCTTTTATTTAAATATTTTAATTTATCAAAAATAATTTAAAAAGAAAATAGAAGTAAGATAAAAAAATAAACAACAATTCGTCCTCGATCCCGCCTCAGAACGGCGGTGGTCTCTCCGCTAGAGATATCACGAAGCCGATATCACGTGTTTAATAACAAAACTTTTACGAAAGAAATAAACTTATATTTAACGGGAAAATTTACCAAAAAAACTGACAGGACGACGATTCTGATGCAGGTACTCGGCCACGATTAGAAAAAATAACAGAAATTTTAACTTTTTAACAGAAAATTAACAAAAAAAAAACAGTAAATTATGCGGCATGGCGCGTATTTATTTCGATACACACGCGACAGAAACCAGATATGTAACGAACACCGAACGATCGACGACTGTTCTGTTCCACGGTAAAGGCTACGACGCAGAAGTGTTCTTATAGAAACTTCTGCGTAGATCCCCGCACATACTCCCCTGCCGACTTTTGGCGGGATTTTTACAATCTGCCTGCAGCTCAACGTTACTCGACACATCTTATTCAGCGCTTCTTACCGCACACGCATATTATTGTCTTAACTGCTGACCACTACCACTCAGACACTGTTTACGTCTCTACCCCAGCGCGACCGTGTACTCGACGATCACACCACCGATCTCGGGGATTTTTGGTATCGGCCAAATAAGCAACCAAGACAAGACAAAGCGGCGATGTAAAATAAATCGACGTTCGAGAAATCAAGAATTAATGAATAAATCGAAGAATAATTTCTAGCTCGAACGTCGAATAAAAAATAGCGCCAAAATACCGAATCCGTATCAATATTATATGCATTATTTGAAAACAAACTTTAAAAAGGTGGTGTATAGTTAATTATAGTCCGTATGTACATTTCTTTTGGTCCACCCTGTATATCGTTCGTTCGTTCGTTAGCTCGATTACGAGCGTCGAGATTACCTATCTGTACAATCTAGCTGTACAGAACAGGTAGCGTTCTTGGCAATTGCTATATGTAACGCTAGTGTACACGCGCAAGATTACACTCGGAACTGATTGTAACCGCTTGTTATCGTGCTACAAATGCAGCCCGTGTGTGTCTGCTGTGTATTGATCTAGCGCGCATATGATGGTGTACGTGGTGGATTGCCGTTGCCTTCCACGTGATTATTAGCGATTATTTATTTATTTATTTAATTCTTATAATAAGTTCGTCGTCGCTCGAGATCGAACCCGTGACCTCCATATCGGAAGTCATATGTATGTATTAGGGATGTTGCTGATGCAGATTTTTTGACATCTGCAGATGCGGATGCGGATGCGGATTTTTGAGTACTCACATCTGCGGATACGGATGCGGATGCGGATCTTAGGATTTTTTAAAAAGAAATTTCATATTGGTGCATAAATAATATCAAAAGCATGTAATCTTTTACATTTTTATTAAATAATTATATACTTAGTAATGAAAGTTAAAAATTGGTGAATTATATTTAATAAAAATTAATATCGCCGCCATTTCAGGTTCAGGTCTGTTTCGCTGAAGATCATAAATTAAGCCCGCGCTACTAAACAATTGTTCGCTAAGTACGCTTTTTAGTGCAGGTGATAAAAATCTGCGTGCTATTCCAGATAACATTTTCAGTTCTTTTCGGTGAACGCTCCACCATTTAAATGGATTTTCATTTACGTTTATTCTTTTCTTATTGCCGTAAGAAAGTAATTCCTTTTTGAGTAGAGTGTCAGCGCTATCATTTTCTGACGATGCTTCACTCTCTTCTTCACTTGACGAATCTAGCATCATGGCAAGATCGCTTTTTAAGCCAACCTTTCTAACCATACCGGAAGTTCCTGGTTGTTCTGAATCTTTAACTGAGGAATATGTCATTCTCATTCTCTTATTAACTGCACTATGTAAAACTCAAATAATCGAAATGTTCACACGATGTAATTAATTACAAATAAATTGAACAATAGCAAACACGTGGCGTCTGGCTACCGAGCACTCTCTGCGCTCCTATTGGCTGTGAGCACGGGACGCGCCATTCGCCCCCTCGCCCAATTTCTTTCTTGTAGCGAGTCGCGACCTTCAATACATCCGCATCCGCATTAATATCCGCATTGATTAATGCGGATGCAGATGCGGATGCGGATGCGGATGTAAAAATTTATACGGAAGATCCGCAATTGCGGATGCGGATGCGAATATCCGCAACATCCCTAGTATGTATGTAAATATGTGTACAGTGAGTAAAAAAAATATTCGGACACTAAGTCATTTTTTGATTAAAAAGTTGTATTCATGCAAACTTTTTGAAAAGAAAATATAAGGGTATGTTAGAACAGAGCAGTAGGTAATAAAGGCATTAAAAAATTTTGATGCACAATAATAATAATAAGCGTAAATTTGAAAAAAAAATAAAAATAGTGTATTTAAAATGTAACAAAAATATTCGGACAGCTTCGGTAAAAGCTCAAAAATTCAATTTTAAAATCACCTTTAATATTTTGTTGCTAATCCTTTCTGTTGAATTTCATCCTCCTGGGCATCGATTTAACTAATTTTTCAGTAAATTCTGGTAAAATTTTTCGCCACTCTTGTTTGAAGATTATTTTTAGCAGTGTTTTACTTCTAATATTAGTTTCCCGAATTTTTCAATCCAAGTGCTCCCACAAATTTTCGATGGGATTGATGTCCGATGATTGAGGTGGTGTTTTCATGACTTTTGAGAAGCTGTATAATAGCCACGAGTGCGCTTTGTACGATTTATGCTTAAGGTCATTATCTTGGTAGAATTTAAAATTTTTTTCCAAATCCAATTTTTCGGCACTGATTTTCAGATGGTTGACGTATGTATCTGCATTCGTATTACCTTCAATAGACTCCAAGTTACCAACCCCGGACGCGGCGAAACATCCCCACACCATAAGACTTCCTCCATGACTGTCGTGTTCAGGTTGTATTTTTTAAGCTTCATATTCGGTTTTATCCAATTTTTAGACACCCATCGCTTCTGAAAATATTAAATTTACTTTCATCGGTAAAAACCACAGTTTTCCAAAAATTTATGTCACGATTAACATATTCCTTAGCAAAGTTGAAACGTTTTTTTTGATTTGTTTCGCTTCTAAAAGATTTTTTCTCGTGACTCTCGGATTGTAGTCGTTCTTTTTAATTATTTGATGTATCGTTTGTGAGTGAACTTCAATATTAAATCTTTTGTGTAGTTCCATAGATAATTCAATGCTGGATTTTTCTTTACCAGCTTCGTTATGAACCATTGATCACGTGTTGACAATTTCTATGACTGACTTATTTGTGGAATCGAGTCTATCCGAACTTATTTTATAAAGTGTTGAATGACGTCGTCGATAGTATTTTTTTTCATATTTAATAACATTGAAATTTTACAAACAGAAAATCCTTTACTATGATTATAAATCACCAATTGTCCTTGCTCAAAAGATAAATTTGTGCCTTAACGAGGCATTTTTTATCGATAATTTTTAAACCGAACATAAACACGAATGTAAAATGCCAAATGTCGATCAGCGGTTCATTGAACAGGTTGCCTTTAGTATGAAATTACTTACCCCCAATGAACGCGCATCGGAGTCTCATGGAAAAACCCAATTACTGCTCAACGTACGTACGCGTCCGAATATTTTTGTTGTCGCTTGAAAGCGTGTTATGTTACGTTATTCATTTTTTTAATGGTTTTAGTGATAGATTTTTTTTATCTTTCTGCGTTTATTACCTTTTTTCAAAAAGTTTGCATAAATACAATTTTTTAATCCAAATTACCTAATGTCTGAATATTTTTGTTACTCGCTGTATATATACATATATATATATATATATATATATATATATATATACAGTGACTCCCAAAAAGATCCGCACAAGTAAGAAATTTCGTTTTTTGCAACTGTAGAGGCGATAAACAATAAAATAAAAAATGAAAAAGGACGTCTATTAATAGTACAACATCACAGTCATGCAGATCACATAATAAGAAAAAAAGATTGTTAGAAAAATACCAAAAAAGAGGAATTTATGTAAAAAAATGAAAAAAATCATCGCTCAAAAAGATCCGCACTATGATGTTAGACGGGAAAACCCGTGCATTGTAGCGCAATAGGAACGGGGGTGACTCATAGGTGTATCGCAGATAGCTTGTAATAATCAAAATGCGCTACGTTCGCGCAAAAAAACAAGTACCAGTGCATTTGTGTATGTAAATCGCGTGGTGTTTGCACATTCCATTAAAGTGCTCTCTGTATGAATCCAAAATGGCCAAATACACGTCTACGGAGAAGATCTAATTAGTAATTTGGAATCATACGAATGGTAAGTCTGTATGAGAAATATGTACGATCTTAAATATGAAACGTCGAACCGTATACCACATTCTAAAGCGATATAAACACGAAAATAGAATGGACTTAAAGCATAGTCCTGGTCGTTCAAAGATTCTAACGCCGCACGAGGAACGCCTGATCGTCCATAAAATAAAGAAAAATGCCAGATTGAGTGCTCCGAAGATTGCCAGTGAATGTGAGAAAAAGGTCGGATGTGAAACGGTACGACAAACTATAAGAAATGCTGGATACAAAAGACGTGCTGCACGACGAAAATATTTTATCAGCGAAGTGAATCGGCGCAAACGTTTACAGTTCGCGAAGGAATACGTTTCAAAGCCTGATACTTATTAGGAGGACGTCATTTTCGCTGACGAAAGTAAATTTAATGTTTTTAGTTCAGATGGACATTGTATGGTCTAGCGTAGGCCAAATGAAGAAATGAATCCCTGTAATCTGTAAAACCTACAATAAAGCACGGTGGTGGCGGAGTGATGGTTTGGGGGTGTGTATCAGCCCATGGTTTAGGCGAATTAGTATTTATTGATGGAATTCTAGATTCGCGTCGATATTTGGAGCTTTTGAAAGCCAATTTGCACAAAAGTGCCGCGACAATGGGTATCTTGCACTCGTTTAAATATTATGAGGACAATGATCCTAAACATCGAGCTCGCATTGTGCAAGAATGACAGCTCTACCGGTGACCAAAAGTGATCCATCCTCCTCCTCAATCAGCGGATCTAAATATTATTGAAAACTTGTGGGATGAATTGGACCGTCGAGTTCATCAGACGCCGGTTATTTCTGAAGCAGAGCTGAAGAAAAGAATTGACGAGGAGTGGATAAAACTGGACAAAGAATACTTAGGTAAACTTGTAAGTACTATGCCAAATAGGTTACAATGTGTCATTGACCAAAAAGGATACTCAACGAAATATTAAGTTAGTTTTTTAACTTAAATTTCTAGTGCGTTTCGCCTTTTTTTCCTCGCGTTTTCGATTTTGTGCGGTTCTTTTTGAGCGATGATTTTTTTCATTTTTTTTTATATAACTTATTTTTTTGGTATTCTTCTCGTTGTCTTTTTTTCTTATTATGTGATCTGTATGACTGTGATGTTATACTATTAATAAAAGTTTTTTTTAAATTTTCATTGCATTTTTTATTGCCTCTACAGTGTAAAAAAACGAAATTTCTTACTTGTGCGGATCTTTTTGGGAGTCACTGTATATATACCAGGCTCGTGCCCAGAATTTTTTTTTTTTTGGGGGGGGGGGGTGAAAATTTTCTTCGCATATTTATTTCATAAATAACAATACATTTTTACTAATAATCGTACTATTATTAATTTCCATCATTTTGATTTACATATGTATTAATAATTCACATAAATGAATTACCATATAAACATTTATAAAAATTACATATGTTATTAATTATACTCGTAATAAAAAATTTTGCATAAGATATTAATGAAGGACTTAAAAATATGGAGCATATTTTTTCTTTTTTCTTTTAAAGGTAGGTAAGAACACCTTAAAAAGTCATTAATATTTATTTTAAATTTGTGATTTTTTTCAGATTTTTGTGTATTCATAATAATTATTTTAGGGAGAGCGCCCATCTAAGCGATACGATTCCGATACGACAGCGATTTTAAATCGTAAGCGATAGTAACACGATTTCGATACGACGTAACGTCCACTGAAGCAACGCGATTTATCCGCTGGAGAAGCAACTTAATTTATGATGCGGTGTGATAGTGCAAAAAATGTCATATTTTTCTTCGTTTTCCTGTTCTTTTTTCAGTGAAGAAGCAATGTATCGTTAGTAAATCTTAACAATTTAAATCAAAAAAGAAAACTACGTTATTGAGTACATCCATTTTTTCAAAAGAGTAACAAAATAAACGCTTTAATGTTTATAAAAAACTGAATATATACTTGGAAAAGTTCTAAAGTTTTTATGGAATGAATAAGGAAACGTTTAATTGGTTAGTAGAGAAAATTGGCCAAAAATTGTAAAAAAAACACCCATTTTAGAACATTTATACACTGCAGAAACGTATTTTAATCACATTACGGGAAATACATTTGTTAATTATGTATATCTAAATGTTTAGAAACATTTTCTATACCATATACATATATATTGCTGTTAATTTATATTACATAACAAAATAAGAAAATGTAAATATTAATATTTATTTCATAAATATGAATTGTTTTTAAAAATATTCTGAAATAAATTTAAAACACCGATTTTAAATTGTTATTTTTGCCGATTACTCATATTACGCATAAAAATTCAGAATGTAAACAAACAATCGCTTGCTCAAGCAACTAAATATAAAACATGTAGCACTCGAGCGACGGCGATACGATAGTTGCTTATCGGTTGCTTGTCGCATCGCGTCAGTGGGCGCTATCTCATATAATAACGTGGGTTATATTCTGAACTACATTTAGTTGCTATCGTATCGGAATCGTATCGCTTCGGTGGGCGCTAACTCATATAATAACGTGGGTTATATTCTGAACTACATTTAGTTGCTATCGTATCGGAATCGTATCGCTTCGGTGGGCGCTCTCCGTTAGTTCTCATGGGGGGGTTGACCCCTACTCACCAACACAGACACGGCCTTGATATATACATCTGTAATACCACAAAACAATATTACTATATTCTTTAAACAATTAACTCAAGAAGATACAGCTTTTCAAAATTATTTACCTAGTGAATCTAATTTAAATCTGTAAACCGTATATAAAATCTTATTTCAATTGTTTTTATAGTTCAGGAAATTAAAAATAAAATAAACTTCTTGAAGCAAAAAAATAATTAAACGTTACATTCTTTACAGTGTCATAGTAATTTAAAAATTGTTTATTATTGACATATTTTGTAAAAAGAAAAACAAATTACTGTAATTAATTCGAATTTATTTATTTGCTTATTAATTAATTATTTCAAAAAACGAAAATTGAATCATTTTAAAAATTATTTTTTTTGAAATGAATTTTTAAAAGTTTATTTATTAACCGGTCAATAATGCCTAGGTAATGTATATGAACATTAAGAATTTTCGGCAATAAATAGAATCATCAATATTTCTTTCTACACTATCTGGTTATTATGTAAAATCACTTGGCATCATAAAGAACGCAAGATTTCCTTCGGCAAATTATATCTTTTTTGAATACTAGTCGCGAAGCTAATGGTGAAAGTCGATAAAAAAATTATTCTATTCGTTTGTTTATATTCTCTTCGTTTTTCCAATAATTCGTTTTTTTTTTTGGTTTATTCTCATTTTCGGGAGGAAGCGGAATAATCAATATCCCAGGTAAATACTTTCTTAATATGTGCTAATTATATTAACGGGGAGAAATTAAAAAAATTGAAGAAAACAGTTTTTGTTTATCAAACATGATTATAATCCACGACCATCTTATTGGTAATTACTTAAATTTACACCTGAGATACGCAAACAAAACGAAAATTCATAAATTTCAATTTCAATACTTTCAATGCACAAACAAAAATTTACATCATCCCACTGATGCTAAAAAAGAGATTTACCTTCTTGGTAGATTACACTTCGGTAGTACAGTCATTGATCATAGTGACATTCTTTTTCAATAGTTTCATTTTCTCTAATTCGAATCTATTTCCGAAATTCATAAGAGAATTAGTTTCTTCGTTTGTTTATCTATTCTTTAATATGCTTAGCAAAAATAGGAAATTTTTTGACTGCTAGTTAGTGTTCTTTTTTTTTTTAATCATTTTATATTATTTTAAAAGTAACGAAAATGTACTAAGAGTTGTCAAGACTGTTTTGAAGTCAACGCAATGATTTGTTCGTAAAGTCCACGAATTCATAAAATAAGTAAAATATATTTACGATTTGGTAAGAAAAAAACAAGAAAACCTAAATAAAATAATTGGAAGGAAAATAATTACTAATCATAGCCATATTTGCTTATTATTAGTTATTTTTCAAAATGGAAAAGAGAAAAAGTTTTTTCTTAAAGTTTTGATGCTTAAGAAAAATAAAATTTATATTATTTCCACGTGTAATAGTATTCACCAGCGTAAAGGCTTAGTATAGTAAGAAGACTATACATCAGTGGTCCCGTTTGTATTAGTAATGACTGCTTTTTAATCGCTATTTCTTTCTAAGTAGGTAAATTTATGTTGAAGTATGTTAAGTAATCACAACCAATTCAAAACTATAAGTAACTAACGCAGTTGTAAAACAACTCCACTGGCAGCACAATATCTTCATAGAAATGCTTTACAAAATGTTGTCAATTCGAGATGTAAAGTTTCTACGGATTTTTGTTGCTCATCTTTGCCGATCATGTGTATGAGGTGTTCGACCGTTTAACAAATTATAAATTTACAACTTTCCTGAATTAAGAATGCCTTTTTATACGATCATTATGATAACCAAACATTATTTTCCATAATGAGTTACGCTTTTACATCTTGGTCGCAAAATAAAACTAAAGTTCAACTCTACGAGACTGTGATAGTTTACTAATAGTTTTGTTTGAAGTAGTAATACAAAGTTTTATGTATACTTTTTGCAAAAGTTTTTTACAGTTCACAATAGGTGCTAGTTATTTAAGTTGGCCATGTTAGGGGCACAGTTACTAGTATTTAGAATATACCTTAGTTAGAGCATTTTGTTCTGTATTAATATTAGAACAGTTTTTAATAATTAACATTAAAATATCGAAATTGCTATGCATATAGTAGAATTAAACACACGAAGACTATGCATAGGTTAATTTATACTTAAATAAGAATCCAGTTTAAACGAAGACTAAATATGAGAACTAATTTACTTTTTTTTAGTACTAATTTATGTAAGATGGGTTCTTATACTCTATACGAGAACAAGAAAAACGATTTAAAATTTGTGAAATTGTGAATAAGAAGTTTTACCAAAATTAATTTATTTAAAAAAATGGGAGAGTAAGATGATTTTATTGTATATTTTTACAAATCACGTAATTAAAAATTACGATAACTTCAATTTTTTTGTGAACTGTGCAAATTGAATAGAAAAAATCGCACGGTAATCTTACGTTTATTTCTATTGCTAATCCTATTTATAGTTAACCATTGATAGTTGTGAATCCTTATTTACTAAAAATTAGGAATAAAAGTGTTTTTTCTTTTTTTTTTTTTGAATTTCAGGTATAGAACATGCAAATAAAGTATTCAATTAACGGCAGAAATGATGTTCAATTTTAAGTCTATATGGGGCGTTTGAATTGGTTCAAGAAAAATTGGAAGTGAAACGTTTAAATGTAATAGAAAAACGTAAAGTTCATACACGTATCATATCATTTAGGGTTTAAATTATGTTTATTACATTATAGTGACAATGTATCAAGATATTTACGGAATTTTAAAATTTTATTTTGCAATCCATCAATTCGAGAAAACAAAAATGTTTGTTAAATTTCATTTTTGAAAACGACGCGTTCAGAAACGAATTATTAAATTTTATTTCGGCTAATAGTAGTATTGAGGGGCTAGACACTGGTTTGTACTATAAAAAATGGGGTGAATTTTCTGGAATTTTTGAAAAAAAAAACTAAACGGTCAAATGTAAGATTTGGTATTTTATTTAACATCACTTAATGCAGTTGTGCAATTTTTTTCACATTAAAATATGAAATCATAACTGAGATATAAGCCATTCCTTAGAAGTCCATAAAAAAAAAAAGTAAGAAAACGGCTGCAGTTGTAAGTGACGTCAAAAAGTTTGAAATTAAGAAAAACAAAAAAAGCTTTAAACTAGATAATATTCTACATATCATGAACTTTTAAAAAATATTAAAAATTGACAAAATAGCATTATTTTGAAAAAAAAAGTTTCGAATTTTTCAAAAAAAAAAACACTCATTTTTTGCATTGCAAAATTTCATTTATAAACGGATCAAAAAGGTCCTAGTTCGTGATATGTAAAAAGATGTGCTAAGCATTCCTTAGAGAAATTTCAAATCGATTCACCGACTTGTTCGCGATTTAGAACTGCAGCCGTTTTGAAAAATGCTGTTTCAAGAAAAACGTTTTTAAAGTTTCAACTATTGATTTTTATGTTATAAACTTAAATTTACCATACTTACAGTTATTCTACTAAATGTTTCTACAATTCGCCTTCCTCTTGCTCAAAAAGTTGCAGCTCAGCCGCTGCAGTTTTTCTTTAAGTTGTACGAGCCTCTTTTGAAACGCCTTGGTACCTTTTCTCTGCTAGCTTGATGCGCGTCGTATCATGCTGGTCAACATAGTCTTTAGCTCAGGATTCAATAATCACTTCCATAGTTTTAATTATATTTAGTATTAATTGAAAGCCGTTATTAAAGATCCCAATAGCAAAATAATTGGCCAGTTGAATAGTTTTTAAACCGCTATGGAGGTGTTTTGGAGTAAAATGCATTGTAACTCTCATTATTATTTCGAGTATTTACATCTGTTTAATAATTTGGTCTTACTCAAATCCGTCTAAACTGGATTTAATGCTTTTAAAACATCTGTGTCTAGTGGAAGATAATCATGCTTGAAGTTCTTCATATTAAAAACTTCAACTTCCACTCGGCGATACTTGCACCAACTGTCCGCATCGGCCGGGCAGTTTTGTTGATGCAGCTTTTTGTCAGTTAAACCCATATGAAAAAGTATGTAGTCCAAATTGCCTGGTTCATTTCTTCTACATCAAGAGTGGCCAACCCAAATGATCTCACGGACCACTTTGGGAATGTATTGCAACTCCGCGGCCGCATATAAAATCATATATTCCCATATTAGATTTGGACCCACTATAATAGACACACTTAGGAGTGAAATATAAAACTTGTTATATTAAATCTTTCAGCATGCACGTGCATTATGAGTTCGCAGAACATCATTTTTTATTACTTTGGCCATCTCGCGAGTCGCAAAAATGTTCAAGGCGGGCCGCGGGTTAGCCACCCTTGGTCTGCATTATCCTGATGTCTTATTATAGCCAAATCATAATATTTTTGGAACTTATTTATAACTTTATCAGTTAATTTTACTGTATCCTTACTTCTGCCTCCCAAACCCCTCATTTTCTTCTTTTCACTTCGGCATCGTATTCCATTTTTTTCTTGATGTATAGATTGCGTTTTAGTTTTGCGACTTCCACATCATATGGATTCATATCTAAAATATCTTTAGAAGTAGCACTATCGTCGTCGCTGATGTAACGGGTATATTTTATTCCATAATTTGCAAGTGATTTACACGCAATGGAGTTTCTTTCACGCCTTTCTGATTTCCGTATGCATTATTTTCACTCATTTTGAATTCAATTTTTGCTGTACCGTGCTCTACACGACACCCAGGACATACGTACCCGCTCCATCAAATCAAAACATATTGTAAATAACCGATAGCCATACGCGTTTACAGTGCCACTTATAGTATCGCTGATATTATAAAATAGCTTAAGACGAAAAAACCGTTTTTTAATTTACATCGAGCGATATACAATTTTAGAGAAACACGATGTTAGAGCTTGTGAATCAGCGCAGCTGCGAGGCTACAGTAACTGGCTACCGAGCGGCTTCGTTTTAGTAGCCTGCCATTTCAAAAATATTTACGATTTGACTCGAATACTTTGGGACATTATTATTGTGTCAACAACAAATTATCAAAAAATACGAAAAAAGAACAAAAAAAAGTTTTTTTAAAATTGAAAAACTAGTCTAGTCCCTTAATGACCGTTCTCGCTCAACACAATTAACCGGTTCAAAGAGGATTTAGCGAAACTAAAACTTTTTACGTTTTACCGTTCGATTTTGTATAATAGTAAAATATGTAGTAGTTAGTTGTTTTGCTATTTTGCGATTAGATACTTGATACTGGTTCCTAATTTTCGGCGTAATAAGGTTATGAACTTATTTAAGCATTTCTTATAATCTTGGAACATGATCCTGTATAGTTTTAAACGGCTCTATATCGTCTGAAAGTTTGGCTGCAGTGCTACCCTTGAACTAAAATATCTCATTATTGTCAGATGATCGTTCAATCTGTAGCATTCGACAATTGTAGAATTATAATTCAGCAATAGCGGGTGGTTCTTTAATTTAATTTGTAATAATAACATAGCAATAAAGAAATTAAACGAGTACCCCTTTGTTTAGTTGCATCCTATAAAATTACTCTAATATACAATTAATACGTCACTTAGCAGTTATTATGCAGTTAACAATGTTACAAATGTTATAAATTTGTGATGAATAATCGAGTAAATCAGAACTCGATCCTGATAAACTTTAATCAGTCTGTTAAAAAGTGGAGTATTTAACACGCATTTTTTATGAGCATACATGTATGGTACAACTTTTACGTACGTTTTCAAATGTTTTATTCAGCATCACTGATTATAAAGTAACGTATAATGTAAGTTCAATTTAAACATTTAAAAATTTAAAAAAAAATATTTGTTTAATAAAGAATTAATTTTATAGTCAATGATACGAAACTAGTTATACAACTGCCGATGCCTGCTATCGTTTTTTTTGCTGCTTATAGTAACACAATTATCATTATTGCACCTACACTGTTATTTTTGTTTTTTTCCTTGCAAAATTAAATGGTTGACTCTCATTATTACGTCAGTTGATATATACGAATTAAAGTTGTTGATTTAAATTTATTTTTATTCAATTACAGATTTATTGCTTGTTTTTTCATTCCGATATTTTTTGTTGTTTCAGTAATGTGTCTGTTATTACTCAACTGCTTATGATGACAATAAGTAAGGAGTTTTCGCGGTTCATATTAAAATTACAATTTTCAGTAGAACCACGTCGTTATTAAAAATCTTATTTAACACTTCGAACACATTTTATTTTAGATTCTGATGATGTATCGTGTAAATGCGTTCGAAATATTGAATAGCATTCTTAAAGTGACGTTGTTTCTACCAAAAATTTAAATTTAAATTTTAACTATTCGTATTTACGTATTATCAATTTTAGTAATGTTTTTTACGAAATATAATTTTATTTTTTAAAATCACATTCTGCGTTTTCAGCACTTCCACTTCGACTACGCACTCAATCTTAAAATTACACTTTGCAAAACGTACAGTTATTTACACAAATCTATTTTTTCATTACTGCAGAATATAATAATAGCGGTAAGCACTAACAGCAATTTATGAAAATTCTACCTCTAAAAAGTATAATGCTGCCACAGCTGAATAAGCTGAAAAGTGAAATTGTAGAAAACCTATGGTTTAATTATAGATTATTCAGTAATAATGCAGGACCACAAATAATTTACAAGGACCTAAACCTAAATCAAAGAATACTTTCTGAAAAACGCCCAATTGATTTTGTACAGTTTTGAGGAAATGGAAATATCGCATCATGTTAAATCCATTTTCAGTTTACATTGATTCAGCACTGGGCAATGTAAAATCATATTAGATGATTTGGCTCGCTCCTATGTTAACGGTTAAACTGATCACATTTGGCTAATAGTTTTCAAAATTGTAAAACCATGAAGCGGCCACATGTTGCAAGTTTTTAATGCTTGTGTGTAAATTAGGGTATTCCCAAATAAATACTTACACCAGTCATTTCAATTTTTTCTGCTCTTTTATAGTTCATATTGATATGTTTTTTCTAGTTCACTCGATAAACAAATAACTATGGCTAATTTTAATTTATACCTTACACAAAATTAAATGAAAGTATGCAATTATAATTTATAATTTCAAAATTGTAAGTTTTTTGCCATGTTATTCTGCTGATTCTACGAAACACGCCTTATCAATAACATAAGTACAATTACTGCTAAATGAATAATTCATATATATTAATTACAACGTAATTTTTAGGCCACCCCCCTTTAGAAAAAAATGTCCCAATTTGATGTAACGCAAAATGTCTCAAAAAGTGTCCCAAAAAATGTCACAATTTTATGTAACGAAATATGTAACGAAAAATGTAACGAAAAAATGTCTTAATTTTATATAATGAAAGTTAAATGTTAGGATAGAATTTTTGTGATTATGTTATTTTTTTTGTGTTGATGCCAGTATGAATTACGTTGTAAATTTTGATCATTTTATACAAAGTATATGAGAGAAAGAGACAGAAATGAAAACAAGAGGGGTCAAGAGGCATAGCCCCTTGCGAGGCCAAAATGATCCAGTTATATATATATATATATATATATAATCATTTTATGAAGCTATACGCTAATATTCTAAGAGACACATAAAGCTGTCGTTTAATTAACTATTAATATTCTCAACTTCTTCTTATAATACTAACTGGACTCTGTGGGCTATACTTCACTGTATATGTTGCCATGTTATCCTGCTGGTTTTATAAAACATGCTTATTCCTATTACAATTCTATTATTATCTCCGACTTAATCTTTCATTGGAAGGATGGGTTGGCTATTACATGGTTAATAAATATAAGGAAGAGAGGTCACGAGCACTGTTTATGGCTTTTCCCGGTACAGTGAAAAAAAAAAGTTTTTGGTTCGTTTTTTTTTTTATTTTTATTTAAAATTAAATAATTATTTAAATTGGATATGCTTATAAATATTTTGATTCACTGGCCACTACTCCAATTTAAGAAAAGAAAAATTCGGGTCGCTGTTTACTACTGTTTTGTAACTATTAACATGTTCTGCTCATTTGCATTCTAGCTTTTCGTCTTATGATCCATGCTTTTTTAATTGCTGAATTATACTCAGCAAAATAGAATTGTGCGGCACATTGCACAGGCCATCATTTTGTGATCTCTGATAAGATTTACAGAAGAAAAAATTATTCAATTTTATATTCAGCATTGCCTCCTGTATTTCAGATTAAATTTGTTTTTACCGATTTCTTTGTTTGTAATGCTTATTTGTTTTTTTTTTTAATTTGATTTGTCTATTTTGAGTTTGTTTTTTTTTTTGTAAAGTACAATTTGTTATATAACTTGAGGTTTGCTCGACATGTCGAAATTTTTTAACCATCAACAAGAAATTGGAATTTCAGTGCAGGCAATAGAACAGAGTGTAAAATTTTGCTAAAATTAAAATTATCTAATTATTTAAACTGGATATCTATTTTGATTGGTCAACTTATTTTTAAAATTTTCTCTTTCCATTACTTCACTTTTTTTTTCACGCCATTTTTATTACTAGATTTAATTTTTAGCCAAAATTAGTTCGTTCATTTTTGCTTTTACTATGAATTACAGCCGGGGCCAAAAATGTACCGAAGCGACTGATATAATCACTTACCTATTACCCAACAATAAACATATTTAATAATGAGAGTATAGAAGTAATGCGGCTCATGTTAAAATATTTTAGCTAATTCAAAAGTTTCCACTTTCCTATAATAAGTTAATAATACCAGACAAATATATGGTAGTGTTCCCATGAACAGGTAAGGAATTTAACGTTATTATTGCTGTTGGTAAAGACCAGCATAATGAGATTTCAAAAAGCTTTTACCACAATCAAACAAACTATTCGATTGCCAATTACATAGATGACACAAATCCAAGTAATAGATTCGTTTTAAAATAGTATGGTTAACGGGTTTCAAAGACTCATGAATGTAGTCTTGATGGAAAAGAACGTTTTAAACAGTTTTGCAAATTTATGCTATTTAATTGATGATTTTGCAAGTCAATTTTTCGAACTTAACGATTTATTCAACGTATCGTATATGTTGTATGAAGTATTGAAATATAAATAATTTAATTAATTTATATTTTTTAACTAATATTTTAATAGTGGTATGTGGCCAAGAATATTTAAATTATATTTAGCTAGTTAATATTAAAGTATTTGATTTATTTGTTTCTTCCTTCCGTATCTTTCTTACGTTTTAATAATTGTTAATTACACAAATAAAGTTTTTTTTTAAAGTAACTCAAATTTTTTCTATCCGGTCCGCTGGTTATACATTAAAAGATTCATTACGATAATCATTCTTCCGTTCACAGATTTAAAGATAATTGTAGCATATTTGGTCAATTTGTATTATTCGCCTGATGAATTCAATGAAACGTCAAAAACGGATACAAAGATGACAGTTAAATGGTGAAGGTAATCGCGGTAGTCTTTGTGAAGCAAATAATTGTTAATTTAGTAAGTACTATGAAAAATGTAGAAACTTATTGGTCGAAATCATAAAGTATTATTTTTTTCGTTTTGACATTATATGTGTTATTTAAATATTGTAACGTAAACTTTTTAAAAATACTTGTTCTTTTCCTTGTATTACACCAAAAAAGTGAAGTGTTACGTGAATTTTATTCTTCTACGCGTAATAAAAAATAATCACCATATTAAAACAAAACAAAAAATCACTAAAAATGTAATATATTCGAAGGATAAATTAATATTGAACAAATTTATTTAACCTTATGATTCGTGCCATTAGAAGTAATTTAAGAGTACGTACTAACGTCACATATTATAAATTCCTAAAATCATTACTTATATCTGTACAACTAGAATGTACGAATAGAGGTAGTCGCCGACACCCAGGAACTGAGTATCGCACTATGATGATGATGATGATGATGATGATGATGATGCAGTATTATACGCATTACCTCACTTTATTTCAAATAAATGCATACGGTATAACATAATAGTTATTTAAATAAATTTATATACATAGTGCTCCATGTTAATGGCATCAATAACTTTTTTTTTATAATACTACAGATTTTTATTTTGAATTAAAAACGCTTGACAGTTTCATAAATCACAAAAAAGGGTCGAGTTATAAATTAAAAACAAATCTGGGTTGAAATAAGTATTATCAGCCTTTACACAAAAACAAATGCAAATAACACTTATTAGTAGAATTTTTTCCTCTGCATTACACAATTCAGTATAAATGAATAAATAAATAAAACATAATCATCGTATTTCTCAAATACTTATACCAACATTTAGTATTTAATGCATAATACAGTAACAATGATGTGCTATTGCGCAGATCTGCAGCTGTCTTATTTGTGCAAATGATTTCATGTGCAAATCAAATTAAGTTATAATAATTTTAAACGAGCGATTTTTTTTTTTTTTAAAGATTACTTTATTAACGACTTGGAACGTTGTAAATTTATTTTTTTTATTTAAAAACTTGAAATAAGCTATTTCTTTAAAACATTAACATATAATTATAATTAATAGATTATTTAACACTCAAAATTATTATGTATTTATGAACTAATGATGTTAATACTACTTTTAATAATTTGATATATTTCTGCAAATTTCTTATAGTAACATTAATTATTCATAAAAAATTATTAATTCAACTATTAACTTGGAAAGAAATTAATAAAATTTAAAAAAATTATAATTTGTGTCTGAAAACAATTTTATTATTTGTTGGTTCATGAATATTTAAAATAAATTCTATATTTATCAGTCGGCAAATAACAATTTACAGCACATTGACTCATTTTATTTAACTAATTACATAACAAATTTGAAGACATGAAAAGAAGAAAAAGATAAAATTCACAATTAATTTAACTTGCTTACTTTTTCTAATTTGTAAATCTCGATAATTTCTTTTCCAGTTTTTGTAATTGATCCGTCTTTTTAAATCTCATAACCAAACATAAATTTTAGTCCTACTAAAACAAAATCATTTTGAATGACATAAAATTATGGAGGGGATTGTGATTTTGTTTTTTCAGGTAATGTTTGAAAAATTTTCTTCTCCTTTGATAGAAGGTTAATATGTAATTAATAAAATTCTGATTCTAGTTTGCAAGTTATTTTCTACATTTTTTTTATTTGGATATAATAGAGATCTTTTAGAAATCCGTTGAATCCAATCAAGCTTACCATTTGTTTCTTCTTATTCTTTAATAGGGGTTCCCAAAGTAAATACTTTTGAACTTATGAGCTATTTATCCAGTAATATACTTTAGTGATTCTTTATCTTTTCCTTCGTTTCGTAAATGTTTGATATTTCCGATTTTGTTTCCTCTTCTAAATAAATTGGTTCTACAAATTAATTATAAGGTAGTTCATCATCTTAATGTTCAGATTTTGTTTCTTTCATTAAACCTGAGAGTAGATTTTGAATCAAACATAAATCTGTTTTTTGAATTAAAATATTATAAATATTATTGTAAGATCCATTAATATTTATATAGAACAAATCAAAAATCATTTTGACCGTGAAAGAGATGCGAAACCCACGGATGAAACGGAAATTAAAGCATTTATTGGTGTTTTATTATAGACAGAGTGTCTTGGTAGCAATAGAAAAGACACAAAACAAATATGGAATAATTCTAAAGGGTGTAGTATGGAATCCTGCTATCTCACCACGAGTGAAAATAGATTCATTTCTTAATGCGAATCATTAGGTTTGGTGATGTTCGCGACCGGCCACAAAGGCGGAAACTTGATCGATTTGTACCAATTCGAGAAGTATTTAAACTATTCGTTCAAAACTTCCAACGTTTTTATACACCTAGCCCATATTCATCTTGTTTGTAAATTCGCTTGATCTTAAATCGCTGTACAGGGGCACCACGTGGAGGTTCCTACCTTGTCCCCTTTAAACCGACTTCGCTCTGGTTGCGCCAGAACCTCAGTGAACTTACTTAAATGGGGTCTGGCCGAAAATGATAAATGCAAGTGCGAGGAGCAGCAGAACCATGGTCATTTGTTTCAGTGCAGCTTAGTGCCTATAGTCATTACGGAGAGAGACCTATGGAGTATGGAGCTAACTGACGAAGCCATAAAAATGCTTAATGCATGGATTGATAGCGTATAAATCCGCTGTATATCAGTTAACTTTATTTTATTTTAGTATATTAGTCCTCAAACGTCTCGGACACGATAATAATAATACACCTAGTGAATTTTGCACTATTGATGAACAATTAGTTGATTTCCGTGGAAAATATCTTTTCTAAGTTTTTATGCCATCTAAACCTGGGAAATATGACATTAAAGTTTTTGTAATTGTTTACTTCTGAATCCATGTTACTAGAGGCAGTTAAGAGCCAGTTTCCTCGTTTCATTTTATATTTTTATTTTTTGTAAAAATAGCCGTCAACTACTTCCTAAAAATAAACGACTTTAAAAGATTTTTAAAATCGAGAGGAGACGGCTGTACGTTCGCAACACCCGTTCCTCATATATATATGATAAAATGTTCTCGAGTACTACTTGATTGAAACATAAAGTGAGAATATATTGAATATTATATTTTCCTTGTAAATAGTAGAGAGCACTTTTGTTAATGATTTATTTGTTAAAAATATTCCTCTTTGAAAACAAATAATGGTTTTATGTATGCCTACTATCATAAAGAGAATTTGTTCTCCTCCTCCCCCTCCTCCTCCTCCCTCTGACATAATAAAGTCCCATGAAAATTGTTGTGTAATCCCAATGGAAGTAGGATTGGCCTTGCTTTCTGAGGGAGATAAAACACGGTAGTGACTCCCGGTTCCCTCCTTCCGATCTTCCTAGAGCCCACTTTGTCGCCATGACAAGACTCCGCATCGGACATATTTCCTTAACACACGATCATCTTTTACTCAACTGCGAGTCTCCTTTTGAATACCCTTTTGTTCCCTACCACCTGCTCCTGCAGTGCCCTTTCTTTTCTCTTTAGCGCTCTAATCACCGCATAGTGTTCCTGCAATCATCTTTGGCTAACTCGTCCTTGAATATTGCAGAAACTGTTTCTTTACACAACTGGTTTACTTCGAGTCATATAGCGTTCCCATCGTAATAGTGTCGTAATAGCCCCGGCAGCTATACACGGCACTTAAAAAATATATAAAAAAAAATAAAAAATAAAAAGAGAATTAATTTCAACAAGTTATTTAATATAAGGAACTGTGTCCTTCTAAATCTACTTAAAATGCTTTTCTTACCAGACAGTTGTTATAAATCACGGTTTTTGAATTTAAAAAGTCAAACCAATTATTAAATAGCTGGACAACTTCGGACGTTCTTTTCTAATTACTAATTAAACCATTTTATTCACAATATTCTATTTCTTTTACTCTTGAATTTTAAAAAATCTACACAGCTGGCCTTATGTAACACCGACCAACTTTGTTATCTGACTTTGGATTTGATGGAGTCAACTCTTCAGTACCAAGAAGTTCCCTACTTCTCAGTTCATATTTGCAGGAATAGTGAAAGCAATAATTTGCCTAATAATTTGGGGCTTTATTAATTCCCATCTAGTAGATCCTATCAATTCACGTCTCTTAATTAGTTCTGAATTATTATTTGCAGGGTATATTCGGACCGCATTTATTACGCTAATGTTTAAAAGGTTAAAAAATATCGTTGCTGGCCATCGTTTTGTATTACGAGTTACGCCATACTTTGCACACATCTGATCAGGAATATCAACACATCAACTTTTTGTTTGATTATAAAAGGTGAAAATTTCTGGTTTTTTCGTATTTCCTTTTTCACTATCAGTTATGTCGGTATAGTGCATAATTGATAAAACTAACACAATTTTCTTTTTCCGCGGGCAGTAAGAGACAAGAGTCGTATCTTTATGAAATGCGAAGAGTGATGAGAATTGGAATTCAACTAATTATTCAACTAATAGCGCAAAATTCGCTAGGTGTATAAAAACGTTTGAAATTTTGAACGAACAGTTTAAATACTTCTCGAATTGGTACAAATCGATCAAGTTCCCGCCTTTGTGGCCGGTCGCGAACATCACCAAACCTAATGGTTCGCATTAAGAAATGAATCTATTTTCACTCATGGTGAGATAGCAGGATTCCATACTACACCCTTTAGAATTATTCCATATTTGTTTTGTGTCTTTTCTATTGCTACCAAGACACTCTGTCTATAATAAAACACCAATAAATGCTTTAATTTCCGTTTCATCCGTGGGTTTCGCATCTCTTTCACGGTCAAAATGATTTTTGATTTGTTCTATATAAATATTAATGGATCTTACAATAATATTTATAATATTTTAATTTAAAAACTAATTGAAAGCAGTCAAGAAAGGTTTTCTCGTATTCTTAACTTCGTGCTTCGGAGCTGGTCGATGAATTACTATATTATTACTATGAGTACATACACTTTGAGAAGGACTGCTTTTTTCCATTTGAAATCATCTTTACCGACATAATATGTAGTGGAAGCAATCGTCAATTTGTAACAACTATTGTTAGCGTGTCAAATTTCATTCAATTATTTTACCATTTTCATGTGCAAGGAACTGTATTTTTGGGCTTAAAATACTTTAAGGAATGACATTGAAAAACAGATTATATTTGAATATGATATAATGGACAAATAAAAAAAAGGTCAAAGATTATATCTCTGTCGAACGATAGTTTTAACAGAAAATTTTCTGACGTAAATTGCTTTGTATTTCAATAGTTTGTGGACCTTTTTTATTTTAAGCTGTATTATAAATAACGGGATTTATCAGTAATATTTTCAGAATATTTCTTTTCATAATATGATTTTTTATCGCCATAATAAAGAGAAATCATTAAATTGCCGACTAGTAGCGCTACAATTACACAGTTGAAATTTTTTCGTACCAATGCTGTAAACTTATACTCAAAATTGAACTAGATTTGGTTAAGCGAAAATTAATTTATTATTATTAAATTAAATTTTATGTTTTACTTTAAAAGATATATTTTCGACTAACTTCCTACACCTATCTTTCGTAAATGGCTGACCGCTGAAAACACAATGATTAAAAATATACGTATATAAAGGAAAAAAACGACGATGATTAATTAAATAGATATAAATTGTACGTAACACTCTGGTGCGGCTGCTGAGTGGTCTTGATCCCTTGTTGGCAGACGGGCGTACGTTGGTGGTTCAGTATGGATTCCTATTGAATGTGGAGAGGGAACGCGACAACCGAAATTAAAATCCTTTACGGTTAATTCACAAACTTTATCAATTACAAAAACCGAGTTTCGTAGTGATCAGGTTATAAAGACCGATTGAACTTATTACCGGATGGACTAATTCTTTACCTAAAAAGGTTGGTATTGTTCCACGACTGGATGAAATAGTTGATAGATACTCAACAAAAACTGACTCTTTTTTCCCTGATTTCTTTTTTTTCTTTTTTTTTTTTTTTTTGCGTCTTTCCGTTTTTTCTTTCGAACAATCTCCTCTCACTGCGGTAGTGTGGATCCGTTCCTTTGCTGATTCGTCACCACGCGCATCCGTCAAAGGTGGAATCAATCTCGATCCACAATCCCAGCTAGCAATCGGCTTTCATTTATGCGCACATTCACGTTATAATTAAATTTTTATTTTGTTTGTTTTATTTGATTTTATTCTATATTTTTTGTTTTTTTTGTTAAGCCTATGTAATAATGTACACATTACATGGTGATATCCGGAATTTTATTGATTTTGAAAATTTACTTAAAAATTTAGTACACGATTATATTAATATTCCTAATGCTCAAAATTTATATTATTTGAAAACTTCATTAAAAGATAAATGATTTAGAAATTACAGATTCGTCATATAAAATAGCTTGGGAATCATTAATAAGCAGATGAGCAATTATAAAATCGTATTTAAGTGATTCGTTCAATGTTAAAAAAGTAAATAATGAATCTGGAATTAGAAAATTAATATGTGATGTAAATAATGTTTTGAATAGTTTAAACGTCGTCTGGTAAAAAATAGGTATCTGGTTAACATACATAATTTCATTTAAAGTCAATGAGTTTCCTAGACGAAATTCGGAAAATTCAATTGACGATAGTTTCAAGTATCCCAACTATGAAATGATTAGGAAGTCTCTAGAAAATCGAGCTTCAATGGTAGAAGATCGAGAAATGCACGATTATAAAAAGAAAATTACAAATTTGCAGACTAAAAAGAACTTAACAACCTCTTTTAATATTCCAAAAATTGCTTGTTATATGTGCAGTCACATTTCATGAATCAATGTAAACAGTTTATAGATAAAAACGCTGTCGAAAAATATAACGTAATTAAAAATAATGAAATTTGTACAGATTGCTTTAATGGAAAGCATAAAACTTATATCCGTTCTTCTGATTCTTCTTTTTCTTTCTTACTCACTACTGGACGTGAGATAATCACAAGTGGCAGTGACTGAGGACATATTTTTTATGCAGCACGAAATAGCTGCTATATGGAACTAATTCCAATGATTGCTTGATGTTCTGAATCCAGTCTATCTTAATTCTGGCTCTGCCTCTCCTTCCATTGATTTTTCCTTGCAGGATAAGTTTGAGTACTTCGTATCTCTTTCCCCTAGTGCTATATGCGAAATATTTAGTTTTTCTTTCTGTCATCTTGTACACTAGCATTCTCTGATGGTTTGCCTTATTTAGAACAGTTACATTCGAAAATTTGTTAGTCCATACTATTCGTAGCATTCGTCTATGAAATCACACTTCTATCGTCTCTAATCTGTTCGTTTGTTTCTTGCTTACTATGTAGATGCTTCTATGCCATAAAGCAGTGGATAAATTTATAAAAGATTTTATCACACATTATTACATAGAAATGTTAAAGATAAAACTGCCAAAAATAATTTAAATAAAAATGAAGAGGTTTTGAAAGTTAATGTGAAAAATAAAACTTACGGATTAATTTCTGATAAGGGTAAAATTATATTTTTACCAATTGCAATAGAACGGGATTCATTTCTGATGAGGATAAAATTATATTTTTACCAATTGCAATAGTACAGGATTAATTTCTGATGAGGATAAAATTATATTTTTACCAATTGCAATAGTACAGGATTAATTTCTGATGAGGATAAAATTATATTTTTACCAATTGCAATAGTACAAATATGTCCGCAGAATAAAAAAATTAAATTGGCACGAATATTATTAGATTCCGCTTCGCAAGTCACAATAATAATTGAAGGTTTTGTTAATTTTATTTTTTAAATATGTAAATTGAGGATAAAAATTTAAATCTTCAAGGAATTACAAGAGGGCAGTTATTAATTTCAAAATTATACGAATTCGATATTAAATTACAATTATTCGAATTTTAAATTAACTATTATTATTCCGTTTATAAAATATAATTCCATTTTCATTATGCCGCCCGATTGTCCTGTAACAGGTTCACCGCTGTCGCAAGACCCAAGCAAGCAACCCACTCTTCCGAACACATTACGAATTACAAGATCAACAAAAAATATATCACAACTAACCTCACTGATCACCGCATTGTCGACAACCAAACCTTCAAAGGCAGTAGAAACTACATCACCAACACCAGCAAACAATGCATTTTCTTCAGCGTATAACAAAGTGGCCGAATCTGTAAAATGTCCAGACCGAAAACAAGCCATTACACTTGATGCAGCTGATAACATTCCGCCCAGCAACTATGTAGAAGTTGTTAGCAACAAGGTTGGTCCACACAATAATCTATTTTCCTCTCTTATATCTAACAACCGTATATGTATGTGTTTATCTAACAGAAATGTAGCTGATCAATTTATATTATCTTACCCGTCTCTTAATATAAATAATATAAATATTAAGACGCGTAAATTAATAAATCCATCCAAGCGTATAGTTCTATCTAATGTTTCGCCACATATTCCGAACTACATACTTGAACAAGCTCTTTCCAATATTAATCTGAAACTAACTTCCTAATCACTTTCATTAAAGCTGGCCTCACTGAAGAAAAATTTAAGCATATCCTGAGTTTCTGTAGACAAGTTTATGTAACATCTGATAAGATAGATCAAGTTGTTATATCAGAATCAATTATCATCAAATATGAAGATGAACAATTTCGTATATTCATAACAACTGAAGAAAAGTGGTGTAAAGCTTGTAAAACTCACTCACACAACGAAACTACTTGTCCAAAAATAGAACAGGCTGAACTTACATACCAGAAAAGTGATCAGTTTAGCAAGCGGGCTACTAGCCAACAAAATGAGAAATAAAACAAAATGGTAGAGGACGAACCGACGATACAAAACCCTAGCAAACCGACTAAACCTCGTGTTAATTTATATGCTTCCAATACTCCTGTACCGGAGGAAAAAGGTGAGCAACAACAAATAGAGTCGGTAAACGATTACATCCCATAACACCAGAACCACAAACTACAATGGAGCTTATATTCACAGAGACATGCAAGATAAACCTTCTTCTGAACAAAGTAATACCGAAACATGTTTAGCAACCACCAACAAAACAAATACGAGTAAGGAAAAAGAATCACATAAAATATAAAAAAAAAATTAAACTGTCAACAAAAGAGATGTTAACACCAATAGCCGAAAATATAACAGAACAAAAAAGCTATCCATTATGCTTCACCAATTTCACTGTACTAATGGATATGGTTAAAGGCCAACATGGCCCATAGATATCATACAAATTTTCATAGATGACAGTGTTAGCGGAAAGCCACGGATTGTTGCAGAATGGAGCAATGAAAGGTCAATTTAAAAGACTACTAAAAAACCTGAATAAATCAACTGACGAGTCGAATGACTGTGATTCTGAAACTAAAGTATAAATTTCTATATACGGAATTAAGAAATAGATATTATTAATAATACCAGTATTTCCATAACTTTTTATAATAAATGTATTCCCTAACTAGACTTCATAGTATAAGCAATGGTCAAGATCTTACAGTACAATGAAAATCACTCTAGTGTAGCTAGAGATATTTTATTAACAAAAATGATAACTAAAAATATAGATATTATATTTATTTGTGATAAGTTTAAAAGTAATTATGTACCCACAAATTTTAAGAACATAACACACAACAAGCTTATATGATAATCTATCGATTAGGAATAGCTTTAAAAACTAAATTTATACATAATATTTTTAACATTATTATTGTTGAAATTGAGGATGTTACTTTTATTTTAACGTACATACCGCCAAATAACAGATCTACTCAATATTTTCAGTTTATCGATATGTATTTACAGAATAATAAATTAACGAAATTTACTATGGGATACAGTGAATAATACGAGAAGAAAGAAATTATTAAATATAGTAGAATTACATGACTTACATATTTTAAATATTAAAAAGAAATATACTTTTAAGAGAACCAATCAAAAAAGTGTAATAGACTTAACTTTGGTAACTAGAAATTTAACAAATCGAGTTCAAAATTGGGAAGTTAATTAAATGCCAGTGATCATTTTTATATTACTTTTAACGTAATTTCGGTTATGAGAAAGACAGAAGAAAATGTTATTAAAGTTATTAACTACAATTACGAAAATTCAGTTATGTGATTGATATACATGTCACCTGCAATGATATACAACGAATTAAAAGTTGGTTGAATAGTTTTCAAAACTATGTCAACACAGTTCTAAATAGTTCATATTCCATCATCCGGTCAACCGTCTATTGGTGGAATACTGAATTACAAATAAAGAAATTACTGGTAAATAATTTATACAAAAAGTATCGAAACTGTAAAAACATACATGTAAAACATAACCACTACAGTAATTATAAAGTAAATTTTAAAGAATATAAATTTATGATTGAAAACGCTGAAAGCCTGGAAAAAATTACTGGAAGACAAAAATGTCTTTGGATTAAAATACAGAATATTAACTAATAAAGAAAATAGTATTAATATACCAACATTAGATAATTATGCATGTGCAGAAAAGGATAAAGTCGACTTATTGATGTCAAACCTTAACGTAAAACCATTTAAAGCAGAAGTACATGAACCTAACGTAAACATATCGATTACTAAAGAAGAAGTTAACGTAATTATTAAACAACTTAAAAATAAAATGTCAGCAGGACTTGATGGAATATCAAATGGATTTATTAAAAGATTTCATAATTTGTTACCAGATGTAATACCTGAAGTTATTAACGTACTGTTTAAATATAGTTATTATCCTCAAGAATGGAAATTAAGTGAAGCGGTTATAATACCTAAAATGAATAAAAGTCCAAACTTGTCTACTTCATACAGAGCTTTATCGTTATTATCTAATTTCAGTAAAATTTATGAAAAATGTATTCTTCATAAATTAAAAGAATTTGTAGCAAAAAACGGAATAGTACACGATAACCAATATAGCGCATTACCAGGTAGATCATCTGAATTGGCTATACGCAATATTTTACAAACAATAAGAATATACAATAATAAAAAATTACCGTACATGCTTACTTTTACTGTTGATATAACAACGGCTTTCGACGGTTTAGATTTAAATAGATTACTTCTATTATTAAAGGAACTAGGATTACATAATGGCATGTTGAACATTGTAAATCGATATTTCGAAAATCGCTTTATTGTATTACAAATCGGTAATTATTCAAAAAAACAAGAAGCCGTTATGAGGGTACTGCAAGGGTCTGTTTTAGGACCGTACTTGTGGAACATAGTTTTCTCTCAAATGTATAACATCAGATTGCCCACTAATGTAAAGATTTTCACTTTCGTAGATGACATTGCAATAGTAATAGCCGATAAGAATGAAAATGTATTGGAAAATAAATTTTACCAGGTTTATACAGAAATCGCGAAATGGTTAGAACAATTTAATTTAAATATTAACGAATCTAAGTCAACTTATGTGTTTTTTAACAAGAACTTAAAGGATAAAAGATTAAATTTGCTCCAATACGGATTAAATATTGGTATGGTTAGTTAAACCAAATACTTAGGTATATTAATAGACAATAACTGAAAATTTTATAATCATTTTCACTATATCACTAAAAAAATAAATATATTTTTAATTATATTTAACAAATTATATAATAATAATAATAATAATAACCGATTATATTACAAGAAGGGACTAACCTTATATAAAAACGTAATATTGCCTAACATACTTTATGGTAGTGTAATATATATATATATAGACATTTTAAAAGTTAAAAGATTTCAAAATATATTAAAAAGTTTTCAAAGAACTATTGCAACAAAAATGATTAAAGCTTATAGAACTACCAGCAACATGGCAAGCACTGTCATTGCGGGTATTAAACCGTTAATTTACGAAATGCAGAAACATATTAACATATTTTTAATAAAAAATAATATAAATTTAAATCGTGAATTCCATAATGTACAGTATCATCGACCTCGCTTCATACACGAACAAACCTTGTTAACGCTTAAACAGTTTAAACTTATATTAGATAAGTATTATAATAATAAATTTCAGGCGCAGTGGGACGAATATAACGGTATAGCTAAACAACTTTTTCCAACCATAGATAATAGACTACATAATAAAGTTTTTACTCTAAATTTTTTTAATGTCCAATTTCTTACTGGACACGGCCTATTAAAGATTATTTACATAAACATAAAATTGCCCACTCAAATAACTGTGTAACGTGTAACTTTCCTGATAATATTAAGCATATCCTTTCCGGCTGTAACTATAGTAATACAGATTTTAGCAATATTAGCCCTGATCAATTAGTAACTAAGCTATTTAAAATATGTTCAGTAGTTTTACGATAGCCGAAGTAAATCACCGTAAAATACATGTACACCTGTATTAATATTAAATTTATGTATATTAATTATTATTAACATTGTAAAACAGTCTGTCAGGGTTTCATAAACTTAAATGGACGGGCTTAGAACAGACCTGTTATTTATATAAATTATTGATATAAATTTTCTAAATATATTTACCCCATCGTATTATGAATTGGGGAACAAAAAAAAAAAAAATTATCAAATATTAAAAAACGCAATTTTAAATTCAATTTCGAAAATAATAGTTTAGACCAGTGATTCTCAACCTTTTTTTATGTATGGCTCCCTTTAGTGTACCATATTTATTGGTGGCCCTCCTTATAACAAAGACAAACTTGAAATTTTGTAGATATATTTATTATCAAATTTGTGACATCTTTTTATTATATTTTTCTAAACGAACTCTCAGGTTAAAATTATGCCACGTTAAATGCAAAAAAAATAAAAAGTAAAAACATTTTTTATGAATAAATGAAAATAAAGTAGAGGAATATAATCTAATTTTTAATGTGAACCTTAAGAGTGATAATATTTAGTGATATTTTCAACGTTAGGTTTAACAGATCTCCTCTGTTAACAATATCTAAGTGATTTCTTTGTTTGGTTAAAAGTAAATGTACTTTACTAAAACTGCATTCAGCCAGAAATGACGTTGAAAATGACCTGAGCCTGTTCATAAAGTTTTGCATAAATAGGGTACAAGTTTAGAATTAACCTAAAAAATCTTCTTGTTATTTTTAAATTTGAACTGATTTGTAGCTCAATAATTTGTTCCTGAAGTGTATTACATTAACATCGAACACATTTACTGTGAATGGATATCTATTGCCCAGTTTGGAACATTAATTTCCAAAATATCGCGAAACCGAGTTACGGTTATATAATTTTTTTTTAGGATGTTCGATATGCACGGTAAAGTTAACATTGCTGCCTTTTCCATTTCGAGCACAGGAAACTGGGAATTCTCATACCGTGCAATGTTTTTTTTCCGAAAAATTTTTAGTTTATTCGAAAAAGCTTGAATGTTTTCTTATTATTCTTCCCGTGTTTACCTATTTGGAACATTTCATTTTTTCTAAAAATATCTGTCAAGTATGATATATCATTTTTAAAGTTGATAATTTTGAAAATGGCCGTCTCTAATAAATGAAATAATACTGTCTTTACCAAAACGTTTAAGACAATTTTATTTCTTGATAACCACCCCACTTCAGTGCGTAAAAGTAAATATTTAAAATTTTCATATCTTTACAAGATTTTTCAAACAAATGGTTATCAAGAGCATTTGATTAAATTTTCATTTTCTTATAACAACTGACAGTAGTGTAACATTTAATCTGCTTCCTAAATTTTTCGCAATCATGTGTACTTCAATTATTACAATTATATTTTTTTTCGGTATATTTTTTCCTTAAAATAATTATTTACTTCTTGAAAAACAGACTCCCCTGTATTTCAAAAGTAAACAAGCAAAACGCATTTCTTCAATGAACTTGTTATTTACCAAAAAAGGTGTTTTATTACACCTCAAAGTTTATTCATCTATTTGCAAGGCAAATTTCTTAACTTTTATTTCGGTACCTAATTTCTCTTCTACATCAGAAGCCATTTCATCAATACATTTTGACACTGAAGAATTACTCAAGAGAATACACTGAGTTATTTCGCGTGCATTTTGATCCATAATAGTAGTTGACAATACAACAGCAAGGGTTGGAACAATTATTCTTTCTACAGTGGTGTGAGATTTTCTTGTTTTGGCAATTAATTATGGTATGTTGTAAGATGTGTTATTAGACTCTTCTATCCAATTTATTAAACTCATTAAACGATTGCTTTATTGTTGGAATTCTATGAAACTCATCACGAAATTTTGTAAAATCATCTAAACGCATTATTAAGTTATTTTGTAACTTTGACGGTCGCATTCTGCCATTTGTTAATGTATTTTTACATATTAAACATAATGGAATAAGTGGATTTTATGTGGTAATGGAATAATCCATAAGAAGGATATTCTACAGAATATTGTCGATACTTTTTTTTTTAGTGCACTGGACATTATAAACCTAAAATTAAATTATAAGTTCGATGTAGATAGATAAAGCCATATTAAAAAGAAGTAAATAAAATATTCAAAAGCATTTATATCAAAGTTTGCAATTCCCGGAAAATTTTTAGCAAAAATTTCCATTAATGGTTACGGTTATTATGTAACAAAATAAAAAAATATTACATTAGAAAAAAAAGTTTTTATGCACACTTCAAATTAAATGTTTCTAATTATTTTACTTTTTTACACACACGTATAGAGTTCCGTACGCGTGCAAAATAAACAATTTTTTTAAAAACAAAAATATATTAAATGCCGGTTTTAATAAAAAATAATACAATTTGGTGGATAATACTTTTTTTGATATTATTTTCATAAATTAGAATTAATTTTGCCTAAACACAGGGAAGGAATAATATTTACTTACATTAAATTTTTCGCTAATATTCACGGTAACACATCGAGTATATTTTTATATACTAACAGAAGTAACGTATCATTATACTGAGAACTAAATAAATAGACAATTTTAACTGAAGTGACTTATACCTTCTGACAAAATACTGTCAGTTAAGAAATTGCACCAGCGGTTGTAATTTGTTTTAACACAAATTTCTGTTAAAAATTCGTTCAAGTTTTAAAAAGCCGCTATAAAAATGTTTTAATTATAAATTGTAAACTGAGTATAAAAAAAAATGTATATTTTTTTTACAAACATAATTTTGAAAAAAAAACTTACTATTTATTACTTTTGAAGAATGACTAAAATTCAATACTAATTATAAGTTCAGATGACTTCGCAACTTTAGTAACAAAAATTCTAAAAAGCGGCTAAATAATAATCGGACTAATCTCAGAGTGTTTGTTTAGACATAACTAAATAAAAAGTTTTATTAGCACGTTTTAAATTTGTTAGTGGCCAAATGGTTTAGATGTCAGCCCCCCCCCCAAAAAAAATTTTTTTGGAAGAAAAAAATTCAATGTCATTTTCTTAGAAACAACAAATTTTTAAAAGGAAACCATTTTTCACCGCTTTGTGAATCTTTCATGGCTCCCTATGACTCCAGCTATTAATTTTCATTTTTCACAGTCCGCTTAGAAAATGCCATGGCTCCCTAGGGGATCACATGGTTCCCGTTAATAATCACTGCTCTAGACCATAGCGAAGTAGATATTTTAATTGGTTCACAATATTATGAAAAGTGTTTATTAAATGAGCGTAAATACTTTAACGATATTGCATTTAAGGATATTCAGTTTGGCCGGACAGCTCCTGATTTTATTAATGAACATAAAAATAAATTTTCTACATCTATATTTTGTAATATTACAGTAACTTCAAGTAATAATTAACTGAAAAAGTTTTATGGAATTGAAAAATTGTGTTTACGATGAAAGTGGAATCGCCTGAATAGGAAGCTTCTATTGCATATTTTGAAAGTAATTACGCTTGAACAGTTGAAGCTTATGGTGTAAAATTACCTCTTAAACAAGATCGTTATTTATTAGGAAATTCTAGAATTCGTGCAATGCGAATGTTGCAGAAAATGAGAAAGAAATTTTATTTTTCAGCAGATAATGCTCCAATTCATACCGCTCGTCTCGTAAAATTATAGTTTGAAACAAATTTAGTAGGGTTATTAGATTGACCTGTTCGATTTCCCAACCTGAATATTATTAAAAATGTTCTGATGATTTCCTGCTAAAAAAGTTTATAAAGATGCTGAACAATATTCTTCAGTTTATGAGTTGAAACAGTCAATTTTAAATGTTTGTATACAATTTTCACAAGATATAAAAAAGCCTATACGATATAATTTCAAATAGAATTTTTACCTCTATCTATGTTGATGGAGGGTTTATTAAATACTGGTAATAGATAACTAATTATTAATTTAATAAAAATTAAAAGCACGGTGTTAAATTTATTTTTTTATAAAAGTATATAAGTTGCCATTATAATTTTGTTGCGAAAATTTGATGTTAAAATTATTATGCAGTAATTTGAAACTTTGAGAAATTTATTAAAAATATAAAAAATTATATAAATTTGAATATAATTTAAGGTAAACTTAAATATCAGCATAATTTTTGTAAAATTTGAAATGTATTATACTCCTAATTTAAAAAATTCAAATGCCTTTATCTTTTTAAATTGAGATAAAAAAAACTTTGGGTAGATAAAATGGCCAGTATAAAATTACGTGAATACAGCGGATTCGAGGTAAGTTGTTCGATAATAATTGTTTCTATTAAGAAGTTATTCGTCCAGCGAGTAGTTGTAGCGGTCGTTTGATGTATTGCGCGTCCGAATCTATATTGAAAATCACAAACTGCCTTCCAAAAGTGGTGTCGTGGTGAACAAACAACTGTTCTGTCACAATTCGCAATGGGAGAAAAGCTCTAAAAATTCTCAAAGCGAATCCCACAACCCTCAATCTTTTAACTCATTATAGACTTTGAACAGTTGTTCAAAAAGCTATTCGAGAAGCCAAAAGAAAATCCTAGTGTAATTTCATTTCAAACATTAACATCAATCCATCTAGCCCAAAAATCTGGACCGCTATTTGAAAATTGTGATTCAAAGTTCGTACCACTCAATACTCACCCTGAAAATATTATCCTCGATAAGGAAATAAATAACGACGCTTTGGATTGTGGATACATTCACCGCTTATTTGAATCAAGTTTCTAGAGACATTATACGAGATTCACAATTCCTCAATTACAAAAGTAATAACGAGAATCTTCTTGACTTCGACGGCGGTCTAATGCGGAGTTCTTTATTAACAACTTAACTTTTATCGAAATATAATCAGATATTAAACAGCAAAAAATTCTGCCCAAGGCCTAGATCAAATTTATGTTCAATTTCTGGAAAATGTCGTTGTACAACTTCTTCATATTTTCAATTACATCTGGAAAAACATTGTTTTCCAAAGATGTGGAGGATCATTTTAGCTTTTCTTAAACTAAACACCTTTTCTTATAAATAGCTATCGCCCAATTTCTCCGAACTCGAACCTCTGTAAAATTTCGAAAGAGTAGTCAATAAGCGTATTTTTTGGATTCTTGAAAAAGAGGGAAAACTTTCACCATATCAGTGTGGTTTTCGACTCTCGAAATCCACGTTAAACAGCTGCTCTTTATAAACTCTAGAATAATTCAATTATTTTGTGCTGAAGATCTAGTAATATTTTTTGATATAAATGAAGCTTTCAACGCGGTCTGGAAATACAAGATTATAAAAACCCTTCATTCTTAGGATGTTAAAGGAAATATTCTTCATTTCATTAGTAAATTTTTTGAAGATAGACAATTCACGGTGTGTATAGGATATTCTCTTTCTAACCGACACACCCCCGAAAATGGAGTCCTACAAGCCACCGTTTTTAGTCCAACGTTATTCAATATTGTTATCAATGATTTATCGCATGCAATCCCACCCATGATATCCAAATCTCTTTTCGTAGATTATTTCTTCATATTTATCAGTTGTAAAGATCCAAAACTGTTCTTCAGCAAGCGATAAACCAAATTCACTCCTGGTCTCAGCAAAATGGACTTATTATTTCTTATGAAAAATCAACAACAATCTACTTTTGTGGGTATTACAAAATATCTCCATACCAGTTTCAGAATTAGTCAAATATCCTGGAATAACATTCGACTCCTATTTTCTTAAATGAAAGCTACCTGTTTTCAAGGTGCTTGTCATTTGTCCTTTAAGACCAACAACATCACCAACGGAGGAGTCTCAGGAATCCAATCATTTACATAAAGGTTTGATTTAATAGATTCCGTTGCCTTGAGATATCTGTCTTTGTTTTTCTCGATCAATTGGAATAGACTAAAGATCGAGCAAAACGAACAGTCGTAAAGTTACACTGAATACCACTATCTAATAAAACACGGCATCGTTTAAAAGAGGAACCACGACCCGAAAGCGGTATTATAATGGTAGATAATAATGTTATCTGTAACATTAGTGAGGTAGAAGTTAACGTTTGAATTGGGGGTATTTCTTTTTCCTGGTGGGAGAAAAGTGTTGTTACAGAGATGTATACGGGGCGAATAAAAAAAAATTTAATTTTTATAAAATTTAAAATAAAATGATTACCACAGTAAATATAAATTAAAGGTAATAATTTAAATAAAATGATTACTATGGTAAATAATAAACTGTAGATGACATTTTATTAATTTTTGGCGTAAGTAAATATACCGCGTTCTGTTATTTCACTTTTTGCGTTACTGAAGTCATCAAACCTCCATGACATGATCTAAACCTACAAGTCGCGCTCTTAGCCTAGCTGCTATTGCGGAGATTTAAAAAAAGGTAGCGTTTTCTATTATTTTTACAGAGAAATAAAAAATCCTGCAACGGAATTTTTAATATTTTCAACCGAGAATGTTATTTATACTCAAATTTGAAATCTTTACTCAACTACTCTAGTTTGCTGTTGTGGTAATGAATTAATTTTGAGAGGTTGAAAAATACGAGTGAAGATGTTCTTTTAAATGTGTAATTATGGGAGATCACGTGTGAATTATTCGACCCTTTCAAAGTGATGACTGTGTGTGCTGTTTAGTTGAGCGAAAATTTTTGTTAGATTAGACAGCTAAACGTGAAACGTGAAGACAGTTTTTTGTTGTACGGTGATTACCATATTTCCCAAAGAGAGAAAGAATCTTGACATAAATATAACCCCAGAAAAAATAAATTTTTTTTTATGAATTTCCAAGTACAGATTTAAACGGGAATTAATACATGGGCGAAGCCGTGGGTAACAGCTAGTATATATATATATATATATATATAAACTTGTCATTTGTTGTATAACGGACTTTTAGACCGTGTTACTACATTTTTTCCCACAATTTCGTTCACACTTGTTTATTATTTCGCACCACGACTTTGCATAGACATGATTCAATATCGGATGTTTTACCTTACTACTGTTATTGTAGCTCTTGCAGGAAATTAATAAAAGAAATTGCGAAGGGTTGATTTATTGGTATGCAACATTGTTTCAGAAGAAGTTTAAGTATATTGCTAACAGTTATAACGAAGTAATTCTATTTTAGATAAAATTGGCGTGAATTTATTTCGTTTGATATGAATCAACGATGATTTAGTTTTACAAACTTTACAATTTAATAATATTTACATTCGTAACGAATATTTAAAGCAGATATATTGGCAAAAAACGGTAATCTTTTTAATTCATTTGTGGAACAGTGCAAAATTTGATATACACTGAGCGAATATAATGTACAACTTTATATTTTCTTCAAGATTTGGATTCAATTACATTGTACTTTATTATTTGCAGTAATAAATGATAATAAAATAAATAGGCGAATGTAAAAAAAAAAATTAACAATTTAATAAAAACAATGGTAATGTAACAAAATATCGGTTTACGCAATATTTTATACTCTGTTAAGAAGACATTGTGCGATTGATTATTTTGCAAACGTATTTGCGACCGATAACGGTTTTTTTTTTTTTTTTTTGTGGGTGCGCCAGCGGCATTGACCCAACAACAAGAAAACTAAGCTAACAAATTAAATAACTAGGCGGGCCGAAATGGACGCAACAAAGGACAGCCGTGCGAACACCACAGAAGATGAAGGAAAGGAGAGGATAAAGGTAAAGTTATAGGGAGTAGAGAGACCTAATGACAGGAGCTGACTATATAAAAGGGAGCGTTCGTTACGAAGAGCAGGACACTCGAAGAAAATGTGATCAGCATCACATGTACGAGGAGGATCACAATTGAGAAGAGAACAATCAGGAGAAGGCGGCAGAGCAAATCGAAAGCGAGAGGAGGGGAGTAGACAATAATTTGGAGACGAATTAGGGAGACAATAGAAGAGCGACGACCGAAAGGAATAGAATGAAACCAAGACAGGGAACGAGGACTCGGATGAATAAAACGGTAATGCGAATGACGATTAGAAAATAAGGAGGGATAAATATCCCGCCAAAGTCTGGCGTGATTGATTACATTATTACAGCGTTATTCTGTGCCAGGGGTAATATGAAAAAACCTACCATAATATACTATTTTACCGCGCATGTCTGTATCTAACGTGCTACCAACTTAGTAAAGCATCATTGCCAAATTTTGGTCTGGTTAAAGTAGAATTTAGTCGTTTAAATATTGATTACTACGAAAATTTTGAAGAAGTTGTTAATCGATCCAACCATAAAAAATTCAACGTTAGTGTAAATGCGAGCAAAATCGAATGGAGAATGTGGGACACAAAATTTCAAGATTTTTATCAACTATTACCAGGTACATTGTCGCGTTATTCCGTATTTTCATCTCTTATATTTTAATAATTTCATCACATTATTAATTTTCATCATAGCTACTACAAAATATCATTTCCAGTTTAAAAAAAAAAAAATGAAATCACCTGCAAAAAATTTGTCGGCTCAGAAAAGAAAAAATGTTACCTACATGTACAGCAGAACGTACCTCCTGCAAACGATTTACTCCCCCTGCTCCCTTGATAACACTTAGTAATTTATGACTAGAACGAAAATAATACTTATACGATAATATTGTTTCTCTTTATGTACCGACCCAAAAAAAAAACAAAAAAAAAAAACGCAATTCCGTCGCTCCTAAACCTGACCAATCCAAGCCAAAAATACATAGTGGAATTCAGCGAATATAACTATAGCGGAGTCTGCAGCAAAGTTGACACGAAAGAGAAAGAAGAAAACTGAAACTACAATCAAAAAAAAAAAAAAAAGGGAAAAAATCGAAGCTCTAACAAAGAAAAAAAACCGAAGTTACGAAAAATAAAAAAGTCCAATGCTCAAAAAATACCCGAAGCATTTAAAAAATCGTTAAAAAATGACAAAAAAAACCAACGACTAGGAAAAAAATAGTTTTTCAATTTTTTTTTTTATTTCCAATGTTTGTCCTCTAGTTTTTTCCAATTTTCTTCAGTCAGTTTTGTGTGGTTCAAGGCAGTAAATAAACGTTTTCGAAAAACACAACACATATTCCATCACACTTTCAAGTATCCGAATCCGCGTTTAACTGAAACCCCATATTATCGCACCACAGATCCCTGCGAACGTCACATATATAATATGTATATAAAAGAACGATATTTTAATTCACGGTAATAATAGCGGCAGCAGAATATAAACGAAAAAAGAAAATATGACCGATTTAAAGTATTCGCATTTGGCTGTGAAAGTGCCAATCAAAGTTGCCACGGTAAAAGCTTAAGCAAAATAGGGACTAGCTCCTTATGGTGTTTATTGTCAAACTCGGCAAAGCACCGGTTCCTGGCGTTAAGTTCTATTCGATTCCGAGTGCTTCGACAATATGGCATATACATATATTTAAGGCGTAGGAGCGCGTGGTTCCGTTTCAGGTCGTTATTTAGCTGTCAAGCGATTTTACAACGTTATCATCTGTAAGCGTATTATATTCGCAAAGGGGTGAGGGCAGACGGAGGACGGGAAATCAAACACGCTTGTTCCCATCGTCATTACATAAACGGTCTGGCCTTCTAGATGTTTGATAAATACTATTTCCCCAGCTAGCTAATACACTGCATGGCCTGATTATACATAATGCGATATGCGAGTGAGACGGTTGCGCGCTACCCTCCTTCGAAGTCTCTGCTGCTGCACAGAGATATTACCTTTCGCAGCAAAACACAAATTCAACGTGAGTCGAATTAAAATTAAGTAATTTAACTTCGCAACGAACGCCGCTGAAGCTATACTGGTAAACGCTCAAGTCTTAAATTTAAGCACCGGTCCTTTTCCTCTTTCTATTATATCCTGTTCGTTTTCCTACTGAAATATTTACCTTGCGTTTAACGAGTAAGCAAAAGCCACGCATTTCTTCTTGACTTTTAAATGTCATGCTCATTTTTCCGTCAACCCTTTCACCGTGTGGCACTTTTACTACTATTATATTTCCTTGAGTTGTATTGTGGTTTTGCACGTATATTTACGGCATGTCATCTTTGCGCATAATGTTTGAATAACTTTGTAGTTGATAATTCGCTGACGAAGCGACTAACTGGTAAGAAAACACGGTAATAATCAGCCGAAGTTAATAAAGAAAAAAGGTAACCTCTGAATTACTCTACTAATAATAGTAATAAAGGTTAGGCAAATAAAATTAGATTAAAAATCTGCAGCGTACCCAGAATCGACCAGTTGTGCGTTTTTATCACAATGATAAAATATGGAGATAGTTATCTGGTTGTGTGGAATTATAGAAACGTATACTGGCATACAGTCGTCGCGATAGCCTACTTGCTAGAGCACTTATCTTTCGTTGCGGAAGTCACGAGTTCGATCTCGAGCGACGACAAAAATGATTATAGGAAAAATTAAATTAAAATACTCGCTATTTCAAATGGAAGACAGTGGAAATCCACCACATACACCATAATATGCACGCTAGTTAGTACATAGCAGACACGCACGGGACCGCATTTGTATAAATCAAACAATCACAATGTCAGTTTCAAGTGTAGTCTTGTGAGTACACTAGCGTTGCATATAGCAACTAATGCTACCTATTCTGTGCAGCTAAATTGTACAGATAGGTGTAGTCTCGATGCTCGAAATCGAGCAAACAAATGAAGAAAGAATACTGACATATGGTATTAGAGAGTCCATAATTGTATTTAATATTTTGTACCGTATTAAAAAATAATGTTGTTACCTTTTTAAGTAATATGTTACGAATTACTTAAAAATATTTTTAACCCTATCGGAGACGGTCAGAATTACAGTTCTCAGCTGATTATTTTATGTACAATACGCACTTATCTTCAGCAATTAAGTGAAAATACGATCCCATTATTTGTAATTATATTAATAAATATAATTTTACAAAAATTTAGATCAAATAATAATGAACAAACAAGATGTATTTTTTACGCTAAATTTTATTAAGCAAAAATATTTTTCTTTTTTAAATCATATTACAAAGATTTTTGAATAATTATAATGGCGGGTGGGCAGTATTAAAAATTACTGATGCAGTATTGCGAACGGCTCATTTAAATTTATAGCGATCAATTCTTGTAAACAGGGCGCATGGGTGTATGTTTTTGTTATATATCTAAACTTGATCCTCGGGACCTCACTATGAGGATAATGATAGTTCTATAATACTTTAAAAGAATAAATTTCAATTGACTATGTCGTTTTTAAAAGAAAATAATAATTTGCTGTTTGCTTAGTAATTTCTATTAAATCTTTTCAGCAGTTTCCTTAAAGGTACGCTTTTTCTTTAATTAATATAAACAAACAAAAATTAATCAAAAAACTTTCATTAGAATATAAGGAAAATATGAATACCCACAATTTTCAAAATTAAAATGATTATTATTGTCATTCACAATACGGAAATGTACTCTCGTAGATTCAAATGATCATAATGAATATTTGAGACTCTCAAAAGCGCGATATAAATGTTCATTACTGACAGAATTTGAGCATTACTCCTGGGCAATACCTAGAGAGCTTTATTAGTGCAAAAGATAGCTGCATTTAGATTGATCTATCCGTATTATTACTCAAAAATGCTTGCACTGAAAATTATGAAATAAAATAGTTAACAAAAAAAAAAATTAAATTTAGTAAAACTTATTAGAGATTAAAAACAATCATTTGTTAAAAAATAATGCATTTCAGCGTAATATACATAAGGGTATTATGTTATTTTTAAATAAGATTCAACTTTATGGAGTGAACACACTAAATTTGCA
Organism: Icerya purchasi; assembly: GCA_039619475.1. Lineage (NCBI taxonomy): Eukaryota > Metazoa > Arthropoda > Insecta > Hemiptera > Monophlebidae > Icerya > Icerya purchasi. The sequence goes on from CM077115.1 coordinate 321,710,334, forward strand.
ACAATAACTAAAAATCGCCAAATATTCCTGATGTTTCTAATACTTGGCTTATAGAAAACGGTAGATTGTGTTGTTATATTCATTAAATTGTTCTCTTAAATACTGCTGAAATTAGTATTTTGTTTAAGAATAATCAAAAATACCTGGCGTATCGAGCAGTTGCTCGACTCACAACATCATGCTGTCCTCAGAAATATACAGGGGTGAGCAAAAGTCAGGGTGCACTATCGAAAACTGCAACCTGACTTTTGCTCCCCCCCCCCCAGTATATATATAAAATATAAACTATTTATATGCAAAAATCTTAACTTTATTTTAATCTTATATATATTCACAAAAAATAAAATATTTTATAACTAATTTATGAACACATTTATGAATTTTAAGCCTCTTTCCATACAACACTGTAAGAAACGAATTGCCATGAATTAGACTTTGACAGATCGATTTCTTGGCTCAAAATTCCTCTAGCGTGCAACAGATATTCCATAAAAATAAAAATATTCAAATTATTTCAAACTGTTTTGACACAGAAAAACATTTTAAATACATATATCAAAATGCATGCATAAAGATATAAATACGTATAATATTTTTGATATCTATATATAAATAGGCAAAGACAAAACAGTTCAGTACCTTTTTCTTCTCCGTTTATTAATCGATTTTTTTTCAGTTGCTATCAGAAAACAGTTTTTTTTTTTTTCTTATTCAAATATAAAATTAATACAAAAAATAAAAAATGAACTGTTCTTATCAATAAATGATTGTTTTTAAAAATGAAAAATAAAAGAAACAACAAGAAAGAAAAGAGCCGTCAGTTGAATTTTGATTCGGTTAGATATGGACAATATAAAGGAACTAACGGATGAAATAATGGATGGCGAAGAGAAGGACAAAATATGAGATGCACAATAAGGAGTAGGTTGAGTTTCAGCAGACAAGAATATAGAATACAACGTTCAACAGAAAGGAATGGTCATTCAAGAAAGATGTGATTGGCGTCGCAAATTGCCGCTTCATTTAGGAGAGGATAATTTGGAGAGGAGGCGAGGGAAAAGCGAAAATGACAAGAAGGAAGAGCAGAATGGCCAAAACGCAAGCGAATCATAGAAATGACAACAGAACGGGGAAGTGAATTGAACTCAAAGAACCAGGGATTAGAAGGAAGACTAGGTTGTATAGACAGATAAAAGGATTGAAGCCAGTAAATTTCAATAAATAATTGTTTTTGCGATTTACTACTGGGAAAACCCCGTTAAACTCACGAAAACGATTTTTTCTATAGATTAGACGTTGGAAGATCGATTTATTGGCCCAAAATATCCTTATTGTGCAAATTTCGTGAAAATCGTTAATGTCTTTTTCGAGATCGAGGAACGTACAAATATATATATATAGACTTCCTTGCTTGTTTAATAATATTAGATATCTTTGCAAATATTATTCTGAAGTACTTTGATTTTTATCAAATTATTATTTTTTAATTTTCAAAGTAAATCTTATTCAATAATTTTATACTTTTAATGCAAATGAAACAAAATTGCTTTAAAGTTTTAGTTGCTTAAAGAAATATAGAATGTAATTACAGTGATACATATTTTAATGTTTTTTAAAAATATACTAGAATCTTTTTTTTTTTTTAAAAAAGAACATTTAAATAAATAAATTAAAGGTAATGGAGGGGGGATTTGCAGTTTTCTGTTTCCTCTAAGACGTGTACTAAGGACTGTAATAATATTAACGTTATTTTCGGCTGTAAATAATTATTCATCTTAATAAATCTAATAAACACACATTTTCAGAAACTAAATACAGCAAACCCTTAATATTCGTGAGGGGTACGTTTCCAAAATTTCTCCATGAGTATTGCAATTTTCGGTATGGAAAAATAATAATTTTCTTTTTGACATGGACATGTTCTTGTAGATGGATTTAATCTAAACTTTTTTTTTGTCACGAAAAGACGCCACGTTTTTACTAAGAAATCAAATCAAGTTGATGGTACGGCAGTTACATTAACTGCCAGACAATGTGTGTACTGGATGTATCATGTAAGTTGTACTTATATAAGCAAACAAAAGCCAACATGAACGATCGAATCGCTCCGTGTTGATGTGATGTTATATAACGTCATCAAAATGTCATTTTACGCGAGTAATCGCGATCTGCGCATTTCAGAAATCAATTACGTTATAAAGCAATTTACAGCAGCGCACGATAATGAGATGCTATTTGTTTATTGGATACACATCATATTAAACGGTTTAAATGCCAACATCCGATAGACGTAAAGAATTAAAGACTTACATTAATCCGCTGGTGAAGCTGCGAAAAACAGCTATTGGGTAAGTAAATGGGCCGTTTTTAAAATAAGCGAATGATGTGATAAAAATGGCGAATATGGAATAAAAAACTGATGATTACAATGATGAAAGCTATGGGACCTCCAGTAATGTCACTGAGTTGACTCTAAGGATGTATACATTTATAAAAGTGGGATAAAATAAATTAAAGATTTCAAAAAGTGTTCACTATAACATATATGTGTATATATAATACATATATACATATATGCGTGTATTGTGAATGTAGTGATGAACAGAAGCATTATCAACTACTGGCCATTGGAGATGTTACACCATCATTCAGATACCAAATATCTGATTACTGCTCTCGTGCTAAGCGGCGGCAGTATGCCCGCTTTGGGACCGTAGTAAGCTTCAGGAGTGTGCATTCCTACTGAATGACAGAGCAGCAGTGTAGAGTTAGTTGCTGCTGGAAGAGTAGATGCCGCCGCATTATTCAAGTACTTTGCAAAGGACTGGGGGTCAGTTGTGGATCCCATTGCATTGTTTATTTCCTGGGAAAAACAAACATAATAATTGTCTTGATCGTTGATGAGTGGAAAGTGTCGACGCCCACCATAAATTTAGTGCTAGGGGAAATGAGAAATCTAAAGGTTATTGTAGCTACGCTCCTTGCCGTTACTTTGCCTCAGGAGGGAAACTTGCTGCTTTCATGATTGTTCCTCACCAATAGAGTGGCTAATCGTTCTGGTAATGGAGGAGCAAATGCGAAGGTCTCGGCTAAAATACCGAGGCCTTGTTAATTGGGGCTGTTGCTGAAGCGCAGAACGAACAGCAGGCGAGGAAAAATCGGCATTGGTTCCCGTGTTGGACCAATTTTGCACTGGTGAAGAATACCACTTATTTCGTGCCGGACGGTACTTGTCACAATCAAAAGTAATCCGATAAAAATAAGGCAGCTAAACGCTGGAAAATCTGTAATGGATTTTTATGTGATGTTTGTGTGCAGCTAGTTTAGTCACCAGATTGAGGCTAATCTTCAGGTCCTAGATGAAATCCTTCGGGAACTGCTGGAGCGTAATGTAATTATTGCGGCAACTACATTCCTCCTTCACCAATGTGGTACCGTTGATGACTTCCACGACCGAAGCGAAATTCTCAATAATTTCCTGGCTGCTGGCCGCTTATTTTAGACACGAAATCGAATCCGTGTATCGGTCTTCAGCGATTTACCGTAGAGCACCTATGGCCAGACGGAGGTCGGTTGACGATGCATAGATGTTAGTAGAAAAAAATTTACCTGGAACAAGCTCGTTTGTGGTTATAATAGTCGTTTCGGTAGCAAATTTCGTGTAGCATTTTAACTGAATTCCGTCGTTAGTTTTTGTAGTTTAAACCGATTACCGACTTACTTGTTGTTAACAGTAAATTGCGCCGTTTTACCACGTTCTGTAGTGATCCGGAACGTTTATTCGTTTTATTATTTTTCTTCCATCGGCTCCGGAATTTCCCCAGCTCCGGAAACAGTAAAATTAACTTTAGACACCTTCTTTGTGTCTGTTCTCTGCACTGCGGTCGGTTTTCATTGCCGTTTTCGTGCTTGAGAATCGGACAACGCGATTTACGGTAGTGGAATGTGAAATTTTTGCACGATAAACTCGCTTTAGTTAATGTCTAGAATAACCTCGGAATAACCTTAATCTTTTTATTGCCCGTAATACGGCTTTCCGCGTCGCCGATGCGCCCGTCAATTATTGCTTGCGAGTATTATGAGCCATTTTCACATGGTGCGAATTTTTAATTCCGTTATTAAGCCCTCCCACGTGTATCGCTTTTGATTTTTTTCTCCCTTTTTCCCTATTTTATGAATTCTCTAAGCTCGCTCTTCAGTGCAACGCGTTACGCTCATTATCAACTTCTGTAAGTACTCTTTAAAACGCGAAAGATATTCGAAAACCGCTAAGAGGAGGAGAATCTTTGTAGATAGAAAGGCAAGATAAAAGTTTACCCTTAAAATCTGAGCTAATAAAGTATCGGATGACAAACGCATTTATTCGTCGTTTTTGTTTTAAAAAAAGTTTAAGCTGCTTCGAACGGGGGGAAAAAAAGCTCCACTTCTTCCTCCAAAGAGGGGCATGTAAATCCTGAACATGCTTTATAGTTTCGTCTTTTCAAAAAAAAAAAAAAAAGGTAGGCTCAAATCGATAATGCGGTTGAGAGTTTATTCATTGTGCTCATTTTTAAATATTCGTATCTAAAATACGTAAATCTTGACTGAAATCGGGTCGGTTTTTAATTTGAAAATAAAATTACTCCGCGGAAACGGGGATTCTGTACACTTGTGATGATAATCCGATAAATGATTTTTATAAATTAAAATATCAAATGTAATTGCGCGTTTCAAATGTTCAATACGACGTGTGAACAATGTTACTGTATGTTATTACAGAGAAAGTAGAAATGAATCGGTATTCAAATTTAAGCTGTGCATCTCACGCATCAATTTGATAATGACCACAAAAAAGTACTTTTTCAGACATATAATAAGTAAAAATACACTAATATAAAACAATTAAGTAATATTTGTTTACCCGACGCGTTTCGAACGTTAAAGCTTCATGATCACGGGAGTTATTCAGGTCAACTTTTAAATCATCTTCTCGAGAATGATCGTAATCAAATGGAGGACCTTAGTTTGTCGAACAATTTGTTGAACAGAAACAAAGAGTAAACATTTTTTGTCCGAAAAAGATGCTCATGTTAAAATAAAACATCTGAAAATATGTAAAAACAGTAGCGTACCGGAGCAATTTGGGTAGTTTTAATCATAATGATGAAATACGATGATACTTATCCGGCATGTTTACAAAACGTACATATATTATAATACTGCGACATACAAATGTAAAGTGTCTATATAATTATATTTCGTATTTAGTATTAAAACAAAAATAATATCGCTACGTTTTAAATGCTATTACGGACGTCGTTTTAACATGGATATGTTTTCGAGCTGGAGTCGAGAATTTTATTTTGCCTTATCATTTTTCGCTACACGGAAATTTCAGGAATTCCTTGAAGTCTGTATTATAAATTGCCACACAAACCGTAAATGAAGATAATGGCACGACGTTGAAACCGAATGTTGTATAGGAATTAGAGAAATTTGAATCGACAACGATCAGTCCTGCGATGCACTCGATTATAGAATAGTTTCGCGGTTCAAGTGTAACACCGTGTTCGCACGCCGGATAAGTTGGAGTTTTTGAAAAGGAAAACACACCTGGGAGAATAAGAAATGAATTTCGACCAATTCAAATAAAGCAAATGCATCTACAGAATAAAAATACTATTAATCTACACGTTAATAAGTTAAAACAGTCCAAAAAAACCGAGTAAAATATTAATTGCTTCTTGATTTACGTTTCATTTTTTCATCATAAAACATAAAAATGCGTAGTATCTGTACTTTTAAATTTCGTAAAAAATACGTGCACATACGACTATAAATGATGGTCAATTCAGTGGATAATACCGTAAAACAATGTTTAATGAAAAATTTAACAATAGAGTAACTGTGCGGTACCAAAAAATGTTCGACATTAAAAAAAAAAGGAAGAAATGCCGTATTCGATGTAGGATATCGATTCTCAGCCCCTTCAATGCCGTTGTCAGTAGCATATAACGAACGAATCTAAGCAAGCCTGAGTCTATAGTATATGCAAGCAGGTTTTAAGTGCGGACTAGGACTTGTCAGCCAGAACAAGATTTTCGCATCACTAATGTATCCCAGCGAATATTTCCAGAATGCAGAGATGACTCTCTGCCGGTGAACAAGAATCAATGAAAATGTCTAACTAATCGATTTTGTGTTACAGCTCGAGTTATTTTAAGTGATCCTAAAATTGGTTCGGTTAAATTTTAAAACTACACCTATGAAACATTCATTCAGGTATGTTCGTGGTTTTGACTAATTCAGCGCGCGAGATTTTGATTCAAGGTACAGAAATTAAACCGGATAAATGTCTTCACATCATAGTAAATAAATGAAAGAAAAAAATTCGAATTTGAAGTTACGAAAGTTAATATCATCTCTCATTTCTGTTATAACGTATCTAACATATTTAAATAAAACATGTCGAAATATATTTTAATAAATAAAATTATAAAATATTAACCTGTTTCGTAGCGACAAGCTACCATATTCACGGTAACACCATAAATGTGTGGTTTGTCGCTACGAAACAAATTGTTATTTAATCATTTTGTTCGTCAAAATATATTTCTGCGTTTGACGCATCGTATTAAAATACATTAATTCGAAAAGATTTCTGGCGAAAATGTAGCAGAATGAGGAAGATTACGTTGTTTATCATCGAATGCTCATTTCGCGTATGACAGAAGTATCGCGAAAGAGTTTATAATTTTATCGTAAATAGCAGATCCCTCTTCAGATCGACGAATATTATAAGTGTTCCGTATTTTTAACTAACAACAGATCAGTGATAGCGAATTGTAGTAGAATACAGTAAATAACTATATATAAAAAAAAAAAACAACTAAATACTTTTCTTTTAATTAAACTAGAGGCGTTCGCGTGCCAACCCCCGGATTGTAATAAGATGTTTAAATAAAAAAGGGGTTTACTATAAAACTTTTTCAAATGGAATATTATGAATTACTTTATTTCCTAGTGTTCGTTAAATTTGATCTAGTCGTATATCTCGATAAAGCTACGTACGGATTTATAATTTCAATGTTAAGAGTACACAGACGTGTTATACTGCATTTTTTGGTTGTTTCCTATCGTACAATAGTTGTTAATTCGATTGTCGTTTTCTCGTTCGACGCCGGGATTTCACCGGGCATTGTTAAATTCGAACGCTCCGGAGGTTTATCAGCCCAATGAACGCTCAAATCCTTCAGCTATTATTACTACCACTAGTAACCAACTCTCATCGTTAAATGCCGGTAAGATCGATTCAATTAATACTACTAACACGCTGGCTCCGTCACCTAACAAAAATGATAACAATGATAATGTTATAACTTTTCGCAATGTAGACAAGGCCAACAATATCTGGCAGTTAGTTAGACGAAAACGTCCTCCCCTTTTCGCCGCCGCACACATCGAGTGAATTTAGACACTCAACCATTCCAAAGTTTAGTGGCAGCAATCGGTATCAACCGTTTATGTACTTAAACGATAATAACGACGACACAGATGGAGATAATGAAATAACGGATGCAGATGTGATATTGCTTGATAATGAAATATCGAACAACGATGATGATAACGATAAACAAAAACGAAACCCATCGTCGCTGACTAACAAAATTACGGCGCCTCGGCCGATTTTAGTTAAAGACGTTAAAAATTATACGGCGGATTCATCGAGTTCTTAACAAGTTTGTCAGATGTTAAATTTACGTTGACATCTGCAAACACTGCGGTATTACCATAAAACCACCAGCTTCTTATCTCGCATTGACTAAGGCCCTCTTCAACAAAATTAATACAAATTTTACACTTTTCAACTACCGGAAGATAGAGCCGTTCGTGTAATTTAAAAAAATCTTTATCGCACAACCAGTTGTGAGGAAATCACTCAAGCCTTACGGAATTATTTAAGTTTCTCCGTTCGTTCTGTAATTAACGTAATAATTAAACAGAAAAACGAAATCTCCACTACCAATGTTCTTCGTAGATTTCAATAAATCTTCAAAAAATTCAGAAATTTTTAAGTTAAATCATTTACTTCATATACAGTCGTAACCATTTTGGACACACGAAATCTTATTATAATCTCCCATCTCGATGCGTTAAATGCAGCGGTAAACAACTGACTGTTCTAAATCATAAGAAGAAAAACGAGTAAACATCCTGCCAACTATGAAGGATGTGAATATATTACCAACAAGAATGTAATAAAAAATTTTGAATTAAATTAAATTAATGGAACTTTCGAAGCTCCATCGTTTGATTTGAAAGACAGCAGCGCGTTTCCACCTGTAAGCGAGAAATTACCGTCAACTTCATACTCCAGTGTTGCCAACAAATATACTTCTTCTTCTCCGCCTGCATCAGCAATAGTATATTAAAAAAATGCTCCATAGCACACAAACGAACAAAAAGAAATTAGTGAAACATTAATTTTCTTAACGAGCTTCGCAATTTATTATCGCTATTAATATCCATGTTAACCAAACTAATGGACAAATTATTATGACTTTAAACCATATAAGTACTAATTTATCAACAGTAGTATTATGGAATGTTAATGGGATTCAACAGAAGAAACAGCGGTGCCACTCACTATTTGCGTTGCCGAAACCCTATCCACAGCCTTCTCGTGGCGGACCTGTTAAGTCAAGCAACATTGTTGGCCGACAACAGATGTGGAAGGAGGCAAGTAGATAACTAACTTAAATAATCACTCGGAAACAATGTTTGAAACAAATTCGTAATTCAACTCCAACATCACAATAACATATTTCATTATGGTTCATATCGTACGAATTAATTCTATTTCTCCTGCTCAGTTGACTAACGCTCACCTCAATCGTCTCACTTAGATATATGCCATTGAACCAGGTGACGTCTTTCTAGCGGGCGTAGGTATAGATGCTCAACTACACTTCCGATAAGCACACACGCTGCAAGATGCACATTTAAAGTCCTATGATGATGATGATGGAGTAAAGGTGACGGAAGCAGGCTTGGTTGAAGCTTTTAGCTGGAGCACTGCACGCAGGCAGCGCATAACTTTGGTTGATAAAAGTGGCGGAATTAGCATTCGGCAGCATTATCTGTGACGAAGCAGCGTTTTTAGGATGCGTTACTTCCCCTACGCCAAGAGAAAGGTTTAAAAAAGATGAGCTAAAAAGCCCCCCCCCGGCTGGCTTACCGCGCCCAGGAAGGAGCCCCACTCTCGATAGAAATATTAAGAAAAATTAAAAGGAAAAAATCAAAAATTAGACCTGAAAACAACCACTTGGAACGTTCGAACACTACTAGAAAAAAATACGGAACGTCCACAAAGGAGAACTGCAATAATTGCACATGAGCTCAAAAAATATGACGTTGATATTGCAGAATTTTTTAAACCCAGACGAGAGAACCAAGGCCGGTTAACAGAAACACTGGATAGGTACATCTTTTTCTGGAAAGGTCGGCCTGCAGGGCAAACAACGATTCATGGAAAATTAGCTTTGCTATAAAAACTCATCTAGTAGAACTCTTATCTGAACTTCCAAAAAGCATAAATGAAAGATTAATAAAGATGATCTTACTTAGCTAAGATAAACATGCGTCAATTATCTCTGCATATGCCCCCCCCCCACACACTGAAGGCAGATCATAACTGCAAGGAAAATTTCTACAAGGATCTCTTTAGGGTATATTGAACAGATAAAATTATCCTCCTTGGTTATTTCAACGCTCGAACGGTATATGACCGGAAGTAAAGACACGGCATCGGCAATATTAATGACAACGGTCTACTTCTCCTCAACTTCTGAGCAACAAACGAATTTACCATCACCAACACAATATTCAGACTAAAATCGAAGTATAAAACCATATGGAGGCACCTCCGCTTAGGTTACTGGCATCTCATCGACTATGTTAAACGCTCAAATTTACCCGAATTGCAAGGTTATAAAAGAGTCGTGCGCAATGCAGATGCGGACACAGACCACCAAATGGTGTTATGCAAAATGCGCCTACATTTACAACCTCGGGTCAAGTATACGTCACCTAATACAGAAGCTAGTGGCATACAGGATGGTGTTAACGGTAATTATTCAGGTGGATATTGCAAATTTATATTTTCATTATCAGTATCCTCATCACCAAGAGATTTTCAATTAATAAACCCATTAAATCGTTAAAATGAAAACGTAACTGTTGTTTTTCTTCTTCTTCTGAAAGTTTCAATTTCGGTCGTCCCATTGCACGTAAAAATTAAAATAATACTAAAAGGCTGTGCAAATGTATTGTAGCCCCGGATAATTCCTTTTTTTTTTTTTTTTTATACATATAAAACAGCCCCTCAAAGGAACTGAATGGTTATTACAATCTTAAAAGTATTCCTAAATAAATAACATTCTGCCGAAACCAGGACTTCGACTCTGTCCGAAAATAATTTTTGGAGTCAAGCGAAGAAGTCCATGGACACGAAATACTATACTAAAAGTAAACATGTTGCAAAGGAATGTTCTCGCAGTTTCTATAAAGGACGAGTAACGTAAACTAAGGTCAAATCGGATTTTTTGTTAGACTCTTTTTTCTCTATATTATTTGAAGAACAATAAGTATATTGTAGCGCATCAGTTTAACAGTGTTACGATACATTCAATATATGATATTTTCGCTTTAAGATTAACTTACACGATGGCGGAAAATGAAATAAAACAGTTCCGCCACTAAAAATAAAACTTAATGACAAGCCGAAACAGCAAATCAGCGACAATGACATTAACACTGTTAACGGGAAAAAGGAAAACAAAAGAAAAAAACAGAATGAGGAGAAACTTCTCCTCTGACACAGTATGCAGAATTAATCGCCAAATAGGATAATCAAATAACTGAACTGTAAGAACAGGTAAATGAGCTTGCAGAAAGGTTAAACTGTATTGGATCAGTCGCATTATGTAGAAATGCAAACTTTTACACATGACAGTGTACGCTCATTAAATCAGTAGATATTTCAACTCAGCTAGGAAATAAATTTACTCCGCTTCTGCCACTCTATATTTGTGAACAATGTTTTCAAAACTTACTTAAAAATAAAGTAATCGCACAAGCAAAAAAAGAACCTACCTTCAAGGGACTTCTCCTAGTGTGGAGATATTAAAATATCTGTTCGTGAGATAGCGATGACTACCGCCCTGTCAGATCAGAATGATACATCACGTGGAATTACATATCACACGTTTCAAGCGAAATTCGAACGTCCTTTTGCGTTTGTGATCCGTGGATTACCGGCATCAATCGACTGTGAGGATATAAAGAATGACTTGGGAAAATATTGATCATGAAACTATTCAGATAACACACCTATATAGTGAAAGTATATCGGAATACAGAAAAAAGACGACACAATAAGAATTTTTCACGTTTTAAAATTGAAATTTTCCCATAAAAATGTATACGAAATAACCTATCCTTGCATATTGTAAAGTCTCAATCGAACCTTATCGTGAAAAAAAAAAAACCAATAAAATCACACAGTGTCTCATCATTGTCAACAAATAGGGCATACAGAAAATTACTGTACTCATTCTGCTCGATGCGTAAAATGTGCCGATAACCATCTCATCAAAGAGTGCAAGAAACCTAAAAAATACCAACCAAAATGTATTTTATACGGTATGACAGAACTAATCTGAGCCAGCATACAAGAAGCCAAGGATAAAAAAAAAAATGAGATCACTAGGAGTTTCGAATACTAAGCCGGAATGTCAATGGTTTGAGTCAAAGAGCTCAAGAACTCGAGGCTTTTCTTAACACAAGTATTGATTAGCCTAAAAAACACATTTTACAACAGAAAGTTTTATCCGAATTTACGGCTATACTACATAGCAGACTAACCAGCCAAGTGGCAGAGATCGAGGAAGAACAGCGATGATGATTATCTTTTTGTTTTTTTGATTTTATTGCACCGGTAATATTACCATAAACAACGGCGATCTTAAATTTAATATTAAATTGGTGTCTCCAATGAGTCACTAAATGAAGATGCAAGAACTCTGTAAATACGATAATAACTAACTATTGTATATATGCATATAATGAATAGCTGAAAACAAAGAATTGATATGTTGGAAAAGAGATGATACATCGTGTGTGAACTTTTTCAGCTGTGTTAGGTAATCGGGAGAGCGTCCCGGCACACCACTTCCTTCTCACTAGTGGATTATCCGGAAGTGCCCGGAAGAATATATTCTGTTGATGATGTTGGGATGATTAGTGCTATGTTGGAATTTATCGAATAATTTTTGATACTGGCGAAGTCTCAAATCATTATGTCATGTTGCATTGGATAAGTAAAACGGTGCAGACGTAATGTTGTTCCAGTAATAATTTGTTGACTGTCAGGTTTCGATGGGGATGATTCTACGTGTTTGTTTTATTTTAATGCAATTACTATTCGCTGCACTATCCGGTTTTTTTGTTCGTTTTCTTTCGTAGCCGTCTCCTAAGCAGTTAGAGAAAGGTAACGTACACGAAACTTAATAATAATAATAACGATGACGACCGGATTAAACCGAATTGAAATAGAGAATAATAACGATTCACTATCGAGAGAGGTGTCACAGTGTTAACAGATATAGCCGACGGTTTCGGCGATCGTTTTTCGCTTGACGAAGTAATCGAACATAACAAAAGGTGGGATCACGAATGAAAACAACATTTTAGCCAGGTAATTAAAAAATTTTTTCGCCATCTAGGTAAAATCATATGTACAATTATGAACGAATGTATTTTATTGTAAGAAATTATTTTCTATAATAGAGAGATAAGTCATAAATTTCGGAGATTTATACTTCATCTTAATTCACCGTTAGCCATATCGGCGTTCCTATCCAAAAGAAGAGCGTTGAATTAAACTAAGCCACTCGTGATCGTTTTTAATGACTACGAAAATAAATAAAACAAAGAGTGAAAGTGTTGTACGCGAATTACAAAGTTTGAGAACGTATAATGAATAAAACATTTCGGCGAGGTGAAATTTATGTTTTTCTACGGATAGGGTGGGACGTAAACGAAGCCAACCTCAAAAACTTACTACATTGTGGACAGATTTATTCCGAGGAAAAGATTAGGCCGCATCCGAACAGTAGTTAGCAACTGCGGCTTAAACCGGAAATAAACGATCGAAAACGGAAAGGAAAAAGAAAGAAGAACCACACGAATCGGAAACTACAGCAGGAAACGGAACTAGGTGGCAAAGTAAGCCGGATCAGGTGTGGCTAAATTCCGGTCTGGCTAGATAAAATCGAAATAATGACATAACGCGACAAGTGAGGTCGATTGCCGATAAACAGCCGCCATTTGTCGACAAACTTCCCCGGGAAAAGTGCGAACATAAAGTAAGCCGGAGCAGCCTCTCCTGGGAAGTTTTTCGCCTTTTTCGGTTTTACCCGATCGCCAGTAGCACTATCACGCGCTTAGCCGATTTTCCCGAGAACCTATCGGCTAAAATGTGAAAATCATTAACGGTTTGTCGCTGTCTGACTTTGGCGCACGTTGTAAAAAATTTCAGTTGAACTTCCAAAATGTCGCTGCGAAAAAGAGCCGTCTTCCTACGTAATTCATCATTATGAATTTAAAAGGGACAATTATCGAAAATTATTTCGTCGACCGAATGAAAAATTTAGCAACACAGCCTCAACGTTGTTGTTAGCTAATACGTGAGAGCAGCGGAAAATACATTTCAGGGACGTCAGATCGTCGCCAAAGACTAATAAATACAAAAACTAACTGAGAAATCGTCCCTAAAAAGTTGTAAACCAAGCAGTACACACTTATATAAGCTTAAGATATTCAGAATGCTTGTAAGACAGCTACTGGACAGTCTGCAGATTGTGTATAATAAGAAATTTTTCACAAAACATTGGGACTGCTCGTGTTAGGTGGCAACAAAATAGGACACCGCTTTATAAGCGTGAATATAAAACCCACTTCACACAGGAAACTGCGGACCAAAATAAATCGATACGAAAGTGATAGGTATATCGCAAATTTTTTTCTTCATTAAACTCAAAAGACAGATCGCTATGAAAAACAATTAATTGTAAGTCATACCTTGGTCAACTAGAAAAGACTCACCCACTAAGAAAATCTAACGGAGAATGGGCTAAATCGGACGAAGAGGAGGTTGAATGTGTTACCTACCGCGTCTGACGCTTGTCGTCGGCTCATGTTCTTTTCAGCCTCCTTGGCGGATCTCAACGACTGACGTTCGCTATCTCTGGATTTTGATATTGATTTTAAGTATCTCATAAAAGTGTTTGTATTGCTTCGAGTATAAATCGTGTTTACATATGGAACATCTCTGAGTCTGTATGTAGAATATGATTCGATAGGAGCGTCTACCAGCTGTCTCAATGTTTTCGATTGGAACTGTTGAACACTATTTAGGTTATTCTTCGCAGCGGCTCCATATACTCTCCAGAGACTGGCGCTATGACTGAAATATAAACTATCCACTTGCATTTCAAACCCACCGGTGACACTTATTACCTCATATATGTTGCTGAGAGCCTTATTTCTTGAAGCTATTTTTTTGCCGGATGAACGATATATGTCTTCTTCATGTGGGTCTTCGATTTAATATCGTGCCCAGGTATTTAATGTGATTAGTAAAGGAAAATACGATAACGAAGATATACTCGAGACACAGGATCAGCGTCAAAACAGGTCTCACACGATGCTCCGAGGAATCAGTAAGGCAATTTCGATGTTTATCGTTTCAAAGAAAATTATTCCGCGCTTTAATGGATTATTAAGTGTGACGAGCTTAATAACGGCTGTAAGTGATCTAGTGGAAAATAGCGACGAGTACACATGCCGGAGACTGTTCAATTAACGAAGTTACTAAGCGGTCTACAGGCGGCAACCGGTTGATGCTAAACGCGGCGACATACGTTCATGCGTTATAAACAGTGTTGGTTCAAAGCTGTATTTTAACCAGTGAGCGCAAATCGAATTCTTCTACCAGCGTTAACAACAAAGAGATGACAAATAAGAACCGACTTTCCGCAGTATGTGAAGGAATCTTTGATGAAGATAAAAATGTACGCAATTATGGGACGGCACTCAGAAATTTTACGGAAGGATAAGCCTCGTCTGGCGCTTTTTAAATAACGTCCCGAAAAATTTGAACTTAGAAAAATCCTTTTAATTCGTGGCTCGCTACAAATATCGCTGTTCCGTATTTTATTCTCGAACAGTCTCACTGCTGGGTATATAAAATGCAAACGACGAAACAAGTAAGCTACATCATCGTTAGTTCCGAAGACTACACACGGAATTATAGGAACAAGTTGGTATACACCCTAACGTGAACGTTATTAGGTGAAAAGTTAAACAGTGTTGTATGGTGTATCCTTTGCGACTGAACATATCCACATTGAGTCAGTCAATATGGATATGTTCTAACCGTGATACGGACGGACTGAAAAGAATTTCGCGCTGACATGTCCAACATTTGGAATCGCAGTTTAATTTAAAAATGACCGAGAGAAAATCAGTCAGTTGGATAATGTAAATTTAGTGATGTTTCATACTGGAGAGTATCCCAAACGCTGTCAACATACGGAAACGATCTGATCAACAATTTTATTTGTATTGTTTTGCTAAACAAACTCATCGAGATTTATCATGCTTGTGAAGTGGAAATAATCACCGTCTGTCATGATTTCGATTTTCCGCAAGATGATGTACGAAGAAAATCACGATTAACAAAAGATTACAGAATAAAGGGAAGTTGAAATTCGAAAAGACGACGAAATGATTTTTCCTTATATGAAATACAAAATCATACTTATGTCGAGGCATGTCGCCGTTCCATATAACTATTGTAAACATCTTCTTCTTCTTTATTGAACAATATAAAATCTTTATTAAACAGAAATTATTTTTAAATTTGTTCAATAAAGTGTTAATACAGAAATGGAAGAAAATAATTTTAACCTAAATATTAAAAAGTATGTATACAAATATTATAACTTAAAGTTAAAGTTACGCAAAACGATTACAAACATCTTCTTCTTCTTGTCTTCGACATTTCCGAACGAAGTTTGGCGATCGAAAAGGTCAGCGTGTCTTCATTGAAAAAAAAAAAAAAAAAAGAGCTAAACATATATCGGCTTAAATTTTATATGTTAACTAAAATGATAGAATTCTCGAAAATGATTGCAATAAGCATTCCTTATTTTCGTTACATCACGTCACATTCACATACACACACACACACACACACACACACACACACACACACACACACACACACACACACACATACACTTTTTATTAAAACAAATAATTCGATTTCTCTACTTTTTAAACGGAAATAAGATATCGTTACGTGCATTGAGTATATATATGCGCTAATATTTCTGATAGAGTCGGTGAAAATTTTTATATGGATTTTTAGAAGAGCGGGAATTCCTTCGCTATACAACTTGGCCAATAATTTAAATGCAGATATTCATCAAACACTGTGTCGATGGAGTACTTTTGTTGATGCTATCAGCGACATCAGTTCATTTGTATCTACTTCTTTAAATTTTCTAATCATTTCTACTTACGTGTCTGAACCGTTCTTTGCGTTGTCAATACTGTACACACACTTATTACTTTGCTATGTGTTAAAGCCAACAAAAATAAACACGAAAACTTCACGAGGAAGAAAAAGAAAATCACAGAATTCATTTAACAGATTGGTTCAACATCAATTCCATCGATCTATATCAGAAGGTTGCTGACAGACGCTTTATTGCCAACATGTTAGCCAACAACGTTCAGAAACGGACATCGTACTGTGATGATGGTGATGTGTTAAAGCGTCTCAGTGTTGATTTTTTTTATTTTCTTTGTCTACTTTAATTCCGCTAAGAATTTTTCAGGACAACGTAGGACCATATTAAATGCGGGCTCTGGACACATTAGTGTACGGATCCGCCGAAGAGGAAAAAATACCTGGCTCATGTTGCGGCTATAGGCAACTATTAAATTAAAACGTACCCCTGATTAGCTGTTGTTCCCTATATGGCGTTAAATCGTTTTCAACTTCTAACTGTAACGGCTCCACTATTTTGTTAATGCATCACAGCACGCGTATTCAATCATAAAAAAATTATGCCGATTAGTGTTATAAAATGTTTTTAGGTTTTTTACTTTTTTTGCCTTTTTTTTTTCAGTACAAAAAGTAGTTAAACGAACTTGGCCAATGATTCTTAAAGGCGGTGCAGCTATTAAATGTTTGTTTCTTTTTATTTCGAAAATAAAGAGTGTCTTTTATAATGAAATGATTTGTTCCTCGATGCTGTGAGAACGTTTGAAGCAATATCGTCGATTAAAGTGCACTATTAAGTATTACACTAAATTACATGTAAGGTCTCAAAATTTCGGAGTTCCGCATTGGATTGACTTTCTCCTTTTTTACGCCTGCCGCTATAAAAGGAGATTGTAATGCCAGCAGCTGATAGTTTAAAAGAAAAATTCTGATACTCCCGGGGTACTTATTAGTAATCGAATCGATTTATGATGGAGCATTACAAGTTTGCATTTAGATTTCCTATTTATTTTCGTAACCTGCGTTAAAATTTTATTTTTTCAACGACCCCGGTTATTCTGGCACTTCTATCGTTACACATGTTGTGCGGTTCGCGGCATTCATTTCTTTACATTTTTTATTGGTCGGATCGGGCACAAAGACTTTTTCTGTAGCCTTGCCGGAACCGGTCTTCCTGAAACGCAACCATTTCTCGTCAATTTCCTTCAAAATCTTATTTGTCGGTCACTGTACCGGACACAACGTGACGATCGTTTTTACCGTTTATTCTCACAATAGTGCCGCAACATCTCTAATTGTTTCCAACCGGTTGTTTTACGTCTGTTCCTTTCTCTCCTAAGCAAACACATAAAACACATATAGCCTTTTTGTATTCGACTCTACATTTCTCATCTACCGAGGGAGATTCTGACGTCTCCGTTTTTTTCGTTACCGCCACGATTGGATTACGATATGGCGAAGTAGAGGTTGTAATAATACCCGATTTAAGCATTGATTGTATTTCCTTTTCCGCACTCGACCGTTTACTTTCTGGTATCGGATATGTCCGATTACACATAAAAGCGCTTGCGTTTCTTTCACCTTAATCGCATATTCGTATTGATTGCAGCACCACCTGCAAACACAGTACTTTATGCTTCAGTAGCAGCTCTTTCATTTCTAATTTTCCCTCCTTTGTCAGCGAACTTTCCTTTAGTTTATCATAAATTTTTTCCTTCAATTTTTATTCCGTAATATCGATTTTTGAATATTTATTTAACTCGACTTCCGTTTCTTCCTCTTTACGATTCATCGTATTTATTTTTAAAGTTTATTTTGTTTGTATTCTCCTTCCATTCGCGTTTTTACAACTTACGGTATCATTCCGGAAACATAAATTTACTTGAAAATTATGGAAAAAATCGTTATCACGATGGGGATGTTTAACTTATTGATACGCGCGTGTCCAAAAAATTCCATCCTTAATATTTATCGGTAACATTATTATCTCAATATTGATTTTACACTTACTCTTATTGTATGCGGTGGCCACACTTACTAGTAATTTGCTAACGAGCAATTAGGGTAGCCCCTCTTGCTTATACTTTTTTATCATTCCCCGCCATGTTTGCTGAGATATGACCATTATATCGGAACCCGAATCTAATAATGTTTTATGTAATCGATCAAATATCGTTATATTAATTATTGGTCTTGACCATTTTTTATTATTTCTGTCAAAAATTTCCTCACATGTAATATAGAGTTCATCTTCTATCTGTACTTTCTGGATATTTTTCGTACTTTTCACTTCACCACAGTCGAGAAAATTAGACAAGTTCACTCTCGTGGCGGTCCTGAAAATGGTTTTCTAATGTTTTTTCCAAAAGAACGAACCATTTACTGTTTAAATGTATTCTATCGATTCTTCTTTCTTTTCAGTTATATTTCTCAAAGTAGTCTGCGCCTTGATTCGAGGATAGGGCTCACTACTATTTCTCTCCTTCAGTAATTATTTTCCAAAGTCGATAACCGCGGTAATCACATCTTCTCTTGCTTTAATAACTTCGTTGTATTCTCTCCATGTCTCCACTGTGTCTTCTATCCCTTTCTAGACTATTGTACTTTCCAATTTTTTAAATAATCAATTAATTCGGGGCTCCTTCTTCATATCTCCGACTCGGAGGTTACTCGTTCCGATCATTATTATTATTCGTTGAGTTAATTTGTATAAGGTTTTTCCGGATTGCGTTCGTTAACGGTACGTACAATCATCTGTCCTCCTGAACAATAATACGTCGTAAAGTTTACATAGTTCGGTGTCATATTCAGGCGTTCTTTTGCAAATCTCACCAGTTGGGAGTCCCCAAAAAGTTTATATGCCTTATAATTGGGTTTTATTTCCGAGTCTCTATATTTATTTCGAATATATTTCTTTTATGTCCTCTATTGGTGTCCGGTTTAACTGTTCGATAATTGTCTAAAATAATTTTCTTTCGCTTGATTTCCTTCACTTATTCTTCCTTCCTTTATTTCTCTTCCTTTAGCATTTCAATTAATTCTTCCTTCGTTTGTACATTTCGGCACTTTGCCATCCATTTTAATTTTCTTGGCAAACTATTTCGAATAACATTAGTAAATTCTGCATCGGTCACCGGGTTATCGAGGTTTTCTAATTTATTAATCCACGTCAGTATAAATCTTTCCAGATTTCTTAGAGGATTTAGATGCTTTTTCATAAAAAAGAACTTCCTCCTTATTCGATTTTGTTCGTCTTTACTGAAAAATTTCTGTTTTAATTTAGCGTTTAATTCCTTAAATGTGGTGAATTTTTTCAAGTTTGGTTTCAACCAGCTAATCTTCTCTCCTCGGAGGTTATTAATCGTATTTTCAATGCGCAGTTCTTCTGGAACCTCCCATTCGTCAAGTACGCCATATGTAATTCGGATTAATTCGACTCGCAAGTACCGTATTTTACTTTAATAAAACCGTTCGCGATCAGACTTGACCGAAATTTGAATTTTTAATACGTCGTCGATCGGCGAAGATATATATTGTTTCGAGTCCGATGACTAAATCCGACAACTATTTTTTTTTTCACGTAATTCAACCGAGGCCAACTGCAGACTGACTGCTTGTCCCTTTTTCGTTCATCACTTTTTTTTCACAGTACCTCCGTTCTCACCCCGCGACAGCGGTACATCTGCTGTAGCGCGCAGCTCGATCCGCATTGACGCAGGATGGTCCAATCTCACCTGACCGACAATATATGATCCACATACGCAAACACAATGACCCTCGCACCGTAAAGTTTCCTGATATTTTTTATTAAATTACTTATAATTTTATTATATACATGTAACGTACACATTACAATATGATAATGATAATTCAGTCCTTTAGACCTGTTAAAGGCGGGGACAATCCTCGAACCTCCAGATGCTAGTTCCTTTAGCGCACTTATGAGTCTGTTTAGCCTCCTCGAAAAAACGATAAAAATAAAGATAAAAAAACATTTTACTATTTTCGAAATGCATTTTTTTTTATTTCGAAGTAAACAGAGTTGATTAATCTTTCGAAGCGATTTTCACAAAAAACCCGATCAGGATGCAACGGCTATTATCCCAAGTTGTTGACATGCGTAAACGTAATAAATTCCATTCTTCATCGGCCCTCGTTATTCACCGATCTGTTCCTGTTTTTGCAACGGTTTCTATTGATTTAATTTAATTAAAACACGAAAAGAGCATCGATTCGAAATGGAAATCGGTACTTTTCAAATCAATTAACATTGAAAGCCCCGAGCGAATTTTTTTAGTGAAATATAGAAATGGACCGTGTGTCACCGATATATGGAGACACACAAAGTGACGTTCCATAATACGTCTCCATGCATGCAGACGTTTATAAATGTTTACAAAATGCACCGGTTTTCGCATACGATAGATTTATTTAACGTAGTTCACTACTTTCTCGATAGATGGTATTGTAGGCAACTTCCGAACAGGTCACATTTTCATCAAAAAATTGCTCCGTTATAAACATTTTGAATTAAATTGCGTAAAATTTATGAATGTATTATTTGGTGATGCGGTGATTATTGTTTCAAATATTCATTTTATTTTTATAATTTTAAAATTAATTATCAGTAATTATTTAAAATGGCAAAACTACCGATTTAATATGATGAAGATATTAAAAATATATGTATGCAAGGGCGTCGCCAGCCCACGAGCCAAGGGGGGGCAAGATGATAGAAACAGGATATGAGTTATAGGAAAAGAATAAAATTTATAAGTTGCAAAGGCTTAATATTTTATTAAACAAGAATAAAATCTTAATTAAAGAATAATTTTCGTGGGTTTCTGGCAAATTGTTCTACTACTTTATTATAAAAACGTCTTCCAAATTGTCCATGATTATGCGCCTATGAATAATCATCATGGCTAGTTGATTAAAAAGTTTCAATGCTCCAGGAGGCATCTCTCCCCCCCCTATTTTGTCCCCCGCTGGCGACGCCCATGTATGTATGTATGTATATTAGAAGACTCTGACGATGAAAGAGTATGTCGATGAAAGCGGTAAGTTAAGTGTATAAATTATTTATCGACTTATTTATTTACCTACTACGGTCCTATTGTCACGTACGTAAAATAAATGTAATGAATTATTTGAATAGATACGCACGCAAACATACTTAATGTATTAACATAAAAATTGAAATGTAAAGTTACACTGTGATAATGAATTTTTAAACGTGTTTTCATTTTTTTTTTTTTTTTGAGTGCCGTGTACAGCTGCCGGGGCTATTACGACACTATGGCAATCGGAAAGTTAAATGGTTCGAAATAGGTTGGTTGTATAAAGAAACCGAATAGTGTCTGCAATGTTCAAAGGCAAGTTAGCCAAAGACGACTGCAAAGACGCTATGCGGAGCTTAGCGCGCTGGAGCGCGAAGGAGCAGGTGTTTTACTGTAGGAGCGGGGGGAAGGGAGCAAAAAGGGCATTTGAAAGGGGACTCGCAATTAAGTAAGAGATGATCATGAGTCAGCGAAATACGTCCAATGCGGAGTCTTGCCATAGCTACAAAGTGGGTTCTGGGGAGGTCAGAAGGAGGGAACCAAGGGTCAATTCTGTGTTTTATCTCTCTTAGAAAGCAAGATTGTCTAGTGAGCCAATCTTGCTTCCATTGGGATTGCACAAGAATTTTTATGGTTTTTACTATGTCGGCAACGTGTTTGAATCTAGAGCCGTGTGTTTTTAAATTTTATATTTCAGTTTTCTTTTTTTTTTTTTTTGCGTTAATATATTTTACTATGTTTACTTATTCAAATAATCGCATATTTTCTTTAAAAGAATG
Source organism: Icerya purchasi (assembly GCA_039619475.1). Lineage (NCBI taxonomy): Eukaryota > Metazoa > Arthropoda > Insecta > Hemiptera > Monophlebidae > Icerya > Icerya purchasi. The sequence continues at coordinate 321,732,788 of CM077115.1, forward strand.
AGTACTAGATGTATCTGTGTATCAGTTCAAAGCATTTAATTAAATGATAATTTTATCTGTTTATGTCAATATTGAATAGGTTTAATTTTAGTAAAATTTTGACGTAAAAATTAAACATGTGAACACTGATATTTTTTATTATTATATTTTTTTTTTTGTTGTGGTGTAGGTTTTATGCGCCTATGGTATCTGTGTTTGTATATACCATTTTTTATAAATTAATTAATATAAAATAAAGAAGCTTTTTTTTCATACATGTTTTCTAGGCGGTGTGTAACGAATATTTGTCTCCATATATCGATGACATATTCTAAGCGATTTCAGGTTGTTTACAAAAAAAAAAAAAAAACCAAAAAAAAAAACACAGTGCTTAAAAAAATAAAGTTAAAAAGACACAAAATTTTTACAAATTGTCCTTTTTAGAGTTTGTTTAAAAATTATTAGCCGATATAGGTGAAATGCACTGCCTCTACATATGGCTGACACAGGGCTTAAAGTATTTGTAGAACATCTACAAGTAACAGAAACAAAATATCCGTAATTGCTCGCTGACGACAAATATTCCCTTCATAAGTTACTTGGTGAACATTTGCGGGGAATTGAATTCTTGCTCTTGAATAAAGAAAAGCAGACGCGGTAACGTTAGGGGAGGTTCATGACTAGAAGCAAGAAAAATGATCAGACCCCCCCCGCGCCATGTTAGCTACTTTGGTGATTTTATGCCACACTCTGGGGTCATAATTAAAAAAAAAAAGAAGATCTATATTAAGGCAAATAAATTGTACGTAAATGTTGAAAGTTAAAATTTAATTAAAAATCGGTACACTGTGTACGCGAATACTATAACTGCATGCTCAGACGATAGTTTCTCGTTTAAATTAAAAATTGTTCTTTGTTACGGTTCGGCTTGCAACTGTTGTAGTAGCGGATTTTTAAACTGAAAGAAAAGCGAAAAATTAAGACGTAAACAAAGCGTCGATGGGCGAAACGGAGCCGGGAAATAATCGGGCAAACTGTAGCAGAATTCGGGAGCAGTGCATTAATTTTTAAAGCAACTTTTCAGTCGAAATTGATTGAAAGTAATTGCCGAGCTGCCCTTGCAACGAACCGGCGAAGAATCATTCAAATTTCAATCACGAACCAACTCCTCGGCTGCAAGATTAATTATATTTTCTCTCTCTCTCTGCGCTCTCTTCCCGCGGCTACTGACTCGTAATAGGGGGTTTCGAGCAATTACTTCCTTCCCTGCTCGCTCTGCGCATCAACGAAATTAGTCTATTACGGCGACGGTCGGATAGCGGTTAAAACACGATAAACAACCGCAAAAAAAAAAAAAAAAAAAAGGAAAAAAAAGGAGAAAAAATGTAGAATGAGACTAAAAAAGAAAGCCCGACTGCTTGTATTATTTTCTCGTTTGCAAGATGACGGGTGGAACGGGCAGAGGGGTAGTAAAGGAAACCTATTGGTCGGTTAACTTTTAATCTATATTACTTTACGGAACTGTTGGAGAGGCTCGAGGAAGTAGCACATTCAAACACATTTCCTTTGGATGTCATTAGCCGAAATTACGGCCACGGAACAGGAAATCATTCTTCAGATAATCGATCGGAAGTAGTAAAAGTTTCGTTAGAGAAATTCTTTCGGCTGCATAAAATCGCGCTGGCGTGCCGTGTGCGCTCGTTCGGTAACATTATCATCGTTTCGCGCGATTTTTTCACGAAAAAATGCGAACAAAATCGGAAATCTCCCCCGTTTTCAAGTATCACGGATGACCTTTCGCTGAAGCCAGTCTGCGTCAGTGGTTAACGGTAAAAATGTAGACTATTGTTTTCGTCTGATTAATTACGTACGTGTACTCTGCTATCGGATTAATTTGAAAATCGGAATAACTAAATCTCGTTTGTGCACAAAGTACGATGATAATCACATCGAACGAAGAAGGTTTTTCCTATTGTTTTTCATTTTTTCTTTCCTGTTTGTCAGTGAAGGAAATATTGTATCAGGACAAAAACGAACTGTACCCCGGAATTATATGCGGATTTAGAGTTACGGTGACGTCTGATCTCTGGAACATGTTTTAAAGCCCAACTATGCGATCACCGCTTTCCATTAAGGTTCGGAGACGATAGAAGATAAACAGGACGACCACTCTAAGTAGAAGAATCGACAGTAGGGGAAGGACATGAAAGAATAAAAAATGTCTACCGCAAAGAATAAGTTTTAAAATGTTTCTTTCGCCGGAAGCGGTAGATTTCCATTTTCAAAAACTAAAATCGTAAATACCTCTAAAATGTTTCCAATCGAAATGCAACCTTGACCTCCCCATCCGGTACTAGATTTCATGCCAATATGTAATCATGTTTGACACTGTGCTTGTAAAAAATGCATCAAATCGTTAAAAAAAAAAAAAAAAAATCATTAAAAATAAGTTAGCGCTTTTATTACTGTTACTATTATGAACTTTACAAATTATCCGAACCGTAAACCCCTTTATTCCATACTCGTCGTCTAAAGTTTATCGAAGACTTTTCAAATAATAGCCAGAAAAGCAAATATGACGCACTAAAGTAAAAAATTATTACAAAGTTGTGAAAATAATACTTAATGAAAAAATACTTTTAGGAAAAACGATAGATCATAAATTTAGCCCAATTCAAAACATTACTATTAGTGCGGTTAACGTGTATAAAAATAAAGTTAGTCCCATAAATCTTTAATAAGCTATCATGGATTGCGTAATTAAGCTTTTCATAATGGTACTAAGCCTAATGGACCTGATGAGAATACTGGGGTCAGTTTCTTTCTACTTGGGATCCGCCTTTACCTTTTCCAGATTTCTCTGGTACCCAATTAATTTTCAGATTAGGTATAGAAACCTGAGAGCGATTCGGATCCGGAACGAGACAAGTCTCGAACCCGTGTCCTCCGGTTTAGTAGCTAAATAACCACTAGGCTACCGCGCTACCAAAGTAAAGTAAGTCCCATACCCTTGATAAGGTATCATGGATTGTGAAGTTAAGCTTTTCATAATGGTACTAAGCATAATGGATCTGATGAGAATACTGGGGTCAGTTTCTTTCTACTTGAGATCCGCCTTTACTTTTCCAGATTTCTCTGGTACCCAATTCATTTTCAGATTAGCTATAAACCTGGGAGCGATTCGGATCTCGTATGTTTGGGGAATAATTCAAAAAAATAGCGATAGATTTGTATGTAACTTCTCAAATGAGGTTTTAAGAAAAGTGATTCTCTTCATGCCAAATAAATCTGTTTTCGACACGTGGATAAGACATATTAATTTTTTTGCAAAATTACTTTTCTGTTTAATAAGTTTATTGGTATATTTCCCACAATTTTAAAGTATGGTGTAATACCGCTTGTTCATAAGACTGGTGATACTGCTGATGTATTCAACGATCGCATTATACTATTTGCCTACTTTCAACGCTATCGACTTATGTTATTGTTGGAAAATTTCTAGATATCTAAAAAATTGGAATAGTTATCCTAGTAGTGTATACGAAAACGGGGATAAATGTGAGTTAGATGTTACCCAGTACAATGAAGTACCACAAGAGACAGTAGTCTGAGTCCGCGATCTTATTTTTAATATAATAATAATCGACGCTGATATCCGAGTAAAATCGTCTGCTCACAAGTGGTGAATAAGAGAGATGATTAGAAAAAGAAAATCATTTGTGAACGCGAAGGTGCAATATCAGTCCAATTTGTGCTTGGCGAATACGATCACAAATGGACAGCTACAGAGTGCGGACATTTTCGTAGTTTTTAGTCTTGTTTAATTTTTCTCACGATAGAATCACAGTTGCAGTTTGTTCTCCATTGTAATCTGTTTGTTGCCAGCTACTCCTGGTTATTTTCCAATTTCGTTAATTCCATTTGCTTCAATATCTGATCTTTGTGTCTCCTGCGAGGTTTTGATTGCATTCATTTACTACGAAGTAATTTTTGGTTCAGTATTCTTGTCACAAGTCTATTGTCTGCCATTCGTATAACACGACCTATCCAACGCAATTGCGCTTTAGCCAACGATTGTTCTACAACATTGTATCCAATACACGATGAAGGACTTCACAATTTGATATAAAATTATCCCATTTAATATCTATTAAACGTCGCACCAAGTGGCCATATTCGTCTTCTATGTAACATCCATGTTTCGCTTTCATAAAGAAGAGTTCGAGGTACAACTGCCTTGTACACCAATATCTTAGTCAATAAATGTAAGTGTTTATTTTAAGGAACTCGTTTGTTAAATTTTGCGATTGCTGCCGACGCACTGTTGTTACACTTGTAGTTAATTTCCGCATCCAATTTTACTGTAGATGAAATCAAAATTTCTTAAACACTGAACTCATTCTGTGGGTTTGAAATTTAGTTACAAAAAAACATCACTTGGTTTATCTGTAGTAAATAATTGTCATAATACCTTTGTTTTACCTACATTTACCTTCAAACATAGTCCTCTTCGTGTACCGGAAGTTGAAATACAGAAGAATATCTTGTAAATCTTTTAAATTATGCGCAACAGTAACACAGTCGTCAGCATGGCGAAGGTCTCTGTAATTTAAGACGTAACACGTTTTGACTGCCTTGAGACGTTTTTTTAAATTATTGAAAAATACCGTATCTGTGGTTCCCCTTTGTGATCTAAAGCTTACTTGCTTTTTTCGTTATTATACCATCAACGACCACCTGATTTAGTCTGTTAGCTATAATCTATTCAAAATTTTATTTGCAGTTGTTGTTAAAGCTATCCCACGATAATTATTGCAAACTAGTTTATCGCCTTTATTTTTATAAATATTATCATAATTACAAATTTTCCGAAATCGTCTGGTACAATTTCTGTTAACCATATTTTCCGTATTAATCTGTAAACTAATTTTCCCACTGTATCGTCTCCATATTTGCATAATTCAGTGGTAAACCATCAATTATAGGGACTTTATTGTTATGTATTTCCTAGATTACTAGTTGCATTTCTTCTAATTGTGGGGTCTCTTCTACTTTTCCTAATTAATCGGCTAATTAGGAATTTTATTAATCATATTCTAGTCAACCTCAATGGTTTTATTTAGTAAATCGTTATAGTACTGCATCCGTCTGGTGTTGATCTCTTCTTTGCGTAGCAGTAGGGCTCCATTTCTGCATTTGATAACATTAGGTCTTTTATAGGTTTGTATCATATAATGAACATCGAAGGACCTATAAATAAATACTTCGCGACAAAAGCAAATAACGCAACAAATAATTACATAACTAGCCCCAAGAAAGTTAAAATACACTTATAAGAAGGCTAAAAAACCGAAATTCTGTAGGACACGATAAAATTAACATTAAAATGATAAAGAACTTACCGACAGGAGCAAAAATTGCTCTCGCGTGCTTATTCAATTCATGTTCTAGATCATGCTATTTTCCGTTACAATGGAAAGTGTCGCAGACAGTAAAAAGTAAAGCAAGTCCCATACCATTGATAAGGTATCATGGATTGTGAAGTTAAGGTTCACAATGAACTAAGCCCAACGGGACTAATGAGAGTAGGGGGCCAGTTCGTACCTATATCTAAGCCCGATAAGGAGGCTTCCCTAGCCGAAAGCATACGTCCCATTAGCTTACAGAGTAGTATAAGTAAATTATGTAAAAAGATTATACTTACAAGATTAAGAAAGCACAGCGATGAGAATAATATAATATGCGATAATCAATTTGATTTCCGACCTAAACACAACCATACAACTAACTAAAATCTGTGATAAAATTACCGACAATTTCAATCTAAACAAACATACAGGAGTATTACTGATATATATATATCAAAAAAGCTTTTCGAGTTTTGACGCCACATGGATAGAAGGTACAATATTTAAACTACTTCAGCTTAAATATCAAGTCTCGTCTTATGTTTTTACTCACATTTCAAATTTATTACAATAGTGCATTTATGGGCTCTGCGGAAATAATAGTATTAAAAAGATAGATCGATCGATTGATTGATATATATGTATATGTAAGCATATATGTATGTATGTATGTATGTATGAATATAAATCATTTATGTAACCCACAAATAATCGGAAAAATTTGGCTCAAAATGAGGTAAATTCTTACTGGTTTATCAAAAATAATAAATTCTCTACAACAAAGCTTTCCATTACTACTTTTTTTTTTCGTGACTTTTTTAAAGATATACTTATTTTGAGGAATTCGTATCGATGATTGAGGTTGACCTTCATGGAGAAACATCCATACTATACCTAAAATGAAAATCATTACCTCGCGTTGAAAAATTGAGATTTTCCCGTGATATTATTTTTTTACATTTGTATATATATATATATATATATATATATATATATATATATATATATATATATATACAGAAATAAATATACAATTCCCTACATTTTCATGTTAAAGCTTTTCTGGATTACATAGACCGCCTTTTTTTTTACACACAGAGTTTGACTGTTTCATCTGAAGTAAAATGCAACAAACATTGGCACAAAGAAAAGGCTAGTTGTAAGTTTGATTTATAGTAATTTGGATATTTCTTTTTTGTTCACATTTCCAAAAAAAAAAATAAAAAAAAGGAAGCGAAATAAATAATTCGTAAAAAAGGTTTTCTTTGGAGTTACTCTGAAACAAGAAAACGACAGTGACGCAGTACTGAACATACGGATGTGGAGTGGGCGGTCTCGTTTTCATTTGCCGAAAGAAATTCTTCAAGTCTACGATGAAAAGGACGAGAAAAACTACAAGATACGTGACGTGAATTGGCAATACCTAATTGTTAAGTATTCGCGATGGACGCCCGTTTGTATTTTCAACTAATGTTACGAAAAATCGAATGAATTCGATGAAATATGTTTAAGTAGAAAAAAAAAAGAGAATAAAAAAAACATCGGAAGTCATTTATGCGCGCGGAAGGCAACTTTTATTACAGGTATATTCTTCCTTATTATTGATTTCGGTGTCCTCGCCTGATCTTTAGCTAAATCATTATTAAAGTGCAACGTCGTTTTTATGTATTTTTTTTATTTTCTACGCGTTATTTTCAAAGTACCCAGTTGCATTTGTTTTCCATTTTTCCTTACCATCTCTCGTTGCGGCATTGTAGATTTTGAACAAAAGTAATCTGGACACGGTCTTCTAGCTAGTTAATTGTTTGAAAGGATATTTTATCGTTAATAGGTGAATTTAGTAAATGCTTATCTTAACGGCTGGAATTTTAGTACGTATTTTTAAATAAAAAATTATATGATTTTCCATTAGAAATATAAATGAAAAAACGTTAAAAAGAAATATATAAAAAAAAAATTATGTATAATATTTTTATATTAAAATATAGTTGATTCTCTTTTTTTAAATAAAATTTAAAAAAAGTACTGACTTATGGATTATTTTTACCCGAAAGTCAGAGTTTTGATTTATTAGACGACTCTTTTACAGTATTTCACACCGTGAGTTTTATTTGAAGACACCATTATGTTCAATACAGGAATGTTTTGACGGTGGATCGGGAAGGATTCGAGAAAGGGATATATTAAGATCGTCAATAAATAGAGTCACGGCTATGTAACCAGCGACCGTATACATTCCGCAATATCATTTACACTATATAGATGGTGAATAGAGTGTGTTACACTTAGTGGAGGACCTTGAGGAACGGCATCATTTTTTATAAGAAAAGCAGGAGATAGTGATGAGCAGATTTTTTCTTGAATCGATATCTGTTTAAAAGACAGATCGTCATGTAATTGACGATTAACGGTGTTCTTCAGCTTCGTGAGCATATCGCGCCATATGCGGTTGAAGGTTTCCTCTGTCTCAAAGCAAACTAACAAACAAACTATTAACTACCCCAAGGTAAGCAAACGTATTGTCGACTGTTTAATAAAACCCATCACTGAAAATAAGGTATACATCACGATATTACGAGATTATTTCTACAGCCTAGAGGTAAACTCTTCCAACAAGCAGATGCACATATATGTATACTTTTCGAACTTTATGGAAATAAGCATTTTATATCCTCGTTTAATTTTTGTCTTTGGCCGGTGCAGTTTCCCGCTAAGCCAAAGCCGTTGATCAGTGAAATACGTGTTACCGTCGTTGAAAAACACGATGTGAACCGTGGAAGTACGTCTTTCTAGGAGATATGAAAATTACGACACTCCGTCACGCCGGATTTAAACACAATCGCTCTGCAAACACGTAACCAGATTATTGGCCGTTTACGAGAGTTATTCCCCACAAACAATTTACCAATAAGACCGCTGGCTGGCCGGTGATTTATCCGTCAGAACGAGCTTAGACAATATGAGGGCTATTATTAAAGAACAGTTTGCGCATGATAAGTTTAGTATGGAGGAGCGAGACACGATGAGAGAAAAAGATAGTGCGGTAATTCGAAGACGACTGGAAGGCGGAGAGTAGCAAAAGGTGTACGAAGTAAACGTTGAACATGTAAGAAGCAAACGTAACGTAACGTGCATACGGAATCGCATGAACGGGTACATTTAAGCAGGTCCGTATGTAAAGGAAGTTAGTTTTTGCCGCGAGACGACGGAGGAGCGGCGTGGTTGGGGGAGAGAAAAACAAAGGCAGATTAAAAAGAGTTAGTTAGTATATATGTGGGGCACAGAAGAGAACAATCAAGTAACTAGACTAACGATATTGACACAGATGGCAGTGCGCATACGTACACTATTAACAGTGTAGACCGAAGAAAGCTACACGGACGGCAAATAAGCAACAAGGCGCGCCAGTCGCTTGGCAAAATATATACGCATACGGCAGCAGCGGACAATACAAACAGCCGGCATAACTAGTGAAGGCTGCCAGCGGCGCTTTGTCTATACCGATATATAGATGTGCAGACTAAAAAGTAGCGAACGACGGCAACAGCCTGAGCGGAAACTATGAGCTAGCAGCGTCCCTTAAGAACTTTACAATCTTGTTGACGTAACTGCAAATTTTCGCCTTTATTGACATAGCGGACGCGACAGGGCGCGGCGCGGATAGGCAGTTGGGCTGGCGAGCTGGTTATAAAAGTGCCGAGAATGGGGTAGCATACGCAGAATAAACGCTTGCGAAAGGAAAGTTCGCCGCCGATAAAACGAAGCCGAAACAAAGGCGCATCTCCTTCGTCATAATTATTATCGCACTCGTTACTGTTTTAATAACAACGGATACTCTCACGTTAATTATTTTTACAGTTCTTTGCCCGGTTCCGGGTATTGTGGAAAAACAGTGTCGGCGCGGTTCACAAATGAGCCGGTCACATAAGTGCCGTCTCGCCGCAGAGCTGTCGGTTCGCGCGCAAATCGTGCCCAATGAGCTTGGAGGTTAGAAACTCGATTGAAGCGTTTTGGGGAGAAACATTTGGAAAAAGCGCTCGACGAGGTTAATCGATTGAAATTTAAAAAAAACAAAAAAAAAAACGTTGATCGCAGTTAATGAGAAAAGAGTAGTGGTAGTAGACGAGCCTTGACAAGCGACAAGCGGATTTCTGTTTAATTACTCGGTCGTTTAGGATTTTTAACGCGTGAAAAATCCGTAAATATCTTTTTTTCGTAAGGGATATGCGTTAAGCGTCACTACGACTAGGTCGGGACTCAATCCGGAACTGGCAAGTTGTTGCGACGACAATCCGGTCTAGACACGACCAACCTGATGAGCGTGTATTGATTTCAAAGAGCCGCTTCAAATAATTGACGAATTAGAATCCTCTTTGTAATATGTAATGTGAAGAGCCGAGTGAACCCAACCTGGAACTAACTGATGGCTGAATGGAGCTGGAAGCTAAACAAGGAGAGAACTGATGAATCAGCGGCAAAGACGATGTTGTCCAGTCGGAATCAGGGACCAAACTCAGGCGCCGGTATTGCAGCGAAGGCGACTGGAAATGGAATGCCAAAAAGAGCGATGAATGTGTAGCAACGTCAGAGCTGTCCTACAGGAACTGTAAATAGAAATATCAATTTGTAATGATTGTGACTATGCCAAAACAGTAGCCAGGCTGCCGTACCGGTAGCCAGGACGCTTGTGCTGACCTTAGTGGCGCGAATCTCTGAAAAGAGCTGCTGATCTGGTACTGCCCGAAGGAACCGGAGTAATGGCTCAACGAAGTCACGAGCGATGCGTGTGTTAAAATTCAGAAAGCTAATGCCTCGAGAGATGAAAATACGGCTGTACAAGTATTAGCTGCTAGGGTCAGCCTGCAGCGTGACCGGTTGAGAGCTGCGACTGAAGTAGCCAATAAAAAACAATTTGACGTTTTGTGATTTGCGTTGTGTTCGGAGTTAAGATTAATTTTACAGGGAAAAAAACGGAATATTCGAATTCGATATATTCGGCATGCGCACTAGGCGACACGAGATGGAAGTTGCATTAAAAACTTGTGCCGAGATGTTTAAAACGTAAACTCGCGAGCATATCGATGTCCCGTTAGAGAAGCATAAATATTTGTGTAATAAAAGTATGTATTATCGGGTTGCGATATATGATGGTAGTAGATGGGAAAGATATTAATTTCATTTGTCCGAAAATAAATATTAAACATAAGAAATCCCCCATTTATATAAATTCAGAAGCAGAGCTGATCAGCTGGCGGTGTCCTCTTTAGAGAACCAAGGGAATACAATCCGATGTTGCGAGAACAAAAACGGTGATCGGTATTGCGATAAGGCCCGGTGGGGAAAATGACAATTAAGAATCGGCAATGAAAACACGGACTGTTGTTATCATTTCTTGCTAATCGGCGGTTGAGTCTGTTTGCGGTAATAGTATAGCGATATATATGTAAGTCGATCGCTGCACGTCTAGTCGGATTTTTTCACAATTTGCTAGTCAAGAGAAAAAAGAAAAGTAATAATAAGAAAACCACCTACGGAAACATTACCGAAACATCGGAACAAAAGAAAGCATAGAAAAGAAAACCGCGGAGGCTCAATCGCCCCGAGGCTGGAAAAAGCCGCAGCGCAGTAGCCAGCGACGATATCTTGAGCTTACAGAAGCTGAGTCAAAATCCCGTTTCTGGAAGTGCAACCTCATCGGGACCTTGACAAGATCTAGTGTCAGACCAGTTAATTCTCGTTATTGCGTATTATATCTTGTTTGTTTGTACGATTGTATTTGGATATTTGTGTTTGTGATTCGGATAAAAACGCATGTGGAATGTGTGTGGATATTTGTGTATTAATTGTTCCACGTTTCATCTGTATTTTCCCGTTCGTGATAATAGTAAAATAAAATAATTACAAGCAGACTCATTGCTGTGTGTGTGTGGAATGAATGAGCGTGTAACAGGCTAGGAAGATTATGCGATATAGGTGTTGGTCACCAGCGTGTTTTGGTTTTTGGTTAATTAAGAAAGGAAAATATACATAAAAAAAAAAAGAAAAAGAAATAAATTAAAAAAAAAAAGACAAACGAGAAAGAAAAAAAGAGGGGGGGATACTTATGATCTGAAAATATATGTGTAGAGAAATAGCGGATACAGTTGGATATTTTAATTTTTTGGTCTTCCCTTTAAATTTTGCGGAAGAGCGAACCGGGTGAGATAATTCATCGCTTTTTTCTTGCGTAACCAGGTGTACCTCTGTGAGAGCTGGTGACGCGATAACATGATGTTACAGTGTTTAGTCACTGACGTTAAGATTTCTTTGAGTAGCAGAATGAAATTATAACAAGTCGAAATTACACATAATGTCAAATAATTTCGATGAAATGCTGAGACTGAAATATTCTCGCGTTGTTTTACGCCGATAAAATGATTTTACCGCGGAAACGGTTAGGCGTGTTAAAAGACCGATAATTCATGTTACGATTATAAGTTGCGAAACGGTGCTAGAAGAAACAAAATGGCATCCGAAACATGTTGTGCAGTTTGGCAACTTCTACTTTGTCTCGAGGACTAAGGTAAAGCGATGGGACATAGCTATCGCAAATGTGCTAGCAAGGATATCGTTAAATATTTTACTGTAGAATCAGACCCCACCCCATCTGTAACTAAAGAGTACTTCGAATCGAGCGCGTATAATAGCTAAAAACTGAACTGTCCCGGTTTTGGGGCAATAAACCCGACGGAAGAAATTCACTTGCAGGAAGGCAAGCGTACATGTGAAGTCTATTCCGATATTATGTTATCGCCAGGAAATAGTAATACATATATATATATATATATATATATAGCATGAAGTCTAGTCGGCAAACCAGAGCTTTATCGAGTTTCAGGCTCGATAGTACGCTTCTGGTATCATGCGACCCGGAAAATAATCGATTCTGTTAAATGCTAGGAAGTAAAGCACCGGTACGGATTGGAATCCACACGCGAGATCATTAACGAACCGAAAGCGAATTGATGAACTCTGAAGAATAAAACGAAACTTAAGTAGGACTCGATTGCATGGAAACTTAAATACTACAACAGATCAGTATCTAATTACCGGGGAATTACCTAATTTACAGTGGTATTGCGGAATAAAATCGATTTCGGTTTTACCGTAAAAATAAGTTACTAGTAAAAAGTATCCGCACGTTCGGGCGAATATCCGACAACGTTTCATACATATCGCTGTCTTACAGGTAACAGGAAAAAACCATATATACGAATAATACAGACTTATCCACCATTCGCGTATACCGCCAAAGAAATGAATACAACAAAGTTCCACGAATTTCGAAAAATATCAAGGTATAATTTTGAAGGACGATTTCAATAAAAAAAAAAAAAAAACTCGGCAAACAGTGAATTTGACGGAATTCATTGAAACACGGAACGAAAGAGGAACGAGATCAATAAAATTCCTCAATGAGAACAAAATGTTGACCATGAACATCGCTCTCAAAAAGGATCCTAAACACAAATTGACGTGGCTACCTTTTTCAATAAACGAACGAAAATCGGAAATTGACTGGACAATGCGGAATGAAAAATCTACCGCTGCATACGTAAGTATGTTGAAAATTTTCGATGCCGGAAGCGACCATCGATAAAAGCCGAGATAATGGTAAACTATGGAAAAAAGCTGAAATGTAAAGAAAACAAGTCCAAAGTCGACAACAGTTAAAAATAACTAAAAAACCAATTTATTGTAAAAGAAGCGATAGAGCAATTATCGAATGTGACGTTTAACGATATCGGCGAAGAATATTACGATTAATTAAAACAGAAAGATATTTAAGAAACAGAAGTCGGGTACAGATGAAGAAAGTTGTTGAGGAAAAACGAAGAAAAACATTACCGAAACGTAAAAAACGAACAACGGAATACACTGAAATGAACAAAACTGTTTGTAGAAACATAGAAAGTTTACTCTATGTGAATTTTAAAAAGTGGTGGGAAATAACCGAAACGTAGAAGTACGTAGAAGTAACAATACGAAGATAAACACTAAAAACTGACGATACAATTTACAATAGAGATAAACTATTCAAAATAGTTGAGCTATGCAAAATTTTATGAAAATCATATAATCTGAAAAGGGAGCTGATTAAGTTACCGACCATTGTATCAGGAAACCATGTGTGACGTGACCAGAAATCGAAAACTAGTCGAATGAAATGAATCATAGAAACGATCAAATATGCAGAGTTCATTCACAGGAATCGGCAAATTATTCGCCAGTTGCTTCGGTTAGAGCCGGACTCAAAGTAGTAGAAAATAGTAAAACTAGTAGTGTATAGTTGTAAAACGATGTTAAACTGTTTCGTAAAATATCATAACTGGATAGCTTTCGGCGGACTGAACAAGCGAATTTCAGGAACACTTTTATTGGCGGTAAAAGTTATCCGTAAAAGAAAATAAATAAATAAATTTTACTTATTACGTTATAACTAGTTTTTGTGGATTTTTGATTCAGTGGAAAATTGTGTTGTAAAGAAAACCCTGAGAAACCGTAGAACAAACGCTTAAAGTGTAGCGAAGTAGACACATTGGGGACATCATAAAAGGCCACCGCTACATTCAGACTATTTGAAGAAATTTTACCGGTAAACTTATAAGGAGCGCGGCAAGATAACACTTCACGTTAATCATATGGGATGCTTTCTGAACTGAGAAGAAGAAGGCGTTAGTGTAAACGGCTGCTGACTATAAATATAAATGGCCTGATATTAACAACTGGAATACCTGAAGAAACGTTGAAAGAACTTAAGAAAGAATCCGCGCGGAACAGCTGGCTGGGAAACCAACATGAAAATGTAGTACTGAATACGTGTACTTCGGTCAAAAAGTTATAAAACAAGACCGACATCGGGAAATTAAAAAGCGGGAAAAATTATCATGGGAAATGTTTCGTTATCTGAACTTTACAAGACAAATATAATTTAGAACATTAAGAAGCGCCATAACCTGAACAACGATTAAACGCGTTACCTTTTGCTTTCGTCAGCTCGGCAGCTATTGTCAGCAAATCGGTCATTTCTTCTTACTTTTTCCCTCCATTTTGATTCTTTGTAGTCTTGGATTTCCTTTTATTTAGTGACGTCTGCCTGGTGTACTAAGCCGTCAAAAAATGAGCTTATCCCACCACACATGATGGTGGTTGACGCTTCCGCAAAGCGCAAACCGTCTAGTCGCACTTCGCCGGTCACGCTAATCCCTTGCAAAGATTTGTTTCTATCGCAGTGAACATTCCAAAAAAAGTAACGATAATGTCATTAATCAGTCAACCAATCAATTAATCAATCAATCAATCAATCAATCAATCAATCAATCTTCATTAATATTATTATTGTCACAAAGCCCATAAATACGCTACACAGTGTGAATAGTGGGAACAAATGTTTAAATTATAATAAATTTGAAATGTGAGCAAAAATATAAGACGAGCCTTATAATAAGTATAGTAGGCAAAAATAGAGTACGCGATGGCTAAAATAAAAATAAAAATTTGGTGTAATACATTGATGAAACAAGATTAAACAAAAAAAGAGAAACAAAACTAAAACAATGATAAAACAAAAAATAATTCAATTTTCGAAACAATTCCGATTAGGAATGAAGTAAAATACCTTGGGAAGCACTTGAACGGTAAATTAAGGTGAAATAAGCGAACTCTACTGGCTTCTTGATAAGCATTCCAGCTTGTCGATTGAAAACAAATTATTAATATATAAAATTTAATATTAAAACCAGTATGGACATTCTGAGTTTATGGGATTGTGCTAAAAATACGCATATCAATAAGATACAACGTTTTCAAAATAAGGCTACTTATTGTGTCACCTCCTTAGTACGTCTCCACGGACACACTCCATAGGGACTTTAACATACCTTACGTAAAGGAAGAAATAAAACTTACCGCCCAGCGGTATACTAGTCACTTAGAAACCCATCCTAACCCGCGTTGGCTATCAACCTGCTTGACAACAGCGAAGAAATTCGACGGCTGAAGCGTTCTAGAGTCTTTGACCTTATTTTCAAAACTTGAATAGATGTTCCTGGGGAACCCTCAAGCGTTAATTTGTATTCCAGTACAATTGCTTAATCGTCTATGGAGATCAGTTGTAATTAATATAAAGATTAAATAAATAAATATATATATATATATATATATATATATATATATATATATATATAACGATATAAAAAAAAATGAAAAAGGCAAATAAATCTGATGTAGATATATGAAGAAACGAATTTAAATTAAGATTAAAAAAAATAAAGACTAAGAATACAAATTTGATTATTATGTTTACTACCTGATATATCATCATCATCATCATCAATTCCCACTCGAAACCGAGTATGGGCTCTCCATAAATCGTCCTCCATGTTTATGTCTGAGATGTGAGATTAGACCAATTCGATGGGCTGCTATGAAAGTACACAACTGGCAAGTTAACTGTTGTCCTCCAGTACAGTTGCTGTTCTTCTAATAGGCAAGTCCATGCTGTCTCGTAGTGTTCTTACATTCCACGCACCAAAATTCCATATGTTGCTTGATTTATTTGTGTACTTCGTTTTACTATTTGAATGCAAATGTGTCCTCTCCTGGAGAGTGCCGCGCCTATTAGGCACGGGAGGACTTGAATCGTACTGTGTTACCACAAACAATCGCCCACTGCCTGACAAGCCTGTTACAGCCCGCCCCGCGGGTCCAGCATTTATCTTCATTTGCTGTACTTTTATATATAAGAATTAGTGAGATAATAGCAGAGAGTTTTTAGGAAGAGTAGGTGGAACAGGAGAGAATAAAGAGGTTAAGGGGAAACAGTGAGGAAATATAAAGGTTAAGGAAAAACAGTGAGGAACGAAAAAGGGAACATTTACATAGGATAGTATTTCGGAGATGTAGCAGGGCAAGGAATGACACGGAAGTTGGAGCGCAACCAACAACCATGCTGCCATTTCCGTCCGAACGAATTTTCCCAGTGGCAAGGCAAGCCAAGACGACTGGTTCGCACAAGACGGTACGATTTCTCGTAGGCTTAATATTACAGCAGCTCCTAACATGGAGTACAGACGCTGACCAGGTAGCCGCTCCACAGGAGGCAGACGCTTCTGGGTTTGAGTTGCTGGTGAGGAGTCAGCATTTAAGGCTTTTACAGCGGCTTAGCCTCGATGAGGGTGAGACAGTTTTAGGATTTTAGCAGACTTTTATGGGAAGTTCCTCAAGCTTCCTATTTGCATCCTCGTGTCCCATTGCTCTGTCACTACTGGACTCACTTACCTAAGGTTTTCCACCAGTAGCCGCTCTTGGTTCGCGACTGCTTATTGTTTATTCGCAGCTAGCCAACATATATGTTGGTTTCTCCGCCATCCATCACCCGCGACCGCGCCCCGTTCTGCTGAGAGCTCTGGATCCAGAGGGTGCAAGCACCCCCTGGGGGGACCTGATATATAT
Organism: Icerya purchasi; assembly: GCA_039619475.1. Taxonomy (NCBI): domain Eukaryota; kingdom Metazoa; phylum Arthropoda; class Insecta; order Hemiptera; family Monophlebidae; genus Icerya; species Icerya purchasi. Next base: position 321,749,668 of record CM077115.1, read on the forward strand.
ATATATATATACATGTATATTATTATTTTTTTTCTGCCCAAAGTAAACTGCTGCTTCAAAACACATACTTCACTGTAAGCACACATTTAACTTTTGTAATAAATACATATATTGTGTATATATATTCGTGCCGCCTTAAAAAATAAATGCTGTTTCACACAGCCGAATTAAATGCAGTTTTTTATTAAGATAAAGTTAATACTCAAAATGAATTAAGTTCCATAAATGTACAAAAATCAAAATGAAAAGTATTTTAATTACATTAAAATGAATGTAATTCACGTCACAGCAAGGCATAATTCTCCTTAATAACAAAAATCAGTATAATCCAATAAGATAGTTCACAAACGACAAAAATATTCAATTATGCAATAGCTCGGAAACGGTTTGACTTATCAGAATTGGATCATAAATTACAATTAAACTTCCATCTATGATAATTTACAAATTTAAGTAGAGCGATTACCCTGGGAGGCAAGAAACCGTCTCGAATATATAATATGGAATTTAGAACGACCTCAAAAATCACCTTTAAAAAATTCATAACACACCACCAAATAACCCTTTAAAAGCGAAATTCAAAATATAAAACAAAACACAGAAGTCCTTTCATAAAATCCAAAAATTAGGGTTAAAAAATTATATGAACCTCTTTGGGGCCAAAAGCAGAAAAAAAAACATGAAATTTCTGCATAAATTTTGTTTTAAATTTCTTATTCTGCTATTCGGGGTGGAGACAAATTCAACAAATCAAATATCATAAAAATCGGTTCAGCCGTTCTTGAATTAACACACCCAACTTATATAATAAAAGAAATTCATCGAAATTTTTTTTTAAATTTTGTATTCTACTATTCGATGCGGATACAAGTACAACAAATCAAAGATCATGAAAATCGGTCCAGCCGTTCTTGAGTTATAAGTGTTGTAACTAACACGACTTTCTTTTATATATATAGATATAACACTCGCAAACTCGTACATGCAGACACACTACAACGTAATTCTTAGGCTACCCCCATTAGAAAAAATGTCTCAAAAAAATGTCCCAAAAAAATGTCCCTATTTTATGTAACGAAATATGCAACGAAAAATGTTTTAATTTTATATAATAATGTTAGGATAGGATTTTTGTGATTATGTTATTGTTTTTGTGTTGATGCCAGTAAGAATTAAGTTGTAAATTTTGATCATTTTATACAAATTATAGAAGAGAAAGAGACAGAAATGAAAGCAAGAGAGTTCAAGGGGCACAGACCCTTGAGAGGCCAAAATGGCCGAGTTATATATATATATATATATATATACATATATTATCTTGTGCTCAAGCTTTGAAGCTCTGGATGTCGACTTCTCGACACTTTTCAAAATCACGACTGATCGAGACGAAAAACAAATGAACAAATCATTCAAGCTAAAATATTTCACAGCGGTTCGGACCGCTGTGTCCTCTCCAATTATCACAAATAAAAATATGATTCTTGATAAAAAATTATATATAAATATATATACTGATAATTTACGACACATGCGGTGACTAAAAGAAATTTGCACTGCGATTATACAATTGTAACATAAAAAGCACAAAATATGCACGGCAAACAAAAGCAGAAAATAATAAATATACACAAAAATTTCTTCCACTCGTAATAATAATGATTATGACGACGGACAAAAGTTTATTTTTGAAGTTAATGAGAGTGCGTCGATCACGTAACTCTTTTAGAGCAGAACGGATACTAAAACTGACTAAATCGTCGATCAACCGAAAGACTCGCGAAAACCCTGGTAGTCGATCAGCTGTCTGTACTGCCCGACCAGTCGCACCGACACAACAATCATACGCGTGATTTCGGAAAAATTACGTCGCTTTAGTCGGGCGGTACGTCTAGCCTTTGTTAATTTTACGTTATTATAATTGTGTTGGTACGGCATCGGAATAAGATTCCAACTTCTGAACCGTTCGAACCATTTAATCGGCTGCTTTACTTTACTCGGTCCGAACATTACTAGAGAAATATATATACGAGATACTATGCTGTGTGTTGATCTATAAGAAATAAAATATAAAATTTAATCCGTGTTTTTCATTTCCCGCAGCATAGTAAAACCAGAATTCCAATCGCAAGATCAGTATTTTATTTACGTTACTCAACTGTAGGTTCATGACAATATATATACACGTATGTACACAAACATACACACACGCACATATTTATATAATAATTATAATTAACATTAAAAATAAAGCCCGCTATATCGGTACTAATACGTAATAAAGCTATTGAAACTAATAAAAACTTTAACAACAACGGTTCATACGATAACATTAATAATAGCGGCAATAACAGTGATAATAATTATAGCAGTGGTAACCATAATATTAATAATACTAATGCCAATGATAAAAATTGCAGCAGCAAGAACAACAGTGTGATGTTCGCGCCAAAAATTCTTCAGCAAATTAAAATATAGGCAGTAATCATCCTTTAGCCCTTGCGAGGCTAATAAATTTTTATGAGGCGTTTCTCAAAGTAAAGGCCGAATTTCTGTCACTTTTCCTTCTGCTCCCTCTGCTAATTCTTTTTTATCGAAGTTAATTTTTTTTCTTGAAAAGGCCATAAAATATTATCAAACGGTGTATATTATAATGCGACTTTTTTTCGTCGAGCCATTAAACGCGACATGCGCAGTGGTTATCAGAGAATTTTCAAGAAATTCATACAATCTAAATTAATTTTCACTCGTAAGAAAATCTATATCCAACCTCATATTTCGTTACATATAAGTTGTTCCTCGCTTGATCTTTCCCATCCTTCCGAGATACCCTATCTCACTACTGCCACCAAGTTCCTATCCAAACCATTAGTTTCGCAGGAATTTCATAATATGGTCATTTATTTCCCTCTCATAGTACCATTTCTATAGATGTATCGAAAGGGCTGCATGGAGTTGGAGCCTTTTTTATCTTTTTGAAATTAACATTTCGGTATCTTTTCGTCATCCTTTCATCTATACTATCTTTAACATGGAACAAATTTTCATTACCTCCGACTCCATGTGTAGGTTCTGCAAGCAATTTCATCTCATTTTCTTGTTCACTCCTGTGAATTACTCTTCGCGTACGCTTTTTTACATCTTGTCACAAATCATTCCATCCATATCGATCTGCTCTGGATCGTCGCTAGCCACAAAGGAATAGAAAGTAACGAAATAGCAAATCCCATGGCTCGGGCTGCTGTATCTTCCCGCCTCTACTTTTCTAAAACTTCTGTTTTTAATCTGCTTTCTCTATGTAAAAATTTCCATTCTAGATTCTTGTCACTCTCGCTCCTCTTGTCCTCTACCCATCCATCCAGTCGATTCGTCCTCATTTCCCTTCACTTCGTCTTCGCCTGGGCTCCTTAAGTCTTCTGACCTTCTTACGTTTTTGTTTTCTTTTAATTCTTTCCCCAAACTGTTGTATTCATTCGTTATTACGAAGCTATTTGTGCTCCTAATCATATCTTTTTTAAATGTCTATCCCTTTTGCCAGATCGCGTCTTTTTTTATTTCGATTTATTATCTCTCCAGCTCTTCCTGGCCCTTGTCACTATCTTTTTTGCTCATTATTCCAGTTCTTTTTTCCTTCATTCCGTTAGTTTCTGACCGAATTAGTATACTCGTATAAATAGTTATTTATTTTTTTCGTTTTAAATTGTTTTTGAGCGGTAGTTCTTTGTCGACGTGTCTAATTAAATAAAAAAAAAAAGGATGAGAAAGAAACACATAGTCGTGTGGGTGCATAACTATTATTATTTTTTTTAATCATAATTTCGATAACATTTATGTATTTATATTCAAAATAAATGAGCGCAAAGGATTTCTTCAAATTGATTAAGTAAGAAAAAGTTTAAGTTTATTTTGTGGAGAGCGAATAAATATTTTTTTTAGGGAGGTCGGTTTAAATGTATTTGGAAAGATAAAAATAACTTTGTACTGAAAACACTCTGTTGGCCCTACTTACAAACTATATGTGAATGATTAACTTAAATAATTACATCTCACCGAAGAAAAAAACAAAACAAAAAAGCTCTTCTGGAATTGCTCTATGTAAGGAGATATAGAAATCGTTAGACATTAATTATAAATGCAGTAACTTACTATTATTTCTCTAATTCAAAATTCGTTCTAACCATAGGTCAAATGCAGACCTATTTCACTAGATGGAAAATATGTATCAACCCCAAGAAAACCCAAGCGATTTACTCCCCTAGAAACAGAAAAAGCTACTATATCCCATAAAATCAATTAAATTTCAGGGGTAATATTTCGCATTGGAAACTAGAAGTAAGATATTTCGAAGTTGTTTTAAACCCCGAACTTTAGTAAACAAATCGGACATACGCTAGGTAAGGTTAGTCTAAGAACAAAGTTTCTGTTTTCCTTTAATGCTCGGAACCCCACGACTGAATGTAATACGTAAATTACGCATCTTCAAGTCAATCTACATCCCTACTATACACTATTGTAGCGCCCGTATGGCAAACCAGCGCAAAATGCTACATTAAAAAAATCCAGGCTGCACAAAATAAAGGTCTTATACTTATTTTGGGTCTGCCCTGGGCTCTTCTCAACAATGGAACTACGTAACATGGCAGACGTTAAAATTCCTCTGCAAAAATTATCAGGTTCTTCGACATATTCCCACAATCGGAATTTTCCGCATATCACGGAGCTCGAATACTTTATAGAGGCTGATTTTCGCTCGAAATGTCAATCCTATATCGCGCATAAGTGTCTTACATAGGTTTATTCTTTAATTAATTTTTCCTGCAATTCCACCGTCTTTAGAACCCCTTATATAAAACTTTTGTAATTTAACATTAAGTAGCAAAGTATATTAAATTATTCACCTAAGCGCTTGATAAATTAAGCCGAAATTATTTTAGATTGTAAATATTAAAATTATAAATAAACCAACTAGCTAAAAGCACAACTTTGTGACTGCTCGCGAATCGTGTTCTGTGAAATATTTATTTCTAAAAGGGAAACAATTATATTTTATATGTCAAAAAATATTTATAAAAAAATTACATCGAAAAATCATAAGTAAAAATGTGAAGCATAATAACATAATCTATTATCTACAGCAGTTCCAAAAATCTATATGTATACGAATCAATGAAAAACGGTCGTAGACAAAACTGCAATAATTACAGACTTACAGCTCTTATTAATTATAATAGTGAAATTATATTAATGTAAAACAGGATTGATTGGAACCGTTTTGCTGCCGCAGATAGAAAATAGGCAAGTTTTTTATATCCAATACTATTTCAATATGAGGCAAATTATTGAAAAATGTTTCGAATTTAATATTGTGCTTTCATATAAAAACATTTGGTACCGTACACAGTGATTTAACTTTTTTTCTCTTTTACGCCTTGGAGTTCGAACAACATGTTTGACGTCGCTAGACGACGACCGGCAGTTCGGGGAATTAAACGAGATAGGTGCAACATATTTAAGGGGTAACACGACTGTAAATTTTTTGAAAAATCGATTTTTTTTTTGTTTTATTGGCTTAAAATATACTTTAAACCTTCCTGAATACGATATGTTTTTTACCTGGAAAAAAATAATTTCCGTAAAATTTCATGCTTTTTCCGCAGTGCGGCAGGCTGCTCCAAAATAACTACCTGCCGCGACTTACGTAAATATTTACTTAAAAGTTACCTCCCTAATATGTCTTGCTTTTTGATTTATAACTTCCCTAATGTATCAACAGATGTCGATAAAATGTATTTATGTTAAGTTACAAGCTGTACAAAAGTAGGTCGATATACATATAAGTGGATCATGATTCAAAGCAACTAGTAAAAAAATGGCTTCATCTTCATCTGACGTCATTTTCTCAACTGAACAAGGCACAATGCAACTTTTTCTTCCGCGATCTGCAGTTCCCGCATCGCGTCGGTGTGCGCAGAGAAGCGGGAAAACTTCCCGCCAACATTACACGCTCCATCCCGCGTCCCGAAATTTTTTCGCACCGGTGTGCGCGACCCTTAAATCAGGCAAAATCTACCATAACGACTTTTGTTAGGATTGTAATACTATCAGAGACATTTATCTCCACATCAAGCATTTATAAAGATTATAACTTACGACACGAACAAATCAAATAATAGTAATGAAATCAAATGACGAATCAAAGTGGATGAAGGCACTTTTTAAGAATGCCGCCATAAATTGTGGATGACCGTTCAAACACGAAAAAATTATAAATAAACTTGGGGGACAAATTAGTGGTGATAATAAAGAGATGTTTAAAACTCTTCGGTTTATCATTCGGCGAGATGGATTTGAGGAAAACTTATAATAATACAAAGAAAAGCAGAAGAAAAGATAATTAGTAAAAGATGACTACCAATCGTTTCACTAACTGCGTTGAAGCAATTCAGGATTTTATCAGTACCAACATTCATTGAACAGAGAAAATGGTTATGCGGCGTACATGACCGGTCACTACGTCTGAAGTGGACAACGTAATACATATTATAATTTTAAATTTATTATTTTCAATATATTGTTATAAGTAATATCAGTTATTTATTCGGTAACATGGATACCATTGTATTTCCTGTTGCAAGTAGTTTTCAGTTAACATGTTTTATCTTCAAGTGCGAAATTAAATTATTTTTATAGATAAATTCACGATTGCATCACAGCTTTTCATATCTATAGAAAAAATATAAAATAGATGAACGATATAACAAAAATAAGGTGGATAACCCTAGTTAATAACAACAGTAAATTCAATAAACGGAGCAGAAATAAAATTTTAATGACTTTACACAGAATTTTGAGCAGATGTATTAAAGACATGTTTATATTTAGTGGGGTTATGAATTAATCCTGAAACGAACGGAAAATCCGAACCAATATATAACGGATATAACAATTCGGATTTAATATTTTTTTATTGCACTAAGTGTTTAATGGATCTGATGAAAATGTAATTATTTTGTATCAGAATTCACTCTTCGTATGTACGTTTGTCAGTGTTTCGGGATTGTAGTGTTTTATCGCGTTCTAATTGTTCTTGTTGTAAGCGACATCGTTCAATAGATAACGGAGGTAAAACTTCTTTATTTTCTTATCTCGATCCGTTATCTCTATTCGCGACTGTGTAATTGAATAATGGAGACTCTTTGATCGCTTTATCATCAGTTCAACCACTTGTGATTAATTAAACTATCGTTCAACAGAATTTATTGGCTTTGTGAGACAGGTCGACTGTCGGCAATAAGTGTCTCTTTCGCCGGTTGGTTGTCGGCTGTTGCCATCGCGGTAGTCTGTCGCCGTCACTTAGTTGTCGTATTGTACGATCATCTGCGAAATTTAAATCTGACTAGTACAACTTTTGACTAGCCACTCTGTGTTATTCATCGTACAGTAAATGAGGCACTCATATATTCTGTCTCATTTAGTGTGCCGCTAAATGGCAACCGTCGAAGAGCTCTCATCCCAACTAGTTGAGCTTTTAATAGAGGAAGGTTCGATAAACTTACAGAAAAGTATGAATCTGTCCTTGGCGAGAATGCTGCCCTAAAGAAGCAGATGGGAATCCGAATCTTCCTAGATCCATCTAAATCTAAAACTGCGTCAGCCAACATGATGAAGTCTAACGTTAAGATGGGACACCAACGTTAAGACGGACGCCGCCACCACGCCAACTGCAAATTCGTTGCAGTCAACTGCCAAGGCAAAGAAGCCTCCACCATTTTTTGTCAACGGAATTCGTTCATTTTCCATGTTCAGAAAACTCATCGAGCTGACTGAAATTACTCCGCATGAGATCAAGGCACTGGCAAACAGTGAGGTTAAGGTTACCTTAAATTCAGCGGATGATTATCGCAAGTTTCGTAAATCTCTTGAGGACTTAAGTTTATTTTCTGAGGCTCAGAAGAAGGAGCTAGGTCAAATCAAATTCCACACTTTTCGATTGTCGGAGGATAAGCCGTTTTCAGTCTTCATCCGTGGCCTCCATCATAGTACCGACCTCAATGATATCTCCAAAGAACTTGCTTCCTTGGATCACCATGTAGTAAATATTATCAACGTTCATATCAAGAAGAGGGTGGATGATAAGACAGTAACCGTCAAGCTACCTCTTTTCAAGGTCGATCTGAAAATTAATGTTAATAACCGTGAAGTTTTTGACATCCGTTCACTTTGTCATTGTTGCATCACAGTAGAAATGCCTCGCAAAGTGGAAAGCCTTCCGCAATGTAAGAGATGTCAAGAGTATGGGCATACTACAAACTATTGTACCAAAACACCGAAATGTGTGAAGAGCGGTGAACGTCATCTCATCAAAGATTGTCCGTTGCCTAAAACAGCCCCTCCCCGTTGTGCTAACTGCAAAGCAGAACACACTGCAAATTATAAAGGCTGTCCATATTATCAGTCGAAAATAGCACCAATCAAAAAGGTGAAGCCAGTAACAGCTGTAGATCGCATTCTAGGACGTGTACCATCAACTCAGCCTTCGTACGCTTCGGCAACATCAAAGGGTGCATCTATATCTACTCAAAATCAAGAGCAGCTACAGTCGCCAAGTGACATTAAAAAGATCTTGGAAATCCTACAAAGATTGGAAACCAGTCATAAAACGCTAGAAAATAAATTCAACTCTTTGGAGCAGCGTATTGCGGCACTAGAAGAGCCTCGAGACTCTCCTAAACGTAAAACTCGTAAGAATTAAAATGGCGATAAAACCTACACTTAAACTAATGTGTTGGAATGCTAATGGGCTTGCAAGGAGGAAAGATGAATTGGAATCCTTTCTTATATTAAATGATATAGATATTGGTCTAATATCAGAGACGCATCCGATCAGCTATTCAAACCTACCTAGGATTAGTAATTATTCAATTTATGCAGCAAATCATCCTAGTTGTACTGCTCGCGGAGGTTCTGCTGTCTTAATCAAATCTTCTATTTCTCACTATGACGTTGGTGTCTTCGTCATCGATAGCGTTCAGGCATCTGTAATATCAGTTAGAATGAACAGCCAACAAGTTCGGATTGCCAGCATCTACTGCCCTCCTCGATGTCCGCCGGAAGAATCGGATTTTACAGCGTTGTTCAATCATCTTGGCCATTATTGGATTTTAGGGGGAGACCTAAATGCCAAGCATCCTGCTTGGGGTTCACGCATCTACTCACCTCGAGGACGTACCTTGCACCAAGCTGCTCTTTTGAGCAACGGTCATTTCATTTCGCCTGGAGGTCCAACCTTCTGGCCATCTGATCATAGTAAAGTACCTGACGTCATTGATTTCTTCATTATTAAGGGATTGCCGCCTACCCACTTTCAAGCAGAATGTGCTCCCGATCTGAGCTCTGACCATATTCCAGTCACCCTTACATTTGCGAATGCTCCAGTCCTTGTTAATTCACCCACTTTTTTAGCTAACAAAAGTACTAACTGGGACACCTATTGTGAACTTATCGATAGCCAGATTGTACTTAATTTTCAGCTGAACAACTCTAATGATCTGGAGTTAGCCGTAGGAAATTTCTCTACCCTTCTTACCAACTGCGCTAGAGCTTGCACAACTTACTTTGAACGACGACCTCCGGAGGTTGCCTATCCTAATGCTATACGCCATCTGGTTAAATTTAGATGAAGAGCAAGAAAGTCGTGGCAGAGAAACCGCACTCAGGAAAGTAAAAATCTGTTCAATCGCCTCAGTAATAATACCACTCGAGCCATTAAATGGAAGAATGACTCGTTTGTTGCTTATCTTACTTCTCTGGCACCAACTAAAGAAGCCAATTACTCCCTGTGGACTGCCACAAAACGCATTCGTCGTCCTCCATTCGCCAACACCCCCCTTAAACGGGGTGATGATAGCTGGGCCAGAAGTGACGCTGAAAAAGCAGAACTACTGGCCCTGCACTCTAAAAAAGTTTTCCAGCCGAATGATATCCATTCCACCATCCAATCACAACTCGACCTGGATGATCAGGGTCGAATACGACACACCTCACCCCTAGAGGTAGCCAGAATCATTGATGGCCTACGGCTATGGAAATCTCCTGGCCTTGATCTAATATCTGCTAGTATGCTCCGTGAACTCCCCAAGAAGGGGCTCATTTTCATCACTAAGCTAATTAATGCTGCGTTCAGATTAAAATATGTGCCGCGATCCTGGAAAATTGCCAAAATGATAGTATTTCTCAAACCTGGTAAACCGCCTGAGGAACCAGCCTCCTATAGACCAATTTCTCTTCTGTCTATTATGGCAAAAATTTTTGAAAAAGTAGTTCTTCGCAGACTGCAGGCAATTATCACTGAGAAAGACCTCCTTCCCTCTTTTCAATTTGGCTTTAGAGAAAAACATTCCACAATCGAGCAGGTTCACCGCATCTACAATATTGCCAGGCAAGCACTGGAAAACAAAGAATTTGCGCCAGCCACTTTCCTAGATGTCAGCTCGGCATTTGGTAAAGTGTGGCACCAAGGACTCATCTACAAGTTAAGTAACTCTTTTCCAAGTTGTATCTGCAAGTTGTTAAATTCGTATTTAACTGATCGCTCTTTTGTCATTCACTATGGCAATGCCATCTCCCAATCTATCCCGATCCGGGCCGGAGTCCTACAAGGCACCGTTCTTGGCCCAACTCTCTATCCACTTTACACTAGCGACATCCCGTCAACGTTAGGCACTATTACAGGACTATTTGCAGATGATACGGCTATTATTAGCTGCAACAGTAATTACGTCACTGCGGTAACTTCACTTCAAATGGCCTTGGATAACATTTCCAGATGGGCTAAAAATTGGAAAATCAGCCTCAATAAGAATAAATCAGTTCGAGTTGACTTTGCTTTACGGCCGATCAATTATACTCCAATATATTTAGATGGCAAAGAGGTTCCAATGGCTAATAGAGCTCGTTATTTAGGACTTAATCTTGACTCAAAACTCAATTGGCAAGAGCATATTGCAAACAAACGGAAGCTTCTAGATCTGCAATTATCTAAATTCTATTGGCTAATTGGAAGAAGATCTCCACTTAATCTTAGAAGCAAACGGCTGATCTATGTTACCATATTTAGGCCCATGTGGCCGTATGGTGCTGAACTATGGGGCGCAGCCAGTCGTTCCAACATCCTGAAAATTGAGCGTTTTCAAAACAAATTCATGCGTGTTATTTTCAATGCTCCCTGGTATGTAACCAACAAACAATTACGCACAGATCTAGATCCAGAACCAGTGGATGATCTAATTCGTCGTCAGTCAATTAGATACATCAATCGCCTCCACAACCACCCAAACGTGTACGCCATAATCTTACTTGATACCTCAGATGACACTCGTAGGCTCCTCCGTAAGCATCCAATTGACCTATTTAATTAGCAAATTTGGATGCTAATTGATTTGTCAATTTTCATATTAATAGCTGTAACTCTCTTTTGTATGTACAGTAATTTTTCAATGTCTTTTCCTTTATTTTAAGCTAATTAGGTTTAAGTATTGGTAAATGTATATAATTTAAATACAGTTCCGAATAAACATTTAAAAAAAAAAAAAAAAAAAAAAGAATTCACTCTTGCTTTAATAATTTTTCAAATGTGTCGAGTTCAGTTTTAGATTAATATATAAACTCGGCCATTTTGGCCTCTCAAGGGGCTGTTTGACCCCTCTTGCTTACATTTCTGTCCCTTTCTCTTCTATACTTTGTATAAAATGATCAAAATTTACAACGTAATTCTAAATCGGTCCATATGAATCTAATAACATAATCACGAAACTCCTATTTTATATAACAAATGTTACATAAAATAGGGACATTTTTTGGGACATTTTTTCTAATGGGGGGTAGCCTAAGAATTACGTTGCAATTAATTCGGAAACGACTTGAGTCTGGTACGAGATGAAAGACATCGTTTTCGCTTGATACTAGGCTACCGCAATGCCTAGTTATGTAAGAAACAAAAAGAAAATGAATTTTCAAAATACGAATAATTACGAAGTTTATTTAAAATTTAAAGTTGACTTCATTGCAAGCATTGAATTTGTATTTTTTAGATTACTGCGGTGAAAATTTCTGTTTTCATACCACTATTTCAATTATGAAAATAGGAAAAAAAAGAAAAGAAAAAAACAGTCCTTTACGATAAAATTATTATACTATTCTTTATACAATGATGCACGAATTTTGAACTAAAATTCTAACATTGTATCGGACGGTCCAATCAAGGGTGGAGCCAATACGTATCGTTTTTTGGTACTCTTAGGATAAAGTTTTCAGTGAAAGACGTTGGAAGCGGATTGGTATTTAATTTACCGCATAAAATAAATGAAATTATCGCCGTTGTAGCACTTCGCAAAGAGCGTAATTGGATGACTATTGTGTGATATAGAAAAATATCCAAGTGACATAGTTGGTGTTCGCGTCGGTGTTAGCCCAAATTTACATTTTGGTCCGTTAGGTTGCGTTTAATAAGAATGTAAAAGGTTAAAAATGGTAGGCGAACTGAGCTAAGCTTCGAATAATAATAATAATTAGAAACGACTTACCATACCAGTCACACAGCATTTCCTTCCTTCCTACTCCTCATCCTAATCTCCCTAATATGGCACATATTTCTCTATCACATCTCCTTCCGACCCCTGTTCACATCGCTTGTGTGTACAATCCACCAAATTCTAGTCTTGCTCAGCTTCCCCTTCACCCATTTCTTTCGACTCTTTCAAATCCATTCATCATTGGGGGTGATTGGAATGCCCATTCTCCACTCTTGGGCTGCTCTGGTCACGACAGCAATGGCTCTATCCTTGAAAACTTCATTCTAAATCATAACCTCTTCCTCCTTAATGATTCTTCTCCTACCTGCTTCAAAAACGCTTCATATCCAAGTGCAGTCGATCTTTCTTTCTCTTCTCCCAATTTTGGTCTAAACTGCTCTTGGAGAACTCTTGATGGTACTTCTGGCAGTGATCACTCTCCTATTGTTCTAACTCTTAATGACGTCCTACCTCCTTCATGCTTCAAACCTCTTCATTCTCCTCATTGGCTTCTCTCCAAAACTGATTGGGGCAAATTTCGTTCTTTAGTCGATTCCTCTCTCTCTCTCCTATTCAGGCTGATTCCGATCCTCTATCTCAATACAACCTTTTCACCCAGTCTCTCTATTCTGCTCTTTTCCTCTCATCCCCTCGCTTCCCTTCTAATAACTGTCGTAAAACTTCTGCTGCCTCCTCACTCTGGTGGAATGACGAGTGTAAAGCAGCCTTCAGGAAGAGTACCGACACTTTTAGAACCTTTCGCTCCTGCTCTTCTATGTCTAACTTCCTAGCTCATAAAGAAGCTAACGCTAGAGCCCGTAGCATCCTAAAGGCTCCCAAGAGGAATTCTTGGAGAACTTTCTGTTCCTCATTTTCTAGAGATACGCCCTTCTCTCAGATTTGGAAGTTAGCTAGGGCCTTTCGATTTCCCTCCTCCGAGCGCTCCCTTCATTCTACTCCTGCGTTGCCACATCTTCATTCCTTTTTGGACTCTATCTCGCCCGCTTATGTTCCTTCTCTTGAAGAAATTAGTTCCCCCTTTTACTACTCTACCTCTGAAGACCATTTTCTTTCCTCTACTTTTCGTTACGATGAGCTCCTATCCGTTCTTAACAAATCCACTAACTCCACCCCCGTCTGCGTTTGATAATGTTCATCTTCCATCACTGGCTTCTAAGCTCATTTCCCGCAATATTCCTCCTATTCTCGTTACCATTATTCTTAATCTGTTCCAAAATAGATCTCTTTTTCTTTCTGTTCCCTCCTTTTCAACAATCAGACGTTGTTACCGCAGCTTGCCTCAGGGTTCCTGTCTTAGTCCTTCTCTTTTTAATATTTATCTCCTTGATATCGCTACTCTTCGCATTCCTTCTTCTTCTCTCCTTTTTGCGGATGATATCCTTATCTACTCCACTTCAAACGTGCTAGCTACAGCTAACGAGGAGATTAATTGTTCTCTATCAGTCCTCAGTAGTTCCCTCTCCAGTGCTTTTCTTTCTCTTTCTCCTTCCATTATTTTCTCCCTCCGCCCATATAATCGTGCTCTGGTAAACATCATCTCCTCCAACTATCCTATTCCTATTGTTAATTCCATATGCTATCTTGGTCTTTTCCTAAATAGTCGACTCTCTTTCCAAGAACATATCGGGTACCTTTATATATCTTGTTTTAAGAGACTAAATCTCCTGAAAGCCTTATGTCCTCTCAAGTGGGGCGGTGATCCATATATTCTCATAATTCTCTACAAATCCATCATTCGTTCCAAACTAGACTACTGTTCCTTCTTATACGGCAATGCCTCAAACTCCCTCCTGCGCAAACTTGATAGAATCCAAAACTCCTGTCTTCGGCTCTGCATTGGGGCCCTAAAGTCTTCTTCCATTCCTGCCATTTTGTCTGAATCTAATATTAAACCCCTGTTTATCCGTAGATCTCTGCTTGGTTACCGTTTTCTAATTAAACGCCTCCCGATCTCTTCATCTAAACTTATTTCTTCCTATCTGTATATCAATAACCACTGGCGCTTCGTTCCTCACAAAATCCCGGTTCTTGCGCACATAGCTGCTCGGGTCTCTAAGTTCTCTCCTTATGTCTTTTCCCGTAATAAGCTTCCTTACTTTTCTTTTGATTTCAATAGTACATGTCTTCCCGTCTCATTCTCCTCTCTTCCTCTTCGTGCTAACTCCACTCCTCAGAGCACAGTGGTCAGTGAATATGTCCACATATTAAATTATTCATTTCCCCGTCATGTAAAAATTTTCACTGATGGTTCCAAAATTGATTGCGGAGTGGGCGGTGCTTTTACGGCCCTCTCGCTTAATCACTCGGAATCCTTCAAACTTCCTTCCTTTTGTTCCATTTTTTCTGCTGAAGCAGTCTCCATTCTCTGTGCTGTCTCCTTTATTTCCTCTTCAAGAGGGATCTATAAGTTTCTCATTATTACTGATTCCAAATCCGTGCAGCAAGCTATCTCTTCTCCTCCTTCCCACTCGACTAATGATATCATTCTTTCTGTTCGTGCCTCTATCTCCAACTTGCGCTTAGCACGTTCTCTCCTTATTGACTTTTTATGGGTTCCTGGCCACTCTGCCATTGAGGGCAATGAAGCAGCTGACTTCCTAGCTCGCTCAGCGTCTCTCAATGGTCCATTCCTTCCGCATTTTCCTGCCTCAGACATCCTTTTCCTCTCCGCAAGTCTTCATACCAGACTGTGGGTTGACATCTACCCTTCCTTTTTTGCCAATCGCTCCTCCTTCTACCTCCTTCTGCAGCCTACTCCCAATTCACAGCCTTGGTACCAATTTCTTCCTTTTTCTCGGCGCTCGGCTATTGTTTCTTTAATCAGACTGAGACTAGGCCATTCCCTCCTTCCCTTTTCTCGTTTTTCTTTTTCTCTTTCACCTTCTCCCTTTTGCCCTCTCTACTCAACTGATCCTCCCTTTATATGCGACCCCAACCATATCCTTTTCGAATGCTCTGCTCTTTTTCCTCAGTGCTCTCATCTATACGCCGAACTTTTGGCGTTAGATCTTCCTACCGCTTTCAATGCTTCCTTTATCCTTTCCTTCCCATCTCCAGCCGTTATTCCCCTCCTTCTTTCCTTTATACTTTCTATCTCCGATCGCCTCAGAATCTGAGTAGGTGATCTAGGTCCATGTAGTTGGGTCAGTGTTAACACCGAGCCCATTTAAAAAAAAAAATAATAATAATAATAATAATAATCCAATGTATATATTGCAATGTATATCGCTCATTTCATAAAACAAAAACAAACCAAGAACTAGTGAGAATATATATCTGTATCTACATATATAAATAAATAAATTTATTTATTTATTTATTTCTTTAATTATATTAATTAATAATAATGTTTACTGTGCTCACAATACTGTATAGTTTGTTTGTTTTATTCATTCTGGCCATCTGCACGTCGGATCTCAGGATACTTCATGCAATGTACAGAAACTATTGGACACGCACAGTTTTTTTGCATGTATACAAATTTATTTTTTGCCGCATGTCGTAATCACTTCCACGTATTTCAGACCGTTTGCTAACATTCTCATTTATAAAGGTTATCGCATTGTTCACATTTCCAGCAATTTCTGCCGTACGAAAGACCTTTACCGAAACCGCATATTAAGTTATACTTTTGAAATCCATTTCACCTTTGAACATTTCTCATTCGTTTATATCTTCGGTCGGAACTTCATGTTTTCCCAGCTAGTTCTTGTTTGACTCTGACTGCCCGTTCGTTCTTTTCAGCTATTACGGTAATGCAAATATTTGCGTTTGCTGTTGCGTTTGTTTGCCTGGACTTTTTTTTCGCCGCTGGACACATGTCCTTTAATTCTGCGAGGTCAGTTGCGCCATATGTGACAACTCGACGAATACAGTACTTAATACGATTATGCAAACATCGTCGAGTTTCCTATTTAACGTGGCATTCTGTTGCTTTCAGTACAATTTTCAGAAAACTACTCACTGCAGGACAATTGGCTGTAGTAATGAAAAACTGCTTTGAAATAGATGATCGTAAGCATTTTAATGACTGCAAATCCGAATGCGCTGCTTTTCGTACTGAAATCTGCTTTTCCAACCAGCATAGTTATCGAGTGGACAACATTCTAACGACAAATGATTTTCATCAATTGTTACGTAACAAGTTTTCTACTCTTTCGCAAGATAAGAGAGATGAGTATTAAACAAATCTGACGGCCAACATTTTACCGATTCACTTCGATTTCGATTAAACGACAAAAAATCTTGGCGCTGTTGTCGTTAACATTGGCGAATTAATATCCGTTACATTCTGCACGTACATATCAATTAATCTTCTAGATTAGGCCCGTGCCCAGAATTCTGAAAGGGAGGAGGGGGGGTGAAAATTTTCTTTACATATTTATTTTATAAATAACAATACATTTTTCACTAATATTCGTACTATTAATAATTTCCATCATTTTGATTTATATGTATTAATAATTTACATAAATGAATTACCCCGTACAAACATTAATAAAAATTACATATGTTATCAATTATACCCGTAATAAAAAATTTTGCAATAAAATATTAACGAAGTAACTAAAAATATGGAGCTTATTTTTTCTTTTTTCTTTTAAACGTAGGTAAAAACAACCTAAAAAATCATCAATGTTTATTTTAAATTTTTGATTTTTTTCAGATTTTTGTGTATTTATAATAACTATTTCAGTTCTCGTTGTGGGGGGGGGGCTTCACCCCCAAAACCCACCCCGTGGACACGGCCTTGTTCTAGATGTTAATTAGTTTGTCATTTACGCGTCAAAAAAGTCAAACAATTGCAACATTATGGATTGGTTCGCAACATCCTACCAAAAATCCGAATATATTTGGGTAAAAGCCAGGAATAAATTCTACTAATTGATTTTGAAAATGAAAATTCATTTTTTTATCGATATTTTCCGATTTGAGGTTTTGTTTATTAAGTTTGTTTTGTATAGTGTCATAGCATTAACCTTCCTGTATTTCTAGGGCAGTTATTTCAACATTTTCTTTTTTTTTTCATAGTTTCGGTTCGTTTCAATTTTAGTAAAAAATCAAACTAAAACTAACATGGTGAAACATTCAACGAAGAAATATATTAAATAAAATACGGATGAAAATTAAAAAATAGATGAAAATTTTTTCACGTTTTGATAAACGCATCATTTCGCAAAAATATTTAATACATCGAATACATATTGTCAACTTCCTGAGCCATAGATAGAGTACTCAATGATTTCCACGCGTGCACATTCCCGATTTATAGTGCTTGGCTTTCACTAGTAATTGCGAGGGTCCATCATAGTAAAAACATTTTTAACACAAATTTAGTATTAT
The DNA here is from genome assembly GCA_039619475.1 of Icerya purchasi. Taxonomy (NCBI): domain Eukaryota; kingdom Metazoa; phylum Arthropoda; class Insecta; order Hemiptera; family Monophlebidae; genus Icerya; species Icerya purchasi. Next base: position 321,767,598 of record CM077115.1, read on the forward strand.
TATCCCTGCTGAGCCTAACCCATTTTAAATTCTCACGTAAATCGTTTTCAACTGCAGATCTTTTCCTTTGCTCCAGCGAGCTCACACCGTTGTTCAGTTTATTAATTATGGACGACTTATCAGCGATTATTTTTCCGTTCTTAATAAAAAAATCAAGCCGGTATAATACTGAATCCCCATGTTTCATATTGCGCAAAGCCGACCGGAAAAGTTACAGAACACACAGTCAGTAACCTAGACAATATCAAGATATTTATGCACGCTATAATGTCAGCAGCGGATGTTTCTGTACCAAAATCTGGCCGTCCAGCCACCCGGTAGCAAAAAGTTCCGTGGTGCAGTAATCGGGGCATCAATATGACATCGAAAATGAGCGCTCAGAAAATATAAAGTTTCTCGTCGGTAATTAGATTTAATAGAATTCAAAAAATTCCGAGTAAAAGCGCAATCTCTTACAAGAATTGAAAAGTAAGAGTACTCTGCAAGAATTAATATCCTCCGCGAAAAAGACAATTCCACGTTGCTGAAATGAATATTAAATTAAATAATGGCCTAAAGAATGTTCGACAAAATCATAATTATCTGACGACACATCCAATTGCTTCGAAGTTGAAAACACTTCGGTATTCGATTTTCTTCCATATCACACTTCCCGTTCTTTAACCTCGAAAAAATCTTCAATTGAACAGTAAGATACACGTCCTTTAGTGAACCACACTGATAGTGATTTCATTTTATCCGAACTAGATTTTTAACCAAATCATGAAACAGACAACAGTGCCCCGGGCGCAGACTGTTCTCATCCATATATGATCATCCGCCAAATCTTTTTACCTACAATATTATATAGTAAAATTTGAAAATCCAGATTTATTCCCCCGAATCTTGAAAGTGGGCTCTAATCATCTTAATAATAAAATAAATTCTTATTCTCCCTTATTATATCATCAATAAGTGTTTTCGAAAACAAAGGAAAAATTGGTTAATAAACGCTACCTGCTTTTTTCTTAAAATAAAATAATCTCCTTTCTCCAACCCAATTCCGTAGGGCTACATTTACCGTCGACCACTTTTATTGAGCCTACAAAGGCAAATACAATTAAGCTATCACTGCCGACAATTACATTACTATAGTGTATTCTTTGATCCCGAAAAAACTTTGAATCGCATATGGCGATACAGATTATTGTCGAATCTGTTATTCACCGGCATTACATTTACAGAACGGCTAGTTACATAAACAACTTTTGAGCAACAGGACAATGTCAGCTTGTTATAGGGGAAAACAATTTTCGGTAGACATACCATGTGTAAAGATTTAATCTTAAAACTTAACGTTTGGGGAAAGCCTCACCACCGTCAGAGACATGTTTCTGATGATGGTGAGGCTTTCCCGAAACGTTAATTAGGTTTTTTAAACCGCATGGTGTGTCTACCGTAAATTGTTTTCTTAATAGTATATCCAGCGTGTAAGTTTTTTTAAATGGTTCGTTATTATCACAATACATTCGAACTGAGAATAGTTTACCGCAGGAATCCGTTATTAGTGCGCGATCCGGTTTCTTACTTTAATAAATGACAAAGCCGACTGTATCCTGCTGCCAATAACAGCTCAGTTATATATAAACGGTTTCAACAATTCCTTATCTTCCAATATCCCGTGCAGTGTTAAAAATATACTCCGGAGTACCAACGATAAATTTAAGAAATGGTCGGATGTCTTGCTTTTTACTAATCCAAAATTTTCATAACGCAAGTCACCACCACTATCACCGTACAATTCAAAAGCTGTTTACTCACCTTTCAGCATATCATAAAATTTCTTGGCCTAGTATTAAAAACTAGAGATACATCAAATTATCCAGTCCGAGATTTTAGCCGAAATTTCTTTTAAACTTATACAATTCCCTTATTCTTACGACAATCAATCACGGTTACTAGCTCGATTTGAAATGCAGTCTCTAAAATTTTTGCAGACGTGGGACCGACGTGGGACCTCCCAATGAACGACTGCACTCTTAACTGGGAAAACAAGTAGAATACAGTTACTAGTTTTTTGCGAAAAATGGTGTCATTAACGGAGCCTTGGTGGCCTCCGGAAGAGAAACTTCTTCTGGAGAGAATTTCGGAGTCCTAAGTCAACTTCGAGTAGGTGTCACATAGTTTTGTCATGGCTCCACCTACAATATGTTTTATTTTGTTTTAAAAGCACATGGAAAAGCGACATTCGAAAGTACACATGAATACGATATAGAACAAAGTAATCATCCGCTTTTAGTTCCCCTAGGTTCTTCATGATGATTTTTTTCGATGTGCAATTAATTCTGTTTGTTTGAGGGGAAAAAAAAAAGGCGATATCTGGTGATTAATGGTCTTTTATTGAATCCCCGCTTAAATAGAATGGAACGAAATTAAACTGAAACTACATGTTGCAAACTGGAAATTTTTGTTTTTGTACCATTTATTTTCGAGTAATAACTTACGCAACCGACAAAATCGTCGATTAGTAATGCGCATAGCTGATGATGGAAGATGAAGAAGAAATTTTACAGCTGTCATGTAGCGTAGATGTAAGTATGTTTGTTAATGAGAGCGTGAAAGGAACTTTCTCTAAATGAAAGTTGCCATATATGCGGATGAGCAAGTTTCTAACATGGAAATTCCATTCGAGCGCTCAAAAACTTTTAAAATATTAGTTGATTTGTAGTGTAAGTTGAACTTTCATCATAATTCAAACGATTATAACTATTCAGTGACTCTATGAGTGTTGGTCTTTTTTTTTTTTTTTTAATTTAAAGCGTAAATGCTACGAGTACAGTAATTACAAATTAAAATTAATTGGAAAGTAATTATGAAGTGTTGCCAATGTAGAAAACGTTGAAATAGTAAGTAGTGAAAAAAAAAAAATTAAACGAAACTCTTAACATACCTGCAATAATATAATTTAATATTGATTGGAAATGTAAAAAATTTTAAAAGTTTAAAAGTATGTACGCGCAGATTTATTTTACGTTTAACGATGAATTATCAAGCTGGGGACGATTTTTAAATTTTTAAGATGTATTTTTATACATTTTTGGCTTATTTTACGTCAATATTTAATTATAATTATTTTTAATATATTCACGAACATTCCTAGAGGTTTAAGTGCATATAACAAGTAAATCGGTAAAGACCTCGTTTGGCCTTTCGTTCCTTATTTTTCCTTCTGCAACTTTGACTTGATTAAACGATTGGGTAATTATGTCCAGCGCAGTAAATCGGAGGATTGAAACAACTAAGGATGACATGAAACTGAGTAAACATAGTTTATCGTGTACATACCAGTAAAGTGCCCGCCTGTGTATACAGGACTCGGAATATTCATCAAATAAATTAAATTAGAAACCGGAAAACGCGTAAATAATATTGTAACAGCCGAATTTAGTGGATTAAGATGCATCTTTCAATTGATCACGGAAATTTTACCGCAAAAATATGCATAATAGGCAATCTGGGAAAAAAATCCGACAAAAAACAAAACAAAAAGTTATTAATTACCGTTCATTAAAAGGAATTCAAAAAATTCTATAAATAAAATAGAATTAGCAGACATTATAAAACTGAAATTAATGAGAGACACAAAATTTCGGTCACTAACGAGAAATATTTTTTATAACGAAATCTATCATCTTATTCGCTAAAATTATAAACTATTAAAATAATTATGAATAAAGCAAACAATTAGAACAAGTTATTTTCTACGTCCGTAATTATATTTATTCGAATAGCTTAAAGTTTTATTCTATTTCGTTAATCAAATATTTAATGTCTTGCTGCTTCATTATTACCTGCTTATTTAATTAATGCCGGATTAGTCTAATGGGAGAGGTAAAAACCTTCTTCTCTATATTCTTCTACAAGTATAACCCCTATCGGCATCGCATAAATTAAAATTGCTAATAAAACGAATAAATCATTTCAGCAATAACTATTTTCAAAAATTATAAGAGTTTTGATAATTATGTTAACGCTGGCATTTCAGGTCAAATGGTTACGTGTTCAGAGCGACCAAAAGAGACCGCGAAGGTCATTTCCTGGAAATATTTGATATACTACTACAATAAACTGCGATCATATTCTGTTATGGTTCTCTTTTAAATTATGTAATTTCTAAATTCGTTATTATTTACTATAAACTTGATATTTCTATATTAACATGTAACGGTATACAATATTATAAAAACGTAATTTAGTGCAAAATACCTAGGCAACAATGTATATAATTTTTATTAATGTAAAATGATAATAGATGAATGGAGGCGTACTCACATCTGGTTTAATTTTTTTAATAAAACGTACCGTTGTCTAAATGCTCGATACAGTTTTAGTTGAAAATAAAATATCAATGATTAAACATCAGTACGCTTCTAGTCATGTATTATCATATCTAGCAGACACCAATTTGTGTTCCTGTGGAGATGCTCCTGAAACTGTCACCCATATCGTTAATGAGTGCGCCAAGTGGAAATTCTTGTTTAAAGAAGTAAATTGTTTTCCATTAAACAACGATAATTTATCAAAATTCCTGCACGCGGCGAATTTTATCATGGCTTCCAAATATTCGGATGTTGAAGATTTTTCATTTAATGTATAATTTTATTTTAATTTTTATATTGGTTAATTTTTGTCTCTTTCATTTTCTTTTTATTGTTTCCAATCCATGAGGTGTTCATTCAACTGAGATACTCATGGCTATGTTTCAATTACTATGTATTTATGTTATTATTCACCAAATAAATAAATAAAAAAAAAAAAATTATCATTTCTAGCAGTTTTAACAAAATAACTTGGCCGCTTTAGTTCGTATATAATAATAATAATAATAATAATAATAATAATAATAATAATAATAATAATAATAATAATAATAATAATAATGATAGTATTAAAAGAATCCGATGGTTGCTCTGAACACCATTATTGGTGGGTCGCTCTGAACACGACACCGGGTCAAATATTCGATACAACAAATAAATTTAACACCACGATCATCATATTTTCCAGGAGTTTTGTTGGAAAAATCGTCGTGTTAATGAAAAATTGATATGAAAAAAAAAATAATATATATACATATATAACCTTTCTGCGTGGCTCTCGAAAGTTTCCTAATAAAGTCAGTAATATCTCTCTAATTTCTCATTTAGGTTATTTTGCTGCTACTATTTTTAACGTCCTGCCGATGTCCAAGACCTCAGTATCTATTTTATTCCGATTTGTAATATATTTCATGATATTCCGATGATCTTAGATGTTACCGTTGAAAAACGTTATCGTGACTATTCTGATATTCCGATTATTCGCCAACCGCGGAAGAAACGTTCATCTGATAATTTGTACATTCCCATTCTCGTTGGTCAAAATGTAAAAAAGCTCGGCATGTTATTCGCTGATACACGCAAATGCGAATGTGTAAAAATAAACTATAAGTTTTCATAAAGTTTAGTAAGAGAGATTGCGATTTATTACCGTTTTTATGCTTAATATTTCAGAACTGGTAAATTACTATAATGAATTGCAGCCTTTTCGGGATCACATAAAGGTTGTTCGTATACTAATCTTGCACCGATAAAAGTTAGCTCCTCCGCGCTCGACCGATCACTTTGTTGACTCACATCCGAATTCGCAAAACACCACGACGACCATATTGAGTCACCGGTGCAAATGCACATGTGAAAAAGACGATGCAAATACAAACGACAGACCATATGTCCCGACAGAAACCGCTTTTAGATGATAAAAAATATAATCTCGTTGCGATTCGTAGCCAGACCAACACTTCTTCTGTAATTGTAAATACCGTATTAAGTTATAATTTTATAGGTTAATTAGGGGAATTTCCGGTTTTTGTTCCTCGAGTTTACCAGATAAAAATTAACCCATGTTCATTATCTAACGCTTGGAAGATTTTAATTTGACGTTCCGACTAAAGGGTATAACATTTAACCTTAAAAAATGGGGGGGGGGAAACAAAAACAAACTGTGAAATTATTTATTTAAAAAGAAAAAACGCCGACTTAAGTTTGATATTTTATTAGTCGGCATTATATAGTAGAGCACGCGTTGTAAATGTTACATGGCCGGACGACGACGATAAGAAGTGTAAGGAGGAGGTGAAAGGTCGTCCTTTGATACGTTCAACTTTTAACCGGTTACCGAACAACAACAATAGAACACGAACCGAGCCACGGTGTTATTTTAAATGGCTTAACGAGGAAACAATTTTTGTAAACGGTGTGGCATTCAAAGTTTGCAACGGGCTGGATCACTCTGTAATGGCGCTTTGAACTTTTTAACAAATCCACTTGCAATGCAGAAGTACGGTCCGAAACGAGTAAAATGGCTCCTGTCTCTCGGAGGAGTGAAAAGAAATACGGCGGAAAAAAAATAACCCGAAACAATTTATTCCGCTATAAATAGACTGTTCTCGCGATAAAATTCGGCCGATCGTTCTTGTAAGCTGCGCTATAAAGAAAATTAAATTTGGGAAAATTTTCGAAAAATTTTCAGCAACGCCGGAACGTAAATCAGAAGAAGAGGGAAGCGAACAGGCGCGCCGGTGTTAAGTGCGAGGAAAATTATTTTAAGCGAATGAAAAGGAGATAAGCCATAATGTCGCGTCTGAATTGGATTATTACAGTGACAATGAAACCTGGTGGGAACCGACCTTTGGAGAGAAAGTTAGAGAGCGGTGAACGGAAGAGGAGGGAAAGAATTAACTTTAAAAAGTAACGACTTTTGCGAAGGCATGACGGCGCATTAAATTAAACTTCAGGACGCATACGTCGTTTCATTGTCATGTATAGTAGGAAACGGAAAGCTGGTCAAAAGAAGAGCTGGCAGGCACGTAGAGCGAAGGAAGTTAATTGGATGCCGAACGGGAGGAGGTTGACGGTGAAAAATCAAAAGAAGGCGAATTGTGGAAAATGCAGAATTTTCCGGAGCGCAGCGTATAAGAATAATTTGCCAGGAATGCCGTATCGGAAGGAGCGAATTCGCTGCCGCCGCCACCGCTGACGTCGGGAAAGGAGTCTGCAGCGGCAACGACTATCCAGGGGGTGCTTTATTGGAAGCAATTTCTTGCTCTATTAAAGTGGCTGAATATAAACGATGTTGTCGGAATATATAATTTTAAAAAGAAAACTTTTATCGAATTTCGTGCAACGAATTTCATTGTTTTTCTCCAGCTGGCAACCGAACGCCATTCAAATGAACGCCAACTTTGAAATAAGTGTAATACGCAGGACGAGTACGTAACCAAATCTGAAATCGCGAGGAAAATGGTCTCCGAGGGAGCGCCCGCTTAATAAATAGATCGACCGTGTTTTCCTATCAGATGTAACTTCATTAGCTGCTGCTTCTCTTTGCCTGACTACGTATGAACGTTTTGTTTTTTTCCATCTCGGAAAATACGCTTTTCCAGTAGTTGCCTAATCTGCGCTGCTGCGTTCGTATCGATAATTTTAGCGTGCGACCCCGACCAGCTTTGGCCGTGAACCAGCTTAAACTGGCGCAAACAACTGTTCGAGGAAATTCTCTAGTCTTTGATTAATGATTTTAAAGTGAAGCTAAAAATTGAGGGAGATTATTAAATAATTGCTAATAGTTCCGTGGAAGGCAATGCGCACACCAACATATGCGCGTTAGTTTGTGTATAGGCACACACTCACACACACACACACACACACACACTGCATTTATGATAAATCACTTACACAATCAGTTCTGAGTGTAGTTCTGCATCTACACCAGTGTTGCATCATGAACACAGTACGCCTATAAATGTACAACTTCTTTTTCTTCTTCTTCTTCTTCTTCTTCTTGTTACGTTATCTCCGGTCGAAGGTCGGCGCGATCATCCTAGCTAGTAATTCCTTATTCTTGGATGAAACCTGAAGTTCGGATGTTGACATTTCGTACCATCTTCTCATGTCTGCTTTCGAGGAAAGTTTACATGTCTTCTGTGGCCAGTAATTTCTCTCCTGGGATGTCTGCGAACATGACCATAATATTTCAACAGCTAAAATTAACACAAACAGAGGAAGTCGTCAAGTCTCAGAACTCTACACATATTACGTAGTAATAATGAACGGAGTGGCGAGAAATTGTAATTGGTAAAAGGTGCGCACAAGTTGTCTTTCATAAACACTGTGAACATTGATTTAGACTCTGCGAAGTGGTGGAGTTTTTTTCTTTCATTAGATTTTTAAATGCCCCAAATGTAAGTCGCCTTGTACAGTTATAACAAGCAAAATAATAGTTCTCACCTTTTGCATAATACGTGTTCTAGACGTAAATGAAAAATCAAAAATGAGCCTTACCTTTAGTGACGGGTTATAAATTAACTACCGTCGACGGAATAAAATTAACAGCAAAAAGTTACGGTTATAATTTAAGAAATATATTAAAATAGATCGGTAGAATCGATGAGTGTCTGTTATTTTCGGATATTTTGAACTAGTACAAATTAAAAAACTACTTATACGAACTAAGTTACGTATTTAAAATCCAAAGGTAAGAACAATAATAAAGTGTTTTTTTTTTTTCTTCTCTGGCCCAGCGCGAAACCATTTGGCCATCAACCAAACCTTTCATTTATATTTACTTACCTCGTATTAATTTCATCTTTTTCATTCTACCATTTTCTTTTCCCATTATCATATTATTATCATTATATTATTATCAGACGTGCGTTAATATGCTCATTTTTATTTTGTAGATTTCGCAATAGTTAATAAGTGAATTTTGTTTATATTTTTGTAAAACTATACCCGCACCCGCTAACCTAAAGTATCAAGTAAGTTGTCGTTACATAATAAACAGAATATTAACAAATACAGCAAGTAATATAAGTTTTCGTTTCACTAAATACTGTATCTTATTTGGTATTCTGTTTACTTTTATTGGCTTTAAACTTCTTACGTGATAACGCGATGGCAGAAATATGTATGCTCTGGAGATTTGCCTGTTAACGGTGAATATACAATATGCACAGTCAATGCGTGAGAAATTTACACTTTGATGGATGCAGCGGATTATCACAAAAAACCTGGCGAGGAATGTCAAAAAAAGGGCGACAAGAATGGGTCCGTAAAGAGTGTAGAGTTGTTAAACCAACGCTCGATCTGTCCAATCGCAGTGCAGTACCAAGAGAAATCCAGCAAATGATCACTTAAAACTAACGTTAAATCTAACGGATTATTTGAAAATTGCGAATTCCTGAATTTGGTAGCCGAACCATCGTTAAGGAGAAAAAAAATGATGAGTTAGAGATGATATTTATCACTACCTAACCTTTTCTGTCATTCTGGCTACATTCCCAACATCTATTTAAAGCAGAGTTTTCCAACCTTTTTTTCATCGAGCCTCCCAGAATTATAAATAACATTTTTATGCTCCCCTTAATTTTTTCATTAAAAAACAAAAACGCAAATTGCATTGACACTTATTTATTTTAATTCTAATTGTAAGTTTTAGAAAATAAACTTTAACCAAATTTAAAACGTTTTTTATCGAAATAATTTATTATAATTAAAGTACTAACGAGATACTTGAGCTTGCATGTTCTGCACCAGTTGGTTGATTCTAGGTTCAGTTTCTGCTAGAGCTATCGTCAGGTCGCTATCAACGGCAAGACGATTTCGCTGCTTAGTTTTAATTAAAACCAGAGCTGAAAACCCTGTCTCACATAAAAGTAAGTTGAAGAAAAAGAAACAAGTATTCTCAAAGCAAGAAAGGCAACTTTCGAATTAACAAAGAATTGTTTGATCCAAAATTTCTCCAATGTCAAAAGATGGAAGTCATCTTTCGTTGTCGAATCGGCGTTCATTTCTCGAAATTCTTTCTGAACTTGTTCTAGGTAATTATAAGACATCAACAACAAATAGGTTTCTGGTCATGTTACAATATTGATGACTCTGAGTCTCGATAGTATCGGTGAAATTCGTTTTCCAGCGCTTGCAAATGAGTTTTCAAATATTCTTCCAGTTTTTTATTTTTAATTGCTTCGAATAGTCGAGAAAAATATATTATTACATTTTTAGCAGACACCTTTTAATTTCAAAGTTGAAGCTTCGATATGAACCCTTGAATGTGATCATAGTTACTTATTACAGTACCGTTTCCGCTTTGAAGCTTCAAGTTTAGTTGATTGAAGGCATCAATAATTGAACCTTCTGTGGTGGCAAATGTGTTTGCCACACACTTCAGCCACGAATCGTCGTCCTCGGTTTACTCACAAAATTTTCTGACGCACAAATCTAACGAAGAAAAAACTGCGATAACTTTTAACACTAATAATACGGATGGATACAGCAGCCCTATTACATTAAGCGAGCTTAATTATCAGATAAAATTCCACTCTAAAAACTCAGCCCCTGGTGCCGACGGAATTCATTCATTGATGTTAAAGCACTTACCACCACCTGCCCTTTCATATCTCTTAGCAATCTGTAACCAAATCTGGGCTCAAGGCTCCATACCGCTATCCTGGAAAGAAGCTATCATAGTCCCTATCCTCAAACGCGGCAAAGATCCCACCCTCCTCTCAAGCTACAGACCAATTTCTTTGATTTCAGTACTGGCTAAAACTTTGAAAAAAGTGATCAATAGAAGACTGTCGTGGGTCTTAGAAACCCGTGGACTCCTCTCCTCGTGCCAGTCTGGCGGACCGAAAAAAAGATCGACGCTAGAGCATTTATCCAGTTTGCACAACGAAGTCAGAGCAGCTTTCGCTAACAGAGAGCACACCTACTCAATTTTCTTTGACATAGAGAAGGCGTATGATCGGGTCTGGCGCCTGGGATTACTCCAGAAGATTATTAAGAACAATGCAACAGGGAACATGTTTGCGTACTTAAAAGATTTTCTCCATGACAGATCTATCCGGGTAAGAATAATTAATTCCCTTTCATGTCCGCAATTCCCAGAAAACGGACTCCCTCAGGGCTCGGCCCCAAGCGTGACCCTTTTTAACTTATATATCAACGACATCGTGGATCACATCCCCCCTCCGGTAATTGCCCGCCTTTTTGTTGATGACTTGAACATTTCCCTAACAACATCGAATCCTTCCTATGCCCAACACACCTTGCAAAATGTGTTAAAAAACTTAGAAGAATGGTCTAGCCTGGATGGGCTCTCCTTCTCTCCATCTAAAACTAAATGTATTGACTTTAATAGGAAAAATAAAATTACTTCTCCTCCAACTCTTTTTTTAGATAATTCTCTTCTCACATACTCCAGTACAGCAACTTTCCTCGGGATCATTTTCGATAGCAAATTATCCTGGCGGCCTCACCTGCAATCTCTTAAAAAGAAGTGCAGCAAATATATCACTACATTAAAATATCTATCCCACAAAAACCATAACTCTCCCTCCAAGCTTCTGCTAACACTTTTCCAATCCCTTATCCTCAGCCGTCTCTCCTACGGATGCTCATTGTATTCTACCGCCTCCCCATCCCTTCTCAAAATGTTGAACCCACTACAAAATTCTTCTCTTCGATTAATACTAGGTGCGCATCATACGTCCCCCACGCACAGCCTCCAATCCTTATCGGGCTCTCCACCCTTACACTTTCAAAGATCCTTACACTCCTTCCGCGATTCTTTAAGAGTCTTCCTTCTTGGACTTTGTGATCCTTACCCCACACCTCCTAATGGCGCGTTCCCTCGTCTAACAAAAATCCTATTAGACTCCAACATCGACCTCCAACACTTCAAAAACCTCAATACACCACCTCCTCTTCCACCCTGGGCTACCCTACCAGCTGAAATCGATTATTCCCTTGTACATTTCTCCAGGGGAAAAATCTCCTCCTCCCTCTTCTGCACCACCCTTAAAAAATATTCAAATCACCAAGCCTACTTCACTGACGGCGCGAAATCATGCCCTATTTCCGAATCGTCTCCTACTGGTTGTTCCTTTCACTCTAACCTAGTTTCGTCGTCCGCCCGCCTCCATGACCACTGTTCCGTTCTCGATGCCGAACTTTATGCCATTTTCCTAGCCCTCGAATCCACAGTTAAATCCCCTCCACCCAACAGCCGCATTTTGATTGTATCTGATTCACTAGCAGCTTTGGAGTCCCTTCCCCAACAATCCCCATCGAATTACATAACCAACTCTATACAATCCCTAATCCTAAAATTAAGATCATCCTCCCACCAAATTACTTTCTTATGGGTGCCAAGCCACACCGGACTTAGGGGTAATTACTTAGCTGACATCGCTGCTAAGTCAACACTGTCGTGCCCCATGCCCTGTTCCCCTCCTCTTCCCGCCGACATAGTAAAATCTATATAAATTCTTGTGCAATCCCAATGGAAGCAAGATTGGCTCACTAGACAATTTTACTTTCTAAGAGAGATAAAACACGGAATTGACCCTTGGTTAACTCCTTCTGACCTCCCCAGAACCCACTTTGTGGCTATGGCAAGACTCCGCATTGGTCATATTTCGCTGACTCATGATCATCTCCTACTTAATTGCGAGCCCCCTTTCGAATGCCCCTTTTGCTCCCTTCCCCCCTCCCCTACAGTAAAACATCTGCTCCTGGAGTGCCCATCCTTCGCGCTCCAGCGCGCCAAGCATCGGATAGCGTCTTTGCAGTCGTCTTTGGCCAACTCGCCTTTGAACATTGCAGACACTATTCGGTTTCTTTATACAACTAACCTATTTCGAACCATTTAACTCTCCGATTGCCATAGTGTCGTAATAGCCCCGGCAGCTGTACACGGCACTTAAAAAAAAAAAAAAAAAAAAAATATATATATCAGTTAAATAGGTCAACCTCCGTTGAAATTGTTCATTGTTGAACATTTGCAAAAAAACCTTATTTCTTCTTTGAACTAAAGAAAGAGGATGACCTTCTTCTTTCAATTCATAAAGGCGAGCCAACATTTAGACAACCGCCGTACTTCTGTGTGGAATAGGAGACTCTGTGATCAGAATTGAGATCCTCGCAAAGTAAACTAAATAATCGACTGTTCAAAGCGCTGCTCGTGATGTAGTTTACGTAATCTTTGTAGCGAACTCCAAAGTCTGGCGCAATTTCTGTGGCAATGTTTTGGAAGCCAATTAGTACACACTACCGCGGGATTCTTTTCCTTGAGCTTTTGAGCTAAGCCTGATCGTACACCTATCATTGCAGGGGCGCCATCTGTGCAAAGTCCAATGAGTTTATTCCAATCCAAATCGTTTTTTTCGATGAAATCAGATATTGAATTAAATATATCTTCAGATTTAGTAACTGCTGTCAAAGGTTAGGAGTACAAATCACTGACGTAACGGACATAGACTATTAACTGTGCACAATTAACGATGTCGGCGGATTCATCGCAACTAATACAAAAAATGGCGATAATTTTACTTTGTTGATTATTTGTGAAAATTTTCAGATGCCTGAAAGGTCATTTTCGAAGGCATGTCACATTATTCATTGAACACCCCGCGTCCGATGTTTAATTTACGCGTTAAATTAATTTTTCTTTCGCGCCTCCCTTGACATCTCTTTATGCTTCCCTAGAGAGCGTGCCCCTCTGGTTGGGAACTCCTGATTTAAAGTATTAAAATCCCCACCCAGAATGATGGGTATTCGCCTAAATTATCCAAGGCTCTGAGAGGATGGTTTCAGATACTTGGAGGGGAATAATTGGAAATAAAAATTCCACAGCAGCTCCCATTAGTAACGAAAACTGAAACTGCATTACATTTCGTATTACTATTAGAATCAGTTAGGTTTAGATTAATTGAGCGGTGAGTAAACGTTTTCTCGACGAGAACAGCTACCCCACCGTACCCATCTGCTCTATCATCCCGGTAGTAATTATTATTATAAAAGTATTTATCGGTAGTAAGCCGAGTTTCCGATATTAAAATGATATACACATCGTGATTAAACAGAAACAACTCCAAAAGTCACACTTATTAGTGAGAATACTCCGGGCATTCCACTGCAATACTCGAAGCAGTTTGGAGTGAAAAAACTAAGTAGTTAAAACAATACCGAAGTAACTAACTAAAAATAGTTGGAGTAAATTAAACATATAAATATGGAAAATTCCGGTAAAGTAACAAATTAAAAAAAACATATTCTTTTTTTTGTTCGTGTTATTAACTAAATTATTTTTTATTAATTTCGTTAATTTTGTGTTCTTTAACGGCATCAGTATTTTTATTGCCTTTTACATCTGTACTTTTCTTGCTAATTGCATTATTGTTGTTATTATTATTACCACCGCTTTCGTTACTATTATGGTTATAACTTTTAGATTTGTTACGATTAGCATCCTTCTTTGTACTCGAAACCATCGGTTTAGTAAACGGACGTCTTGCTGTTAAATCATCTAAAACTACGGAAACGCTTATTGATTTTCTTTTTATCGTATTTTTTTTTTTTTTTGTATTATTATTATTATTATTATTATTATTTTGTTTTAATATGATTATAAGATGAATTGTATTGTTTTTATAAATACGCTGTGTAACTAAACTGGCATAGACGGAGTTTAGCCTGCAGGTCTCCAAAAGGTATTTAAAAGAAAAAATAATTTTAATTCTACGGGAATATCAACTGTACACTGACATTTAAAGATTGTAATATCGTTACGAAATAATTAAGTGTTTGAGCGAAGTAGTAAAACTCTTTTTATGTAACTGAATTTTTCGCAGCACATTTATATGAACTTTCAGTCTTATACGCAAAATCGGTCATCAAAGGCTACCGAAAAGTATCGCGTTTTATTTTAACGTTGAAAGGAATTCAAACAACCGAGAGTAGCAATTAGCAGATTTTACTGTTTTAGTAGTGTTACATACATCTACAGCTTTGGAGTCGCGGCGATGCTGCAGTAATAGTATACGTCAAAGGAAAGTTGGACAAAATCATATAATATGGAATAATCGAAATTAACGGAGAATGCTGGATTAGAAGTTACATTAAAAATGAAAATACGGAAGAATCAAATAATGTATATGTCTATAAGGATAATAAAAAAGAGGTGGAATTTCGTAAAAATCTAGCGTTAGTAATGAATAAACAAAAGTGTGAAACTGAAATAATTGGACAGAACAAAAGAAAAAAAAAGAGACAAGGAAAACAGGATAGGAAATGTTGGTCATGAAAAATAAAACGAAAAAGAGTGAATACTTTTAAGATTTTGTCAACAATTCAATTTAGAAAATATTAAATAGTTTTTTTTAGAAAAAAAGGAAAAAAGTGAGAACGTAGATTTCACCAAAGTAAGAAAACGACTCATTAAAATAGACCAGATACGAGGAAGGATCAATAAGTAAGTTACACTTCCGAGCAGTTTCGATCTAAATTAATGTACAACCCCCCACTCCAGCTTAAACGAAACCGGTTGTCATTCTCTATCACCTCGTCAAAGAATGAAACCGGTATCTCGTTTGGTTCGTTTACACAGTGTGTCTGTTTGAAATGGAGCATCGTGTGAGTCGGTCATCCCACATGGAAAGGCGAAGTGTGGTGCGGTTTTTGTGGGCAAAAAATCATAATCTGACTGAAATTCACCGACAGATATGTGGTGTTGTATGTTCGAGGAAGGACGAGATTATGTGGATGATGAAGCGCGCAACGGTCTGCCGTCAACTTTGCACATAGCTGCAAATGTTAAGCGCGTCCAAACTCTCATTTTTTCGGACCGCCGGGTTAAAAATTCGAGACATAGCAGCAGAACTGGACATTTTTTACGGTAGTACGGTGAGTGCAATTATTCACGAAGAATTACTTTTTCGCAAGGTGTGCTCAAGTTGGATCCCTCGTTTACTGTCTGATGAACACAAAACTCAACGTTTTTAAACCGCCTTGGTGTTTCTTGAACTAAACGCACGAGAAGGTTTGCAATTTTCGGACCAAATAATCACGAGAGATGAGACGTGGGTTCACCATTATACTCCGGAAACGAAGAGAAGTTCGAACGAATGGAAACACAAGGAATCTCCGCCCACGAAAAACCATGTTAACGATTTTTTTCGATTCTCAAGGCGTCGTTTACACAGAATTTAAACCGAAAGGAGCCACAATAGATGCCGAAGCATATTTTAAAACCTTAACGAACCTTCGAAAGGCGATAAAAAATCGCAGACCCGGGAAATTGAGCAAAGGAATCGTTCTCATCCACGATAACGCCACACCGCATACTGCCCGGGTAACACATGAGCTGGTAAAAAAATTTAAATGGGAATTATGGGCATATCCAGTTTACAGCCCTGATCTATCACCTTGCGACTTCCATGTGTCCGGTCCGTTGAAAACAGCCCTGGGAGGAGAGTGTTTTGCGAATGACGAAGAAGTGAAGAATTTCGTCATGAATTCATCAACCGAAGTTGAGAATGGACGCTTTTCAAACAAGGCATCGAAAAATCGATACCATATTACGACAAGTGCTTGAATGTTTTAGGTGAATACGTCGAAAAATAGAGAAAAAATCACTATTAGTGGAACAAAGAATCAATGCCAATGCTCCGTTCAAACGCCCAATAAGGCCGATGAACGCATCATGGTGGCCCTCGATTAATAGTCTGTATGTTGAATACGTCGTCGCGATAGCCTAGTTGCTAGAGCGCTTGACTTCCGATACGGCGGTCACGGGTTCGATCCCGAGCGACGAAAAACTTATTACAAGAATTAAATAAATAAATAATCGCTAATAGTCACGTGGAAGGCAATGGCAAACCACCACGTACAACATCATATGCGCGCTAGGTCAGTACACAACAGACCCACACCGGCCGGACTGCACTTGTAGCGCGATAACAAGCGGCTTCAATCAGTCCCGAATGTAGTCTTGCGTGTGTACATCTGCGTTGCATATTACAATTGCCTGGTACACAACCTATATCGGTACAGCTAAATGTACGAATAGGTTGCGCCAACGCGCTATGTAGCATACGGCACTTGAGATTGATTGATGTTGAATACATAACGATCAATCGGTTAAGAATAAGGCATATAGCTAAGAGCTATAACCGGATACTGCAAAGGATACCTCCCCCTGACACATGTCCATACTGTGCAGAATCAAAATATCCGTCAGTACTACATATCCTAATTGAATGCCGTAGTTTTGATACAACCCAGACACTTTCACGGCGTTAGCAGAAACATTGGAAACAAGTCGTATAACACAGCTTGAAGAAGTACATTCAGGATGGCGGACTGTTGGGTAATCTGTAAGTAGCCTAGGTAGCTCTCACCGTGATTAAAGACGGTAATTCGATGTGAAGAAAAAAAAATAGTAGTCGGCAATTGAATATAAAAAATAGTGAATAATGCAATTAAGATTAGGTTTAATACAAGATGTGCGCAAAAGATATTTAGCAAAAAAAGGCGAAAGCCCCCAAGATGCAGACGAGGTGTATTATATTCAGCAAGAACTGTTGGAATTTATGAGGATTTAAAAGCCCACTAAAACACAGTCGAAGACAAATAAATTTTTGATTGAATCTAATTTAGAGGGGTTGGGATTTGGAGACTTGACCATAGATAAAAGAACAATAAGCAAATTTAGAACGAATAATGAAGTTGTAAAAAGAAACGGTAATGTTGTGATCACCACCATTCCATTAAGTTGCTTTCAGCCAGAAGAAGAGGAAAGATCCTTCATATATTCCCTGAAGGATAAATGACGATCAACGAAGAGATCTCAAGATAACAGAAACAATTAACACAAGAAAAACACGTATTGTTTTGGAATACAAAAGTAGTACAAGAAGAGTTGAAATCGAAAGATTAATTGAGGAAAGTGAATATTGCAGCGTAATTTGAAATTTCTTTAATTTGTATCTTTTGTAATAAACGCTGATAAGAGTGTTGGGCACTCACACAACGAATATGTTTGCCCCGTGAGACCCACAAAAAAAAAAAAAAAAAAAAAAAAAATTAGAGACGTATTAAGTGCTTCCTTGACTACTAAAAATTGCGAGAAAAAGAGAAAAGAGCAAGATGTCATCAGGAAAGAACGAATGAAAAAAATTCAATGCTACTAGTATGTAAGTATGAAGGAGGAAACTCAACTTGACGCGTGGAGCAATGGAAAGGAAAGGTGGATAGAACGATTATCGTCATGAGATTAATAATGAAGTAAATTGAACCGGCAAGATAATTACAGTTATAATACTTTTACTGTATGTTCGGATATAATTTGTCTTAATGAGGTATTTTGGCTTGATATCGCGAACGAAACACGAAAATATAATAAGCCTAGATATAAATGAATTATCTTACTGTCGGTCTACTTAAATCGACAGTAAAAGGTAATTAATTTGTTTTGATATATATTTAGCAGATAGTAAATAAACAAAAATGATCAAAATAAAAGTATAGTTATTCGCAGAATTACTTTTGCATGAGCATGGAACATGGTAATATGTGACGCGAAGCAAAAGTAAAATCGCGCTAAAAATTAAAACAGACTGTAACGTATTTATAAAGAAAAAATTATAAATGCTATGTGTCCCCTTTTTTTTTTCCTTTTTTCTTATAATTTTATAAATATGTGTTACAATCTGTTTTAATGTGTGTCTTTACTTTTTGTTCGCGACGCATATTTATATGTTCGTATTTTTAATTTTTATAATTTGTTCACGGCGTATGGTTTCGCATTTTACTTTTTTTTTTTTCCAGCTAGAAAGATAGGCTTTGACAAAAAACGTTTCTGCGGATAAATTTTTATTAAAATAAACGTTGGCAAATTAGATCTCCTTAGGAGATATACTTATTTACTTAATACTGCTGGATAAAAAATTTTCATTAGAATATTGGGGAAAAAATATGAACACTCAAAATTTTAAAATGAAGGAGGGAGCGATAAACTCCAGTCACTTAATATTCAATATCATTGTTAAATTTAAAATATTTCAGTTCCATAATAACTTCGTGGCTTTACTCGTGTATTATTGCCCGCTTAAATTTGTACTTGAAAATTAATAAAAAAGTTTTTGTTTTTGATCTAGAATTATATTTATGTAGAGATTCTTTCTTTCTTTGAGAAACATGTTTATCACCGTCCAAAAACAAAAAAAAAAAATGGTCTTCACGTTTCACGTACAGCGAAGTAAACGGTAGTTGAGTGATTCAAATTTGAGCATTACATTCCCGATAGCAAATATTAAAAATACGGTGGTTTCCAGTCTTGTCAATCGAATGCCATTGCTGCAGGTCCCAAAGCTTTATCATCGTAATTATTCGTTTATTATCCCTTTTGTTTACACCACTTTTATTATATCATTCATTTATCCTATAAACGGTCCATTTAGCTACCAGCTCTAACTTCGCCCGTGGCTTCACCCGTCTTTATTAATATCTGTTTAAATCTTTCATTTTTCCTCTTTTTTCATACGGGTAATTTCTTATTTTCCGTAAAACTTTATTTCCTGGATTTTTACATATTTTTTTTTTTTTTTTTAGAGAATATTACTAATATAAAAATTAAAACAAACTTTAAGTACCTTTTAAAAAAGGTAACGGTAACGCTTGAAAAGTTTCACTCCCTAAGCGAAAAACGCCGTATAAGATGTTTTCACATAAACAAAAAAAACACTTTTAGTTTTTCTAGAATTTTTCAATTTTCCCGGCAACTTTTCCAATCTTTCTTTCCCTAAAAATCTTATTCGGATTGTTACGAACATTTTAGGAAACAAAATTAGCTAAATAATCGGTCCAGCTGTTCTCAGGTGATGCGTTTACCAACGAACAACATTTAATTTTTATTTACACACACATATGTGACGGTCGCTGAGAAACGGTACATAGTGTAAAAAGAACCAGTTTTCGAAAAAATAAAGTTTCGTAATAATACACTTTTAAAGATGGTAATTTTAAACATACAATTACGATTTACAACGGGAAAAACATTGTTTCGCACCCGTTTAACCGATTTCTCACGTTAAAGAGCATGCTTTTTCAGGTGTCCGAAACCGTTGTTAAGTCAAAACCGAATTTTCGACACACACTATGTACCGTTTCTCAGCTACCGTGGTCGTATATATACAGGGGCGGATCCAGAGAGACATTGGGGGGGGGGGGGGTTTGATTAAGAACTGTATTTCAATTGAGCTTTTTTTACAATACGAGTTTGCGTACAAAGGCGCCAAGCCAAGCACCGCCGTTAGGCTTCATCTTGACCTAGAACTTTCTTACAATAAAACTGAAGTAATAAATTAAAATTTTTTTTTTTTAATATATATATATATATATCGGGGTTTGAGCAACTTAATGCTATATGATCTGGTGGGTTATGCACTGTGTACTTAAATAGGCAATAATATTTTTATTATTCTTTTTTTTTTTTTTCCTGAGAAACGCGTGTGACTGATTTCGGTTTGATTTACCATTTAGGCTAGACTGTCTTGTCCGGGTATTAATATTGAAAATTTCGTATATGTGTTAAAGTGTAATGTTTTTTATTTAAGTGAGTAATGTATTTAATCAAATCTACACCTCTGGCTGTCTATCTGAAGAATGGGTCAAATCAACATTTGTAACAATTACAAAAAAGAGTAATGCTAATTGCTGTGATGACTATCGTTTAATTAGCTTCATGTTCCACGCCTTAAAAATCTTTCTTCGCCTTATACGTACAAGAATTTATAAGAGCTGCGAGGAACAATTCGAGGCCCTGTTTACAATTCGAATACTAACTCAACGCTGTGAATGTTGTTGTTTACGCATGCGCCATCGATTACCAAAAAGCATTTGACTGCGTAAACCACGAAAAATTGTTCGGAATTTTGAAAAGTATTCCTCTTGATAGGAATGATCTGAGAATAATAAGTCACCTATACTGGAATCAAACTGCCGAAATTCGCGTTGAAAATACCACATCAGAGGGGAAGTAGTGATCCAAAAAGGAATGTGTCAGGGCTGTGTCATGTCTTCCTTGCTTTTCAACGTATATATATACGGAGGCAATATTTCAAGAAGCACTAAACGATAATATGGGGAATTTTAAAATAAATGGAGTCACGCTGAATGATCTACGATATGCGGATGACAGTTTAATTCTTGCCTCTAGCGAGAAAGAACTATAACGGATGCTGAATGAAATTGTTGATAAAAGCCAAAGTTACGGATTAAACGTGAACGTCTCCGAAACGGAAGTGATCGTTTTTTTCAAAAAAGCAAACCAAATGCAAAATCAAGATAAAGCCAGAGACGATTGAACGAGTTCAGCGCATTAAATACTTAGGAAGTTGTACAGCAACTCCGGAAATACGCAGCAGGATTGAGCAAGCTAGAAGAGCTCTCAGCAAAATGAAAAGCTTATTCACCCATCAAGACCTGAGGCTCGAACTTCCAATCAGGCTGCTAAGGTGTTACATCTTCTTCATTTTGTTTTGCAGCTGCGAGAGCTGGACCCTGAATGCATCATTGGAAAAAAAAGATTAACGCATTTGAAATGTACTGTTATCGGCGCATTCTGAAAATATCATGGGTGAAAAAAGTCACTAATATCGAGGAACTTGAAAGAATGGGAAAGACCCTTGAAGTAATGTAAACCGTTAAGAAACAGAAGCTGCAGTACTTCGGATACATTATACGAGGCCCCAAATAGGAAATTCTGAAAATCATTTTGGAAGGAAAGATAAATGAGAAGAGATCGAAAGGAAGATGTCATATCAACTGGTTCGACTGCTCTTCTATAGAACTCCTCCGATCGGCCATTGTAAAAGAAAATTTTCAATCGTGGATCACCGGCGGATGAAGAAATCATTGTAGGTTGTTATTTTTGCCAGTAAATTTTGGTTTTAAAACTAAGAACGCGAACCCTCTCCCTGTGGATCCGCCACTGAATATATTCTACTTAGCAATAGTGTATGTCTTTGATCAGAGTAGATTTTAAAATGCCAAACAAAGTAGCTCCTTTGATATCCACTCCTATGACGAGAATGTTCGATTTTTTCTTAAGGCTGCTGCTAATCTTGCTGATCGCATAATTCACAGCATGTTCTGTGGGCAGTTCTTGTTTGAATCCAAATTGTCTTTTATCTGAAAAGTTTGTTTAGTTCAGATGGCAAGTTATCCCATTTTTTAATAGTTTTTCCTAAATAAAAGAAAGGATTGGGAGTAGTTTAGATTCTCTGTTATATTGGTGATTTTATCGCCGTTATTTTTTGTGAAAAGTTGTATATATTGTTCGGTTTGTTTGATTTCAGAAACGTTAATTTATAGTTTAAGCCTCATAGTTCGACATTTTCAGAGCAAATTTGGGGGGGGGTTATATAATTACGTAATATTTTCTGTGCTAGGCAGTAGATTTGAGAAATACGTTGTTTCATAAAGAAAATCAGATAACGACCTCTTTAGAAATTAAAAAATGTTTTAAAAATACATAATTATTACAATTTTTAATTTAACTTTTGTTTTACTTTTAGGGGTGAAATATAAAACGAAATTACAAAATTCGAGCTAAAATAGTAGTTAAGAATTTGAATAGTAAGAAAGATAGTATTTTTATTAGAATTTACTTCTTTTTTATTTTTGTTAGAAATCCGATACGAATTCTCTGTTCATGAGCAAGTTTAAATACATATATATTTCTCATTGAACTCTATTTTTAATTAAAATTACAAAATAAAAATTACAAATAAATAAGAAAGGTAAAAGATCGATGACAGTTCGGTTTAAAATAAAATAAAAACGTAACATTAGAAGTTTTACTAAAGAAAAGTGTTAAATATTAATTATTAAAATCCGTAGGTAAAATTCACACAAATCTTTTTTATAGTATAAATTAAATTTCTCTGTTATAACAAATTTTTTTATAGAAGCTTTGGTTCGTTGGGAGGGATATCCCCTATCCCCCCCCCCGGGATTCGCTACTGATATATATTCCGTTTATCGATTAGTATACTCGAGCGAATTACGAAATTATTATTCATGATGCCCATGATATTCTTTCAATGTTTTTCAGATATTCCTGCCGAATGGGGCTCTCTTTCCTGTAGCTTGCCTCTGTAGTCTTCACATATTTCATATACATATTTGCATTTGACTTAGGAGGCTATAGATGAGATATATCACCTACAGCCTCTCTAGGTCGTGCGTGAAATTAATAATTTCACAGCAAATTAACGGGTAAAATTACAGCGCGACTGTGTCATAGTTATCAAGGAAGAACGCCTTCAATACTAGCCGCATTATATTTTACATTTTGATTAATAAGTAAACACATAATACGTGGAAAATACGTGCCGATATTTTTAAATGTAGATTATTTTTTTTTGCCGGTTACGCGTTTATTTAATAATCTGAATTTTAACAACGAAAGTGGATAGTGATACTTTTAACTTTAAATATTCAGCCATAACGTTTCAGACTCGGATAGAGTGGTAGCCTGTTCAGAAAATTGAATCGATTCATCGGCCTCCTTAATTCCTTTCTTCCTTCAGACATATTCGCGTTGAAATTTTGTAATGGCAGTGCGTCAGACGGCAATAGTTAACAATTAAAATTTCAACTAAAAGCCACGTACAGTGTTACATTCGAAACGTTTAAGAGCGGAACGTGTTTTTTCGACAACGCGCAAAACAAAATTAGAAATGACTAGTTACGGGGCTTTTTAATTTAAAGAGGAACCGATCGATAGAATGTCAAACGTATAACACAGTTCTGTAGGTGTGTGTATTTGTAAAAATTTTCTTTTTTAGCAAAAATTAATCAGCAGTCTTTGCTCGATAAATAGAAGAGCGGAGCAGCGACGGAGAATTCATAGAAAATTCGTTTGAAGCCTAACTTGTAATTAAAAAGTGCTATCGGTGTATTTAAATTAAAGACCAAATTCTCCAGTTTAAAGCAAAATCGCGCGGCTTTTTCTCTTCTATTTCCTTTTACCTGACAACTGGTGCGGAATTATCAACTTTTATTTGAACATGACTTTTTTCTTCTTCTTTTCAGGACAGCCCCCGTGGAAAAACCGAACGACAACAACGACAGCGACAACAATCACAAGAGGAAAAGAATTATCCCGAAAGAAAAGAATTCGGATTAAAATGGAACAGCGCAAAGGAGGGAGCGACGAATTACGGGAAACAGTAATGAAGCAAAAAGAAGACGGAGCATGAGAAAGAAATAATCCTTTTAAAAGCGATTCGAACGGAAAATAACTTCTTTAAATGATTAGCAGCAGCAGCTGACTATAAAGTGGATAAAAGCGATAAAAGACAAGACAAAGAATAAGAAGATAAAAAAGCGGGAAAAAAGAATTTATCGGAAAGCGCAATAAAAATATCCTCCGTCTAATAAATTGAATTCGTCGCCGCGACCGCGTGCGCCGGTTAACAACGTCGACGGCGTATAAGTGCGGCTCGAATAGTCCGCTGGAATACAAAGAGTTGCCCGCTGGACAAATTAAAAAGTTACGTATTTCGTAACTCCGCGATAAATGCCGAATTACGCAGACCGTCCTGGAAGGTGTCAACCTCGACTCGTCCGAAACGATTAATCATTTTCTTAACCAGGAGAATTGTACGGTATTTCAGTGAAAAGGCCGGCTAAGATATTGTCGCGGCAAAGAGAATTAATTTCGTCTATAGATAAGCTTATTTATGTGCAAACTATTAGGTCATCGGAGTTTTCAGAGTTAACTTGCGATTTTAAAGTAAATTTATGCAAATTTTCAATCAATCGGAATTTAGTAATAACATTATTGATTTGAAAAATTTGTACAGAATCAGAGAAATTATTATTACTTTGTCCGGACTATCATCATAACGGACTAACTGGGGGAAGACATAGTCCGTTGTTGTCAAAGTGTCCCCGATAAATTCACCGGGAACACGTCCGATCGACTTCCTTCTATTTGTTGGCAGCAGTAAAAGAGGAGAATCCATTTCGTCTGAAGAATTGGCAAACAATCACACATTTGAAAAAGGTTAACTTATAAATTTACACACCCTTAAATTCAGAAAATTTCCAGGAGAACTATATTTACACACGAATTGACCACACCTATTATAAAATGTTCTTAAAAAAAAAAAAAAAATCACATAAATTTTCATACTGACGTACAACGGGAAGGAAAAATTTGCTAAATTGTAACCGAGTACCAGTTTTATTTTGTTTATTAATTATATAAATACTTTGAACCGCCTAAAACTTTCATAAAACTGCCGGACTTCGTGCCGCCAATTTCAATTACGGGTCGCATTTGGTATCCAGCCAATAGCCAGTCAGGTTTCTTCGAAAGTCCCCATTGAATCGGGCTAGTCCGTTCATTTAATTGCGCGGGCGACAAAAGGGCCTCCGCCCAGAAACGACTGAAAATGAAGAAAGAAAAAATTATTTAGATAAACTGACGGAATGAAAAAAAAAAAAGAATTAATGGGCGAAGAAGTTAACGACAAAACTTAAGAGACCCAATGAGGAAGCCCGAGAGATAATAAATCAGAATAAAAAATGACGCATTCTGTCGAGAGGGATCGGGATTCAAAAGAGATAAGATTAAGAACAGAAATAGCTTCGTGATAACGGATGAAGATTACAATTTAGGGAAGGTATTGAAAGAAAACGGAAACGTGAGTAGGCAGAAGGCTTAAAAGGCGCAGACGAATAATGGACACGATAGCGGAACGACGAAATGATGGGAAATCGTAAAAACAGACACTGGATGGGTAGGGAAAGACTGTTGAAAAAAGAAAAAGGAGCGTGTGTGACAAGATTCAAGAATGGAAATTTTTACACAGAGGAAGCAGGTTAAAAGCAGATATTTTAGAAAAATAGAGGCGGGAATATGCAGCTGCCCGTGCCAAGGGATCTACGCCATTTCGTTACTTTCCATCCTCTTGTGGCTAGGAGCAGATCGATACGAATGGAATGATTTTCGACGAGATATAAAGGAGTGTACGCAAAGAGTAATTCACAGGAGTGGACAAGAAAATAAAAAGAAATGTCTTGAGGAACACACGCACGGAGTCAGTCGGAAGTAATCAAAATTATTTCTAAAGAAACAAAAGGAAAACAAAAATATTCCAAAATGTTAATGTTCAAAAGGATAAAAAGACTCCAACTCCGTGTAGCCCTTTCGATACATCCATATAAATGGCCCTATGGAAGAGAGAAATACACTATGAAATTCCTGTAAATGTTTTGGGTAGAGACTTAGTGGTAGTAGTGAGATAAAATATCTCAAGAGGATGAGAAAGATCAGCAAAGTCGAAAGGAAAGTAGCGAAGGATATATTGAAAGTTATGTAAAGCAAGAATGAGCTTACGAAATATGAGCTGGAATAGAGCTTTTCTAAGCGCTGTAAATTACTTTCGACTATCTGAATTTTAGTGAAAATTTTCTGAAAATCTGACGTACTTTAAAATCGAAGTCAAACTAGCAAATCCACGTGGTCGCAGAATGATTATAAACGTATTAGAAACAAATGAGTACTATTACCATACATGTTTATTAAATGAAGATAAATCGTTAAAAATGATATTAAGAAATCTTTAATTGATACAATAGAAATTATAAATGCTATAGAAAAAAATGGTATGAATATATACATTATATATATATATATATATATACATATATATGTGTATATATATATATATATTTTCAATTTCAATTTCAATTTATTTAATTTATTTATTAGTATTACTACTGAAAAAAAGAAAATTCACAAATGCTCTGCAAGACGCAAGTAGTGGATAACGCTAAATTTAAATGAATTTATCGGTTGAAAATACAAATGTATTCTTCGAAAAAATCACAAAATGTAAAAATTTACAATATATTTGCAATTCATTATTTGCATTTATTAACCCAGTATATGTGCATATACTTGCTATTTTTTTTTTTAAAGAACAGAAAAGAAAATACTTACCTGTGTGATTATATATACTTTCTGGTTAATATATGCTTACAGTTCTTATATAACATACATAATATTATAAATAAAACTAGCTATATGACTAAGCCCAACGGTTTCATGTTAAATATACTCGCCTTCACCAGATTTAAAAGCCTATTCATAATAATACTAAAAAATAATAACAGAAATAATAATAATACTAATAACAGTAATAATAATAATCATTAACCGAAATAAGTAACAGCAATAGTAGGTAATAGTAATGGTAAGTACAGCAACTACCAAAAACAACATGTCACATATGTACTTATTGATAATTTTGTGTCACTTCTTATATTTACCTTTCTTCCACCTCAAACTTATACATGTATACATACACACACATTCATACATGTACACACACCCACACACGCACACACACATATATATGTACCTATACATATATACACACACACGTACGCGTCCACTCATAAACATACAACGCATGCTATTAGGGTCATGCTTATAATACTGATTTTTGCAATGTTCTGCTAGACTTGATGTAGTTGACCAAATACTTATGCCTTTTTTTATAATTTATTAAATGTATTTCAAAGTTGCGTGGTAAGGAATTGTATAAAATGGCGCCCTTATATACTGCCTGAATACGAGTGTGGTATTTCTTAAACCGTGGAACAAGTACAATTTCAGTATTAGCTGATCTTGTTATTCCAGTTACGAACGCTGTATTAAACCGATCCATCTGTTTAAAAATGAAGTTTAACATTTGAGGGGTGTGTAATTCTTTTACCAACAATATATCTTTATTCGCAAGTGGACTAATAGCTCGCATTTCCATTCTTTGTAAGACCTCCGACTGAACGCAGGTAATTTGCTGCTGCGTTACCCCAATTCGTAATTCCATATGCAAGCACGGGTTGGTAAAACCCTAAGTATAATCTATGCAAATACTCGTAAGAAAAATGCGATCTTAAATAATAAAACATATAATTTAACCTTCTTAACTTTTCAGTACAATACGTAGTATGCCTACTTTATGTAAGTTTACTGTCTAACAATAAACGTAAATATTTAATTTCATAAACTTTCTCGTCGAACACATAAACCTTTCCGACATACTCTTTTGTTCATGTATGTCTCGCAACCGAGTAAACATTTATCTAAAAAGCAAAATAATCATCGACGAGTTTCTTAATAAATCAGGAGCGATAAAAATTGGTAACCGTAACCTATCAGCTAGACGTTATGTAAACCAAAATAAACAAATAATCATCTCAAACGCTCCTCCACATGTTCCTCATGAAGTTATCGAAGAGCTCATCCATTCGTAGCTGTCGGACCTGATGGTGTCCATATCTTTATATTACAGAATGCCACCAAGCCAACTCTTTATCTGCTTTTATCAATATTCAATGAAATCTGGCTCTCAAATACTTTCCCCGACAGCTTGACAATAGCAGAAGTTATTTCCATTCTTAAACAGAGTAAGAACCCTCTTCTGATTTCAAACTATTGTCCTATTTCACTCACTTCTGTCCTTTGCAACGTGTTCAAAAAAATTGTTAACAATCGTTTGATGTGGCTATTGGAAGCGGATAATCTGCTCACCAAACACCAGTGTGGCTTCAAAACTGGTCGCTCGACAACTGATCAGCTACTATTTCTTAAAGAATCTATTCAAGCTGCTTTTCTTCAGAAACATCACGTTCTAGTTGTGTTTTTTGATCTCACCAAAGCTTTCGACGTCATTTGGAGATGAACGCTGCATAAGTGGAAAATTCGCGGTCACTTGGCAAAATTCATCCAAAATTTCCTCTCTCCAACTCCTCAACCATCCTCCCTCTCTTTCCGAAATACTTTCTGATGATCTATCTAAATTAAATTATCTTTTACAATTCGTAGAACACTCTAATCTCTATAGTAAAATTTAACTCCTTCCGTGCTTTACCCTGTGCCTCTGGCTTAGCGGCAGAACATGGCACGTGAGAACACCAGGAACTGTTCCAATTCACTCGAAAGACCCAATCTGTCCTTGTGAACCACAATTCATATGTAGCAACTTCGGTTAAATAAGTATACGAATTATAATTACAAACCTGAACAAAATAACATACGATCACCACAGCATGGAAGCGGATATATGCAGTACGGCGAACAAATCTCAATGGAAATTAACTCATCACTACGTTCGAGATGAGGAAGATGAAATTGGAACGAATGTCGTTTTACGTAAGTCACGGTGTTTTATTAGAGGTATAGCTGATGAAATTTATAGAATCAGTATTGTTTAAATTGCGATCGCTATCGTCGGCAACGGTATTAAAGTTAGCAGATAAATTGTTAATGACAGTTTTAAGCTGGTAGAGATGACGGTAGTAAACGGGGATGCTTTAGTGACATACGCGTCGAATTATCTCGACTAATTTAATTAGTTCACTAACGCAGACTATATCAAGTATTACATGAAAATATAATTATTCCGGTAAAGATTAATTAGTGCGTGTAGTAGATATGTTCGATCTAATAGAATATAATTAATCTATTTCATCGTTAATTTCCGGTAAATCTTGCACCATGATGGTTTCCGCCGAGAGGAATAAGGTTGACGGTAAAAATAACTGATTTTATTTTAAATTATTTTTTATTATTCGATTATTGCTGTTCTATCTCATCGTTCAATGGTTTTATTTCGTTTTTAAAAATTTTTCGTTATCAGTCGACGTTAGAAAAAAATGCTTTTTAAGGCATAAAAAAAAAAAAAGAAAAGGAAAAAAATAGAATTTAATTTTAATCATAAACAATCAGCCCTGGATTTACGATTTTTTCGAACAGGGTCAAGAACTTGATAGTGGCGCCCTCTCTCCAGCGTTTGAGATAAATTGTTAAAAAAACAAATATATAATGGGCGGAATTTTTTGCGATCGGGAGAATAAGTAATCTTTAATCAATTCACACTCGTTATTATCTATTAGCTAATAACTTTTTCATTTGTGTGACATAAAATTAAATATAGAAAACATATAACCACGAAAGACAACAGACAATCAAGACATCTTTAAGTCCCAGCATTGTTTTCTCTCTAATCTTGCTACAGGTATACGCGGCGTGCTTTCTTTTTTGCGAAAGAATCTATTAGCTCATCAAAGTCCGTCTCAAAGGTAATGTTATGTTCAATGGCTAGAATCGCGAGATAGACGTTCCTGACTCATTGTTGAACGTAGATCGGTTTTAATTATTTTCAGTTTGCTGAAGCTTCGCTCACAACTTGCAGATGTCGTCGGTAATGTGCAGAGTATATCCTTAAAGCTGTACTAACATTAGGAAACGCTTCTTGCAAGTCATGCTTACACGGATGTTGTAACAGGTTGATTGCACTTGATTTTTCATTAATTTCGGTTACTAGATCTTTGAATACGACAAGTTCCTGGCCAAAATCAACTGCATTCTAATCTTTTGAATATTTTTGTGCTAGATCGGCTCCATTTTTCTGAAGATCCTCAGTCGACATATTTATAAACGCGTGACCACTGAGGAAGGCGAAATTTTCATGTAGACTCTTTGCGCTCTCTAACCTTGTTTCTATTTCTGTTAAAATTTTCTCAAACACTAATTCCATATCTTTGGAAAATAGCCCAGTCGGATCTAGCGTTCTTGATTCGTCTTCGCAGATTTCGTCGTGTTGCCGTTTCTTTTTGGAAATTCGTTTGTTTTTAAGGACTGGCTCGATTTCCAACTTTTCTGATACAGGTGCAGCTTCTTTGATCTAATGTTCTATTGGTTTTTCTCTCATTCCTTGCAAGATCTTAACAAGAACTATCGCCACAGACCGCGAAATGATAATATCCTCTTTTTGTATTTCAACGTTCACTCTATTAATCTCTCGAAGAATATTATCCCAAATTGATAAGTTGAGGATAAATTTAAAATCCATCACTGCATGTAGTAAATGACTAGCTTCATACTTGGATTCTGCGGCTGGAGAGGATTCTTCAATTTCTTCTAGAGCTTTAACAACTTCCGGTAAGTTATTTAATAGAGCAGTAACAGCTTGGTGTTTAGCTGACCATCTGGTTTCAGTAAACGACAGATGATGCAATAATCAGACCGTTTGGTTGAAATTTTAAATTGTAACGAAAAAAGGGATAATTACTTTGGAAAAGATAATATGCACAGTGCAGATCACAATTTCAAATGTCATGCGGTTCAACATTCTCCAGCACTCTACCTATCGAAATCACGAACAGTGTCATAAAAATCGCATTTTTTTTTTCTAGCAGCTCCACGATGATGATCGGTTTCTTTTAAAAACAGTTGTTGCACACTTCCTCTCTCTCTCTCATCCATATATATTCTCCGTCACTCATCTCATCACTGATTGTAGACTGTCGCCGCGTATTTGATTTACACACACCTATGCAATTACAGAACCTGCCGCGTATACAGCCACAATATGTTTTTCTGAAATTATTCACTATAATGCCAAAAACAAATCATAGATCGCGCCCCTTAAAAACGTTTAGAATTTCCCGTTCCCGGGAAAACTTGGGGATAAAAAAATTATATAAACACTCTTACATAGAAATTCAATGTTGTGTAAAAATTTCAAGTCAATCCATCCACTACTTTTCGAGTTTTACGCCCATAAATATACGCCGTTTCATTTATATATATATATATATATATATATATATATATATATATATATATATATATATATATAGATAGATTATGATTTTGGCGCCCCCCTAAAACTTCCGCCACGGTGCAGGTGCCCCGTTGCCCCCCTCCCTGGATTCGGGGTTGTAAACAATGTACAAAAACGAATATATAACGGAAACCGCACATCCATCATTTACATAACTGGCAAAAATAATAAAATTTAAAAGATCATTGGAACTACCGAACCCGTACGAATGGAAATTCCGTTATCAGCTAGTTGTTCAAAAATATGAATGACATTATTTTAAAAACAATGAAGACTGTGAGGTTAGATTAAAAATCGACTAGTTTCGGATTTGTAGTTTTATGAAATCGTGATGAATTCGCCGTAAAATTAAGAAAATAACAAAACATTGTATGGATATTTTTATTAATTAAACATTTAACACTACCACGGTGGATATAATTAGGAAAACAATTTACGGGAGACATCATGTTTAAAAAATTAATCTACTGTAAATTAATGTATATTTGTTGTTTCTTTTTCTCGCTATTTCCTTAATTTTACTACACGTTCATTTTCGTGACTTGTATATCTTTTTCAGGTAACTCGTATTAATTTTACATTGCACGATATGGATAATACGTCACTTTTAAATATTTTTTTCCAGTCGAAAATAAAAAAAAAAAAATAATATCGCAGCCTAGGGAAGAGGTTTTATAATATGAAAAATGTTGAAGGGGCCGGATTCAAAGTTAAATTTCATTACGGCTTTTCTTTAGAGAGTTTTAACAGCTTTAGTTAATGCGGTCAATAAAGAAGGGAAAAGTGATGGTAAGTGGAAAAACAAGCGAGATGACTTCTTCGTTGTAGCTGACAAACCTTTTTTTTTTTTTTTTCCTACCTTGGGCGCGCCAGCGGCCTTGACCCAACAACATGAAAAATTAAGAGTTATAACTAAATAGCCAGGCGGTCAGAAATGGAAAAGACAAAGAACAGCAGCAATGGAATAACTGAAGGCAATGGGAAGGAAAGAATATAGGTAGCGTTCAATGGAGTAGGAAGATCCAAAACTAGAAGTTGGGCTAAGCGCAACAGTCGTTAGCAGTGGTAAAGATAACAGATAAAACGTCGAAAAGCAGTCGCTAGAATTCGGTAATGTCGCCTAAGTATTAAAAAATTAAATACGTCCTTAAGAATAAGATTAAGGATACTTCGATAATGCTAACGTGCGATTACGCAGCTATATGATGCAATCTTACGAAGGAAATTAATTGCTCCTAGCTCATGAAAGCCTGACTCGGTCGAAAGTAGAGGAACCTTTGCCGGCGAAAAATGCGGACAAAGCACGAAGGAGCGGTAATATTTACAAAGGACAAAACTGGAAGATGATAAAGTGTTTCGAACGGTGTGGCGAGGAAAAATTCCAAAAAAAAAGGCTTAAGAGGGAAAACTAAGCGACCCTTAAATTAGCTTTATTTATAATTTTCGCGTGTAAATACAATAATTTAGGTAGCGTGTCGCTAGCTAGTTCC
Source organism: Icerya purchasi (assembly GCA_039619475.1). Classification (NCBI taxonomy): domain Eukaryota; kingdom Metazoa; phylum Arthropoda; class Insecta; order Hemiptera; family Monophlebidae; genus Icerya; species Icerya purchasi. The sequence continues at coordinate 321,800,661 of CM077115.1, forward strand.
GTTGTCAAGGATATGCTGACTTTATGCTAAAATTTAATAATAATAGAGCAACTAATAACGTTCTGTCGCTTTTTCTTCCCTTTGTTTATGCTTCATTTTTCTAACGAATTTCGTCCCAAAGTTATATCGGGGTGGCAAAAAGCTGGTTCTAATCCAAAGCTTCTCTCTGCTTAACTTTAGAATTATTATTATCATGAAATAAAACAGTATCGAAATATAATCCTGAAAAAAGAGAAGTTCGATGCAATACTTTGAAAATATACTCCAGGCGAATGTCGGTTCTAAAAGGCTTGAGTTATATTCAGGCGAACCGATTAGAAACGGATGGAAAAATTAGCGTTTACCGGAATACTCTCCGAGAAAATCACTTGTCAACTCGCAACAAGCCACCGTGACAAGTATTAGATCTTAAATGCTTCGATGAAAGCAGCTCTCATTCTCCGGACGCCTGATTAGTCCGGATGATGACAAAATTTCGAATGCAAACCATGGAGAGAGAGGATGCTTACAATCAAATTATAATAAAACCACATTTCGGGACACTAAATAGAATTTGAAGGGGAAACAGAGAATATCACTCATCAATACGGGAACAAATAAATAAAAGACTTTAATTTACAAAATGCTACAATAGATTCATCATCATTATTGTTGCATCTCCCATTTAGAAAGTTGCACGTCACAAACAGATTTATCTAGATTACCGAATTTCAGAATTCCCACTGAATTTTGAAAGAAGAAATAGAATCTAGAGTAAATGAAAATGGAAAAGGAGTGGGCGACGATGGAGTAACAATTAATAAAACCAGCATAATCTGTCTAACGAAACGCAACATTTTGAGTTGAGAAAATTACTGACCCGCAATGATAAATAACTGGAGAAAACACATCCCAGATGAAGTACGGCAGAGCAGAGTTCAGAGAATGGTTTAGCACAGTCGAAATCGGGAAAGAGATCAATCGAAACAAAGAATATTACCGGCTTTTAGCACTTTGTAGATCACGAGAAAGCTTTTGATTTCTTATACCCTATTCGATTTCTTATATGCTATCTGATTTATTATACCCTATTTGATTACTTATATATCCTATTTGATTACTTATATATGCTATCCGATTTCTTATACCCTATATGATTTCTTATATACTATTTGAGTTCTAATACCTCGATTGATTTCTTATACCCTATTTGATTTCTTACATCCTATTTTATTCCTTATACCCTATTTGAGTTCTTATGTCCTATCTAATTTCTTATACCCTATTTGATTTCTTACAAACTACTGAAGTAATAAAATCTTTAGAAGAATTAAACATATGGATAAACCGTTATTAGCATATGTTAGACTACTGATGAATATTAATAAAAAAAATAAAAAGTCACGAGACAACACGAACTGACTCTGTGAAACGTTAAATAAAAAATTGGGTTAGGGCAAATCTGTGGCCGGCTACAAAAGTCTTCTTCCAAAAATTAAATTTTACGTCGAAATTGAAATCGTTGCTGACGATATCACTGTGATAGTGAACGGTAAACTAAAGAACTACAAAGATAAATAAACGAAATTTCCAACTTTTGATTTAAGTAAAAAAAAAAAAACGCACATGCCGAAAAACTGAAATAATATTAAATTTACTTTCAATTATTAAAACAACGTGTAAGTAACGAATGCGTTCGAATGTGCTGTTAATTTTACTTTGAGTTACCGTTTACAAAATGTTTAGTTTTTACGTTCTGAAGCATTTTTTAAAGTTAAGGACGTCCTTAACTTTATCATCGATTTTCCTTTTTTTTCTAATTGAATTCTAAAATATAATGACCGTTCTTTCTACCGTTACCGAGAAGTGTAATTAAGAACGTCAAATAATCACGCAAGTATATGTACTTTTTGTTTTTCTTCTTTTTAATTTTTGGAGTAAATATTGGAACCGGCAATTCTTTTTTTCAACCATTTTATTTCATCTTGGTTTATCGTTTTCTGCCATTGGTTCGCCGCGCAATTCGTAATTTTCCGACGATACATCGCGGTAGTCGTTTCCGTTCGAGAATACGATATTTAATTATTATTACTTTTTTTTTTTCATTACAGAGGAAAATCCGACGGCGGCGTAGAGTCGACGAGTCAATTGTCTATAACAACCTTCGTCGTGCGAAAATCTGCCGATTTTTCATTTCTTTCCCGTATAACCGCGTTAAAAACGCAATTAGAAAATTATAAATTTCCCGCGTTTTCCCTGTGGAATTCGTCATTCTGAAGCGTATTTTCGACCGAACTTTGCGCAGAACTTTTAGCCAACTTTTACCGGTAACTGTTGATTCGGCAATAAAGAGTTCCGTATGGAGAGAAGTATTTATTCGGATTCTTCGAAAATGTTCAACCGGATCCGAACTAGACGGCATTCAGAGCTAGGCCGCAGAATTTCTTTAACGAAGAAAAACACCGACGATAGGACGCACACATCTTTTTCTAGCGAAATTAAATTTAAGCGCGCGAACGCAAAAGCTAATAAAATCGGACCGGCGCTCGGTGACAGGGGAAGTTTTTCTGGGCCGCTGAAAGATTAACAGGTGAAAGTGAAAGTCATCTTAGTTGTAAAATTTAATTCCAGCTAATAACTTGTAACAGTGCGTGTTCAGAACAACTTGTCAATCTTTTAAGTTTTTCCCTCGCTACTGGCAGCCCCAAGCGAAAAAACCCGCTTCCCGTCCGACGGAGGAAAATCTTCGTCAACTTTCGACCGGCTGCTGATGGCGCCGAGTTGAACAAGTCGTCCGAAGTTGAAACGTCGTTGCCTTTTCGTTTGATTGCGTTACCGCTCCGCGGATCTTCCGCGAAACAGTCGTAACCGCAGCTCGGTCTAGGCGCCGTCGGGAGGACATGTGCCCGTGCAGCGCGTATCATCGAAGTGCCGAAATTAGATTTCACGTAACGAACTGAACCGCCAACAACTTTTCATTTTGTCGTCACGCGTGCCCCCCCCCTTACCCGCACCTCGTTGAAACTTTCCCAGAAACTTGTCGCGCTTGCACGTCGCGCGATCATCGCGACAACCGCGCACGAATTTACATCTGGTCGAGGAGCCGCGTGGGTTTGCCTGTGCGTGAATCCACCCCCTCGAGCCCGGCAATAGCGAATTATAGTCGTCCCGAATGTGCGTTACTTTATGCTTTATTTTTTCCCCCATTTATCCTTCGCGGCCGCCGTGGAAAAATTCGCTAGCGAACAAAATGATAATTCGAAAGATCGCCAAACTTTTCTCCACTTGCCGCTAATAACGAAAACAAAGGTCGTCGAACGAACGATAACACGCAAGTTTTTACCGACGCGGCCCCGATATATCATCTTCTCCGCTATACTCGTGAGAATCCATGGCTGTTCAATTAATGAAAATTACTAATTGTCGAGAGCGCTTCTTTCCCCAATGACTGCGCTTCTCCGTACGTAGGCCGCTACCGATGACGCTGCGCAACTCGCCAACGCAACTACGTAACCTTTTAGGTGTTAATCGGTATTTTCCAGCTGGAACGAAAGAATTTCTTAAGCGTTCCGTTTCGTGCGCGGTTCGAAGCACGATTTCACGTTCATGTCGTTGTGTCTACTCGAGTAAACCGGCGATTTTAGCACGTAACAAACAATAGGTGTTAAAAGAGTAGCTTTTGTTTTAATAAGGATGAAAAGTGACTGAACCGTGTGATCGACAATGTGGAAAGTATTTAAGAAAAAATTAATTACGATAAAACGGCAAATGATCAGCGATTTACGACGAAATAACCATAATAGTTTGGAAAACATTACCGAATATTACCAGTTAAAACTTGGGGAAAAAATATATTAAAAAGCATTTTTAGAAGCCCAGCACGGTAGCCTAGTAGTTGAGGTGGGCTTGGCTCATAGATTTTTTGAGACAATTCCGGGGATCCAAGCCGCTCCTAGGTTTAAATCTAATCCGAAATTGAATGGTGGTTGAAATCCGGGGGAAGTAAAGACGGATCCCAAGTAGAACGGAACTGGCCGAATATTTTCTTTTACACGAGACACTTCCGCCCTTTTTTGTCTTCGGTTTGTACGTTATTTAGTAGTACATTTGTAACATGTACCGCTTGATGTCGATTCTCGCGAAGGGCTTCAATGATTTTTGTTAATTTTTTTTGTAGGGTGTAAGTGCCTAATTGCAACTTTGAAAGGGGCTTTCTTCTAACGCTAACTAGGGGGAATGGTTTATTGTTACTTTCCTTAATTTGTCCATCACCGTACGAAAATTTGACTCATCAGAGCAAAGTGATTTTTGGTATTTCCACTGCTCAGGATTCGGTCTAGTTTGCCCAAAATTCTTTATAAGGTGTTCGATATCTATCACGTTACTAACAAAGATGTAGACAGTATTTTAGCTATAACAGGAGCTTGCGCAACAATGATAATTTTTTTGATGTTTTATTAGTTGATATATATATCCGGGGGTACCTTACTCTTCAAATGTGCTATCAGATGTTATATATATATTACATATATGTAGATAAATTCAAATGATTGAGTGCTGTCGAGGTGACAGCATCTTTATTGTTAGTCAGTGATTTTTGACTTTTTCCTATCACTAGGAGTAGTTTGGTTCGTGAGCTGATTTCTGCCTGACTTGTCAGCTTATTACTTAAAAGCATGATCCGCTTTCGGAGCTGTTCTTATTATATATTTCTACTCTCCCTGTTTCGCTTCAGCTTGCCGTTCAACTTGTGATTTTGGTAGAGGAAAGAGCTGCGTTGATTTTGTCATTTCATGTAATCGGTCCTTTCGGTACCGCTATTAAAAACACAACGCGTGTAAAAATAATAGCGATTGATAATATATTAATGTTCGATATCTGATGCGTCTGACTACACTGACAAAATACGTACTATAACGAATGTATTTAAATTTAGTAAAATTAAAAGTAATACAAAACAGACATCACCTTTCTTTATTTTACACCCACTTCTTCGGGCATTCATGTACACTTCTATTATTACGTATTCTTTAAAAATTGACGTGAGATTTATCTCCGATTTGATAAGATTTTCCTGTGGACCCCTTCCCATTTTCAGCTCAATCAATGGACATTTCGCCATAATTACTGGAATATGTTTCGGTTTTTATGGATTTATTTACCATCAATTACGTAAGTTTATTATTTATTTCCATACATCGGATCTTCAACAAGAATTTCGTCAACGGGGCGTCCAAAAGCTTTTTCCGAAATGTCGACTTATTACATGTATATATGTGTGTGTTCACTTTGAAGCTTTTTCATAAAAATTCGAATTTTATCGAGTCAGCAAAGGCTTAGGTTTTTTTTTCATTAGCCAAAAAAAACCCATCCCCGCATGGCACATACTGAACTACGTTTAAGGAGATCGAGAACGGAAAATTTGAATTTAAATTAGTTTGTTAAGTTCAAAGCGTATTACACGGCGGCGGAGAAAATTTTAAATGGAAATTTTTTTCTTTCGGGAACGGGTAAAAAATTATTCTCATTACACACACTGTCGCGGATTATTTTAATTTAGTTACTTTATTAATATTTATTTTCGACGATTTAAAATTAAAATTTGCCATTTTCCGCTTTATTGTATTAAAATTACCGAAAAATTGAAGCAGCCGGAGTAGGAAAAAAGTAAGAAAGGGAGAAAGCGACAGTGCGCGTTATAGGTAAGCTTCGGAAGCAACGTGGTTGTTTATGAAGGGGAACAACGAAGACGTAGCTTTTGAAAGTAACACGGCAAGCCCGAAAAAGGCTTAACATTTAATAAAACGCACCCGATTATACATAGTCGTTTCCATTGTGCGTACACACACGTTACCTTTTTTTAATAAACGGAGATTCAGCGCCGAATTTAATCTAATAGGCAAGGTGCGGCGCTAAGGGTAATAATGACTGCTCGCAGCCTACGATAGCAGCTCACACGCCGGACCTGCGGCTAATCTCTGGCCGATTTCTGCCCTTGTGACGGTGCCGTTCGAAAATCCGCCGTGCTTTATATTCTTACTGCGATTCCAGCACACCTAATCAGGCACTCGTATTATTTCAAGTTCGCGCCGTTTTTTATGTACAGCCAGCCTATTTAAATCGGCTTTTCTCTTTCCCGGATATGTAATAACAAAGCGAATTTTCATTTTTATCGTCATTTTTGTGGTGCAACATGGCCGCGTAAGAAGCGCTTAGAACGCGATCGACAGCGACTCGGCTCGTTCTATCGTTATCAGCCGTGTGTAATAGGCCTCCTTTTTTTCGAATAAAATTGTTTCCCCAGAAGCGTTTAGCGATTATTATTATCATTATTATTATTATTATTATTATTACGAAATAATTAAAACGCAGAAACTGGCGATAAGAGAAAAAGAGAAAAATTCGTTAATAATAAAAGCGTAAAATATTTAGCGAGAAAAAGTTTAATTAAAATAGCTGCCATTACGATGCGTAATTATTAGCAGCGAGCTAAACTGCGATACTCTGTTCCTAATTCGAAAAATAATAACTCCACATGAACATCGCCTACGTAAAACTTTTACCACTTCCCCGACCGCACAGAATGGTATTTCGGTCTCAGCCGGTGTTTTTCGCGCAGAGCTTTATCCTCAATTTGAAAGTAGACTTATGTTTAAAAACTCACCCCCACCCCTCAACTACCACGTATTTGAGAACTGCTATCGGGCGCGTTCGTAACATCATTATTTCACCAAATTAATAATAAATCGCGCGGCAATAGTTTCGGATCAATGATTTGAAGGGATCACAAAATTTTTTGACGCATTCTTCCTTCTTTTTTCGTTAATTTTTCTAATTTTTTAATTGTTATTTCATTATTATGTATTTATCAGTGGCGCACTTTTAGGGGAGTTCTGGAGCCCGCCAGAAATTTTGGAGAGATTTAATTACAGATAACTGAGCTACTGCTCAGAGCGGTACAGTTTGATGGGCGGAATTATATTTATTATACTCAGACTGTAATGGAATTGTTTTTTAAAATGCTTATTATACTGCGGGTTGTAAGCGAAATACTTTGCCTTTTTCATTCGCGTTCAATTATATTTTATTTATAAAATAACCGTGTCGTTTATTTCTTTATTTCTTTATTTATTTCTTTATTTATTTATTTATTTATTTTTTATCGCTTCATAGCGAGGGTAAAAATAATTCAAGGCGAAATGGTTTTTTCCCTTTTTTATAATAAATAATAAACAAATAAAGGTTCTTCTTAATTTTTCACGCGGAGACGATTATCCTTTTTCTCGCTAAATAAACTTGAAATTCAGGCGGACTATTGGAAAGATTATTGCTGATCATATTTGTTTCATTTTTCATGAATTCGCATGGGAGTGCGTAGAAAAATTATTTACGGATTCCAAAAGTTAGTGTACACAATATTCAGTTGATTTAAAGTAGATTTTTATTGCAAAAATATGTAAAAAAGAAAAAATTGAATAGGGAACGAAAATCAGAAGTATTATTTAAAGTTCTCACAGTTTGTCATATGGCTGATTATTAGTGTATCCTAAAAAAAACGGCATTAGATTTTAAAAAACGTAACAATTGTCTTTTAATATTCATTTTACCAAGTCCCCCCACGGCCCCGAAAAAGTTGTTTAGGTACGCCACTAGCATATACATATATATATATACATATACATATATATATATACATATACATATATATATATACATACATATATATATATATACATATATATACATATACATATATATACATATATATATACATATACATATATATATATATATGTATTAGCTGTTATCCACGACTTCACCAACGTATCAATATCCTTTTAGACCTTGTACTTGGAAATTCATAAAAAAAATATTGTTTTATTTGAACTTTATATAAGTAAACACGGTTTTAATTTAGTTTATCCTACTTTTTAAAATTTGTACATCCTTTGCAAAATATTCATTACAGCCAACTCAGTGATGTTTCCAGAATTCATCACTGTAATCATCTGTTTTTTTTTTGTTTTTTTTGGGGGGGGGCTTGTCAACCGGGGACTTTTACCCAGAAACAATTAGAATAGGAAGGAATCACTTATATCTTGATACGATCAGATATTGTTAGGAGAAAAGAACAAATAATAGGAACAATCTGTGGAGAGGGAAGAGATAGAGGCGCAATATGTAGTAGGAAGACCAAGTCTCAGCAAACTGAAGTAGAAAGCCGACCACTCAGCAGAAAGACACCAACACTTAATAAACACATGGTCCGCATCGCACACTTGCTCTTCGTTTGAGTGGAGAGGACAATATGGAGAGGCAACCAACGAAAAACGAAAACGGTAGGAAGATAATAAAGTAGTATGGCTTAAGAGCGCAGACAAATAACGGAGACAACAACAGAACGACGAAGTGAAGGAAACAAAGAGAACCGTAGGTTAACAGAAAGACTAGGTTGAACAAACAGATAGAAAGAAAGATTGTGAGCTAAAGAGGAAACGTACGTACCCGACCAAAACTTAAGATGAAAACCTTTGCACAGCGGAAGGAGATTGGATGAAGGGACTTTTTTAAAGAAGAAGTGAGAATAGGCAGCAACTCGAGTCAATGAGTCTGCCGCTTCATTACCGCAGATGGCCGAATGGCTAGGAACCCACAGCAAATCAATTTGAATGGAATGAAGGGAAGAAAGAACGTGGATAAGTGAGCGTATGCGGAGTATGATACAATCATACTAATAATCAGGTAGGGGAGAATAAATTGAAGGGCGGTCATGGAGTCAGATATAATCAAGAATTTAGAGGAAATGTGATTAGAGGAAATGAAAATAATAGAACGTGGGATAGTCATTAATACGTTAACAAGTGTAGAACAGAAAGGAGGCAAGCGAAAAGATTCTGAAAAGCCAAAATCTGGGAGGATAAAAGAAGCACTGACACCATCCGGTTTCTTCGAGCCATCTGTAAACACGGTTGCATGCGCGGGAAAACCAGAATTGATAAAACTGTGGAATTCCTGTCTGATTAGGGCCTGTTATTCCTTATTCACCATTTTGATCACATCGTTCACTTATTTTTTACAAATGGCCCATTTAAATAGCCCGATAGCTGTTTTTCGTAGCCTCACCAACGGAGGATTCTCATATATGTAAGTCTTTAATTTTCTCTCTTTTTTTATGTCGTGCATTCAGTATTTTTATAAAAGATTTATTTCTTCTATACAGTTTTTCTTTCATTTTTTAATGTTATTAATGCAATAATTAAACTGTTCAACGCTGTACTCCCTCGATTAGGACCATCAGTGTTTCTGATGCATTTTTCTGAAGAGTGGAGCAAACTATGGTCAGAACAAACGATCTGGTTCAGGTCCATAAGGTCGAACACTGACCCATGGTGGCCGCCGTTCCCCATCTCACGTAGGGATTTCTCGATACTGTCGAGACTGCGCGTAGAACACACTGCACTGTCACACAACTACGTCTTTGAACGAGCTCCTCCTCCGTCGACTTGTCGTCTTTGCGGATTCATGGCCCGATCGTAGAGCATCTGTTGAAATGGTGCCGGCATACTTTCCGTACTTCTAGTTATACCTCACCCCACCGTCTGTTGTCGAACCACCAGGATTGTGTTCGGGCAGTGTTGAATTTTGCAGCATCCAACTAGGTGCCGTAATAGCCCAAGGAAGTTACACACAGCGCCTAGATTTATATTTGTAAATTTATAAAAAAACAAAAAAAATGATATTTGGTTTTTTGTCACTTTTAACTGAACAAACTTCTTTCTATTCCTCCCTTTTACAAATCGGTATTCCCACTTCAGACAGTGCTTCGATCTTTCTCTGAGTGAGTTAAAAAAAAGGGTAATGTTTTCTATTATTTCTTACAGAGAAATAAAAAATCCCGCAACGAAATTTTTAATATTTGCTACCGGGAATGTTATTTATACTTCAATTTGAGAAATCTTTACTCAACTACTGTTGTTTTGATTTTGTGATAATAAATTAATTTTAATAAAATGCCTGGGACGGAGAAGTTTGAGAAATTTGAGAACCTAATATTTGGTTGGATACTAGGGAAATGAAGGTAGCAAGATCAAAAAGGATAGCAAAGGAAGAAAGCAGCCATTGTTCAGGTGGAAATTTTTAGTTAGTTCGTTCAGGTAAAATGGAAGAACATTCAAATACAATATAGTAAGTTATAACAAACAGAAATATAACAAACAAATTTAAGAATAAAATGATTGCTCACTTAGAACCATTTTTGGGTATAATCCATCATCAGCTAAAAACACAACTCAATATGATTTAGAATTTGTTTCTTATCACATATATTGAGTTGTGTTTTTAGCTGATGATGGGTTATACCCGAAAACGTTTCGAGGTAATCAATCACTTTATTCTTAAATTTGTTTATTATATTTGTATTTGTTATAACTTACTATATTCTATAATTAACAAACAGGATGTTAACAGATTCTTTTTTTTTTACATTCAAATAGGATATGATAGAGATTACATACTAAATGGCAGCGTAATGGACATTAAGAAGATATAGCGAGAGAGAATCAATGAAGAGTGAAGGGTAATGGTGTCCAATACGTGGATACCACAAATAGTGGAACTCTCAGCAATGAATATGGAACATAATGAAAGCAAACAGAAAAATTCTGAAAAGTCAAAATCTGAGAGGATAAAAAAGGCACCGACATCACATGAGACCTCTTTGAACAATCCGTTGACATGGTTATATGCAGTGGAAATTGAGGGTTGATAAAGCTGTGAAATTCCTATCTAATTAGAATTTGGAGAGCGTAGATATAGTAAACATTTTAGCAGGATATGCAGAGTTCGTCGAAAATAAAAGAAAAATAGAAGATATTGTCTAAACAAATTGTGTAAGAACGAAATGAACTAAGCTGTAAAGAGATACGCAAAAAAATGGAAAACGCAATTTTTTCGAAATAGAAAGTTAAGAATGGATAAAGAATAAAGGACGTAAGTGAAAAACGTTTAGCAAAAAAAGCGATAGCACAAATAGGATGTGCGAATAGAAAAAAATGGGATGTATCAGATTAAGCAAGAACTGCTGGAATTGTGATGGATTCAAGAGCAGCGAGGCATAGAAGAAGGCAAGAATTTCGGATTACATCTAATTTAGCGGGGGTCCGAACTTGGAGGCACAACCGTAGAGTTAAAAATAAACAGTAATCAAATTGGGGAACGGACGATGGATTTACACAAAAAAGTAATTATACAAGGATCACCACCTCATCTGGTTCGAGATGGGCTTTTAGCAAGTATAAACGTTTGATTGAAGAAAAGGAAAGATATCTGACGTGTTCGGAGAAGATCTAATAAACGACTGTCAAAGAAGATACCAAGATAACTAAAACAATTAACACGAGAAAGAGATGCATCGATAGGTTGGTGTTTAAGAATGGGATTTTGTTAAAAGTTGGAGCAAAGATAAATTTTGATAACCGAATAAAAAACGGATTTGAGGGATAGTTGAAATATTCCTACCGGCGGAAATCCTGCTTGCGTTGTTAATTCTGAAAAATTCCTCTATGTTTACGATTATCATTTCTTCTAAGTGGCATGTGTCACGTGAATCAGTGTGTGCGTGTGTATGAATGATAATTTTATGGCGGCTTGTATTTTTAATGTCCTATTTTTAGGGTAATGAAATGGCAGATTCCTTGGCTCAGACTGCTGTATCATCCCGCTTTTTTTTCCCCTACAATTCCCGTTTCTAATTTACTCCTAGTGTGTAAAAAGTTTCATGTTAGATTTTGGTCAGATTTTTTACGTTTCTTATCAACCTTCTTTTCATTTTTTCATTCAACCTAATCTTAACATGCGGCTTTGGTTTTACGATTTTCCATCGCTTCGCCGCTCCGTTATTGTCTCTATTATCCGTTTACGTCTGAATCATACCCTTCTACCTTCTTCACGTTATCGTTTTCATCTCGCTTTATCCCCTTATTGTCCTCTTCATTCTGACGACGAAGCCGTCTGCGATCCTGACCATATCTTCTTTGAATGTCCATCCTTCGTTAATGTAATCTACTTCTTTGTACTCCGATCTGTTAAACTCCCTAATCCTTATTGCGCTTCGTATATCTTATCGTTTTCGTCAATCTCCTTTGTTCCTATCCTCAGATAGTTTATTCTATCAATATTTTACACCGACTCTACATCTAACTGATTATTTTCCATCGTGTCGTTTCTAGACGAAGATCCTTTGTTGACATGCCCAAAAAGGGGGTTAAAAAAAAGTAATTTTTTTTTTACAAAACCTTTCATTTGTCGAATATGCCGAACAATTAAGTCGGTCGCGCTAGTTCCTTATTTAATTTACATGCTGACGGCTGTTGCCCGGTAATACTTTACTTTTTAAAGTCTTCCTTTTTCGCCTATTCGGGGTTGTAAATCATTTCAAAATAACGAGAATTTGTCTCTCGTAAGTAGCGAGCCCAATTTTCTTAAGCCGACAGTGAGGGAAAAAAATCGTTATTACGCTGAATAATAATTTTCGACAAAGTCATATGCCATTTATTAAATAACAGCTTATAGGATTGCGTATTCTACTCCAATTTCTGTCGACTTGAGCTCTACAAATACAATTACGTTTTGTCGACAGAATCACCTAAAATGTGGTTCCAATGAGGGGCGGTTTCGTTTCGAAATATTCCCAAAATTTTTCGGTTTTTTGGATAGTGAAATAAATCAGTACTTGTGGAGTGTTCAAAATAATAATATAATAAATGCGAAAATCATATTTTTATAAATTTATAGTTATACATATATATATGTATATATATATGACAATAATTATAATATGTGTGCATAGCAACTACGAGTATAATTAAAATATATTAAGAAAACTATTTTTTTTTCAAACGATATTTTAATAAATGTGAATCGAAATTCTAATTTCAGCTTTTAGCGCGACTTATTTCGGGTGAATTTAAATTAAAAGCAGCGTAAAAACGAAGAAAATGCGATGTTGCCTGATCGTATTATCGTGAACCACATAAATTTCGGGAATATTTCGAAACGAAACGGCTCCTCATACGCATTTTAAACTATTGTTTTATTGACAATCAATTATAACAGGAGACGGGGATAAGGCAATTGTCAAAAAAGCAAATTAATCAGTTCAAAAATTTATGTTATATTGAAATTGCCGTTTCGCAAACATACAATTGCAGGTTTCCTAAAAAGGTCTGCATTAATGCAAATGCACTATTTGTCGGAAATTAGTACTCGTGTTAGAACTTTTAAAGATAACCGGTCCTCTTTGTGCTTTCAGATAATTTCAGTAAGTCAATTGTGAGCTGGATTTTTAATTTGAAATGTAAAGATTTATTTCGAAGTAATACGTAAACGTCTTTTAAATAAGTGACGCTAGTCATTCGGGCCTAGATTTCTTTTCTCGGATGGGGCTGGCTGTTCCGTCAGTGGCACTTTTAACTTGAAATTTTCAACTTCTTCGCCAGGTCGCTGTTGTTACTCCAAGAACCGAACGGCGTATTGTAGAAAATCCGGAAACTTTTGCGGAACAAAATGATAATTCGGAAATAGGTGTGGCTTTTGAGTGCTCATGCTTTGTTTCAGAGTTTTCCTGGCCATAAGAGTTGCAGCGGAAGTTTATTAATCATGCTTTCGTTCAGCTGTCTATTCGAAATTAGTGCCAAAGTCACGTTATCAGCCGCCATATTGAGGAACTGGATTATACGCGTAAATTCGATTTCAAATTTTACTTTGATAACCGCCAAATCATGTAACGGCGGTGTTTGCGTACATTTTTAATTAATTACTATTACAACAGCGACAGTTTGTAAATATGCGACGCACGGGTACTCGTGTAAGTCCAAATGGCAGTGTAAATTGCAAGTAAGTCATATTACTGAACAAACGAAATTTTCAGGTTATTTGCGGCCCCGATGGTTCTTTTCGTTTTTTCCTCTTTTTTTATCCATCGCCACGTCTGAAAGATTAACGAAAGAAATTTAAAGCGATGATAACTACTAAAATCGATTAAAACATAATGCGATATTATAAAGAGATGCGTACGCTGCGTAGCTGTTTGTGAAACCTTTTAAGATTCGTGTGAGCCAATTTAAACAGTATTCGATAACTGTTTCGTTTGTTTTTTTACATGATCTTTTCAAGCCGTGCTTTGAAATTTTAATGTTTAACATGAAAGTTTACATAATACTTAGCGCAAGCGGAGAGCTTTGGCAATCGGTATTTTTTTTTTTAGTAATATACACGTATCGCAGTTTTGCAAACATTCGTTCTCAAACTAATCGGACAAACTTATAACAAGAACTTATTAAGGTGTCAGATCCGTATAAAGTGCAAATGTTAAACTTCGTTTATTATAGTTTGAAGTTGCGTACACAAATAGAATACCTCCAATCTGGAACTGGTTTATACTCCGAAATACAACAAATTTCATACCCGTATTCAGGCCGTATACAAGGGCGCTATCTTATATAATTCTCTTTCAACTGTTAAATTATGAAAAAGACGTAAAAATTTTTTCAGGCATATAAAGAGTGATTCTGCTTGAGGGGCACATGACTTAGAATACATGGTTGCACGCACTTTAATGAGTGAAAATTTTGAAACTTTATAATTCGCTTGGAACTTGACGTTGACTGGACTTTGACATCAATAAGATAAAAAATAGAATATAATAATTTTAACATAACAAAGGTAACACACTATCTACACATCCTGGTATATGTATCTATGAGCGTGTGCATATCTCTGTGTACATATATATATATATATATATATATATATATATATATATATATATGTCCCTGAGTATATCTCATAAGAAAGTGTTAGTATGTTTTTGCGTACATGTATATATGAGAATGTGAATTTATGAATTTAGATATTCATATTAGTGGACTCATGGGAACTTATACGGTTATATGTGTCAGTATAGCCATATTTAGGGTGTGTACACGGTTTTGTATGTACAGTCTGGGTAAGTGTTGTGTGTTGGTATGCGTGTATGGATGTACATACATGTCCATAGATTCCATGTGTATGTATAATTAATAGATAATATATTGGCGTTTGTACGGTTAATATGTTGCTCTTAATTCGATATAATAGTCAAACTAATATGTACCGGTTTATGTGTATTGTGTATGTATATGTATGTGTAATCTATGCGTGAATGTGTATATATATATAGCCTCATTCTTATTATTACTATTTTCTTTTGATTATTTATAATTGTGGATCATTAATTTGCTATTTTGTCTTTTATTTACTCTTATTTATTTATTTATTAATTTTCTTCGCCCCTTTTATTTTTTTCTTTCTTTTAAAATCACAGGTTGCGTTTCATTTTTTGGCTCATTTCTTTTGTTAATTATTCTTAGGTTTTTTTTTTAGTACGTACCTATTCATCAATTTATATACCTTTAAAATCGTAAGCTGCATCTTATTTTCCATTCATTTATTTTGTTAATTAATTTTATATATTTCATTACGTACCTATTCATGTTTATTTATCGATTTCTTTAATTGTACTACTTTCCACTACTCGCGCTTTGTGGCGCATCTGTGGACCTTGTGTAACAATAATGATAAGAAACACTGGTTGATTGATTGATTATTATAAGCCAATAAAATGACCACATATATACATATTAATGGCTATATCATTTTTACGCCAGGGGTCATCAGGAAAAGAGTGTCCTGTCACGAGGTTTGTCCCATATATGACTTTAATGCGATATTAGCGCTCTTACATCCCCTGGTGGTGAAAATTGGAATTTATCTGGAAAAGTGGCCTGTCATGAAAACTAATAAAATGGTTCTAATGCGATATTAGCGCTTCTACATCCCCTAGTGGTAAAAATTGAAACTGAAAGACTTTTTTCTGTTGAACGACGTAGCCAATGAAAAAGTTAACTCTTCTATAAGAATTATAGGAGAACTAGATCTGGGGGCTGAAGTGGGCTTGCCCCATTCTGAGGTCCGAAGAGGTAAGTTTATATATATATATATATATATATATATACACATGTGTGCGTGTGTGTGTTTTTGTTTGTGCGTGTGCTATGTATAACAAATAATATTGCAGAAAATGGAGCATAAAAGTACGAAGAAATCTGAGTTTATGAGTTACACCACGCGTTTTAAGAAAACCCACTGAATAATCTGAACTATTATTGTAGCGATTTTCCAATTTTATGATACCCAGTGCATGAAAGTCTAATGACTTTTCGCGAAAGAATTTATTAGCACTGCTTGAAGATTTACGCAACTGTGAACCGTATGGCTTCCAAGTGCTTCAGAGCCGCCACCGGCCACTTTTAAGGACAGCTCGCGTGAATCTATTTACGTAATTTCTGCGTTCGTTTTCGATATTTCGTAGTTTCCGTAAATGTGTGTCGCTCTGATTTTTCGGCGATAACGAACGAGGGGGCGTCTTTTTTGGCGCAAAAAGGCTCTAGTGGCCACCAGTTCTTCTGTCGACAAATCAACATTGTTTTTTTTAAGTGGTAATTCTTAAAGTAGTGCATTCGAATCTAATTGAACAATACGACCCTCTTCTGGACTAGAAAAAACCCATAAAAATAACGTACAACATTGCAGAACACCCCATCTTCACGGTCCTCGTTTCTGCGAACATTGTCACACTTGAAATTTCAACAGTATGTGCGCTGCTACCGAAATGTGTTAACAATGTACATCGCATCGGATCCCATGCATACATATACGCACGTACACGTTCTTATCGTCATCACCAGCAACGCGCCTACTCTATTAACAATCGTTGCTGGCTCGCCGGTTCTTACTATGTACGCCTTCCCACAATTATCGCCAGTAATTAAATTTCCAGTTACACTCGGCTCTTGTCAAACACTCTTCCAAGTTTTCTAGTCTTTTCTTTTTCTAATTACCACCGCATTTCCCCGGCTCGCTATATTCCTTTAATTCGTTTCGCACATAATCGTTATACCTTAGTGCGAGCCAGCTATGTTAGCATCCTCCTGATTCTTGCTGGCCAGCCGTATTCCCTTGGTTAGTCTGTCAACACCTACACTCAGTAAGCGAGCGATTTTCTGTTAAGCTCTACATCTTGCGCGCTTCAGAACCGCGCTATTTTTTTGTTTTCTTCACCCGATGTTTGTAATACGATGCGGAACTTGATGCAAGAAAACACCGGCTAATTTAATATGATGTTCAGAAAGTGCCGTTGGAATTTTCACTGCTCTGAAAAATCTTTGCGTATAGAAAGAGATATTTCTGCGTACTTGCCATATTAAATAACAAAATGTAAAGTAGTAGCCATCAACCGGTTCCGGTTGAGGTAATGAATGAGAAAAGCCTGTGATTTTATCATACTCCGCACACTTATCCACGCTTTTTCTTCCCTTCATTCCATTCAAATTGATTCGCTGCGGTTTCCTAATCATTCGAGAATCTTCGGTAATGAAGCAGCGGACTCCTTGGCTCGGGTTGCTGCCTCTTCCCACTTCGTTTCTTAAGAAAAATCCCATTGTCTAATCCCCTTTCGGTTTTCATCTCAGATTTTCGTATCGAATGTATACGTTTCCTCTTTTTTTTTAATTATCATTCATTTCGTCTGTCTGTTCAACCTAGTCTTCCTGTTAACCTATAGTTCTTTCTGTTTCTTTCACTTTGTCGTTCTGTTGTTGTCTCCGTTATCCGTCTGCTCTCTTAAGCCATACTACTTTATTATCTTCCTTCCGTTTTCGTTTTTCGTTGGTTGCCTGTCCATCATATTGTCCACTCAAAAGCAGATGCTGATCACGTGTTTATTAAGTGTTCATCTCTTTCTGCTGAGTGTTCTACTTTCTATTCCGTTTTATTGATTCTCGGTCTTCCTACTCTCCATATTGCGTCTCCTATGTCCTATAGTTTTCCTCTTCACAGATTGTTCCTATTATATTGATTATTTCCTCCTAACAACATTTGATATCGTATGAAGACATAATTGACTTTTTCCTATTCTAATTGTTTCTCGATAAAGGTCCCCAGTTGACGACCCCAAAATAAAAAAAAAAAAAGAAACTACTTTATTGTTGAATTTGGAGATAAAACGCATGAAAAATCAAAAGCTGCGTTTAAAGGTTATTCTAAAAATGATGACCGGCACCTGAGCAAGAATAAATTGATGGAGAGAGACAGGCGAACACGCGCAGTTTCACTACTGCGCTATTCGATTGTGACAGTCAACTATGTTGCAAGTAGAAAATTTCAAAATGCTCCGGATTTTCTCCGATAATTACTTCCACGTGACATTATGACAATTCTATACGCTTGAAAATGACTAGAATCATGTATTTTAATTACCGTTTGTTTTATAACGAAATTAAACATATGTATATACACACCCGTCATTGTCAATTAGGTATTTTTATTCATTCAACGTTGCAATACAGACTTAAGTAATGACTTGAACTTAAGTCAACTGGTTTTGAATTTTTGTATTCTCGTTATGCAAATGCAAAATAGACCGGGAAAATTGAAAGAGAAAAGAGTTGCGAATCGATTAGAATTTCACAAAAAAAAAAAAAAAAAAAAAGGAAGAATAAATCAAACAAAAAAAAAACAGGCTAATTATGTTAAAGTATAATTCGTTTTAAAAAATTTTAATTTTATAAATTTTACTCCTTAACTTTTTTGAAAATCATTTGGGCATGTCCAAACAAAATTCTATACACAACTGACAAAAGAACATCATAGTATATATAAAAGTACAGTCGCATAGAGTTAATCATATCAAATAAAGTAACGAAGGAAAACTGATTATAGTCAATTTTCTTTCGTTATTTTATGCAATATTAATATGCAATACGTTTTCTGTGAATTTTTTTGAATTCATCGATCTAGTATCAAAGTACGCCAAAATACTCAGTGCGGATGTCATAATCAGAATATTAAGCCCCCTGTGTACACGAAGGCTTCTCGCAAAACATGAGTGTAAACATAAAAATTTTACAAATAACAACGGCTTTACTTAGAATTACCCCAGGGGGACACGCGATTATTTAAATAAAATGAACGTTGTCGGAGAGTATTATTTTTTTTCCCATTTAGCACATTCCGTGTCGTATGCTTGTCATTCAGAGGTCTTTCTCAGCATCGATAGAGTCGGACTTCGACGGAAAAAAAGACTATTCCGGGTTCTATGCACGTGCGACGGAGTAAGTATGCGGAGTTTATTATACCAAACGATTCTATACCGGTTAAAGTTTTGAAATAAAAGTTAAAAACCAAAAACGTAAAGTTCTTTAAGATCGACTTCGATGTTCCACAATGTCATGGTACAAACGAGAGATTTTCTCTATTACAATATACAAGCGTTATTTTTAAACTGCTGTTATTTTAATTTTTTCTTTTTTTCTAATTTCGATTTTTTTTTTAAATATATTAATTTATTGTCGCTCGACAATGGAGCCATTTGCGACGAATATATTATATCTTAACAGAGTTAACTTATCTAAATACTATTATACATATTTACATTTTTTAGGTATGTTCGTACATTTTTACAATTTGATCTGTCGTTGTAAAGGAGTTCTGGTATAGGTTTTCCTACCATGTCGCAGGCTGCTTGCTGTGTTTCCCACTTTTTCCATGTGAAGAGGTGGTCTACCGAGAAAGTCTTTGCGCAGATTTCACAAATGGGCGCCGGCTCCTTGTCGAGGATATACTTGTGGCTAAATGAGCAGTGCCCTATTCTTAGTCTCGAAATAACTGTTTCGTCTTGTCTTTTTGGCCAATAGTTGGTATCCCAGTCGGCAATTTCGTTTTTGATGCGGCGTAGTTTGTTTTTGATTGGAAAGATTCGATTCCACTCTTTTTGCCAAGTTGAGCGAGTCACCTTTCTGATATGTCTGGTTAAGGACAAGTCCATTTTTTCGCGTCGGTTTAAGTCTGCTATGGTTTCTTGAAAGGTTATAATTCTCTTTTTCGAATTTTTTATAACCACATCTAAACGAATTAGAAAGGTATTTCAATTTAAGTTGAATCATTCAGCCAGCGAATTACGCTCCTAATAAAATATATCATCATCTAACCCCAGCTTCCTATTCGTTTTTTTTTTATTTTTTTTTTTACCAGACTAATTAATCTCTAATCTCGCACTTTACTTGCCGAGCAGATCAAACTAAACGAATGAAGGTCAAATCAGCGGAAACTTGACATCATTTTAAGCGGCAAAAGCAAATGAATTTTAATACGCAGCGCTTTAATGTATAATTTTTTACCGAAAAGATTTTTCTATTTTTCGAACGAAAGTTCTTTCGGAAAGATTATACAGTAATCCGGTATGCCGAGCTTTGTACGGCCTGACCGAAAACGTACAACGGACCATTACTAAAAAATGTCGTAAAATTCTTTAAAAAAAAAAGCAAACGTGTGTACAAAAGAAACGGCTAGAAAATACAAAAATAGGGCAAGTGAAAGATTAGTATACGTTCCAGGAATTATAATTTCTTTTTTTTTGGGTTTTTTTTTTTTTTTTTAATTGCCGTTTTATAATTTTTATTCGACGCTCGAAAGAACGCTGTAAACAAAATTAAACGGGAGCACGGTTAAAACGTCTTCGGTAAAAATTCTCCAAATGCAAAAGAAAAAAGCAGAGAAAGGTTTACCGCCGCGTCGTGAACGGACTTGCTTTAACACATGTTTCAGCGCCATGATGGAATGTTCCAGAATGTATTTGGAAAAGTAGAAAGAAGGTCGTCACGACCGGCTAGTAGAGATTTCGGATGCTACTGTCTGCGTAACTAAATGGCTTTTAATGATGTTTACACTGGCGCATCCAGAAAGATAAAATGTGCTCGGGGTTCGACCGAGCACGCTCGCATCTTTGCAAAAACATTACGAATGTAGCCCCCACATCTGTACGAGAGAGTTATGAAATTACGCGGGAAATTATAAAATCTCCCTCTATCCTCGGCACTGGCTTCGTGCGTACTGCCAACATTCTATCCTATTCCGTATCTATGAAAAACCAGAAATTCGTCTACCCTACGAAGAAGAAATTCGTATGTTAAATATTTTCCTTCTACTGCTGCTTTTCTCTGTTCTTTTTTTGTTTTGTTTAATAGAAAGTCAAAAACTTCGTTAGTTCGCTGACTCGGTCTAAATTCGCATTTAGCTAATTGTTGGTCCATTTTTCGGCCAATTCTCTTTCATTTCGCTGTTTATTATAGTATTGCAATGAAAAAATTACAAATTTTCTTTTTAATCCCAAAATCGAAAAATAGTCATATTAATAATAAATGATGTACGCATGCACGTATCAGTTTCTTCGTGAAAACGTTGCTAGAAAACACTGCTGATGCCAACTCGGGCTGATCTGGCTTTAGACTGTCACTAGAAATAATAATAACGTTTAATATAATTTTTAAGTCTGCAGTCAGTAATGGCGTATACATGCGCAGGTTGACATGGACGTGTATGACAGATTACACATTCGTATTACATTGAAGGCATCTTACATCTGCAGCATGATAACGTAATGTATACGCATATATACTGAATGTGCAGTTTAACGTATTCCGAACGTCACATTTTTGCACCCACGCATTTTACTCTGACTTAGACTAAAAACGTATCGCTTTAAAAATAATTTATCTGAGATGATGCGCCAATAAATTTTGTTTGCGCAGACAAAAAGAAAAAAAAAAAGAAGAGTTTACGCAAGATGACGCAATAAGTTCGTAATTGACATCCGACAAAAAAAGTTTAAGGAATATCAACGTAGCAGCGATGTTGTGTATTTACGGGCTACAATGTCAGCAATACCATCGACTTCGAATATTATAATACAGATATTAAAATAGCAGATCACAACATAATAGTGTGTGTACAGTAAAAATGGAGATGGGAAAACCCGGAGGAAAACAAATGGAATTAAACAAAAGTTTTTTAATGGAAAATATAGTAAAAAACGAACAAAGACACATAAAGTGGGAAGGGAAATCGGATAAATTTGACGCTGAAAATTTATACGAAAGCATAAAAGAAAAATATGAAAAAGTATATAAAGAATGTAGGCAAACAAAAAATATGTCAGGAGAAGGAAAAATACGAAGGAAGAAAGAATGGATGACGCAAAAAATAATTGAAACGATAAAAAAGAGAAAGACAAATTGTTCAAAAACGTAAAAAAGGAATAATCACAATATCGAGTTAAGAAGAAAATAAAAAAAAATTCAAAAACCAAGTGAATGCAGAAATAAGACGTGCCGGGAAAAGTTTTAAAGTAGCACAGGGGGATATCAGGAAAATTTGGTTAAATATAAACAAAATTGTAGGAAAACAAATGAGCCTAGGCGTAGATGAAACTATAAATAAATACTTTGGCAAGGGAAAGGAAGAAAGAGAAATTGCAGACAAATTCAGTAAAGAATTCAAAAATGGCATAAAAAAACTAGAACACAAATGTAATAAAGTGCTATTAGAAAAAAGAGAAGAAGTAAAAGTAAACATGTACACGTACCTACAGCAAACGTAGAACAGGTGGGGAAAATAATTGATGGATTAAAAAGGAAACAAAGGCCACCGAAATTGACGGAAATAAGAATAAAAAACATAAAAACAGTAAAAATATATATAGTGAAGGAAATTACTAAGCGAATTAATCAGACACTAAAAGAAGGTAAAATAACAAATGGGTTAAAAATATCGAAAACGGGACCGATATATAAAAAAAGGAAACACAGTGAATATGAAAACTATAGGCCAATTGCTGTAAGCAGTGTGATTGCAACAATATTAGAAAAGTATGTAGCAAATAATCTAACAAAGTACATACAAGAAAATAGGATAATTGACAAAACACAATACACCGGTTTCAAAAAAGAAAATCCACATCGAAAGCAATCGGTGATAAGAGATAGCTTTGAAGAGGGAAAGAAGGTGTTGATAACGTTTATAAATCGTACTAGAGCATTTGAAACGGTTGATCATAAAATAATCATAAACGCATTAGAAGAAATAGGAATAACGAATAGTTTGAAAAAAATGGTTTCAAAGTTATTTAACACAGAGGAAAACATGCGTAAATATCTTAAATGTGCAAAGTGAAAAAGAGGAGATGAATGTAGGAGTACCGCAGGGTAGCAGCTTAGCGGCAATATTGATTATTATATATATACAAATGGTCTCTGTATAAGGGGAATTAAGTTACAGTGAGGTAGTCTCGTAATGATACAGCAATAGTTACGTTACATAAAGATGTTAAAGAGGCAGAAATAAGGATGCAAAAAGATCTAATAACAATAAGTAAATAGGCACACGATAAAAGTCTAAGAATAAATGTAAAAAAGACTAATGGTAGTACGTATGAAAAGGGACAGTTCCGATTTGTATTGTCCAAATATAATAATGCACTCAAATAAATTTGCATACTCCATTAGGGAGGAAGAAACGAATGCGAAATGAAAAACTGTTAAAATTTAGACATAGTAACGCAATATAAACATTTTTGGACAATAATGATGATGGGACATACATATGGAATACATTGCAACGAAAATAAGAGCAGTTTTACCAGATTTATATACATTAAAGAAATATGCAACAAATGAAACATTAAAAGTAGTTTATTATGCCCTAGTAGAGTCGATATGGAATTCAGGCATAATGGCGAGAAAAGCATACTTGGGGAAAAAAAATAAACTGCAAATTAAATGCTTGAAATTAATAGGAAATCTTTAAGGGGAGAAACCGATAGTGAAATAATTAAAAAAGGAAAACATAATGAGCATAAGAGGAATGTACTTATTACTGAAGATATGGGAGTACATATAAGCAGAAAAGAAAATTGAATTGGAGGAAAGAATAAAAACAGAATACGAGTTGAGGAAAAAACTTTCGTACCAACTGCCGTTAGCAAGAACATAGGTTAGCAAACGGATAAATATATTATAACTCAGATGTTGAATAAAATACCCAAAGAATTATAATAGGGAAGGAAAAAATAGGGGAAAGGAAAATGAAAATAAAGGAATGGCTTCAGAAAGAAGAAAATGTAAAAAAAGTAATAAACATAAAATAAAATTACAAGGCGCCAAAAAAAAAACTGAAAAAAAAACCAAAAAACCATCGAATATAAAAGATAGAAATAGATTATTAAGTATTGATAAGTAAAAAGATAGATTAAGGTTAGTAAATATTACACAGTTACGTATATGTATAAGTTAATTTAAGATGTAAAGTGTTCATAGGATAATTCGTCGGCAAGCGTTTTAGCTTGACAAAAGATTTGTATGTAAAAAGTAACAAATACATATTTTTCAAAAAAAAAAAAAAAAAAAAAAAAAAAGTATACAAGTACAACTATGTTTTACACTCATAAACGCTGGATGCAAATAATGACACTGTCGGTAGTCTGTTCGATATGCCGATTTAATTTGTAAACAATATCTACTTTTTAACGAAAACAAATTTTGTCATACCATCACTGAAGAGTTGTACATTTTCTCCTCTCGCAGGAAAAAACATCAAAAGTTCTATTGAACACGTCTAAGTGTGAGAAGGATTTGTACAAAAAAAAAAAAAAAAAAAAAAGCATATGAATACAAGAGACACGATGGTGCACGCGAAGGGAATGCTGAACGCACTTAACAATACGATTAGTTTTAATAACGTGACTGCAATTATGTATTATATATATTTCCTTTTGAGTATACCATGTCGAATAAAAATCAGAATTAGCGAACGATAAGTGAAAGTGAAGAATTTCTTTATCGATTGCGATGCGAACGGGGAAGCAGATCGGTTCGCAAAGATTATTTGATATTTCCAGAGTAATATTTAGATTTACTTGCCGACCAACCCGTATATATATATATATATATATATATATAGGTGTGTGTGTGTGCGTATACGGAAACTGTAGTAGGTGGTGCTGAGAAGAACGCGGAGCCGAATGAGGGAAAGAACTGATTAGTTGGAAAAGTGTCAAGATAAACAAATGGACGAATAAAGAAGTGAAGGAGAAATTGAAAAGGGCGTAATTACGGCGGATGAAAAGAAAATAACCGATGGCATTAATTTAAAGTCGACTACGGCCGGTGTAACGAAATCGAATTTATCGTTGCCGGTTAAAAACGAAAACGGAACTTAAAGATAAACACAGGTAACGGAAAGCTGCAAGAGATAAGAGACTAAGGTTAAAGGGAACCGAATGAAAGATTTCTTCAGACAAACAGCATCGCAGCAGCCACAGTCAGACTGCTGTTTGGCCAACAACACCTCTTGAAACAAGTCGCCTAAGCCGATATTGCGAACTCCCCCTTGGCCACCGGCTAATGATAAATAGAATCACATTCCGCTTGTTTTTAGTAATGCTTTCCTATATTTTTTATTTTCACTCTTTGAACATATTTCTTAAAGATACGCACACCGAGCCTAAATACATCCCGAAAGCAACCGACGTACGTTCTATCGTGCGCACGAATTCTAACGTACATCCTTGCGAATTCTAACTTGGCCACGAATTCTAACGTACATCCCTGCAAATTCTAACGTGCCCACAAACACACATTCTAACTACTGGAAATATGTTCATATAGGAGAGCGTATTTGCCGTACTTCTAATGGACGCGCCGATAAAATCCGCTCGAAGACCCGGGGTTCTGGTTGTCTTTCTTCGCTAATGACGACAGTTTCGAAAGCGGTCTTAACTGGGAGAGAAAAAAACCAGCATCGCCGTGTAACCGGTACACGAATTTTCACGTTACATCTCTCCGACACTGCCGCGCAGAGTGAAAAACTTTTTGCATGAACGAAATGTTGATAAAAAGTTGCCCGTATAAACAGCTCCGATTTTCGAAGTTTCCTGTAATGCGTGATCGTAATTTTTATCGCAACCTGACATATTCGCCATCCTAAAAGCGTCGTATCGATTAATTTTTTGACTCGGAACATCGCTGCAATCACTGTCACGAGGTGTCCAACATCCTCATTTCCAGCTGTTAGCTACGCGGGTTAATGTTATAATTTCGTAGTCTTTCCTTAGAAGCCCCGCTTCTTCGTCGAAATTTTCGCTCATTGTAAAAACGTCGTGTGTATATTATGTAGCGCCGAAAAATTAACGAATAAAATGAAAAACATTTTTCGTTTGTCGTTTCCCACTCCTTCCACTTCGGAAACTGATTTTTAGTTTTTCGTTTCGTCGACTGGTTTCGCGGGCATTTTCGCGCCATTGTTGCAATCGCGAATTTGATTGTAAAAGAAGTGTCCCCCACCGTTCTTCTCCGACGACACGCCTAAATTGCGGATGACAGTCAATTATCGGAGACAGCTCGCTGTCTCACACATTCGACAGTTTCGCCTTCTTTCCTTACCGGTATGTTGATCCCCTTATTTTTTTCCTTTTTTCCTTTTTTTTTTCTTTAACGTGACTCCTTTAATTAGCTTTTCCACTTCCGCTTTATTTCTCTTTAATACTATCTGACACAGATACACACCTTAAGGTTTTTGCCATTTTATTACAAATCACACCTTAAACTTTTTTAAAGACGTATCACAGCGCCTCGATGTTTTATTTATCTTTCGATAAATCTTAAAGATGATCTTTGCCGGCAACCTACTTAGCGCTCACTTTCCGCAATTTCATAGAAGCTTTTTTGATTCCGACGAACGATAATGAGAATTTTCCCCTTAACTAGATACGCTACCTATTCCTCTTAGACGCTTATCCAATTTAGCGTTGAATAAAATTGCTCAAAAAAGTCAACCGAACACATTAAATGCGTCTTGCTAAGTTCATCGCTGTCACCGTAACTAACTCGTGTATCTGTCAGACTGTGTGTAGCGCGTACAGGTTTAGTAGCCAATCGACGTGGAGCTGCGATTATTTCCATCGACAAAGTCAATAATAATTTCGAGGATTAATCGCGACCGAAACAACGCCTTTGAAGTCTCCGTCCACTAGACCGCACAAAATAAAATATGAAATTCTTATAACAACACGAGCTGTCGGTTGCCGAGTCAGCATGCCTTAACGAAAAAAGTGTGTATGTCGTGGCAGATCCACGGGGACCCTACACCCGTTCCCTGAAGAAAACCAAAACCTCGATGAAAAAATTCGTTGCAACAGAGAAACTTAATTGTATACTATAAAGGTTTTATATTTAATAATTAATATTTTTAATAATTAATATTTTTAATAATTAATATTTTTAATAATTAATATTTTTAATAATTAATATTTAATATTGTTTTCCAGTGAAATGTTACGTTTTTATTCTGTTTTAAACGCAACTTTGGTCGATCTTTTGTCTGTATTTTTTATTTATTTTTAATTTTTATTTTGCAATTTTAATTAAAAATAGTTCAATGAGAAATATACATATACTTTTTAAAATTATTCGCGGGGACAAAGAATTCGGATCGGATTACTAACAAAAATAAAAAAGAAATAAAGTCTAATAAAAATATAATACTATCTTTCTATTCTAACAGTTTACTACTCAAATTCTAAACTATCGTTTTAGCTGCAATTTCATTATTTTTCACTTAAAAATGAAACAAAATTTAAATTAAATTCTTAAAATTATGTATTTTTAAAACATTTTGAAATGCCCAAAGAGAGATGGTCGCTACTTGATTTTCTTTATGATCAAGGTATATTTCTCGAATTATGCTGCCTACATCGGAGAAAATAATTTCCCTCCCCGAAATATCTCTCTCTCTCTGTATCCGGCGCTGGTATACGTGCAGTACTTCCGTGCACATGATTAACGCTAAACATTAGACCAAAATTCAGTTCGTTAAGAGCGCGTCACCACTGCATTATTTCAGCGCAGGAAAGATGATCTCGGTTAAATCCACGACAATATACGGTGGCATCACAAAAATGTCTTTTTTTTTCTTTTTTTTTTCCTTTGTGACATCACGGTGCTTTTACAGCCTAGTCACAATCGCTTTTTACCGAGAAATACAATTATTATTCGATTTTTTCCTGCTGAAATATGCAAAATGCGACCATTCTTCGAGTTTTATTGTAAATAATTGAAAACCCGCCCAATTAAATCCGTAAAAAAAGCGAGCGTCGTTTATTTTTATTAATTTTAATAGTAAAACATCAGAGTGCGATCCGTATTAATTTAAAAACGGGTATCGTCGATTGACAATGTTTTTAAATTTCATTACTTCCGGGTTTTAAGTTTTTACACGCGAAATGTAATACCTTCAGAAAAGACAGCCAATACGCGTATTTAATCAGCAGATTTCATCACAGCGTGAACTTCCGCACATCGGATCTCGTGACTTCTGCCGTGAATTACCCCGCTGTTATGTCGGCTAACGATATGATGCGTAGGTCTTATAAAAATCAAAAGCGAGACTCCGATTGAACCTTCGCAATAATTGATAGCAATTGTTCGGTTAGCAGCAACGAAACATGCCTGCTCGAAGCCAGGCAATACAAAACTCGCACTCACGTGTGGTAGCCTCGAGATGAATTGATATTTCTATGAAAGCTTCCTCTCGACGTCTGTCTCACTCGCTTTTCCGCATTACTGAGATTTTTAAAAAAAGTTACACAGTCGGCATCGAAATTGAACGTGATGTCGTTCGTTTGCTTCCTCATGTTTCCCCAGATAGGGCGAGCATGGAATTGCCAACCGTACGAATGGCCGAGAAGCCACTAAATAAGAACAACGAACGGTATAGTATTATAAATCGTTGAAGACATTTCGAGCGACACTCTAACTTGTGTAGTGTACGTCAATATACTCAGGCAAGTTGATTCTATTCGGACTCTAGGGTCGTTTTAGTTTTCTGCTAGCTGTTAATATATAAAATCGGAACATGCGAAAGAATGCGCTAGTGTTACGGAACAATTTCAATGCATCATTAAAGCGAAAAAACACAACGTCAACGGTTAAGACCCGGAAATTAGGAAGCAAAAAGTTGCTACTGCGAACAATAGTGCCAATTACATTTGAAAAATATACAAGTGATATGCGCTATCGTGAGTAGTTTTCTTTAATTTTCACGAACGGAGACAGAAATTGAAGTGAGTCGATTCGTTACGTTCGCATTTTGAGATTTCATTAAGTCGTCTTGTGAATTATGTTTATTTTTTTGCTAACCTTAAGCGAATCAGCGAAACTATCTTAATAATTAGACCTTAACGAAGAAAAAAAATCGAATTAATCATTTTGCTTATTCTTTTTTCGTTTTTTTTTTTTTTTTGTTAATTGCCTTCCGCGATTTTCGTTATACAAAAGATTTTTCGCGGTTATTTTTATTTTATCGATTCATTTCGGCTGGTGGTAATTTTTTGTAACTTCTCAGTGGGTCGGCAGCGAGAAACATACTCAAGCGAAACGTTAGTCCTTAATATTGTGTTTGGTGAGCAGGGAATAGTAGATAAGGTTAAAGGGCTCACTGTCATAGCTAATGAATCGAGATCCCATACAAAACGATTGAAATACTTAGGTATCTTAATTGATGACAAACTTACATTTATTATTCCCCATGTCAAATATATACAGAAAACATGTGATCATATTTATTATAAACTCAAAAGGCTCCATTGAAGTATAGAGAGAGAGTCATCCTATACAGCTGGAGCCCCTGTATAGATACGGCCCGGGAATTTATGTTAACGAGAGATCGATCGCTGATGTTAACAGACATCAGCGTAAATTTCTACTTAATATTGCCTCCTAATACAGAACCCTCGGCTACCAATGTAATTTCTAATATCTTACCATTGAACCTCTTTATCACATTGGCAGTTCTATAATATGCGAATATAGACACTCCAAAGAGATGTCTCTAAATTATTAAATTCTTATCAACTGATTTCGGCAGTCTAGGATTACATGCTAGCTTAAAAATTTTCGAAAGTTTCATACATTCATCTCTGCTTTCAGCTTGGCAAGCTCTTGACACTGATAGGAAAACGTATTTGTTTTTTCCACTGATTAGTGAACGGTTTAAATTAAAGAAGTTAAATATCACTTTTTACAATTCACAGGTGCTCTCTGGCGACGGAAAATTTGGAACCTATTTATTTAGGTTCCAACTTGCGTAATACAGGTGAAGCCGATGACATTGATATGTTTCATTGTCCCGCCTTCACAGATTTACGTTTGAAACATGATGTAAAACCCAATCAGGCTTTTTATTATCACTAAAGCTAATATTCACATAAAATTTTGCTGTATACGGAGTCTGCTATGATCAGGAAGTTCAAGTGTACATAATCTTAAATTTTCAATCCATTCACTCTGAGTTCAAACGTTAATCCTAATCGAGTAGTATGTTCTCGTTGCTTCCCATGCACTTCCTGGTTAGATTAGATTATCAACAGGCTGTATATGATTGCGTATATATTTAGATATAGAAGTACATATATGTATTTATTTATAACCAGCTACGGTAGCTGGCGAACGTACCGGGTTGAATTTTTAAATGTTAACACCGCCTTCAATTTTGTTTAAAATATGTACATCGATTTTATTTAAGGTGAACACACTGTAATGTGCATATTTTATTTTTTTTTTTTTTTGCACACATAGACACACACTGATTAACGATTTCAGTTTAGACATATTTTGCGTATACAGTCAGTTTAAGTGATTTTTTTTCTCCGATCGATTTAAAATTTAAAGAAATTAAAGAAAAAAAAAACGCTTCTAGAGAAACTCTAAATGATATTGTATGAGAAAATATTTAAGAAAAACTTCATCAACTTCCGGTTCATCCTGGTTGCATACGATCTGCCAATTTTAAATTCGGACGCACTTCGGCAACCTTCCGAATAGTAGTGGCTAAATATCCTTCTGTTCGGCAACCATTGAACATACGTGAATGACACTACAAATTGATCTCCACGCACTTCTTAAGTTGGCGAGTGATATTTTATCAGTTGTATAGCTCGTTTATGAATAGTTTAGCAAGTAGCAAGGATGTGCTTCTAGAGCGGTATGTCGGTCTGGCTTTAACGAAAGTAATAGTGTAAACCGGTTAATTTTGGAAAATCATTCCAAAAATACATCACGCCGGTTCCAAAGTAGTTGAAATTACTGCACTAATCGCCACTTGCAATTTCAACGAATTCAGTTCTATTAACTTTCTTTTTTTACACAGTATAGGCATAAAGCTGATCTCGAAGTAGTCACAAGTATGCGCAGAAAGAAGGTGAACACGGTATTAGCCGAGAAAAGAGCTGAGGTTTGGACTCGAGAAGCAAGAATTCGTCTCCGGCAAAAGCAAAAGGATGTCTCTTGGATATTGCAACTGCAGCAGGATATTTGCTTTATGCAGTTGGAATCGGCAATTCTGTGCAATTTGAAGAAAAATAAATAAATTATCTTCGCTTTATTTCTACTTATAAAATTTTAATCGCCTTTTTCTCATAACTCTATTTTTAAAGTCAGTGAACACGATTTCTCAATAACTAAGGCACTGATTTTATTGAAATTTCTTACACTTCTTCTAAATCGGATTGTCTAGCGATTAGACGAAGGTTGTTTCTTTCTCTTTAATCGAAACTTATTATATAGAGCTATAACAGACGTAAATTTTACCGAGAATAGTACCGTTTTCTATACGACTCTGCCGAAAAGTCAAATTTCGATTTTTTTCTTAAACTCTTCCTTCAATCGCAAGCAATCCCACCTGCTAATAGAAAATATTTGTTTTTTCGGACCGGCCCGAATAATAAAAAAAACGCGCGAAAAATAATAAATTTATGGTAATAAAGATTAAAAAAAAAAAACAGAAATAGATGGACCACAAAAAGTTTCTTTCAATACTGTCATGAGCCTACAGTGAGTAACGTGAATAAAATATTGATTTTGTGTTTGGAATTCTGGCTTTACTATGCTGTGAGAAATGAAAAACATAGATTAAATTTTATATTCCTTATTTTATTTATTATCGATCAACACAGCATAGTATTTCGTATATAATTCTCTCGTAATGTTCGAACCGAGTAAAGTAAAGTAGCTGATTAAATGGTTCGAACGGTTGGGAAGTTGGAATATAATTCCGATGCCGTACCAACACAATTATAATAATGTAAAATTAACTAAGGCTAGACGTGGATACACTGCCCGACTAAAGCGACGTAATTTTGTCAAAAATTACGCGTGTGATAAGCATGATGTGTCGTTGCGACTGGTCGGGCAGTACCGACAGCTGATCGACTACCTGGGTTTTCGCGAGTCTTTCGGTCGTTCGTCAATTAGTTAGTATCCCCGTTTTGCTCTAAAAGAGTTATCGTAATTGAAGCGTTGCGTGGTCAGCGGACCCGCATCAATTTTTAAATTAAATTTATTGTCCGTCGACATAATAATTAATACGTGTGAAGAATTTTTAATATTTTTATATTTGCGTTGTTTATCTGTTAAATGTGTCGATCACCTGCTTTTGTTCCGAAGTACTCTAGCCACCGATGCGTGGTCTAATTGTGTGTGAATATATCTTTTTTATTAATAATTTGAAGTCATTCGCGTCTATTACGTGACACATAACACGAGCCTCCAGGCGTGGTTGATAGTTCGTAGGACACGGCAACCCGAGCCGCTGTGCGATAGCTATTTGTTTAGCATGGGTGGTTTCTCCGTCCTTCTTCTTGATCTAATCGTGAAACTGGAGGAGTTTGGAGAAGCCAGAGTCACGTGACATCAGAATTGAGTATACGATAATACATACGCCATATTTTCTGACCAAATGGTTTGATCCGGTGTTAAATATAATATTAAACAAGCTTATTTCAGATACCATCTACACAAATATGAACAAATTTTTTACGCGCAATTGTAGTTAAAAAAGTTTTCATATGTCTAATATAAAGATGCTTATCGCTTGTACAGGAAATACGCAGTATTTAAGTACCGAATGGCTTCCATATTTAGTTGAGATTTTATGAAGAAATTAAATTAAAATTTTATCGACTTTTATATTTTCTAATTTAAGAATTACGCGAATTTATCCGTATTTGCAACGGCCATGTGAACTGATCGCTTTCTTTTCGATACGGGTACTTATTTTCGATTTGTTTATCTTTTTCGAAAGGAAACCTATCATATCATCGTGAACTTCTGATCGATATTTAGTAAAACGATAATCCCAGCTGATAGATATCAATGCGATCTTCATAAGTTATTAGTTTAAAAGCAAAAAATGAATTTGTATTGCCGAAAGGGGAACACTTTTTCAAAATATTGTTAAAATCGTCGAAACCGAAAATTTTATTTACTAAATTGATGATGAGTAATCCGTCGGTATAAATTTAATCGCTGTTCTAGCGTCATCGTAATGCCGTTGCTTTTATTCTTTTTCGGGGAATTTTTTTAAATTTACCGGTTGTCTTGATACTTGTAGGGTAGCGCACATCCTTCGTTCTTGAGAATCGTTTTCTTCCTGATAATTTAGTTCACCTTGGTGTCAGGAGCTCATTTATTTCTAGTTCTCTCGATTTTAACTTTTCTCCCCTCACTATTGGTCTTAATTATAATTGGAGAACCCTTACAGCGACCGCGTTCCTATTCTTCTAATATTCCTTCTTCGACATATTTCAATATTTTCCTCGATGGAATATCTCCAAAGCTGAATCTGTCCCGATACTCAACCTGACTTTGATCCCATATTTCTATGTAATTTCTTTTTAAACTTCATTTTATCTGCTCGTTACTTATTCTCTCCTACCCGCCATTCGTCGTCATCCGATCACTGCAGCAAGGTCTCACCTCTTTGGTGAAATGAGGAATGCAACGCTCCATTTGATCGTAGTTATGCCACGTTTAGAATCTCTTTCGCTTAGATCCGATCACCCAGAAAATTTTCTTGCTCATAAACGAGCTGGCGCAAACGCTGGATATATTCTTAAAGTCTCGAAGAGATTCTCTTCGAAGAACTTCTGATGGTCATTTTTCTCTCGAAATACCCTTCTTCACATACGTCCAAAAAAAAATTAGAAATCCTCATACTCCGAACGTCTTTCCGATTTCAATATCTCTGTCGATAATATCCTTTATTGATTCTGCTGCTCTTGCTTATATATCCCTAGGTGTTGATGAATTGAATATCCAACTTCATTTCCGGAAAATTCCTCTCTGCACTTCCTAACTGCTGCCTTCAATAATAATGAATTAAAGTGTCTCTTCTATCCATCTTACTCCTGGTCTTGACTGTATATTTTTCTTGTCCTCAAAACTTGCCCGACTCTTCTCCTCAATTTTTTAATTCTTTCTTTTCCAATAGGTATAATCACTCCTGGAATTCTTTTATTATCATTCCCATTCTTGAAAAAAATTCTTCCTGTCACCTCACTTCCTTGACATCCTGCATCAGAAAATTGTGTGAGGTACTACCAAATCAGAGGTCACGGGTTCGAGATTTGTATTGTTCCCGATCCGAATCGCTCCCAGGTTTATACCTAATCTGAAATTTAATTGAGCGAACACCAATTAAATTGCCATTTCAGCATGAATGGAGCTGCATCAAAAATAAAAGTACACATTTTTTCAGTCGTAGAAAAATTTGAAGGTAATTTCCCCTTTTTTTTTCTCGCTGGTGGTATTAACAACAATCGACAGCAACGAAAACATTACTCCGAACTCAAACTAGCTGTGCGCGTTTATTTATTTATTTTTTTATATATAAATACCTATAATTAATTCCTTTATTAAAAAAGCAAACAAATAATTTATTTATTTATTCATTCATATATTCTTTTATTACTTATTGATTTCTTCAGTGTTGTTTTAGTATTTATTCAGGTTTAATTTCTGCTGGAATAATAGAAATTAAATTAATGAAATAAATAATAAAAAATCATTGAGAAAACCAGTAAGTAATAAGAAAGTAAATGAATGCGTCAATAAATAAATTATTTATTTACTTTTCTAATAAAGGAATTAATTATAAGTGTTCATATAAAAAAAAAAAAAAAAAGGAAAAAAAATACTCATAGCTAGAGTTGAACTTGCGTATCGAGTGTACGTGTCACGTACGTTACCACTTAGGCCACGGCAATTTTAAACGAAATGTTTTACAACTTACATACAAACCTATACGTAAAGTGTTAAGCAAACTTTAAGCTCGTTTTTCTCTTTTATATTTGAGCATTGCAACTTAATATTTTACACGTAGTATACCTACATTGTAAACTACCACTACGCCAAAAATCATTGAACTTTCTTTTCTCCAAGGCCGTAAGGTCTCCTTGTGAAAGTTAGAATAACTCATTTATACCGAAATATTAAAAAAGAGTTAAAAAACGTTCAAAATATGCAAATAGATATGATCCGGTCTTTATTTATTACTTATAATATTTTGTCGGTTATGTTTCCGGTTTCTGTGTAATTTTATTATGTTACACCTGAAATTCTTTGATCGGATGAACCGTTCAGCCACTCGAGCGGTTTTAAAAATGCTAAACCGCTCGCAATCAGTTCGCTGCATGACGTAAATTGCGGTCTGATGATGTTAAATTATACAATTTCATGCACATTGAGTGATGAGGTTCAGCCTTCACTATACCGCTAATTCTTACCGTACCAATCATTTTGTGATTTACTCCATTCGATATAACGTACCATCCAAAGGCGCACGCAGGATTTTTTTTTAGTCGGGGCTAGAATTTAGAAGATGAGTTAGGGGGTGGTAACTCGGTACCTCGACCCATCTACTTCCGTGGTTTGTAAATTAAAATAAAAAAAAATAAAAAAAAAATACAAAATTAACGAATATTATTTTTAAAAAAGTTATAAAACTGACGAATTTTATTTTAAAAGAAAAATAATAATAGAAACGTAACATTATGTTTGTAATAAGCACAAATTAGATAAGCATACGAATTTTATTTAAGTAAAACAAAACATTACAAAACAAAATTAAGGTTTCGAAGATTTTTTGGGCTTGAGTGCGCCAATGGTACCATCTGCCATAGAGCACGATCGACCAATATTACTAACACTTCCTGTATTGATACGCCAAACAGAACAGCGAAACGCATGACTAGCCCCAAAGTTAGTGCAGTCGTTTGCAATAGACTATAATCTTGTGTAAAACAACTTAAAATCCTTTTGCCCTCCCACCTAAAATACAACTGGGTTAAAATTTTGAAACAATGAATTTTTGGTTGAGTCTTTCTTTTAGTAATTGTATATCAAAATGAAAAAAGAATAGTGGTAAGAATTCAGCTTCTAAATACTAGGGACTGAGTTTTTAATAGGTTTCCACGTCAAAATGTTGCCTATTTTTATTATTCTGCTACACTTTGTGAATAGGTGAATAAGTGCCAATTTATCTTTAACGACGTAGAATTTTTTTTCGGGTGTCCGAAATATTTTTACCTATTTTATTAACGAAATGTTTAGCATCGAACTCTATTAAGATTAATTTGATAAATCCGACTTTCGTTTGCGCAGCGATTAATTCCATTTTATGCCAATTGCATAGCGATAAAGCTGCGTCACCTTTAAGGATACCGGTAACAATTGTTTCGTTCAGTTCTGACAAAGACGAATTAGCTGGAAGTTCTGAAATCGATATACCCCCCCCCCCCCATATATATATATATATATATATACCCACGCGCGTGTATGCGTGTGTGCGCGATACGTGTTCATATGCGCACTTAAAGAGAAGTGTCCAGTTTCAACGAATAAGGCGGGAAATAATATTGACAATTATGAAAAAAGAAATTTATCGACGGCAACAGGAAAAGTTGCCAGCAATCATCTGGTGTAACTGACCGCGATTAAAATTCGACTGGAAAACTCACGGGAATGGTCTGAGAAAACTTCAGAACTCTTTAACCGGCATAAAGTAACCCGAGTTACCTTTCCAACTTTGACTTTGACGTCTTTGGCTCTCAAAAGTTTCTACCTTTGCAATTGCTTCTTCACTTCGAACGGTAGATTAATTGCGTTGCCGCTAAAATCTACCGTTACCGCAAAGTAGTAATTATCACCTCGGCTCTCGAACAAATGCGCTAACCTCCGCCCTTACTGTCGCAACGGCTATCCGCGCCTACATTCGGTTTTATTTATCGATTAAGACGCACACTAGCGTTTCTTTAGACAGTTGTGAGTTCGTTTCCAGCCGGCTTCTTATTCGTTTTTAAACTTCCGCTCCCTAAATAATAAAGTATCGTCAATCACCGCGGCTGCCATTAGCATCATTAGAAGGCGGTTCAAAAGGCCGTTCAAATTTGAAGTATTGAGAAATATTTTCTGCTTTTTCAATTGACTATGACCGCATTTCTACATGTTGACTGTTTTCAATTCCAACAAATTCTGCATTATTTCGTGAATCGCGTGCCTGGTTTGAAAAGATTCATCACGCATGTAAGTAAACAGAATCCGAACGCTACACTGTTTGTTTTCTTCGCTCTTTTGCATGTTGCGACCTTAACTGAAACAGAGTGCTCGATTAGGTTATCGCATTCGTTTTTAACCCGCAACTGAAATAAAAAATTGACTAAGGCAGTTTGACAATATTCAGCAACAGATAGGACAATGTATAGTACAGGGTGCGGCAGCATAAATTCCTTTTTTAAAATGCGCCACTTTTTTTCTACTGAATTTTTTAAAGAAATAATAACAGAATAAAACTGCAAAGGAAGAATCATAGCCAATGGGATCTAGAGTATCCGTTATTCCGATTTTCTGTTATTATTTCTGTAGAAAAATTTAGTAGAAAAAAAGCGGCGCATTTTAAAAAAGGAAGTTATGCTGCCGCATCCTGTATAACGCTACATTTTACATGCTTTGCTAGAATAAACAAAGCTCTTATTAACTAAACATGACGAATTATCGTCGCAAGAAAAATTATATTCCGGATGGCAGGTAACTTTCTAATGAAGAATCCGTCACTCTCAGATTTGCCGTTGAAAGGGAATATATTTCAAGTGCCTCAGCACGACGATGCTCTGTAGTAGATAGATAGGCTGTCGCAAAGAAGGTGAGATTAAATTTAATTTAGAGAGCCAGGCACAACCTATCGACTGGAAATTATACTAGAATGAATATTTTTTTTATTATCTAATTACAAGAATTAAATAAAATAAATAATCGCTAATAATCACGTGGAAGGCAATGGCAAACCACCACGTACAACATCATATGCACGCTAGGTCAGTACACAGCAGACCCACACGGGACTGCACTTGTATATCGATAAATCAAACGATTAGTATCAGTTCCGAACGTAGTCTTGCGTGCGTACACCTGCGTTGCATATAATAATTGTCCAGTATGCTACCTATACCTGTACAGCTGAGATGTACGAATAGGTAGTCGCCGACGCTCAGAAGCTGAGTATGACACTATAAAGAAAGGATCGATCGAACGCTTGTCAAGCTCAGTTTGTTGAAAATGAGTTGTCGTAGGGCTGTATAAAAATACGAGTATGTAGGCGAATCTTTCAAAGATAAACGAAATACACCAATTTTTATTCAGAATCAGTACCAGAAAGTAATTAAACATCTTTTTCAAAATGTATCTCCTTCATAGCTGAACACGCGTTCCTATTCGAGCTTGCCATTTAGTGAATGTTTTTGAGAATTGATACTCATGGTTACAAGAAATCAGAAAGTGGAAGAGGCTGATCTGATCGAAAATAATATACATATCTCTTGCACAGGATCATTACCCCCGACGAAACGTGGATCCGTTACTTCAACTCTACTACTAAACTGAGAAGTACCGCATGGAAGTCATTCCCTTCGCCGCGCAAGCAGAAGAGCGTAGAGGAAGTTATGTTAATCGGCTACTGGTGTTCAAGAGAGTACCTGAGTAAGGATGAGTTCTCAAAAACGTTCACTAAATGGCAATACTGAATGGACGCGATTTAGCTGTGAAGGGAGCATATTTTTAGAAAGATGTTTGATTACTTAATGCTAATGATTGCGGGAAAAAAAAACAATTGATATACACACTGCGTCAAGTTGTGAGACTGCCTTTCTAAAATCAATATTACTTGCGCCATCTCCATGAAATTCCGGGTACTAGTTCGTACAACCCTCTTCTCCGCCCAACCGAAGTTTCGGAATAATCGGATTATTTGTAGCACCCCAGTAACAGTTCGTGCAAACGTCTCTTGATACACGCGATCATAATTTTAATATGGAAAAAAATTTGGAACAACATTTTGTTGTGTTTTAAAGCGGTTAAAAATGCTACTGAAACATTCTAAATGTTAAAGGTAGCTCGAAGTAGTCCGTAATGTCTCGTACACTAGCATGATTCGTTGGTATAACCGATTTTCGTTAGACAGTCGATTGAAGACAAAGAGGGAGCGTGATGTTTTGCACAGCGAAAAGCATACCGCTGCAATTAGCGCACACAATTATTGGTAAGAAAAATGGTTCCCGTGCTCAACCACCGCCCGTACTCGCCAGATCTGAGTCCACCAGACTATTTTCTATTGCCCAAGTTGAAAATGGAGATGAAAGGGGGATTATTTTGTTTCAATTGAAGAGATTCAAACGGTCGTGACAATTACGACCTCGTTACCAAGAGAGCTTGCACGACTTGTTACTGCGCTGCTACAAATAATCCGACTGTTCTGAAACTTTGGTTGTGGAGAGAAGAAACTTGTACGAACTAGTTCATTTCATAAAGATGACGCAAGTAATATTGATTTTAGATAGGTAGTCCCACAACTTGACGCAGTGTGTATTTCACTTTTTTCCTGTTGTTAATGGAGAGGGTTGCATACATACTTATTTTTACACAGCCATACGGTAGCTTGTTTTCAACGAACTGACCTTGTCAAACACTCGATCAACAGGTAATAAACCAAAAATATTCACCCTGGTATGTTTTCCAGTAGATAGGGTAGTACTGGCTGTCTATACGTTTTTTTTTGTTTTTTTTTTAATTATTTTAAATGATCTCCTTTCCAAATTTCAAATAATTCTTAAAATTACAAATCCTTAATAAATACAAAAAACGATTCCTTCATCCGCCGTCTCCGTTACGAAGGTGAGCGATCAACACAGCAACGGTTTTTCTTGACATGGCAGATCTGAACATTTCAATGGGCAAACAACGGAGCCAACAATGAAAATATTTCGTCCACGAATTTTGTGGGCGGCCTTTCAATCTTTTGAGCTTTCCTTCCATGATGAGACATAAAATCTCATATTTTTGACTTCTCATGATGTAGTCTAGATATCGTAGTTTAATTTCCTTAATCAAATTTAATAATTCCGGGCGCTTATTCATTCTTTTGAGAACTTCCTTCTTAGTAATTTTTAAAATCCACGAAATTTTCAGCATCCACCTGTACGAATATAATTCAAAGGCCTATATACTTCATTCTGAGGTAGCATCCAACGTACAACTCTCGTTGCCATAAAATAAGACCGAAAAAACGTAGCACCGCAGAATGCCTAGTCCAAGACTTCATTTCCTTCTGCTGAGCAGGTTTTTCATTTTTATGAGTACTGCTCTCGATTGCTCTATTCACGATCGAATGTCTTTCTTACAACTCCAACTATCGTCGAAAAAAGTAGCCCCAAGTATTTAATTGATCTGACCTGTTCTAGTTCTGTTCCATCTACTTTTATCATTCATTATTCAGATTTCCTAGAGAACACTATTACTTTCGTTTTAGAGCTGTTGATAGTGAGCCGTTAAGCTTCGCTATCATCCTTTTTCGTAATTCTTCCTGACCATCAGCTATAATCAGGTAATATTTGTACATCGTATATTATTAACTGTGACTCCATTTACTTTGATCATCCCGTCATTATCATCAAGCGTTTCTCGGAATCATATAAATTGAAAAGCAGAGCAGACAGTACACATACCTGTCGAACTCCTTTTTTAATTTCTATATGCTCCGATGTTACGTTTTCGATTCGTATCTCAGCCGTTTGCATCCAGTACAGCTGACTTATTATGTGCAAGTCCTTCCTGTCAATAGGGATACCTTCTAAAATTTCCATAAATTTTCCATGCTGTACACAATCGAAAGCTTTATGGTAATCTATGGCGCACGCGTATACATTAATATTCGCATTCCGACAGCGCTGTATGAGCATACGGACAGCGAATAGGGCTTCACGAGTGCCATTTTTGAAATGAAATTGTGTATTTTCCAATAGCGACTACAAAGTATAAATTCTTGTAGATGGAGACCGTTTGATCAATGGTTTATCCGTACCTCCTCTACATTACACAATATCTAAAAGGAAAAAACTATCAAGTTAGATTATAACATCATATTATTTTCTTCTTTTTTTTTTTTTTTTTTTTTTAATATTAAATTTACAAATATAAATCTAGGCGCCGTGTGTAACTACCTGGGCTATTACGGCACCTAGACTCACTTGAAATTACAGAAGGCGGTGCAGTCTGTTCGATGCTGCAAAATTCAACACTGCCCGAACACAATCCGGGTAGTTCGACAACAGACGGTGGGGTGAGATATGACTAGAAGTACGGGAAGTATGCCGGCACCATTTCAGCAGATGCTCTACAGTTGGTGAGGCCATGAACCCGCACAGAGGGCAAGTGACCGGAGGGGGAGCTCCTTCAAAGACGTGATTGTGTGATAGTGCAGTGTGCCCCAGACGCAGTCTCGATAGGATCGAGAAATCCCTACGTGTGACGGGGAACGGCGGCCATCATGGGTCGGTGTCCGACTTTATGGATCTGAGCCAGGTTGTTTGTTCTGCCATAGTTTGCTCCACTCCTCAGCAAAGTGCATCAGAAAGACTGATGCGCCAAAACGAGGCAGTAAAGCGTTAAACGGCATCGAGCTAGATAGAGTTGCCTTAGCAGCCAAGTCAATCCGCTCATTGCCGGGAACCCCAACATGACCAGGAACCCATAAGAATGTGACATATACCTCAGATCGTGAAAGTTGGAATAGGAGGTTTTTTATTTTAATTATTAGAGAGTTGCAACTGTCTGGACTCTGGATGGCTTTTATAGATTGAAGTGAGTCTGTAATCAGAAGGGCATTTTGAGACGCTGGGTTGGAAGAATATGTCTCAAGGCAAAGAAGGATCCCAAACATTTCTGCCTCTAAAGTAGAGCAGTAGTCGTTTAGGCGCTCGGTGTACATTACACCTCCAATTTCATAAGCGCATGCGGTTGGTGAAGGAGAATTAGTAGGACTCGCTTTAGCTGCGTCTGTGTACATGTGAATGTAGTTAGGGAAGGAGGCGAGTTTATTTGATACTGCTTGAGCCATGGGTATAGAAAGGTTAGATGCTCCTAAGGGATCTGCTAAAGATATGTTTATAGATGTTGAGACATGAATCCAGCGCGCTAAAGCGGTCGAATTAACATGGTGATCGCTCCAATTTATGCCTACCTTAGAAAGAAAAGTTAAAGCCTTGACCAATGGATCGCCAGGAAAGGATGGGAATGGGATTTGGAAGTTACTGATGGAAAAATGATCTGGTAAGGAATAACGAAAAGAATCTCGAAAGGTGAGATAATCGCGAATAATAGATAAAGGAGGAAGGCCCACCAAAGCACAAACGCCCAACGAAGGAGAAGTTCGGTGCGCCCCAAGTATGATACGTAAAGAAGTATTATGGATAGGATCGATAGATTTTAGAAGAGTTTTATTAGCCGAAGAATACACCTGACAACCGTATGACAGTTTACTCAGGATAAGGGCTCTGTATACTGATAACAGCAATTTTGGATCTATATTGTACTTGTGGTTGGATAAACATTTCAAGGTGGACAAGGATTTCATGCAACTATGCTTAAGGATAGACGTGTGGAGCCCACGATAATCTCTCATCGAACGTTAGACCCAGAAACTTTATGGAAGGAAGGCATGGGATAGATACATGTTTTAGGTAGAGGATGATATCAGGATTGGAAATAGGACGACGCTTCTTTAGGAATTCGACACATGCAGTTTTTGAGGATGAGAAATCTAAGCCATTCTTTTCCGCCCAGTTTTGTAATCTATTGATCGTTGACTGTAGAATAGACATCGCATTAGCGGGGAAGTTTGAAGGAAGAGATATGTTAAGGTCATCAATGAATAAACGGGCTGTTACCGGCGGCCGTATGCACTCTGCTATATCGTTTATATAAAGGATAAACAAGGTTACGCTTAAAGGCGAACCCTGTGGAATTCCATTTTCAGTCGTGAAGGATGAAGATACTGAAGAGCCTATTCTTACTTGAATAGTTCTATCAGTGAGGAAGTTCTGAATAAAATTGCCCATATTACCGCTAATTCCGGCGTTCTTCAGCTTTTTAAGCACTCCATATCGCCGTATGCGGTCGTAAGCTTTCTCTATGTCAAAAAAGACTGAGTAGAGATGCTGTGATCTACTGTGGGCTGTTAGGATTTGCCTTTGTAGGCTAAGAAGATGAACGAGTGCAGATTTATATTTTCGGCCGCCTGCATGGATTGGAGAAAGGATTTTCTTGGATTCAAGATAGAAATAGAGGCGTCGGTTAACCATTTTCTCCATTACCTTAGAAAGGACTCAGATCAACGAGATGGGTCTGTAGCTTTGCGGAAGGAAGGGGTCTTCGTTCGACTTGACAATCGGAATAAGGAGAGTTGTTTTTAAGGATTGTGGGATAAAACCAGAAGACCAAATTTGGTTGTAGATGCCGAGCAAGAATAATCTAGCAGATGTAGGAAGATGTTTGAGCATAAAGGAATGTATAGAATCCACTCCAGGTGCGCTATTCCTTATGTTGCAGTTTAGTTGATAATTTAACTCGTGGATTGTAAAAGGAAGATTTAAGGGATCATTTTCGTCGGAATTAAAAGATATTGCTTGTTGTTCCACGGTTAATTTCATGGCTGCAAAGGAAGGATCATATAAGGAGGACGACGAGGAATTCTTAAAATGGAGCGCAAAGATTCTCACAACGTCAGACTCTTCTTTAATCAGCGAGCCATTCATGAGTAACGCAGGAGTCAAAGAATGATTCGAGGCTCCATTGAGAGACTTGATTCTTTTCCACATAATGGTGCTGGGTGTATCTTTCGTAATAGAAGAGACAAAAGATATCCAAGACTGGCGTTTCTTTGTCCGGATAAGTAACCTCGCTATGGCCCTGCGCTTTTTGAATTCCACTAGATCACTGAGTAATTTGGTGGTCTTGTACTTACAGAGAGCTCTTTTTCTCTCAGAAATGGCTGCGCTAATCTCTGGGCACCACCAAGGTACCCGCTTATGCTGTGTGTATGATGTTAGTGGAATGAATGCTACAGCGGCAGTGTTAATTGCTTCCGTGAGCTTCTGTAGGTTCTCCTCTACCGATAGTGAGAAGTGGTGTGGGACAA
Organism: Icerya purchasi; assembly: GCA_039619475.1. Lineage (NCBI taxonomy): Eukaryota > Metazoa > Arthropoda > Insecta > Hemiptera > Monophlebidae > Icerya > Icerya purchasi. Next base: position 321,844,923 of record CM077115.1, read on the forward strand.
TAAATTCTGACTTATATTTGTCCCAATCTGCTCTGTGAAAAGCGAAACGTCTAACCGATCGCTTTGCTCTCGCCTTCGGCACCATGGGAGGAATATTGATGAAAATTGGGAAATGGTCACTAGAGCAAAGGTCTTGATGTACGGTGCTTGATACGAATGGGAATAGTGCAGCCGATGCAAAAGCAAGGTCTAAAGTAGAGAAAGAATTATAAGAAAAATTGAAATGCGTGTGTGAAGGGGGAGGAAGTAGCAGGAGGTTACTGTTCAAGAGGTAGTCGGAGATTATCGTTCCATGAGCGTTGTAACGTGTGGATCCCCACAATGGGGAATGAGCATTAAAATCACCCAACAAAATAGTTGGATATCCTATCTGAGCTAGCAGGGTATCAAACTTCATTTGAGTAATCCTTTCGGAAGGAGGAAAGTAGCAGTTGCAGATATTTATACAGGAAAAGGGGAGTGATGGAATTGTAACTTGGACCGCTATCACTTGTAATGTGGTATTTAATATTAATTGTTGAGAAGGGAAACTGTCCTTTACCAATATAGCGACTCCTCGGCTGGCTACTGAACCCTGCGTGTAGTCAGATCGATAGACAGTGTAATCTTTAAATAAGGGAGAATGTGTTGATTTTAGATGTGTTTCTTGCAAGCAAACTATGGTTGGATCATGATTGCACAGTAGTAGCTTTAGTTCTTCTATATGTTTGTAGAGGCCTCTGCAGTTCCACTGCATAATGTCCTTTGAAAGCGTCATGACTGAAACTATCTTTCTCGCCTCAAAAGTGGTGTATAGATGATGTTAATCCGTGAAGGAGCCACTGTGGTGTCCTAATGGGTCCTCCTCCAATTCGCTTAGTGTTCGTATGGTACGGGTGAACCTGTATTTCAATCTCTGTTCCTTCAGCAGGGGTTTTGTGGTGGCTAGCATGTATAACAGACCAATGTCTGTCTTTGGTGAAGTCCCTAGCAAAGTTGATATAATCCTTGGTGGTCAAGATGTTACTGATAAACTATTTGAATCCATTGAAATCGGTTATAAACGATGATTGATGTTCATCGAACAGATGCTTGACTCGGGCTGTTACTTGCTCGATTTTCTGTAAGTTGGATTTAGGCATCTGCTTCGCTAAAAAGTTGGATGGGGGGAAAAATAAATTTTGCGACTGGTCAGGTACAGGATTGATTTCATTGTCTTCATGATCTGGAAGGGCCAGATTAAGTTTTTTATTCGCTGGCTGGGGTGTGAGGTCTGCACTGATATTTTCAGGTGGGTCTATCGGAGAAAGGGGGTGAGGTCGCTTAACGGTTAAATTGAACGGCTTCAAAACTAAGCCCATTCCTTCGCGCGGTTCGGTACTTTTTGGAAGAGAATCGTTCGTATCTTGCGGTAAATCACTTGAAGCGTGACTGTTTGCTTGAGGGTGGGATGTTGTTGATGGTTCCCTCTCGACGGGCTGTTCTGCAGGTACCTTGTGGCTGATTTTACAGCCGGTGCAAGCATGATCTTCAAGATTAAGAAATATGCGATGATTTCGGTCGTTGAAACTCAGAAGAAACGAGTCTGGTATATCTGTGCAGCAGGTGTGTTCGATATAAACCTGTCTCCTCCAGCTCACTACATGGCCGAATTCGTCGTCGGAAGGGTTTACTCGTAATATTGCGATAGGTGTTAGAAGTTTTAGTGTTAGGATGGAAGAAAGGTAGTGATTTAGTTTATCGTTGGGAATAGTTGGGGAAACGTTGGATAGCACAAGTTTGTTAGAGGGATTTTTTATTCTCCGGGCCATTAATGTTCGGTCACCTAAAGAGATCGACCCTCCGTTTACAAAAAATGTATCGGAGACCTGGACGGATTTAAGGAAAATTGCGACTCTATCGTTACTGATTTTCGAACCTGCTATGATATTGGCTGAGCCGCCTACTTTATCTTTTAGTGCGATAAAATAGTCGCGAGTGGAATACGGGGCTACGTAGGGAAATACGAGACCTTGCTCGTCTTTGGGGTGGTCGAAAGTGGTCAGTGGCGATATTTTTTTCGTGTGTGTAGTTCTAGCCGTTTTAGGCGATCTAACTGATTCAGAGAATGATATATTCAATGGCGGTCTGTTGTCGGCGCGGTTATCAGTTGCTGTAACATTTGAAGTAGACGTGACGGTTGTGTCTTTATCGGAGTTATTCACGTTATTCTGATTTAGAACAGACGGAAGGGGATTTACTGCGGTCGACTGATGCTTATCAGCAGTCGCGGCGATTGCCGGCTGATGTGACGGTGTGTTGTGTGTGTTAGTGTGGGTCTTACTTTGTTTGTGTGGTGTGTACTTACTACCGGTGGTTGATTTGCTTCCCTCCGGCTTCGATGTACCGGCCAGCGCACCGGTCGGTGGCGGTGAGCGGGGCATCTTATAAGACAACCCCACAACGTAATATCTCTTATCAAGGTTAAAATTATTTTCTTCCATTTCTGTATTAACACTTTATTGAACAATATAAAATGTTTATTAAACAGAAATTATTTTTAAATTAAAAATTAAAACGTGCCGACATGTTTCGGAGTCACTTGCTCAAATATTATAACTTAAAGTTAAAGTTACGCAAAACGATTACAAACATTTACTTCAACAAACAATGTATTAAATACAATATAATACCAACTTAAGCCAAAATAAATATCAAGAACAGAACACGCACGGCGAAAATTATAAAAGATAAAGCAGAAAAACTATGGATACAAGAAGAAATCAAATCGTTATATAAGAAGAAGATTTACATTAACAAATCACTACTACAGGCGCACATACTCCTGAATAACTACGTTGGATACGATATATTTAATTTATATAACTTACAAATTAACGCTAAAATTAAAAATATTATAAATAAGAAATATAAAGTAATAAATGATAAACTTAATCGCTTAAAAACGTATAACCTCGAAAATCCAAATACAATTAGAAACTATAATAATTTTTATCCCCGTTTCATTAATATGACAAACATTAACCTAACTAAAGACGAAGAATCACTTCTCAATAACGGCCTTAAATTTAACTTATTTACAAAATACAATAACAAAAACATTGATAATCTTATAATAGAAACTGAAAACGCCATATCTACAAATAATTGAAAAAACCATTATAAATAATACTAAAAACATACTATACACCAACGAACTAATATCAACACTTAAAACCATAATAGAACAAGCCTATTTCTATTTTAATAATAAATATTATATACAACCGAACGGTTTACCTATGGGTTCTCCTATATCAGCCATTTTAAGCGAAATATTATTACAATACTACGAAGATAATATTATTAATAAACAATTTCAAAACCATAACATTATTTTTTATGCTAGATACGTTGACGATATTATCACCATTTTCAAAACTAATCATTTAAACCAAAACAATTCAGACCCTGAAAAATTTTTAAAATTCCTAAACTCAATAAATAATAATTTACAATATACTCTTGAAATCGGTTACAATAAATTAAATTTCCTAGACTTAACACTAATGATAAACAACAATAAACTACAATATAAAATATATAGAAAAGAAACACTCACAGATATCACAATAAATTCAAATTCTAACCATCCTCAAATACACAAATATTCCTCATTCTACTCTCATATATATCGATTAATAAACACTCCATTAAATAACAAAGAGAAAAAAACAGAATTAAATATGATAAAAAACATCGCATTAAATAATAATTATAAACCTAATATAATAGATAAACTATATTCTAAATGTACTCGAAATAGAAAAAAAGGTAAACAAAATAATAATAACACTAAACAGATCTGGATTACTTTTACATATACTAACCCAGCAACAAACAGTCTTACCAACCTACTTCGGAAATCAATTAAAATATCTTACAGAACTAATAATAACTTATCTTCTTCTTCATCCGCCGTCTCCGTCTCGAAGGTTGGCGATCCACAATTGGAATTTATTTCTATCAACAGCTGTTCGGAAAAGTTCTAATGAGGAACAGTTGAACCAGTTGTTAAGATTATCCATCCATGAAATTTGACGTGTCTACCTCTCGATCTCTTCCCGGCTACAATTTTACCCTCAAGTAGTATTTTTAGATATGATTTGATCTTCTTAAGATATGTCCCAATTATTGTAGTTCCCTTTTTTTGATGGTTCGTAGTAGTTCAAGGTTCTTTCCCAGTCTATTAAGTATTTCAATATTCTTTACTTTTTGTGTCCATGGTACTTTCAGGGCACGTCGGTAACAGTACATCTCAAAAGCGCTGATTTTTTTTTCTAAAGTTGAGTCTAGTGTCCAGCACTCACAACCATACAGTAGGATGGAGAAAACGTAGCATCTCAGGAGTCTGATTCTGAGTTCCAGTTTCAGTTCTTGACGCGTGAATAGGTTCTTCATTCTTATTAGCGCTCCTCTCGCCTGCTCAATCCTGCTACGTATCTCAGGTTTGGAAGTGCAATTTTCTTCAAGTATACTTCCCAGATATTTGATGCGTGGAACCTGTTCAATTTTTTCACCGTTTATTTTGATTGAGCATTTAATTGGCTTCTTCGAGAATACTATTGCTTTTGTCTTAGATGTGTTTATTTTTAAACCGTATGCAGCACTTTTTTCCACGATCTTATCTAAAATGCCCTGGAGTTCCTTATTATTGTCTGCCAATATTAAGCTGTCATCAGCATATCGAAGGTTGTTCAAAATAACACCGTTAATTTTCAGTCCCCCATCATTTTCTTCAAGTGCCTCGTGGAATATAGCCTCCGCATAAATATTAAAAAGAAGGGGAGACATGACACAGCCTTGACGTAATCCTTTCTTAATGGCTGCTTCTGCTGATAATGCGTTTTCTACACGGATTACGACTGTTTGATTCCAGTACTGATTACTAATTATCCTGAGATCATTCCTGTCTATAGGTATGTTCTTCAAAATCTTCATCAGTTTGTCATGGTTCACGCAATCGAACGCTTTCTGGTAGTCAATAGCACATGCATAGACATCCACGTTGACATCTCGACAGCGTTGTGTTATTGTAGGTATTGCAAATAATGCTTCCCGAGTGCCCATTCCATTTCTAAAGCCAAACTGGGTATTACTTATTTGGTTTTCGCAACGCTTATATATTCGTGTATGAATTATCCGGAGAAAAGTTTTCAGGGCGTGTGACATCAAACTAATTAAACGGTAATCATCACATCGGCTCGCGTTACTCTTTTTTGAAATGGTTACAAAAGTTGATTTTATCCATTCTGCTGGTATACATCCTGTACTGTAGATCTTGTTGAAAGCTTTCGTCATTCTCTGTATACCATTTTCACTACAATCAGCGATTATTTTCAGCATTTCTGCATGTATATCGTCGGGCCCGACTGCTTTTCCGTTTTTCTGTCTTTTAATGGCATACAGTACCTCTTCTTTAGTAATAGGTGGTCCTTCATCACAGAAATCGTGGTATTTTTCCGGAGATAGACTGTTTCTGTTATCATCAAAAAGATTCTCGACGTATTGATTCCAGACTTCTAGCTTATCTTTTGTACCAATAACAGGTTTTGCCTTCGGGCCTAGCAAGATACCAGTATTTTGTTTGCGATGGGTACCTGCAACTTTTTTGACCAGCTTGTGAACGTTAAATAAATCCTGTTTATTCTGGTAACCTTCAATTTCAGTGCACTTTCCATTCCAGTATTCTTCTTTTGCTTCTCGACAAGATCTCCTGATTATATTGTTCAGACTCTTATATTCATCTGGGTTCTTCTTTACACTTCTTCGCTTCTCCATCAGTTTCAGTATTTCATCTGTCATCCATTTCTGCTTTTTCATATTCTTGTCATAGCCAATGTTTTCCTTCTGGACATCTAGTATTATTTTGCTGATGTCATCCCAGCTGCTCGTCCTGTTTTCCTTTTGGAGTTCAATTTTCACGTTCATTATGTCTCCTATTTCGGATTTGAAAGTTTTACTCTTCAGTTTATTCACGTCTATTCTTCCTTTCCGTTACTTCTTTATCTTGACGAATTTCCGCTCCATTTTTAGTTTCATGATGACTGGGTTATGATAAAAATTAATGTCAGCTCCGGGATAAGTTTTAACTGAATGTACGTATCTCCAGAATGGACGGTGTAAGAGAATATAATCGATTTGATTACGTGCAATGTTTTCCTCGGTATCGGCTGGAGACTTCCACGTATACAGTCTTCGGGGATGATGTTTTATAAAAGTGTTGGTAATCATTAATTCCGTTTCGGTACAGAATTGTGATAAACGGTTTCCTCTTTCGTTTCTATTACCAAGACCATATTTTCCAACGAAATCTCCTTCTTCTCCTTTACCAATTTTGGCATTGAAATCTCCCATGACTATTGTAATTTCACCAATTTTGGTTAGGTCTAAAGCAGCTTGTAGGTTTCTGTAAAAATCTTCAATTTTGTCATCTGACTTATCTGCTGTTGGAGCATATACTTGAATGATGTTCATCCTGCGGTATGATGTTTCCAAGATAAGAACAGCAATCCGGTTGGTGATTGGCAAAAAATCGACAACAGACTTTGCTAGTTTTTCTGGGACTAGAACTGCAACTCCATTTTTGTTTGAACCATCGACACTCCCGGAGTAGTACATATGAACTCCTTCTGATTTTAGAATTCCGGATTCCGTCCATCTGACTTTACTGATACCAAGTATATCGATGTTCAGCCTCTTCATTTCACTGACAGTGTTTGCCAATTTTCCAGCTTGTAGTAGGCTGCGGACATTCCATGTTGCAATTTGGACTGGGTTACGGAACACATTTAAGCAATCATGATGTTGTTTCTTGACTACACTGGGCAACAACGGGGATATTCTTAGCACCCTCGCCCCACTTAAGGGGTGCCTCGGACTAAGGGCCGTTGATCTATTCTTGCTTTCCATTGTAGATAGTTGAGAAGAATACAGCGGTGGTTTCTCCTTGCCTTCCGCCTGTTTTCTGTCAGGGTTGTCTCCCTTAGCCGATACGACTCGGATTTAAGGCGCCGGATACTCGCCTACTCGCTCTAGATCGGTTTACACCATCTGACTGGGGCACTTAAGTCACAAGCGAGCTGCCGATAGTCTGCTAGTTGTAAATGCAGTAGAAGGTTTAACGGTATTTAATAGAAGGAACACATTCGGCAAGTGTGCCCTCCTCCGTTTCCCTATCAGCTGTATGTTATGGGTTCTGATTTAGCTTTTCTAATCAGCGCTAAGCCCGCCGAGTAGAAAATTACCACCCTGCACGGCGTGGACGTACAGAACTCACATGGTTGCTGTTTCGTTTCTCCGTCGGTGGGGCTAGCACCATGTGACGGTCGAGTGACTACTTACTAGAGGAGATAACTCAACTTATATCACCAATTAATTAATACAAATAAATTCGTAAACATAGATAAATATAACAAATCCGGTATATATAAAATTAAATGTAGTACGTGCAATAAAATATATATAAGACAAACGCGTCGAACTTTCCGTATCCGATATAACGAACATATTGCTGCCATTACACACGGGCATATTAGTAAATCATCTGTTGCGGAACACATTATTATTAATAAACATAGACTAAAATTAAATATAAAAGACGACCTCGAAATAATAAAATATATTAATAATTATAACATACTCAATAGCGCCGAAACGTATTACATTAATAAATTTAAAGATAACGTAATTAATAATAATCTTATAATTAATAATAACCCACTATATAAAATTAAATATTCATGACATATCGATATATTACATTAGATTATAAGAAGACAAATACGTCATCGTTTCAATTTTTAACTTTAATTATTAACGCCATGAATATGGAGCAAGTGACTCCGAAACATGTCGGCACGTTTTAATTTTTAATTTAAAAATAATTTCTGTTTAATAAAGATTTTATATTGTTCAATAAAATCTCTTATCAAGACAAAATGAACGCGAGAAACACGATAACTTTATAATACTTTTGCAAATGTTTTCTTTAATATGGTGGTTATATATTGTTTATGGTCTTAATAGTATTATTTTTATTCTTGAACCAGTTGTAGTTTCCTTCGATGCTCTTATGTGCTCGAATTTGGAACAATATAGAAAACTATGATCCGGTGAATCTGTTTCGATATTGCATTTTCTGCATTTATCACCTCATTTGTTATACCCATTTGCCATGTCCCGATAGAAATTGGGTTAGAAAGAAAACATGACTGATTAGTTTGTTCTTCAATCTATCCTCGATTCTGGTTAATAGTCCATACGTTCGTCTTCCGTTAATTCTTTGTCATAAGCATTTTGTCATTTTTCCAAGTTTTTCGACTTCACTTCTTTTATTTTCTGCATTACCATTATCTTATCACTGTGGTTGTTTTTAGTTACTTTTATCTCGTTAATCATTTCCAACTGTAAATCCTCCGGTATAATGCCTGATATGACATACGAACACGTATAGGAAATCATTCTATATACAGATGTTTTATTTAAGATGATTTTCCTTTGTTCCGTTTTTCTTTTCTTTTTTTTTTTTTTTTACCAAAATGTTAGGATAATAAATCAAGGAACCATATTCCGTTATAGATCTGAGCAGCGCTAAGTAAAAAATTTTCCTATCCGCAAATTTTAAACCAAAGTTTCTGTTCTATAGACCTACCAGTTGTGTGTAATATGTTTTGATTTTATCCATGATGTAGTCAACATGTTTACTGAAATTGAGATTTTCATCTATGTATGTACTCAAATATTTCATTTTCTTGCTAAATTTAAGAGGCTTTTTATTCAATTTTAATTCTTTTTCTGTCCTACTTTTAATTTCATGTTTTTTATATTAATATTGATTTAATTTTGATTCTGGACTAATACTTCTCAAGATTAATGAGTTCGTTGTTAACATTGTTAATTTTCTGATTTATTTGTGGAATGCCCCCTATATTAGAGAATACTATAATTATTTTGGAACCATAGCTTTCACAAGCACTTTTCAAAGGCCTTTCGAGAATGCAGACTCCATGCCTACTTTACCGAGTTTCCTAAATAATCCATTCCACGAAACACTTTCACTCTTAAAATAGCATTAACATAATTTCTCCCGCTCAAATATGCAGTGCACTAGCACTATCTTGGTGTTTCACAAATCTCAACATAAACAAATCTTCATTAAACAATATCAGAAAAAAGCCGTTCAATATTACTCACACAGCACAAAAACATGATAAATTAGTAAACGAATCATATAGTTTTCTACACTGATGCGGCAGAATCAGATCCAATATCTATCTCATCTCCAACAGGAGGATATTCATTCAAAGGACCTAATACAACTCGCAGTATACGCCTCAACAACAACTGCTCAGTGCTAGATGCAGAAATTAAAGCCATTTGATAAGGCCTAGAATACTTTCTTTCTTTACAACGTAAGTCACAAAGAGAGCTAGTAGTAACAGACGTTCGTTATAGAATCAGTTACTAACCCACTAATCCAAAACCCAATACTCAGCCAAATACAAAACACATTAATCAAGCTGCATAAAAGAGATTGCTTGGTGTCATTCCTCTGAATCCCCAGTCACGGGAGAGTAGCCGGAAATGAACGTGCCTATACAGCAGTTCTATAGATTCCTCAGAACTCGCATGTCCACCCACTCCTACTTTAATTCAACATTTCTTACTAACATACTGCGAGTGTGTCTGGGAAACAATGGACTATATGCCAAACATGCTTGGCTCCGATCAAACAAACAACAAGAGCTTGGTGGCTGGAACGTGTCCGGCACAAGTTTCATTGCCATTCGTAGTTTACGATTAGAACGCACAGACCTGTCTCAAAACTATTTTTTTCTTTAGTAACCTACTTTTGATCACTGCCTCTTTTGTTCTCATGTTCAACAAACACTTCTGAGTTGTTCTAAATTCGCAATATCACGGGCAATCCTTTTACCAAATGAAACAGTACCAAAAATTTTGTCAAATAGCCCATCAGTAGTAGTCTCTATAGTCGATTTCTTTAAATAAAATAAAATAAAATAAGCAAACACCTTTAAAATGTAACCGTTTTCCATTCACTATAATAGTCGGGTAGTTAAACACAAGGTATGGAAATAATATAAGAGTTAGAAAAAAAAAAAAATGTAAATATTGCTATATCATTATTTCAGTGCTATGATGGAAATTGCTATTGACCATAAATTATTGTTATATATTATTTGTTTAATGGAGTTTGATTATTTTGTTGCAAATCATTTCTATTAAAAAGACTTAGTTCCTCGGTGATCCATAATTGAGCATTTTTCACATTACATTCTTCTTCAAAAGCAAGGGAATTAAAACGCGGGTCTGCATTACTTGATAACGCTAGAAGTCGCGGCCGAACTGCTTCAATCATTGTATCTCCCAAGCAGTTAAATTATTTGTGTTCAGATCGGTAATTTTTTCATGCGTTTAACTTTATTTCTTACCGCATTCAATAACTAATGAGAAATTATTCCGCGAGCTCGTTTTTTTTTTTTTCTACTTATCTTCTCTGTAATATTTCCGTTATTTATATTAGGTTAATTTTAATTTTGTTTCTATTTCAGAATCTTGCATTTCTATATTCGAGTAATTATTTTATTAAATTTTAACTTTCGCTTCTTTTTTTTGTTTCACTTTATTTTATTCATTTACTTTTTTTATTTATTTATTTATTTATTTTTTCTCTTCTTATTCATTGTTAGTTAAATAAACTTGTCTAGTGGGGGCCGTTCCGCGGCCTCCTTTTTGGAAATAAACCTTCTCGTAATCTTTCGCTTGACCTAATGGAGGTGGACGCTTCGGCGAAGCGAAAACCATCTAGTTCTCTTTGCCACTCTTCACCATCTAAATAGTTACGTCCGGCTGAAAGCGGTATTCTCAGCAACAGTAATAATAATAACAACATAAAGATTGATATTAAAAAAATAATAATAATAATTCCAAAGATAAACAGAACAACAGTAACTATAATAATAATATTAATATTAAAAACTATAATAACAACAGTAATGGCATTGACAGTAATGACAGTAATAATAATAAAAATAACAACAATAGTAGCAGCCGCAATAATAACAATGATAATAATAATAATAATAAGCAAATTCAATTCAACTTATTTTTATAATACCACAGATGCACAGAATTGCGCGAGTAGTGGTGTGTAAAAATTAATACATGACAATAAATACATATACATATGTAGAAAAAAACAAAATATAAAACACTTCTTAAATGATACTTTTTAAAACTCAAATAAAAATATTTTCTGAAAAAAAAAGTAAAGTAAGTTAAATAAATGCATATAAATTAGTGATTTACAGAAAGGTAATTTTTTAAACTGAAATAATGTATATTAAAAATCATGTGTAAAATAGAACAAAACGGAAAAAGTAATAAAAAAATTAAAAAACAAAATACAATAACAAAATAATAATACTGGGAAAAAGTATATAATATATGTTTATATACACATATACATATATAAACACACATGGGCGTCGTCAGCGGGGAGCAGAGGGGCAGGTGCCCCCTAGAGCCTTGAAAGCAAACAAACAAACAAAAAAAGAAAAAAAACCTACTGCATACGCATGAATGACTAATACAATTAAAATTATGCTCACTTTACAAAATCAACTTTATTACCCTAAAAAATTGAATACCACATAAATTGAATGTCAAATAAGGAATTTTATAAATCTTTATATATATAAAAATTCCGTGTCACAACGGTTTGTCCACGATAAACTCCGAAACTACTCAACCGATCTTAATGAAGTCTTGTACACTGTGTGTGATTTGGTCCAACTTAAAAGAATAGGATATTTTTTATCTCGATTAATGACCTCAATATTTTTTTATTTTCAAATTAAATGTTTTTATAGGATAAAGGGTTGTGATTAGTTATAAGTTCCGTAAGTGTCGAACATCTATGGGTAGTGTAAGTTAGTTGATTGAGACAACATTTTAACATATTTTGTTATCTAGATTGGGTAAGCATCCAATAGTGGGCGCCGTGTTTCGATTTCAAACGTTTCCTTGATGAAACAATTTATTTCACGTTACACGTGTTTTCCAAGTTTACATACGACATAAACATGCTTTTTGAATTTTATTGTAATTGTGCTGTATATCATTTTGTATATTATTATTTTTAACTACAAAATTATAATAATACACAAAATTTTGTGTATAATTTTAATTTCGTTTTTTAATTTCGTTTTTTTTGAGAAACCGTTCTGTTGCCACGTATTCCAATGATACCGTCAGAATCTCCAGTACCATTCAAAAGGCTTCAATTTCGTATTCGTTTAGCCTTCGCGATTACTATCTCAAAGCCAAGGAATGTTCATTTGCGGCTTGGACTTGGAAAATCCATGTTTCTCCCATAGGCAAAACTGTATGTCGCATGCTCGCGTGTGGGGAAACCGTCGAATTTGTTTGTATTAACAAAAACAGGTTAATCAAAAATATTGTACAACGACTAGCACTTAATTAAATTAATTGTTATAATTTAAAATTATAAAAATAATTATTAAAAATACTGAATAATTAACGTTATCTAACTCATTTATAAAATTCAATTTTTATATGTTATCAATTAAGAACCTTGTAAATTACTAATTTATTACAAACTATACTCGAATATGAGATAAATGGAATGTAAAATTAAAAATTTTATGTGCTCAATTTCAACTCTCCGAAACTTTTTACTAATAACTTTTAAATTTTGACGCAAAGTTCCATTCTCAGTCGTGTGTGTTTTTAGATTGGCTAAAATGTTTTTATCTTTATTGGTGAAAATTTGCTTGACTATATTGAATGGAATAGTATAATATTAATTCAACGTATTACCATTGAGCCACAGCAGCTTGTGGCCGGGTCTGCTAGTACGTATATATATGTTAATGTTTAAATTTTTTTATTAATAACATTGTTTTCTTTTTCTACAAAAAAATATTTTTATATATATATATATATAGATTAAACATAGTGAATAGCAAAAAATAATCGTTTTTTAAAAGAAAATAAAAACTTTATTTATAATGTATAATCGGAAAGCCTAGTAAATACCATCGTAATTCATATATTAAGTAAAAAACACACCACTATAAATAATTACTTAATTTTTAAATAATGGTTTATAGCGGTGTGTTTAAATTTACTTACTATATGATAAACGAAAACAATGTGTGTCATTAACAGATATAATAACCATCGTCATTCTTGACTATAAGTTTTATGGCATCTGCGCGACTTTGTTAATCTAGAATTTTCAGTCAATAAAATGTTCCATCGATGTGTTAACGCACTAAAAAAAATCATATAACTCCTGTGCAAAACCGGAAAAATATCGTCGTAGCAAGATGTTCACCGACGCTATTTTCTCCCCACCTGTTCTGTGAATGGTCGATACAAGAAGCGAATTTCGCTAATTTGTTTTTTTCTTTAATAGAAGGTTGGAGACCAATGTATTTACCAGACACGTTTGAGGCGTTATTGCAGGTCTAGGTTCGACAATTTTGAATAGCGCCGCCGGCTCCCGTGAAACACTTGCTGGTGTTCTCGCGAATTCTTCAACGTCACTGCTACTGTTCCGTAACGTCTCAGACTTGGTTTTAAAGAATTCCTAGAGTTGGCTCTGGCCAGCCCTACCGTTCTGCTACCAAAGAGGTACACAGATTGATCGTTATTAAGTAGTGATCGCTCTGGACTACATAAGACAGGAACCAACCAAAGGTACTGCTGATATGTTTAATACTAATATAAGCATAAAGTACGTTTTTCAATCTGCCTATTGTTAACGTGATAACGTAAGCGTATGGCTCTGCAATCTATTTTTTTCTCCATTATTTCAAAACTCGCTTTATCTAAATCTACACTAGAAGTCTTATAAGACTGTACACTGTAAAGCATACCTTTAAATCATTTGTTAAAAAAAAAAAACGGTAAATTAAAAAATTATACTATTACTAGTTAATCCCTTTAGTACATGTACTATTAAATAGTTTTGTTTATACAAATTACAACTTCTGGTGCAATAAAGTCTCACTTAATTAATGCATTTAAATATAATATACCAAAACCGGAAACGTATTTTAATTTTATTTATTAAAATATATTTCTAAAAAATTACACTAACATGCGTGACGATCATTCATCATCATCATCATCATCATTTGGTCGAAAATCTCAGAGGGGTGTCGTGATCATGGCGACGCTGATTTAATTATTTTTCGCCACTGCTCGCGATTTTCTGCTTTGAGACAGGACATCTGTAAACTCAGACCCGTTACATCCAGTATCGCATTGGTCCGTCGCATTGGTGGTCGACCTCTGGATCTCTTGCCTTCCATTTTCGCCTGTATCAACCAGCGCTCCATTCCATTTTCTCTGCGCATAAGATGTCCAAAAAATTTCATCTTACGGGTGAGTACAACACTGGATGATCGTTATGCAGCCCCGATTTCTTCCATTACAGATGTATTAGTTCGTTTTGCCGTCCAGGGTATTTTAAGAACCCTTCGCCGACACCACATCTGGAAACTATCTATTCGTCTTATGGTTGCCTTTTTCAGTGATCAACTTTCATAATCGTATTTAATTGTTTTGCTTCAGTTTCATTCTTTAATCGGTGATTTGTTTATCTTACTTTTGCAAATACCATCGAATTAATTTTAACTGCTTTTCGCGGTATTTTAAATTACGTACGTTACATTTTTAATTGGAATAATGAAATTTTACATTCTCCGTAATCCCTATCAGGTTTGTTAATAATACGACTCGCGCTTTATGGACGAATATAGTTCAGAATAAAATACCGCCCATCTTTTAAGTAATCTTGACATATCTCTCAATCCGAAGCATCTTATTGAACACCTTAATTTTAGATGAGCGATTAATTTCTTTGACTTTCTTTTCGTTCCGAAATACGAAAGAAAAAAGAAACTTTATCACCGCCACGGTTAAATTATTGTTAAATCAACATTAACAAGAAATTGGATTATTACGTCAAAGTTCAGTTGTTTAGAAAACAAACAAACGTTGTCCTTTGAAAAGTACAACAACGTTCTGAATGATAAGATTAAATTTGATCAGCTACAGTTTAAACAAGACATAAAGCCTTAAGCAACTGTTATTAAAGTGCGAATGATGAAGCAGTTCATTTTTGCTGTGCGCAGCACCTGCCACCAATTAAACAAATGGACTCTCATATTTGCTCGAGAGCCGAATTCAAATTATTTCCTTCGTATTATTACCGCACATTACACTCGTTCTTTCTCTTTCTGTTACGCACACTGCCCCCGTAAGCTCTTTCTGCTGAAATAATCGTTCTTCAGAAGCGAATTTTGTTTTATTTTGCATCAACGCGATGGTTATTTAATTTTCGCAGGTGCAGAATTATTATTTGCAAATAATTTGAAGTAAACGTGGCGTACACGATGAGCTGCCTTTTTCATATTAACGCCATGACAAAAATGCGAAGATGTTCTTTACGAACATCTGAACGAACTCTAGGAAAATACGTTTTCCGATAACGTACAGTCACAAACGTGTTGTTCTAGATTTGCAATTAAAACGAAAAAAAAAAAAAAAAAGCCCCGCGCTTTCGTTACTCGCACGGCCGATTATGATAACTAGCCATAATTCAAATATAAATATCGTTTTAATAATACATATGAGCAGTACATTTTTTCCAACCTCTGCGATTCTGCGTTTTCCGTCCGCTTTGCCATTCAGGGAATCCGTAACATCTTGTGCCCCATATCGACATCTCTGGCACGTTAGTATGTCTTCTATCAGGGATCCTTATTGTCCATGTTTCTGCGCCATATAATTCATTTAACATGGTTGGGTGCAGTAGAATACGCATTACTTTTATTTTCGTTAAATTTGTAATGTCACAATTCTTCTAAATTCTATTTAAACTCATCAAGGACACCCTAGTTATTGTGCCCTTCTCCGTATTTCCACGTCGCAAGCAAGGTCGGTTATTACAGATGATTGATCCAAGGTAAGTAAAAGATTGCACCATCCCTAATTCTCCTAATGCAAGAATCGACGAAATTGATATTATGATTTCCATCTATCAACAGTCGTAGTTTTTATTTTTATTCACACATAGGCCACATTTTCATTTTTTCTAACCCTGTCGGAAGAATTATAAATTCTTCTTCGCTCGCAGCTACACGAGTCTCAGCTCGTAATATATTGTCCATATATGTTGGGTAACAATGGTGAAATTATGCAACTCTGTCAGACTTCCAACTCTGAAGTGGTAAGGTGTCGCGCTATTTACTTGTACTGCTGCTTTATGTGCTTGTGTGAATTTTTAACTGAGGACACTAGATGGTAAAGGATCCCATTCCTATTATAACGTCGCAAAGCCCATTTTACAGCTCGAAGTCAAACCATCTTATTATAATCTAGAAAACAGAACAACGCTCTCGTATATATTATACTTTCTTGTTTTCTCAATCGTTATTCGCGTCTTCTTTTTATATATCTATATTAACAAAAAAAAGAAAGAAAGAAAGTTGGGTTCGTCAAAAAAGACATTGGACCAAGAAGAGGAGAAAGGATGAGAAGTGGAATCAAATATTTATGCGATCAAATATGGAGGATAGAAAAGATTCAAGTGCTGGAATGACCGAGGGTGACGGCAAGGAGAGAACAAAAGATGCACTACGAAGTTGGAAGACAATTGACAGCAGAGACGAGTAAAAGGAAGAAGGTTCGGAAGCGATACAGGTGCATTCAAACAAAATGTGATTACCGTCACCTATAAAGTTGTGAGAAGAAGGGTGTAGGGGACAAAGATGAGAGGGGACTAGAGAGAAGCGAAATAAGGAAGCGGGGAGAAAATTGTGCCCAAAGCGTAGGCAACAGATTGTAAAGAGAGTTGAACGTCGCATGGAGGGAAAATTGGAAAACCAGAGATACGACGGTAGATTAGGCTCGATAATGAGATAAAAGGAATCCGGATTTCAAAATGAGGGGGAATACGAGTATAACCATAGTTTTGATTGAGCTGAAGTGAAGAAGAGATTAATATTGTGAGATGAAAAAACGCTGAGCAATTTACCGGGGTAGAAGAGGATGAGCGAGCTGGTATATCGACTGAATCGTTACCTTCGATTTCAGAGTGCCCAGGAATTCACAGTAGATCAATTTGGACGCGGAGTGAGAAGGAAAATGTTATGGATAAGAGAGCGTATGAGAAGGATTACGTAATCGACAGAGGGAGAAGAAAAAGGGAGAGGAGATTGCATGAAGGAGACTGTGGGAATCCGATATAATAAGTACTTCACATGAAACATTCAAGAAGCAACAAAAAGGACGGCACGCACGGTAGCAGTAGATTCGGCATAGAAAATTGAACAGAAGGAAGGAAGTTTGAAGATTTCAGAATAAGTTAAGAAAGGACAAAAGAAGGCTGAGCCAAAACTCCATTGAGTCCTTCGGAACCGTCAGTGAAGATGGCAAAATGATTAGGGAAAAAGGAGCCAAAGGTATATAAAAACTCTGATTTGACAACATGATAGAGGAAAGTTTTGGTAGGGCAAGTTCAGAATAAGCAATTAATAGGATGTAGGTGTGTGCAAAAAATTGAAAGAAAAGTATGGCAACTTGTCGTATGAATAAATGTATGAAGAAAATTGAGAGAACCGTGCGGAAATGAGAGATAGTATTGGAGTTTTGTTGATGGTAAATCGCCAGTTGCGATGGATATAAGAATAGGAATTAACAAGGGAAGAAGAAGAAATAGGTAGACGTTTGATTAAAAAGCGGTAACCTAGATAGGACCTTCGAACGAAAAGTGGAAGTATGAGTGATTCGGCATGTAAAGCGGGGATACGAGTAAACTTCCTAGCTCCCAGACAGAGACGAAGACAAACATTTTGGTACGGTCCGGTTTCGAGAGCAAGGATGTAGAGGAATTTCTATAGATAAAACGATAATAATCAAGGATAGAACGAATAAAGGATTTGTAGAGCATTAGTAGGATGCATGGGTCTGCACCCGAATTAGTATGGGAAAGAGACTGTTTGACCCTTTTGAGGAAAGGCAGGTAAAGATGGTTGATGTGATTATGAAACGAAAGGCGACTGTCCAGAAAAATTCCTAAATAGCGAAAAGAGAAAGAAAGAGTGATCGCAACGTTATTTATAACGAGATTAATTAGAGAGCGATCAAAAGGACAGAGAATAAACACAGCAGCAGAGGATTTAATAGATGAAATTGAAAAATAGATATTTGATAGAAAATTTTCTATGTTAAAGAATTTTGGAGCTGAAAGCTAGCGACCGCGAAATATGGCGATGGGAGGAGTAGATGAGGATATCATCTGCGTGAAAAAAGGAAGGAGAACTTAGAGGTATGGGAGCAGTATTGTTAAAATCGATGTTGAACGGTGTTGGGCTAAGACAAGTATGGTAATCCGTGGAATACGCACCTAGTGTAGGTGTCGGAAGAAATAGAAAGGATAGCAGTTCTACATTTAAAGAGATTACCAGTGAGGGAAAAAAAGTGAGCCGGTATATTAAAAGAAAGCATTATATCAAACAAAGTAGGGAGGTGAACATTGTCGAAAGCTGCATTGATGCAAACAAAAGAAGCAACAAGAAATTCTTTACGGATGAATGCCGAGTAGACGTCTACCAAAAACGAACTAATACAATCCGGGGACCGCGACCAGGGCGAAAACCGTACATGTTGTTAGTTAGTAAATCATTATGTTCGAGCCACTAAACAAGGTGTCTATTAATTAAGCTTTCAAAAAGCTTTCTCTTGCAAGAAGCAAGAAAGATTAGGACGAAGAGTTGAAGAGTTAATATTTTGGATTGGAATGATGATAAAGGTATTCTGAGAAAAATGAGTAGAGCTGGAACGAAGAAAGGAATTAAATAAGTTCAAAAGGAACCGAAGAGAGTACTCAGAAAGGTTTTTGAGAATGGGAAAGGAAATCCCTTCCCCAGGGGAGGAATTTACAGAATTACGCAAGGATACTTTCAGTACTGTAAAAGTAAATGGGGAAACCAAAAAATGTGAGGAGGCGGAATCGGACGACATGAGACAGGATTCTTGAAAGCTTGGAACATAACTGGGAGATATAGAATTTTTAAAAGGGATTTATTTATCGGGAGGAAGATTCTGATTAGAAGGACGTGGGGAGCGAAAGAACTTGAAGGACTTGGCGCGTCTTAAAAATGAGTTCTCTCATTCCCTTGCTAGGCATAAAACCTGTCTGCTCTGGTGAAATTTGTCTATGAAGGAAATGTTTGAATTTTGTAAGTAATGCTCAGGTGGACTTCACTGGCACGCAACATCGCCGCTATTATTCATTATATGTGTAATTTCCGGTCTTTCAGATGACATGCACAACTTCTATATGTACTTCTTTCTAACAAAACTAAAATAAATTTCGGAACTTTATCATGTATGCCTGGTGCCTGCTATTTTTTTTTTTTTTTTTTTTTAGATATCGGATTGTTTCTTCTATTTCTGACAAGGAATTTTGGTTCTATATTGATTTCCGGCTTGTATATTTCTGCACGAGATTTTCTCCATAACTCCATAGCCTCTTTTTTAGACTATTCTATTGTTATATCCGCTCTTTTAATGGTCTAATTTTTCGGCTTAAACTGGTTTGTAATTCTTTTTATCGCATTACGCATGAGGTTACTTCACCTTTTTAAGCTGCATCTTACATTTCTTTACAGGTGCTATTATGGTAGTCTAGTTTTTATCCTTTTTATAATCTCATTTTATTTCTCTGGACAGTCTTTTATACTTCGTTGATTGGTCTACTATAGTATTCCTGCTTGAGTTGTTTTTTTTTTTCACCACTTTTTCTATAGTTTCCTCCGATATCCATATTTTTTTTCGTAGATTCTTTTGACGCACCGATTTCGTTATCTTCACTATGACGGCATCTGCGGAAGGAACATATCGAAGTGCATCGTTTAACTTCGCATAAAAGAATTCGATCACCTCTTCGTCTAGGTCTAATTCGGGTTGTATACATATAGATTGACGGAAAATGCACTGAAATGTGTAACACTAATATTTTGTCGCCTACCGGTCTATATTCTACCGAGAAGTGTACTATCTTTGAATGGATTATGAAAGCCACTCCATTCCTGCTTGTTTCTTCATTTGTCAGAACCCTACAATAAACTCGCCGCTGTTCACGTTGAAACGTCTGGAGCCCTTCCAGTGTGATTAGAAATTTCTCCGAAATCACTATATTGCGACTGTTTGACTCACCTATTACTGAGTGCAGTTCCCCGTCTACGTTTAACTCCCGCAGGCTCGAAGCAGCGGCTGTTAGTTACCTTATTATTATGAGAAAACCGGACAATCCCCGACATCCTGTCAAGACTATGGGATTTACTTCACTGACCGTATACTGTCTAATCTCACGTTTTTCAACGTCTCACTTGGGATTCATCATCGCATAAACAGTAATGTATCACGCATTGTAGAGCCTGAGATCCTGATAAAACCATGTTTTCTTAGCTGAAATGGGTTACAAGGAAGATTGTGGTTAATAAGAGTGGTCTCCCAGCACCTTCCATCGTGATTTTCTGTCGGGGTGTATTCCCTTAGCCGAACAGGATCCGATCTGAAGGCGCCGGATATTCTCCTACACGCTCCGAATTGATCTTCATCAGCCCGACCGGAGCACATTATTATGAGCGTGTGTTGTTGGTCCTAAAAACAGTAAAATACTTAATATGCTCATTAGTGAATCCCACTTCGCTATTCGCTCAGCAGTGTGTATTGTGGGTTCCGATCTGGTCGCTCCACTTAGCACTTAGCTCGCTAAACAGAAAATTACCACCCTGCACGAAGTGGACTTAAGAAACACGCATGGCTGTTGCTTCATTTCCCTTCCCGGTAGAATTAGCATCAGCCGAGAGACGACTTTCTAAGCAGCCTCTCTAGTTACTGCAACCTATGCGTTACATGTAATTTAATTATATAAAATATAAACAAATCAAAACTTACTGTCAATTTGAGGTTCCAAAACAATCTTCAATAATGAAATGACCAGATTCGACTTTGTGTGTGAAAAACGCGGAAACTGCTAAACATGTATTTTAGCAAAATTTTACAATTTCAGTTTCTAGGGACTTGGCATATATTTTCAGTTGGAATCATTATAACCCTCTCTTGGCTCGTCGCTAGCAAAACTGTGAAGCGAAAATTCGAGTGATTTTCAAACTCCTTCTTTACACTACCTCTTTCGCCATGTTGAGAAAAGTCTACATTCGAAGAAGTATCATTTATTAATTGAAAAACAAACGATTAATAACGAAATCGTTTATTTTCTGATTTTCTGATTTTCTGATTTTCTGATTTTCTGATTTTCTTCTTTTCTTCTTTTCTTCTTTTGTCGTAGTATTCTAAACATCGTTTATAGTACTTATCTGTATGACAAGGGGGAATTTTTTTATTTTTGAAGTAGCTTAAAGTGGTCAAATTTCAGAAAAATTCAATTGAACCAGAAATTTTAAACAGATGTAATACAGGAATAACAAAGTATTCATATCACGTACACTGACATTTATTCCTAATAATTTATCGTTTCAATTTAAGCCAATACATTGAGAGTTTGCTGTGTAAGCGTTTGCTTCGTTAATAAATCGCAGGGACAAACGCTAAAGGCAACTGGTGTCGATTTAAGGAGAGCAGCTGTGTCGCACACGGATGGTTCACGTCAGTTATCTCGCGCTACCAACCATGCTGATGTGTCTATATACTTTAACGGCAGAAGGAAAAACATCGAACATTGTTTACAAAGAAGTTTTTCGAACGTCCGAACAGGCTGTTTTTTCTTGCATTTTTCTCTCATAAATTGACATATAGTTAATGTTTTCGTATTATTGCCGACATCATAGACGTTAGCTAGTAATCTGATAAATTCGATCACTAAATTCACAATTTATTAATTAATAATTGACGTGTTTCGGAGATACTTCACAATCTAGAAAATATCGTGTAGAGAAACGGCTGTGTGAAAACTTGATAGAATGTTCTGTAGGATTTATTTGCAGCGAACGCAATCTTTCAGAATTACATTATAAACTTATATACATTCGGCAATCACTGGGACGGGAGGTTTCAAAAAATTAAACTGACTTATTCCTGATGAGAAGAAGGCTGTAAACTCTCCTCGTAAAAAATATAAAAACCCATCCAAGTCTGTAGTAGGGTTTAGAAAATCGTCAAATAAAACCATAAAACGTTCAAAGTGGAAACCTAATTGCAATGAATTACTTGAGAAGAGCGTCTCCATATAATTAGAACGCATATTAACAGAAATTGAAAAGGAAACTACAAACGTTGAAAATCTTTGGGAAAAAGTTTAAAAATGTTTTACTTCTAGCGGGGGAAAATAATAAACCTAGGTTGTAATGGATATCTGGTAAAGAGGGGAAAATGATAAGAAACAGGCAAACGATTAAAACAAAAAGTAAAGAAAAAAAGTAAATCAATATAATGAAAATTAATGACGCTATAACAAGGAAACTTAGGAACAATAAAAATAACTATTCACAATTAATCAGAGAACGATGCTGTGTGTGTGTGTGTGTGTGTTCGATCTTCAATGTTTTTGTATTATTATCCGGTATAGAAAAAGTAATATATAAAACCCTGCGAGATACAAAACTTACTTAATCGATCTAAAATCACATCACACGAGGTGTAGCTGATAATATAGAAAAAAGGTAGAAAAAAATCCATTGGCTTTCTTCATAGAAAGACCCGCAAAATTAATTTCATTAACGGCCCTCGTAGCGTTAGAATACCAAGAAGCTTCTATCGCGGCTGGTCCTTTCCTCGACTCTTTCCCTTCCTCAGACATTCTTTCTCTATCGCGCTCTAATCATCCCAGACTTTGGTCTGACATGTATCCATCTATATTCTCAAATCGCTTTTCTCAGTACCGTCTTATTCAACCGGTTCCTAGTTTCCTGCCTTGGTTTCAATCTATTCCTATCTGTCGTCGTTCCACTGTTGTTTCCTTAATTAGGCTTAGAATCAATCATTCTCTTCTCCCCTCTTCTCGCTTTCGATTCGCTTTGTCCCCTTCTCCTTTCTGCTCTCTTCACGCTTCTGAGCCTTCTTGTATTTGTGATTCAAATCACATCCTATTCGAATGTTCAGCACTCTCTAACGAACGCTCTATTCTTTACACCCAACTTCTAGTTTTGGGTCTTCCTACTCCCTTTAACGCTACCTATATTCTTTCCTTCCCATTGCCTTCAGTTATCCCATTGCTACTGTCCTTTGTCCTCTCCATTTCTGACCGCCTGGTTATTTCGTTATAACTGTTAAGTTTTCATGTTGTTGGGTCAAGGCCGCTGGCGCGCCCAGGGTAGGGAAAAAAAAAAAAAAAAAAAAATATCATTTTCCTACTCTTAAACGTTTTTTCATCATTACCATCTGCCGTCTGCGGTTCAATCATACTTTGCTCCCATCCTCTCGGCATCGTTTTGCTCTTTTCCCATCCCCTTATTGTCCTTTGCACTCTGGCGACTGTTCCTTTGTTTGTGATCCTGACCACACGTGCTGTTTGAATGTTCCAGTCTTTCCTCCGAACGTAATATCTTGTACGTTTAATTATTAAAGCTGAATTATCCTACTCCATATAATGCTTCCTATATCTTAGCTTTGCCGTCATCCAATGTGGTTCCTATTCTTGTCTCTTTTCTGTCATCGATCTCTGACTGGATTAAAATTTAATCTTTAATCTACTCCATTTGTCCTGGGTAGCTGCCCTTAGTTAACCAAGCTCAAAAAAAAAAAAAAAAAAAAAAAAATAAGAACCTACCTAGAACAAGAAAATTCGTAATATTGACACCCAAACAACCGGAGAACTTTTTAAGGACCTACTGGAAACAAAAAGATTCTTAATAATAAAATTCAAATTGCTATTTACCAAAACTAATTAGTTATTAAAATGAAAGAAGAAAATATGAATCTAACGGTATATAATAATTTTTGTCATTATTTAATAGCTATTCTAGCAGTTGTAATTTTTTTAAAACTATTTTTTATCTTTGTAAATTCTCAGATTTCTCATAAAAAATAGATATTAGGAAATTATATAATATTAAATAGGAACAGTTGTTATTTCTAGTCTACTAACAAGCTTTATTACTGATAACATTGTATTCGAATGTTTTTATTTTTTTTTTGTTTTTATTCATTTTAAATGTGTAGCAATATTTTTTTTATTTTTTTTTATTATTATTATTTTATATGTAAAATAAAATAATAATAATAAAATATATATATATATGTATATATATATATATATTGCTAAAATGAATAAAAACCAAAAAAAAAAAAAAAAAATAAAAACATTCGAGACATCTTTGTAGTAAATTATAGTATAGATTCCAATTTTCTTTCTGAATACTTTGAAAAAAGTGGTCGAATTCTCTATAGTAAAAAGTTGTACATGTGCATCCGAAAATTTCATAAATTGCTGACACTGACCTTGGTCAATTTTTCAGAACCATAGAAAAAGGAATGACAACTAAGGTGTTTTATCATTAAAACCAAGCGAGCGCGGACCAAAAGGCGCGTACTGTTTTATTCATTTTCGGCCGTATAACGAAACATTAACTTAAAGAAAGAAAAAACCAATTTTTCAATTTATTTCATAATCATAATAATTTTTTCGAATAATTTTCAACCGTGCTTTATTAATTACGGATTTTTAATTACTTATTTTATTTAGAAAAAAAAAAAAGAAATCAAAAAAAAAAAGTTTTTGAATAATTTTGAATCTTATCATATTATGAAAATCAAGAATATTCCTGGTTTTGTCGCGGTTACACTAATTAGTTTATTTTTAATGAGAGAAAAAAAAAAAATAGGAATAAAGAATCGAACTTTTGCTTAGGTCGTCACTTGTAATTCCATTGCGGTAACTCGATAGCTGTACATGTTTTATTACTAACATCACGTGGTCTTGTGTTCGATTCCTCTTGTAAAGTTTCATTGGTATATTGTGACCTTGACAGTTTGCAGTCCTATTACCGATACCATTCGCATTTTTATGTCGCATAATGTCTACGGTTTTTCTAATGAAATTAAACGAAATAGCGAATTAAAGATTATCATTATGTTGGCAATCCCAGAATGAAATATTTTTCAGCGGATTACGCCAACGCGTTTTTGCTTGTAATTCGAGAAAATATGAATTTCAATTTTTCTTTTCTACTTTTTAAAGATCTATAGCAAAATTGTAACGAAAACTAGGAGAAAAAGTAATCGGATCCAGAAACAAAAATTAAAAAGTCTTCGCGTATTAAAGTCGTCTTTATATTTCAATCGGATCGTCGATTTACTCGCGTCGGCCATAGTCTTTTGCAGGTACGTAGCGTTTGCAGTTTCAAAAGCGAACAAAAAAAACCCCGTCAGAAGAAGTATAGAAGTATACACCTTTTTGCACATTTCGTATTACGCGTTACGGCGGGCAATTTTAGGTAACATAAAATTTTATTGCAATTTGAATGGAGCCGAGGGAATACTTAAAGTTCGCCTATATTGACCATCATGTGTCTTTTGCACATTTCGCGCTAAAATTTCCGCGGAACACTTGGTTTACTTGCATCATCGCGGAAATGCTTGAATTTTTTACATCTTGCCGAAAAGGCTTTAACGGTAAAAACTTAAAATTCGCAGAATTTAATTACGGAAGCTGCGTAAAGTTTCGGAAGTGCTTGTAGTACGGCCAAACTGTTTCGCATAAACCGGTAATTTCGGTCGCGAAACGTTAAACACTACCGTGTGTGGCCGATTTCCGAGATGGCGATGATTGCTTTAATAACAGATATTATCATCTGGGTGCCAGGCACGGGGTGAAGGGCAAGCAGCGAGCGAGAGAGACTGAGTCGAGAGAATTACCACCTTTTATACAAACAAAATAACTGAAAATGAGTAAATTAAAATGTAGCTTCCAGCTTGTTTACTTTTAATCTAACGCAGCTGTTCAAATGGCCCGATAAAAGTTTATTACCGAGCTTATAATAGAAGTTAAGTATCGGAAAATTAATTTTCGGAATAGCTATTCGATTTTTCCGAGAAATCTTTGAAAATGCCGAGGGCAACCAATACGCGAATTCTCATTAGTTCGTTCAGTTGGCGCTTATCATTTTCCACTTTACAGAGTGCCGTTAACGGTACGAAAGTGAACATTCTGCATTTTCGTCGGCGAGTCTGCTAAAAGAACAGCTACATCATGTAGCCAGTTCAGGAACTTTCGGTGAAAGTGGCAACGTGTATATTTTTAAATTCCGAGATAATTAGCAATAAAAACGGGTAGCACTTCAAATTCCGAATCTTCGTGAATTAGCCTGAATTACATTCTGTGGAACTGCTCAACGTCAAAAGATGGGATCATATTTTCGCGTGATGTCAAATCAGCAATTTATTTTGATGCGTTGCAGTCCGGAACCGTTTTTGACCAGAAACAACTCTATACTGTTGTGTTTGGCTAGAGGTGAGAT
Organism: Icerya purchasi; assembly: GCA_039619475.1. NCBI lineage: Eukaryota > Metazoa > Arthropoda > Insecta > Hemiptera > Monophlebidae > Icerya > Icerya purchasi. Next base: position 321,871,484 of record CM077115.1, read on the forward strand.
TGCATACGATTTGGTCGTCCAGATGTGTAGCTGCGTCGATTATAAAATATTATCTCTCTTGAAAACATCGGTAGCAGGTAGAGCGAGCCACTGTAGCGATATAATCTAGTCGGTATTATTGTACGGCGCTACGAAATGTTTTAAAGAGAAAAAAAGCGTTAAAATACGGCTGGTGATCTACGTTTCCGGGGCGTAGAATATACGGGGGGTTTTTTTGTTTTTTTGTTTATTTTTCTGAAACAAAGTTCCTTATCGCAGGTTGCAGCGATCGGAGCTAGGTAACGAAAAAAATTGAACTTTGAAAATCAAGCGTTATGATGTGTCCGAACGTTAAGACAAAACCGATATATAACGTCCATACACGCTGTAATGGTATACGAATGAGAGATTGGAGGAAGGAGACAAAATAAAAATAACTGGCCCCTAGAAATTTTATTTTCAGTTATTGTATTATATCGATTGCTTTCATCAAGACGCTCGTCGACAAATTATACGTTCTAACATCAAGCACGTATAAGTTTAAATTTTTCACGTTTTCTGTTAGTAGGAGTTCTTCTTCTGAGTTCATACTTAAAATAACAATATCAAACAAAAATATATTGATACGGAAACGTACTACAATATTCTTTGGAATAAAGCGACAGACTGGACCGCTTATACGCAGAGGTATCGCATCCTATGTGACGTCACCATATCGCAAATCGACGTGGTGGACCGCTCAACCCAAACCTAAATCCGAAGAGAAGAAACACCAAAAAAAAAAAAAAAAAAAGAATTAGACGCTGTTTGCCGAAAAGAGCGCAAAATTACAGAAAAATTCTAGTCGACCGATGGATATCGGAAGATCCAAATTCGGAATAAATGAACTATTGTACACAACTTAAGGTTCGATAAGCGAGTAGAGAAAAGGATTTGCGATGCTATATTTCTGGACGTAAGCCAGGTTTTTGACAAAGTATGGTATTTTACTGTATAAAATTTAAAAAAAAGTTTTCCAAATCATTATTATGAGTTGTTTTCATCGTATCTGGATGATGAAAGGTACTACCAAATCAAGTATAGAGATAAAGTATCTAACATATAGCCAAACAAAAACAAAAATGGTAAATCGCAAAGAGTAGTGAATAATGTTATGTCATGGTGCAAGAAATAGCGAATTAAAATAAATGAAAATAAATGAAAATAAATCAGCACATATAGTATATACAAATCGTCATATAGAGCCAGAAAATATAAAAATCGATAACAAGATAATGCCAATCAAAACATACGTTAAATGTCTAGGCTTGTACCTAGACCAGAAGTTAACATGGCGCAAGCACATTGACACAAAAATCAGCTGAACTCAGAATCAAAACTAACAAACTACATTGGCTATTAGGAAAACGGTCTCAACTGTCCTTGTGTGGAAAATAAACTGCTATTATACAATCAACTACTCGCTTTGATATGAAAGTATGGATGCGAATTGTGGAACTGCCGCGAAGACGTAACAATTTCGGAAAGTCATATCGTGCGAGTCAAATGGACAAAATGCATAACTGAAAAACCGTTAAGAGTTTGGGTAATCCTTTGGTAGTAGGGTATGTGCTGGCGCATTTGGGGAGAACAGCACATGCATCAATAATTTCGAACTCAGTAATTGCCGCCTTAAGTTCAACGGAATCTCACCGCTTTCGCACAACAAGCTGTTTGATGGGGAGAGGTTCTAAAAGCTCCAGTTGCGATGCCTATTGCGGAGTGATGGACAGTGTTAAGTTTGTTAAGCACGGATTGGCTCGCCGTAAATCGCGGCGCGGTAATCCATTTTTGACCTGATCAAACTTGTACCATATGTAGCGGAGGGATCTGCGATAGGCACTATATGAATTGTGCGCTAGTTTCCTCAGAAAATTCAACTTCCCAAGCATGATTTCTTGAGATAATCAACATGAGCCCAGGACAATTTCTCGTCAAAGTGTAATCCGAGATACTTGACTATGTTGGATTTTTCAATTGGAACAACGTTGCTCAAGTTAATTGATAAATCATGACTACAACGGCGTACCTTACAAAAATGAACTGCGGTAATTTTGCTGATGGAGAATGTGAAACCATTCGATGACAACCAATTCAAATTCTGTAGTAAACGTTGATCTGTATCGACGTTAGAGCATGCGACGAAGATAGTGGATGAGAAAATAACAAAAATTTGAATCAGTTTGCTATAAAGAAGAAAAATTTGTTTAAATTTTTTTTAAAAAACACGTGGACTTTTAACTATTTTACGCAGATTAGCGTTTTAAATAAAAAATTCTATTTCACGGAAAAGTACCTGATTCCCCCCCCCCCTGCTATCAATGTAGGAAAAAAATGATATATATTACGTTGTTTTTTTTAATTTTTCTCTATTTTTTCAATATATTTCAACGGCGAAATTTGCTTCGCAATCGATAAAAATGGCGCCAAAACGGTTTGTGAGGGATTTTTAATAAAATCAATCTATCAACTTCTACGCTCGTTTTGGACTTCTCTGCTATTATCATTCTAGATGGAATAGTAGCGACATATATATATATATATATATATATATATATATATATATATGAAGAGCGACTTAATCTGTAGACCATGAACTTTAGCTGTACTAAATTATATGGTACTCTTCGAAGCATCGGTAACCGGCATTTCTACGTTTCAGTTAGATCTCGAAAAATCAACATTAATAATGCGGATCTTATAGTTTTCAATATAGGTATACATGTATATTGTTGTGTTTCCGTTCAGTTATTAGCTGATAAGAAATGTAAACACTCTGTTGAATTAGTAGTTGCCAGGAAGCAATGAGAGTACCGAGTTGGTAATTCATTGAGTTTCTGAGTCGTTTGAGAAATAAAGCACGTTTTGTTAACACCTGTTTTCGAATGTAAAATTAATATTGATTTGATAAATTTCCCCGGGTACAAATTTTTGTCGTGGAACGTATTTCTTTTCGCCGCATTTTGGAATTTACAAGTACATATAGCGCATAATTAACTCATTTTTCTATGAAATTGCAAGCGAAATGCGAATATGAACGCGGTCTAAATCAGGTAACCATGCAAGGATACCGATAGCTGGAGAAGACAGCAATCCAGGAAATGGATTAGGAACAGCGGAAGTAACGTGGTGTTTTGGGGAATTATCATCATCATCAAGTAGCAGCCCCAATCTAGGGATTGCTCGCACCATTTCTATATTTCGCGGTTCCTTGCCATCTGAATTAGTTCGCTGCATTTTTTCCCGTCAATTTCTATCATTTCGATTCGTCTCCTTCCTCTTGTTGCTTTAGATTTTCCCTTGCATCGCTGTAACAAAAATTCCTCCCTCTCGGATTTTATGCGCGAGGTATTTCCTTTTTCTCTGGATTACGTCTTTTGCTATATCGTATTCTGTCAGTTGCCACCTGCTTAAAACGTCTTTATTTTTCACCTTGGCCGTCCATGGTATTCGCATCATTCTTCGTAATGTCCACATACCGAATGCATTTAACTTTTTCCTGCATTCCGCATCCATCGTCCAAGTTTCTGCTCCGTATTTTTTGGAGAATAACCCTGGAAAAATCAACGAGCAAGTTTTAATTCATAATTTCATTATTCCGTACCTTGTTGTTATTTCAAGTATACATATATATATATATATATATATGTATTTACGTGGGATCTCACTTTAACTAGTCATACTAGTATACCGATACTGTTATTATTAGGAGAAGATACCAGTCGAGAACCGTTGATTTGTATATTTATAGTCATTATTTGTCGATAATTTATGTCAATTTTGCATATGATGTGTGTTCATCGTTACGTTAACGGAATACATATGTGTGGCGTGTAATTGAAGAGCCCTTTTTTTATTTTTTTGAGTATTAATTAAGAATTTCTCGTCAATTGTACAGTCACCCAAATGTTAGGATTGTATTAAATTTTTGTTACATGTATACATATATATGTATTTTTACAATAAGTGTATAAAGTTTTTTTGTTGTAGTTAATAAGGATCGTATTTAAGAAAGGTTTCGAAATACGAATCAAACATAATAATATATATATATATATACATATGTATAGTAGGGTCGTTCAAAAATTTTCAAATTACTTTCGCTGATTTGTTAACTTTTTGGTGTTAGCTTAATCTTGATTTTAAAAGCCGTTTATATTATGCATCAGTAGAACAAAATAACTAATTATAAACATGAATAATAAATATTTAAAGTAAACTAATAACCTTTTTTGGCAACATCCTGTCTTGGGCCGGAAAAGAAATATTAGTTAAGATTTAGGTGGCATATTTTTTGAAATCTCTGGCAGGAGGTAACATTGAATACTTCTCTCCCTTCATACTTAATATTCTTTCCTTTAACTATACTGCTAAATGGCCTAGATGGCCAGTTTGCGATATTATAAATATAAGAAAAAAAATAAAAAGATTTGAAAATCGACGACTATCATTATCTAAAAAAGGAAGAAATGATAAAAACAATCCTACTGTTTCAATCTGATGAAGACCTTAATGATTTAGGAAATGGAAGTTCCGTGACTTTGCTATATAGGAAATATTAATGGATCGAGTAGGTAACAAAAATAAAATTTTATATTTATTTTAAATGTTTCTTATTTCTATTCATTATTTTATTAACTAATTACGTATGCAGATAGTGTACATTCAACTAATCTAAACCGAGAAACACGTTCTTTCGGAACTATAGTTGACGCGTATTAACAAAGATTCTTTTCCTTTTTTTCTTTTTAGGTCTGACATGAAAGCATAATATATGCGTTACATTTCTGTGCGCAGTTTGGCGGAAACATTTAGAACCGGAATTTATATTTACCACTTTTACACCAAATATTACCGGAATATTCAGTGCTTCCTTCTGAAGGCTAAAATTATTAAACGGGTTGAATTTTTTCCCGATCGGCTGTCCCGTTTTTAAAAACAGCGCGCTAAACCCTATTTGTCCATTTTCAGGTATTACGAATTACAGACCGCGAGTACCGATCCAGTTGGATAAAAATCTATCGATAATAGCAGGGTGTAATTTAACGGTCCGAAATTGCGTCCTTCCAGTTGGATAATTTGCAGAGGGACATTTTGTGAGTTTCATCTCATACTAATTATTCCAAAAAGATGATTAACGTAAGTTGACGTGGTGTTGAAGGCTAAAAAAAGGATTAGAAATTGCAAATGAAGAAAATACCAAAAAATGGCGGCGCTAGTGACGGGTTTGTTCTTTTTTTTTTTTTTTTTTTTAAATAATAATTTGCGGGTCCCATAAGGCACTAGCCCGTCTGTGGGTTCCCAACATAATTATATCATTTATTTGTACAATATAACATCAAATTAACGTAAGTACTACTTTCAAAAAATGTTAACTTATATATTACTTACTACAAAATCCACACTCTCATTATTTATCTCATTTATATTACAATTATCCCATCATCTAAAATAATATTTCTTATTACAATACCTTAATATGATAACACTTATATATTACAATAATACAATATAATTTTTTATACGCTATAGAATATGTCAGAACGGAATTCGACGATATCGATTTCACTAATTTCATTTCGATTTTTATATTTATCCTGTTGACATTTTAAAATGTTGCGACGGAGCTTCGTAATATGTAGCCGAGCGTGATTTAAAATCGAATATAAATAAATAAACACGAAAAAACAAAAAAAAAAAACAAAAAAACGGGATAATTACGTCTTTCAAATTCTACTTTTCCAAATGTCTTCCTAAACCGGCCAATACCGAAAGTTGCATTTATCATTCAATTTTTTTTATTTTCCTGCATTAAAACTCCCTGTGGTTTTAATAATTTCCGTTCACTCGCATATGCGCGCCTAGAAATTGAAACATAAAAAAAAATTTGAGTGGTGCTGGGGCACAGGACCGTTGATTTAACGTGAAACGCCTATATATATTCATATATATCAATATAAATATATATAGATATAATATAAATATATATAGATATATATAAATACATGGTTGTCGTCAGCTGGGGGCAGTGGGCAATTCCCCTTCCCCTCTGGAGTCTTGAAACGATTTAATCAACTAGACGTGAAGAGTATTCATAGGCGCGTTATCATGGACAATCTGGAAGATTTTTATAATAAAGTAGTAGAACAATTTGCCAGAAATTCATGAAAATTATGTGTTTTGACTAAGATTTTATTCTTGTTTAATAAAATATTAAGCCTTTACAACTTACAAATTTTATTTTTCCTATTACTCTTATCTTCTTTCTATCATCTTGCCCCCCCCCCTGGCGGCTGGCAACTCATCTTGCCCCTCCCTCTGACTCATCGGCTGGCGACGCTCTTGTATAAATATATATAAATATATATCTATATAAATATAATAGTCGTTGCGTTTCACAATTTCGTTTCACTATTTGAATAAAGAAAATTTTAAAGAAATGAACGGGTAAGAACTGTAATTAAAATGAGATGAAAGCTGATGCGAAACAAGCGAGAAAAAATGATTAGAAAGTAAAAAATGTAGGCAAACTTAAAAAAGTGTGAAACTATTAAATAACATCACAGCTTAGCTAGTCACTGAAATAACGTTGTCATTCAGATTATTTGATTTGTTAGGAAATGAGGTGTTCGCACGTTCTCACGAATATTCGGAGATAGTTTTTCGGAATTTGAAATGCGATGTTAACAACTTTTGAAGTTTTAACATGCTCCAGCAATCCTGATTTAATAGATGCTTTTTGTAAACAAATAAATCAGTTAGAATGTTCGAGCAATCCGAAATTTGACGTTTAAACGTCAGCAAATATGCACACACATTTAAAAATGTTTAACAACCGGTGTATACCCGAATAATCCTAAATAAAACGTCAACAAAACACACCCTTAGAAATAATTTTTAACAACAACCGAATAAACATAACACTAATAAATACGCACTTTCAGAAAGATTTAAACTATTCAGTTAAATCAAATTCAAATTCAAATTTATCGGAATTTCTGAATACAAATACGAATAAAGATATAAATTACTATATTTAAGCTGCTTATAATTTAAATTACACTCCCATTAATCACCGAAACTCACCGACACGTTTTGTCTGGTACAGTTCGAGAAGTAAAAAATAATTAACAGAGATTAATTAATAGATTTTCTTGATCTCTTAAGGACCTACGGCTATTGACAACTGAAAATGAAATTAATCGAAGGAATTCTCAATGAACTCTCGCCTCGCGACGAAACATTTTGCAAGAAGACGATTTTACTCTCGACTGGATGTTTAGAAGATTTTCATTAGCTGGAGGAAACCGAAAAACGAAAGAAAGGGCAAACGATATTGTAAACAGACTTACTGAGCATAACGACTACTTTTAGCAAAGAGCAAGCGATTTGCCTCGGACCAGACTCTGCGTGTCCGAGGGCAGTAAGCCGAATGCTAGCAACGTTACACACTACTCGAAACAATTGTCGTCATTTTCCGGCATTTCTCGGCTGCGGCTTTGTTTCCTGTTTTCATACTTCACACGGTCGTACCGAGAAGCGAATATTTCAAAGGCTGCTGGCCGAGACTACATACATACGCACATCTGTATACATAAATATATCTAGGTGGGTTTATTTAGATAATAAAAGTGGGCGGCCGGGAGGGCGCGTTGGTAGGGCGCTGATTGAAAATATAATTTCTGTTCGGCACTCGCGTAAAGTGTTATTTTGCACGTTAGACTAGCCGCTGGAAATTTATCTGGCCGAATCGGATTAAAGAAAGTCGTTTGGGATAAAGAGTGCGCCGTTGAATCGTTCAGAAAATAATACGATACCGAAGCGAAGGATTTTCCGAGGGAACCGATGGCGGCATTTGGCCGTATGCAAAGTGTTTTCATTGAATTCACCTGCGGAGCTGCCGTAGTTGGCGTAGCTGGCATAGCAGGCATAGCGCGCTTCGCACACGGCACTGCGCTACCTCAAAAGCGCTGAATCGCCTTGCCGAACACAATAATATGATAATACGCTTAGTTCAGCGAATTTTAATTTTTCTTCAATTACCACAGCCGCACCGGTCCACGGATCCCGAAAAACCCGTGTCCTGCGCAAAGGAATCGCACGGTCGACCACTCGCTTCATGCTTTTGTTTCCGCATCTATTGCTTCTGCTGCTGGAATAATGGGACAGGAAACGTTTCGTATCTACATCTGCATGTTCCGTTATCTAAATTAATAATCTATACTCCAGCAGCCAACCGGGCTTTTTCCAGCACCATTGTTCTATTCGAACGGTAATAACAGCAACTGGAACGGAAAAATACGGAAAAAGAGATGGCCAAAAAAGCCGACAACACTGTATGTCGTGACCTCTTAAAGTTTTCTGCTCAAAGCTGTACGTATTCACTTTACACGTACGCGACCGTATCAAGATTGCTGTTGCCGCTACGACCGGTGAGTCGGGTTTCGCACGCGAAATATATACCCAGCACGTCGACCGCTAATTCCCAATTCGAGTGTTGTGCTTGCCCTGGCGTTCTTACTACTCCCCGATAAGGTGTTGGCGACATCACTTTGAAAGGAAACGCTCCTGCTTTGTTCTGTCGAAGCGGCGAGAACGGTTGCCCGGAAGCAAGTTTGCCACTTCAAGTTAATAAGGCAAAAAAGCTCATTTTTCGAATGCCAACTTAATGCACAGTTTGGAATATTTCGAATTCTTTTATCACTCCCTTGAATTCTTTTTTCTTTTTTTCTTTTTTTTTTTCGTACGTTTTCAGTCATTCGATGTGTCTTATCTCGTTTAGCTTCGTTATCGTTCAATTAACCGCACGCGTACTTGCAAAATATGGCGTTCTTCGACATCGGTAAATGATATTTCTTTGTTCACCACAATTTTCCCGGCTTCAAGTTGATGGCAATGTATTTCGGGCATGCGTGGTTTTCACAATAACCATCTTACCGAATATCTCTAGCTTTTACGGCTGTTTTTAATTAACCGTCTTTTAAAAATCGATTTTAACTTTCCTTTGCACGGATTATAGTTCGGCATTATACTTCTCTTTTACTGTGTAAACTGAAGAAACAACTATTGTTTCCGCTTAACCCGGTAGGTGGCTCAAACGCAATTAAATTCTTTCAAGAACTTGTCAAAAATTGTCGATAAAATACCATACGAGCAACATCTCATCCATGCCATGTGACTTCAACCGCCATCAAAAGAATTCCTTGTTGGAATATTTATTTATTTATTTTTTCATGAACATTCTATATTACTTAACTTTCTCAGCTAAAACAACAACGATAACTACCAGAATAATCCGAGGTATGAAAATGTTACAAATTCCTAACCCTGTAAACGATATCTGTAATAACATTATAAATAGAACTGTCAGCGTTCATACACAACCGTTACGTAAGTCATTTACATTAAATACGGGGGCATCTTCTTGCACATGGCAACCTTGCTAATGTCAAGGATATACATGATGCCACTATATATATATATATATATATGTGTGTGTTTATCGAAAAGTAATTTATTAGGAGTTTGCCGAACGAGACATGAGAATTGATTTCCTACAAAAAGACCTCTTTGGGAAATGATAGTTTTATAAACTTTCTTTCGCTGAAAACTAACCTGACGTTTATTTTCTTCCGGGCATCCTCCATGTTGCAGAATGTTTGGAGAGCTTGTACAGAATGGAACTCATTAGTTATACAACTCTAGAAGGAAATGACACTATATTCGTAGTGCAACTACTGCGGATATTCTAAATCCATTTCTAAAGCATGACTATAGTTCTCATCTATGTTTATAAAACGTGATCATTTTCCAGTCGTCATCCAACGGAAATTTCTTTACAGAGGCCGCTTTCGCACAGAGCATGCCTGAAATTTTTAAGTAATGCGGTGAGGGCCAGGAAAATGATAACTGTGGGAGTAGGCCCGGGTGGAGGAAACTAGAGGATCTAATGATCATATAAATCCGTATTCTAGTCTCAAAAAACAGGACTATCGCGTAATATGATGAGAAACTCTAGTTTTATATATACTAGCAAATTTTAGCATGGCTTGGAAGTTGAGACTCAGAGATACTGAAACGGAATCGGTCTTATAAATATACTGGGGCAACTATATTTAACGTTCTCAAATACATCGACCAACAAGAGAAATATTTGTACAGAGGTTTCCGTCACTATTCTTGTAGGATGCACGCAGCGAATGCTTCCCGCCGTCGCTTGACGTAATTGTAAGCATCTTTGGTAGTAGTCGTCTTAAAAATTGTAAGATGCGAAATAAGGCGCTAAACTAGTGTCCCTAATTAGCAAGGAGCCCGTAAGTATTTGTAAAGGAAGAATATTTTTTTTACAATGAAAAAGGAAAAAGAAAAAATTGTGAATATGTCGCATTGTATGCAGGGACAAGTCATCAAGTACAATACTTGTCCATCCAAACTGCTGGCCATAAATTAGAAGGAATCTACAAACCTTAGCTACAGCTTCTGTGAAACGGCTGCTTGTTAAATCCCGTGTACCGGTCCTTAGTTGTGGCTAACACATTGACATCTCATCCATTATAAGCCAACTTTTATATAATGAGATGAGAGTCATAGTTAATCAGATTATGTATAAATTCAGACAAGAAATGAGGTAATTTTACAGAGAATTACAATAAGCTACACCCCTATATGTGTATCCGTGATGTGGTTTTGATTCACAACATGCTCCTCCGCTATTGTCGTTTGTAAATAATAAAATAAGTAAAATACAGAAGAGGTGTTTGAAACTTATACTACCCTACTGGAAGAAAAACGACTCTGGATCAACATGGTGGAAGGAAAATGATGAAATGTCTCCCAAGATGTACTATTTCTATTATAGATTACTAGAATTTAATGTCAATAATATAAAATTACCATCCAGGGAAAAAATTCGGTTGACAAGAAACCAAAGTAATAACATACATATTACATCTATCCCCGGGGGGTAAATTTACGAATTGACAACACTGATGACTCAGTGCTAATCAAATTAATAAGTACAATCTCTAATCATATACTAGAGGAAAAAAAAATTGGTGCGTGGAAAAAAGAGGTGCAAAAATGGTTGAAGGAATGGTGCAAAGACTGAAGATCCAAGTCTCGTCCTTTATCTCATTACTATTTGATGGTTCTTTTCTGTTTACGGTTTTGTTAGTTTTTGACCTTGTTGTGTCCTTCCTGGATTTTAGGCTCTCACTGATCATGCTTTATTTCGATTATAAATATTCATATATTGGTATTCAGATGCGTATTACGCGGCATTTTTTATTTTTTTGGCATACATATATATGCTATTACTTTAATATAAATAATGCTAAGTCTGTTATTATTGTTAGTTTCGAAATAATTTAAGTTAGTTTTAATTTATTGTACTATATACCTATTATAATAAACGTTAATAAGAGTGTTGGGCACTCACACAACGGGCATATTTGCCCTGTGAGAGCTACAACTTATTCTAAAAAAAAGAAAAATATATATATATATATATATATATATATAGCAAGCGGTTAATTTGGCTACAGCCATTTTGACCAGCGTTCTTACGGATAGCAAACATAGTTGTGACATTCTCTTTCGACTAATCACAAAACATGCAAGCAATCTCGTGTAGCCTGGGTAACGTGTGCATGGTGGCATGGACAGGACATTGTTACCTTCGCGTGATATTACCAGATCACAGCAGCTAGCTTGTTTATTTTTGTATTTTTTTGAAGCTACGTAGTTGTTTCTACGTATGTACTATTCAGCAGCTTCTTTCTTATCATTGGGCTCGTCAGTGTTTTTTGTTTTTTTTTTGTTTAATCCCTTAAGCTACAGTCTGCTGTATTTAACTGCTGCGGCTATCACGACATACTGAGCGAGGTTTGCAACTATATTACTTTAGCTATTCTGTTTATTTAAAGAAAATTAATGATTGAGTTTATTGCTGTTTGGGAATTTGATGGCAGTGTTTTATACGGAAGGAGCGTTTGTGTTGATATGAATACTGTGCATTCTATTAATATGTGCTGAATGGTTGGGATGAAACTATCCTTATAGAAAGGGCACTGCGTTGAAGAAATTGACCTACTTAGAAGATAATCGTGCGAGATTGCTGTATGACCTGTCGCAATCGGCTGATTACACTGAAGTCTCTGCGGGAAAAATTCATTGGGGCCGCCATGGCTTGGTCGTTGACTTTATTCGAGACAGAAGAGTCTGACATGCGGTTCATTGATCCTTCCATTCTTATTTGTTTTTCGCTAAAAAGAATTGTGCTATGGATGAAGGGGGAGATGAATATCTGTTCTGCAGAGCTCGTAGTGCTGACTGTGCCATTATGTTCGCCTGTTTATTCCCTGGTATTCCCGTGTGACTGGGAACCCACATAAACGTCACTTGGCTTACAGACTTCTGTATATATCGATTATAATACGAAGGATTTGAGTAGTTATTATATTTCTTGTTTTAGGGCTGGATACGACTTCTAGTGCTGCCAGAGAGTCTGTAATTATTAATGTTTTATTTTGTTATGCTTGCAAGACGAAATATATTGTAGCCCGTATAGGATGGCATACATTTCTGCGTCCAGTACTGTGTAGTCATCATTGTTAGTCGGAAAGAATACGCTTTTTATCTGATACTACGAACGCATATGCTGTCGGCGATGTGATTGTGGTGGGGTTATTTCTATCACCATCTGTGTAGACTATAACGTGATCGGTGTATTTATTTATTGTATTTTTAGCTATTTCGATAACGTAGCTGTTTGAAATTGTTTTTAAGTGATACGTCTGTTTTTATTATTGGGAACTCCCATGGAGGGATTAATATGAGGTTTTGATGTATAGGGCTTATTAGGTTTATGTTATTTGGTGTGCATGAGAAGTTAATAACAGCCAATGGAGTATGTGTTAAAGACAGAAGAGTAGTGCATCGTCTATGGTAGTTTCTATAGTATGACAACGGCGGCGGGCACCCCAACGAATTGCACATGCTGGATGCAGGAGTGGTTCGATGAGCTCTTAGTATCGAACGAAGGGCAGAATTATGGATTACATCTAATGAATTTATTAAGGAATCATATGCTTGGGAGTGTCGTCGCGATAGCCTAGTTGCTAGAGCGTTTGACTTTCGATATGGAGGTCACGGGTTCGATCCCGAGCGACGACGAATTTATTACAAGAATTAAATAAATAAATAATCGCTAATAATCACGTGGAAGGCAATAGCAAACCACCGCGTACAACATCATATGCGCGCTAGGTCAGTATACAGCAGACACACACGGGACTGCCCTTGTATATTGATAAATCAAACGATTACTAATCAGTTCCGAATATAGTCTTGCGTGTGTGTACCTGCGTTGCATATAATAATTGCCTAGTACACTACCTATATCTGTACAGCAGAGATGTACGAATAGGTAGTACCCACCAACCATTAGGGTTGAGGATAGAAAGAAGAAGATGTTTGGGAGTAGGCTGGGCACTCGTACATGATTTTATATAAGATGATGGATTTATACAATGATAGAAGGATCTTGGGGCGGATATTATATTTGGGATTTGATAAATATATTAAAATGATGCCGAGGAATTTTAAACACTTTTTCATTAAATCTGATGTGTGTGGACGCCAGGATAGCCTGCAATCAAACAATAGTCCCAAGAATTTCACTGTAGATTAGAAGGGTATAGGATTATTATCTAATGTGAGAGAAATAGCAGGTGAGACAACACGTATTCTATGGAATGCAGTATATATTGTTTTGGAGTGAGAGAACACCAAACTATTGTTATTTGACCAAGGTCGTAATTTATTTTTTTTTTTTTTTTGAGAATATTTTGGACATTGGAAGGAAGACTAGAAGATAAAGAAATAATCGTCGATATAAAGCCGGGCAGTAACAGGAGGCGTGATGCAATTTGCTATATCATTTATAAAGAATATAAACAAGGTTGCACTTAGGCAGAGCCTTGCGAAATTCCATTCTCTAGTGGCATAGTTGTTGAATTGGTATTTCCAATCTTAACTTGAAACTTTCTTTCTGATAGAAATTTGTTTATATAGCTGGCCATATTGCCAGTTAATCCAGCGGTTAGTAGCTTCATTAGTAGCCCCCGCTGCCACACTCGATCGAACGCTTTTTCCATGTTAAAAAAACATTGCATGCACGCCCCCATAGATGATCAGTAGATGATCGCATCTTACGCCCTCCGGCTTCTATACAGGAAAGGAGATTATTCTGCTCGAGGAAATGGATGAGACGCCTGTTGGTGTAACAGGAACAGCACTTCGCTGTTCATTACCGACAGAAGGTTGGTATGGTTGCTCCACTCTTTTTTGGTAACACAGAAAGGGGTATAGTATACCACTTTTTCGTTATCCTCTGTGTATATGTTAAGTGAACTCGATGGATTGTTTTGCCCGAAAATTGTGATAAACTTCAACGATCTTGGAAAAGTGATACTCGCCTAGTTATATTTGTACATAGTTCTAGATTACTCAGGTAGTTGCGGACTCGCTTGAGTAGTACATCCACATATTTCGGAAGTATGGTGTACCTGAAGCAGAAGTAGTCCCAGTTCAAAATGTTAACCACTGTCTTCTATAGCTCAATCACTTTTGGAATAATATAGATACACGATAAGGCACGAATGAGTAAATTGCAGAACTTTAATTCAACCTCCGAAAACTCGTTCGTACATTTCATATAGCTATTTTTATCTATTTGAATTTGTTTGCAGTTCTTTAATATGCGTAGAGCCACCTGCTCGTACCATGCTTCGAACTCTTCACCGTTGTGCAACTGTTCGCTACCAAAGGCGAACTGAATCGGCATGATCTGTCTCACTCACTTTACTTGCAGTGCAGCTTTTAGTTGCTCTTTAGACCTGTACCAACATTCACTAAAGTAGAGAAACTACCTAAGCGGAAATATTGCTGACGAATGATTTCATTTTATTTCAGCATCCGGTAGGTGGCTTAACGGTTCCTGTTACACCGAGTTGCTGCCTCAACACGATAGACTTGATTTACCATTACAGATGTATGGTAAGGCGATGATTATAAATTGATGATACATAGCAGAGAACAAAACCCTATCCTAAATTTTTATGACAACTCTAGTTAGTTTTTAAGAGAAAAACATAAAAAATCGTTTTTAACTGGTTTTATGAAACAAATTGCTATGAAAATTAGTCTTCGTAATATATCGTATACTTGACTGCCACCCACTGCGAACTGTCCCACAGTGTTGCGTATTACAGGTTCTATCAGCTGCCTGTTTGACCGTTGCGCCTAAGATAATATGCACAGAAAGAAAGCGTACAAAAAAGTCTGGGCGCTAATCGAACTATATCCAATTGCTAAAAGTTTTATTAATGTTTAAATGTTTTTTTTTGCTTGTGTCTATGCGGTTGCATTAGTTGTTTATTCCCCGAAGGTATATATTTGAATTATTTTCTATGATGGCTGAACTCTGCATGCTTGCTAATGAAATGTTGTTCAAAATGTGCAACTACTTTTTTGAAAGAATAGACGGTGAAACGAATAATTTTGTTCGGAAACGATCACAATTGAGATAACACATGTAATCCTTGATACCGACACTTTATCTATACCACCAAAAGTTGTTACTTTTCAGCTTGACCATCTGAACTGTGCTTTCTACATAGTATCTACAGCACATGAATATCATTGTAAAGGAGTTTTGAACATCACACCGACAGCTGTTCCTGAAGGATTAATTGGTTGAAGGCTCTCTCCTCCCGTAATTGGGGTGGGGATCCTTATATCCTTCTGATGCTATACAGGGCCACTATCCTTTCTAAATTCGATTATTGCTCGTTCCTTTACGCCAGTGCTCCTAAATATCTTCTCCTTAAACTTGATAAAATCCATAATATGTGTCTTCGTCTTTGTATCGGTGCCTTGAACTCCTCTCCTATTGCAGCCATTTTGGCAGAAACTGGTTCCTGTCCTTTATTCATCCGAAGACTTTATCTAGGTGAACGATTTCTGATTAAACGTCTTCATATTTCCAATTCCTACTTACTTAATTCCTACTGGTTTATATTCAACAACTGGCGTTTCTCTCCTCGTAAAACCCCAATCCTTTCCTTGATTTCTTCACGACTCAGGGCCTTCTCTCCTTTTGTTCTATCCTACAACAAATGCCCTTATTTTACCTATAATTTCCTAGATTTTATTTACTCACCCAGTTTACTTTTTCTTCCTTCGTATGTCAAGTCTCTTCCCTCTCCCGCTGCTCATAACGAATTTAACTATGTTTTATCCTCGCTCTTTCCTTCGTATACCTTAATTTTTACAGATGGCTCAAAGTCAGCTTTGGGGGTTGGAGCGGCTTTTACTTTGCCGGATTTCGGCTATTCTGAGTCGTTCAAACTCCCCTCGTTCTCCTCCATATTCCTAGCCGAATCTATTGCGATCTTACAGGCAATCCTTTTTATAGCCTCCTCTAACAACATATCCAAGGTTCTCTTATCTTCTGATTCAAAAGGCGTTTTACAAGCCATTGCTACTCCCTTTCCTAAACCATCCGCTGATCCTATCGTGCTTCACATACGTTCCTTAATTTCACATCTATTTCATTCCCGTTCTGTCCGTATTGATCTATTGTGGATTCCTAGTCATTGTGGAATTTCGGGCAACGAGTTAGTCGACTCGTTGGCACGTTCGGCTGCTTTAAACGGTCGCTTTATTAGGCATTTCCCAGCTCAAAGTCTTCTTACTCTTTCCTCGCGTTGCCATCGTGACTGTTGGTCTGATCTCTATCCTTCTTCTTTTTCCAATCCTGCTTCCTTTTACTTATCCATACAACCCACTCCTCCTCTTTTTCCGTGGTTTGTTGATTTCCCCAACATGAGGCGGTCAACTATTTCATCCATAATTAGACTTCGGTTAAACCATAGCTTGCTTCCTGCTTCGCTCTTTCGTTTCTCCATTACTCAGTCTCCTCTTCGTCCATTTGATCCGTTAGAAGCAAACTTCGTTTGTGATGCGAACCACATTTTCCTTGAATGTCCTTCCATTTCTTCAGAACGCGCGATACTGTATTCCGGTCTTTTGCGTCTTGGCCTCCCTACGCCCTACAGCGCTCACAGCATCCTTTCTTTTCCGTCTCTTTTGATTATTCCTTTGTTAGTTTCTTTCGTATGTTCCATTTGTAATATTTTTCCTTTATAATTATTAATACCATCATACCGTTGAAGTGAGTAACGTCCTTAGCCGACATGCTCAGAAAAAAAAAAAAAAAAAAAAAAAAAAATTTGGGCTGCAATTATTAGTTACTCACACATTTGTAAGATGTGTTTTTAGAAGTTACTTATTAGACTATATTATTAAATGTTGCACCTGATGCTGGGATTTTGCTAATAAGAATTGCGTTCGCGTGAGAAATGGATGCTTTTTTTTTTAATCTATTTTAACACAATTATACCACATCTTCCGGTAATTCTTTAAATAATATTTTAAAAATTTATGCACACACCGATGGCATATTGAAAATCTGCGCTAGCTGACCGCTTAATAAAGAATAGACAATAACATTGCAAATAGAACAAGATCTAAAAATCATAAAAATAATCACAAGTTATAACTTGTTAAATTTTGCTGAAGCATAAAAATAAAAATAAATTAATAACTTTAAACAAAAATGAACCAGATAACACAGTCCATTATTACATATTAATATATAATTTTTAAAATAGTTTATTTTTATTTTATTTGAGTAATATTTATTAATAAGTTTCGATATTTTTTTTTTTTTTTTTTTTTTTTTTTTTAAGCTTGGCCGACTTAGGGCAGCTACCCAGGACAATAGGACTAGATTAGAGATTAGATTTTGATCCGGTCAGAGATCGATGACAGGAAAGAGACAAGAATAGGAACCACATTGGATGACGGCAAAGCTAAGATATAGGAAGCACTATATGGAGTAGGATAATTCAGCTTTAACAGCTGAACGTACAGGATATTACGCTCGGAGGAAAGACTGGAGCATTCAAACAGCACGTGGTCAGAATCACAAACGAAGGAACAGTCGCCAGAGTGCAAAGGACAATAAGGGGATGGGAAAAGAGCAAAACGATGCCGAGAGGAAGGGAGCAAAGTATGATTGAACTTTCGATATTTAATCTGTAAATCGATTTCAGCCATGTGACTTTAATCATAACCTGTAATTCGATAATTTCTTTGTTTTCATTGTTTATATTTTTAGCTGTTAACTTTACACATAATTACTATTCCCATGAATATGGAGCGTTGTTTCTCCGAAATATGTCGGGATTTTTGGAATTTTTTTATTTTTCACTAAAGACTTCTGTGTGTTTAATGTTTAATAATTATTAAAATATTAATTAAAGAAGTTTTTACGCTCCTAGATAAATAGATTTTACTTTTTTATATCATTTTATTTTGCATCATTAATTCGTTATAATTTTATACAAATTTAATTCGCGTTAATACAGATTATTTACAACTGTTTTCTACATGCGTATAGAATTACTTACCCGATATTAGCTGTTGTCCGAGATTTTGATGGGCGTTGTTTCTTAATTTAGAATAAACGGAAGGCAGACGTCATCGCGCAATAACAGTGTTAAAATTGTTTTTTCTGCGTTTAGGTTTTGTGAAAGTTTACGATAGTTTTTGAAAACTACAAGAAACCTATTCATCAAGATGTAATTCGAGAGTATGTAGCATTCACCGTGAAATATTCCGCTAATGTATAACAATTAGTTGCTGATGCATAGGATGCGCCTTACTAACAATACTGCGTTCGGATACGTTCAAGCAAACAGTAAAGTCTGCAATAACGAAACATAGCAAGTTTAGCCCCGACTATGTAGATATTTGTCGTAAGCGATTAATAAATGTTGCGAAGGACGCTGGCGACAAAGAAGCTGCGAGCAGAGAACAAATGTTTGTGAAAACTCGCTCGCTAGAACAGAAGCTGGCTGAGATGGAGACAAAGGAGTTTCAAAATTATTGGGTTTGGAAAAGCGGATAAGAATAGCCGAGGATGCTGATGTGTATTCGTCTGGTTTTGTACTCGTTTTGAAGAAGAATTAAATTATTTGTTAGACTAGATGCATTGTATCTGTGTGTCTTGCTCATATTTAATGCACAATTTACATATCTGGAATGTTGTTATTTTCTAAGGTTGGATTAAACTAGCAGAGGTCGACCTTAACCGCGCGATGACGAAACAAATAATCGCGATATTTTATTCCTCTTCTGGTATATATATACTAAAATTACGGAACTATTTATGTCCTTATTTAACGCCTACAGATTCCGAACATTTACGTTCTATCTGATTTATATGAAACCAGTAAGCTCCTATTTAATATTTACAAATAGTTACAAAAACTTGTAACCGTACTAATACATAAAAAATAAATTAAGAATTAAGCCCTTAACCGTAGAAAGGCGAAACTATCGAATCCTTCTATATTTTTAAATATGTATACATTTTTCAGTACTCTGAAGTATCGCTTCTTCATGTATGTGGGATAGCAAAACTTGCATAAAACTATGATTTTGAAATTTTTCTCCAATACTTTCCCTCTGCAAAGTTACAGCATGTCACATTTGTATAAGCAGTGGTAATATACTGCCGTTATTATTCGTATTTTTGGTGTACCAATATCGGTATCGGCCTAATACTTTCCTGCCGGTCGGTTATCACGGTGATTCATGCTGACTCTGCCCATACTATTCTACATCTGCGTTTTTCATGTTTTCATATAATCAGGGGGCTGATGCTGACACCTTGGACTTCCCTATCGCTGATCATGGATATCCATCTCATACACAATCCTATTGAAATAACTATCCAATTTAATAAGTTTCACTTTCACCTATACTGTAGCAAGTAGTTACACATACAAATTTATAGACGACAAACCAGACTATGAGGTGGACACTTCTTTACACCTTTTGGGTTTTTTTTTGTTTTTTTACTTACCTACTCGTCTATAGTTGACTCGTTTGCTCGCTCTGCTTCCTATAACGGAAAATTTGTCAATAAATTTCCTGTCAATAATATCCTCTTTCCATCCAAACAAGCTTACCTCAAATCATGATCGGATACCTACATTACCTCCTTTTCCAATCCTCATTCCTTTTACAAACCTTTCTTCATCACGTTCCTGGTTTGCTGATTTCCCTGGTTTCAGTCGTTCCGTTATTTCCTCCATAACACGTTTTCGTCTCAACCATAATTGTCTTCCTTCGTCTCTCTTTCGTTTTTCTATTGTTTCTTCCCCATACTGTAATTTTCATCCCTCGGATCATGACTGTGTTTGCGATGCAAATCATATCCTTTTTGAATGCTCTCTTCTTGTACAGGAGTGTTCTCCCTGGTTTCAGTCGTTCCGTTATTTCCTCCATAACACGTTTTCGTCTCAACCATAATTGTCTTCCTTCGTCTCTCTTTCGTTTTTCTATTGTTTCTTCCCCATACTGTAATTTTCATCCCTCGGATCATGACTGTGTTTGCGATGCAAATCATATCCTTTTTGAATGCTCTCTTCTTGTACAGGAGTGTTCCCTCCTCTACACTAGGCTTCTCCACCTAAAACTACCTACTCCTTTTTGTGCTTCCTACATACTTTCCTTTCTTTCACCAGATGTTGTTCCAATTTTAGCGGAGTTCATTTTCTATATTTCTTTATATATCAAAATTTAATCCTGTTTTCGTAATTCTTTGATGATGGGTCACATTGCCCTTAGTTGGCATTCCAAAAAAAAAAAAAAAAAAAAAAATACTGTATTACTACATAAATAAACACATAGTAAACACCAAGGGAAAAGAGGAGAACGGTGTCAAAACGAAAGTGAGATATTATATTTTAAATACCATTCGGGTCTATAAATGTACTAGATGTTGATAGATTTTTTTAATTTTTAGAGCAGACCACAAAGCTCCATTA
Source organism: Icerya purchasi (assembly GCA_039619475.1). Lineage (NCBI taxonomy): Eukaryota > Metazoa > Arthropoda > Insecta > Hemiptera > Monophlebidae > Icerya > Icerya purchasi. The sequence continues at coordinate 321,892,465 of CM077115.1, forward strand.
CCCGCCTTTAGTCTCTTCTTATTATTAACTGAATTATTATTTTTTATTTATATTTTTTAAATACGTGTCAAAAAGTCTGCTAGTTTTACACCGAAGTCATTTTTTACTAAAACTGGTTGTTTTTTGTCTTTTTCTTCGTTTTTGTGAATTTTCTATAATATATCGAGATTGATTGTTTTGTTTGTATATAATTTATAAAGTCCCTAAATTTTATTTATAACAACGGATAAAGATTTTCTTATTAGTACTCTTTCGCCTCTTGGCTACACATTAAGGCTTGCGCCCGTCTTCCGGAGTGTGTACATCAGACCTCTTCGAGTCATTGCCTTCGTCGCCCTATAAACACCGTTAGTTGTATTCATTTATAAAGAGAGAGAGAGAGAAAAAATCGGTTAAATGTAAAATTTTAAATTATATGTATTTGTAAGGATTCAATTTCAACTTACTTTTGCATTATCTAGCCGCCGTCTTATTTAAATTTTAGCTTTTAGAAAAAAATTTTGTAAAAAGCAACAATTTACGAGAACAGCTTGATGAACAACGGCTAAGATGAAACTGTAGAAACGAAAAATGTCTTTCCATTAACTGAAAATTTTGTATTAAAAGGAATTCAGAGTTAAAAGGCATATTTATTTTTAAGCGTGTTTGTGTATATATAAAAATTCGGAAATGAAAATCCCCAGCTGTAATAATTTTATACCAATGTACAAAAAAAACGTGATTCTGTTACCGAATCTGTTAATTGCTTCATTACTTCAAAATATATACCGCACGACCCTAACGGGAAACTGAAATATGTTAAGTAATGCAACATTGACCATAAAGCTCACTTTCATGCATGTGTCTGAGACACGATTTTTCCTCCTTTTTCAACTTCTTAAACGTTTTTGTTTTTATTTACATAAAATTACTATTAATACCCCATTTCGAATTTGTTCCATTTTTAATTTTTTAATTATCAATCGGAAATCACCGTCGCTGTCTAAAACGGTTTTCGTGTACGAAAAAAAAGCAAAAAATTAAATTAAAATGCTCTCACAATTCTCTTTTTCACACCTTCTCAATTTATCCAGTAGTCGTAGCAGCGCCGGACCTTGAATTTACATACAAATTCTTTCGTTGCTGTAAATAAATTTCGTCTTTCTTACCTTTTCTTTGTTATTTTAATTTTAAACGAAATAAATCTAAAACACAATGCTGCCGCGCCGCCTGGGTGCACATTTAGTGTTCAATTTTCTTTTTTGACTCGACATTTTCATTCCGCTTTATTAGCCCCCCATTTTTCGATCTTAGATTTAAAATTGACGGGGGAAAATGTGTGCGCCGGTCCAATTAACACCTGCAATGACGGCATCGTTGAGGTGAAAAAATTGACGTTAATTCTCTGGCACTATGCGGAGGCACATTTTACCTGCATGCAGAAATTGCATAGCGTATGCTGCAACTTATTTTCGTTAATTTGAAATGGTATTTTTTTCTTTTCGCTTTCTTTTTATTTATTCTATTTATTTTATTTTCTGTTACTAGACGCAGTCAGTGTAAGCCTGCGACGTATAAGTCTACAGTCGTTTAGAATTGTTCGGCTTATTAAGACCTCTTCCGTGAAGTAAATTGAGTGATAATGAGTGTGTTCGTTTTTCGCGGCGAATAACGTACTACCGTAATTGGTTCTGCAACTCTGACGGGTAGCGCGCATCAACAATGCACGTTCAACTGAGGCGCACTTTCGTTGCTTTTATCAGTGTCTCTGGTTAAAGGAGAAAAAACTGAAACAGTCGTGTAATCTACCCGACTATTTATTTCGGCGTCATAAATTCACTTATTTACTAAACCTATTATTATTAGCCTGCCGAAGATGAGTTAGAAGCAGCGCCTCCTTCTGTAAAATAATAACTGACCTCTAGGAAGAAAGACAGAGATACTAGACGAAAAGTTCTTTTCAAGGTACACTAGGCAAGCGGGTTCGGTAGGAGCTCTCGCTAAACATTCCAGTCGAATTCCCGGCACGAACAAGTTCAATTAACTGAAAGGCGAACTGATACGCTGACTTGCGAACTGCAGTTGCATTCATTGGTTCCCGGGCCTTCATCCGAATTTCGTTTATTTCTTTTTCTTCTGAGAACTGTGGCATTTTTATTTCATTATCGAAGCGTTCCTATCACAATATATATATATATATATATATATATATATATATTAATTACAACGTAATTTTCAGGCTACCCCCCATTAGAAAAAATGTCCCAATTTTATGTAACGTTTGTTATATTTTATAGGATTTTTGTGATTATATAATTATTTTGATATGAACCGATTTAGAATTATGTTGTAAATTTTGATCATTTTATACAAAGTATAGAAGAGAAAGAGACAGAAATGTAAGCAAGATGGATCAAAGGGCAGAGCCTCTTGTGAGGCCAAAATAACCGAGTTTTTATATACACACATATATACATAAATTACAACGTAATTCCTAGACTACCCCCATTAGAAAAAATGTCCCAATTTTATGTAACGCAAAATGTCCCAAAAAAGTGTCCCAATTTTATGTAACGTTTGTTATATTTTGTAGGATTTTTGTTATTGTTATTTAAAAAATGTCACAATTTTATGTAATGAAATATGTAATGGAAAAGATAACGAAAAAATGTCTTAATTTTATATAATGAAATTTAAATGTTAGGATAGGATTTTTGTGATTATGTTATTTTTTTTTGTGTTAATGCCAGTAAGAATTACCTTGTAAATTTTGATCATTTTATACAAAGTATAGAAGAGAAAGAGACAGAAATGAAAGAAAGAGCAGTCAAGGGGCACGGCCCCTTGCGAATCCAAAATGGCAGAGTTATACATATATATATATATATGGGGGGCAGCAGAGGCACAATGACAACTGCTTTTGTAGGTTACCGTCCCAATAATATTTTAGTACCTATATTTGTTGTTAACCTAATTTTAGCGACATTTCTGTTATTTTTATTTTTATTATTTTTGTATTATTTTTTGCTGTAATATATTACTATTTGTAGGTGTACATCATTAAATAACTTCATTAAAATCATTTGTCATAATTTGTCTTCCTATTTTTTAGCTTGTATGTTGAACTGTATAATACTGTGTCTCACGCTTAATGCCATGACGTTAGGCTGATTACTTTTTCGAGATATTTAATTAGCAATTTGTATTAAAATATCTTATTTCGGGTAAGTATGAAGCATCTTTTTCTCATATTCGAAGCTTGTTTCGTAGACTTCTAAATATTTATCCTGTAAATAGTTTGGTATTATTTGCATGAAGACTGTAAACACCAGTGAGTTTGATATAATGCGTTGAGAACCGTTCTTTTTGTTAAGATATTTCCTTATTTGATGGAGACTGGGCAGCGTTCTTCTGCAACAATGTTTATATGTTCATTCCGTTGAAACAAGTTATCAACAGTTTTACACCTAAATATTTATATTTCTACACTCCCTCTAAGCTGTTACAGTTACATATATTTTGTGTCTGCACAGATGTTGACGACATTTTAAACTATCGTGTTTTACTCGGATTTCATCGATATTACTATATTAACTGTTTAGTTTTTTTATCCATATTAATTTTTATTTGCCTGACGGTTGATATATAATCTTTTATCAAGTGTTCATTTTGTTAGCAGTAATTTCTCTGCTAATTTATAATTTTTAAGGGACGTTTGCTACATCATCAGCGTGTACAAATATATTTATATTTATTGTTTTATTAATAGTCCTAATATAGGTTATAAATAGGATTGGAGCCAATATCCTTATTACATGTGTCCTTTTAATTTTTTTACTTACCGACCGGCTTATTTGTACAATTTCTCTATTAGGCGTAGTTATTCAACCATCTTAAATTATGAATGTATATTTAAATTTTAGTGACTTCCCCGGTATGTACGTAAACGAGTTTATACGGAAGAAACGCCAGTTCCATCTATTATTAATTAAAAATTAATCCAGAAATTTTCGTTTTTGTGAACTTTTTCCCCCTGTTGCACAGTGTCAGGATCAACGTAAGGTTGAATTACCTCAAAGAAAATAGCGTCGTTTCTTTTTTGCTCAAAATTTCATCAGTTATTTCCGAACTTCCATCTTCGATTATTTCATCCAGTTCATTTCTATACAGTTCACTGTATTTGTTGTTCTTACTCATTGTTAACATTTTTAATTATGATAAAAATAAACTTTAACACTTTTGTAACAATTGTATAATTTTTTAAAACCCCGACGCGTTTCGAAGCAAACACTTCATGTTCACGGGAGTAATTATAATATTACAGTTCATCGGAATCTCGAATTTTCTTAAATGAAAGTAAGTCGATGCATGCGGGCTATTCCAACAAGAATATTCCTTACAATAATCTAAGAACGTTCTTCGGAATGCATTATGACTCCGGAAAGGAACGCGCATGTAAAACCAGAACAAGTAAATAAATAGATTTGAAATAAGGTGTGTGTACTCCTAGTGTCGACTGAGTATAAACTATTTTTGACAATTTGTCCTGTGACCAATGCGAAGTTACCGGAAACATCGCCCGTGAGATTATTCGAGAAGTTCGGTTGTGTTAGATGGACACAGAAGATTAATTGAACCGCATAAATTAATGCAGTTTGATTCTATGAGAAATATGTATTTTAAGTAATTTTCAATGTTTAAAATTACTCATTAGTTCTAATCAAGCGGGGTTCGTAATTATCGCTCTACATTTATGTACAGTTGTTAAAAGGGAAGCATGAAAATGAAACTCTTTCGGGGTCACAGTTTGCTCGCATGAGATCTCGATATAAGCCACACCGTTCTAAAATTAATTCCACGTCGAATCCTGAATTTATAGCCAACATTTTTCAGACATGCCTGCGCTGTGATTTATGATCGTTGGTCCCGTTATTTTTTCTTTAAACGCAAATATTTTCCTCGGCCGTTTTCGAAAGAGTAACTTGGGTACTCTGAATTTCAAGCTCTTCCGCGTAGAGTTCTGAAGAAATAGAACTTTTTCTTTCTCCTTTTCGCCTATTTTACGGAATTCGTTGTTTCCTCTTTCAAACCGTGCGCTATCTGCAGTACTTAAAAATAAACTAATAACGAAACTGCCCCATCCCTTTGGGCTATTCAATAATTTTGGTTTTTCAAATTTTCTGCTTTCTCGAAATCAGAATTGTTCCGTATATTTTTGCCTAGAACCCACAGTGTTTTGAAAGTCTCGCGCAGTTTTAACTTTCTAACCTCGGTCATTTTCGAAAACAGGCGAATGAAATAAATCAACGCAATTTCGAACTTATCTTACATTAATTTCTTTTCGTTTTTTTTCTTTTAGTACCGTTTCTTATCGTTTATAATAAAGTCATCTATTGTGTTATGCTATTTAAATGTAGTTCATTTTTTCATTGTTCTTCACGCTTGATCACTCCAGAAGGGTGTGTCGTGATTACCATCATTCTTGATTATTCCAGCTGAATCCGGTCATTTCCCATCAGTCGGTCTTATCGCTGATCAATCCTATGTGTAGATGGCCAAAATGTTTCTCATCTTCCGAGTAAATACTCTCTATATTTAACAGCCGTTTCGGAACTCTTGCGGTACAAATTCACCGGTTCTCTAATCCGTGTAGATCAAAAAATTATTTTTCAGCACCATGTTGCCTTGAGTTGTTTTTTTCTACGTTTACCCCGCGTACAATAAACTTGAAAAATTACCCTTACGAAGACCTGTATTCTGTAGGTTCTTTTCGTTGTACATCCATCATTTAAACTACGGAATGTATTAAGTTTTACTTCTCCCTTCCAACCACTACTGTTTTCCTGTTTATTTACCTATGTAGCTACTACCTTTTCGTTCAATTATATTACCTTCTTCTTCTCTTTATGTACACCATCATTACCTTCGTTTTTTCATTTATGAAAATCGATCGAAAAAAAAATATCATCGAACGCTTATGTCAACTTTCTTTTCTTATTCGAGAAATATACAATTGTCGAAAAAAGATGGAGCGATAGATTTTAATCTGAAAAAAAGAAAAAAACTTACTCTAAAACGAATTGCTTTCGTAGGTGTGTATGTCACGCCAGTCATCGTAACGTGATTCGGCAACGGTATTTCGTTCAGATAGAATCTTGTTCGGAGGTCGATGATTCGAAAGTATAGATAAATTGTCCACAGTTGACGATCCCAGAATTTAGAAAAACAAAAAAGAAAGCCATGTATGATTCTTTCCGGGACATACAAAATTTTGTGATACATAATCATTGCATTGATGTGGTTATATTCCCGCGTTATCCGCTAACTTCTTATTCATATGTAAAAGCTTCCATTTCGGATCATGGTATCGGATATTTACGCTTCCTCCTTTTCTAATAATTATTAATTTCATCTATCTGTTCAGCCTATTCCCCCCCCCCCCACTCATGGTTTCTTTTGAAAACTTCTAAACAACGTTCTGATATTATTTCCGCTGTTCGTATGCGCTTTGGTCATTCTCTGCTGCCTTTCTCCAGATTTCGCTTTTCTCTGATTTCCTCTCCACTTATTGTCCTCTCTATCCTGTGTCGATGCAGTTATTTGCGACGCCGATCATCCTGTGTTTACCGCTTTCTGTGAAGCATTCTGATTTGTATTCCTATTTATTAAGGCTTGGCCTACTCTTTATTACGCTTCTTATATCCGGTCTTTTCCCTCCCCACTATTTATTCCTGCTATTTGTGTTCCTTTTTATCAAAGATTTCTATTCGGATTAAAATAGAACCAACTTCTTTTCTTCCTGTGTCTGTTTCTGAGTGAAGATCCTTTTGCTAAGAGGTTTAAAAAAACAAAAAAACGTTCTTTTTTGTTTCTTTTTTTACCGTTCTTACATACATCGTCTTCTTTTCAATACATATATATTTATTTATTTTTTGAAATTTTTACTATTTTTCTATTGGTTACTTCGTAGTATTTATAATTGGACTCTTCATTTTCGAATGAACGTCTGTTTTAACGTTCTGGAGGCTCATTGATAGGTCAATCTAACGCAGACTGTTTAATTGCACGCAGTCATCGTATGAACTATGGAATTACTGAATAATTTCCATAACGAGATAATATTTTCTAATGGTAAGGGCCTTGAAATTAATGCTGAAAAGTTTACCGAATTTTCCATCGAGTTCACGCGCAAACTGAAAAGTATTATAATGCCTTATATAGATTACTTAACCTAATTTAGGGTTAATGCGCAGTAAATTAGCGAAAGTTTCACTCGTTTCAGGAGCAGTTAGAGGCAGCAGCGGAAAAATAAATAGAAGCCCGATAATGTGATAACGGTAATGTGGAGCCCGGAAGAGTAGTACGGTAAATGTACGGCTCATTTAAGCGACCGGCGCCAACGCCGTTGAAAAATAAATAAATAAAACAAACAGACATAGTAACATCCAATTGAAGTCTCATTTTCAGTCGCTAGTAAGCCTAATGCATCGTTGATTTCATTTGTTCAACCAATAGGACATTAGTGCCGCATTGAAGAAGATTGATGAGGGCGATCGTTGCCCTTTTTCAGCCTTTCATCATCCCCTTTCCGGCACTTAACGCGACTAACTTAATATCATTCGACTTTTTCTCGATAATATTGAAAAGTAACCAATTTCATTTTTCATTTTTTCGAAATCGAACTGTTAATAATTTTCGAAAATTTCCATCATTTAAACATTTAGCGCACGTGAGATCGAACAAGTAGAAATAAACATAATAAAGCCGAGGGAAAAAAAGTAATAGCGAAAAAAAAATTTCCCGAGACGAGAAAGATTATACCCTATTTATCTATTTTTTTTTTTTTTTTTTTTGGAGGGGGAGGTTTATAGATATTAATTCAGCGCAGGAGAAATTTTTCTCGATTTTCAATATAATCGGCTCAAGATATTAGAAAAACGTTTCGATGTTTTCGTTTGACGTTTTTTTCGATACCGCAAAAAGGTTTCTTTATTGTTTTGGTTTTTTTTTTTTAAATTTTAGGCATTAAACTAGTAATTGTTCATACTCTTAATAGGAAAAGGCAGCCCAATTCCGAACGAGTTCATCTCGAACGACGACCGCTGTGCCTAACTCGGCATACTTGTTGGATAAAATTCGTTTTTTTTTTACGCTCAAACAAATTTATCGAAGCAAACCTGACGCTGTCGAATTTCAGGGCCGTTTTAACGTTTCCTGTCGTAAAAATAAACCGATTTTATTCAAAATCCGTCAAGTGTGACCTGGCCTATTGTTTTTTTTCTTCTTTTGGCCCGATAAAAAACCATTTGACGATTAATGAACACAAAACTAAACAAGATTGTTTACTCTGATTATTACAAGGATAGTAAGGATAATTGAACACGCACGGATAGGATCTATCTGCCACACCACCTATCCAAGTTATTCAATTTAATATTACTCCTTACGAAATGAAAAAAAAATGTCAAGCAAACTTGGTCTTAAACGTGTTAGCATCACCCACGAATGCTGGCGTAAAACAATTAGGAGGAAAAAACGGACCAGACCGAGCCCCAGGTGAACTATATTCTCGAACTCGACTGAGCAGCAAAAAACATGGAATACAAATTAATACTACAAATGATAATATTCACTATTTAAAATAGTATTATTATTCGTTTTGCATATCCTTGGCTTTATGACTGAAATCTATTACTTACCCTTCTTCTTCTTCTTTAGGTGTCGTACGCTACATAGCGCGTTGGCGCAACCTATTCGTACATTTTTTTAGCTGTACCGATATGGGTTGATATGCAGTACGCTGGTGTACACAACACGCAAAACTACATTCGGAACTGATTAGTAATCGTTTGATTTATCAATATACAAGTGCAGTCCCGTGTGTGTCTGCTGTGTACTGAACTAGCGCGCAGATGATGTCGTACGTGGTGGTTTACCACTGCCTTTCATACTTACCCTAGTTGACCTATATCCAAAGAATTTTTTTTTTTTTTTGGGGGGGGGATCACCAATATATCCAGAGTAAGACTTTATATTCTTATATATCTTTTTTTATTATTATTATTATTTTTTTTTATATATGTATATATATATATATATTTATTTATTTTTTATTTTTTTAAATATATCACTATTTTGTATATGTATGATTAGCATTGTTCAACGTAAGGAAGGAATATTATTATGTATTATTTCTTCCTGTAAACGTTTGTTTCAATGATATTATAAGTTATGTATTTTTAAACCTTAAATTACGTTACAAAGTTATAGTTTTAAATATTACACGGACACAAAGTACCTTTTAATTCGTTAAAACATACAACATTTATTTATATTAAATTATTACTTAAAATAAAAGTTACAGACATTATTATTCACAAAAAATATATATAACAATCCGTCCTACCGGTTTCGTCTACTTGATGTCAAGTAGACGAAACCGGTAGGACGGATTGTTATATATATTTTTTGTGAATAATAATGTCTGTAACTTTTATTTTAAGTAATAATTTAATATAAATAAATGTTGTATGTTTTAACGAATTAAAAGGTACTTTGTGTCCGTGTAATATTTAAAACTATAACTTTGTAACGTAATTTAAGGTTTAAAAATACATAACTTATAATATCATTGAAGGAATATTACTTTAACTTAAACATTTGATTTTTATTAATAAATTTAAACACAGCAAAAAGTTCCATATCCAGACGCAGCTAAGTATATGATGTATACAATATGGTGGGTAGATCTGCGCCAACATTAAATCATTAACAAGAACTGATCTTCTAGCTTCAAATAATTCACAGCTACATAATAGATCATTAATTCTCTGAAATTAACAGACGCATGATTGTTACAATGTTACTTGGATCGATCTGCGCTTTGAAAATTTAAAGAGATTCTGGAGTACCCGTGTGTAACCGACAAGTAGTTGTGATAAACTTACGAACTTGACCAGCTGTCAAACCGAGGCAATTTCAAGAATGAATTCTGGACCATTAAACTTTACTTACCTTTGAACGATTTTGTATAGCCTGTGTATCCAATCAAATTTATTATTATCCTAACCATATCGATAAGATCAGTTGATGATATAAATGGAAATGTATAACCTGATTAGCTAGCCTGTTTCGCGACAAAATCGGCTTGATCATAAAGTCCTTTTATTACAATGACTCGGCACCCAGTGAAACTTAATAACACCTTTACATTGCGTTATCTGAATATATTTATTCTTGATGTTACGTAAATAATAAGGTGACTTTTATAATTGAAATGGCTATGTTGGATAACTGGAAGTACGCCGCGCCTATTAGAACATATAACAAAACTCCCCCCAGCAATTAAGAGCATTAATAATGTATTTGCAAGACTTATCAATAATAGTTTCGCCGTGAAAATAGACGCCTCAGGTGGAAGGCTAAACTTTGCTAATGTGATGTCACACGGATAATAAACGCTGCCCCTACACTTTTGGAATCGTAAAATTTGGCTTCATCGGTGAAAACTTGTAGATGGTTAGCATAAACAGGTAGCAATCTGGTTTTCGCTGCCACAAGTAAAATCTCTCTCGTGCTGAATTAATGAGTCGACAAACGCCCTCACCCCCTCCTCAAAAAAAAGAAAAGAAAACATATTTAAATTACTATTCGGCTTTAGTATCGGAATATTTTATTTCCGTCATTATATTTTTACTATAACCATGCTATTGCACAAATGTAAATAAAAACATTTGGAAACAATACATCGAGGGAAAAAATGAAAATTAAAATTGCATACGAACTGGAGCTGGAGAGTAATCATTGATGAGGCAGAGTGATTTTAGTTATACAAATAGCTAAACCACGATAAATGACATCGCGCTTTAAAAGAAAAAGAGGATGAGAAACAAGACGAATAATAGAAAAAGTTTCCTTGGAAAAGTTCGAAAAAAATGTGTGGTGGCCAGGAAAACAAATTAAAATGATTTCAAGTAATTGCAATTTAAGAGTTTCATTATTTTATAATGAAAACGTTTACCGCAAATATAGTATTATATTTTTTAAAAAGCCAAAAAAAAAAAAAAAAGAAACAGAAATTTACGGTTAGCAGAATATAAGACCTTTTGAAAAATGCGTGTGTACTTAAGCCGCCTTCGTAAACCTTTTCAGCCGTAACTTCACCCTATAAAGATACGAAAGTTATTCTACCTTTGAAAACATGCGAGTGTTTCTCATTATCCGGGAACAGATTTAACTTTCTAGAATATGAAAAGTAAATAAAATTATTGCCATTTTTGTTGCCTTATGCGAACGGTTTATTAGACGCTATCAAAAGAGAAGGATAAACGCTTAGTTTCCGCGGATACGCTTTACCCACATTGTCAACACGTTCCTTTTCGTAATTCTGAACCGTAGCTTGAAAAAAAGAAGAACTTTAAAACTGCAGTTTCGAAACTTTGGGGAAGTTCGAAAAAGCTTTCGCCGATCAAATTTCATCTGAAAAGCGACAAGACTTCCTCTCTTCTGAAAATATTTATTAGTCATCGAATAGGAAAAAAAGATCTTTTCGACATTTTATATTGCATAAAATATATAAATACATGTAGAACAAAAAATTTACAATTTACTGCATACGATAACGTAAGTTTAAGCGCTTAAAGGAATTTTTAAGAGCAGGTAAACGTGAAGAAAACGAAGTGGATGGCAGTCAGCAAGGAAAATAACCTCAATTAAGTCTCTGTTATGGTAAACAAAGAGAAGATTGAATGAGTTGAAAAATTCATATACACAGGCTGTTACATTACTGAGAACTTGGACCCAGATACAGAAATAAAAATGAAATGCAGTTATGCTCGGAGTGTCTTCACCAGTATGAGACATCTCCTTTGCGATAGATCCTTGCGTCTGGATATACGTTAAAATATTGTGAGATGTTATATTTACCCAATCTTACTCTATATGGAATTGAGGCAACAACACTCAATAAAAGGCAGGTAAATCGATTGGAAGCTGTAGAAATGTGAATTCACAGAAGGATGTTGAAAATATCATGGATAACTAGAACATCGAATCAAAAAGTTCTAGAGATGGCCAGAACAGAAAATCCATCGTGCACAGAAACATAAAATATTTCGGTCATATAATCAGAGGAGAGAAATATCAACTCCTGCAACTAATCCTTCAGGGAAAAGTAGACAGAAAGAGAAGCCGAGAAAGGCGGAGAATGACCTGGTTAGATAACATCAAGGAATGGACGACAACATGGTCGTTAGAAAGACTCATGCAAGGTGCGATAAATAGAAGTTTTTGATGCTGACATATGCGGTCGTCAACGATTTTCGAAAAGTATGACCCCAAGAAGAAGAAGAAGAAGCTAATACAACAACAATTAGATAAAAATTCACCCTGTGGAAATGCAAAAATCAGTTCTGTATTGTAGCAGATTTATTGACTTTTTTTCTTTTTTACGCTGATGGATTAGACTGGCACGCAAAAATGTAAAATAAAAAGTTCGATACGAAATTTTCTTCATATCGGAAAATTATTTCAAACAGTAATTTTTCCGGCTTTGGCTTCTTACATGTTTTATTCTCAATCCAAGTATTAGTTTTCTTCTTCTTGCCTCCTTTTTCACAGTTTCTCATGCAAATGTATCGACGATCTCCGAGCGACTCTTCCGTTTGACTGTTACCGGCAATAAACCGCAGATAAACACTTATGTCGAGGATGTCTAGAGCAAATCCATGGAGAGGGCAAGCTGGAACAATGACTATTTTTTTTCGAATAGTGCTGCCTAACATAACATTGGAATGCATGGAAATTCTAGCGTGTATCAGTGTGTGTGTGAATAAGGGAATGACGAAAGATGTTCGACGACTACAAA